>CM075943.1:17314989-19714989 GCA_038030265.1 Corythucha ciliata
TTGTTATTTTAATATCGTTTAATTATCGTTTGAAACTGTTATTTCAGAGGAGAGTGCCACAGATTCGTCCGATCACGCAACAAGGCCGTTTGTTCCAGACATGTTTGACAATAGTAAGTTTGTTATCTCAAGCAGTTCAATTTCGATGATAAAATTGTAACGAGATGTATTCAAAGGTTCAGTGTCTGAGAGCGAAGTGATTGATGATGACTATGCTGTTTCTGATGATGATTTTTGCGCCACTGGGAGTCCGCCACCGTAAGTTTGTGAAGTTTCTTCATAATTAGGACTTAATTATTTATAATTTCGGCGTATCTAGTCCTCCAGCAAATGCACAGTTGAGAATAGCACAGACACGCAAAGCACGCTCTTCTAAAAACAAACCCTCCTCCGCTGCTGGCAGCGCCGCTGGGGCAATGGGCGACGATGAAAGCGTTAAAATGAGTCGCACTAGCGGCGAACTTAAATTCAAACAGAAATTCACCGGTCATCGAAATTCCAGGACGATGATCAAAGAGGCTAATTTTTGGGGCGACAACTACGTCATATCAGGCTCGGACTGCGGTCACATTTTCATGTGGGAGCGCGACACCGCCAAATTGGTCATGCTCCTCGAGGCGGACAATCACGTTGTCAACTGCGTTCAACCTCATCCGTTTCTACCGATTTTAGCCTCGTCTGGTATTGACTATAATGTCAAACTATGGTCGCCGAAATACGAAAAATCCACATTCGAAGTTGACTTAGCCGATGAGGTATGTTTTTGCACCTTGCGCTACCAACAAATTATGACGGTCTTTACTCAAACATTGATGGGTGGGGGATGGCGTTATCCAGCTTGTTAAAAGAAACGCCATAATGCTCGAAGAAACGAGGGACACAATTACCGTACCAGCGTCATTCATGATACGCATGCTCGCTTGTCTCAATCAAATAAGACGAGGTAACCTCAAACTCTTCTTTTGGAAGAATTTGTCAGAAACTTAGCAGTTGTATTTAACCACAGGTGGTCGGGGACGTCATCAACAAAGAAGAGAATCGAACGCAAATAGCGATTAAAATACCGTCTGTATGACCTCATTTACTAATTTGAGCCCCCCCCCCCTCCAAATCACAATATCACCATGAATTTCTTGTATCCACAATGATCTCCTAATCTTATTTTTACCACTAGGCTTTGAATTCTCATGAAAAAATCCTTTTTTAATTGAAATGTATTATTAGACTGCAGTGAGCCAGAAAATTATGTTTCTTTTCATATTATTCAACATCTTAGTGATTTTCTCGAGGATTATCCGAAAAGTAGGTAAATTTAAAGTTTTCCTTAAGAACTGGCAGAAATAATTTATTAATTTAATTAATTGTTCGTAGGATTAGAGAGTTGAAAATATTTTTAACGTCGACGTAGAGCGTTAATTTAATGATTTATTCATGAAAAGGTAATAGAGATCTTGAAGGATTTTCCGAATGATGGACCATCTTTTAGTCACCTCCCCCCCATCCCTCAAGGATCTAAGAGCCGTAGAAAACCCTAAGGACCCCCCCCCCCCCAACATCCTTAACTGACCAAACCTCGCGATTCGAGCAGAACGGCGGCGAAGGTACGCAAGCGCGAACACAACTCTCAATGGCCGCTTGTATCGATAGAGTATCACCCATAGAAAAATGAACGTAACTTTAATTATTGTTAACTTACAGCTGTAGGAACAAAGGAGTATTGGGGAAGAATTCATTGAGAGTCGCTCGACGAGCTGCTACTGGAATCACTCGACATTACTTCAACGTCTTCACTGTCTTTCGTGTGATTCCTCGTGTCCATTGGCACGGTGCCCTGACCCACAGACATGTGAATTTCACCGGACGAATGCCAGGCGAATTGATTTTGCTGCGACGCGGGCGGCTCTACTTGGGATAAACAAAAACGAGCGTAAAAAACAAAGAAAAAGTCGATTAATATGAGTCGCAAATACCTTGGTGATGCCCCGTTCTATGAATATCACCCAGAGTGTTGGTCTGTTGTACCATGTGGCCGTTGAGAGGCATGTCACTTTGTCGCCCCAGAAATCCGACCCGCATTTCGATATCTGCGATTCAGTTATTGTTTTTAAAAAATGCTCTTGAGCCCCTGTCCTAAAAACTATAAAAACCTGTCGGATAAGGACGTCGAGGGTCGCCCGGTAGCCAAGTCAATGGAGCGCACACAGCGTTTGAAGAGCTAATCCTATGAGCAAATTTAATTAAATCCTCCGACGAAACTGGCCTTTTATTCGAACGGTGAATCGATTGAAGTTTCTGCTTCGCTTGATAAATCGCCGTAGCCTGAGAAAAACAATAAAATAATGACAACATTCTGAGTATTTTTCACTCTCTAAAGAACTGCACCCACCAGTATTTGTTCAGCCTCTTTAAGCTGTCTCTGTAACTGTTGTATGTCCTGATCCAATTTTTCCACTTCAGCCCTGAGTGAGTCCATTTTCTGATTTATTTTAGCCTGTTCCCCGGCCAATTTGAGTGTTTCTTTGAGTTCGTTATCCTTCATGACGAGAAGCTCGGCCAAGTGGACCTGTTCAGCTCCGCAAAGTTTTTGATGTTTCATAGCGATGCAGTTTTCGATTATTTCCCTGAAAAACGATTTAGAAGGGAAGATTAGAAACCTGGAAGCACTTTAGGATGAGGTGCCGTTGTACACGGGGGCTTAACCCTCTGGCTTAGGGGTTTCGGGCAAGTTCTCCATGAGGAGGCCTCACGTTAAGAAGGCCTCCGGAGTACATTGATACAAAACCACGATCCAATCTCAGAGTAAGCCTCGAAACCATCAGAACAATAGCGCTAATTGGGTGCTGGGGCTCGGAAAAATCGCTCATTCGCGGTTAAGCTTGTTAAAAAGAGCTAATTACGGCTAAAATTGTGGAAAAATGCTAGTTCAAAACTAAAAGTGAGAAAACACCAATAATTCCCAGTTTTTGGTGAAAACATCGTGGTTTTCCGAACATGTTTTAACCATGTTCTCCGGCTAGAAATGAGCCCCCCCCCCCACATCATTATCCGACGTGTTCATTTTGCTGAAACGAGCTCGTGGTCTGGCCACACCTGTGTCTAGTCGAGCTACGCCCATGCGTATTCCCCGTTGCGCAAACCGACCTCGGATTCGTGTTCTAAAACTTGAAAAAAAAAAAATGTATTACGACCAATATTTGCCACCATCAGGGCGAGACCCATAGTGCATTTTTTAAATGAAATGCACTTAAAAGAGCTAATTCGCGGCTAAAATTAGGAAAAACGCTAATTCGTGGTTTTTAGCGTTTCGCAAAAAATCACGAATTCGCGGCTAGAATTGAGAAAAATCCTTAATTCGATTCTAAAATTCGCGGATGAAATTGAGAAAAAGTGCCAATTTGCGGCTGAAATTGAAAAACGCGAATTCACGGTTTAAGTGCGTAAACATGATAATCCGTGGCTAGTAGCCATTTTATTCGGCTAGCCTAGAGAAAAAGCGCTGATCCATTGCTGTAAGTAAAAAAAAGTGAGGCTAATTCGCGGCTGAAAGTGAGAAAAAAGGATAATTTGAGGCTAAAATTATGAAAAACGCTAATTCGTGGTTTCTGGAGTGTCGTATACAATCATTCGTGAAAAAATTATTATAAAGCGCTGATTACCGGCTGAAATGAAAAAAAAACGCGCTCATTCGCGGCTAAAAATGAAAAAACCCTAATTCGCGGTATAAATTATTAAAAGCGATGATTTCCGGTGGCAGAACGCTAATTCACGTCAAAAATTGAGGAAGTTCGCTCACTCACCGGCAAAATTGAGAAAACTCCAATTTGCAGCTAAAATGGAGGCAAACGTGATCAATCGCGGCTAGCATTGAGATAAAACGCTAATTCACAGCTAAAATTGAGCAAAAGCCCAAATTTAAGGATAAAATAGTGAAAAAGCGCTAATCCACGGCTTAAAAAATGTGCTCATTCGCGGCCAAAGCTGGGAAAAGCACTATTTCTCAGGCTAAAATTAAGTAAAACGCTAATAAATTCTCGGCTTATTGAGAAAAATCGCTAATTCACGGCTCATAGTGAGACAAATGCTAATTTGCTTCAAAAATGGAAAAAAGCGCCCAAATCACGGTTGGAATTTTATTGAAAAACAGCGCTGATTCTCGCGTAAAATTGAGATAGAACCGTAATTTAACGTTACGTTAATGTTAAATTCTTTGTTTATTCAAGACACGAAGGGTCTCATCGAGATTTGCTTCCCGGCCCCCGGTAGATGTAGTTACGTCACCGATGCGAATAATTGCGTTTTTTCCTCAATTTTATCCGCGAAAGTTGCCTCCAAAAAGCGCGAATTGGCCTTTTCTCCATTTTAGCCGCGAATAGGAGTTTTCTCATCTATCCCCGAGAACTAGCGCATTTTTTCAATTCTAGTCGCGATTTAACGTGTTTTCACGATTTTAGCCGCAGAGTGACGTCAATGATGAATTTATTTGTTGGAAATCAACGCAAAAGTGTATTTGGGGAAACCCCGCAGTTAAAGTTGAGAAAACACGCTATAATATTGACAAATAAAAGACGCTTTCAGGTTAAATTGGACAAAAATGGCAAATTCACAACTGAAATGGCATAAAATCGCACATTCGCGTATGAAAAAGAGAGTAGGATGCTGAATGGTCGCAAAATTAGCACAAAACGCAATTTCACAGCTGAAATTGGGAAAAAATCGATAATTTGCAATTTGCTGATATAAAGTTGTGGAAAAACGTTAATTCACGTTTACAAAATGAAGAAAATTACTAATTCGCGACAAAAATTGAAAAAATCACCATTTAGCGCAGCCGAAATTAAGAAAAACATTACTTTTCAGTTCAAATTGGGGAAAAGTGCTAATTCTCAGTTAAAAATGGAGAAAATTCGCCGCTAAAATTGAGAAACATCTCTAATTCTCGAATTAGGTGTCGTGAAATTTATGATATGATCTGATATGATATATGATGGTATATGATATGATATGTCGTGAAAAATGATGATATTTGACAGAAATGGATGGATAGATGAAAATTTTTTGGTTTGAAAAAGGTTTAAAAAAAAATTACATTTATAATTTAAATTCGCATCTTCTGAAGGCATTTTTGTGACTAAAATCCAGAAAAATGGCAAATTCATGCATGGCTACAGTATAATGTTAAAAAATACGCTAATTCACGGCTAGAACTTGAAAGAAGCAATAATCTATACCCATAAAAGTTATATAGTTTTGCTAATGCAAAATAAATTGTGGAAAACCGCTAATTTGCCGGTAACACGAAGAAATAAAATAAAATAATCAGCCTGGTAAAATTAAGAGAAAGGTTAATTTTAAGCCTAAAAATTGAAAAAATTGCTAATTTGCGGCTAAAAATGGAAAAAATCGCTGATTTACAGCTAAAATTGCGCCAAGCGCCAGCTTGTGACTGAAATTGAGAAAATTCGCTAATTCACAGGTTTAAAACGCTATGACGCGTCGCCGATACAATTTTAAAAAGCGAGAAAAATTATAATTTGCGCCAAAAACTGAATATACGCAAATACGCGGATTCTGAAGGCAACTTTTCAGGCTGAAATTGAAAAAAAGTGCCAATTTATGGCAATATGCGAAGAAACCGCTAATTCGCGAGTAAACTGAGAAAAATCGCTCATTAATTGCGTGTGGTGAACCAAAAAAATCCTAATTCGTGAAAAGTCCCTCTATTTTGCGGCTAGTATTGAGGAAAACACTTAAGAGAAACGTTAATGTCCAGCTAAAACTGAGAAAAGTGCTAATCCCCTGGTAAAAAATTTAAAAGATCTGTAATATGCTGCTAAAATTGAGGAAAACGCCAAAACTCGTGGATAATTAAGAAACATCGCTCACGGGATAAAAACGATACTTTGCTGCTAAAGTTGAGAAAATGCGCAAATTCATGGCTATGGGAGGGGGTGGGACAGAACCGCTAATCTGCGTCTGAAATTGAGAAGAACGATACACTTGGCCAAAATTGAGAAAAGCGCTAATTTGCGGGTAGAGTCTAAAAATCGCCCTTAACTGAGAGATTGAGGCTATGATGATGCCAGCAAGATGTCCAGATTCAAGAGTGTGCTGGCTGGGTGGAATGATGACTAAAATGTGAAATTACCCCCCTCACCACACCATTACGAGATTTCAATCTGATCCCCCCCCCCCAGGACAAATTCCTACCTACGCCACTGCGCTTAAGAACTGCTTTAATACTATCGACAACGGCAAACAACTGAAAATAGCACGGAGTTCGACCTCAAGCTACCCAAGTTACTTGGTCATGGTCTCACATCATCCCAGCCTTTGAGTCGAATAGGAACTGATTGATGGACCACTCTTGCGCTGGAACAGAGGTGCTACTGTGCTCCACGATCCCCCATCCTTGACGCTCGCTTTGACCTGGTAAAATCGAGTCACCCGGCGCACTGAGGCACTAAGGCTGATGAGAACCGTGAAGGCGAAACGGGTACTGCTGACGTTGCGGCTAAGCACTGCATCTTTGTTTAAAGATGAAAGTGACAGATGTTGGAGACTCACAAGCCATTAGAAGTTGAGACCGAAAAGTAGGACATAAAAGAGGCTAATTTTGACCTCTCCATGGACACCTGAAAAAATGAGTCCGGACGTCCCGGGGTGCTCTAAAAATTAGAACAAAGGGCGTCTGGCCACTCTAGCTGGAGCACGATTTGGCCTGTTTCCGCCAGTAAAATATCACGAGCTCGAAATGTCTTTAAAAGCTGGGCATCCACGATCGTTCCAAATTGCGCGGCGCAACTGCCACTCGTCGCTCCACACAAACCACGATCGTTTTCACCATTCACGGTCGTGTTCCAACGGCTCTCGTAACACGTATCATTCCATGGTCTGTGTTAACCAAGGTCTGTGTTGAAGGGAGGATGAAGGGTGAAATCTCTCTGAATCGGAGAGACCTTAGGACCAAGGCGGGGCTGCTAACGAGACATAACGTGCCCTTCTCAGACATTAACAGCAAAGAGGTGTTGGGGGGGAGACTTGAAAGTTAGCGTTCTCCATTCGTAAGGCAACCTGAGGGGACACCACAAACGATCCGGGAGGAGGGTATTGCATCGAGCTGTGATGTGAATGCCGAATACGTATAGACCGTAAATACGGCTCATCAGAACATCAAATTCCATCAAATTAACAAATTTTCTAGAAAATGTCTAATTTAAATTCAAGTTATGTGATTACTTGGATATCAAGGTGATGTCTTCGATGATGGACAACAATTTTTCCCCAGTGCTAACGTTATTGAATGACCGGGCCATTTTTGTCACTTTCGGTACTTACACTCGCGGAGAATTAATTACAAAATCTTTAAAAATCCACGAAAATGAGTCAAAAACGATACGACTCGGAGAAGACGCTCATCTCTCACTTTACCTACCAAACCTTACAGAAAGGTAACTATGCTGTTACCCTGAAGGTCACTTCAATCTTCAGATTCTACTCGTCTGCCGGCATTTCGGTTCATTATTCGTGCTTCTTGGATCAGCGGTGTAGCAAGTACCGGGCCTTTATTTCTCCGTCGCGTCGAATTACGTAATTCTCAAGTTAGTTTCACTTTTTGTCTATTATTAACATATTAACTCAATTTCCAATGGGGGGGGGGAGTGGAAGTAATTTCCAGAAATCTCGTTTTGTACACCCCGCTCCTTGTAGATGGTGTACATAAAATTATTCTTATTTGAACGGTTGAACAACTTACGAAATTTCGGATATTTTAGGCTTTTGCGCCTGTATTTGTGAACGAGAAATGCTCTTTCTTACAGAAAAACATATTTTTAGGTGGAACCAGCGATCCGCTCTCAATTTCTTTGCTAAGTCGAATTGTCAAAGAACCTCTGCGTTTAAATTCAATACCTTTCTTAATAAGGTCGGAATCGGAGACCCCATAACGATTAATTTTCCGCTTTTAGTGGTAAAATTTAAGGGGGAGAGCAAACTCGACAAAAGCGTCTTTTCTTCTCGTATAGACAGGGCCGTCTTTATTAAAGTTGGGGCCTCTTTTTTTTCCTCTTTTACCGAATTTCGCTCACTAAATTAAATTGTGTACCTGATTTACTAATTTCACGGGTTCAAAACCTCCCTTTTCACGGTTCTAGCTGCGGCTCACAGAAAACCCAGTGTCGGGGTTATTGTTCTGTTGCTGAAAAACCATACGGCGGAAGAATCCAGTTTGGGTGACTAAAATACCGCAGTTACCATTCCAGGAAACGAAAATTACAAATTCAATTCCAAAAATATCACTTTCTGGTGGTGGGGGGGGGGAGAGAAATGTCAGTTATTCGACGGAAATTCCGAAATAGAATGCAAAAAAGACAGTTTCATAGCAGAGATGTTATAGGTTTTGACGGCTCACGACCCTTTAACTGTGCTAATTAAGTTTCTGGGGTCGGATTGACAATTTCTGGCTTCGATTTACCTCGCGTTATAATTGTTGAGCAACCGAGTTCTCTTTCTGGGGACTCATCCCCGAATGTAAGCCTAAATAGGCATTGGGATGCATCTGAATTGTTCTCACGTCAAGCTGCCCACCCCTCTAGATCAAACGATGGTTACGCCTTTGCCATGAACTAGCGATTTTTCCTCTTTTAGCCAAGAATTAACGTTTTTTCTCAATTTTAGACATGAATTAGCTATTTTTTTCATTTTGATCCGCGATTACCGTTTTCTTAACTTTAGCTGTGATAATGAGCGTTTTTTCTGAATTTGCGCTTTTCATGAATTATAGCCGATAATGTGAGTTTTTCTCGATTCTAGACACGAATTAGCCATTTCTTTTGCTTTAGCCATGACTTAGCACTTTATCTGAGCAACAAATTGGCCGTCGAAACCGTTAATTTTCTCAATTTTGGCCCCACAAATGATCACTTTTCTCAAATCGAGCCGGGGATTAGAGCTTTTCCGAAATTATTTCCAACCGTGCCGTGAGTTTGAACTTTTTCTCCATTTTAGTAGTGAATTAGTGATTTTCTCAGTTTTAGCAGCGAATTAGCGCCTCTTCTCAATTTTAGCTATGCAGCTGTCTCCAAAAATAGCGAATTGGCTTTATCACAATGTTAGCTTTAAATGAGCCCTTGTTCTCATTTCTAGCCGTCAATTAGCACTTGTTCTTAATTTTTTCCATGAATGTGCAATTTTTGCACATTTAGGCGTGTGATTTAGCGCTTTTTCCCCCATTTTAGCAGTGACTTAGCGATTTTTCTCCATTTTAAGGTGCCGGGTTGATTTTTGTGTGCGTCAGTGAATTAGGATGCCCCGCAAATTATCTATTTTTTTTTTTTCAAATTTAGCCGCGCATAGGAGCTTTTTCGACATTATTTCACATTTAGGCTTCAGTTAGCACTTTTTCCCAATTTCAGTCGCGAATCAGCGGTTTTCTCAGCTTTAGCAGTGAATTAGCACTTGTCCTCTATGCTATCAGCTAATAGGCAATTTATTCACACATGCAGCAATGCTCAGCACATTTCTCATTTTAACTCCGAATTAGCGTTTCTTCTCGATCTTTACAGCTGCCTCCAAAAACCTCGAATTGCCGTTCTCCCAATATCCCAATACCAGCTTCAAATATAAGCACTTTTTCTCATTTTTTGGCCGTGAATTAACACTTCTTAGTTTCGGCCTGCACGAATGACGATTTTATCACATTTAGCCAGACGAGTTAGCACTTTTTCCTCGATTTAGCAGTGTATTAGCAATTTTTGTCAATTTTAGTAGTAAACAGCGAATTTATGCTGCTAAAATTGAGTAAAATCCTAATTCGCTAACACACCTATGACTTAATGGGGAAAAAGCGCTAACTCATAGTTGAATGTGAAAAAATCGCAAATTCACGTCGAAAAATAAAGTATTTTCCCCCGATTTTAGCAGCGAATTAACTGTATAGGTATTCACATATTAGCGATGAAACAGCGCTTTTTTTTCTCAATTTTAACCTAGAATCAGGGTTTATCACTATTTTGAGCGCCGATTAGCTAAGGGCGCTCCCCCCTTCCCTACTATTACTTTTTTGAAGTCATTTATATGCTTCAGATCTCCCCCTATATTCCGTCAATTTCATCTCCGAAACCCCTTTTAGCACCAAACCATTTTCCATGAGTGACAATACATAATTTATATCCACCTCGGTACAGGCTTCTCGCGGAAAATGGTCATCTATAACCACTGAATCCAGATTATTGGCCAAAAATTGATACTTTTGCCGCTGGATCGTGTAAGTTCCGACGGACGAGGGCCATCCGGGTGGTTTCACCGTGAGGTAGGTTCCACGAGTGTCAGACTAGATTCTAACTCTAATTAGTGACCGGGTGGGGCCATCAGCCATTAGGTGACCTTGTCTGTCAGGGTCCTAAAAACTTATTTAACGACCGAGACATTTTGGCCGTGGAAATTGACCAAACGACCGCGAAGCTCTAAGTTTTCACGCCCCGCCCTTCCCCCCTATATATCCATCCTCATCGCCTGTTTGATCGAACGGGACACGGAAGTGGGGCATATTTCCCGCCTCCTCCTCTAGTCATACCTTTATTACAGCACATATAGGCCATAGTGGCGACAAATTAACGTCAAAACTACCGATTTTCGCTCCAGAAACACACTACACACAGAACCTGAGAGGGTGGGTACGTTGTTATTTTTGGCCGATTACATTGTTGATTTTTGGAGCTAAACGACGGGGATATTATGGTCAGCATAACGTAAATGTCCGAGTATTTTGGTCGAAAAAAAGGTTGGGGTGCTCTGTATATCCCATCGCGGTTAGCCTGGGGCCTATTTAGGGTTATTTCTGGAATTTTTGATGGCGCGGTCGTTGTGAACAACGTACGCTCTATACCCACCCACGGTCACGCTGTTTCCGCCACTGTTATATACCGCAGACAAGTCGGAATATAATCCAACAGAAGCGGATCCCAGCTAGGGAAAGGTTCAGGGAGCAACGCTCGATGGATTCGCAGTTTCACGTTGCCTCCGGAAGAGGTGAGAAAATCGTGAAGCCCCAAGAATAATGTATCCCACATGTACAGCCCCAAAACCTGTAATTTAACGCCATAAACTTCCCTTTCAGTTGCATGCATTTCGTCGCTCAGGAATCTGTTTGCTCCAGCCCCCCCCCTCCACACTCACAATGACCACGACTACTAGAAGCACGAAACAGTCTATTTAACAGTAAATCTGTTAATAAAGTCATGAATTGTGTCTGTTTAGCTATTTTTAGGGCAAGAATCGTGTAGTTCCGCGATTTTTAAGGCGGGAAGGCTCAGTTTGGCAATTCTTGAAGCCAGAATGGTAAGTTCCGCCATTTTTCGGGCACGAATCACCTCCCCCCCTCTTTTTCATCACCACATTTCTCTGGCCATTTTTATGGTGTGAGTATAACCTTTCAAGCAGTTTTTTACCGCACAAGTTATCGACGCGAGGGCTCAGTTTGACCATTTTTAGAGCGTGAATAACCAGTTTTGCTATTTCATGGCGCTAATCGTCAGTTTCCTTGACGTTTTATGTGTTTCTGAGATTTCTGAGGCTAAATTGTGTGTTTCTGAACCAAAAATTAGGATTCCCAGGGTAATACTTTCAAGGTTTCCCTCAGTTTCTGGGATAGATTTGGCAGTTTTTGGCGTAAATTCATATTGCATAACTTTACACTTTCTAGATCGAATATACAGGGGGGGGGGGAGCGTGACGCTTCCATTTCATTCCGATGTTCGAGCTTTTAAGTTGGGAGCCACTTTCTAGAAATAATTATCCCGATTTTGGGGTTAAATTGATAATTTGTGGGTTAAATATCATCGCACTCTTCTGTTTTCATGGAGACCCGGCGTGTTGTTGAGCAAGGATAAAAGGTGAAAAGTAAAGACTCTCTTGGTCTTGATATCTTCATTTTGTTTGACTTTCATTATATCACGATATCCTTTTATAGACACATTAGGTATTATTTTATCTATTTTAATTTATTCTGCGAGGCATTCATTTGAAATTGATTTTTTCGATCATAAAATAAAACTGGCCATTAACAACCAAAGACCGATCATTTTGGACCTAAGTCTTGCTGATACCAGCGAGCACAGATAAGAAATAGAGGGAGTGTATTAATAGAAAATGTGATGCAAGATATGTCTCAGTTCCCAATGGGGAACTTGCACATTTTTCAAAAGTTGGTGTTGCTTAAAGAGGGCTCTTCCACAAGTCTATTGCTCACATTAAACTTCAAAATCAGTCAAGGATGCTTTTTTAGTAAATTTTTAAAAATTTTGAGTGGGGGTTCGATTACGTAAAAACTTACTTATTGAAATTGATGATGCGGGGAAGAGGGGGTTAGATACGTTTACTGGGAATAAATTTTTCATGTTTTTTGTAAACAAACAATTTTAGAGTTCCCTCAAATGCTTCACAAGTAAGTATTTACGTCATTTCTCCTCGCACCATCCATCCCCTTCTGAAGAACTTTGAACTTTTTTAAAAATCTTAAAACGCACAAATCGGGTTGCAACTTCCGTTGTTATCCTTCAGTTCACGGGTCAAATCACCGGTATGCTTTTCTCCCCAATCTGAGATTCATGCAAGTTCCCCATTATCAATGCACTTATTCTACAGAAAAAGCTGGTATAAGTCTGGTTGCTATGGGCCTTTTTGTAAACAGTAATGTAAAGTTATTCGAGGGAAAGCTATTCCATGCGATATCCGGTGATTGATAAACCCACCCTTAGTATCCAGTTTAGGGAGAAAATAAAGTGTTGGACCTTCAAATTTTAAAAATTTAAGGTGACCTCAGTTTCCGTAATTTTTTTTTTCTTATCTTCCGCAGATGAAACCTTCAGCTGTCAATTCCGTTTTACCCTTCAGCAAAAGCAGCAGTTTTTTATTTAAATTCGTTTCCAAACTTCAATGCTTTGACTTGTGTGATAGATTTCTCACCCCATTATTTGGGCTCTTGGGGCTTTGGAGCTAGCAGTCGTCCGTATTCAGTTTGGGGGCTATTTAGTCAGTAAAATGACAGTTTCTTGCGAATTTCAATAAGAATGGTCATTTCTACGATTGCAAACATGCTCTTGCACCGGCAAGAAGGTCTGAACAACAAAGATTCAAGGGGGTGAGTCGTAACGAACCACCGGAATCAGGACCGCCTCGGGTATATAGAGGACCTTTTAAGCGCAGGTACGTGCAATACTCCATCTTTGGTACCTCTCTGTCGTCGGTGTAGGATTGGTAACGCGATCATTTGGAGTAAATTCTTTCGAAAAATGAGTTGAGTCACACAGCTAACCGATCATTAGCGGTTAAAATAACTATTCTCGCTCAATAAATGACTAAATTGAGTATTCACACCACCTAACATTGACAAAATGACCATTCGTTTCCGTAAAAAGTCACACTGACTATTCATGACATGGCTAAACTGATGATTCACGACTCGAAAAAACTGGCTCTGCACACCCTAAAATTGGGAAATCTGACTCAAATTCTCCCTTAAAGTTGCTAAATTGACGATTCGCTCTTTGAAAATGAATAGACCGGCGAATCTAATTGTTCCCTAAAAATCCAACTCATTTGGCGCTGAAAATTGGAAAACTAATTATTCGCGCCTTGAAAATGCCTAAACTGACGATTCAGTTGTTCCCTTAAAATAGCCAAACTGGCTATTTGCTCCCTGAAATTGGCAATCTTGACTCAAATTCACCAGAAAAATGGCTAAACTGAAGATTCTAAAGTGTCTAATCTGATGATATTCTTGCTCGAAAAATGGAAACCGAACGAGTTTGGCGATACGAAAAGGGCCAAACTGACCATTCACTCCTTGAAAATGGCTAAGCTGACGAGTCATACTCTAAGACCCATATTCATAGTCGCGTTAAAATTCTCCTAAGTAAAAGTCAATCCAGTTTTTGTTGGAATAAAATCATCTGTTTTGACGCCCACTTAGGGTAATTTAAGTTTAAGAAATGTCTATGAATATGGGGCTAAAAATATCCTAACTGGCTGTTCATGCCCTAAAATTGGCAAGGCTCACTTAATTGACCCTAAAAATGGCTAAACTGACGATTTTAAAAATGCCTAAAATTGATAATGTGTGCCCTAAAATTAGCCAAACTAGCTATTCGCGTGCTAAAATTTAAAAATCTGACTCAATTAGCTCGAAAAATTGCCAAAATTCGTGCCCTGAAAACGGCATAACGAACTATTCGCGCTCCAAAAATTTCCAAACTGACCATTTGGTCCTTGGAAAGGTCCGAATTGATTTTTCGTGCACTAGAAATGTAGCTAAACCGGCTATTCACGCATCAAAATTGGCAAATCTGACTCAATTGACCCTAAAATTGGCCAAACTAGGTCATTCGACTCAGAAAAATTAGCCAAAATGCCATGAAAATGGCAGACTGTCTATTGACGTTCACAAAAATATCCATTCAACAGGGCCGTCTCCAGGTTACCAATTGATCACCCCCCCCCCCTCACTGTCCGATTGGTGTCTGTAATATAATAATTCTTCGCGCTGATGCTTTGACTGCTCTCGCCCGAACACGTCATTTTTTAGCGGGTTTTTCGGTGTTCAATAAAATAACCTTTTTAAATAAAAAAAACTTGTTTCATCATCTGAGATTCCTCACTCATCCATTTCACGAAAAGGATAACGTAGTGCAAACACTTGCAGTAACGAATAATAGGGAGTTATTGCATAACCGTCTGACGTTAACGCTTACGGCTATGTGACGTCACCATAAGCGTAGCCGTTTGTGTCGGTGGAAAAAGAGTTATTGCAAATAATAGTTACGCTAAAATATGAACACAATATTTTAGGGCATAGATGCACTTAACTGCTTCAAATAAATTAATGAAACACCTCCTCATGCTGGTCTTTAAACGTTTGTGATAAACGTTTAAACTCAAAATTTGAATTTTACGCTTATCATGACGTCACATAACCGTTAACGTTAACCGTCAGCCGGTTATGCAATAACTCCCTAATGAAATAGACATATTGCTTTCTTGTTAGAGAACAGGGCCCTAGATGTCGTAATTTTTTGAAGTTACGGCAATTCAAGCCACTTCCACATTCAGGACATCCATTTCGTGAAGTGGACAATCGACATGGATGCGATAAAGAAAATTATACAATAAAGAAAAAGTCCTGGGGCCCTATTCAGAAACGTCGGGAAAAATGCCGCAAGTGTGGTTGCTATGGCGGGATAATGTTATTTCTTATTCGGAGTCCTTGGATCCCGCTTGTGGCATGTTCACGACTGTTCGGAATAAGGCCCCTGGGCACGCCACTGAGCAAGACTGACGATAAGTTTGAACATGTGTACCGGCTTAACGAGGATTTGTTGTATTGGGGGGGGGGGCATCCATACCCAACCCCACCAAAGCCGAGTTCGACGCGCAAACAAAAACAAAACGAAAACGATTTGTTTCAGTATTCTTTCGTGCGTTGCCAGGGTTTCAACCGAATTGAATTTCTTCATATTCAAGTGAGTTTGAATTGAATTTATTATTCTAGTTCTTTTCGTTTGCTCTTTTATGACAGTTGATGCCGTTAAATTTTGAGGGGAGGCAAGTACAAAAAGGCGAGGGTCTTTATATATCTTCTCACAGAGAAAATTTGATCGTGTCGATGCTTGGACTCAAAATATTTGAATTGTTAAATTTGTGAAGGCCATTTTATTTTAAACACGTTTGTTTTGGTTTTAAACTAGGAAACAAATGATTGTTTTTTTGACATACCACACCCCAAATATTTCCAAACATGTAGAACGTGGGCAAACTAGACTATTGCCTACGAAAGCCGGGTAGGACTTTTTTTTTGCCGGTGAGAAATGCCCGGCTTTTGGGCCTGCTAACCTGTTCACTGAGAGACACGCGACGACGCCTTTTAAATAAAGGAATTTGGTGTGTACGGAACGCACTAAATTACGGGTAATCGCTAATCGCGAATCATAAAAAAAGGGAAGCATTGTTGAGTGAAATGAGTGATGGGGGGGGGGGATTGAATGTCTTTATAACTGGCGAAAGACATATTAACTGATGAAATCAATCTGGTCTCCCCAACGATTTAGTTAAGATTTTAAACCATGGTTTAAACTAAATAACCGTGGTTTAAACTCATAAATAAATCGTTGGG
Organism: Corythucha ciliata; assembly: GCA_038030265.1. NCBI lineage: Eukaryota > Metazoa > Arthropoda > Insecta > Hemiptera > Tingidae > Corythucha > Corythucha ciliata. Next base: position 17,331,152 of record CM075943.1, read on the forward strand.
GAAACCAGATTGATTCCACCAGTCAATTCGGAAATCAATCCCACCACCCTGCACTTCATCATATTGACATAATCTCAAGGTTAACTTTATGAGGCGGCGAATTATTAATGATCGTTTCCTTTTTTTCTATTTTTAGCCCCATAAAACAACGCAGAAGCAGAACAAAAGAGCAATTTGTTGTCTTTTATTTGTAATGTCCGTATTTCCTACTTGACTCGCATTCATTGCCGAAGAAATGAGCAATAAGGACGTATCCTATCAACCCTAGTCTGGCCATATACGTCTTATTTTCCCAGGACATGTCCTAATTTTTAGAGTGTCTGGGTACGTCCGGGCTCATTTTTAAGGTGTCCGGGGAGAGGTCAACCCGGGTCAAACGAAATTGTCCTCTTTTTGTTTGTCTTACTTTTCGGTTCCTATACTTGTAAGTTGGGTGATGGGGCTGAACCCCGCAACTCCAGTTCGTTATTTCAATAACGAATGTCTAGAAGGTCCCCTTATGCCCATATTTATGAACGTTCCTTGACGTTAAGGAACCCTTGAGATTCGTTAGAACAGATTGGTTTTTATTGTGATAAAACCCGTTCTCAACGGTTCCTTGACTCAGGGAAGTTTCAAGGAACGTTCATTAATACGGGCCTTAGGCCCGTATGCCAAGTCGTTCCTCGAATTTTCCTCAATCTCAAAGCTCCCTCACAAACTGGACAAATTATAAAATAACATGTTTGTGAATCGTTAGCATTTATCTCCATTTTTATCTACGAATGAGTACTCTTTCTTAATTTAAGCCGTGAATTCGCGTCTTTATCTATTGAACCTGCGAATACGCATTTTTCTCATATTTTACCCGCGCATCAGCGCTTTTTATCCATTTTAGTCGCGGATTAGCGTTTTTCCCCCATTTTAACTCCGTTAGAACGCATTTTCTCAATTTAATGGAGGAATTTTAGTGCTTTTTCGAAATTTCAACCGCAAATCAGCGCCTTTCGGCTTGAAAAAATGTTCGGCTTGAATGAGCGTTTTTTCTAAATTTTAGAAGCGAGTATAAGGCTAGTTAGAGAGTGATTTTTTCACCTCCTAACAACCTAAAACTCCCCATTTTTGCATCTTTAAGATTTTCTCGATTCAGTGAACAGGAGCCCAGGGCGGTCCACCATGTCACCCCCCTCCCATCGGATTCTCCTTGTCAAAACTAAATTTTTCAGGATCCGTGTCGATTTTGTCCTCTACAAAAACCGCAATTTCGTACCTTTAGCTCTTTATAAAATCAGTTCCACAGGTTCGATTAATTTTGAAAACTCCAATTTTTCCAGTTTGATTTCGTCGATTTTCCGTGAACGATTGTCTCGGTTTTGTCTTCTTCCTGACCAAATTTCAGTGTATTTTGATATTTCCATACCCCTATTTCGCTTTCACTCTTTCCAAAACCAAATGCCGTGGCTTTATAGCTCTTTCTAATATATTTGGCTTATTCCAAAAACTAATTTGGCTCTTTAAAAACCATTTCGATGATTTGGCTCACCAAAAAACCAAAATTCTTAATTTTGGCTCCCTGGAAACCCCAGTTTTAAGGATTTTCATTGTTTCAAAACTTAATTTCGTGAATTTCGCTCATTTCGATTTCTTTATACCGGAGACCTACCATGCAACACTATACGTCTTTTTAAAAAAACAATTTCATTGCACTCATCCACTCATCTGTGCGTGTTGTTGCGTAAGGATAGAGGTGAAGAGTGGATACTCGCTTGGTCTTGATATCGTCATTTTTTTTTACTTCCATTATCTCAAGATATCCTTTTATCGACACATTGCTTTTTATTATTTTAAATTATTGTTCTGCACGGGGCGGGGTTCATTTAAAATTATCGTATTCGAAAATATTAATTCATAAACTCTCTGGATGAGCGAAATATGGGAGGCAACCCAAAAACGGATCTATATGGCTCATACTTTGAAGACGCCCTCCAACACTCATCTATGACTGCCCACCAGTATAGCTGTAGGTGCCCAACGTTCACGTTGTCAGCCTTACCCTGCTGGAGGGGGGAGGGTTGCCTCGGATCTCGGGCACACCGGTGTCGGTTTGCCGCTCTCACTTTAGTGGCACCAAATCAAGAAAAACTACTGAAGGGTTCCTCTTCTTAGTATTTCCAGCAGAATCTTCTTTTGTAATTTGGTTTGAGGTGTTATGGGGTCGACAACCCCTTTTGGAGGCTTCGATATGACCGTTTTTAGGGAACGCTATTTTCGGAGCGCCTCTGGACTAATTGAGAGGGCTGACCGCACACCAATGGCGATTTGAAGTGGCTAGTCGGCTTTCTCAACATTAATTTTGAGTTTTCAGAAATTCCGTGTCCATCTAAACCTTTCTCCTTGGGAGGGGGGGAGGGTCTTGAACTTGAAGACAGGAAGAATTTTCCTACTTAGCCGCTACTATACTATAAGCTGGTAGAACTGATGGCAAACGCCATAAATGGACTCATTCGGTGGCATAACCTTGAAAAATAAAAAACGTTACCCACGTTAAAACGTTAAACAAAACTTGCGACAAGTCTGAATCATCAATGACGTCAATGCCATTATTATTTTTTATTTTTTCAGATATGCCCAAATACAAGTTGACATACTTCGACGTCAAGGCCCTCGGTGAGCCCATTCGTATGATGCTTTCGTACATGGGGGAAGATTGGGAAGACAACCGATTCAGTAGAGAGGACTGGCCCCAGATCAAGCCCAGTATGTTATATCGCTATCCCCCCCCTAACCTTAGCCTTTCACAACAACACCATCACCACTTGTATAATTGCCTCTCTATTTGCCATAGCGACACCATTCGGTCAAGCCCCTCTTCTTGAAGTCGACGGCAAGACAGTCGTACAGTCGACCGCCATCACTCGTTATTTGGGTAAAGAAGCGGGTCTTGGAGGCGCCAATAATTGGGAGAATCTTCAAATCGACTTGATTGTTGACACTATACACGATTTCCGCAAAGGTGGACATTAGATCAAGTCCCCCCTCCCCCACCGAAATCGGCCTTTTAATTTTTACTTCAATTTGAATTGTATACCTATAGCGATTGCCGACTACTCCTACGATACAGACGAGGTGTCTAAAGCGAGAAAGAAGGAACCTCTTTTCAAAGAAACCGTGCCTTTTTATTTGAAAAAAATTGACGAGCATGTCGGACAAAACGGCGGATATTTGGCTAATGGAAAGGTAATATTTTGATCTCTTCCCTCCCTTCGAACCACCACCCTACTGACAGTTTTTTGCCCCCCCCCCTCTCCCGTTCAGCTCTCGTGGGGTGACATTTACTTCGTTGGTATTTCTGATTATCTAAACTATATGCTCCAAATGGACATATTCGAAAACCGCCCGAATTTAAAGGGCCTGAAAGAAAAAGTTGAAGCAGTTCCGAAGATTGAGGAATGGATTCAGAAAAGGCCCAAAAGTCAAATGTGAGAAAGCGTAGGCTAGATTTGGAGCAAAGTATGATTTTTTGGGAGATTTGTTCATAAAGACTCTTGAATAATAATTATACTTAATTGAGCAATATTTTGAAATATTTGTTATTTGAATATTGAAAAGCACACCATTTGTGTAATCAGTGCCCCAGAATTACAAAAATGCGCCAGTGTGGCCTGTGGGGTTGTAATAGAAAAGTGAGACACACGTCAGACAAGATGAGAATGAATTTTACAGCCATGTGTGTAAATTTTAGCTGTCAAAGTCAATCTCAGCACGTCTCCCTCGTACCTATAACTTTTCTATCACAACTCTCGTTTCTGCACCAGACTTTCACTTACCAGACTAGACCCCATCAACCCGCTTATTGATCCGGATAGGAACGGAGATCCACCCAGCGGTGAGATGTACCGTGCTGTTGGTCTGAGGTTTTAACGGGGACTGGACAGCACTTCGGCGCTATTTTTAATTGTATCGTGGGTAATATTCGACTTTTTTGTTTGAACAAAAGGGAGTAATAATAATTAATGAACTTGAAATTGAGTTATTCAGTTTTGTAACAGTAGATAAGTTTATTAATTTGATCGCGGAAATGCGGCGTAAGCTATTAGCGATAAAGTAGGAAATACGAAACGTCTTTGAGAACCTCAAAATCAGTTTTAAAAATGACCATTTTTGCTGGTAAGTAGAGCCCGCCTGCCTCCCTCTTTACCGTTGACAATTCTCGCGACTCCATTATTCCAGGACCCGCTCCGAATCAGTACACGCTACCCCCAGTCGTCGGCTATCAGAAACATGACATAACCAAAACTCGGATGCCCGCGTTCACTCTTGGCCAACGTACACCACCACCGCCGATGATCTTTCCGTGGGAGCAGAGGACGACAGGAAATAAAGAGGTGACGGACTTCTGGTCGCAGCAGAGAAACGCGCCCATCGTTGTGAATTGCCCCGGTCATCAGTGCCAAGTTGTGGAGCGAGTGGCCCCATGCTACGGTGGAGAGGAGTGTCAACCAATTGATGAAAAAAAGAGTGAGTTTATTACTTGAATTACTTTGAATGAAGGAGTCTAAAGGTCGATACAGACTATTCAGACGTAACGCGGGAACACGCTGTCCCACGTGTGATATGAAAGTCCAGCATTTAGGCTTCTGTATGTTAACGTTCACATTGCTCGGACACGCATCATCTCACGTGTTCCCACGTCACGTCAGAACAATCAGAACACAAATAAACAAAAGCTTTTTCTGGAATAAGTCAATTAGTACTCGTATCATGGAGCGTTTGTGCCCAGAATTACAAGTTTTTATTCGAATAGAAAAACCATAAGTCACCGACAAACACGTCCCTCATATTAGACAAAACTTGAAACCCGCAGAGCCTGCACTCAACCCGAAAGGGGGAATCGTCTCTTCTACCACACGGCCCTCCTGATACCATCCATTTTCCAACAAAATCTCAAACGTTTGACAAAAATACGTGATTTTGGCCATAAAACTGGGGGTTTTGCTGTCAAAAATGACAATTCTGTACAGGAAATATTTATCAAACATTTGACACTACTATTGCCAACAATAATTTTTTCGCCCAAAAAATCTCGATATTCCCTCAGTATTGCGATTATAATTTGCCGTTTAGACAGCTAAATTTGTCTATTCTGGCAAAAAAAACGGGCATTGCCCTTGCGTGTAGTTTATATTACAGGTAGGCTGCACCTACGTTTTTTTATCCAAATAAGCGGTATACCCCCAGAAACTTTCTTCTCGGCTCCTGACGGCACAAATAGGTCAATCTACGATGTAATTATCAAATTTCTTTACTATTTGTTAAGTTCATAATTTTTAAAGATTTTTTGTTGTTAAAATCAATAATTATTTTAGGGCTACTAGCCTGAATTAACCACCAACAGAACTCTACGAAATTGTCTTAAGAATGGGTCATCAGCGTGAAACTTGGTTTTTAATGAGCTAACCCCGCAAAATTGCGTTCTTTTCAGGGATCCCAGCCCCGCCAAATTGGGTATGAGTGCGTCAACTCATCGAACGAGGCGAACATGTCATATTAGTTTTTTCAAAAGGCCCAATCCCGCAAAATTTCCGCGAAAACTTCTCTATAGAATGAGCCAACACGGCGAAATTGTTTTTTAAATTGATCAACCAGCGCGAAATTAAAGGCATTTTCTTGAGCGAACCTGTGCCCGCGAAATTGGTTTATTATGAGCAAGTTACGCGAAAATGTGGGGTTTTGAGGGAGCAAGCCCTGCTAAATTTGTTTTTAAGTTGCCGGATCCGCAAACTTTAGTTTTTAGAAGGGGCCAAAAAGGGCGAATTGCTTTTTGTAAGGCGCCAAAGGTGTAATGTGGTTATTGATTTAACCGAAACTGGGAAATCGGGCTATGTGAGCGTCAAAATCTGTTGAATAATTGGACTTTGAAATTATCTAACCAGCGCCATCTGTTTTTAATTATTCAACGCCGTGAAATCAGATTGAAATCTTGTGAGGGTTAGGGGAGTGGGGTAATTTCACATTTTAGTCATTATTCCACCCAGCCAGCACACTCTTGAATCTGGACATCTTGCTGGCCTCATCATAGCCTCAATCTCACCGTTAGGGGCGATTTTTGGACTCTACCCGCAAATTAGCGCTTTTTTGGCCGAATGTATCGTTCTTCTCGATTTCAGCCGCAGATTAGCGGGTTTTTAAATTATAAATTTAAATTAATTACTAAATTAATTAATTTAAATATTATTTAAATAAATTATAAATTTAGCGCATTTTTAAATTATAAATTTCCCGACACTTAATTCGAGAATTAGTGATGTTTCTCAATTTTAGCAGCAAATTTTCGCTTTTTATAAATGTTAGCAGCGTGGTAGCGATACCAACCAGTGCATTACCTACCGAGTTTTGTCATTTTTTGCCAAGATTTGGCGTTTGACTCAATTTAAGCTGCAAATTAGCATTTTTTTCCATTTTTAACTGAGAATTAGCACTTTTCCCCAATTTGAACTGAAAATTAACGTTCTTCTTAATTTTACCGGCGCCCACTAATTATTATTTAGCTGTGCTAATTGGTGATTTTTTCAATTTTTACCCCGAATTAGTCGTTTTCTTCATTTTTCTCCAATTTCAGCTGTGAAATAGCGTTTTGTGCTAATTTAGCGGCCATTCAACATCCTATTCCCTTTTTTCATACGCGAATGGGTGATTTTACGCCATTTCAGTTGTGAATTTGACATTTTTGTCCAATTTTAACCTGAAAGCGTCTTTTATTTGTCAATATCATAGCGTGTTTTCTCAACTTTAACCGCGGGGTTTGCCCAAATACAACACTTTTGCGTTGGTTTCCACAATTTATTCGTAGAATGGCCGCTACGTACCGCGAATCAGCGATTTTTTTCTTAATTTTAGTCTGGAAGTTGCATGCGAGACCAGAATCAGCGCTTTTTAGAAGCTATAGCCACGAATATTACCGATTTTTGTCTGATAGAGAGTCCGGGGCGAAAGCCACCCCCCCCCCCGTACCTCGGGACACTACTGCGTTGGTTTGAAGTCCAAGGAAAAAGCTGGACGTACTCGGACCTTTTCGGGCTGCTTCAAGTCCAGAAAATCTGCTAAACCTAGCTTCAACGTGATACGTTCATGGAGATTTTATGGGGCTGACCAAGAGTTTTTAGGCCGGAGAGCGACGACGGTTTCATACAGAAAAAAAGAGAGACGTTCACGTCGCGTAAAGATTACTTTATTATGGGGCTCTTCGTTATGGTACTAGAGCTCCTTCGTTCGTATACTTGTGGCTCTATCCCCCATATCCCCCCCGTACCTACGCCCCTGCCTGGGTGAGTAACAGACCCAGTGCTACCCTCGCTTCTTTCTCGAAAGGTCTACATCCAACCACAGTAAAGCTCCAATCGCAGTAATCGTCCATCCTTAGCCATGGTTCAACACGAGCGAAGCTGTATAAGCACAGTAGAACTTGTGACGAGAGCTGCGTCTCAAGCACAAAGAAAGCCCAGCCACAGCAAAGGTGAAACCAAAGCCAAGGTCCAACCAAAGGCAATGTCCAACCACAGCAAAGGTCCAACCACAGTAAAGGTCCAATCACAGCAAAGATCTAACCACTGCAGAGCTCGTAACCATACGAAAGGTCCAACCACTGCAAAGATCCAGTGCCTTCCCCCCCTCTAGACAGGTCTGCCGACTGCATCTCTCAATTGAGTATGGCCTGAAGGACTCAAGGGCAGCGCAAAGAAACAAAGATGTGACGTTCCGGATGTTTCTGATGTTTGTATGGTTGGTCTCGACCTTAAGGGCACGGGGACAAGCCCCCCCCCCAGGTTGAGAATCACTGAACTAGAGGAAGGAGATCGACCCAGGCCAGGAATCATCCGTTTCGTCTCTGTGGTAACGAAGAATTACGCCTAGCTCCCCGGATGGTGGGTGGAGGTGATTGGGGGGCGAGAGCTTACCCTTCACGGAAAATCCTTCATCATTACGGCCCTGACCACCAATTCACGTTTTTCAGTCATTTTGGACGGGTAAGAGGCAAGAGCTGAGTCCACTGCCTGTGGAATTGCATTTTTGACAGTCCCAAACCCGTTAGATTGCCCTCGATAGAAGCAGGAGTCGACCCCGTCAGATTAGATTTTTGAATTGTATATTAGTCTACCCCGCAAATTGACTTTTTAGATAGTCAATCTAGCGAAATTGGCTTTTTAAGCGTTTAAAACTCTCGAGAGATTGGATTCTGTGAGTGCGGTTACTAAAATCGTATGATTTTCAAGAAGGGAAATTCAGCCGCCGCGAATTAGCGTTGGTTTGAGAGACGCTGAAATTATCGTTTTTAGCTATGGTAAACAATTCATTTTTACGACGAATTAGATTAGCGCTTCAAGATAGTGGATTTTAAAGAATTTTTTATGATTGAGATAGAGTCACACCCTATCCCCGGTGTGAGCTGCAAGATTTGCCAGTCTCCGACACAAATAATAATTGAAATTATAGTTAATAATTTGGCAACCCAAAGAGTGTGGTATACACGCGGCGAGGTACCCCCTCGATTTCGTTGTTTTTCTGGAAACAAACCAACTGCCTTTCTACCTGCTGTTGTCAAATCGAAAAAAAAAGTGAAATACACGCGATTTTGAGCATTTTTCGCTCCTGTGTGAAAACCGATGTTACGCCTCGATACCGCAGCTGCTTCCCCCCCCCCCCCCAGTACTCCGCCACATCCACACTTTCCAGTCATTTACCGGCCGGTATGCTGCCCTTGAGATTGGTTGACCTCACTCTCCAGAGAGCATCCCGACTCCCTGTCCTCACTGGCTCACTCTCTCTCTCTCACACACACACATCGTCGTGATTTTTCATTTTACATGTCAAGAGGATTTGTAGTGGTGGTGGGGAGTCTACACCCAACCCCACCAAAGCCGAGTTGGACGCGCAAACGAAAACGATTTGTATCAGTATTCTTTCGTGCGTTGCCAGGGTTTCAATTGAGTTGAATTTCTTCATATTCCAGTGAGTTTAAATTGGTTTTATTTTAGTTCTTATGATAATGCCGTAAAATCTTGGGGGACATCAAAAGTACGAAAGGCGAGAGCCTTCTTCTCACAGAGAACATTTGGCCGAGTCCGTAAATGGACTCAAAATATTTTGCATTGTTGAGTTTTTTAAGGGTATTTTAAGAACTTGAATGGTTTTAAACTAGGCAACAAATGCATTTTTTTTTTTTTTTGAGGTACCACGCCCCAAATATTTTAACAAGTAGAATGTGGAAAAACTATCGCCTATGAAAGACGGTTTTTTTGCCGGTGAGAAATACCCGGCTTGGGCGTGCTAACCTGGCGATAAAATTCTCAGTGAGGGACGCGCGACGCCTTGTAAATAAACGAATTCGTTGTGTACGAAACGCGCTCAATTACCATTACCGGGAATCGCGAAACACAAAACAAGGGATGAATTGTTCAGTAATACGACGATTGGTAGGGGGTGGGTGGGGAGGCACAAAGAATGTTTTTATAATTGGCGAAAGACATAATCTCAAGGTCAATTTTATGAGGCGGCGAATTAATGATCGCTTCCTTTTTTCCTATTTTTAGCCCCATGAAACAACGTACAGAAGGAGAACAAAAGAACCCATTTTTTATAAATTCTTAGTGCACGTATTTCCTACTTGACTCATTTATTGCCGAAAAAAAACGAACAAAGGACTACCAGCGGTGAATTCTCATAACTGAAACGACCCGAAAATCCCTAATTGCGGTATAATTGGAGCATTAGGTGAGTTGTAGAAGAGCGGGAACAAATAGAGGCTGTGTGGTTTAATAAAGGCCGAAATTTCAATTTTTGGAAATAAATTGATCCCCCGTTGGTTCCTGAGATAGTTTTAACACTGGAATCGAATAGGACAAATGGAGGGGGGCTAAATTTCAAAAGCAAATAACATGAATTCATTAATTTGTTGTTTTTTTTTTTGTTGCAATAATACGATTTACTATCGATAGTGAAATTTGTAGAACTGGCCCCCAGGCCCGGGTCGCTAGCACTAATAATTTTAGGTTATGACCAATTTTTTGTTGTAAATCAAAAATTATTAATTCTAGCAATGACATTTTTTTTATTTATGAGCAGAGGGTTTCCTCAACCTTCTCTCAAGAATTCATCTGTTTTTCATGCTCCCCAAAAGACAAACACTCCAGCAGGTTTCAATCGATTCAACGTTAAATAATGATGCTTCAGGAACTACCAATCAATGAATTCATTACCAACATACTTCGGCACTCGGAGCCTCGGAACTCATGTTGCCCTATATTTTAGGGATTTTTGACCCAAGATGCAAGAGTTTTACCTGTTAGGGAACTTTTGGATTATGCTGACGCACCATTTAGTTGAAGGTCGCATTGCACCATCAATATAAAAGCCGGTATTTTTTTTTATAGCTCCTATTTTATATGCCTGGAGTTTTGTCTCCCCTCTCTCGCTCATTTACAATAGGTTTTATCCGGTCGCTTCAGTTTTTTTTTGTACTGTCTCTATAAAAATGCAAGGCGTACAGTGCGGTTTTCCGGATTTTTCCGGTTGGCTGCTGAGGCCTGAAAACTCAGTTAGAGGGAAGGTTAAGAATGAATTCTACAATATTGTGCAATAGGCTCAATATTTTGATGATTAGAAAGAAATTATTTCAAGTTAAGCGTAAAAAGCAAACACTTCATCTTTTAAAAAGGACAATCAAGTTACGCCCACATGGAATGTATCGTTGTTGCACTGCACGAGTGGGCAAGTCCTTGGGAATTGTAAATAGTAATTATTCTATCAACTGTGTATGGTAAAATATAATATAATATCCTCACGATGACCCAATTGTTGGCTGATATTTCGCTCGAAGAATTCAAGGAGGAATATAATATCTTTCAGTATTTTAAAATACGCAGGGAAGTGCGGGGCAGTTCTTTAGACTTCGCGCCCGTGGAGTGAATCGCAGCTAGAAGGTCCACCCCCCCCCCCCACTCGCAAAATATTAGACAGCTTCTGACCCGGAAACAGACAAATATCGAGGGGTTTAATCCATTCATCATGCGAAAAACTCTACCTGAATCTTGGGACTTGTGACGGGAGGGGGCATCCGCCATGACCATCGACCGGCACCGAAATGTCACGCTAAGCCCCTGACGCGTCCCAAACGACAAGAGGGCGTACAACAATTTGAAAGCTCCCGGCTTATCAAGCAGGACTCCCACTTCGTATTTCCTATGGGGAGCGTCAACGAGGCACTGGCGAGTTCAGAGCCATCTCAGTTGAGCTTCGACCTTGATCGCCCCAAACTGCTGGGGATTGAGAGCATTTAAAATGAACTGTCCATCCGCGCCTGGGTGCTCTGGGGCATGGCTACCCCCCCCCCCCAAAGAAGTCAATCGGCCTGGGAAGCGTCGGGTCACGGTCCGCTGAATTTAACAGAAGGTTGCCTCGCCAGGGAATACCCCGTTCCCACCAAACACCTGTTGTAGAAGCCCTAAATAGACCTCCATAAACGTCCAGCAAACGCCTTAGCATTTATGGTGGCCAGCCCGGTGAGTCCTGGGGCCCGACCATCGCTACGGCAGCTCCTCAATATTAATAACCGACTTTATTAATGGGAATTTATTTTTCTTATCTTGAACTTTCTGGATGAGTGAAATGTGCTGTCAAGAGGGAACGGCTTAAAAACGTTTAACGCTTTGTCATTACATTATTATAATTTCAGAGATGCCCAAATACAAGGTGGTCTACTTCGACATCATCGGCCTCGCCGAACCCATTCGTATGCTACTTTCGTACATGGGAGCAGATTGGGAAGACCACCGATTCAAGCGTGAGGAATGGCCCGAGATCAAGCCAAGTACGTTACATGTCTTATTACAGCCTACCCCCCCCCCCCACCAATATACGTATCATCACCGACGCTTAGAAAAATTGCCATTTCCTTACAGCCACGCCGTTCGGTCAAGTCCCCCTCCTTGAAGTTGACGGCAAAAAAGTCAACCAATCGACGGCCATCTCTCGTTATTTGGGCAAAGAGGCCGGCCTCGGCGGTGCCAACAATTGGGAGGATCTTCAAATTGATTTGATCGTCGACACTTTTCACGATTTTCGTAAACACGTCGGCGACTATTCCTACGACCCGGACGAGGCTTCAAAAGCGAAAAAGAAGGAAGTCCTCTTCAAGGAGACCATGCCTTTCTTCATGAAAAAATTCAACGAGCACGTCGGCGAACACGGTGGATACATGGCCAACGGAAAAGTAAAGTTTTAATTATTTAAGGTTCCAACCTAATTTAACATTTTTTTTTTTCCCATTTTTATGAAGCTCTCATGGGGTGACATTTACATCATCGCCATCTCGGGGTACATGTGCCTCGCTCTTGGCATGGACATGTTCGCCGACTATCCGAATTTGAAGGCGCTCAGAGAAAAAGTCCATGCCTTGCCCAAGATAAAGGCTTGGCTCGACAAGAGACCCAAAACTGACTTGTAATACTGCACTGATGAGACTATGATACAGACCGAGCCCATTTTACGCTTTACCGTACAGGAAGAATTTGAGTTTTGTTGTTAATTACCTCCACGGTTGATTCAACTCTGATGTATAATAAAGAAAACTCATTATTTTCTGATTGTGAGAATTCTAATTACTTGCGAAGTTGCGATCAATGAGCATGAAATTTCGATTTATTGCCAAACTAACGAGAAATATAATTCGTAACGTTCTTGCGGTGCAAAAATGTTTATTCACCGGGGGCGATTTCAATGTTTTTGGGTGATTTTTTTCAAAGTGTTTGAATATGATCGAGACACATTTTGGCTCATGGACCATGATGAATGCCAAAAAACGCACCCAAAGAGACGCCAGCGGCCCTTTTATGGGGCATATGAAAAGAATCTTTCCGCGCCAAGCTCTACATTTCAGCACTTTTAACTGCTGCGGAGCCGACCAGACTTGTAATTTTATAGACCGGACTACAATGAAATGCCTTGGCTATAAAATTCGTAATTCAGTTCGGTTCAAATCCATGATAATTCCTGTGACGGGTTGCCCCCTTTGGATCAGGGTTCCTCCAGGCGGTCGCCTAATCCCATTAAAAACGGCCCTTTAGTCCCGCTCCCGTTCAAGGACCGCTGACACACGATTAGGGCAAAAATGGCCAAATTTTCAAATCAAACGAAACTACGTCACTTGGAGTTTTACGACGCGGGGTTTCCAAAAATTAAAACGGATTTTCGATTAGAGAACATGAATCAGAAGGTGAACTCTCAGATGAGACCTACAATTCTTCTGTTTTCCTAAAAAGAGCAGTTGTGGTTGTTGACGACTATTGAGCAACTGACGTTGACGTATAAAACATCGAAATCGCGGTCTCACAATAAAATAAATAAAAATCGTGGGTCCACATTATACATACTTTGGATTATTTGCCCTTGTTCGGTCTCAAGCTATTATTGGACTGAGCGAATAGTATTTGTCTATAGGCCAAAGGTGCGTTTACATCGCATAAATTTCTTGACTGTATAAACTCTGATGACAATTTATGGAAGTTTGGGTTTACACCAAGGAAATTTTTGTCTGACACTAAACTTCAAGCAATATGTATTGCGGGACACTTCAGCGTAAACGAACGAAATGAACGAACGAATGAAATAGGTTCACCTCACTCCCAAAAGAGCCCTCCCTCACACTCCTTCTCAGAGGAAACAATGTAAAACTCACCATTATTGTCAGAGAATTTATGCAGAGTGTTCGAAAATTCGATGCTCAGCCGAAAACTGGTCATAGTACAGCTGATTTGTGATCGAAATTACTAAATTCACTTTTCCGGAATTCAGCTTGGTTTTCGAGTTATTCCATCTTAAATTTGTTCGCGGGGCTATATTTTTTTTGAAATACTTGCTTCCGGCCGCTCTAGAATCAATTCTAGGTCAAAACTAATTGGATCATTCGAAAGAGCGCACAATTTTCTTCAAAATTACTGTATTGAATTGTGAATTTGGCCATTTCCTCAGGGTGCTAAAGCTGCTGGAAACTGATGTTATTTCATCTTTGTATCTTTCCCGAGCGGCGATTTTCTCCCACTCCTTAAAGGAAAATATTTTTTTTTGGGTTTATTAGAAAAATTTCCTCGTTTTGTCAGCTTTCAAATGGAATTCAATACTCTCGGGATTTTACAAGTTTTCGTGAAGAAGTAGCTGTTTCAAGAGTAAAAACCGATGGGCTTTGAGAAGAATGATATATCGTTATTAGAAGAGAACTATGTTTTGAAGTCAGAGTTGGTGAGGTAAGAGACAGAATGCCTGAATGTGAGCTAATAAATTACAAAAATTACAAGAATAGCATAGATAATATTAATAACAATTGAAAAAAAACAGCAAATATTCAAGGAAATAGTGATTAAGAATGAGGAATCAGTTAAAAAAGTATGAAGTGCCGTGCGTTGTGGTAAGGGTGACCTTTCATCTGCAACCAAATGTTCCTCCACCCGTGAAGAAGACCGACATCAACCAAGATTCGGCGCTGCCTTCGCAAAACAGAATTTGGATGAGTTTTTAGCAGTAACGCAGGAATACTTTCCCTGGTCTTTCAACGGAAATAATACGTCCTCAATGCGCTCAGAAAGGGCCGAACGGCAAGAACTCGGTGTATAAGGAATCTCTTATACTTTGTGGCCACTGATGAAGAAAAAGCCGTGAATGATTATATGCTCGTCATATCTCGACGGTTCAAGTTGAGGGGATATCTGAAGGATCACCTCGATGTGGGATTTAAAATTGCTGAAGTTCCCTGTGCGGGGGGGGGGTAAATTCCTAAGCCACGAAGGTAACTCATTACATTACCAACACCAGTTTCAAGTAAATATGCTTATCGGAATGATGAAAATGCAACTTCTTTGGCATTTCATTTTTCGCGATCGTTTCAACGAGTACGCCTTTTCGTAATGCACAAAAAGCGTCGCCAAAGTCCTGAGTTGATGTCCCTTTTCGCACAAGGAAGCACATTTGGCTCCATCACTTCGCTCCCCGCATTCATTATCACCAGGGCCGTTTCTAGCCCTCGCGGGGCCCCTAGGCGAGAACAATGGGGAAGCCCCCTAACAGCCGGTGGATATCGTGAATGTATACTTAAATAAAGACGTGGTTTCAGGTTTTGCTTAAAAGGGAGGGGCTTCAGAAATTGTATGCTTTGCTCTACTAAAACTGGCTTGATAGCCACTCGCATCCTTCAAATAGCTGAACTAGGTATTCCCCCCAAAAACCCGGATAAGCTGACTATAGTTGCACCAAAAAATGGCAAAAACTGACTATTTTTGCGCCTTTAAAATGACTAAACTTACTATTTACTACGACCTACGTGGACGCGCCTCGATGGTGTAATGGATACAATGCTCGCTTCGCAACCCAGCGGGCCTGGGTTCGAATCCAGCCATTGCCCATTACACTATAAGGCTGCGGCGAGCTGTGACACGGCACACTCGGCTTCGTGTGGGCGTTCCCGGCGGTGTGCGTTCAATAAACCGCGCATCGACCAAAACGCCCGCGAAGCACGGATGTGAAGTGCCCAGTTAGATAGATGGGTTTGACGTAGGAGCCCACTTGTGGCCTTGGCGTCGCCGGACTCGGCTTGGCTGGGAAAGGAACCCCCCCCCCCAGAAAAAAATACTACGACGCAAAAATAGCCAAACTGATTTCTCGCACCCTATAAATTGTTAGACGTACGATTAGGGTGCCGTGAAAATACCTGAAAAGTTCATGATTCGCGCCCTAAAAATGGCTAAATCGACCATTCGCGCACTAATCCATCCTAAAACAGCTAAATTTGCTCCTCGCACTCCAAAAATGACTAGAACTGACGATTCGAGCCCTTAAAATACCTATACAGATGATTCCTGCTCTGAAAATGGTAAAAGTGTGCCAAGAATGGCTAAAACTGAGCATTCACGCCTTGGCTTCGCGCCCTACAAATTGCAAAACTGACTCCATACGCCCTAAAAATAGCTAAAATGACGATTTGCCCCTTGAAAATGGCTGAACTCGCACTTCGTTCCCTGAAAATGACTAAAATAACGGACTTGGCTCTTTGAAGTAGCAATTTTGGGGTTCGTCTCAATTGAATTAAGCAATTCCCTTGGTTTGGCTCTTTCAAATATCAATTTCGAAGGTTTGGCTTAACCTATAAGACAATTTCGTGATTGTCTTCTTCAAAAGACAATTTCACGAGGTTTCCCTCATTCTATTGCAATTTCGAGGGATCTTCAAAAATCAAATTTCCAGGATTTGGCCTTTTAAAGCCTCAATTAGGCAGATTTGTCTTCCTTTAAAATCCACGGTTTGGTCCACTTTAACAACCAAATTTCGTGGATTTGGCTATTTCAAATGGACATTTCGGGTGTTTGGCTCAAATACGCACTTCTGGATCATTCAAGGCCCCTTTTTGTGGATCTAGCAGCTTAAAAGCCAATTTCGCGGAAAATCCAATTTTGTGGGGCTGAATTCTTCAAAAACCAAATTATTCGGACTTTAACTCTGTAAAGCCCCAATTTCCCGGATTTTCTCTCCATTAAAATCATTATTTTCTGTGCTTTGGCACTTCAGAACATCAATTTAATCGTTTTAACAGAAGTGCCAAAAGATTGTAAAAATTAAGTCCGAGTGTAACTCCTGATCGATTATTTTATAATTAATTTTATTCCAAGCCGGGGGCCCCCAATGGGTCGGGGCCCCTAGGCGGTCGCCTACCCTGCCTACCCCCTAAAAACGGCCCTGATTATCACCAATTCCGAATATCATCCGGCTTATTTCCGGATATCATCCGAATATCATTCCGGCCCTTTCTGAGCGCATTGAGGACGTATTATTTCCGTTGAAAGACCAGGGAAAGTATTCCTGCGTTACTGCTAAAAACTCATCCAAATTCTGTTTTGCGAAGGCAGCGCCGAATCTTGGTTGATGTCGGTCTTCTTCACGGGTGGAGGAACATTTGGTTGCAGATGAAAGGTCACCCTACCACAACGCACGGCACTTCATACTTTTTTAACTGATTCCTCACTGAATCACTATTTCCTTGAATATTTGCTGTTTTTTTTTTCAATTGTTATTAATACTATCTATGCTATTCTTGTAATTTTTGTAATTTATTAGCTCACATTCAGGCATTCTGTCTCTTACCTCACCAACTCTGGCTTCAAAACATAGTTCTCTTCTAATAACGGTATATCATTCTTCTCAAAGCCCATCGGTTTTTACTCTTCGAACAGAGCTACTTCTTCACGAAAACTTGTAAAATCCCGAGAGTATTGAATTCCATTTGAAAGCTGACAAAACGAGGAAGTTTTTCTAATAAACCCAAAAAAAATATTTTCCTTTAAGGAGTGGGAGAAAATCGCCGCTCGGGAAAGATACAAAGATGAAATAACATCAGTTTCCAGCAGCTTTAGCACCCTGAGGAAATGACCAAATTCACAGTTCAATACAGTCATTTTGAAGAAAATTGTGCGCTCTTTCGAATGAACCAATTAGTTTTGACCTAGAATTGATTCTAGAGCGGCCGGAAGCAAGTATTTCAAAAAAAATATAGCCCCGCGAAAAAATTAAAGATGGAATAACTCGAAAACCAAGCTGAATTCCAGAAAAGTGAATTTAGTAATTTCGATCACAAATCAGCTTTACTATGACCAGTTTTCGGCTGAGCATCGACTTTTCGAACACCCTGTATAGTGGTGGTGGAGATGGTGATAGTGGTGGTGAGTGGGGGGGGGGGAGTTTACCCGACCACACCTTATCCGAGTTGGATGCGCAAACAAAACTTTCTGATTTTCGCTAGAGACAGGGGCGGATCCACAGGGGGGTGGTAATAGGGATTATTACCTCCCCCCCCCACCAAGATTTCAGAAAATTTGATTGAAAGATAGAGAGAATATCACGACGGTTCCACGAGGACAAGCGGTGGTTGGTGGTTGGCAAGCTTAATCGTCGCATATACAAGGATACCCCCTCCTCTGCAATGCCAATTTTCGTAGCCTTACATTTTCATGAAGCATAGGCGGATCTAAGGGGGGTAACAGCAAAATTACCCCCCTGGATTTTGGAAAATCTCTCAAAACAAGGAGGAAGGGGAGTGGCGGGGGTTTACTTGGAGAGGGGGAGGGGTTTCGATTCCCCCCCCCCCTAAGAGAGGTCCCAGATCCGCCCTTGTCATAAAGTGAGTCTTCATGTATGAGATCGTGAAGAATTTTTTACATGTTGAGAAATGTATCATCACTGTAAAGGGCTGTACCTATTGGACCGATGAATTTGTCCGTCCTGTTTTCGAAGAAAATCAAATGCACCTTGAATTTTTGCAGGGTAGGTACCCCTCCAGGGGCGTAGGTACGGGGGGATATGGGGGATAGATCCTCCCCCCAGAGCTACAAGAATACGAACGAAGGAGCACTAGTACCATTACGAAAAGCCCCATAAAATCTCCAAAAATGAGCAGATTTTCTGGACTTAAAGCAGCCCGAAAAGGTCCGAGTACGTCCAGATTTTCCTTGGACTTCAGACCGAACGCATTAGAGTACCGAGGTTCGGGGGGGGGGGTTCACCCCGGACCCTCTATCAGACAAAAATCGGTAATATTCATGGCTATAGCTACTAAAAAGCGCTGATTCGTGGTCTCGGGAAGCGGTACATCTTAAAAATAAATTGTGCAACTCAACGCGAAAGTGTTGCATTTGGGTGAACCCCGTGGTTAAAGTTGAGAAAACACGCTATAACATTGACAAATAAAAGACGCTTTTAGGTTAAAATTCGACAAAAATGGCAAATCCACAACTGAAATGGCGTAAAATCGCCCATTCGCGTATGAATGGCCGCAAAATTAGGGCAAAACGCTATTTCACAGCACAAATTGGCAAAAATCACTAAATGCAATTTGTGGATATAAAGTTGTGGAAAAACGTTAATTCGCGGATACAAAGTGAAGAAAATCACTAATTCACGGCAAAAATTGAAAAAATCACCAATTAGCGCAGCTAAAATGAAGAAAAACGTTAATTTTCAGTTCAAATCGGGGAAAAGTGCTAATTCTCAGTTAAAAATGGAAAAAATTGCTAATTTGTAGCTTAAATTCAGTCAAACGCCAATTCTCGGCAAAAATTGACAAAACTCGGTAGGCAATGCACGTGTTGGAAACTAATTCGATGCTAATTCGAAACTAATGCGAAAATTCGATGCTAAAATTGAGAAACATCACTAATTCTCGAATTCGTGTTTATAATTTAAAAATGATGATTTTTGGACAGAAATGGATGGATAGATGTAATTTTTTTGGTTTGAAAGAAAAATTTACATTTATAATTTAAATTCGCACCTTCTGAAGGCAATTTTGGGACTAAAATTCATATTCATCCCTAAAATAACTGTAAAACGCACACAAACGTTTACCTTGAAAATTCACACTCTTTCGATGACTTATTTAAGAAAGCAAGATCGTACGCTTGTGCGGAATTTCCTGAAGATTTAAATGAGCCCTTGAAGTTCACGATTGGTGCAGAAATACGGCGGTAATTTCCGTAACGCGGAGTAGGCGAGGTTTGATTGGAGGGGGGTCGAGGAAACATATGTACAACTCCCCCTTAAAATCGCCTGTTTCCGACCAATCTAATCTATGCACCGTGAGCTTCATTTCTGGCCATCAACCTTCGTTCCATTAGCTTACCCAACTTTTTCAAGCCCCTTCGCCTCGGTTTAAAATTTCGAATCCTTCTATTCTAGATTTTCTATAATAAAAACTGACCATTTCGCATCCTGAAAACGATAATTTATGCGTAAAACTTGACATTCTAGTGTCCTGGGACTTCCTAGCGTCGACAACTGGTAATTTAGATCCCCACACAAAATATGAAAAAAATAAATAAAAAAGGAATTCTGGTCCTTTTGTAGGGTAAAAGTCTAATTTGACAGGACTGATACGGCATACGTACTATACGTATTAAAAATTTTAAACTTTGGATGATGGAACGATGGAATGATGTAACACGACGGTGTTGGCGTAATGGTGAAGGGGGGGGGTCAATTACCCCCCCTAGGATTCAGACCTGGATCCGCCCCTGGCTAGAGGCTAGAGATGGTCGTTGTCTGCTGAACTATTTGGTTCAGTTTCAGTATTGTTTCTTGCGTTCACTGGATTCTAACCGAGTTAATTTTTTAAATATTCAAGTAAGTTTAAATTATTGTTAATATTGTTAACTTTGAAGTCTTACTTGATTGATGATTTAGTTTTAGGGTTTGGTCTTGTTTTTGTTTCTCCTACTTCTTCTTCTTTTTTTCCTGAGCTTTCGCCTTCCAGCCCCCCTACACTGTAACTCTTCGCGTGCAGTTACAGGCTGGGCCGGGAGGCATCGTCACGTCAGAGAAATATTATTTTTCGTTTTTTCCTTATTTCGAATTCGGAGACATGTGTAGCTTTGGACGTGTTCCTAAAATTCATCGATGGATTAGGCAACAAAACTTAAGCCCTGGGGCCATAATATTCACTAACTTTTTTCAAAAATCGTGTTTCCGTTCAGTTTTCTTAATTTCATGAATGCGATTTTAATGTTTCTACCAAGCAACGTTTCAATCTCGTTAGATTCATGGGGTGAGCCCCATGAAATTAAGAAAACTAAACGGAAACATGATTTTTGAAAAAAAGCAGTGTTGAAAATGTTAGTGAATAAGGCACCTGTTCACTGTTTTAAAAACATATGTTCCTTGGCAGTGACCGGATGTTTTTAAAAATCGAGCATGCAATATAGCTTCAAACATGCATCGTGTGAACAGGGCTTCACACGTGATAAAAATGTGAGGGAAGGCTCAATCACGATGGAAATTGTTACTCACCTGCTGAACTTAGGAACTCTCCCATTTCTTTAGAAAATTTATTTATTTTTTAAAAAGAAATAATTAAATAGGTCATAAAATAATGTATTCATAAAATGTACATATCAACCAACGTTTTGCAACTAACAATTCCTAATAAATAGACACCCCGTCCATTCATCACATTTTTCCGAATTCAAAATAAGAAGAACAGAAAACAGAATTTCTCTGACGATGCCTCCATCTCAGGGCGGGGAAAGCTCGGGAAAAAAAACCCTAAAAATAAGTCATTAATGAGTTTAAGTTCATTTTTTTTTAATGCATATTTTAAAATTTGATGCCGTAAAATAAAGAGGGAAACAAAAAAAAAGGCAAGAGCCTTTATCTTATCACAGACTAAATTCGGTCGTGTCGGTACACAGAGACTCGAAATATTTGAACCGTCAACTGTTGAGTTTGTGCAAGGTATTTTTAAGAACCCTATGTTTTCTTTTAAACCAGACAACAAATTAAGTACCCCACCCAAAGGACACAAAAAATATCCTAAAACAAGTTGAATGTGATCAAATTAGGCTTTGTCGCCCGCGAAAGTAAAAGGCTCTGTTCCTACGACACGAGTATTGGGTGGTCGCCATGCATGACCCTCATGCATATTCGGATTCCATGCTCCGAAAGGCAGTGTTAAACAAGATCACCAGCTAATCACAACCCTTCTCACCGAAGGACCACATATTATGGCGGATATTGTCGCAGTACCTGCGTAGAAACTGCAGCTATTATGTCATTAATTTGTAGTGCTTGCATTTACAATTTTTGACATATTTACGGCCGAAAAAAACAGCAAAAAAACTCCTATTAGATACAATTATTTTCCCTTGAAACGAACCAAAAATATCTTATACATAGGAGAATACTCAACTGTGAATAAGAGTTGTAGGAGGGCAGAATATAGAAACTATTATGTGGTTAGATCAAAGGCCAAAATTTCAGTATTAGAAAATAAATTGATCTACCAATGGTTTTTGAAATAGTTCCAACACTGGATCGAATATGACTAAGGGGGAGGGGCTGAATTTCAAGAGCCATATGAATTCACTCAGTTTTTTTCTATCGTGAACCAATCCAATCAATCGCTAATGCCCGTTGTGAGAACAGACCCTCAGGCGACATTGCCAACTGACATTTGGCTTTTTCCTTCAAGTCAAGCTCGAAATTCTGTCAGAAATCCGTCAAAATGTATTATACATCTCGTTAATAAAATCCGTCAAATATTAAGTAATAACCAGTAGCGTGCTTATAGGTAAGGGCTAGGGGGCAGACAGGCCTATTCAGGCCCCTCTTCTGAGGACTTGAGGGGCCCCTGAAAAGTTTGAAGATGAAATAATAGGGAATTGTTTGGTTTCACGTAAGATCGAAATTCCGAAAAAAGCGCTCATTCGAGGAGAAACATTAACAAATTCGCGTTTTATGGTGGCCTCTTTACGGCTAAAATTTAGAAAAACCGCTAACGCTTTGTTCATGGGGCAAGCTTGTGGCTGAAATGAAGAAAAATCGGTAATTCATGATCATGACCAAAAAAAAAAAAAAAAAAAAAAAATCGCTCATTCACGGCTAAAATGGAGAAAAACGCTAGTTCAGAGCGCAACAACAAAAAAAATCAATCTAGAAAACGCCAATTATACCTAGTGGTTTCTGCAGAGGCAACAACACATACCGTACCCTAAAGATGAGCAAAATCACTAAAAAAGCCGTATAAAGGCACAAACATGTAAACATGCAAGCTTAGTTTTAGCCGCTTGATCTAGTTTTCCCAAGAGTCCGCGATTTGGCGAAACCCCGCCTTAAGTCCTAATGTTTGATTTGTGGGAAGCTATTGTGAGGTCATGCGAATGCTGTTATTACGTCATCAGTCTATCTAGCCTATTTCAAGTGGGTCCCGCAACCCAGTAGTTTTAAAAATTAATAAAAAAATATAGGGCCTGATTTTATTTGAACGGATCGTGTTTTCATGAGTTTTGGTACCCAAGCTACCACGACAGCATGATTTTGGAAAATTTGATACTTCCCTCCCCATTCACTGCTGAAATTGAGGAAAAGCGCTAATTCGGCGCTATAATTTAGAGCAGCGCTAATCCACGGCAGTAATTGAGAGCAGCGCTATAATTCGCGTCTAAAATTGAAGAAAAGCGATGATTTGAATGAAAATTTGATACTTCCTCATTAGCGCTTTTTCACAGTTTTAGCCGTTTGAATCACCGGCGCTTTTTCTCAGTTTTATTCCCGAAGTTCCCCAAGGATGAGCGAGTTGGCTGTTTCTCAATTTAATCTGTTAATTAGCCTTCCTTTTTAACCTCAATTTCAGCCGTGAATGAGCACATTTCTTAATTATATAGCGAATTATATAGCGTTTTTTTCTCGATTTTATCCGTAAAATCGCATTTGTTGATACCTTAGCTGCGTGAATTAGCGTTTTCCTTCACTTTCAGACGCAAATCCGCGTTTTTCTCTAATTCAGCGGTTTTTCTCAATTTCAGTCCCAGCCTCGAGAATCCGTGAGTCTGCATTTTCTCAATTTTAGGAGTAAATTCGCGCTTTTTCTCAATTTTTAAAGCTGCTAATTGTAGCACTTTATCACAATTTAGCCGTGAATTAGAGTATTTCTTCATTTTTAAGACGCGAATTCGCGTTTTTCTCTTTTATTATACTTGAATTACCTAGCGCTTTTCTCAGTTTTAGCCGCGTGAATTAGCGCTTTTTCCCAACTTCAGTGCCGATTTTGCCCCAAGAAACCCCAGAAGTGATTTTGCGTTGTCTCAATGTGATCTGTGAACTGAGGGTTTTTATTAAGTTTTAAAGCCGCATTGTTGCGCTTAACCACAATTAACCGCGAATTAGCTCGTTTTGCTCCATTTCAGGGGCTAAATAGCGTTTTCCCTCAATTTTAGCTGCGAATTATCACTTTTTGTGTACTCTTTCCGCAAATTGGCGTTTCTCAATTAATTTTTCTCTATAATTCTACCCACGAATTAGCGTTTGTCTCATTCCATTGCGTAGTTACTAGTCGAAGAAACTAGTCGGCAAAAGATATAAAATTGAAAAGAATGTTCAACTCAACAAAACCATTTAAATTTATCTAAACTTAATTTACATTTTATTTTAACATTCAATAAAAAAATGAAATTGTCCGCGAAGTTACCCCAAGAATCCGTCAATACGCGTTTTCTCAATTTCAGCTGTGAATTAGCTCTTTTACTCAATATTAACAGCCGCAAATTTTAGCAATTTTTCTAATTTAAGCTGCGAATCAGTGTTATTCTCAATTTTACAAGCGAGTTTATAGCTAATCGTTTACATCTTACGCACTTAAAAATCCAGATTTTTTCATCTATAAGCTTTTCAGGGGCCCCATCTGAACGGGAGCCCGGGGCGGTTATCCCCCCTCGCCCCTGCCTCGGTACGCTAGAGTCTGGAGGACTATACGTATATGTATAGTTTAGAAAAGCGCTAATTCATGACTAGAAAAAAACTCGCTAATTCACTGCCAAAACTGGGGAAAAAGAGCTAATTCGCGGATAAAATTGAGATAAACCGCTAATTCATAGGTTAAAAACGTCAGATAGACAGACGGACCGACAGCATGCCGAAAATCATTTTTTTAACCTTTCTGAGGTTGTTTATTAAGAATTAAGTCAGCAAGGATTTTTTCACTAACACCATACTTTCTTTCCCTTCAGGACATGGAAGTAAAATTGATAAAATGCGTTACGCTGCTAAAATTAAGAATTCGCGGCTAAAATTGAGTTTTAAAGCACTACCTTATTCAAGGCTATAAAAAAAGCAAATTTGTGTCTAAAATTAAGGTAATTCTCGGCTAAAATTGAGGAAAACGGCTTCACCTAAAATTGAGAAAAACCGCCAGTTTGAGTCTATATTTTGGAGAAAAAAAGTCACTATGGTTTCTTGATGCATAAACAAAAATGAAAAACGGGGGGGGGGGACGGTATCTAATTCAAGCATGGACGCTCCTTTACGGCTAAAATCGAAATAAAACACTTGCGGCTTTCGGGGCTAAAATTAAGAAAAATCGAATTCGAATTTGCGAATTCACGGCAAAAATCTTGAGAAAATACCAAATTCGTGGTTTCTGAAAGCAACTTCGTGGCTGTAGATGAGAAAAAGCGCCAATTCAGTTCTATACAAGTGAGAAAATTCGCGTATAAAATATAGATAATGCGCTGGTTTCGGTGTTTGTTAAGGTGGTCTCGTAGCCTCCGAAACTCCGAACTAACTTAATGACCTTATCTAATACCGACACTATAATGCGGTAGTTCATCAATGCTAAATTTAAAAAAGAAACGCTTTACAGCAAATTCGGGACAAAGTGCTGATTCTCTTGGTTAAAATGCGGTCATTCGTCGATTCAATTTCACACTATCGAAATTGAGCAAAAGGTCTAATTTTGCGGCCACAATGAAGAAATATTGCCGAATCGGAGCCAAATTGATAAAAAGTGGGCATACGCATTTGATTTGTCCAAAAATTGTAAAAATAAATGAAATTGTCCGTGGGGGTTTGGGCGATTCTGAAATTCGGTTTTAAATATCCGTCATCCGTTAGACAGTATTTTTTTCCGTCAGCCCCTTTCTACATCCGCCAGATCTGACGGGAAATCCGTCAGACTGTCAACGCTGCCCCCAAGCCCGCGTCGCCATCTCTGTATATTATAGGTCATGACAATTTTTTGTAGTAAATCGACAACGATTAATTCCAGCAACATCCTTATTCCTGATTCTCTAGACGTGATATACACGGCTTGCAGGGCCGTGTTCAGGAGACAAGAGGGCCCCTAAGCACTTGATTGAGAAGGAGCCCCTTTTTTTTACCCAACCACAGAACCAATCCACTGCAGGTGGGCTTAAAAAACCTTAGGAGCTTAGGGTTGTTCGGCTAAAGCGACACGCCCAGACCAGTTCCTCAGCCATTGAAATGCTTTTTTTCGATCATACAAACCGCGTATTACCTCATTGGCTGACCGTTCGATCAAAAATAGTCCTATAAACCGACAATTTTGTTTCTTGGACAATTTGGTCCCTTCAATATCAATAAAAACATAATTTCTTCACCTTCGGCTTAAAATATCGCACTGAAACTTATACGACTAAGCTCCGCACCTGAAATACATGGCCATAAACCACGTAGTTTAGTTTAGTATAGAGTAGTTTAGCCATATACAACTTTTTATATCCCCAACTGCAAGCAATTTTCGCAACGGAGCTACGATTCAATCGGAAAACTAGCGAGGTTGTGGGCTGGGTGAGCTAAACAGTGAGTTATTGTGCTTTAATCGTTAATTGGGGATTTGGGCCACCGAACAGTTCACTTGTGCCGAAAACTAAGATTTCTGAACAAAGTATCCAAATTTTTGCCGACTTCTCCCGGCTAAATCACCAATTTTTCTATTATATTGGAGCTCCAGAGGCTCAATTTCAAATTTTTCACTGGAATCATCAGTTTTCAGACCACTTGAGAACTTTTCAAGAAAAAATTGACAGTTTAATGTAGGAAGGAAATAATAATTTTTAGGTCGAAATTGACAGTTTCTAGGGCGAAATCGGTAGTTTCCAGGATGAAATTGACAGTTTCGAACGACCAAATTGATAGTTTGAATGACGATACATTGATCATTTTGAATGACGAAATTGACATTTCTGGGACGGAATTGACAGTTTCAAGGACGAAATTGACAGTTTCCAGTACCTGCTCCACAGTTTCAGGTGAACGGGCTTGGTCTGAGCCCGAATTGTCTGATATAATTCTCCCTCGGTTTGGGATCTTCTCTCATGACGTAGAACGAAATTGACAATTTCCAAGTCAAAACTGTCAGTTCCTGGGGCGAAATTGATAGTTTAGTAGGACGAAATTGACAGTTTAAAGGACGAAATTGACTGATTCATGGACGAAATTGACTGATTCAAGGACGAAATTGACTGATGGAAGGACGAAATTGACACTTCTTAGAACGAAATTGACAATTTTCGAGGGAGGGCTTAGAAAATCCACAGTTTTGAACCCTAATTATCGTAAATGATTAAGGCCCGATTTCCACCAAGTTCTTAAACCACGATCAGCAACTAATAACGATTACAATCACACTTACACTTAATATAAGAATTTCAGATTGGCACCTAATCACGATCAACTTTAAACGAGATCAATTTTGTTGGTTAATGTTGTTGTGTTGGTTTACGATTTTTAGAGCGTGAATAGTCGTTTTGGTGATCGTCAGGGCACGAATCATCGCAGTGCAGCCATTTTCTTGGCACGAATGGTCAATTTTAGCCATTTTTGAAGCGCGAGTGGTTCGTTTTTGCTATTTCGAGGTCAGATGTTCGTCAGTTTTTAAGCCTTGTCAAAGCGGGAATCTGTGAGTTCAGTCATTTTTAGGGGGTAGGCGGCCACTTTTAGGGCTCGTATGCATGGTTTTGCCATTGTCAGAGTAGAAATAGTCAGTTCAAATATTTGCATGGCGCGAATCGTCAGTTTAGCAATTTTTAAGGCGCATAAAGTCATTTTCTACACCCAGATAAACCAGACAAAGTCATTAGCCACACATCTAGAAAAGAGTGTGGCTAACGCTGAACGCTGAATATACTTGTAGGTTAATTTATTTATGAAGAGACCAGGGGCCCCCAATGGTCGGGGCCCCGAGGTAGCTGCCTAGGCATGAATCCGGGCCTGACGGCTTGTGAGGGTTTCGTCAAAATCTGCTCCATATGAATTTATCTGATTTTTCATGCTCCCCAGAAGGCAACATACTATAGCAGGCCCAATGTGATTCAGCCTTAAATATTGCTTGAGGAACTACCAATCACTGAATTAATTTCCAACCAACTTTAACACTCGGAGTCCCGGAACACATATTGCCCTATACGTTTCAGGATTTCGAACCAAAACTAGACGAGTTTTACCCGTTCGATTCCTTTATTTTTATTTTTTAGTATTATACCGACCCGCATCGCCGTTTAGTTGAAGGTCGCATTGTTCCATCAAGATAAAAGACCGTATTTGTTTTGTTGTGTTAATAGCTCCTATTTCGTGACTTGCTTTTTTCCTCCATCTTGCTCAGTTAAAAAAGGTCTCATCCGGCCGCATCATACTATAATTGTTTGTTCTCGTACCGTCATATTAAAGTGCAAAGCGTAAAGTATTACCCGTGCTTTTCCGGGTTGTTCCTGTTGGATGAAAAAACTGTTGGAGGGGTAAAAAACTTGCTTATTTTGAAAATTATAAAAAATTCTACCAAGTTTAGCGTGAAAAACGAACACTCTATCAGTTGAAGAACATAATTACTATAAAGAACAATCAAGATACGCCCCCATTAAAGTATATGAAATGTAACGTTCAGCCCCCCTCCAAGCAAAATATTAGGCAAGCTCCTAAGCTGGCAACATTTTTGCTCAATCAGCAATCGCAATAACATTTCAAGCCAATCAAAAACCTCCTCCCAACGCAATTTGTCACCATGGTCGAAGAGTCGCGAGCCAGGTGTGTAAGTTGCGTCCACCAAATTGTCCAGTAAAGTAATTGCAACACCAGACGTAATATATCGTCCAAGCAAAACCGGCTATTCAGAGGTAACTACGGAAGTTGGAAAGGACACTCTGATGGAAGAATAGAACTCTGTAAGGAATAGACGATTTCGTACAGGCGTACACCCGTCATCCGGTACCGTCGTCATGCAATTGGAAATGTTCAAGAGATAAATAGCCACTAAATTGAAGTTTTAGGGCGAAATAGCCTCAGAATTGAAAGTTGAGAAGTATGATAAACCGCGAAAAATTACGATTTTCGTAGAAGTAGTCCAGTAAAATAAGGCGATGAAGGTTGCAATAATTAGGACACATGAATTTTTTGGTTTCATTTGCCCGGGGTGGTGCGTAAGATACGACGTGTTCGAAATTGGTTTTCAGGCCCACGAATTTGGGTTGATTCTGAACGAACCAAGACCATTGATTCGTAATAGGGAAGTGGAAACCGCCATTTTGGAGTTTGGACGCGATAAGTCCTCGAAATGTTGCCTTTGGATGATGCCGAACTCAAAAGTTGGCTATCAAAAGGGCACTAGGACGAGCCAAATTGGAGAATTTATCTTTTTCAAAGAGTGAAGCTAGCGAAATTGGTTTTTGGAAAAGCCAAACCGCGAAACTTTGGTCCCTGAACGTGCCAACACCGTGAAATAATTTAGAAGGAATCGAAATTCTTTCAATTTGGGTTGGAATTGTCAAAAAACGCGAAACGCAAAATTGGACATTTGGGCGAGCCAAGCCCGAAAAATTGACTTTTGGAAAAAGCCAAGCCCATGTTCCCCTCCCCCTCCCAAGATGAGAACGATTAGCGAAATTAGTTTATTAGAAAGGCAAAACCAAGGAATTGGGCTTATTATGAAAGAGCTAAGCCGGCGAATTGATTTTAAGGTTGCGAAATCCGCTATATTGGGGGATTTGGTAGAGCTAAGTCCACGAAATTAGACCTTTGGACGTGTCAAACTACAAAATTTGGCCTTTGAAATTAGAGCAAAGTCGCGGAATTTTTCAAAGAGAGGAACGAGCAAAATTGTTGTTTTCCCAAAATCCACAAAATTGGGCCTTTGGTCTAATAAAACTGCGAAATTTGCCTTGACTTGAAAATTGCCAAGACTCCAAAATTGATTTATCAAGCCGTAAAACCGCGAATAATTTGGCTCCAGAAAGCGCTCACGCCGTAAAATTATTTTGATGGAAGCGAAATCCTTTAAATTTGATTTTTGATTATCAAAAAATCCGTAAACTTTTGCCTTTGGGTGAGCCAGGCTTCCAAATTTGACTTTATCAAAGAGTCAAACCCACTAAATTGCTATTTTTTTTTAAAGAGGGGAACGAGCGAAATTGGTTTTTTCACGTGACAAAGCCGCGAAGTTGGGTAACTGAACGAGACAAGCCCGAGAATTTGATTTTTGATTTCTAAGCCTGCGAAAACCTTCAGACTTGAATGGTCCTAAACCGTGAAAGACCTTATAGGGCCTTAGGGTAAAGTCTGTAAACTTTTTAGGGCAGACGCTTTCTCTCTAAATTATTATGCGACTGTTATTCGCAGTGTCAAATAATAATCAATAAACAATTATTATTGTATTTCAGAAATGCCCAAATACAAGTTGACATACTTCGACGTCATCGGCCTCGGCGAGCCCATTCGAATGTTGCTTTCATACATGGGGGAAGATTGGGAAGACTACCGATTCAAGCGTGAGGAATGGCTCCAGATCAAGCCAAGTACGTCAAGTCGTCTCACCGCCCCCCCCCCCCGCATCAGTCACTACCGAAGACGTGTGTAATATGTCTCTCTCATTTCTTTTCTTTACAGCCATGCCGTTTGGTAAAGTCCCCCTTCTTGAAGTCGACGGTAAAAAAGTCAACCAGTCGACGGCCATCGCACGTTATTTGGGCAAAGAGGCCGGCCTCGGCGGTGCCAACAATTGGGAGGATCTTCAAATTGATTTGATCGTCGATACTTTTCACGATTTCCGAAAAACAGTCGTCGAATATTACTACAACCAAGACAAGACTTCTAAAGCGAAACAGAAGGAAGTCCTCTTGAAGGAAACTATACCTTTCTACATGAAAAAATTCAACGAGCGCGTCGGCGACCACGGTGGATACGTGGCTAACGGAAAAGTAAAGTTTTAGTTCTTTAAAAATGGTTCCAACGTTACATTTATCATTTATTTATGTAGCTCTCTTGGGGCGACATTTTCATCATCGCCGTCTCGGAGTACCTGTGCCTCGCGCTAGGCATGGATCTCTTCGAAGATTATACGAATTTGAAGGCACTCCGAGAAAAAGTCCATGCCATTCCTAAGATAAAGTCTTGGCTCGAAAAGAGACCCAAAACTGACTTGTAAGGCTGGCGAGACTACGATACGGACCCATCCCATTTTACGCTTCACCGGGTATATACAGGGCGAGATTTGAGTTTTATTGTTAGCAGCTCCACGGTTTATTCAACTCTGATGCATAATAAAAACTCATTGTTTTATGAAAATAATTCTAATTACTGCGATCTATGAGCATGAAATTTCGATTTATTGCCACAAAGAGTCGTCGAATAATACTACGACCAAGACTTCTAAAGCGAAACAATTTCGGTTTATTGCCACACTAACGAGGACTATAATTTGTAACGTTCTAGCAGTGTTCAAGACCGTTCAAATCGGTCACGATGAGGCATTTCCTCGAGATATCTCTGTGTTTTTTCAACATTTCGATTCCCAAACATAGCACTCCAAGGCCTACAACTTTTTTTTGTTCACATTTACAGGGAAATGTGAAATTGACTTTAGGCGCTCTTCATTTGGGAGCCGTGACTCCCATGCACGGGCTGATTGGGCACAGCTCTAAATAAGCTTGAGCAGTCACAGCTCCCTTGTTAAGGAGGCCTTTAGATTTACCGATTATTCCTGGGATGATCATGAACAAAAATTTATCGAAAAGATTGTTCCTGTAGTCTCGTTCGGTTTTAATCTTCCTGGCTTGACATTTTTCGTTTTTACAGTTTCCATCTTTTAGAAGAAAACAAGAGGTTAACGCGAATAAGCCCCCCCCCCCCCACACCGATTGAAAGACTCACCGCAGCCGTTTCCTAGACAAGAATTCCCTCTATTTCCGACGCCAACTCTCTGTAAAAATATCACAGAATCCTTTTCGGCTTTCGAATGACCACTTTCCCAGTTCGACGTCACTTTATTTGGCAGGCGTTCCGTTTTACGCACAATACTGATCACCTCAGGGCTTGAGGGTGGTTTGTTTTCACGGTTGTACAGTTCATCGTCGTAGTCAAAAAATGGTAAACCGCCGAACAGAGGGAACCCGTTCAATAAATTGAATATGACACTTTCTTGCTCGTCGTTGGGCTTTGACGGAACCCCTCCTGCTCTTAGATCTTTGACGACAACAGACTGATGACCGGCAGTAACGACGGGTTGAGCGAGCTTCTCTTGGACTGCAGGTGCCTGTTGTGGATTAGGCGACCGTTTTATAGGGAGACCGTCCTCTGACTCCAAACCGGACCGTGGGAGGTCGAAAGACAAAAACGGTAGACCGAATAAATTGAACGGGTCGTCGTTAATTTTCGATTCTTTTTCGAAATTATTGTTACTAAAATTATTTCTTTCCATAAATGACATGAAATCCTGGCACAGGCTAGGCCGTGCTAGAGCCGCCGTAAACAAGGCAAGACCTAAGCAAAGCTCTTGGTTACATAGGGGGACTCATGGGACGTGGTTAACGCTCACCTAAAGCTATTGAGAAATCCATGTTTTTTTTTTCTTCTTCTTCTTCGCTTCAAAAATATAGAATTCAATCGGATAGTTTCATCATTCGTTTTCTAGGTGCCTCAACACAATAATGACACTCAACATCAGCCACATGATTATATTCGAGTAATGAAGGAGACCCTTACGTTCGATATTTGGCGGATTTGGAACTCGCAGAACTTAATTTCGCAGATTTGGCGAATTTAAAAAAGACAAATTTCACAGAATAGAATCCCTAAAGAGCCCATTTAGCGGGGATGACCCAACCAATAAAGCAATTTTACGGATATGGGTATTTCACGAAAGAAATTCCACGGATTTGCAGGGCTCTTTCGAAGTCCAAATGTCACGGCTTTTGGGGCATACGAAGATACAACCCAATTTCGTGGTTTTGCCTAATTCAAAAACCAATTACTTTTAGCTCCATAAAAGAAGAAGCAATTCCATCGGTTTGGCTCTATCAAAAACCAAATTTCGAGGATCTGGCACGTTAGAAATCAATTTACATGAAAAAGCTTCAGGTGCCACGTCTAAAATCAAAATTTCCAGCGTATTGGCTCATTCTAATGAAGGACAATTTCGCGGGTCTGCTTACTTTCCAAAACAAAGCTGGATTGGTCAATACAAATCCAATTTCACAGGATTGGCTCAACTGAAAAAACAATTTTGCGATTCGGCCCACTCCCGCAGGTTGTCCAAACATTTCGTCGGCATGGGCAAGAGCATTTTTAGGGGTAGGCAACCG
Source organism: Corythucha ciliata (assembly GCA_038030265.1). Taxonomy (NCBI): domain Eukaryota; kingdom Metazoa; phylum Arthropoda; class Insecta; order Hemiptera; family Tingidae; genus Corythucha; species Corythucha ciliata. Next base: position 17,364,073 of record CM075943.1, read on the forward strand.
CCGATTAGGGGCCCTGACCCATGGGAGGCCCCCCGGCTTGTAACAAAATCATTACAAAATAATCGTTAAAGAGTTACAAGGGTTTACAATTTTGAGACACTTATTAAAACCATGAAATTGGTACTATGGATTTGGAATGGCCAAACCCACAAAATAAAGATTTTCAAAGGAGAGAAAACCCTTTGAGAGAAATTGGGGTTTTACAGAGCTAAAATCCGAATAAACTTGGTTTTTTAATAATTCAGCCTCCGATCCGTGAAATTGGCTTTGAATGCTTTGATGAAGGCGTCAGATCCACAACATGAGAGTCTTGAAAGAGCCAAATATGCGATTGCGAAATTGGCGTGTTAGAGCAAAACACCCGTATTTTCCATTTTAAACAGGTAGCCAAATCCTTGAAATTGATTTGCTTAAGTGACAAACCGGAGAAATGATGTTTAAAAGAGAGAAATGCGCCAAATGGTGGTTTTATAAGGCCAAATCCTCCACAATCGCGAAATTGACTTTAGAAGAAGCCAAAATCACGATGTTGGCCTATAGACCGGGAGCCCACATTATGAAAAATCCGGGTCATTTGATCGTGTCTGGCACCTACACAGGACGTTTTCTATGATCTAGGAGGTGACACTTCTGAGAACGCCAGAAATTTTCCGTGGGACGGGGGCTCACAGCAGAGCTAGCTGTTGACACACACACCTTTGGGTTCTTTGAAAACGACTGGCGAGAGTAAAAAGTCATTCGCCATGACCAGTACGTTACGAAACCAACAACGCCGTCCAATTATATTGTAGATAGCACCATCAGCGAGCTTAAGAATATGTGAAATTTGAAGCTCACTAGTAGCCAGGGCTTTATTCGAAATTGGATAGCGGTGGTGATTTTCTAGTTTATTGCTGGCGAAGAACCAATTTTTATACTTGCCAGCCGTTTTCAAGCAGCCCAAAGGTGTGTTTACCAACAGCTAGCTCTGCTGTGAGCCCCTGATGTCCCACGGAAAATTTCTGGCGATCTCAGAAGTGTTATCTCCTCGAGCATAAAACGCCTGCGCAGTTGCCAGACACGGCCAAACAACCCTGATTTTTCATACGGTGGGCTCCCGGACTATTATTGGTCGAGGCAAACCGTAGAAATTGTTATTTGTATAAGAGCCGAAAACTCGCGGGTTTTGTTTATTGAATGAGCCGGACCCCGAAAATTGCTATTCGGAAGAGCCAACTCCAATAAATCCTGTTCTTGAAGAGGATGTTTTAGTACGAAACTTGAACGACCTTGAACTCCAGCTCCAGAGAGCGACAATTTTCTACTTAAGGTCAAAATAATCGTCAAGTTTATGAGTTGAGTAGTATCGGATAGAGAAGTCTATATATGGATATAATGAATAAATGTGTCACCGGTATTTTAATTATTAAATTAATTAGACTGATATTATCCGGACGACGATGGAAGGGCATAGCCCAACACGATTCGAGTTTCGAGAAAAAATGGCTCCCCGGCGGGATTTGAACCCGCAACCTCTGGATTACCAGTCCAGCACGCGCCAATTGCGCCACGGAGACGCCTTTGGGAGTCGTACTCCGAGGGATAAGCTAAGCCACAATGGACCTGGGTGGGGTTCGGCTTAGCTTATCCCTCGGTTACGACTCCCAAAGGCGTCTCCGTGGCGCAATTGGCAGCGTGCTGGACTGGTAATCCGGAGGTTGCGGGTTCAAATCCCGCCGGGGAGCCATTTTTTCTCGAAACTCGAATCGTGTTGGGCTATGCCCTTCCATCGTCGTCCGGATAATATCAGTCTAATTAATTTATTAATTAAGTCTATATATGTTCAAGATTCGCTGACACCTTTAAATACGTCTACATATATAGGTGCATTTTGGCCGAAATATTGCCTGCGTTCCGCATTTTCCGAAGGAATAATAAAACCATGTACGGCTCAAATTCTAACGCTTTGAAATAATGACCCCAAAATCTTATAAAACGTCCGTCTCATTTTAGCCAAAATCAGCAGTGCCGGCCCCTTATGCACTGGGCTAGTTTTTATCCCCCCCCCACCCATTAAATTCTTTAATTAACCATTTATCTTGATTTTAATCACGAATCAGAGTTTTTCCTAATTTTTTAGCCGCTTTTTCACATTTCAGCCGTCAATTGGAGCTTTTCCTGAATTGTATTCCCCAATTAGCGATCTTTCCTCATTTTGCCAGAGATTTGCGATGTATTTGAATTTTTTCAGGCACGAAGTTGCCTTGAGCGGAAGGGGACACTGCTAGGATTTTGGAAATCAAGAAAGAGAGGACGAGACAAGGAAAGAAGAAGAAGAAAAAAAAAGGAACGCATTACACTGGTTGAAGCTTTACTGTACTTTGATTAGAGCTTTTTATAGTAGGAGCTCAGCTGTGGTTGTGGACTAGAGGTTTGTGGGTGGTGTGGGCTTTGCTCTGTGGTTTGGAGCTTTGCTGTGATTTGGAACTTTACTGTGGTATAGGAGCTATGTTGTGAATTGGAGCAATGATGTGGTTGGGCCTTCTTTGTTATTGTAGTTTTACTATTTACGGCGAATTTGCGTTTTTTCAACACTTTATCCGCAGAATTAGGGCTCGTCTCAATTTCATTGGCGACTTTTTTATTTTTCTCAAACTTAGCCTCGAAATTGCGTTTTCGTAATTTTAGCCACGATTTATACTGCTTTTTCTCAACTTAATCCATGAATTTATTAGCTATTTTCTTTGATTTTAGCCACGATGCATCGTTTTTACGCCAGATGTGAATTAGCGGTTTCCTGCAGTGAATTAGACATTTTCTCCACTTTATAGCCCCGAATTATCGTTGTTCTCAATATTTGTTCTGGAAGTTGCATCTAGAAACCTCGAATTACAGCTATTTTACAATTTTGGCTAAGAATATTTGCACTTTCCAACATTTTGTCCCTCTGCTTGCTCCAGAAAACAGGAGTTCAGATATTTTTAGGGCAAGGCGAGAATCAACATGTGGTTTAGCCATTTTTAAGGCTATTTTGGCAATTTATATCAAGCATGAACGGTAATTTTAGCTATTTTCTGAGAACGAATAGGGTCCGTTCGGCCATTTTTAGGGCGTGATTAGTCCCGCAATTTCATAGCGTGTGAGTTCTCAGTTCAGTAGCCATTTGAAGGCGTGAATCATATTCTGCCGCGCCTGTGATGGGGCGCGAATGATCAGTTTAGCTATTATTTAGATCGTGAATTGCCATTACGAGTGTGCCATTTTTATAGCCAGATTTACTATTTTATGGTAGGTACAAATCGTCAGTTAAGACATTTTCAAGACGAGAAGGACCATTTGGCCATTTTTGGCGCTCTAATGGGCGGTTTGTTAGTTTCTGGCTACGTCAGAAACCCCTCGGCCGACCGGTTTGATCTGTTTAGACATTTACAAAATGCGAATCTTCAGTTTAACCATCTATAATGAGGCCGTACAGAGAGTCGGCTTTGCCAACTTAAAGTCGTGAATAGCCAGTTCGACCATTTTAACGGCGCAAACTGCTAATTTGGCCACTTCTAGGGTGGGATTAGTCAGTTTGATGTTTTCAGGGCACGAATAATCAGTCCATTTTAGTCAATTGCAGGGTACAAACTCAGTTCAGCCATTTTCAAAGCGCCAATCAACAGTTTTACTATTTTGAGGCGTGAATAGACTTAGTATAATATGAATAACTGTTTTTAGGACGCCAAAGCCAGGTTTGGCGCACGAATGGTACGTTTGGCCTCTTAGGGCCTTTAGGGCGGGAATCATGATCTTTTCAGGGCGCTTGAATCGTCAGTTTAGCCATTTTTAGGGCGCGAGAAGTCAGTTTGGTTATTTTTACAGCAAAAAATTGCCAGTATAACTATTTTCAGGGCGCAAAATAGTCAGTTTAGCCATTTTCAAGACTACGGTCAATTAAGCCGATTTTATGGTGGGATTATTAGCTATATGTATAGTTTAGCTATTTTTAGGAAACGAACGGCTGTCAAGCCAGTTTTGGTACAGCATTAAAGCACACAATGTATCAAGAGAATCAAGTCCCTCCCTTGAGCAAATCCTGAATCCACGTCAGTGTTTTCTTTATTTATGGAGGACATTGGTTGCTGTGGGGGAGGGGGCGTGCTCGGTGGAGGCACCACAGCGTCAGGCTCAAAATTGCCTTAAAAATGACCCACCTTAAAACAAAAAATGTCCCCCTTATGTTGGATTTGGCTAACCTCTCCACTCTTCTTCGTAACAATTACGATACGCCAGCAATGCACTTATGTGCTGTGGGTTAGTGTTTCTCGAATTTTCCACAACGTGAAAAACGACTTTTTAAGTGAGGAGATATTGCAAGCTAGCTCCAAGAGGCACATTTCCACGTAATTATTTAAATTGAGTTTGGAGTGGGGAGAGGGGTAAACTAGCTGGCAAGGAATTAGCAAGCAAATTATTTAACAGGTAGGTACTAACTTTTTCACTAAAATTGCTCAAATATAAAGCGAAAAACATCCTATTTGGACTAAATTAACCCCAGGGTCGACCACATGAGTTCAAAGTACCGTTGGCTGCTAAGCCAAAAGCTGTGCTTTTGAGCTTACAAACACCAATCCGAATGTAGTTTTTGTATATTTTGCCACCCATTCGAGGATGTCACGTGACAAACCCGTGACTGTGTCATCAAGCATCCCGGATTTTGTAGAGGTTTTTTTTTTTCTTTCTTTCTTTCTTTCTCTCTTTTTAAAAATTTTTTCGACCGATCCTGCCGGCGTTTTTGTTTTCAGCGACGTTTCGTCGAGGGATCCTCGACGTCCTCAGGCGTCTTCTTTTTGTTTGGCTTTTGTTTCTATTATTTATAGGTCGAAAAAATTGAAGAAAAAAAAAAGAAAAAGAAAATAAAGAAAACAAATCACTCCTGCCTCCAAAATAAAAAAACATTTTTGTATTATTCAATTCATAGCTATTAGAAGGGGGAAACATTGATTTTCTTGAAACTGACGTATATGTACTTTAAACGCTTCGTACTGCAAATTTTAAAAACATAGCGGCGCTCAATATTACGCAACTGTCTGACCTTGAGCTGTTGACTGTCCAAGGGAATAGCTAAACAATTCTTATTTTTTAGTATTCATCCGAGCGTTTTATTCGCGCAAAACTTGAAAAACAAGAAAGCTCGCTGACGTTTTAATCATCCTCGCATCATTATTTTATACTCACTTCTCAGCCTTGCAAACTATAACACGTAATATCGATATTAAATTAGACCGCTATCGCTGGGTCAAACATGATATAAATGGGTCAAACTGTTACAGCGTCAGAAACACAAACCCCTTCTCCCTCTTAATTTTGTTACCTACTCTTCGGCAAATAATAGAACCGGTTCGTCGATCACTACGAAACCCATTCATTCATTCCTTCGTGACACGTGACTTTTAGTGGTTCGTTAACCTGCAGACTGACTTGAAATGCACGTCAAAGCGGTCAAAAGTGTTCTTCGTCAGGAGATGAAAATACGACTCAAGGGGTTGAACGACGAGAGTCGCCAAATTCAGTCGCGTTTTATTGCTCGTCAGGTGAGCTATTAAAATTTCCAAGAAGCGTCACCAAACAAATAACCAAAACCCCCCAAAAACTGCCATAACTATGTAACTTTCAGATATTATCGTCTGAAATCTACCGTAATAGCAAAAGAATAGCAATTTATTTAAGTATGCCTGAAGAAGTTCAAACTGACGACATAGTTAAGGATATATTAAAAAGAGGGAAATCCTGCTTTGTTCCGAGGCGAGTACCCCCTCTCCGCCGCCACCAACAATCTCATCGGTCTAACCGACTGTCTAATTTCAGGTATAGTAAACAAGGCATGGACATGGTGAAGCTGAACTCTCTCGAAGACTTTGAAACTCTTCCTAAAACTAAATTAGGAATAAGACAGCCTTCGAGTAAAGACATACGAGAGAACGCCTTTCCCCATGGTACGGAACTAAATTTGAAAAAAAAAAAAAAAAAATCCCAACTTTTTTTTCACAGGACTTGATCTTATTATTGTGCCCGGACTGGCCTTTGGAATTAACGGCGAGCGATTGGGACGCGGCGGTGGCTACTACGATAGATATTTAAGTCAAAAACGCGGGGCCACTTTTAAGACGCCTCTGTCTGACGTCGCTTGGGGCGTGTGTTTCAGGGAGCAGGCGTCTCGGGAAATCCCGATGGAAAATTACGATGTGGCCGTGAACCGCGTCATTTTTGGCGAATATGATGGGGGCGAGAGACACGCAAAAGGGGAGATGAGCTGAAACTGGATAGTTATTGTAACATTTTCATTATGATGATGAACAAAACTGTGATGTAATATTAACATTTCACTGTGTGAGAGGTGGCTACTGAATACAACTCTAACCGGTGGGGGCAAAAAAAAAGAATCTCCCCTATCGATAGAAAATCGACCCGCTTCGAAAATGTCTGCTACATATTATGCAGGGTGGAACTTCTCACCATTGACAATTTAGCCACGAAATAGATCGGTCCAAAAAGACACGACTCAGATCATCTTCAAGGCACCCTGCGAGTACAAGGAGGCCCGGATAGCCCTATGGGACACTGGAGGGGCTTAAGCCAGGAGGGTGTGGGATTCAGAAGTCCCCAAATTTTAGGTTTTTTAAAATGATTCAAAATTGTTGGACGAGTGTTTGTTAATACAAAGCACTAAAATAGGAGGCGTTGAAATTTACTATTCTGTTCTCAGTTAAATGATCGAAACATTTTTGTTTTGTCTCTCCACAGCTTTATTTTTAGGTGCAGGACCGGTTCCAGCCTCCCTGTATCAGGCCATTTTCAACTACAAACTTCAAAACTGCTCAAATTCCATTAAGGGGGGGAACCCACGTCAATATTAATAAATGTTCAAATTCGTTATAAACTCGTCAAACGTCTCGTTGAAGTCGCGAGCTTACAAAAATTATAGTCAGATTCAAATAAGGCGATACCACCAAACCATGTGCCAGAATAGTCAGTTTTTCCGGCTTCATCGCCTTTTCGAACATTTCTCAACGGTTCATTCAATTCGAACTTGAAAATTCGACTCGATTTCCAGATTCCACGCGTCAAAAAACCCATAAAAACGCCTATCAGGGATTAGTGGGCATTATTTAAGGCCATTTTTTAAATAAAAAATTTTGTTCATTTATTCAGCCCGGACGCCTCATTATGAGTTTCTCTCAGACAGAATTGGCAAGTGTAGCCAGTCAGGGCACAAGCACCGCTATAGGGCCCAGCAGCACCTCTAAAAGTGGGTGAAAATTGAGCCTTTTGCTTTGTCGTGGGTTTCGGTAGATTTTATCGACTTCCGATTTCAAGAACAGGCGTTTGTAGCATTCCGACATAAGGGTGAGGGTGGCGGGGGGGGGCTTTAAAGATGAGTAAATATGAATTTTTAGGTTTTTAAGTGTTGTTCGCGACAAATAATGAGAAAAAGCGCTCATTTTTTGCTACAATTAAGAAATCCAAAGTTTCTATTAACTCGGCTAAAATTGTGAAGGCAAGCTAATGTGCTAATTGCGGGGAAAGCACGAGGCGAAAAATGTAGAACCCCCGACTAAAATAACTAAACTAAACTGACTAAAATAACGATATAGCAAAAAGATCATTATTCGCAACCGAAAATTGTGAAATAATTCGCGGCTAAAATTGTGAAAACCCGATAATTCGTGGCTAAAATTGAGAAAAAGCGCTAATACACCGCCGAAATTGAGAAAACCCCCAATAACTCGAGGATCAACTTCCCGGAAACCTGGTAACTCACTTCTAAAATTTAGATAAAGCCAATATTCGCCGCAAAAATGAGAGAAAAAACGCCAACTTGCGGTTAAAATTGCTAAATTTTAAAAAATAAGCCTAAAACTGAGGGAAAACGCCAATTAGCGGAAAAAATGAGGAGATAGCGCTCAATCGCGGTTAAAATTGAGAAATAGCTCTTATTCACGGGATTATCATAAGGACTTATTTGCGGCCAAAATTGAGGACGAACATAAATTCGCGGCTAAAATTGAGCGGCCACGATTGATAATTGCTAATTAGAGGCTGGAATTGAGAAAAACACAAATTCGCTGCTACAAAATTGAGGAAAGGTGCTCATTCGCAGCTAAAATTGAGAAAATGCCCATTCGCAGTTTCTGGAGGCAACTTCTAGTCTAAATTAAATGAAACGCGCAGCTAAATTCCCATTCACTCGCGCGAAGCGCGCAAAGTTAGGTCTGAGAGTGGAACTTGAGAACTTTGGGTTTTGTATGAGCGAAACCCCTCAAAACTAGCTTTTTGGATGAGAATCTCCCTGAACCAGTTCGACGGGTTTAACTCTTTCACAGGGAAAGAGACAGGGGATTTCAAAGGATTTCGCTCATACAAAACCAGAATTTGTACGAGTTTGCATTCGAAAACCGAATTCCGAGAGTCTGTGACACCCACAAAAACACTAAAACGATGACCCAAGGTACACCTCACCCCAGCCCTAATGGTACATGACGTCCCAAACATCACCCTAAACAACGCGTTTTTAGTAATCATGTAATATTCCTTGAAATATTTCCCGGCCATTGGTTTTTAAGTAATTTAACACTTACTTGAACGGTCTATCCTGCCAGCGCTACAAAGAAGGAATTGAACTTTTGGGTTCCCGATCACACAGCTACAGCTAGGGAGAGCTACAGGAGAGGGTCTTCAATTTTTTCTCCGCTTCTTCTTCCGACACCCTTCATCATTAGGAAAGAAATTGAAAACATTACGGCCAACATAAAAGTATATAAAACTAAAAACAATCATTTACGTTTTGTATCACATTATTTGACAAGCGGATCGAGGAATGCGACTGAAGGGAAGGTAAACGGAATGGTATAAAATATTATTTAGGAGCATAAGAGATTCACACCCGTTTCTCTTGTTCTACGCTCTCTCATTAGTTACCGCTCGTTAACCATTTTATAGAAAACAGACTGCTCGTTCTCAAGAAGGTTGCTCGGTGTATCAAATTCGACAACTCGACCGTCACCCATGACTAGAATTCTGGAGAGAGAGAAAAAAAAAAAAAACTATTTTACGGGGATGGGAGCTAGGAGATGAACTAACCTGTCACTATCGATGATCGTTTGAACGCGGTGCGCGATAGTCAGGACAGTTCGTTGCCTGAAACAGTCTCGAAGAGTTTTTTGTATGAGACGGTCGGTCTCCTCGTCGACATTAGCAGTTGCTTCGTCGATGCATATAATCTGGTGGAATAGGGGGTTGGGGGGTGGAATGTTAGACGCCCTTTATTGGTTAAGATATTTTCAGTTTATTTAGTAGGTACTTTGGCGTTTTGAAGTATGGCACGGGCCAAGCAAAGCAGCTGTTTCTGTCCAACACTTAAACCGGTTGACCCACTCAAGGGAGCGTCAAGACCTCCCATGTTTTGGACTATTTGAACTAAATGAGTCTCTTTAAGCGCTCGCCAGAGTTCGTACTCGTTGTGGTTGCCTTTAGGATCTAAATTCGTTCGAACGGTTCCGTCGAATATAAACGGCTCTTGAGGTATGATTCCCATCCTCGACCTGAATATTGGGAAAAACGTGGGTGCAAGCAGAGAGTAGGAGTGACAGGCAAGTTTGACTAACCTGAGCGTATTCAGTGACACGACGCTAATATTGACGAAATCGACGGATATAGCACCGCGGGAAATTTCCGCTAAGCGGAATAAAGCTGAGATAAGCGAGGATTTTCCGGCACCAGTCCTCCCGACAACGCCAATTCTCTCAGCTGGCCGCGTTGTAAAACTTACGTTGACAAGCGAGTACGGAAGATGATTTCTGTCATGAGATTAGTGATATAAATACATTATAACAGAAAGAAGGTTGGGGGAGAGGGGGTGACACGTACCCATACTTAAAGTAAACGTTAACAAACGATATGACACCCTGCGACGGCCAACCAAATGGAAGAATAAGGTCGGACACAGGGGTGTCCAACTCGGGACATGCCATCAAGTCGGAGCCACCGTCCAAGTACTGACCCACGCGCTCCACAGAAATAAGTTCTCTCTCAGTTTCGGTGAAAGCATTGACAAGGCTTCCTAGCGAGCCCGTCAGGGTAAGAGCGTAGGTTATGGCTAAGCCCAGAAGAGCTGAAAAAGGACTTTCACGAATAACATTGTTTGACATACTCTTCTTGAATCAATCGCATTTACCTGAAGTTTCAGGATTCTGATGGTTGAACGAAATAGCCAAAATTCCTACAACTGACACCGTTACCACACCAATCAGTTGAAGTCTGATACCAAGCCACTGCGCAACCGCGGAACAACAAAACTGAGCCTTCTGATTGGCTTCCAGCCAAATTGCATTGTTGTGCTGAAATCTATTGAAAATAAAAAATAAAAGAATACGAACAAAAATAAATTAGAATCACTACAAGAACCAACCGACCTTGAAGTGGCTCGAAATGATTTTATCACTTCCAATCCTTGAATCGTCTCGGAAAAATGGCTGTACAGAGGCGACAAGGTAATGCTAGAAATTCGTTTTAAATCCCTCGATGTAGTGCTGTAATGATTTTGAAGGGAAACGTAGACCGGAGCGAGGGTCGCCAAGAGGACACACATCCAAGGGAGACCATAAACGACCATGACTAGAGTTCCTGTAGTTGTTTGAACCAAAGGATTAAACTTTGAATCGCGATTTTGAGGCCAATAAAAGATCCGTACCAATCACTTGAAAAAGAAGAGCCAACAAAATGTTGAGAATAAAAGGAAGCGAGTCGTCTATGGTACAAACGTCAGCGGAGAATCGATTCAAAATTTGCCCGACGGGACATGTTTGAAAAAACAACATTTTAGCCTACCCCCCACCCCCTCACAGAGTTAAAATCAAACGTTGTCACAAAACACCAAAAAGCCTACCTACCTTTATTACTCGAGTAAGCAACGATTTGTGAATGATTGCCGCAGCTGACAGGCCGCCGAAAGCGAAGAGGAAGGCACGAAAAAGCGTGAACGCCGTGTTGAGACCCGCTAGACCGGCATAAACTTCTAAATAGAACGAGTCCGTCCTTGTGACGTTATCTTGAAGCGAAAGCAAAAACAATATTTAGGTATTCAATATAAATACGAAGCAACGGGTGAGCCAACCGTACCGGTAGAGGTACTGTTGGGAGGATTCTCGTTCGTTATCCAATAAGTAAGCCACAAGTCGACGATATTTTTACTGCCTTGCATTAAAACGATGGAGGCGACGATTAAGACGCAAAGAACGGGACCTACGGCCCGGAAATATCTGGTGTACACTTTGACTGCCAGAGAACCTTTCAAACAAAAAATTCGTGAGCATCTAAAAATCCTCAATATATGATGGGGGGGGGGGGGCTTTTACCGGTTGCTTTCTCTTCGTTCTCGTCAGGTGCTTGTTTTTCAACGATATAACTAATCTTTCTTTTCGGCATCTCCTTCGGTTCTTGTTTTACAGTAACCTTTTCGAGTTCCTGTTCGGCGACCAAGTCGACGTAATTTGGTAACACTTGCGAGGGAGGACCTAGAAAGGAAGACAATTCTAGGAATTTCGCACCCAGAAGTATAACTAAAATCTGCGTAAAAAAAAAATGTTACCTTGACGGACGATTCGCCCTTCGTTCAAAACAATCACATGATCCGCGCTCAACAAGTAACGCGACTGATGCGTAACTAGCAGTCTCGTTTTATTTTGAAGAACACCGCAAATGCACATGTCGTATATATGACGAGCGACGTGAGGGTCAACGGCCGACAGTATGTCGTCCAAGAGGTACACGGGAAAATCCTGTAGGGATTTTTCACAGTTTTTCCGTACAAAAATGAAAGGAAGAGGGGGGGGGATGGATAAAAGAAAACAATTCACAGACTTGGTAAACAGCGCGAGCTAGGGCGATACGAGCGCGTTGACCACCGCTGAGCGTCCCTCCACTATCGCCGACAACTGTCGAGTCGCGCCTCGGAAGATCTTCGAAGTCACTTTCAAGTGCACATGCTTTAACGATACAGCTAAAACATTCGAGAAAAAATGTTGTTAAATTGTAGTCGGTTATTAGTCAGAATCACGGGGATTTGATGAAAAGTTTGGAACTCCAAAACCTCAGGTTTCTAACAGTACACTGAAATACCAAAGTTTCTACGCAGGGGGTTGTTTTTGGCTGCTTACGAACGATTTCACGGACTCATCGGAATTTTACCACCAATCCCCCCCCCCTTCCAATGGGTTTCAGATCTGCCCTCTTTCCGTCGTACTTTTGTGAAATGACCCAGTTTTGACGTAAATTTGCAGGCAGAATAACAGACAACAGAGGAAACAACTTACAGGAGTCGAGGTCACTGTGCAAAAAAAAACAAAAATCATTAAAACCACCTCCAAAATCCCATCGAGGGGTGGTCACTTTCGACAATTTTTACTGATGTCACCCGGACGACTCGGAAAGGCAATGCCTAACACAAAACACAATTCGAGCTTCGAGAAAAAAATGGGCTCCCCCGGCTTGAATTGTGTTAGGGTAAGAGCAGAACGCGGAGGTCGGAGGCTCGCTTGAGGGTGAGGGTCGATAGCGACACTACACCATCGAGGGCACTTCATCCGGCCTCTTACCAGAGCTACTCAGAACGCGGCGGTCGCTAACGCTAACGCTTAGTAGCTTCGGGTTCTTCTAAACACTAAAAACTAAACACTAAACTAGGTCCCGAAGGCTGTGAGTGAGAGAATGAGACTTGCTGTATCCTGCTATAATGTACTACTTAAAGGCCGGATTATATGCAAATGCAAAATTTGCATAATGCAATTGCATATTTAGATGATTTTTCCTAATGTTTCTTCTATTATGATGCATTTCGGCACTTTTTTCTTGGAAAATACGGGAATATGCAAGAAAAAGAAAGGAAAGTAGCTCTAAAAAATATGTATATTCTCAATTCAATAAGCCCAGGAAGGGGAAGCTCGCTCTCTCTCAACTCAATGGTAGGGACGGCCACTTCGGCGCAATCAAAAGCGTGTTCATGGATTTATAGATGGCAGATTCGGCCCAGAACTTTTCTCCCTGGCTAGAGAACCTGTAAACTAAGTGAATTCACCGCCTTTTTGGGCTATAGATAGGGCTGGGCTTCTCGACAGTAATTCCACCTCTATTCGCATAAAATTTTATCAATATTCTTACCCCAAGATGGACTAGGCGTTCACTGCAACTAGGCAATTATACAGTTGCCCTACCCTGGCGTATGTTTGGCTCCAAATCCAAGTGCATATTTTCTACTTTTCAGTGCATATTTCCTAATTTTCGATTCATATTTCGAGGAATAATGTGCATATTTGCATGCGTAAATTCATCGTTTTTATTTGCATGCAATCCGGTCTCTCTACTACTACACCATCTAGTTCAAAGTTAAGAATCAGCCTTTCTCACCCCGTCGTTGTGAAAGCCTTGCGTTTCTTCCACTTTTATAGGAACGACAGAAAAAAGCAGTGGCGTAGGTAGGAATTTGTCCTGGGTGGGGGGGATCAGATTTAAATCTCGTAAGGGTGGGGCGGGGGGTAATTTCACATTTTAGTAATCATTCCACCCAGCCAGCACACTCTTGAATCTGACATCTTGCTGGCCTCATCATAGCCTCAATCTCTCAGTTAGGGACGATTTGTGGACTCTACCCGCAACTTAGCGCTTCTTTGGCCGAGTGTATCGTTCTTCTCAATTTCAGCCGCAGATTAGCGGTTTTTCCCCACCCCCTCCCATAACCATGAATTTGCGCATTTTCTCAACTTTAGCAGCAAAGTATGGTTATTATCCCGTGAGCGATGTTTCTTAATTATCCACGAGTTTTGGCGTTTTCCTAAATTTTAGCAGCATATTACCGATTTTTAAATTTTTTTTACCAGGGGATTAGCATTTTTTTCAGTTTTAGCTGGAAATTAACGTTTTTCTTAAGTGTTTTCCAGAATATTAGCAGCAAAATAGAAGGGCTGTTCACGAATTAGGATTTCTATGGTTCACCATACGCAATGCTTGAGCGATTTTTCTCTGTTTACTGGCGAATTTGCGTTTTCTTCGCCTATTGCCATAAATTGGCGCTTCTTTTCAATTTCAGCCTGAAAAGTTGACTTCAGAATCCGCAAATTGGCGTATATTCAGTTTTTGGCGCAAATTATAATTTTTCTCAATTTCAACCACGAATTAGCGCTTTTTTAAAGTTGTAGCGGCGGCGCGTCGTAGCGTTTCAAACCTGTGAATTAGCGAATTTTCTCAATTTCTGTCACAAATTGGCGTTTGGCGCAATTTTAGCTGAAATTGGCGATGTTTTCCATTTTTAGCCGCAAATTAGCAATTTTCTCAATTTTTAGGCTTAAAATTAACCTTTCTCTTAATTTTACCAGGCTGGTTATTTTATTTTCTACATGTTACCCGCAATTTAGCGGTTTTTCACATTTTACCACCGCGTTGAGTGAATTAGCGTATTTTTTAACATTCTACTACAGCCATGCATGAATTTGCCATTTTTCTGAATATTAGTCACAAAAAAGGCCTTCAGAAGGTGCGAATTTAAATTATAAATGTGTTTTTTTCTTTCAAACCAAAAAATTTACATCTATATCCATCCATTTCTGTCAAAAAATCATCATTTTTAAATTATAAATTTCACGACACTTACGCCCGTATTCAGAAACCAACCTTTACCTTTACGTCTCCTTTAAGCGCTTCAAAACAGATGACACATTTTAATAAACCATCACATTTTTCAACTCCTTAAGAAAAGGCTTCGTAAAGGTGAGTTTCTTTATACGGCCCTTAATTCGAGAATTAGCAATGTTTGTCAATTTTAGCAGCGAATTTTTGCTTTTTTCTAAATTTTAGCCGCGTGGTAGTTTTTCCAACCCGTGGATTACCTACCTTGTTTTGTCAATTTTAGCCAATAATTGGCGTTTGACTCAATTTAAGCTGCAAATTAGCAATTTTTTCCATTTTTAACCGAGAATTAGCACTTTTCCCCAATTTGAACTGAAAATTAACGTTTTTCTCAATTTTAGCTGCGCTAATTGGTGATTTTTTTCAATTTTTGCCGCGAATTAGTGATTTTCTTCATTTTGTATCCGCGAATTAACGTTTTTCCACAACTTTATATCCACAAATTGCATTTAGCGATTTTTGCCAATTTCTGCTGTGAAATAGCGTTTTGCCCTAATTTTGCGGCCATTCATACGCGAATGGGCGATTTTACGCCATTTCAGTTGTGGATTTGCCATTTTTGTCGAATTTTAACCTAAAAGCGTATTTCATTTGTCAATATTATGCGTGTTTTCTCAACTTTAACCGCGGGGTTGCCAAATACAACACTTTCGCGTTGATTTACACAATTTATTCGAAGAATGGCCTCTGTGTATCGCGAATCAGCGGGCGGTGGTGCTTGGCGGGAGGTAAAATGTCAGCCCCATCTGTCCCTCACATCATGCGATATTTTTACAAAAGCTGCCCTATCCTAAGGTCAAGAGCTTGTTGAGGACTGTAACTTGACACTTTACAGGCCTGTGACCCTGCGTGCGTTTCTGAAAGGAACTATTCGTCTCCAAGATGAAAGGATCCAGTTTGAGGAGCTAAATTACCGCAGTTACGTCCCAGGGGGGGGGGGCATAATTTCAATTTATAATCTCCGACAGTATCAATTTCCGGGGGTAAAATTTTCAATTTGTAGACAGAAAATCTGGAATAGAAGGTAACAACAAGGACAGTTTCCCAGCAGAGATATTAGTTTTTGACAGTGAACTACCTTTTTTATATGCAAAATTATAAATTTCTGGTGATGAATTGAACAGTTTGGACGTCACCCAAACTGACTGAAGAGAATCCAATCAAACTACAAAGACTGAGACTTCGAATTGAATTTTTCACTCAGACACAATGCGATTTTCAAGAAGAAATCAACTTTTTAATGAGAATGAAACTTTGGAAGAGGAAAACCAAAGGTTAAATGGCGAATTGAATGTTTTTGACAGCGATAAATAATAATTTGAAAACAAGGTTTGCTCTTTGATCTGTTTGATGAAATATTTTATTCTCCCTTTACTTCTTTTTCAGTTAAAGTGCTACTAAGATTCAGTGAAGGCCCTAATGAGTAGGGGGAGTCTAGGATTTCCATTTCATTTTTTTGACATGAGTCAATGTATTATTTTTTCGTCCCGGAGAGAACTTGAAGAAACCGTTCAGGCGTGTAGAAAGCTACCACCGTCGCCTGTTTCGTCCTACACTCTTGCCTTACTCGACAAATAACTATTGCGAGAAAAAAAGTAAGAGCCTTGAGCCATTATGCGTCTACTATTTTGCCCCAAACCCTACCCCCCCCCCGCCATGCCAGCTATTATGTGTGTGATTAAATAATGAAAGTTACATAATTCGGAGCTGTATGTCAGTGAATTCGGCATTTTGGGGCTAAATATTTGCAAAATTACAAGTTTGCAACTGTATTTTTGTCGGATAGAATTCATACATCCTGATCAGCTAACTTCGTCTGAATCTAAATCGCTTGAGAGTGACATTTCTTACAACTGGCGTAACTTTCCTTTTTTTTTTAGGGAGCAGAAATCTCACGCTTGCTTCTCGAATTCGCCCCGTTAAAATCCTCGATCATTCAGCTCCGTTTTCGAAATGGTTAACAAAGAGACGACCACTCCTGAACTCAAAGAATTGATCGGAAGACAAGATTTGGAATTAGCCAAGCAATTCGAGTATGTCGTCAAGTTGAAATCTGAAATTGAAAATTATCGAAGAAATAGAGGACAAAAAGACGAATATTTTAAGAACAGTCAATCACTGCTCAAAGAGCGGTGTGTCGAAGAATCACGAGCCAGGGATGAGCTAGAGCGCCAATTGAAAAACAGAGACGAGCAGGTGAATCGACTCGAGGATGAGCTTAATGCTCGCCTCGGTGAATTGAAGGGCATGCACAAGGAAATTGAAGAGTTAACATTCAATTTATACGAAAAAGAGACTATCGCTGGGGAACTCCAAGATTCCATACTCGAATTGCAGCAACAAGTAGCCAATTTAAATGAAAGACACACATTTGAAGTGGGCGAGTTGAAAAAGTTTTTGGAGAGCGAAATAGACGAAAAAAACCGTATTGTATCAATGCTTGAAAATACCAAGAATCTATTGTTGGCCAAAAATGAATCGTTGGAAGCTGAGAAATCTTCTGTAAGGCAACTCGAAGAACTCATATCCAATATGAAATCTCAAATAGTAAAATTCAAAGTAAACGAGTCAATGCTAGAGACGGAATTAGACCGTAAACGATATGAGCTGGCTGACGCATTAAAGAAACTGGAAGCCGCGACGAATAAGATTGAAACACTTGAACGCAAGCTAGTCGTTAAGGATGAAGCATTGTCATCTCAGTCGAAAAGTTTTGACCTACAAAAAATGAAGATGGAAGGCAGTCTGAACCATTCCGCACTTGATGACTTCGTCACTTCGAGAGAGGACTCCGTACAATATATCAGAAATGTATTCGCAATGGCTAAAGAAAAAGGCGAAGTATTCGACTCTCGGTGAGACTAATCATGTTATTCAACTAGGCTTAATTAATTCACTTAAATTCACTCCGCAATTGTAGCTGCTTAGCAGACTTAGCTGGGAATTGCAAATCTCCCGAAAACAGTGAAGAACGAATATCTATTCTACAAAAGCGAAATTCCATGTGTCCACCTCATTTACGGTCTTCGTATCCCGTCGAAACTCAGTTTCTAGACCCGCATAAGTTTGAAGAAAATAATTTGAGGGTACGACAATGTTACGTCCACAATAGACCCTAACGTTTGTGGAGTTATAAAATGTTTTGTGTAATCTTACAGAATCCTTCAAGCTCACGAATTGAAACGGCCACCCAACTTCACCCGAAGCAAGACCCCAAAAGAAGAACATAATTCGGGTAATTAAGCGTCTAATATTCCACTACGCATGCCGGACCGCCGGAGTCAGTGGAACATGTTGCAAGCCTAAAAAAACTTGCAATTCTGGGAACGCCGCGGTTGCTATAAAAATATCCCTCAAAATGCATTTGTTTGTTTGCTGCAGACAGAAACAGAAAGAGGATTTGTTCTCAAGGACACCATCAACTATCCACGGCGTGGAACATTGTCACACATCCACAGCTACAAAAAAGACCAGGTTAATCTACTATTGTCCAGTTTCGCCTATCGTGCGGAGAATATGACTTTGATTTTTCCTCTTCTTATCTCACGCCATTGATTGCTTTACAGAACACTCCACCGAGTCGGAGGCGACGTTAAAAAACAATCGATTAAAGTTTGCGTGTTATTCCGACACGTTTTACCTAAAACTACTCGCTTTTTAACATTTTATCTTTATATGCTGGCCAAATTTGGCATTATTTAAAAATTTAACACCTCTGAGGTCTCTTTAAATATAGGTTTAACTCATTACTTTGAATTGTTTCCGGTTTAGTCCGGAAGAGCCCGGTTTACGGGCTGATGACAGTCTGGCAAACCCTGCAATCAAAACAACGGCGTTTTCCCGTCTCTGGGCTACTATCCAAAATTACCATCAAACCCAGCTCACGAGCCAAACCCACGAAATCTGTTTCTTGGTGGTGGTAAAAACTTCACCAAATTATTTTTTGAGGCCCAAATCAGCAAAATTGACTTTTTAAAGAACTAAGCACGCGAAATTCAGATTTCCAATTACTAAACGCCGCGAAATTGTTTCTTTCAGGAACTAAACCCCACGAAATTGGGGCTTTCAGTGATGGTAGCCCGCAAAAATCAGACATGAAAAAATACCTTGAATTATCAACGAGCAAAATAACTCAACAAGATCCACAAATGTAAAATATGTTTTTTCGGCGACTAAACCTCGCGAAATCGGTGATTTGAAGAGTAAACCCCTTTGAATTGGGTTTTGACTGATAGTGAGCCTAATCTCCTTGATTGATTTAATTGATTTTTCACGGAGGTGAAAAATTGATATTTTACTAGCGAAATTGGTGTTTTGCTTGCGCCAACCACGCAAAGGGGGAATTTTGTTTTTAAACGAGCCAACCCGCGACATTTTGGATTTCAATGACTGTACGAGGCAACACCGCGAAATTGCACCGTCGTCTCAGGACTTTCACTTTTCTCATTAACCCCTTGAAGACCCTTCATGCTCGCCCCTTTCCATGTCCCCCCCGCACCAGTGGTCATAGCACCCGCCATAACCATCACCCCGGGCATCAGTGTCACGCTACGCCACTGCGCAAACTCAATCCCCGCCGGTTCCAGACACTCCGATGAGCGTTTCCACGACCAGCGACGTGCGTCGATGCGGACTTCACCGCGGTCAATTGCGCGAGCGCCGTCGGTTAGAAAATTCTTGTGGCTCTTGAAAACGTGCGCAAGTGGCAAAAAACTGGTAGTACCGTGATGATAACTCCTTCAATGGCTCGTCTGATCCAAACTTCGTCTTGATTTTCAGGCTCCTGAGCCGCGTATTCGGCTCTCAAAAACCCAATTTCAGAACTCCACGAAATTACTTTTGAATATAGGCCAACCCTGCAAAATTTTCATTTTGAAAGGAACCAGACCCGTGAAATTTCTTTTTGAAATGAACCATCGCGCAGTAAGTTTTACCTTTAGACACAAAAATGTGAAACCTCGTGTCAACACAAGAGAGTCAACACCGCGAAGTTTGATTTTAATGAGTGCAAAGAGTTTGGGATTTGAAAGAGCCAAACCACCGGCAATGCTAGATATTAAGGAGCCAACGGCAAAATAAGTCCTGGAATTAGCCGAAACAGCAAATTTGGGCCCTGTTAGGGCCGAATCCATGTGGTTTGAACTTCGAAAGAGCCAAACCCGGGGAATTCCTTTTTGACGGCACCAAACGCCTGAAATCACTTTTAGAACCCCGTGAAATTGGATTTTTGAAGTGGCCAACCACGCAAATTCGGCTTATTAGGGAGTCAACCCTGCGAAATTGGATTTTTGAATGTGTAAAACCCGCGAAATCCGGTTCTGTAAGTGTCAAATCCTCGAAATTTTGAAAGGGTCATATCCGCGAAATTGGCTTTGAGGGACTCAAACATGCTAAATTGATGTTTGAGGTAGCAAAACCCACGACAATGGAGTTTGTTGGAACGCGAGATGTATGTAAATCCACAAAATTAAGGTTTTGAAAGAGATAAACCCAGAAAATTGATTTTTTTTTTTTAGAGCTGAATCCACGAAATTTGTGTTTAAAGGAATGGAGGGGGCATTTCATGGCTCATACTCGTGCTCTTCCTTTCCAAGTTTCCGGGCTGAATATGCCATTTAATGGGCAAAGCCTTTTTGGCAGCATGGTAAAAATAATTAAAAAAACTAATTTTCAATACCTACCTAACTATTGAAAAATAAAAATTAACAAAAAAACACTCACCCGTACTTCCGTTCGACGAAAGGCTCGCCAAACAAAATATTGTCCTTTATCGAACACTTTTGAAGCCACGGCGTTTGCGATACATAGCCATATCCTATAAGAAAAACAAAAATAAATCAAAAACTGACTTTTTTACATTAGGAATTAATTAAGGAATTACCTTGTTCATAGTCGGAGATTAATCTTCCTGAAGTTTTGAACATTTCTGCTGTGATGGCCGCTAATAACGATGATTTTCCGCCTCCTACGGGGCCAATAATGCCGATAAGTTGACCCTAAAATGTAACGTATTATCAAAAGAGCCTTTTCTTCTATTGTTGGTGGGGGGAGGGGAACGGAAAGGCGAGCGGGAGCCGACCTTTTTAACGTTCAAATCAATGGACGATAGACCGAATTTATTTTCACCCCAAGTGAAGTAACCATCGATGATTTGTAGTTCAAAGTCATTTTCCTCACGGTAGGCGTCTTCGTAATATCCAGACAGGTCTAAATCCGGAAGCTTTTCAAAAGAGAAAACTGTAAAAACGTTTCGAAGAAAAAAAAGTAGAATTTACCTCCATAAGCTTTTCGAGTCGGTTCAACGACACCCATGCCTCGGTAAGACCGTTCAAAACCCAGGAAATGCGTTGAGCGGTGCGATAAGCATGTTTAACAACGCGATAGTAGTGAACACCTGACGAAAAAATAAACAAACTAATGTCGTGGAGGGGGGGGGCGTGGGAATCTTACTACTGCTGCGGTCAGTTTATGGCCCAAAAACCACGAGTAAGTGACGAACGTCAGGATGGTAATTATGACGGGCGTTGTTGCCCAAAAGTAGACGCAGATTGCGTCCAAATATTTTCTACCCGCGAGATACTTTAGCTCCTCTTTTCGAGCCTCGGTCACTTTATCGATAAACACGTCTTCGAAAACGTACAATTTGACAGCTTTGATCCCTCGGAGAATTTCCGACATAAAACCCACTCGCCGGTCTTTGGCCGCCATCATTTTTGTGCTTAATTTTCCTTTAAAAATAAATTAATAATGCTAAAAAATTGAAAAATAATAAATGAATAGTATAAGCAACTAATTGTACCGATTTGGTCAGCAATTTTCTTGTTAATAGGAATTAGAATGATCGAAAAGGCCACGCCAGCCAAAAAGGACAGGCCGACTTGTTGATAGAGCAAGTATAACGTGAACGCTATCTAGATATTAATTAATTTTATAAATTAGCTTTGAAAGAAAATTTCAAGACGAATATTTACCTGAAATGGTATGCTCCACAGAGAATGGAAGCTCGGGCACGAGTTGGTAATTCTATCCATGTCAGCGCTCATGAAATTGACTATTTCACCCGTACTGAAAGTAGTAAAGTTTTAGGGTCAAGTCATCGTACAAAAGAGTGACAGCCTCAAACAAACCTCATCTTCGACATGGATACTTTGTTTAGGTTTACTAGTTTTTTGTATATGAGCGTAACTAACGCGCCTCGGATTTTAAACCCGACCATGGACATCCAAAAATTGAAGTGAGAGTTGAAGAACGCTCCTGGAATAAGAATACAATGAAACTACGGTCAAAAACGCTGGAAAAGTCGAGACTTGCCTAGAAGCGTGGCCAAGAAAAGGCCGAAAACGATCATAAAGCCGTGAACTAGAGGACGCGTTCCATCCTCCATGAATTTAATCAACTGGTTGAGCAAAAGAGGACCGGCAAAACCGAGCATATCCGAGCACAGTTTCAAAATGCCCACACCGTAAAACTGAAGCCAATAGCAAAGGTGAAGGGCGCGGAAAAGGGACCGTCGAGGCGGCGCTCCCCGCCGACCGCGAATATAATCGGGTGCGACGGTCGAAGAGATCTTGGCGTTTAAATAGAACGATGTGAGCTGAATGGGAAGCTCAAACAGGTCGTCGGCGTCTTCGAGCTTGCCCGCCGAACCTTTCGACATAAGCGGATTGACCCATGAGAAAAATAGTCGACTCAGAGAGCTGGCACTCTCCATGGGTTGCCCCAGAAAACTTTGATCGACCGTTTCCACGAGTCCAGAGTATCTGGTAAGAAGCGGAGTTCGTTCCCGGCTCTATCCAAACCATATTAATGAACAATACAGAATAAAATATCTATAAATTCAGGAACAAGGGACTTACGTCATCACCAGAGTTCAAAGAAAAAAATCGTAGCGGAGGAATGTTGCTCCCAGAAGGAATGAGCGTAATTAAATAAGCAACTTGAAGTGCGACCTGAACACCGGAAAAGACTAGAGGTAGATTCGAGGCGTACAAAATCGAGTCAGGGTCCCTCGCTATGATGAAATTCGAACGAAAAATCATGCAGCTGAGGATGAAATAAGCCGTCCAGACGACGCCCATCGGATAGGGGCCACGAAGGCTTGGTGCCAACCAGTGGCGCAGAGCCATAACGTAGAAAAAGTGAATGAGCCAGGAGAAACACTGTACAACGGCCAGGAGGTAGTCGACCGAGTGCAAGTAGCCTGGATAGAGGAACTCTTCAATGTAGAGCTGGACGGCTGGAACGATGGTCAAGAGCAGGGTGACCGTCCAACGAGCGGTTAGAATGTGTAGGTCACGTCTTGACCGCCTTACGGCAAGGCGGAGAGCGCCGTTGTAATAAGCGGACATAATCTTTAGCCCAAAATTCATAATTAATAATACAGTGTTATTTACCGCCATAATTGAGATATTTATCTCACCATTAAAATCACTAGGACGGGCACTTGAAAGACGAGATACTGGAAACATATGTCCAAGTCCCGGTACTGCATATTCCACGTAACGAACGTTTTTCGGCCGCAAAAGTCCACCCAGCTCCATTTTGAAAAGATTCCACTTAACGTGTCCATTGGTCATTTAGAGGAAGGCAACGGTTGATTTTGCGTCCAGGAAATCTACCAAGCAACTGAAAATTTAAATGTGGGAGAGCGATATGTTATGATGTGTGTTTAGCATTATGTGCCCTGTTAAGAAACAGAAGGGCCGGAGAATCCAGTCGTAATCGGAGGCTTCTGAATATTCGGTTCTGGAGCTTCCATAACAATTGATTTGGAGACTAAAAAACCGAATTTCAGGGCATTTCTTAAAGTAATTTTAAAACAGATTTAAGCCATAAACGCTTCAGGTATAAATGCGTAATTTAGTGATTAAGAATTGCTTCTCGCCTTAGAAACGTCCACGTTTTTTTTACTGCTCGTCCGTTCTTCCAACCAACTCACTGAAGCATGGCTACAAAATTGGGTAATCGGGCTGAACTGAAGAGCGTGCTGTTCCATTTCCCAAGGTAAAATTTGGAGTTTTAGAACCCGAAATGTTCTGTGAGTTCCTGCTTCGAAATAGCTATTTACAGTGCTGGGGCATTTTCTGATGGAAAACGGTAATTTATGCGGCTCTTATTTACGGAATAAACGAAAGCTCACGTACTAACGGGTATGAACACCCACAAAAAAAGCTCTAACCTCGAAAATCTCCAAAATCGAAAATCTCCTCGAAAATGGAACCACAAAAAGCTTGAAACACAAACAACCTCGAACTACAGGAAGCCATAATCACAAAACACCCACCACCCAACCCACAAAAAGCTCGAACAACGAAAAGCCCTAACAACATAATTACACTGGCGAACCTGCACCTGCTTTGTAGCGTTTGTTACCCGTGAATTAGCTAATTTTCTCAATTTTAGCCACGAATTGGCGTTTTCCGCAATTTTAGCTGCAACTTGGCGACTTTTTCCTTTTTTATCAGCGAATTAGCTTTTTTCCCCCCAATTTAGATCGAAAATTAGCCTTTCTCCTAATTTTAGCCAGGCAATTGATTTTTTCACGTTTTAGCACCGCATTAGCAATTTTGTTTTACTTTTAGCTATAGTTCAGCGCTTCTTCTCAGTTCAAGTCTCTCCTCTAAAAAAAAGCACCTCTCGACCGCCGCGGGAAGAAAAAACACGCTGGCATGTCGCGGGAGAAAATACTGGATGGCGAAGAATGAGCGGGGTTTGAGCGAAATGCGCATAGTCAGATAACCAGCGAGAACTTCTTCTAAACTTTGAGAAAATGTACCCTATAACGAAACTACGGACGTATCCACGTCAAAATACCATTGGCGGATTTAAGGGGGGGCTATAGGGACTTAGCCCCCTAGTTGGTCGTATTCAAGGTTTGGGATATTTGTTTTGTTGGAAGAAATTGAGATTCCAAATCAAAATGGTCAGTTCCTGAGGCAAAATTGAAAGTATTGTAAGTCGAAATTGACAGTTTGAAGCACGACAATCACAGTTTTGAATGTTGAAATTGACTGTAATCCAACGGGGCTTTACGTCCAACAACCATAAGGTGTCGTGGACAAGGGCGAGAGCATTAGAATGATATCGGTATAGTTTTGACGACGAAATTGACAGTTTTGAATGACGAAATTGATCTTCATAGTACAAAATTGACAGTGTGTGTGTGTGTGTTGAGTGTGTGATAGTTTCAACTAGAAATTTACAGTCCCCAGGACGAAATTGACAGTTTTTGAGACAAAATTGACAGTTATTTATGACAAATTAGACAGTTTCTCGGGTGAAATTGACAGTTCCCTGGCAGAAATTGACAGTTCACGGGACGGAATTGTTTTGAGAGTTTTAAGAACTCGACTGTTTCAGGTGATGGAGCCCAAAAACCTCATGTTGTGAGCCCGAATGGTCTGCTGCTGAATCTCGAAATCAAGTTTTGTGATTTTCTGTTACGAAGGAAGAAATTGACAGATTCCAAGTAAAGACTGTCAGTTTCTGGGGCGAAATTGAGAGTTTTTCAAAGACGAAATTATCAGTTTTATAAGGACGAAATTGACAGCTCGACCGAAACTGACAGTTGCCGAGGGAGGAATTAAGAAAATCCATGCGGTCTGAAACCAGAATTCTCGTCAGTGACTGAGTTTGCAATTTTTAGTGCGTGACTAGTCGTTTTGGTGATAGCTAGGGTACGAATCGTCAGTTCAGGCTTTTTAAAGGCACAAATGGTCAATTTGGCCATTATTGGAACGCGAGTGGTCGTTTTTCAAGGCGCAAATCTGTCAGTATAGTCATTGTGGGAGAGGGGGGGACATGAATTGTCAATACGACCAGTAGCCCGTTTTAGGGCTTTTCCAGTCTGTTCAACCACTTTCAAGGTACGAATTGTCGTTGTCCCTGACACTTTCCAAAGAGCGTGAATGAAATGTTTTGACCATTACTCGGCAGAAACTTTGAAGATTGCAATTGGCGTTTGGTTATTTCAGAGCACGAATCGTCAGTTCAGCCATTTTCAATGGCCAGGAATGGCTTTTTTGGCCATTTTCAAGGTGCGAGTCGTCATTTTAGGCATTTCCAAGGCGCCAATCATGATTCTAGCCATTTTTAGGGCGTGAATAGTCTGTTTTACTATTTCCAAGGGAAGAATCGTCCGTAAAGTCAATTTTAGGGTGCGAACGGTTAGTTTAGCAATTTATAAGGCATGAATCAAATGCATGAGCAAAAATTTATTTTTGGCACAGTGAAATCCGTGAAATTGCTTTTTTAGGTCCAACCAGCAGCAAGCCACATTAGGCATTTTAATGGCACGAATCGTCAGTTAAGGCATTTCCAAGACGCCTTTTTTTTTAGGAAACAAACCGTCTGCATTTTTAGCCATTTTCTAGGCGTGGTGGCTCAGTTTGTCCATTTTTGCACTACGAATGGTAAGTTCCGCCATTTTTAGGGCGTGATTTGCCAATCAAGCAATTTTACAGCTTCAAATCAAATCATAAAGTTTACCCAGTCCATGAGGTGCATGTAGCTAACGCTGGTTGGTGGGTGGTTGGTTGGTCGTGAGTGGGGGTTCGGTGAGGACGCCCACGCTCGGTGGGTGGTGGTCAGTTTATCGCTTGAAGGGCGCAAATAGCCCTGTTTGGCCATTTTTTGGCTGCAGAAAGCCACTTTGAAGATGCGAATCGTCTGTTTAGTCTCTGTAGAGCACTAACGATCAGTTAGGCCATTTTTAGACCGTGAATTGTTGGTACGAGTTGTGAATGCCATTTACAGGGCGTAAATAGCCAGTTTTTAAGGCCAGGATCGTCAGTTTAGAAATTATCAAGGAGTGAAGGCTCAGTATGGCTATTTCTGACGCGCGAATACGTGGATCACCTGCTTAGGGATGTTCAAAGTGCGAATATTCAGTTTAACCATTCATCGTAGGCCGCATAGAGTCAGTTTTACCAATTTTACAGGGCGTGAATAGCCAGTTTGGCAATTTTGACGCTGACAGTATGGCGATTCCTAGGGCATGAATCCGTCATTTTAGTCAATTGTATGTAACAAACTCAGTTTTGACATTTTCATTGCGTGAATTATTAGTTTAACCATTTAGAGAACGCAAACAGTCAGTTCTGCCATTTTTTAAGGTGCGAATAGTCCGTCACGCCATTTATGGGGTGCGAATGGTTAACTTGCCATTTCTAGGGCGCAAATTGTCAGTAGAGTAATTTATATAGAGTGAATAACCAGTGTGATATTTTCAAAGTATGAATCGTCAGTTTTTCCTTTTTTAGGGTTCGTAAAGTCTGTTGGGCCATTTATAATAAGCGCGAATCGTCAGTTTTGCTTTTTTAAGGGCGCAATTATTCCCGTCAAGCCAACGCCCGAATGGTCAGTTTGGGCATTCTTAGCGCGCAAATAGTTAATTTTGGAATATTTAGGACAGGAATTGTCTGTTTAGGGATTTGCGGAGCGTGAATTGTTATTTTGCCCATTTTTAGAGCGCGTTACGACAGCTTGGCCACTTTTAGAGCGGGAATCGCTAGTTTTAGCTCGTGAATGAAACATTTAGCCAGTTTCATAGCGGGATTCATGATCTATTCATGCATTTTCAGGGCTGCACGAACCGTCAGTCTAGCCACTTTTAGACCGCGTGAAGTCCGTTGGGCTTTTTTTTAGGCGGTAATTGCCAGTTTGGCAATCAGTTTGGCGGCTGAGAAATCACTTCAAGTCAAACGGGAAACATCCCCGCAACCTGGACCAGATCTTCAGCCTGCGAACCGACGACTCGACTGGGAAACAGCACGACACTCCAGCGGCTTCATCTACTGGGAACTCCAGGTCACCCGACGATCCGGAAGTACAACAGCGACGACGCAGTCTTCCCGAAGCGAAGGACCGCTCACCGAAAATCACGCTGTTCGGGAAAACGTCCAGCGGCCAATTGAGACGACTCTTGACCGCTCGTGACGTCACACCCTACCAAGGCATCAACGGGCAAAGCCTATTGGGAACCTTTCCGGCCCCTCAGTGATTCGATCCAGACTGGTTGGTATAAGGATGACCCTGACCGAGGCCTCCAGCCCCGTTTTGTTTTTTTTCTCGACCAGTGGTGCGGAGTTAACCTTACGGGAATCTTCCAAGCTCTACTCCGTTGAGAAGACTCCGGACGCTTGTTGAAGGGAAACCCTGTTACCGGACGGTAATTATCTTACTCAAAATTATGAACTTCCTAAATCTTTTTTCTTTCTTTCTAAATCTTTATCCTTTTACTTCACTTACTGAATTCTCTCGCTCTCTAGCGGCTTTCTTTCAGACGACGGAAGGGCGCAGCCCTCCTCGCCCCTCAGCTCCTGTTTCTACTTCCAAAAATCTTGCTGACTTGACAAAACTTCTTTTCTAACTTTTCACTATGCGAGCCTATCAGATCTCTCCATTTTTTCCGTTTCCATTTCAATAACCAATCACAAAGGATCTCCAAAATATAAATACGTTTCTCAGTCAAAATTTCGACACACTCTGCTTCCTGTTTGATGTTTTTTTCTCAACGACTGCTTTCTACCGACACTGGCCTTTTTGAGAAGAATATTTTCTTGAAGTCTGCACCGTCTGTTTTCTTGAAGTTGGAGGCTCAACGGAAAGGGATAAGACCTTGGCTGAAGGCCCCCCAACCGAGGGTGAACATTCGTAAGCTATGTCCACACTTGTGCGCTTTCGTCTTCGACTTTCGATTCGACATTCCACAAGCGTGGCGACTCCACTTTCGACTGTCGCATGCGAGATCGAATGCGGCCTTGGCGCATGCCTCTCGGCAATCCACTTGCTGTCTACACTGGTGCGGCTTTCCCTTTCGACGTTTCGACAGTTTTGCAATGTATGCCGTTATTGCCTGTGGTATGGTCTGTGCACATAGTTATGCACGGCGTTCTAAATGTTGCATGGAAAAAAAAGGGGGGGGGGAACACACAAGAAAAGTGTGGACGAAAAATTTCCTGAATTTCTTCGCTCTCGGAGCTTGAGAGCGAAGAAGCGCTCACCAGTTCATCTTAACGCTCCCAAATTCGGCTCAAAAATTAATGTAACAAAGGCCTTGGATTACCACAGAAATTTATCGAAAAACTTGAAGAGGTGGGGGGGATTGGGGATGAAATTTGAACAAATCGCCAAAATTCACACTTTTACCCTAATACATTAAGATTAGGTTCAAAAATGTAATGCAACAAATACGATTAATTGAGATTTATTCATAAAATTGAGGGGGAGGGGTGATAGTAAGGGATGCAATTTTGAAAAATCATTCGTGTACCTATTCCATGGCTTTCTATTGCCTATTCGATTGCCTTCTGTTGAGCCATATGAATAAAAAAGAGCATAACATAATTTCAAACTTCGGATAAATTCGAAGGGTTAAGTGTGTGTGACTAAATTATGGTATCTAAATCACTACATCTAGGACGGCTTACGGTATCCGTATTCAAAATGAAATGCACTCTTTCCGACCGCCAGCTGCCGGAAATATTTTTTTTTTTGTTTTGGTCCTACAATACTACGAGGTACCTGTAATCCGCAATAAAGCTGAGAGTTTTCCCGTTTCCCCACAGTATTAAATGCAGAAGTCGCACTGAGTGTCGAACGTAAATCCAGAGGTCTTGGATTCCCTTTCGACACAGCTTGCGCCTCCTTTCTACTCCCTCCTTTCGAATTTCAGTCGCATGCGAGGCGCAAGCTGCAACGCATGCCACTCGTTCTACACTGCTTGCGCCTAGTCGCATGCGGCTGTCGAACGCTAAGTCGCACGAGTGTGGACAGGCCTGTACGACGACTCCTGAACCGTCGCTTGATTTCGATCTCGTCCTCGTCTCTTCATCTTCGCTTCACTCCTTTTTTTTAAACTCTTCTTTTTTCTCATACCCTTGCCGGGGTGCTTTCTAAAAGGCTTTTGTTCTTTTTTTTTATTTTCCTCTCCATAGGAAACTAGCTCGCTCTTATTAAAAAATAGTCGAGCTTATTTTAAAAACCTTCTTCACTGGTTTTTTTCAAAACCCGAGTTGGTGAAGAACGGTACGCCTCCCCCTTCGATTGGCTCAGCCAACAAGACCTCCCCTTCCTTTAATACCTGTTCAGCCCTGCGTTCAGGTATCCTCCCGTCAACGTCTCGATAAGGGGTACTGGCCCAGCCAGCCTCCGGAAGAACGTTTGTTTCACGACCTTAAGACAGTCCGTCTTAGATCGTACGTTTTCCTTCCCCAAAGCGTCGTTCTCTTCCCACTCCTTCTCCGGGAGTCGACTGCTTTATCTTCCTTTCTTTTCCACCACCTTTACCCGTAAAGTATTTTGGCTCAGCCAAACTCTTCTGGTTAATTCTTTTTTTTATTTTTTCACCACGGATCGATCACGCAGGTCTAAGCGCTATAGCGCTTCTTCGGCTCGTACGTTCTAAGCGCTCTTCGTCGACCTTCCGTGATTATTGGCTCAGCCAAAGTCACACACCCCCCATCATTCTTTCTCTTTCCGTGATTATTGGCGCAGCCAAAATCATCCCCCCCGCAAACTAAAGTACAAAAAGACTATGTCGGGGCTCGGACCTATTTTTCTACCCCCGTAACAACCCTATTGTGGGTTAGACCGCCACTGTTCCAAGTCGTCATAAACCTGTCGCATATATCAAATCGGACCGGCAGGATAACCTTGCGGGAACCTTCCAAGCTCGACATATCCGTTGAGAAGACTCCGGACGCTTGTCGAAGGGAAACCCTACCGTGGACCTGACTGTTGCGATTCGTAATGAAGCGCGAGAGCCTAACGAGGTTAAAAAGGGAGGTTCTGAACCCTTGGGGTTTTGTTTTTGTGTGTTTGGTTTTTTTTAGTAACTGTCTTGCTGTTGATTAAGTAGCGTGATTTCTTTTTTAATAAACGGAGATCTGAATCGTTCTTTTTTGACTGTTTTGATTTTCAACATTTGGCGACCGTAACTGGACTTTATTCTGTGTGTTAGTAATCGCGGCTCCTTAAAATGGAAAAACTCGAAAAGGTACGTTCAATACGCCGTCGAAACTTTAACAAGTTGTGTAATGAGTTGACCGCGAAACTAATACAAGGCGATTCGGACTGTTCGGCCGTGGAAGCCGGATTGGATCACGCTACCGAAAGTTATGAAGAGTTGAGGCGGCTTGACAGTGAAATACTTGATCTGCTTTTGAATCAAGAAGAGTTGGAGGACGATGAGTTATCGAGTGAAATCGCCGAGGAAGAAGAAGTAGTGAGTCGTTTCAAGCTGCTGCAAATATCGGCGCGGAAGTATCTCGCGAAAAAGAGTTGTCAGGACGACGTTCAGTCCAACTCGAGCAGCAGTTTATCGTCGAAACGAAATTTGAACCTCCCCAAACTGGAGCTAAAGAAGTTTTCCGGCGACGTCAAAGAGTGGATCCCTTTCTGGGCCCAGTTCTCGAAAATTGATAGCGACCAGACCCTCGATGAAGCGGAAAAGTTTCAATACCTTCTGCAAGCCACAGTTGAAGGATCACGGGCGCGAGATTTAGTCGCTAGTTACCCTCCTACCGCAGCTAATTATGAGGGAGCCATCAAAGCTCTGAAAGCGAGATTTGGACGAGACAGCATACTTATCGAAGTGTATGTACGTGAGCTACTCAATTTAGTCATAAATAATAGCCGCCCAGGAAAAAAGGTGCCACTCTCCAATCTGTACGACAAAATTATCGCTCAGTTACGGTCTCTCGAGACTCTCAACGTTCCATCTGAGACGTGCGCGGCCATGCTCTATCCACTCGTCGAGTCGTGCCTCCCCGAGGACATCCTGAGAGCATGGCAAAGAAGCCAACCCGAACTGAGCGCAAGCGAGGATGAAACCAGCCTACGGAGATTGGATGAGTCAGATGCTGAGTCAAAGACGTCCGAGTCTCGTGACCGTTTACTCCGTCTTATGAATTTTCTAAAGCGTGAAGTAGAGAACGAAGAGAGAATAACCTTGGCCATGACGGGTTTTGGATCTCGAGAAAAGACGGAGGGAGCTCAGAAAACTGAAAGGTCAGGGAGAAAAGAGGTTCCCACAGCGGCAGGACTGTACACTGAGGCCAAAGAAATTAAGTGCATTTTCTGCTCGGAGTGCCACTCGCCGAACCAATGCCCTAAAGCGTTGGCCTTGTCGCTCGAAGAAAGAAGAAAAATCGTTTTCGAGAGGGGGTTGTGCTTGAATTGTTTGAGGGAAGGGCATCTTCGGCCACGGTGTAAAGCGAGAATAACCTGCTCGGTTTGCAAGAAAAGGCATCTGAGGGTCATGTGCCCTGGCGTGGCCAAAGAATCATCAGCCAGAGAGTTCGACGGGCCACCCGAAAAGCGTGTCGAGAAATCGCTTTCAGCATTTTGCAGCACCAGCGTTTGTATGCAAACCCTGGTACTTGTGGTCAACGGCAGCAAAGGATCGAAAAAGGTTAGAGCTCTCCTTGACTCCGGGTCCCAACGAACCTACGTGAGAAAAGATCTCGAAGACGAACTGGGTCTTGAAGTTGTACGTCGCGAACAGCTGGCCCATGCGTTGTTTGGGGGCCTCGAAACGACGACTCAAAACCATAAAGTGTTCAGGCTCCATGTTTCCGATTTAAATGAAACTTTTTTCTGTAATTTTGAGGCTCTCAGCCAAGACACAATTTGTCACGACGTTTCTCCCGTTCCGGTCGACGCTTTTCGACGCGAACTTTATGACAATGACATAGTCATCCATGACACGTCTTCTGGGCCCATAGATATTTTAATCGGGGCAGACATCTATGGGAAAATACTCACAGGGAAACGGAAAGAACTCAGCAATGGTCTCGTAGCTCTTCACACGTCGCTGGGATGGACCCTGATGGGCAAAGTGTCAACTGACGCTATCAAAGGTACGTCTGTCATGCTAACCCTCAATCTGCTGAATAAGAGTGACTCGATAGCGTCCTTGTGGGAGCTCGATACCATCGGCATTGGAGACCCGGCCCAAAAGGTAGCGAAGGAAGAGCGACTTAAAGAAGTACGTTCATTTTTCAACCACTCAATTTCGAGGAACGACGGTCGATATGAGGTGAGACTTCCTTGGAAGTCAGACCACCCAGAACTTCCCGCGAACAATCGCCTCGCCCTAGATCGAACCAGAAAAAAGGCTGACCGTTTGTCGAAAAATAATCTACTTGACGCCTATAACTCTATTTTTGATGAATGGCTCGATGACGACATCATTGAACGCGTCACGGAAGAGGGGGGTAAACATTTTTTGCCTCATCGACCCGTATTTAAGGAGGACAGTACGACGAAAATACGACCTGTCTTTGACGCCTCAGCTCGGTCGCCGAGACATCCCTCTCTAAATGATTGTCTCGAAGAAGGTCAAAACCTAATTGAACTTATCCCGGATGTATTGACAAGGTTTCGACAGAGGTGCATCGGTGTGAGCGCTGATATAAAGAGGGCTTTCTTACAGATTGGCCTGCATCCGTCAGATCGGGATTTTTTATGTTTTTTCAGAGTCGACTCAGCTGATGGTGGTGAAAAGCTGACCGTGTATCGCCATGCACGCGTTGTTTTTGGTGTTCGCAGCAGTCCGTTCCTCCTGGGTGCGACACTCGATCATCATTTTGAGTTCTGCGCTCACGCCGAAGAAAGCGGCAAGAGTAAGTGGCCCCCCTCCCAGATTTCGCTTTTGCGCCGTTCCTTCTACGTCGATAATTGTTTGGCGAGTGTGAGCTCTGAAGACGAATTGAAGGAATTCATAAGTCTGTCTATGGAGATTTTAGCGGAAGGAAGTTTTGATTTACGTTCGTGGGAGCACACAATAATTGACGACCAGTTCGTACCACAGGTTGACAGCAAAATTCTTGGAATAGTTTGGGACCGCCGAGATGACACTCTGCGTGTGAGTTCAGCTGGACTTCTTGGGTTTTCACCCTCACCAGCGACAAAAAGGAGGTTGCTTTCGGCAGCACAACGGATATTTGATCCTATTGGGATCATATGCCCTGCTCTTCTCACTCCGAAATTGCTTCTACAGCAGGCATGGTCTAAAAAACTCCGTTGGGACGAGAGTCTTGAAACCGATTTGGCCCAAGCTTTCGAAAAATGGCTTACCGAAATTGAAGAAATTTTTGAAATTAGGGTCCCCAGGTGGATCTATGGGTCAGCCAGTGACAAACGCACCCTGCACATTTTCGTCGACGCTAGCTCAGCGGCTTACGCGGCAGCGATTTTCATTCGAGTCGAAGGAAAACGTGACGTTCAAGTGAACCTAGTGGCAGCAAACGCCAGGATAGCACCGCTGCAAAAGGTTACAATACCTCGTATGGAGTTGCTGGCTGCAACTATCGGAGCTCGTTTGGCCGCCGTTACGACAAAAGCGTTGGACGTCACAATCGACGGCATATTTTTTTGGACTGACTCATCGACTGTCTTGGCTTGGCTACGACGTCAGGAAACCTGGAACGTCTTCGTGCGCAACCGAGTCAACGAAATACGACAAATCTCGAATGTAGACGACTGGCGGCATATACCGGGGAAGTATAACCCGGCAGACTTGCCGTCTCGTGGATGCACGCCCTCAGCATTGAAAGCCTCCAGATGGTGGGATGGGCCAGCATGGATGAAAGGACCGATTGAAAATTGGCCTAAGTCGGAAATAGAATTTAATGAGGCCGACATCTGCAAAGAAAAGAAAAAATCTCTCGTGGTCCAGATGACGGTGGGAGTGAGCTCAGATCACAATTGGTACTACCGCTATTTTTCCCGGTTCAATAAAATCCGTCGCCTGGTAGGATGGGTACGACGGTTTGTGCATAATTGCCGAAGGCCTACGGAAAGAATAATGGGTGAACTCACAGCGATCGAGGGAGAGCAGGCCGAAATTTTCATTTGGAAGATGGTTCAAGGAGAAAGTTTTTCGAGCGTCAAAGATGAGCAGTTATCCCATGTGAATCCATTCGTAGATGAAGAAGGCGTCATTCGTTTAGAGACACGAATCACCGAGAGGGATGAGGCAACAAAGGAATTTGTTCACCCCATAATTTTGCCGAAAAATCACGTCGTCGCTCGTCGGTTCCTCCTCGAGGAACATGAGAAGAACTTACACGTCGGGACCCAGGGATTGTTGTCCCTTTTGAGGAGTCGTTATTGGGTCATGGGAGGACGCCGGACAGTAAAAGCTGTTATCGATCGATGCGTCGTTTGTCGGAGATTCGCTGCCAGAGCGGCCAAGGTCTCGGAGACATCTCTACCGAAGGAGCGTGTCAGAGACGCCAAACCTTTCGAGGTCGTCGGCGTCGACCTGTGCGGACCAATCTATTTACGTGGAGGCCAGAAGGCATGGATTTGCCTGTACACATGCGCCGTGGTACGTGCTATTCATTTAGAGCTAATCGGCTCCATTTCCACAGATGCTTTTTTGCTCGCATTTCGACGTTTTATAGCGAGGAGAGGACGGCCCCAAACCGTACTCTGTGACAACGGAACCAACTTCAGGGGCGCATATAACCTGCTCGGTGGTTTGGATTGGGACAAGGTGTCTTGTTTCGGACAGGCGCAGAAGATCACCTGGAGATTCAGCCCCCCCACGGCGCCTTGGTGGGGAGGGATGTGGGAGCGTATGGTGCGGTCTGTCAAGGAATTGCTAAAAAGGACACTCAAGCGAGCGAGCCTGACTGATGACGAGATGAGGACAGTCCTATGTGAATGTGAAGCGGTTATAAATAGTCGACCGCTGACTTACTTGTCCGAAGACGTCAATGATCTTGAAGCGTTAACTCCTTCACGTTTCCTGCTGGAGAGCGCAGAAACTGGTACTCCTGACCTTGACGCTATTGATGCCCAGTCGCTACGTCGGCGACTACGTTACAGACAGGAGCTTCGTTTGAGATTTTGGAAAAGATTCGTCATGGAATACTTGGGCACTCTTCGTCCTGCTCACAAAGTCAAGATGGGACGAGAACTACGTCATGGAGAACTCGTTTTGGTCGGCGATGACGTACAGAAAAGGCTATTATGGCCACTAGCCCGTGTTATGGAAACGTTTCCTGGCAAGGGCAGCAGAACTCGTGTCGCGAAGATCAAAACAGCTCGTGGCGAAATGATTCGACCAACTGCACGTCTGTACCCTCTAGAACTCGACGTTTCGTCTCTTTCCGAAACTGACCAGATGACCTCTATGGCGACCCGTCATAAAAACAGTTCCAACTCTGGTAACGACATCGAGGAGGCAATGGAAGATGATCACCCCACTTCACCTTTACGAACGAGGCGTGGACGCCCCGTAATACCACCCCAGAAGCTGGATCTCTAACTCGAAGATTTTTATACCTTTTGTTTTTAATTGTTTGCGCTATAAGATGTGTAAGTTAAAGTTTTGTTTGATTCCTTTAACTTAGGTGGGAGAATGTTGCGATTCGTAATGAAGCGCGAGAGCCTAACGAGGTTAAAAAGGGAGGTTCTGAACCCTTGGGGTTTTGTTTTTGTGTGTTTGGTTTTTTTTAGTAACTGTCTTGCTGTTGATTAAGTAGCGTGATTTCTTTTTTAATAAACGGAGATCTGAATCGTTCTTTTTTGACTGTTTTGATTTTCAACACTGACCGTCGAGAAGACTCCGGTCATCATTTCTAGTCGTTCCCTCACCCTCGGTGGAGCTTGATAGATATTACGGGGCTTAGCGACACTTGTGTCTGCCCCAGAATTCATCGAGTAAGACCGAACCTTTCCCTGTCCTTGCTGATCCCGGCGAAGAAGACGAAACCGATCAAGGTCCTGTCAACGCCATCGGTCAACTCCGAGCACTACGGACAGCACCAAGGGACGCTAACGGACCGTTATTTGATTCTCTGTGATTAGCCCGATAAGAGGATCTGCAACAGCGCGAAGAGACGCTACCAGACCGCCAGTCGCGGGCTCCACGCACCGGAACGACCGGAAACCGTCAAAGAAGATAATTATTTTTTCTTCCGAAACAAAAATTGTAAATCAGTTGTATTATATTGAGAATATATTGGGGCCTGTTACCCAAAGCAAACAACAGGTGGCGACCGTTTAATTTCTTTCATCTTCGGGTCGTCCGAACGATCCCCATTAAACCACACCGCGTCATGACGTGCAAAATCCGCGAAATTTGGTCCCAGAAAGTGCCAAACCGGCAAATTTGGTTATTGAAGTAGCCAAAACCACGAAATTTGGTTTTGCGGTGTGTTCAATCCGTGATATTTGGACATTGAAAGTGTCTAATGAGCAGAATTGCATTTATGAAGAGTCAACCCGGTGCAAATTGGCTTTTTAGGGAGTCAATTCTGTGACATTGGCATTTTTAGCGAGTAAAACCTTTGAAATTCGTTCTGAGAGCAATAATCCACAAAATTTGGAATTTGACTTGATCTGTGAGAGGGGGGTGGGCTCATAAGCTTAGAGCTAAGCCCCTCTAAACATTTTACCGTAAATCCGCCCCTATAAAATACCGCGGCGCGGCATAAAACCGCAGCTAGGCACGGTTTCTTCAGTATGTCATTACTCATCGGAACTCCACTGTCACAGGCCTTAGTTGGCATTGTGCTCGGGTTCGTCAGACGTTCTCGGCTGAAATTTATGCTTTTCTGACCTGAGATGACAACCGATTCTCTCTTCTTTGTCTTCTTTCCATTGTAAAGCATGCATAAATATGTAGCCGTAGGAGCCTACATCGTCTGTCTTCCCTCGTTGAGGTTCGTCAAAAACGGACCGGTTTCAGCTGCTGAAGACTATGAAGGATCCTACGGCTACAGATTTATGCATGCTTTATCCACTAACCCTCGTAGTTTAAGCGCTTCAACCAACAATTTAAATTTTTTCCATTGTTTTGACACGCCTTTCTTAGCTCCTGTTTATTACTTCCGTGTTATTTATCACCTCCTCGATCATTGGCCACCCACCCCCTAGAGACGTGTAGCGGCGGCACACCTTGGATATAGTGTCGGCACTACTTCCTAGAAACAAATTCGATGATAATGTGCTGGGATGAGACTCAATAGTCAAGACCACTTCAGAATTCTGGACCTGCCACAGGACCCCTTGCGTACGGTGAAGGGATAACGATGAAAAGGGGAAATACATGAAAAGCAGGGGGCGGGATATCACAATATCCCCTAAACGAGTGTTTCCTTCTTGATCCCGAATTGTGTCTCCGATGTTGAATCAACGGTTCCTTGAAGAATGTCATCATATGACACGACACTGAAATTCAAGAATATAAGGATGGTAACACTTACGGGTTCTGAAGAAGCACATTATTAGAGTATTTGTCATCTAAGGCAAAGTAATGAAGAGCTCCGCTTTACGTACGTAACGAGCAAGAATCCAATAAACATTTGCGGATAAGAAACACAAACACAAAAGAGATAAAAATGAAGTCATGCTTTCGAACCTCCTGGAACTGCTACCGCAACAAAAGCCATCGATCAGCGTCGAATTTTAAAGACCTAGACGGATTATAATCGCTGAAATCTGTCAGAATTAAACATTGAAGAGAAATTTTGATCTTTCGTGCTCCTCCCTGAGTGTAATTTGTAGCATAAAACACTTGATGTGACATAAAAATGGCTCAAAAGAAGGGCTTCAGTGCAGCTATCGATACGATGATTGTGCGGCGGAGAGGGGCACACATTTTGATTTCCCATTTTTATTGGAGCTTGCAAGTGCAATTTTACTTTGGCTGTACTCTTGTGATTTGGGCGTCTAAAGCGAATTTTCTCATTTTGTTTCGCTTTAGCGATTAGTAAGTTTGCTACATCAGGAAAATGAGCGCAGGTAAGACGCTTTAAATTAAACGGTTGCTGAATTTTATTGGGTAAAAAACAACAGTTCAGTTTGAAGCACGACAGCGTCTTCTAGCTGTCATTAAGCGTTAGTAGCAGAAACCACTGCACTGATGAATTTCTCGTTTATTTGAGGGATTTTTCGTGTCTGCGGTATATTTCTCGATTAATTCTTCCCTTCAATGTCCCTCGAGGGAGGATTTCGGTACAAGCCCATGCCCTGCTGTTCGCTTGGGAGTCGCTTTCCACTTGATCCAAAGGTTAACAAACACCGGTCATGTTTCGCTGTTTCATTATATTCTGGGGACCCTGATTTGTTAAACTTTTTTGGCTAAGAAATTTTCCAGGGGACGCTGCTTGAAAGACTACGTAAAGTTCTAAATTGATGACCCCAGACATTGAAAATGCGTTGACCGAGGCAAATTCCGGTTTTCTTGGCACCCTTCAGGAAGGTGCACAATTACATTTGGCTACGCCACTGAATCGAGACGCTCTGTAGCCTGAGCTAATGGAAAAATTCAATGAAATACTTGATAGCTTAGGTCATTTTGGGGTTCAGGGCATTTACCTTCATTCTGTTTCTAACTAGAGCGTTTTTACGAAGTTTTACTGCAGTTAGTTTCATAGTCTAGGAAATGGCGATAATGTCTGACCAAAAAGTCAATTCCCAGGATCGGATGGGAGAAGTCAGTTTCGATATCGCTTCTGACAGAAAGATAGTAGTAAAATTTATTCATCCAGGGCTGCATTTGCCAAGATTCTGAGAATAAAAGTACATTTGGGGGGGGGGGGGGTTAATTTCTTTTTACGACACTAACAACCAGTATTTGGTGGGGGCGTAACCACAAATCGCCGAGCGAAGGGGGTTGGACCGGCGGTTCCAGAGGTTAACTATGGAAGGGTTTCGGAATCAGAAACTTGGATGGGAGGAGGATCAGGCATTTGAAGATATTTAGGAATGCGTACGAATTGTCTCAAAAATGAACGCGTCGATTAGTGACAGGAGGGAAGGGGAAAATCATGGGTTGGATCGAACGAGCTGACCCAATGGTTGCCCACGGGTCACTGGTGTCCGGATTCTTGGGTAGGAAGTTCCAGTGGTTCCGCCAGAAGTTACCTATTTGGAGGCAAATTTGGCAGCCTACAGGTCAGGGTAGCCACAGACCGGGGAAAACGGGAAAAGTCAGGGAATTTCAATGTGGTCAGGCAAAACCGGGAAAAAGTCCCGGAATTTCTTAATTTTGACACCAAACTCGGGGAAAAATGAGTGGACTTTTTCTATATCCTAGAATTCCCCGTTTTCGGTAGTTAAACGAAGAAAGACAAATTGAACTAATGCGAGCTCTTCTACCCAGAATCACGTACATCATGAGTAAACTGTCGAGTTCCACAGGCACCCAGAAAACATGCCAAAGCGCCCAAAACCCATACACTGTCAGTTTAACTGAAGGCAATCGTGAGGCCGTCGATCGGGGTTACCCACACATTTTCAGTTAATCTGAAGGCCATGGACTGCAGTCCACCGACCGGACGGTCGCCTCTTGAGGCGACGGCCTGCAGGCAATCGCATAGTGTATGGGGCGTTTTAGTCACGGTGGGAATCTCACAAGACATTTCTCGCTTATTTGAGCGTGTCATCAGAAACCTAAGTGCCTATGCTACCTCGAAACCGGATAGTTCAAGTTCATTTAAACTGCAAATTCGTGCACTTTATGCCCAATCGAAATGTCGCACACGTCAGGGGATGTTTCTAGGGTCGTCAATCGTCCGCGGGACGCTTTTTGCCCCGGATTCAAACACATGTATGATCATAATAATTTCTCTGGAGCAGGCTAAATAATTTGATTGGAAGACTCAGTTGACCATCTTATAAGGCCGTAGTAGGTGATGAATTAATTACTTTTCTTAATTTCTGCTAGATAGTGATAAATTAGACATAGATAGGGATAATGAGCCAAGAGCGCCTCGATGGTGTAATGGATACAATGCTCGCTTCGCAACCCAGCTGGCCTGGGTTCGAATCCAGCTATTGGCCATTACACTATAAGGCTGCGGCGAGCTGTGGCACGGCTCACTCGGCTTCGTGTGGGCGTTTACGGCGGTGCGCGAATGACAAACCGCGCATCGACCGAAACGCCCGCGTAGTACGGGGTGTGAAGTGCACAGCTGATGGATTCTCAGGGTATGGCGTAAGAGCCGGTTGAGAGCTTAGGCGCCAGCGGACTCGGTAGATTCGAGTCCGTACCCTCAAAAAAATAAATAATTAAATAAAAATGAGAACAATGAGCCAAATCCACAAAATTGTATTTTGACGGAAGTCAAATCCTAAAAATTGCCGTGAAATTCAGTTTTGAAAGAGCCAAATACGAGAAATTGGGGCATGACAGAGCCAAAACCTGAATAAACGGTAACCTGTGAAACCTGGTTTTGCATGAAACATTCGAAATCTGGAAGTTCACGGATGAAATAAACCAAATTCATGTATTTGGGGTTTCAATGTGCCAAGTTTGTTTCTGAAAGAGCCACTACATAAAAATGGGTTATGAAAGATCCAAACTCGTGAAAATTAGATTTGAACACAGTCATACTGCGAAATTTAGTTTTTTATACAAACAAATTCCTTGAAATTGGGTTTTTGAAAGAGCCAGAACCACAAAATTCAGTAGAGCCTAATCCCTTGAAGGGCAGTTGTACATTTGTTTCCTCGACCCCCCCCCCAATCATTCCTCGCCTACTCGTCATTACGTAAATTATCGCCGTATGTCTGCACGAATCCTGGATTTCAAGGTCTCATTTAAATCTTTCAGGATATTCCGCACAACCGTACGATCTTGCTTTTCTAAGTAAGTCGTCGAAAGAGTGTAAATTTTCAGGTAAAAGTTTATGTGCGTTTTACAGTTATTTTAGGGGTGAAATATGAAAAAAGAACATCGTACGGTTGTGGAATTTCCTGAAGATTTAAATGAGACCTCCAAAGAGAGAAATCCAAGATTGGTGCAGAAATACGGCGATAATTTACGTAACGCCGACTAGGCGAGGCAGGATTGGAGGGGGGTCGAGGAAACACATGTACAACTCCTCCTTAAACATTTTCAATAATTTTTTAATTTCACTTTTAATGGGGTGCTAATGGTTCGTTTTGCCATTTTCAGGGCGCGAATTTTGTCCATTTTAACAGAGCCAATTGATTAGGGAGTGAATAGTTCTATTTTCCCAGCATGAATGTCGTCAGTTTCGACACTTTCATGGCTCGAATAATCAGTTTATTCCCATTTTGAGGGCCAATTTGACAGATTTGGGAGAAAAGTAATACCGGTGAATTAGCACTTGGACAGAAGGATATCAACGGTAGTTGCAGCCCGATTGGTGCATTTGGTGGTTTTTAAATAAATTGCAAAGTTTTTCAAGAGGGTATAGATGGTGCGAGGGGAAATGACGTCAATGGTCACTTTTGAAGCATCTGATGAGGGAACTCTAACATTTTTTGTTTACAAATTACTAGAAAAATTGTCCCCCTGAAAATGTGTCTTACCCCCCTCTTCCTCACACCATCCATTTCATTAAATAACCTTTGACGTCATCAAATCCCTACTCATTTTTTAAAAAAATCCTTGATTGATTTCAATGTTTAATGTGAGCAATAGCATTGTGGAAGAGCCCCTCTTCAAGAAACACCAGTGCTTGAAAAATGTGCAAGTTCCTCATTGAATTAGATTTGCAAATTTTAGGAGACGAATTGTCAGTTTAAAAATGTTCAAGGTGCGAATGGCCCAGTTTGACCATTTATAGGACCAATTGAGTCAGATTTGCTTATTTTAGGGCGTGAATAGCCGGGTTGGTTATTTGTAGGGCACGATCCGTCAATTTGGACATTTTTAAGAAGCAAATCGTCAGTTAGGCGTTTTTGGGGTGCTAATGGATCGTTTTGCCATTTTCAGGGCACGAATTTTGGCCATGTTAACAGGGCCAATTGATACGGATTTACCAATGTCAGGGCTTGAATAGCCAGTTAGGCTATTTTTATGACACAATTCTATCGTGTCAGTTACTAAGAGTATAAGTCAAAAATTAGCCATTTTCCGTTCTTGCACTCAGCTTGACGGCCTGCCTCTACTCTTCTGTTCTCAAGAGTATAAGTCACGAAAAAAACCGAATTCCTATTCCTAAGGGGACTTGTACCTAACAGTATTGTTTGGGTTTTATTTAAATTGAAAAGTTTGGAACGCTCTCTTGAAAACTTCAATTTTTTGACTTATACTCTTAGTAACTGACACGTTAGAATTATTTGTTTAGGCGTGAATCAGCCATGTTTAGTGTCAACTAAGTCAGTTTTTACTATTTTGCGGTGCGAATAGCCAGTTTAGCTTTAACTAGGACGCATTTAGTTCATTTTCATCATTTTTATAGAGCTTGAACACCTAGTTTGCAATGTTTGGAGCACCAAACTCATTCGTTTTTCATTTTCCGGGGACAAATATAATCAATTCAGGCACTTTCATGGCTCGACTCTTGATTTTAGCCATTTTTCGTGTGAATTTGAGTCAGCAGAGTTGCCAATTTTGGGACGTTATTAGAGAGTTTGGCTATTTTTAAATTTAAGACACAATGAAATCGCCAGTTTGGACATTTGTAAGGCGCGAAAAATCAGTTTTCCCATTTTTTAGGGCCAAGTGGGCTAGATTTTCCAGTTTTAGGGAATAAATATCGTTTCTTTCAGACCTTTTCATGGTGCGAATCGTTAGTTTAGCCATTTTAAGAGTGATTTTGAGTCAGTTTTGCCAGTTTTAGGGCGTGCAGAGTAGGTTGGGATATTTTCAGGGAATGAGTTATCTGTTTAGGCATTTTCAAGGCGCGAATCGTCGATGTTTGGCCATTTTTCGAGTGATCTGAGTCAGATTCGCCAATTTTAAGTCGTGAATAGTCAGATGTGATTTTTTCAGGGGATGCATGGTCATTTCAGTCAATTTTTGGACGCTAACGCTCAATTTAACCATTTATTGATCGGGAATCGTCAGTTTAACTGCTAATAGTCGGTTGCCATTTTTAGGGCATGCATTTCCAGTTTGGTCATTTATAGGCTAGTTAAATATGGGCCATGAATTGCAAGTTTGGTCATTTTTACGGTGAAATTTGTCAGATCAGCCATTTTCAAGGCGCGAATCGACAGTATCGTGGCCCGGTTTCTGAGGTCACCGAAAATAGCCCAGGAACATGCCATTTCGCGGTAATGAAGACCAGAAACTAGCAATTTCACGAATATGTAACCCAGAACTTGTGATTTCACGGATATTAGATTCGAATCATGTATT
Organism: Corythucha ciliata; assembly: GCA_038030265.1. NCBI lineage: Eukaryota > Metazoa > Arthropoda > Insecta > Hemiptera > Tingidae > Corythucha > Corythucha ciliata. The sequence goes on from CM075943.1 coordinate 17,407,847, forward strand.
TTTGCGGTTACTCATCAAGCTTTATGCGCTGCAGAGGCCGGCTCGACTGGGTTCCACGTTCACTAAAAAAAAAAGGTCCAAAACTTGCCATTTCGTAATAGCTTTCTATTTCGCCAAAAATTGAACCCTAAACCTGCAATTTTGTGGATTTTCAGCTGCCAATGTAGCAATTCTGTGGCGAATCGACTTCAACGTTGCAATTCACCGGCTTTTTGGCCACAAAATGTGCTTACTGACTGACTAATCTGCACGGTCGTTCAATGTAACGTATAGTGAGCGTTCAGAAGCAAAATTTTTGCTTTACAATGTCTATGTTCTCCCTGCTGAAATACCGAGCTTGCGACTATTCTGCCAGAAACTTGCATTTCACGGGTGTCTAGCCCGCAAACGTGCGATTTCGCAGCAATTTATCCTTCAAGTTTCGACTCTTTGGCCACCGCTTGCAATTTTTGAGGCTATTTAGCCCCGAAACTGTCAGTTGCATGACTGTTCAACCCAGAATCTTTTCGAGGTGGAATACTAGCTCATTGCTGTGATGTTGAATATCTCTTTACTGTGGTGTGGAATAGTCGTTTTTTTATGGCTAAGTTACGGGGTTATCGACCTAAAATCGGGATGTTGCCGGGTTATATTGCCAAGTAGCCAGCTTGAAGTTTAAATGGGTAAATTTACGTTTTCCAGTTAGTTCCTGGTAGCATTGCGAGTTTCTTCGAGAAAATGGGCCTTAGCGTAACGTACAGTTTTTTTGTTTTATACGATGGCCAGCCCCAGTAACAACTGAGGACAGGGATGTAGAAGATGCGGTAAAACGTGTCAGATCAGTCCCGGAATCAGTGGTTTCGGTCAAAAATGCATTTTGTCTAAGGGTGGGCATTGCAGTAAGGGGGAGGCGTTCATTTTACTCTGCGTAAATGTCTGGTTCAACATTTGAGGGGGACCCAAAGATTATAAGGTGGCGAACATACTAGAGCGATACGATGTCGTTTCGACATCGACGACGCAAATTAACAGCGTCTAGGACAGATAGAAACTACTGGAAATGTGTCAGAGTGATGTAGAAACGATATCGTATCGCCCCAGTATGAACACCGCCTAACTGTTAGTCACTTTATGTAATGCTTTGCCGTCTGATATGGAATTTTCAAATTTTTCAGAACCAGCTGCAACCCCAGCAACGCCGAGTGCTCCACCAACCGAGCCACTCCCTCCTGTGAGCAACACCAACGGTATAACCAACAATGCCATGGTATTGACCCTCCCCCCTCCAGATTATAAGTCTTCCCAGTTCTCATCTCATTAAATATTCTGATCACTTATTATTTTTAAAGAAGGTCATAACGTCTGAAAAAGAAAACGAAGGGCAATCGACGAAAAAGGCCAAAGTGGACGTCACTTCTCTTCCGACCCGACAATACCTTGATCAAACTGTCGTTCCCATTCTTCTCCAGGGTATGCTCACCCTCGCCAGAGAAAGGTACGCCTCTCGCCCCCCCCCCACCAATATATAAGAAAATGAAGCTGAAATCTTCCATTGTTCTAGGCCACCCGATCCAATCGCATACCTTGCTGCATACCTTTTGAAAAACAAAGGCGAATACGAGCAATCATCCGGAACGACGCCGCCAACCGCCAATAATCAATAATTTACGACAAACTTAAAAAGATAATAAAATGAAAGTTATCCACAAATTACGTGCCTACTTTTTCAATCGAGAACTATGAATAATGTTTTAAGGATTTGTCTGTATTTTCAACTAAATCTGAAGAACGAGTCACCACGTGTGTGTCGGGTTTAATTTAATGGCAACATTCAAGGCTGTCAAAATGGCTTGTCCTTGTGTGGTAAGCCTATTTTATCTGTTGTTCAATTTTTTTATTGTATAATTACTAGACCAACGGCGGGCCTGAGGTTCGCTTAACTTTTCCCGTGGCTTGAATTAATTTCTTCAGACTGTTGTTACCTTAAATTATAAGCCTTACAATTAACAAAACATTTTAAGAAAAAGCGTACAGCACGGTGACTGTTTTTTTGTTCTTTATTTACCCCATGCTGACTTGACTTGAGGCGGTCTGCCAAAAACCCAATTTTTTATTTTATTTATTTTTTTCGCCTTTCTAAAGACTTCGTGTTGTGCCTTTTTTTGAATTTTGGGACCGCTCGACTTTGAATGGGCCCAAAATCGTTAAAAAAGGCGGCGAGCCCGACGAAGGCTTTCGGGTATTTATGCAGCTAGTGACGTCACAGAGACAGATCCAAATGAAATGAGCAAGTTGAAAACAACCCGGAGAGGTTATCCTTTGATAAGTTTATGTGCTTGTGTTATTTGATGCCGGCGTGATTCTCAAATTTTAGCTTAAATTGAATGATTTTACGGAAATTGCGATTCATTTTCGGTGGATTTTACAGTGGCTAGAACGATACATTCTCAGGGAAAATTTTTTTTTGTTTAACGAAAGGAAAGATGTCGTCTATAGCTGTCGCTCTCGAGGACATGGGATTTCCCAAGGAAAAAGTGTGAGTTCGGAAAAACAATACAAAATTATGTTAGAATACGAATAATTATAGGGGAGAAGTCTGATGAGCACTAATGAAAGGCAGCATTTCTTCCGGTGGGGCCCCTTTTGTAGTTGATGGAATTCACAGGTTCTGCTCTCAGAAAAACGAGATCAGCTAACTTCTGTTGAAAAGTTGAAAGAAACACATTATTCCCGCGTTGCAAGAAGCACGTGTTCGACCACCTATTTAGGCACTAATGTAATATTGGGAGTTCATGGCGTCCAGGGATTAGAAGGCGTTTGAGTCAGGAACGACATCCTTTCCAGCCAACGGAGCGGCTTTATTCGCTCCCTACACCAAACTACCGCTTTTTATTACACCAAACTAAGAGCAAGGTGGCCTTTGGGCGCCAATGCATGGGGCAGGATTGTTCAAGCGTCGACCCTTCTCAGCAGGTTTTCTCAGCGGGTCTCAAATTACTAAAGTGACCAGATGGATTTTGTGAAAAAGCGGGACGCAAATGGCACAAATACGGTTATTGTTGCATGGGGGGGGGGAGGGCAAAACTTACGACGGATTTGAGGTCACACATTTCTATCGTGAATGTGGATTCACAATGGCATGAAAGTTGTACTAAGTAGTAGTGGCATGGCGCGTGGATTTATTGTCACTGAACAGTCGTGGCATTTATGGCAGGTGAACTTGATGAAATCACGATTTCCAAAATTGCCGATAGATTTCTAGCCACACGGGCGTAGCCAGAGGGGGCAGGAGTAGACAGCTGCCCTCCCCTAGACTCGAAAGCTCAGAATTAGTGGGGCAGCTGCCCACCCCTAGATACATTCTGAAAGTGTGAATCGTTCAGCATAACCATATCACATTTTGTTTCTTCGACGCTCACTACAAAAAAATCATTTCTCGAATTCCGCTAATGAATTCATCAATTTCAAGGATTTTTGTTGCTCACAGAACGAATTTCGCAAGGGAGCATAATTCAAAGACCAATTTCGCGGCTTTTGTGCCCAAAATACCATTTTTGCAGATCTGACTCAACTCTAGTTCACACGATGCAATGTTTGAAGCTATATTGCATGATGGTTTTAAAAACATCCGGTCACTGCCAAGGAACATATGTTTTTAAAAAACCAGCATGCAATATAGCTTCAAACATTGCATCGTGTTAAAACAAAACAAAAAAAAGTATCACAACCCATATTAGAGAACCTTTAAAGAATTCGAAAAAGGCTAGATTAGGAGCTGATTGACGAAGACGATTCTGTATTTATTTGTATAGCAGAGAGAGAAAACGAAGAATAAAGCCCGGTTCACACAGTGCAATGTTTGAAGCTATATTGCTCGCTGGTTTTTTAAAAACACATCATGTTCAAAAGGAGGGGACGCGAAAGATTTTTTTTTTTTTTTTTTCTTCAAATATTTACAACATCCCCTCTATTTAAAAAAATCAGTCCATGAGAGCGAGCGCAGAAATCCAACTTCTGTTTTTCTAGGGCTTTCGTGAGAGAATCGGCGATCATTCTCTCTGAAGGCAAAAACTCGAGGACGATTTCACCATTTCTGATTTTTTCTTTGATGAAATTATGGCGAACATCTATATGTTTTGTTCTCGAATGATAGCATCCATTTTTGGCGAGGTTCAAAGCACCTTGGTTATCCACATAAAGTGTCGTAGGACTGCAGCAATTTGTCAGTTCTCTTCTGAGACCACGGAGCCATAAAGCCTCTTGGATCGCTGCCGAAGTTGCCATAAATTCTGCTTCTGTCGTGCTCAGAGCCACTGTTGGTTGTCGTTTGAATTCCAGGAAATCGCGGAACCGTTATTTAGAAAAACATAACCGGTCGTTGATTTTCTTTCATCCTCGTCTGACGCCCAGTCAGCATCACAATATCCAACAAGGTCGCACTTGTCATCTTTTCCCGGGACTCCGTTCAATTCTAGTTTCATTTCTTTTGTTCCCTTCAAATATCGCATAATTCTTTTTACAGCGTTACAGTGTGAAGGACCAGGACAGGCGTTGAATCGGCTTACATAATTCACAGAGAAGCAGATATCCGGTCTTGAAACTTGGCTGATGAATAGTAAGCTTCCAACGGCTTCTTGATAGGGAACACTTGACATTCTCTTTATTTCATCGGGTGTATTCGGTGACATCTGTTTTGAGAGTTTTTCTTTGAAATTCAATGGCGTGTTCAACGGATTGCAATTTTCCATACCGTAGCGTTTCAGCACATCTCTAATGTGAGACGCCTGGTCGATAAATATTTTCTTATTCTTTCTGTCTCTAGTAATTTGTATTCCGAGAAAATATTTAGCTTCACCCATTTCCTTCATTTTGAAATTTTTCATTAGCTGCTGTTTTATTTCATTTTTCACCTCGTCGCTGTTGCTAAGGCCGGCCATACACGTAGTGGTGTATCGCAGCGGTTCGCCACTCCGAGGGGTTTCATGAGGTGGACCGCGGCGTGTGTGCCAGCACGTTCGGTGTAACGCCGGCGACGAACACATCGCCGGCGATGAGCCAGGAAGAATTGAAAATTCATATTTTCTACCGCAAGGGGTGGCTAGATCGCTACGTGTATGGCGGTAGTGCGGTTTACTGCAGCGTTCTAGTCAGTCGTAGCTTGACATCAACTGACCGTCGTCGCTGCGAGACACCGCTGCGTGTATGTGCTCACCCAGCCAGGGGTAAACCGCTGCGAATTGACGCTGGGGTGTACCGCTGCGATACACCACTACGTGTATGGCCGGCCTAAGCAAAATCAAGTAATCAACGTAAACAGCTGATTATTTGTGAGATGATGATTATTTCTGAGGTGTTCATTCTATAGAAAATGCACCTGTCCGTTTCAGATTGCTTCAAGCCAATTTTTCTAAGAACTCCTTCGAGCTTCAAATTCCAAACTCGACTGGCTTGTTTGAGTCCGTACAACGATTTTTTAAATTCACACACTTTGTTCGGTGACGAAACAAAGTTTTCGGGCTGCAACATGTAGATTTCTTCGTCTCTAAGATTTCTTCGTCTCGGAATGCTATCTCAGCGTCAAGCTGGTCGATGTCCAGGTCAAGCTCAGCAGCTAGGGCCAGCAAGTACCTTATTGATGTGTACCTTACCTCAGGAGAATAGGTTTCGTGGTAGTCTATCCCTTTCTTCTGGGAGTACCCCTTGATCACGAGACGGGCTTTGTGTTTGACTATTTCACCGCCAGCATTCCTCTTCGTTTTGAATACCCACTTGCAATCGATGGGCTTTTTACCATGAGGCAAATCGGTCAAAATCCAAATACCATTGTCAATCAAAGCTTCCTACTCTTCCTCCATTGCTCTCTTCCACTGTTCTTTGTCAGAGCGGCTGAGAGCTTCGTCTACAGTTGTCGGATCGTCGAGTTCTGCTGTTCCAACAGAATACGAAACAAAGTCATCCAGATTTTTCGGTCTTCTTTTAACTCTTTCCCCTCGTCGTTAGTGACTTTCATTTTCACACGGCGGCGAGGGTACATCGGATGTTGAAGTAGAAAGCCTGGCGACATTATCGACGATAGGTTCCTCATGTACAATATCGTCTCCGGCAGCTTGATTGATCACAGGTGTCGTCTCTTCCGGTGTCTCTAGTTTCGGATCAGTTGGAAAGAAAAACATTGGTTTTTCTGAGTTTTGTTCTTTTCTCGTCACAAAAGAACTGCCCTTTTCCAATTCGTGAAAAACGACATCCCGCGAAGATGTAATGGTATTTTTTTGTGAAACGTAGATTCTCCACGCTTTTCGATCTCTTGAATAGCCGATCGTGATGCCTTTTTCCGATTTCGAATCAAGTTTCCGCCTCTTCTGTTTCGGGATATGCATGAACGCTTTGCACCCGAAAATTCGTAAATGTCGTAAATTTGGTTTCTTCCCTGACCAAATCTCAATAGGTGTTTGTCCATTTATGCTTCTCGTCGGTTGGCGGTTCAATAAGTAGGCAGCCGTTGACGCAGCTTCCGCCCAGAACTTGTTCGGCAATTCTGACTCCACTAGCATGCATAGAACTTTCTCAATAATTGTCCGGTTCAACCGTTCAGCTTTTCCGTTTTGCTCACTTGTGTACGGTGCTGTCTTTTGGTGGTCGATTCCAGCGGACTGTAAGAATGTAGAAAATCTTCGACTACAATATTCTCCTCCACCATCGGTTCTGAGAGTCTTGATCTTTAAACCTGTCTGATTTTCAACATAATTTTTAAAAATCAGAAAATTTTCGAATACTTTGTCCTTGGAGACAATAAAATAAACGAAAGTCATGTGACTGTTGTCATCTAAAAGCGTTAGCATGTAGCGTGATCCGGCGAGTGATGCTACTTCGATCGGTCCACAGAGTGCAACAGCTCCAGCCGTCTGGTTGATGAACTCGGACTCGAAGAAAATGGTAGTCGGTGGCTTTTTCCTTGTGGGCAAATGTCGCATAAATGCGAATCGTTTTGCCCGGTGAATTCAATTCCTTGAGCCATACCTTCTCTGAGTTTGTTCATACTCTGGACGTTCAAGTGTGCTAAACGCTTGTGCCACGTATCAAAACACACTAGAGCAGTTTTTCTGTCTGGAATTCTGTCCAGCTTGAAAAGATTACCATGCAATGACCCCGTAGCAATCAACTTGTTGTTTCTTAATATTTTACACTTTTTTGATAAAAATTGGACTGTGATGTCTTTCTTTACCATCTGTGGCACGGAGAGAAGATTCACACTGAGACATTACGTCTTTTACGTCGACTATTTTAGTTGCACCTGAAACAACGAGATCTAAACTGAGATCGCCCAATTTGTTTGCTACTATTTCTTCGTTCGTAGCGGTCGTAATAGTCGTCGGTTTTGTTTCCCTAATATTTTTCAGTTTCGATATGTCCCCACACATGTGAACAGATGCGGCGGAATCCACTATCCATTCTTCAGATGACGAACCATTCACGGAAAAAGCTCCTAAAAACATGGCTTCCTGATACTGGTTTGGTCCTTTCGTCTTGTCAGAGAAATTCCGGTTCTTTTGACAATCGCGAGCGAAGTGACCGTAACCGTTGCAATTGAAACACCGTATCCCTTTCTTTTTCTCTTCACTGGTCGGGAACCGATTTTTTTGCAAGGACTTTTTCTGAAATCTCATCTGTTTCGTGAGAAGCGCTTGAGATTTTTCTGAAGAATTCTGATAAATGTTATTAATATTATTAGTTTTTAAGCCATACAACTTGATTAATGTTATATTTTTAGGGTTTGGCTTTTTTCTTCTTCTACTTCTTCGTTTCCTGAGCTTTCGCCTTCTTGTGCTGAAGGCATCGTCAGAGAACTTTTTGGGTTTTTATTTTAAATCATTCAAGTAGAAGAAGAAAAAAGCCAGAACCCTAAAAATATAACATTAATCAAATTCTGATAAATGTCCTGCAGCAATTTCGTTTTAATTGAATCGGCCGTTACAGCGACTCCGGAGCTCTCAATTCCCATAATCATTGGCTTATATTCTTCCGGCAGGCCAGCTAGCAATAATGTGCTAATGCATTCATCAGAGACAGTCAATCCAATTCCTGTCAGTTTGTGAGCCGTCATCACTATTTTGTTTACATACTCTTCAATGGACACACAATCTTCAGCATAGTTTCATTAAATGTCAAAATGAAGGTTGTTACACCCTGTCGTCGACCTGTTCACGAAGTGGAGAGACATATCTTTTTTCGACCTTTTGTTATTACCTAACTCCACAGTATCGTCCTAAAAAATCAAAACTATGTTTATTATAGCAGCGGGAAAAAATAAATCAAATGGTACCGCCATGCTTGAGACCACTCTAATTTTGTCTTCTGAAATAGAGGAGCTGCAATAACATAAAAAAACATGCCATGACCCATGTTTGCCACCATCACGACGAGACCAATAGTGCATTTTGACATAAATGAAATGCACTAAAATTACGAAATGGCCCAAATGTCATTCCCCTGGTCTGTCCATTCTCTCGTACACGTGCGCCGCTAGTAACAAAAGTCTTTCAGTTTGAGACTGGAAAACTGCAAAGGCTCATATGTGCTCATAAAGTGGTCCAGAAGGGACAGCTTTATCCTCATGATTTTAGGTGCACATGCTCCCGATTGTGGGTGAAAAGTAGCGTGTCCCATAGCTTTCGCAGCAATCATTGAAGAAGAGGAAGAAAAACCTTCCGATTTAACCAGTTGAACTTGAATGAAAATTCAATTCATGAAGTCCTGCTATTATCATCTCTTGTAAGTTTCACTAAAAATTCAAGATGGAGGGGGTCAAATAGGGAGATTTAAATAAAAGGATGACGACGATGGAAGGGCTTTAGAATATTGGTAAACGTCATATTTCCGCAAATGTGCCGTGTTTCGGGGGAGGAGGGGTCCTTCTTAGTTCTTAAACAGCTAGAGAATTGCGTATAGGAATGGGGCTGCTTAACCATGGCCGGAAATCGTGATTTCTTCAAGTTCACCTGACATAAATGCATTGTGTACAATTTTCACGACGGATTCTTGAAAGACATTTTGTGGTCTTACCAAATTTGTCGTCAGTCTTGGTCTGTGCCACATATGTTAGTTCTAAAGGCCCGTTCACAAGCTCTATGTTTGCGTTGTGTGGATTCTATGCAACCAAACACATTGTTTCCCTCGAAAAATGAAGCATTTTTATAGGTTGCATAGACACCACACAACGAAAACATAGAGCTTGTGAACGGGCCTTAAGCGTGGCATTTGTGTAAAAAAAAGGTCAAATTGGCTTAAAAATCGTAAATACGCGTGTATCTCCTTAACGAAGCATCCCGAACATGAGTAAAAAGTAACGCTTTTTGCGTCTCACTGTCAGTGAGCATTAGAGTATGTGCAAGTACATAATTATTGTACATTAAAACTAAAATATCTTGCATAAGATCATAAGCCATGTTTCGAATATTCGAAAAAGCGGGACCACGTGGGACAAACTTGAGAAAGCGGGACGTCTGGTCACTTTACAAATCACCCCTCAACATTTTCTCATTTATGAATATGTCCATCTTCTGGCACCCCTCTTAACCAGTTTCTGGAGTAAACAGTGAAGTTTTCGACCCAAAACTTTCAGTTCTCAAGTCAAAAAAATGTTCCTGCCAGGCCTGATTATAAAGCCCTATAAGAAAAACGTAAGCAACGCCAAGTCGTGCACTGCAGTTAGTTCCATATGTGCAAACTTATTTTGTAGGCGCACTTTTCGTGGTTTTCGAGCCGAATATTCCAAAGACAAGGTCAAAATTGGAGTTTCGCCCCTGAAAAGTAGCTTATCCAGAAAACGGACTTGTTTATTCGTTAAAAAAAGTTTTGCCTCCATCCTACCTTGATGAATAGCCGGAAAATTATATCATTCGGAGCTAAATATCAGTGAAATTATAAGTTTCCGGTCCAAAACTCTACTGCTAGCCCAGTTCCCGAAGCCTGTCAAATATTACCACAAGCTTACACCATTCAAAGCCCCCCCCCCCAAACTGTGAGATTGCAGTTTTTGGAACTAGCAAAAGTGTTGTCTCTGAATTTTCGCAAAATTACAAGTTTCGGAGCCACTTTTCAGTGACCGTGGAACCCAGGATTACAGCATTACGTGTCATGACAGCGCCCGAAGCCAACGAATAGCCGTAAAATTACATCATTTCGGAGGTAAATATCCGCGAAATTGGAAGTTTCCGTTCTGGATATTCGTGAAATTGCAAGTTTAATGTTTTTACTAACGCAAAATTGTTAGGTTCAGGTCTAAAAATTCGCAAAATTACAACCACTGGCCTATATTTTCGCGAAATAGCCAGTTTTCGGCATTTTTTGCCTGACGAATAGCCGTGTGATAACAGCATTTAGAGCTACAAGTATCTGTAAGTTGGCAAGTTCAGATTCTTTGTGTGTAATTACAATTTTACTGGCTGAATACCCTTGAAATAGACAGTTTCGGGTCTTAATTTTAACTAAATTGCAAGTTTAGGATTTTCATTTAAACGAAAGTTATAAGTTTCGGGGATTTTTTGTTATGGTAGTGAAACTCAGGGTAACCGATCCCAAATAAGCGGTCCTAGCCTGGCGAAAACCCACGAATTTAGGAGTTTCCTGGCTGAATATTTGCGGCATTGCAAAGTTTGGGTCCTGATTCCTGTGAAAATACAAGTTTCGGGATTTTTTTTTTTCTCGTGGCTCTGGAGTCGGGTCCAGCTGACCCCCCAAGAGCGCCCGAAGCTTGATGAGTAGCCGCAAAATAACGCCATTCGGAGCTAAATACTTACAAGTCAGTTCGCTAGTTTCGGAGCTAAATATCCACGAAATTGCAAGTTTGTAATTGTTTTTTTGTGGGCGTAGTTCATACATCTTTAGTGATTTATTGCCAGTTTGGTCCGCCAGTGGATAGAAGTGGAATAACCCCAACCCCCCGTGGAAACCCCCCCCCCCCATTGGAATAACCCACACCGCTGGGACTATTTCGTAACACAGAAAGATCCAGGATGTTCTAGCCCAGGACTTTAACGATATAGAAACCTCTGACATCACAATTCACCAGGGCCCGTAATAGCGATTGCCTCAGAGCCCCGCGAGAGCTAGAAACAGCCCTAGAAAGCGCCTTGAAGGGGAAACCCCAAACGTGGAAGTCCTGCTACAAACCTGGCTTTTCGCAATTTTGCCTAATCGAAAACCAAATTTGCATCCGACTCGCTCTAAAACCGAATTTTGCGGGTTTATCTCTTGCCGAAATCATTTTCGCTGATTTGTCTCTGAATTTCACGGGTTTGACTCTTTAAAAAAAAAAAAAAAAACGCAATTTCGCGGGAGTTTAGGTAATTGAAAACACGAATTTCACGTGTTTCAAAAAATCACTTTTGTGGTATTTTCACTTACAAGAGGGCCTGTCTTAAAAAAAAATTCAAATTTTGCGGTCTGGGCTCTTAAAAATCAATTCCGTGACTTAAATCAATTCCGTGACTTCGCCTCTTCAAAAACTCAATTTAGCGGGCATGGTTCTTCAAAAAACATTTTAGGCTAGTTCCCATCTTCGAGAAACCAATTTGGCGCGCTTGGCCCTCAAAAAAATTATTGGCTCTTCGAACCCGTTGTTGCGAACTCGGTTCCATTCCGAAAAGTACTTTAAAAAAAAACTCATTATAAACATCCAATTTTGCGAGTTTGGCTCTCCAATAAACCATGTTTCCTGTTTTGGCTGTTCAAAAGACGAATTGCAAGGGGTTGGCGCTACGGATGTCAGTGTTCTTCAGTGATCCTTTCCAGTCTTCTCTCGAGGTTGTAGTGGATGGGGGTGCTCTGAGATGTGACAACACCGTCTAGAAGTGGTGTTGGCTGTGACCCGGTGGTGGAATCCTGCTGATGCGAACGATTCGTGATTCGACTGCTCATCCCCTAAGAATCGAGCGTGTAGCTACGGTTGTTTCAAGGCGAGCCGTTTGACTGTCATTGCCGTGATGCGCTCTTTGACACGTTTTCGGGGACCTTCGAAGTCCTTAAGTTTGAGAAATAGCTTCGAACCACGTGTGGACCCTGATAGGAGAATGGATTCTCTGTTTATGGTGGTAAAGAAGGCAGTTCCTGACAGGAAATTGGCCTATTTCTGTGGCTTAATTGCAGCTTATTGGATCTCCAAATCGATTGGGGGGGGCGACTTCCCAGTTTTTGTTAACAATTAGCGAGTTTTGTAGGCTAAATTGCGGTTAATGGGCAATGAAATGGAACCACAGGGGTTAAAATGTCGGCTTTCAGCTCATAAATGACTTGAGTAGTGTGTCTACCGAGCTACAATCAATTCAAATCAAAATTCAATTCTGTTTTTGTCCTCCTTTTAGGGAGAAAGCTCTGCAAATGACCGGAAATCAAGGATTGGAACAAGCGATGGACTGGTAAGTTTTGAAAACCCCCAAAAGAGTGGCAACGAGGACACATTGATTCAAATCAAGCATTTCAATCTTCGCAGGTTATTGGCCCATGGCGATGAGATGGACATCAGTGAAACACTAGCCGTAAGCGCGGGTGAAGTGCCGTCGACTTCGGTTGGACCCGCCGGAGGACAAGCGAGCGGCGAAGCTTCCACTCCGTCGGGACAGGCCGCTGAAGAAGCGAAATCGATAAAATGCGAAGAGTAACTCATAAATAATTGGAAATTGGTTTACGAATAGTGATTTTTGAAAGATTGCCTTTTTTTTTTTGTCCTTTAAGATGTGGAAGGTTGTTCAAGTCTCAGCTAGAAATTGAGTTCCACGCGGCCAAATCCGGTCACTCGCAATTTGCTGAATCAACCGAGGAGAAAAAACCACTGACGGAAGAGGAGAAACAAAAGCAGCTTCAGTTACTCGAACAAAAGATGAAAGAGAAGAAAAAAGAGCGCGAGGAGAAAGAAAAGGCTGAAGCGTTGGAAAGAGAAAAAAATCGAATCAAGTCGGGAAAAGAAATGGTCGCCGTACGGAAAAAGTTCGTTTTTTTATTTTTAAGTCACAAAAGTACAAGCAACTCATTTTTCCCTTCCCTCTCTACACACCAGAATTGAAGACGACGAAATTCGAAAAGCCGCTGAACAGAGGAGACGAGAAAAAGAGGAGGACAAACTGGCACGGCAGAAAATCATAGCTCAAATTGAAGCGGACAAACGGGCAAGGAAAATGAAATCGTCCAGTGGTGGTGGTGGTGCTGGTCAGGAAGAGACGACGGCAGAGGCGCCGACGAAACAACCGACGACAACGACACCGGTCGCATCTGCCCCCGCTAAAGATTATACTCAAACTAGGATACAGGTGAATTGCACAATTTGTACTTTTTGCGACGTGAGAAAGGCGTTTAACAAAACGCTTAAATTTCAGGTTCGACTAACGGATGGGCAAACTCTGACAGAAACGTTCGGCGTTAAGGAACAACTGTCAGCGATTCGTCTCTACGTTGAAATGAATCGAACCGACCCTCCTGGGCCTTTCACTTTTATGACGAATTTTCCCAAAAAAATATTTCAAGGGGACGATTACGAAAAACCCCTCGAGGCTCTCGGTAATTGTCCAACCCCCCCTCTCCGTCCTCTTTAAAACAATTTTAATTTTAATTTTTTAAAAGGTCTGGTGCCGTCTGCTGTTTTGATCGTCACAAAATCTCATGTTTGATTCATAGGACTCAAACATTTCCTTTTCATTCAATGAAACAAGATGGAAATTTTTATAACTTCTTTAACGCTATTTTACTCAGAAAATACTGTGCATTGATTTTCTTCCCCTCTGTTTCTGGTTACTCAGCTAACGTGTTGTTCTGCAGTCTTCCGGTTTTGAAATAACATTGCCACCATATGTCGCCATGTTGTTGTTCATTCATTATTATTATTCGAACGTTCAATTTGTGACAAAGTAATAAAATATTTTCGATTACTCCCAATGACTGCTCAAACAGGAGCATTATGGGAACCGTTGATTTGGCGCCTGGAGAAACAAATTTCACGGGTTTGGTTGCTCTATAAAAAATAAAATTTCACTTTGTCACAAGTGCAAATTCGGTTGGCTCGACTCTTCAAACGAATTACTTACATTTAACTGGATCTTTTATGAATGAAATTTCTCTGATTCCGCGCCTTAAAAAGCCATTTTTTGGCCTTTGCGTCTTACATGGACGAAATTTCAAGGATTTTGCTCTTATACGACCAAATGGGTCATGCTATTGCTCCCCTCTCCGTTGTTCACACCGATTCTTTCAGAACGTGTAGTAAAATATCTTCAAGCTTTTCGGTGCCCCTCACTGGAAGGTTTGTCGTGACTTCATGAGGGCGCTGGTGAAAGATTCGCCCTGGGGCGCCTATAATGTCTAAGGACGTCACTGGTGGGACTAATGGGTTAAGTCAATTGATGTGACCCTTTTCCAGTGTGAGATATCAATCTCAAGTGTCAAGTCAATCTCAGTGTGACTTAGGGTAACCCTCTGACACATGCAAGACCAGGTCATCAACCACCTCACCCGTTGGCTGTTGTCAGGCGGCCACTCCCGACAAAAAATTCCAAAACCACAAGGAACGCCCAACCACAGAAGTGGTGTAAATACAGCAAAGCTCTAACCGAGGTTATAACCTCCAACCACAGCGAAGCTTTAATCAGAGTTATAACCTCCAAACACAGAACAGCTCTAACTTCCAACCACAGCAAAGCTCTGACCACAGTTACTACCTACAACCACAGTAATAGAGTCCCAACCATAACAAGGCTTCAAACCACGATAAAGCTCCAACCACAGTCGAGATTCAACCACAGTAAAGCTTTATTTTTTTTTCTTTGCATCATTTGCTGAAATCCGGGTCCCCAGCCAGGAAGGCAGGGCACAGATGCACAGTCCTAAGTTTTTGCACGGGGTCCAAGATATCAAAATCAAAGTAGTACCATTGTGAATAGGGGCGGCTTAAGGAGGATTCAAGTTATTCAGGGGTGGGGGGTGTGTTCAGTATTTCAATAAACCTCAATAATTTAAAATAATAATTATTTACTTATTAAAATACACCAGTTACCACGATCGTAGTAACTGTCGATAACGCGAGCTCCTGTTTCAAGACACAACTCAGTCAGCTCGCCACCCTCAAATATGTGATAGTAGCGCATAAATGTCGACTCGTCTTTTTTCTTCCAAGGAACGAGCAAGTCCCTTTGAGACAAATCCACCTCGCTGCACGCCCCAGAATAACTGACAGCCGTCGTTTCTCGACCACTTTTAAAATAACTGACGGACGACTCGTCCTGCTCTTTAGCCCAGACGTAAATGAGAGCCTTACCAGTCGACGGACGTAGAACTCGCAGAATCTCTTTGACGGCTTGAATCCGTCGGTCGTGTGTAGACAAATGGTGGAGGACTGCTATTGAAATGACGGCGTCGGCGATGTCGTCTTTGAAGGGCAACTGTAAACAGTTGGTTCTAAGGGCCTCAAAACCGCGCTCGTTCGTGATCTCGACTAAGCCCGCGTTATAGTCGCAGCCAACCTAAAAGGACCAGTTTTTAAGAACCAAAAAAAAAAAAAAAAAATAGGAGGGTCTGGAGGATGGGACGCTCACTTCAAAACACCTGCTGAAACCAAAATATTTCCCGT
Source organism: Corythucha ciliata (assembly GCA_038030265.1). Taxonomy (NCBI): domain Eukaryota; kingdom Metazoa; phylum Arthropoda; class Insecta; order Hemiptera; family Tingidae; genus Corythucha; species Corythucha ciliata. The sequence goes on from CM075943.1 coordinate 17,423,436, forward strand.
TACCGCACCCAACGTCAATAAGTAAGGAAGACGGGGTCAAACTCTGGACAAATTCGAGGACTTTGGGCCACGGTTTGTGTCGCGTTGTGCTAAAATGATCAAAAATTTGATCATAAACCTGGTAAAAAAAAAGGAAAGCAATTTTAGTTTCCTAAATCTCGTTGGCCCTCCATAGGCTACTCACTGAATGTACGTATTTATTCTCGAAACAACTAGGAGACTCCTTGGGCTGACTGTTTCTCCTCGTATCGCATAATTCTGGAAACGAACAGTCACACTGAGGTTGCCTCCGGACTTTTCGAAAAGTGTATGAAACGCGAAGGGATCGCTTTTTGACCACGTAACGTCCATTTTGGGGCACTACGTCGGTTTTACGGGCTGGTATGCCGTGAATCCATCGATATCTACGACCCAAATTATACTTTACGGATGACCATTAATGGAATTTGGGTGGTGAGGGTGGGGGTAAGTTAGAAGTTACCTGCTTTCTCCTGACATGACTAAGATGGACCGGCGAGGCAGGACCACGTTTAATGTGCGCTCTCCAGAAGAAAACTCCATAACGATATCGGAATTTAATGAAAGAGACAGAATGGGATCTTCAAAGGCACTGTGCGTATCAACATGAGGCGGTATCCCTGGGGGGGGGGGGATTCCAGGTTATTCGAGTCATTTCCAATTAAATCCACGACTCACCGTGACCAGGATGGTATTCGTTGACTGTCAATTGGTCTGGAAACCAATTAAGCTCGAACCCTCTAAGACCCAGCCTTTCCTTCAAGAAATCACACTCTGAAGGTAGCGGAGTAGGCAGAGGTTGGTCAACGTCGACGTTATTCTTCCCATAGACGAACTCATAACCAAAATGTATGGCTCGTCTTTGTTTTAAATTCGTCTCTATAATAAATTACTCGATAAGTTAAGCGAATCCTGGTCAAGGAAGTAAAGTGAAGTAGGTACCACAGGTCGACTCCTGAATTATTTTGTTCGCAAGAGTATTCTCCTCCTCTTCGGTGACAAAATTCTCAATCAAAATGGCCCCAGGGGGCATCTCCCACGAGTCGTTGACGCCTTCGACAGCACTAAAACAATCGGGGTCTTACCCAGTCTTTATTTCTAGGTGTTTTTCACTAGGAATATCCACTACTGTGCTTACTCGATTTCAGATAGATCAATTGAATGGGACCTGTCACCCCTGGGAATTCAACCAAATCGTTGACTGTTGCAAAACACCGGGCAGCCTCGCTCTCCGAGTCAAACACGACGAACGAGTGTGACTTTTTCTCCACCAACGCTATGTCACGGATTTTCCAGTGCTCGCCAAACCTCGCCAAGACTTCCACACGACTGAAACCCATGCTGTGGCCCACATTGCACACCATAACGTACTGAGGGGAAATAAATTAGCCGCTAAACGAATATCATAAACCATGAATGCATTACCTGCGAGGGATCATCGCTCGGGTCGACTCCGTACTCTTCTTTGGCGATTCGAAAATACTTCAACTTTTTACGTTTCGACTTATTTTCTACGTTTTTCCCTGGCATGTCATTCATTTGGCTTGCACCTCGCGTGTTTACATTTAACAGGAGTCCGAGAGATGTGAGATACCTTATCAACAGGTTGTCACAAGTTCGCAACCTCCACCCAAGCCCGCCAGTTACAGACGAAGTGCCTCGCTAACTTCAAAATAAGTTCAATCGGGATTAAAATAGGGCAGTTTTAGCGAGAAAAAACGTCTTTAAGATCAGGAAAGAATTTTTATCATTTTAAGCCCTTCATGACAGAAAAACCTCGATAAAAAAGTTCATAGCTATTTTATGATTTCACCAATGTTTTCGATAAAATGACAGTGTCAACTATGAAATTAATGTTATTACAATAGGAGGAATAATGCATTTTTTTATGAAATTAATTACAATTTTAATTTAAATTACAATTAAATGAAATTTTATTAGAAAAGAAAAAAGGGTTCCGTACTGTCGCACATTCTTGAAGTTTTAGGTATGTGGTGTTCCCCAGGGGTCAATTGTCGGACCGCTGATATTTGATTATTTGTAAATGGCCACCCTTACTGCACTATTATTCAGGAATAGATGCACAAATCAGTTGTATTGGTCAGAGCCGATGATTCGTCGTATATACGTATCTAAATTAGGGGACTAGCGAGTTGCCAGAAAACGAGGATCGCGAGGACATAATTTTTAATGATAAAATAACAGTATATGGAATAAATTCATACTTCCTCCCCAATATCAATCACTCATTAGAGCTGACCACCAGCTGTGCACTACATTCCAATGTTTGGTAGAACAAAAGAGTGCCCAAGCCAAGCGAACGAGCCCGAGATTCTCATTCCGATCCAGTGACGGCTTTAAGGGAGGGGAGTGAGCCGGATGAGTACGAGGGACCGCGTGACGGAGGCAGTGGCGTAGGTAGGAATTTGTCCTGGGGGGGGGGGATCATATTGAAATTTCGTAATGGCGAGGGGAGGGGGGTAATTTCACATTATAGTCATCATTCCACCCAGCCAGCACACTCTTGAATCTGGACATCTTGCTGGCCTCATCATAGCCTCAATGTCCCAGTTAGGGGCGATTTTTGAACTCTACCCGCAAATTAGCGCTTTTTTGGCCGAGCGTATCGTTCTTCTCAATTTCAGCCGCAGATTAGCGGTTTTTCCCCACCCCCTCCCATAACCATGAATTTGCGCATTTTCTCAACTTTAGCAGCTAAAGTATCGTTTTTATCCCTTGAGCGATGTTTCTTAATTATCCACGAATTTTGGCGATTTCCTCAATTTTAGCAGCATATTACCGATTTTTTAAATTTGTTTACCAGGGGATTAGCACTTTTCTCAGTTTTAGCTAGAAATTAACGTTTTTCTTAAGTGTTTTTCACAATATTAGCCGCAAAATAGGGCGACTTTTCACGAATTAGGATTTCTTTGGTCCACCTTACGCAATGCATGAGCGATTTTTCTGTTTTCTCGCGAATTAGCGGTTTCTTCGCCTATTGGCATAAATTGGCGCTTTTTTTCACTTTTCAGCCTGAAAAGTTGCCTTCAGAATCCGCAAATTTGCGTATATTCAGTTTTTGGCGCAAATTAGAATTTTTCTCAATTTCAACCACGAATTAGGGTTTTTTTTTAAATTGTAGCAGCGACGCATCTTAGCGTTTCGAACCTGTGAATTAGGGAATTTTCTCAATTTCAGTCACAAATTGGCGTTTGGCGCAATTTTAGCTGTAGATTGACGATTTTTTCCATTTTTAGCCGCAAATTAGCAATTTTCTCAATTTTCAGGCTCAAAATTAACCTTTCTCTTAATTTTGACCAGGCTGATTATTTTATTTTCTAAATATAATCCGCAAATTAGCGGTTTTCCACATTTTACCACCGCATTAGCAAAACTATATAACTTTTATAGGTGTAGATTATTGCTTCTTTTCAGTTCTAGCCGTGAATTAGCGAATTTTTTAACATGATACCATAGCCGTGCATGAATTTGCCATTTTTCTGAATTTTAGCCACAAAAATGCCTTCAGAAGGTGCAAATTTAAATTATAAATGTAATTTTTTTTTCAAACTTTTTTCAAACCAAAAATTTACATCTATCCATACATTTCTGTCAAAAAATCTTAATTTTGAAATTATAAATTTCACGACGATTTCGATTTTGTTTTTTAGAATTAGTGATGTTCCTCAATTTTAGCAGCGAATTTTCGCTTTTTCTAAATTTTAGCCGCGTGGTAGTTTTTCCAACCCGTGGATTGTAACTTGTTTTGTCAATTTTCGCCAAGAATTGGCGTTTGACTCAATTTAAGCTGCAAATTAGCAATTTTTTCCATTTTTAACCGAGAATTAGCATTTTTCCCCAATTTGAACTGAAAATTAACGTTCTTCTTAATTTTAGCTGCGCTAATTGGTGATTTTTTCAATTTTTGCAGCGCATTAGTGATTTTCTTAATTTTTGTATCAGCGAATTAATGTTTTTCCACAAATTTATATCTGCAAATTGAAAATTAACGACTTTTCCCAATTTCTGCTGTGAAATAGCGTTTTGTGCTAATTTTGCGGCCATTCAGCATCCTATTCCCTTTTTCATACGCGATTGGGTGATTTTACGCCATTTCAGTTGTGAATTTGCCATTTTTATCCAATTTTAACCTGAAAGCGTCTTTCATTTGTCGATATTATAGAGTTTTTTCTCAACTCTAACCGCGGGGTTTGCCCGGATACAACACTTTTGCGTTGAATCAGCGCTTTTTAGCAGCTATAGCCACGAATATTACCAATTTTTGTCTGATAGAGGGTCCGGGGCGACCCCCCCCCCCGTATACTACTGCCTTGGGTCTGAAGTCTAAGGAAAAAGCTGGACGTACTCGGACCTTATCGGGCTGCTTCAAGTCCAGAAATTCTGCTAAACCTTACTTCAACGTGAAACGCTCATTTTTGGTGATTTTATGGGGCTCTTCGTTATGGTACTAGTGCTCCTTCGCTCATATAATTGAAGATCTGGGGGGGGGGAGATCCATCACCCGTACCTACTTCCCTGATTCAGTATCCTATTCCCTTTTTCATACGCGAATGGGCGATTTTACGCCATTCCAGTTGTGAATTTTCCATTTGTGTCCAATTTAACCTGAATGCGTTTTTTATTTGTCAATGTTCCGCCACGATATTACCGTTGTGATAGAGGGTCCGGGTGACCCCCTCCCCCGAATTTCGGTACACTACTGCGTTGGGTCTGAAGTCCAAGGAAAAAGCTGGATGTACTCGGACCTTTTCGTGCTGCTTTAAGTACAGAAAATCTGCTAAACCTAACTTCAACGTGAAACGCTCATTTTTGGAGATTTTTATGGGGCTCTTCGTTATGGTACTAGTGCTCCTTCGTTCGTATACTTTTAGCTCTTGAGGGGGGGGGGTCTATCGCCCATATACGCCCTTGGTGGGAGGTGGCCCGCCCTGAGACGGGGTCTGGGGCCCCCAGAAAGGCATAAATATTTCCATTCCCTAGGGGAACATGAAAGTAAAATGGAAAAATTATGATTTTTTGGTTTTACGTGCATGCGGAGCAAGGCTCGAGAAAAGGAGTACTAGCAAGTTCGTGGCTCAAATTGAGAAACAACCTTAATTCCTGAGTAGATGTGAAAAAATCGCTAATTAGCGGCTAAAATCAAGAAAAACACGGCATTCATTCAAGAAATTCACGGCAAACATTCATAATTAAATCGCTAATGGAGAAGAGTAGCGCTGAAGTGACTGGGGCGGTTTTACGAGAGTGGTGATAGGGGCGATCGCCACCCCCGTCAGCACAGCCACCCTCAAAGAAAGGGGGGCAATAAAAAAGGAAGGGAAAATTTAAGAGATACAAATGTGAGGTAAAGCAAATCAGATAGTAGATCCTAGAACTAGGAAGTTTGAAAAAAATTAAATAGCTTATTACCAATTAATTATCTTATTCAATCGTAGTATAAATTTGCTGACAAATTAGTGAAATTGGCTATTCAAAGAGCCAAATCCGGGAAATTTGCTCATGGAAGAGCGAAGATCGGGCGACATTGTGTTTTTTTTTTTTTTTTTTTTTTTTTTTTGAGGGTGCGGACTCGGATCTACCGAGCCCGCTGGCGCCTAAGCTCTTGTGGCCCTTACGCCATACCCTGTGACTCCATCAGCTGTGCACTTCACACCCGTACTACGCGGGCGTTTTGGTCGATGCGCGGTTTGTTATACGCACACCGCCGTGAACGCCCACACGAAGCCGAGTGAGCCGTGTCACAGCTCGCCGCAGCCTTATAGTGTAATGGGCAATAGCTGGATTCGAACCCAGGCCCGCTGGGTTACGAAGCGAGCATTGTATCCATTACACCATCGAGGCGCGCCGACATTGTGGTATAAAAGAGCCAAAATCATTTAGCCATCGTTTTTGAACGATCCGAAAGTTTTTCAAATTAACCAAAATTGTACGAAAGGCTGCAGCCATGACATTTGGTTTAAACATAAACCTTGAGATTTGGATTTGACTCCTTCAAATCCAAGAAATTTGGATTTTAAAAGAGCAAAATTGGATTTTAAGGAAATTGGATTTGAAGGAGACGAAAATCCGAGACGAAATCCGTGTAGTGTAACTGGCGTTTGTAATAGCCAAAATAACAACATCTGGCTTTTTGAGTTACCCAAATCCATGAATTGGGGTTTTGAAAAAGGTAAATTAGCTTTCGAATTAGTCAAAGCTACGAACCAGATTTTAGGAAGAGCTAAAGCCACGATATTTTGTTTTTGAGAGAGGAAAAACACGCGAAATTGTGGCTGAAATGTCATAATATTCCTTTTTGAAGCAGGCAAATCCACGACATTTGGTTATGGAAGAGCGAATTTCCGTGGCGGCATAGTCGTCTGAAAAGGCCAAAGTCACGAAATTGGTTTTCAAACGAGCAAAATCAGTTTTTCTTAATAACCAAAATTATGAGAAGAGCTTATGCCATGAAATTCGGTTTATCGTAAATCGTCGAAATTGGGTTTTGAAAGAGCCAAACCCAAAAATTTGTTTTTGAAAGAGCGTATGACCGCGAAATTGGGGTTTGGAAGGGCCAAGCCAACGAAATTTTGTTTGTGAGAGATGAAAAGTTCCCTAAAACTTGGATTTGAACGAGCTAAATGCGTAAAATTTGGTTTTAAGAGGTCGAAATCTGGGTTAAAAATGGATTCAATTGCGATATTTGGTTTTAGAAAGAGCCAAACGCGCTGCGCGGGTGGAGCGCCGGGGGCGGGGATCGTAGTGCAGTGGCACCTCCGTTCCCGGTGAAGGGCGGTCCATCCATCGGCTCGTACTCGGCTCAATAGCCAGACTGATGAGATCAGGCCGAGTGGCTCAGGTAGCTGAAGGTCTGAGGTCGAAACGGAGACTGGACCGCACCTTCGGTGGAATTTTTCCAATTTCGAGTACTTCACTCACTCGAAAAGCCCATATTTTGTAGGAACTGTGTCCCTATAAAGCCGGTACGGCCCTTTAAAACCCAACCCGTATGGTGGTGGAGGGGGTGGACCGCCAGGTCTCCTATAGGGATGGGCAGATACCCTTCGAAAATTAGTTTTAGTGTCCAAAATCCGCTAAAACTAGGCAAACCAGCCCGCGAAATTGAGTTTCAGGAAAAAACAAAAAGCCGCGAAATTTGGTTTTTAGTGAGCCAGACGCATGAAAATGTTTTTTTAGTGACCGAAATGCGAGAAAATAGTTTTTTCGTAAGAAAATTCCGCAGATTCCACACAATTGGTTTTCATGGCATTGGCACGTCTGTGTTTGGTCTCCAGTGAGTCAGAAGAGTGAAAATTATCCGCGAATCAGGCACTAACTTAACTCAATTTCGGGGATATAAAGGCATGGACTGGGGAGGAATGGACATGGGTCCCCCCCCAAAAAGTCCATTTCACGAGTTGGCCATGAAAGCAATTCGCACGGCTCTTTTGAAGTCATAATTTCGTGGTTTTGGCCAATTCAAGAACTAATTTCGCCTTTGAATCCTTTTTTAAAAAAGCAATTCCGCCGGTTTGGCTCTTTCAAAATCCAAATTTCGCTGACCTGGAACTTTAGGAAGCAATTTTCTGACCTACGAAAATGGTTTTCAGCCTGAATAATCCACAGAATTGAGTGGCCAACGTGGTTTTTTAGGGTGAAAAATCCGCGAAATAGGAGTTTCAATATGCCAGGTTGCCAGGCCCGCGAAAGTGGCATTTTAGTTACTTTAGTTCCATTAGTGAGCCAGAAAACCTATATAATGATTTTTTTTTTTTTTTTCAGCGAAATTAGATTTTAAGTGAGCCAGAACCACGAAAATGATTGTTTAGCTAGAAAAATAGACGAAATTGGAGTTTGTGTCGTTACCGGTGAACGTGCTGGCGTTCTAATGTGCCAGAATCGCTAAAAACGGATTTTTAGCGCGTGACATCCACAAAAAATGGGATTTTAATGAGCCAGACCTGCGAACATGATTTTTCAGTGAGTGACATCCGCGAAAATTGTCTTTTAGTGATCAAAATAAGCTAATTCAATAAAACTGAAAGTTTCAATGAAACTTGAAATATTGTCCATCTCTGTTTTCTAGTGATGTAAAAGTCAGCATCATACACTTGTCCCCTTTTCGTCAGGGCATGCACATAATATAAATGCATGTTTGTAAAAAGTTTCGGGGGGGGGGGGGTGATAGTGTACCCCTCCAATCTTTAGAAAACCTCAAACTTCACCCGTGCTTGGGATTGTTTCATCAATGTATTGATTCCAATTATCACCGATATAGTGTCCCTAATTATTCAATGTTCCTTTCAAACCCCAAAAAGATTAGCCACCTCCGACGAGAAAGTTGTCGTAACGTAATTAATCTTGTCACAAGAGGCAATACGGCGAAAAGAGAACGAGTGGGTGGGTGAGTTAAGAAATGCCATTAATAATCTCGGCAAGTATTAACGACAACCCTTTTTCCGATCGTGTCAATCATTAAGATGGACACGAGAGCATGGGAAATAGGAGAGGCGAAGTGGGCAGAGAAGTTGGTGATCAAGCGAGCGAGAGAGACAGAATGGTGTGAGCCGGGGGCTTTGCGGGAAGAGGGAAGGATGGATATTAATTTCCCCGGCTATGAATAAAGGCAAGCACTTAACCGATCAACCCTATTCATAGTTCGATTGAATTGGTTGAGAGTTTGCGATTCATTCCTGATTTGTAGGGAGGAGTAGTGATGAATAGGTTGATTTGTCCGTTCAACAGGTTTACGCAAATTAAAATCTTATCTCGCTAAAAAAAATTTTAAACCATCTCAAGAACAGCAGTGGTTAAATTAGGATTTACATTATGGGCTTCGAGCCTACTCGCTGTCACTATTCCCGACCAAAGGTTTAAGAGATTCATGGGGTTTGAGGGTGGTGGTTTAAGGTTGTAGCAGCGAAAGAGTTGAGCTCACAGCTTTTTTTCTCTTAACATGGCAGATGAATACAAATGAGGAGGGAACTGATTGAAAAGTTTATGCTGTTGAAATGAAACGAAAAACTTTTTTAACTTCAAGTAATAATGAAATACTTGTCTCTTTTCACCTTTAAAATGGGGATCTGGAATTGGTACAACATAAGTTTTATAAGTCTGAGGAAGGGCGTTAATTATTTTCCTTAAAGGCAAAGGCAGTGTTGCGTAACTTCAAAGGAGAAATAAAAACCGGGGGAAACCTAGTCCCATCCTCAGTTACTTAGTAACGTCACCCTTTCTTTCTGAAAAATAATAATTATTGTAATATACTTACACGAACTTGATTCTACTCCGGTAACATAAACTACCAGCTATATAATACACGCTCCTCGCATGCCTGTCTTTCCAACAACACGGGATATCAAGTTTTGGTAACTTTTTCTCCGCGGGAAAATGAATCATCGAATGAACCCCCCCTCCCCTACATTTGAAAGCATTTCCCCATTTTTTTTTTTTTTTTCTTCAGAACCACCTTCGCAGAATTTTACTGGTGATGAATGATTCGTATTACGTACGGACTTCCCTCCATACCTCTCCATCTAATTTTCCATCACTCAAACAATCCACAGGCGTCTGGCCCTGATTGATTTTTGATTGTTTCGTACGCACGTAAAAAAGAATGAAAAGAAAAAAAAATGGAGAAAAAGAGGCGGAAAATAAGTCATTTTAAGAAAATGGGCAGTCAGTCAGAATAAAAAGCGGAGTTGAAAGAATCGCGGCTGTGTCAGTTGGAAAATATACTTAAATGAGCTTATTTGGAGTTAAATGGTAATGGGATTCTTGTTATAAAACGTCTTTCTCCTATGCTTCCAGACTTAAATAAAAAGAGTTTTTGCGGAACGAAGGTGTGAGAGATAAAGAATAGCGTGCACTGTAAAAGGACAACTAGCGTGAAATTGTTTCCCACAGTAGCGCATATAAATTCCTTTAGGATATAATCTCAGGTCAAAAGAAGGGAACTCTTATTTCGCAAAAGCATTTTTTTGTTCCCTTCTTTTTCTTCATCTCGTCATTCAGAATTGCAGTGCTTGAAAAACGGTGGTGCTTAGAAGGCCGCTTCCATTGTTGAGAATAATTTTTTTTTTTAACTTTATTATTCTATAAGAATATCACAGTTGGGCTTACAGTTGGATTATTTGGGTGCCTGGGAACTTGAAACGTGTTTAATGGGTACAATTCAGTAATTTTCCCAAAACCAGTAGACTAAGTTGGCTGGAAGTTAGCTACCTATATAGAGTATTAAATGAAATAACAAATGAGAGCAGAATAATAAATTAATAAATAACAATAATAAATAACTATTAATCGGTAGACTGCTAGATTCCACATCCTGCGATGACGTCCTGCGTGCGTTTTCTTTTTAGGCGACGTGCACTGGGGGGAGACGGAGGCTTCTCAATTATTTGGCGTACCAGGGGGTTACTGTGGTTAACCATACTAGACCGGAGTCGCACGTAAGAATTTTCGATGACGTCGGACACTTCCGGGATGTTCAGGTCGGAATGCAGGACGGAGCCTCTGACGTACCATGGAGCACCAGTGATGAGTCTCAATGTACGATTTTGTAGAGCTTGTATTCGAGCTATGTGACTTTTAGCCGCACTTCCCCACAGCCCACAGGCATACTGCCAGATCGGTCGAATTAAGGTTAGGTAGAGAAGTCGTTTGTGTTCAAGTGGTAGGGTAGATCTACTATCAAGGAGGAATTTCAGCTTCTGAATTCTGTTGCGAACCCGATGGATAGTGCTGTTTATTTGGTTTTTCCATGTCAGTTTGGCATCTAGGTGGATTCCGAGATATTTGACAGATTCTCCTTTTGGCAACACCTCGCGCTTGTATTTGACAGGGTGGGGGTAGAAGCGTTTTTAATTTTAAAAGTGAAGTTAATCAGGGAAGATTTGGAGGTGTTCATTTTCACCCTCCACTGGTCGCACCATTTTCCAACTTCATCCAGAAAAATTTTCAGCATGGTCGTTGCTTGCTCACTGGTATTCTCCTGGCTGAACGCGACGACATCGTCGGCAAACTGAGAAAGCGTTATGCCTTGCGGTGCAGGAAAGTCGCTAGTATAGATTAAATAGAGGAGCGGCCCCAGGACGCTGCCTTGGGGAACCCCAACAGTGATTGCTTTTGAAGCTGAGATATCATCGCCACACTTAACGGAGAAGGTAGGCCCGGTCAAGTAAGACTGCATAAGTCGGTAATACGTGTCGGGGACATCAGGATTTTTCAGTTTATACAGCAACCCATCATGCCAGACTTTATCGAAGGCTTTCTCCGCGTCTAAGAACGCTCCGAGACAAACTTTTTTGTCCTCATAGGTATTAAGAATTAACTCTGTAACTCGATGTAGTTTTTGAGGGCAGGAGTGCGACTGGCGGAAACCAAACTGTGAGTCGGGTATGAGGGGTGCGAGGAAGTGAAGTAAATTTTGGACCAGCAAACGTTCGAAGATTTTCGCAAACAAGGGCAGCAAGTTTATTGGTCGGTAGCTATGAGGATCTGAGGCGTTTTTGTTCGGTTTCTTGATCATAGTTATTCGTGCGTGTTTTCACTTGTTTGGAAAATGATAAGTTCTGAGTATCGCATTATATATTTGTGTCAAATAGACTAACGTGGAAGGGCTTGAAGTAGAAGTTGAACAATGAGATCATCGCCAGGAGTCTTTTTTGTTGGCGAGCGGCTGATAGCATTTTTGACTTGGCCGAGCGTAAGAAAGTCTTTGAACGGTGAAAGCTGCAGAGGTGCCCGTAATTGATTGTATACATGTTCAGTGAAGTTAGGGCTCTGATCCATGTGAGGTTTGAACTGATCAACCAGGATAGTAGAAAACAGGTTGCTTTTCTCTTGTGATGTGCCATACCAGTGGTTTTCCACCTTAAGAGGAGGAATAGCCATTGGCTCTTTGGTTAATCGTTTAGTTTTAGCCCACAAGGAACCGTCATTCGGGGAGAGCGCGCGCAGTGAAAAGGCAGTAGTGTCGGAGTGAGAGGCGGAGGAAGAAATTGGTTGAGGCGTACTACGTTAGTCGAAGGAGACGCTTCGGACGCCGCCATTTGAATTGTAGAGGTAAGGTTAGCCTTAGAGGTAAGGTTAGTTAAATGTCCATCGGAGTTTTGAAGGGGATCTTTAGGTTTAAGTTTTCTGCGACTCGTCGTTTGTAACATTCCCAGTCAAATGGGTGACGAAGAAGAGAGAGGGTGCGGATGTCAGGTTGCCCTATAGGGAAAGAAGGACAGGAAAATGATCTGAATGTAGCTCTTTCATAACAGATGGTGCTGAGCAGAACCTTTAGAGGCTTTTTCCTATGAAGAAGTCTAGTATGTCAGGCATTCTGGAAGGATCGTGAGAATAGTACGTAGATTCGTGAGGATAGAAAACGTCAAGTTGAAAATCGATGATCGCGTCATGTAGGACTCTGCCCCTGGGGTTTGTAATCCTACATCCCCAGCGTGGGTGTTTTGAGTTGAAATCTCCACCAAGCAAAAATGTATTTTGAAGTTCATGAAGTATTCCCCAAAGATGAGTTTGCGTTAACCGATTTTCCGGAAGAGAATAAATTAAACATTATAAAAGGCCGGGGGGGGGGGGTTGAAGTAGAGTAAAAGTAATTGCACCGATCTAGTAGGAAGGTACTCAATTAGTGTCAAAATGACATATTATGGTGTAACCTATGAGACGATGAGGTGTTCGTTCAAAATTGTTGAAGAAACCCCTCTCACAACCCCTTCAAAATATCTTAAGTACGGTCGAGCCCTTCGTTAGGATTAAGCCGCATTATGTCCATGCGATAACGTAGGAATACGGGAATAAATACTTACGTTAAACTTTTAGAACACAAGGGGCTCTCATCGATGTAAACAGTGTAGCTACTGTAGGAGTAAACTTTTGCGATAACGATGTACCCTACCCCACACCACTAAACGCTCCTTGTTGGCTATATAAATTATCATAATGCTTGGGCCTGAAGATGAAACATTTTTTTACACCTGAACGACTACACATTTGACGCACATCGACGACTTTTTTGGTTACCAAATTTTTCCCCTATATATTTCGCTGTCACTTTCGTCTCATTTATGTTAATATCATCTAAAGAGAAAAACATTGACTTTTTGGCGATAAAGGCACCAAAGTGAAGCGTTTCATCTCGAAACAATTCACAATTCATTTTTAGTGACACTCAACTCTCAGCATTTTCAAATTGGGATGTTGAAGCTTGAGGCCGAAAACCGGTTTGGATTTGAATAAAAATTACGTGAGCTAGACAATTTCGTTGATAAACCTGTCTCAGCATTTTGTTATTTTGTCTTCTATTAACTATCTTAAATAAAACAGCAGTGGCGGCGTGCCCAGAAATTTATTTGGGAGAAGTTTTTAAAATATATGGTAGGCAGGTACATGCTAAAAATTATGTATAATGTACAAGGGCTCTAGAGTAGACAGTTGGGTGATGGGTGGGCAGCTTTTCGCATTCCCCTTAGCCCTTGGAGCTTGTCTCAACTATATGAACGCGTTGCATAACAACAGATGGGAGACGGGGGGGGGGGGAGATCACGGGTTTCATCAAACTGGGGCACTGTCTGGACAAGGATTGGTGGCCCCTAAAAAAACAAAAAAAAAAAACAGTGTTGCCAATTTGACGGAATTTCCCGCCAGATCTGACAGATTCATCGGGAGTGGATGAGGGAAAATTCTATCTAAAGCCCAGTTCACACGATGCGATTTTCCAAGCAATACCACGAGCAATATCTTCAAAAAAATAATCATTGAACAAGTGTTTTCAACGAAATAAAAAAAATCATTTCATGTGAATAGGGCTTAACGGATGACGGATTTTTGTAACGGAATTTTGGAATCTCTCAATGATTTGCATTATTATAACTTTAAAACACAATAGAAAGGGAAAACGATCACGTGGTTACAATAGAGGCCTTGCCATACTGAACGCGAACTGCCGCGCGAACCAGGCCCGCGTAAAGCCATGAAAACGTGGGTGAGGTATACGTATACCCTGTTGCTATGGATTTTTGTTGAGGGAACCAGCTCGCGCGGAAGTTCGCGTTCTCTGTGGCGAGGCCTTTAATGAGAGGAAACTCATTCATATTACGACATTGGGTAGAGATCAAACTTCGTCATGACATGACCAAGTTTGTCGATTTTAAGACAGGAATCTACCTGTACACTTGCCTGTGCAGCGCATGAAAATCTTAAATTTAGCTGCGTAGACCAGTTTTTATCCATTTCTGCCATAATTTGGCGCTTTTTCTTGAATTGATATTGTTAACAGGATTGCTCAAACTACGAGGACAGGTAGGTGATGCATGCAATACGTTGTAGCCGTAAGAGCCTACGCTGAAGATGGCGAGCAACCAAAACCTGCTCGTTTTTGACGACCCTAACGAAAGAAGACCGACGGCTACAACTTAATGCATGCTTTTTCTTGATTTTAGCAGCAAATTAGAGAATTGATTTCAATCTCGGTAATACAATCGAATCGAGAAACCACGAATTTGCGCACACTTTCAGCAATGAATTCGTTTTGTAGCCTTGAACGTCCGCTTTATCACAATTTTAGCCGCGAATCATATATTACGCACCTAGCCGCGAAAGTGTGTCTTTGCCGGGCCGAGAGGAGTTGTACGGCCCAATCATAATAATATATTTATATAAACAACGATTTGAGTTCAGATCATTCTGCGGTGCTACTCACACTGAGTGAAAAAGTGATATTGCGACAAATCAGATCATCTGCGTTAACCAATCGTAAGACAGACTGGAATTCATTCAGGGTGCAACTCGGTGGTTTAGTGGATGTTGGGTTTGGGTCTCAAATCAACGAGGAAGAGAACATGAATGACCAAGTTGAGAAACTGACTTTACTCATACAACAGGTTGCCATGGACAGCACGCCAACTGTAAAGAGAAAGCTTCAAGGGTTTCACTATCCAAGAGAAATTATTGAGCTGGTCAAAGAAAAGCGTAAAGCCAGGAAAAAATGGCAAACCACGAGAGATCCGGGAGCCAAAGCGGAATGGAACAAGTTGAAGGAAGAGCTCAGGATCATACTGAAGGAGCTGCATCAGGAGACGGTAGAGCTTCAACTAAACGAGCTGACCAGCGATCATCATACTGAGTACTTGCTATGGAAAGCAGCAAAGTACTTAAAAAGACCGTCAATTCAAGCTTGTCCCATCAAAGGAAAGGATGGAAAATGGATCAAGGATGACCAGGAGAAAGCAAATGCGTTTGCTGAGCACCAAATGCAAATATTCACGCCAAACAAGCAAGGCGACTATCCAAACAACCGAGGCGGAAATCTAAGGGATAGATGCTGACGAGCATATCCCACCGGTCACGTATAAAGAGATCTGTCAGGTGATTAAAAAAGAAATGAATCCAAAAAAGGCTCCCGGTTTTGACGGGATTACAGGAGAAACTCTTCAGCAACTTCCGAGAAAAGCGATTAGAAAAATTATGCAGCTAATCAATGTAGCTTTTCATCAACGAAAGGTCCCACGGCTATGGAAAATTACTGAAATAATCATGCTTCCCAAGCCAGGGAAGCAGCCGGAAGAATTGACGTCGTATAGGCCTATCTCGCTGCTACCGGTCGTGTCCAAGCTCTTCGAGAAGCTCCTTAGTAAGAGATTAATTAAAATAATCGAGGCTCGGAAGCTAATACCTATATCATCAGTTTGGGTTTCGCAGAAGTCACTCTACACTTGATCAGGTACACAGAATCGTCAACGTTGTACAAAGAGCATTAGAAGAAAGAAATGTCTGTTCAGCAGCTTTTCTCGATGTGTCGCAGGCCTTCGACAAAGTATGGCATAACGGACTTAAGTATAAGTTGAAGAAAATGTTGCCCTATAGATACGTAGAGCTACTGGATTCTTATCTCTCAGAACGATACTTTCGGGTGAAGCAGATTGATAAATATTCAGATCTAAAACCAATTGAAGCAGGAGTCCCTCAGGGTAGTGTACTAGGCCCAATACTGTACCTAATGTACACTGGCGACATCCCGGAAAATAGCAACATCATCACTGCAACATTTGCGGATGATACAGCATTGCTTGCAGTCGGCAAAGACAACCAGAGCTCAGTTCGAGAACTGAATCAAGCGCTCTACAGCGTCCACAGATGGGCAGTGAGGTGGAGAATCAAAATGAATGAGACGAAATCGGTACACGTGGATTTCACCAATAGGTTGATAAACTACATACCGGCGTATCTCAATAACAAAGAGCTTCCGTATTCCAACCCAGCCAAGTACTTAGGGATGCATGACCCTTGATGCAAAGCTCCGTTGGAAAGAGCATGTGAAGAAGAAGAGAGCTGAGCTCTACATCAAATTCCGAAAAATGTACTGGATCATGGGTAGGCACTCAAAACTGTCTATCCAAAACAAAATAACATTGTACAAACAGGTCCTGCGACCAGTATGGACTTATGGTGCCCAACTGTGGGGATGCACCGCTCAATCAAATCGTAAAATTATTCAAGGCTTTCAAAACAACATACTAAGATCCATAGTTAATGCTCCTTGGTACGTTCGGAACGATAGACTTCATCATGACTTGGGAGTGATGATAGTCGATGAAGTCATTCAAGGATTGGCGAAAAATCATCGGAACCGTCTTTTATGCCACTTCAACGAGGAAGCTGCCCAACTTGTTGATACCAGTGGCATGTACCGAAGACTTAAACGAGTAAAGCCGCATGATTTAATTCCTTCACTGTGTACATAGCTTACTGTGTTCATAGCTTCAATTTAATGAGATATCCGAATCAAGTTTAGTTCTGTACCTAAAACTTGTGGACGTAAATATTAAAACAGTGTATTAGAAAAACTTTACTTATAAATGTAAACTTGGTGTAAATAAAGATATGAAAGGAAAAATATACTCCAATTTTTTTTTTAGTGCATTTCATTCTGAAAAATGCACTATTGGTCTCGTCGTGATGGTGGCAAACATGGGTCATGTCATGTTTTTTTCACGTTTCAGAACCTCTAGAACACGAATTCAGTGGTCTCCGGAATTCATATATATCTATATATTTCTTTATATATATATATATATATATATATATATATATATATATGGCCGTTTTCTTGTTAGCACGATAACTCTCGAAGAAATTAGTTTAGCGGAACGCGCTTTGGCACAAAAATCAGTAGTCATAAGACACCGGTCGGTATTGCATTTGGGACAAATCGGTCAAGGTGGAGGGGGGGAAAATCGGGCTTGAAGTCGTCAAAAAATCACTAAAAATCACCAGTTGATTCTAGAAGCATCATATTCAGTACGTATACTCCATGTTAAAGTAGCCTTTGATTCCAATTTTAATGTTTTGAAAAAGTCGAGGGGAGGGGTGATGTCCCCGGGGTGGATTTTTTTTTTTTTTTAATGAAGTGAAAACTAAGGTGCAGAAAAAACCAAATCATTTTATTATCAAATTTAGAGTCTAATTAATGGGCTTTTGGGGTCTGAATATAGAAGGTTGGGTTATGACGTAGCTCAGGACCCTCTTGGCAGTTGTCTCCCGATTTTCACAGATGTTTAAAAACTCCTTTGGATGATTTTGTTTTTTACCTTTTTGTCATTATGAAGCGCAGTTCGGAGAATCACTGCTCGGAACGCTCCTGACGAACTCTTTCCGAAACTACTTTCTCGGGCTAGCCGTAGAAACGACCGTTTTATCGCTCGTTTTCGAGCGATAAAAACGTGTTTTCGCTTCATGAAGGAAAAAAACGCATTTTATTACTTCTATAGCCATGAGTTGGCGATCTGCTCAACCAGAGGAACCGCGCATTGTTTTTTTTTCGCTACCTATGTATTTTTCAAGCTGCAAATTCGTGATTTTCATTCATTTTAGCCACGAATTGCCGCTTCTCTCAATTTCAGTAGCAGACAGTGCCGACTGTCGCCTTTAAGAGGAGCGAGCCGGGCGACCGCCGCCCGGGGGCACCGTGTTCTAAGTGGTGCGTCTAGCAAAATGTGGGGATAAAGGCGGGATGAGAAAAAATGACCTAAGAAGCGCATTCAATTATTATTTTTTGAATATTTCGAAATAAATGATCGAGATAAAGAATTCGAAATAAATTAGTTCAAAAAGTGCGTTGGATTGTCTATAGAGCAGTGGTTGCCAACCTAGGGTCCTCAGACCCCTTGGGGGTCCGCGAAAAGTCCTTGAGGGTCCGCGGAACCACAAAAAGCTCCCGTAAATTCTAACTTTTTCTAGATAAAATTATAATTTTCAAGAAGAAACGCACTGATTGTGAGATCGAAGTACCAAAGACAAAGTTAAGGAGGAAACATCATTTAAAATGTTAATTACAAAAAATCCAAAATTTTGACAAATAAATGTATTGCTGCCAGTGCTATTATATTTGAAGTTAAGTGCCCGTGGTGGCCTAAAATTAGGCTTTGGGTATCAGCGGGGTGAAAAAAATTGGCAACCGCTGTTCTAGGGTTCTACAGAGGCCAGGGCGCACAGAGAACTAATTCATAGCAGATAGCTGGGCTTATGGCTATCAAGTAACTCGATGGGTAGGTGGGTCGATGCTTACGGGAATGATTTAACAAAAAAAAAAAATTATTCAATTTCGACTCCGTTCAAACGTTCCAAGTTTTAGCCCTGAAGTTGCCTTCAGATGCCACGGATTGGTGTATTTTCAATTACAGACGAAAATTGGGTTAACAGCGAATTACAGCCTCTTCAAAACTTTACAGTCCGGGAGCCCACAGTGTGAAAAATCCGGGTGATTTGATCGTGTCTGGCCTCTGGTCCTGGTCTAGGAGATAACACTTCTGAGATCGCCAGACATTTTCTGATGGTATGGTGTGTCATCACCCTCACTCAGTGTCAGTTCCGACTTTGCTTGTGATGCCAGCCGCAACCACGCCACTTCCGCGTTTTTACTTCACAGTTGTTCTCAAAGGGCTTAGAGACTAGGAGTGAGGGTAATGACACACCTCACCAGAAATTCAGAAGAAAATTGCATTATGAATTATAAATTTATTATAAATTGCATTATAAATGCAATTTAAAGGTTGAAAAAAAAAGGTCCAGTCCTTTTCTTCGGCTTAAACTCGGCCCTGGGTCTCATCAGTCCACGTTTAGACTCTCCGCAGTTACGTGGAACGATCCCTGGTTTTCAAGTAGATAGCCCTCAATGTAAAGTAAACAACTTCAAATTTACGAGTCTTCGTGAGCAGAAATGTTGACGTTTTATCTGACAGTTAGTTGGCAGGATGATTCCTTCCGTCTCACGTGAGAAATAGATTAAACGCCATGAAATTTCAGCTTTTATACGGACCCATTTCCAGTAAAACGAACCCCATTTTACTTCGTTTTTGGGTTCTTTAACCCCGTCCCCCTCGTTTCCTCGTCCGTCTCCATTCAACTCACGGTGAGACTATTTGGGCAGATGCCAGCCAGAGACAAAAACATATTCATTACACCCAGCGAAATGATGGTCCGCGCTCGGATGCGGAAAAGAGAGAGAGAGAGAGCAGCGAGGGAGTGATGAGGGACGAGTTCGTGCGGCTTTTTGGATGACCAGGAATGGGTCGGGTATAAAAGCGGACGTAGTGAAGTGGTTGAAGCATTACAAGAGAATCCCCCCTCCCCCCACCAATACCACCACCACCAACCCTTATGCCACCCCATTGCTTTTCCAAGCCCCAAGCCTTCGCTGACTTGTACAATGGTTAGCTATGGGGTTGTACAACGTTAAGTCGTTGAAAAGGCGAGATGTAGAGAATATGAGGCTCATTCTACTTGCCAAAATTTGCTGAGTGCTTCAAAAGGACCGCAGGGAGAGCCGCTCTTTCAAAATGTGCTTGTGTTTTTAATCCGTCTCTTTATTTGGCGAGCTTTTAACGGTGTGTTCATCGTGGTTAGATGGAAAATGACATAATTCCTGAAGTACATCCATTATGAAAATGGATGCGATGCTCTAAATATGAACCAGATTTCAAATGAATAGATTCTTCCATTAATCAACTTTCCACTGACATACCGCTCCGTGAAAATTCATCTCTCTTCAAGTTAACAATCACCCTGCGCAATTAAACGTTGAACTCGAATTCGGATAACTCGTTTATTGGATAATTATGGAATAAAATAACTGTGACCTTTTCCTCCTTCACCCTCATTTAAACCTTCTTGGGTGACATCAAAATCTTTGAATTATTTCCAGCCGGTGTTTTTCTTAACCTTCACTCCCCTCTTCGTGATTCCTTCACTTTTTTTTCTGTTTACTGAATAATTTAACAGGGAGGAATTCCTGAGCGCTTTTCACCATCCACTACCCCCCTCCCCACCCCCGAGCGTTTTTATCGAGAATAAATTAAACAGTCAAATCGTCCCCGTCTCGTAAGGCTTAAATCCTTTATGCAGAGTTGTCTTTCAAAATGTCTTCGCACTTGAAGCCCACTGCTCTTCTTCGCTTAGCTTGGTGAACAATTTATTTGAAGACTCACCTTCTAGCAATTTGAAATTTTAATTTGTCCTTCCTTCCCCCTCCCCTCCTTCTTATTACCGTTGCCTGGGTAAATTGAATCCGTAAGATTTCCATGTTTTGGAACGCTGTGAGATAAAAAATCGAGAGGAAAAGCATTGACCATTTTTTACTTACTTTCCCCCCTCGTATAAAATGAGAGGAAATGAAGCAATTACAGCAAGACCAGTATTTATGATTCACCGTATCGTTCAGAAAATACAATAAAGGCTCAGCCTTGAACCTTTATCAATTATCAGACACTTGGCAGTTACTTCGTAGAAAAAAAATCAATTGCGCCGTTTACTTTTTACTCCTCGTCGGACTCTATTTGGCTCTAATTCAAGTAGTATGTACGTGAGAGCTCTGTTTAAACGAAACCATTGTTGAGTTAACTTACACAACAACATTGTGTTCGTTTGGAGTTAAAACATAGTTGCCTGGTCCTCCCCCCCCCAACCCCTCATATTCTATACGCTTCTATTTTATTTCCCTCTTATTCGTATTTCACGTATTGGAGAACCAGGAACTGAATGAAAAGGGGACTTTTCGACCGAAGAGCCCAATTAAACAATAAACAGGTTAATCCAAGAGTTTTGGCCCGGACTAACGTGATTACCCTTTTCTCCGATCTACCTCTAGATTAAGCGCATTATAAAGTTAGCGAAGAGGGCTGAAAACGCTTAAGGGCCAAAAACTTCTCTCTCGGACGCCGAATCTTCCCCGCTAAAAGCCGAATCAAAACTCATTTTGAGCTCTCCTGTTCTCCACACTTCCCCTCACCACTTTACTCGTTCTTCTAGTTTTACGCTCTCCCATCACCCCTCCCCTTTATGGACACTTAAACTTATACTTTCGAATCAAACTAAAATTACGTTCAGGTGCACCTCTAAATCGAATTTACATTTAACCGTAACCCTCCCAGCCTTCTTGTTTTGAATTGAGTTTTAGCCCTTTTGGGTGGTGGCTAAGGTGGCTTAACCCCCAATTAATGAGGAAAAGATGTACCGCTCTAATGGCTCATCTTTTATTAAAATACTCTACATTTGTGGTAAAATTGACTGAATTTCAACAGAATATAATTATTTGATTATATTATTATTATGAATGAATTCATTCTCTCAAAATAAATAGGAGGTGAGACCGAGAAACAGAATATTTGCGAAAATTTTTAAAGGGTGAGCACCACCGTTCAATAACTGTAGTAGTAATTTTCTGAATTTTAATTTTTCACCTCTTTAAAACCCAATTCTCACGCACACGGGATCGAGCTAATTGTAACAGGTCGTCTCCATCACCTTACCACATAAAATATACTTCCAATGCTTTTAGGGGCTGACACGGTTTTGCTTATTATGAGTAAATAAATAAATAAAATGAAATAAATTCACTCAAAATGTGTGGAGTGGGGACGGATGCACAAGCAGAACTTCAGTTCAGAATTTTTATTGCGTTAATTGTCAATTGGGGCATTGATTATATTGTTAGTACGATCGCTTAGATTACGAGGGTTAGTAGGTAATGCATGCATGAAACTGTAGCCGTAGGAGCCTACGTTGTCTGTCTTCCCTCGTTGAGGTGCGTTAGAAACGAACCGGTTTCGGCTGCTCGCCATCTTCAGCGAGGACTTACAGACGCGTTTCATGCATGCATTGCATTGATTATAATTTATTTTTATTTATTTTTTTTCGCAGACTAGAGAATTAAGGGCCCTAACTGCGGTGTCAATATCCGTTTTTTGGTCTTTGGATCTCGGAGCTAAACCAGCAATGTATTCTAACCTGTTGAAAAACTCCGTCAAGTGTCAAATAAGAAATAATCCAGTAGTGTGCCGTGCGGTATTGGCGAGGGTGTCTGACAGACCCATGGCCCCTCTCCTAAGGAGGCCACTGAAAAGCTTTAAGATGGAAAACTATACGGATTTTTAGGTTATAATTGTTCATGAATTATTCAGGAACTAAATTCCAAAAAAAGTGCTCGTCCGAGCCGAGACTAAAATTGAGTAACTTTGGGCAATTGTCGGTTAACGGTGGCCCTTTTACGGCTAAAATTAAGAAAAACCGCTACGCACTGTTCACGGAGCATTCCGCGGCTAAATTGGTGAAGAAGCGGTAATTTAAAGAAAACAAAAAAAGGGGAAAAGCGCTAATATTCGAGGCTGAACTTGAGAAAAAGGTCTCATTTTCAGATGAAATTGATAAAAACGCCGATTTACGGCTAAAATAATAAAAACGCTTTGCGGCTCCACTTCTAATATTAAGAAAAAGCAACAGTTCGTGCCTAATTCTTGGTTTCTCGATGCAATTACAAAAAACAAAACAGAGAAAAAATCGCTAATTCGTGGAGTACGAAGGCTCTTTTAGTACAAAATTTACAAAAACGCTAGCGTGCTGTTCTTGTGGCAAGTCCGCGGCTGAAATTGAAACAAACCGGTAATAAGCAGCTAAAATTATGAAAAATCGCTAAGTCACGGTTCAAAGAGTAAAAATTCGCGACTAATATGGTGGAAAAGCGCTAAAATAGCGCAAGTCTCGAGCGCAAAAATCGATAAAATGACATTTCGTGGTTTCTGGAGCCAACTTCGTGGCTTTAGATGGGAAAAGGCGCAAATCCATGACTAGAAGTGACAAAATGCGTTGATTCGCGGCTAAAAATGAAAAAATTCCAATTCCCGATTAAAATTGAGATAAAACGCTGATTCTCGGTTAAAGTAGAGAAAAGGCACACTCGCAGTTTTTGTTTGTTTGTTTTCAACGCGCGTGTTTTAGAAAAAAAAGGTCTAATATGCAGCTAACACCAAGAAAATGCGCCAAAACACGGCGGAAATTGATAAGAAGTGGCCACACACACAGCCAATGGCGGATCTAGGATTTTATCTTAGGAGGGAATCCACCATAAGTGTGACTAACTATTTCTTTTTATGAAACAATGTTCCAGCGGTTGGATTTTTGCTGTGGTTGGAACTTTGATGTGGTTAGACTTTTGCAGTGGTTGGATCATTGCTATGGCTGGAGCTTTGCTGTGGTTGGACCTCTGATGTGGTTAGACTTTTGCAGTGGTTGGACCTTTGCTATGGTTGGAGCTTTGCTGCGGTTGGATTTTTGCTGTGGTTGGAGCTTTGCTGTGGTTGGCCTTTTGAAGTGGTTGGACCTTTGCTGTGGTTAGCCTTTTGAAGTGGTTGGATCTTTGCTGTGGATTGAGCTTGGCTGTGGTTGGACCTTTGCAGTAGTTGGACCTTTGCAGTAGTTGGACCTTTGTAGTAGTTAGACGTTTGCTGGGGTTGGCCCTTTCCAGTGGTTGGATCTTTGCTGTGGTTGGAGCTTTGCTGCGGTTAGCGTTTTGAAGTGGTTGTCCCTTTCCAGTGGTTGGACCTTTGCAGTGGTTGGACCTTTGTAGTAGTTGGAAGTTTGCTGTGGTTGGACTTTTGCAATGGTTGGACCTTTTCTGTGGTTGGACCTTGGCTGTGGCTGGGCCTTCTTTGCGCTTAAGACGTTGCTTTCGTTGGAGGTTCTACTGTAATTACATCTTCGCTGAGGTTGAACCATTGCTTTGGCTGGGTCTTATGGGGTCGTTCTACTGTGTTGGGGCCTTCTTGGTGGTTTTGGAGTTTGACTTCGATTGGTGCTTTACTGTGTTTTTTGTAGGCCTTTCGAGATAGAAGCTAGGGTGGCACTGGGTCTGCTACTCACCCAGGTGAAAGGGCTTCATTTAGTTTCGTCCGAGTTTCCTTCGCATATTTCTCCACGGTTTCGGTATTTGGGTCCCGATCAAAATGCACTAAAGGGGGCTGTCATTGCCCTCAAAGATGGCCTTGCCAAAATTTTCTCAACTCCAAGGCGGACAACCGTGGTCCTCGGGCATGGAGGCTTTTCGTTGTTTATACGTTCTGAAATGTGTGCAAGTGGCCAAGAACGGGTGCGTCTATTCGTGGTTTTGACCAAAATAAAAGCCTCTCCTCGTAAAACATGTCTGTTTAAAAAAACAAAAACAATATAATGTAAAGGGTGGGGGGACGCAACTTTCTATGGTTCAAGGGGGGCGCGACCGTGAAAAGGTTGAGAACCACTGCTCTTGACCTTGACTTTTTGTGATGCACTTCAGTGCTCTAGCGGATTTGAGCAAATTGATTAGTGATTTATCGTTTTTCCCCCATTTTAGCAGCGAATGAGCGCTTGCCCGTCAATTTTAGCCGTGAATTAACGCATTTTATCATTTTTGCAATATCATAGGTTTGTCTCAGGCCCAGCCACGAATAAGCGGGTTTTGTCAATCCAAGAAATAGCGTTTTTCTAAAATTTAGCTGTGCACTATTATAGTATAATCATTTTAGCTGGGACTTCGCGTTTTTATTCACTTCATATGGTCATGTCGATAAGCGCTTTTTCTCCATTTTTGCCACGAATTTTAGCGCTATTT
Organism: Corythucha ciliata; assembly: GCA_038030265.1. Classification (NCBI taxonomy): domain Eukaryota; kingdom Metazoa; phylum Arthropoda; class Insecta; order Hemiptera; family Tingidae; genus Corythucha; species Corythucha ciliata. Next base: position 17,448,379 of record CM075943.1, read on the forward strand.
TTTAAATTATTAGGTTTGTTCGTTTGTCGTTCAGTGCGGTGGTGCAGGTGTAGTTCGAGCAGTCCGGGATGGACATGATTTTTGAAAAGCAAACGAACGCTTCTCGTGCAAATGGCTAAGCTTACAATAAAAAAATCGTTGCCTTTATAATTTATTCCCGCTTCCAATTCCCAGACAGAAATATTAAAAGGTAATTATAGAGCAGGTTATAACATTTCGAGCAACAAGCTCCTCCTAATTTTTCAGTGTATATAGATAGTTCTGCACTGAACTGTCCGAGATTTAACAAATGAACGCTTTCATTGTAGTTCGGGATTACAAAATAAAAAATAACGCTTTCCAGACTGTTCGGGCTGCCCAGAGCAGTTCCGGACGACAAACGAACGAACCGAATACCTCAATTTTATAGCCACGTGATTCGCGATTCAGCGGATTTTCTCAGATTATTCGGCGAATTAGCGTTTCTCTCCTCATCCTAGCCGCAAAATGTGCGCTTTTTTAAAATTCTAGCCGTAAATGATTCCTTAATTTCAGCCGCGAATTATTTCTTATTTCCACGCGCGGAATTTCCATCTACACTCACTGTCAGTTTAATTTGGCCCGAATTACCGGATTTTGTCAATTTTCTCCATTTCTTAGTACTAGCCGTAAATTAATGCACTTCCTCAAGTTTAGCCACGAATTATTTATTAGTGTTTTCTCAAATAATATTAGCCGCTTTTGCTATGAATCTTTTTAACTATTCCAGCCTCGAATATTGGCGCTTTTTGCCGCGTACTTGCCCAAAGATTACCTCATTAGAACACCTTTTCAATTTTGTCCGCCTATTTAGGGTCTATAGAAACTTAAGGTTAGCGTATTTTCTCTGTTTTGTCCGCGAAGTTGCCTTCAGATAATCTAGAATTCGCGTATTTTTCCTCATTTTGGTGGCAAATGTGTATTTGTTCTCAATATTAGCGAGGGTCGTTGCCTTCAGATGACGCGGATTGGTGTATTTGCAATTACAGGCGAACACTTCTACTTTTATCCCGGCGAAATAGGGATTTTCCTCAATCCTAGCCGTGGATTACCATTTTCTCTCAATTTTAGCGGCGAAGTAGCGTTTTTATACCATGTATGCGATTTTTCTCAATTTTTGCCACGAGTTGGATTTTCCTCAATTTTTGCAGCAAATTAGTGATTTTTCTTCTTCACACAGGTGAATTAGCACTTTTTCTCACTTTGAGCTGCAAATGAGCGTTTTTCTTAATTTCAGCCTCGTTAATAGTTGATTTTGTGAGAAGTAGCCGCGAATTAGTGGTGCATGAACTATTTTTACCCGCATTATCATTTTTTTCTTCACTTTTTTTTTTTTTTAGCTAAGGATTAGAGTTTTTTCTCAGTTTTAGGTCTGAATTTGACTTCAGAACCACGGATTTGTGTAGTCCTGTTTCCGCGATTCATAGCGTTTTTAGCAAATTTTAGCCGTGGATTAGATGTTTTGAAATCTATACAACATGGATCAGCGATTTTTTCTCAATTATGGTTTGGAAACGCTTTTTTCACAGTTTTAGCCATGAATATTTGAGCTGTTTCTAAACGTTTTGCTGCTTGCTTGTCCCAAAGCGAACAGCATATTATTGCGTCTTCTCATCTCTATCCGCTTAAAAACCTAAAAATACTACCAGCGTATTTTTTCTAATTTAGCCGCGAAGTCACATTCAGAAGGCGCGAATTACCTCAATTTGAGCCTTCAGATAGCGTTTTTGTGGGCTAAATCGAATATTAAGCTACCTCGTGACGTTCAATTCCGACGTCGAAAGGGGACGCTGTCCAACCGTATTATCAAAACTCGTTTTCACGGTACCTACAGCCGTGAACAAAGAACCTCAAATTCCTAATTTTCCCATCTTTAAGCCTTTTTTTTTTTTTTTTTTTTTTTTTTTTTTTTTTTAAAGGGGAGGAAAGCCCAGAAGAAACGATCTCCTGCCAAACTCGACCTATAAGATCTATTGTGGTGTCCCCTCAGGTTGCCCTGCCAAGAAAGACGCTAGTTTTCAAGCGTCCTCCACCACCACTCCTTAACGAAGTTGAGGATATTTCCCGTAGCCATCCTGGAGATGTCCTCCGGTTGAAGCACATCATTTCTTTAAGCTTTACTGGGGCCCGTGGTGACCCCCCCCCCTCGCCCTTAACTTGGTGCTCGGATAGTGACGAAAAGCGCTAATTAGAGACTATAAGTATGAAAACGACAATTTAGGGCTTCTGAAGGCAAGTTTGTGGATCAAACTAAGAAAAAGCGCTAATTCATAGTTAAAAGCGAAAAAAATCGCTAATTCGCAGGTGAAATTAAACAAAAAGTCGCCAAATTCTGAACGGTGACCAACTGAGATGTCCAAGGACGGCCCTGCCTGTAGGTATAGTTTAAAAAAATGCTCTTGCGTTGCACAAAATATTGTAAAATATCGTTTTTCCATTGTAATTTTCGTTCGAGCTGGCGTTATTTTGTTGTTTCACTCCTTCAAGACTCATCCATTATGCTGGTCATTGCCTAACTTATCATAATTGTAAAAACTTCGTATTATTATTTAGAGAGCGGTTATGTAACCTGAGAAACTTCAAGATTTTTTGAAAGGGATGGAGTTGGAGTTAGTTTCAAGCACCAATCACGTGTACTACTCCTATCCCCCGCCTAGCAAAATTTAACGAATGAGGCAGCATATCATAGAAACTTGCCATCACACCGGATACGTTAGGAAATATAAAACCGATCGAGTATGAAAACCCTGTAAATCCTCATCCCCCCTCTATTCCTTCCTTTCACACCAGGAAGGGAAATTTAGCGTTGAATCAACATTTTACGCCCATCAGTTAGAAACTCAGCGTTGTAAAGCGAATCCGTTCTGTGTTTATAAAGGCAACAAAAGGTTATTCTCATTCAATACCCGCACCCCGTCAATGTATATGAACAGTTTATCTCATTTTATGTGATCCTACGTATTGTTTGTTATGTTTATTCTCATTCATTGCAATATCGATTTTCGGATAATGTTATCAACCTGGGGATTTAGTTGTTGTGGAACGGTGGAAGAGCTCCCACCTCACCCCGCCGCCCACTGTAACTTTCAAACAAAAAAAAATCTTACATCTTATCCGAGAAAATACTTTCAAAAATTGAAGTTTCTTTTCAACTATATTCTCCTAGGAATAAAATTCAAATTCAACGTTGGGAGAACTTTTCCTCTTTCTGCCACGCATCCAAAGCGATAAAATACAAGATAAAAAGAGAGAAAGGTCGCTCATATCACCCCCTCCCCATTACACAAACCTCAATAATGAAACTTGTAACTTCGAAGCGCTTCTGATAAATTATTAGAAGGGCGAGACACGAGGTCCTGCAAGCATGTAGTTTATTTGTCATACTTGTCAAGTGCCGTTGTTACGCATGATTAACGGCCTCCAAGTCCGCTGGATACGACCCCGGGAGTCAGGTTCTCAACTGATCCAGCTCTTCTCTACCCCCCAAAAACCGTATTATCCATCTCCCCCTTTCCTCTCCAACAGCACTTTACCATGGCAAACTGACTCAACCCTCAAGTTGAAGACGGTGTGTTAGTGGAGATTGGAGTTGAGCTTGGATGTCATAATTATAGGAGAGATATACTTTTCAAATGCTACGTCGTGGTAATGGATCACCTGTGACTCGTAATCGCCCCCCCCCCCTAAAAGTTGATACATCCACAATCCGTAGATTAACGTTACCCTTTTTGAGATAACAGAGCGTCGATAAGATGCTCACAGTTGTCTTCTTCAGGATGAATCTGTTCTTATAACGTCCAATTACAAATATAGTTCTCTTCCTCTTCCTATAAGCATCAATTATTCCGCCTCGCTCTTACTTATTCCATTTTACCCGCTCCCCTATCCCTTTCTATAGGTACTTGATAATTCTCTTGGAAACTCTGCCAGTTGTTGTCATTACCTGAGGCAGAGATAGAAATCATATCTCCCACCTCCCCTTCACCCCTTTCCAACATCCTAGGCGTTTCTTCGTTGTTCCTTATTATTGCCTTGCTTCACCCTTGCGACAATAACTCGAGCCTTTTCCTTCCCCTTTTAGAGAGTGGAGCTAACGACATTCAACTTCTGGTTGTTAGGTGAGAATACTAAAGAAAAGGGGTGGAGAGGAGGGAGAAAAGCGTTGCCAGTGGAGAGGAATGAAATCTGAGCAGTTTTTTGCTCTTTCGTTATTCCGAAATTATTATCGATACAGTAAAATCCACGAGCAAGATCTTTCCTTCAAAATAAAAATTTTTATTCGGGACAAAATATAATGTTTCACTTTAATTCAGCTATCCTCATTTATACGCCCGTTAAATGATTTCGTTTTAATCCCTTCCAACCCCTTTCACTAGACGTCCAACCTTTTTTGGGCGGGGTTCCACCTCGAATAATAGGTGATATGACCAGGGAATTGGGAGTTGATTGGGGTGATAGATCCCAACCCTGATCAGGATATGTTGTGTATACGTTGAAGAAGGGGCGGGAAATTAAAGCTGATGCAGTCTGAGTGCAGGGGGAAAACCTGCAGAACTACTGCATTACTCACAATTTTCCCTCTCGTATTTTTTTTTTTTTTTTATTCCACCCTTCCATACCACACTCTCAACGCTAATCCCACAGCACACACACTATACTGCGCCCTGCAGGCCTGTTACAACTTTATTTCCGAGCGGTTGTCCCTTTTAACATCTTTCCATTAAACAGGTGGCCGGATGCTGGGAGGATAAACTGGTGGAGAGGGGGGGGGGAGAGATTAACGACTTTTACGCTCGTCCAGTGGGATGCAAGTATTTTTTTTATACTCAAAGCAATACAAAAGGATGTAATCACAATTAAAGCGAAAATCATTTTCTGAGCGATTAAATTGCGAGAGATAATCAATTACGGATAGCCTTATTGAAACCTTTGGCTCTCGGTATTTTATTTATAAGGAATCATTGGCGTAGCCAGTGGGGAAGCCAGTTGCCTTCTCACTCATCCTTTAACACAGCGGCTAAGCTTACTGACCATGGTTTAAACCAGTCACGAAAAAAAAAGTTGTACTGTTTTCGCTACTGACAAAGGCATTAAGAAGCCGAAAAGTGCTTCTGGAAAAATGAAAATGAGCGGAGGCACACATTTATCGTCATCGCTCCTACAAGCTGTAAAACCGAGATGATCCATACCATTATCAGAGCTGTAAAACCGAGGTGATAGTGGCGAGAGGGGCAGACCGACCCCCCTCCCAAACCCGCAAAAAACGTATAAGAAGGTTAAAAGATGACTTGGTGTCCCGTTGGACGAGTCCGTGAATCCAATATCGGACAAAACGCTAATTATTTGTGGCTGAAATTTCGAAAAAGCGGTCGATCGTGGCTAACATGGAGGAAAAGTGCTAATTCAATGCTAAAATTGAGAAAAAGCTATCATTCACACCTGAAATTGAGAAAACGCCGTCAATCCGCTGTTTCCGGGGACAGCTTCGAGGCTGAAATTGAGTAAAAGAGCCAATTTTCGACTAACAGTTGGAAAAAAAAAATATTCGTAGAGTGTAAGGTCCGTATTTATGAACGTTCCTTGAAGCTTCCTTGAGTCAAGGAACCGTTGAGAACAGTTTTGATCACAATAAAAACATCTGTTTTAATGAATTTCAAGGGTTCCTTAATGTCAAGGAACGTTCATAAATACGGGCATAAGGCTCATTTTCACCAACATCTCACATTGATCTCGTTTAAAGTTGATCGTGATTAGTGACCCATATGAATTCTGATACAAGTGTTTACATTGTAATCGTGATTAGTTGTAGATCTTTGCTTAAGAAGTTGGTGAAATCGAGCCTAAATTGTGAGAAACTGCTTATAATTGATACCGTGAAAAGGATACTTGGTTCCGCGATACCGTGTGGCGTGTGGACAAGTCCGCGGATAAAGCTTAAGGAACAACGCTAGTTTTCACTGTTAAAATTGGGAAAAAGCGCTATAGTTCACATCTAAAGTTGAAAAAAATGCTAATTCACTGCTAAAATTACCTATATCAAAAAAGTGCTGAATCCCTGGGAGAACACCCCATCATAGGAGGATACAAAGAATTGACCGGCCCAGGGCACTGAGAGCACTATGTGCCAGTCTGCCTCTCTTATGTACGCATGTGGGGATGTGGGCGTAGCCAGTGGTGGATTTACGGGAGAGGATTTGAACCCCCCCCCCCCATAAGAAAATGTAGTCTCAAAAATGAACACATCAGGCACCGATAGGGTGGGGACCGAGTCATCAAGCTTAGGGCGCTCTTATGATGTTATTTCGCATCAACTTATAGTGAACATGCCAACTCAATGCTTGGCGCTTGATGTTGCTTTTCATGAGGCTGTGCGGCTGCAGTAGGGGTCGGCCATCGGCCAGCCCAAGGTCCCTCAAACGTATGCAATTTCGCTTGAATTAAGCCATAAAATTTGTTCAATTGAAGCCATCTGCCCCCAAAAAAAACAGAAAATTTCCAATTTAACGGATATTTACGCTAGTCCGGGTTCTGCGGGCACTAAAAAACTACAAAAAAAACACACAACTTTTAAATTTGCGAAATTAAGGCGTGAAACTGCAAAATCGTGATTTTTAGACAGCCTCCAAAAAATTTCAATTTTGCGGGTTTCATCAGAGCATTGTCGTAGGAGACTAGCCCGGGCTCCACGTTCACTTAAAAAAACGAAACTTGCGATTTCCCAGTTATGAAGACCCGCAGCTTGCTATTTCACGGACATCTAGCCCCGAAACTTGGAATTTCGCAGATTAATTAGCTCCAGATCGCCGGATTGTGAGCGATTTTCATAATTTTAACTGCGAATTTATTATTCTTCACTTTTACAGTTAAATTAGCGTTTTTCCTCAATTTCGGATGAGAATGACGGCTATTTTACATTTTAGCCGCAAATACGAGTTCTTCTCAATCTTAGCAGAGAAGCAATTTTGCGAGAAATGACCAATTTTTCTTATATGGAAAATCTGTTTTTTGGACGGAATTCAGGGCAGTCTTTACTACAGTTGGGGCTCCCGGGTCCGGGATAACACTGGGCCCCCTCTGTGGTATTGGGGGAGCCCCTTATTATTCCTGGCCACGCATTTTCTCACTTTCAAACGTGATCCATGGGCGTAGCTATAGAGTGGTAGGGCTGCCCGCCCTTAGATTTTACCATCAAAAAGTACCAATCATATATTTATGCAGGGTCAGCACCGATTTCGTGGGAATGTAAAATAATTTCCCGGATTTCACTCATGTGTCACGAATTTTTTCACTGCCGGCACTTTTTGTAGCTGGTATACAGCAATCGCGGGGTGACGTGATAAAAAGAGACCAATTTCAAGGATTTTGCGCACGGAAAACCAATTTTTGCAGGTGTGACTCACTAAAAATCAATTTTTTAAGAACCATTTCGCTGTTTTTTCTCGCTGAAACGCCCCAATTTTGCGGTTCTGGCTCGCAGATCGCAGAAACCCCAATTTCGCGGTTGTTTTACTGCTGAAAAACCAATTTCGCGGCCGTCTGTTGCTGAAAACCCAATTTTGCGAGATTTGTTCACCAAAAAAACATGACAGCATGTCTGGCTCACTAAAAAATAGGATGTCTCGGACTTCACTCGCTAAATCCCCAGCATTTCGTGACTTTTTTTATGAAGCCTCATTTTTGCGGAGTTACCTCATTCAAAACCAAAATTACGTGGTTTTAGCACACTAATTGAAGCATTTTCACGATTTTGGCTCATTAAAACGCAAATTTCGTGGGATTTGCTCGTTATACGACATAGGACTAATTTTGCGCAATATGACTCTCCGGTGTTTTCCTCCTGAAGAACTATAAAACCCCAATTTTATGGGTTTTGGGCTTTCTGAAACCCCGATTTCTTGGAGTTTAGGTTGGCTAAAAACAAACTATCGTGGGATTGACTCATTGAAATGATCCATTTCTAGACAGAAGAATATAATTTTTTAATTGCAAAAGCTCGTAAAAAGCCAAAGCTCCGTAAAAAATAAATAAGACATCCATCGAGCCCCTTCTGTACCAGGCATCATGCGATATTCTCTGAAAAGCTGCCGTTTCCAAAGATCATGAGCTGGTCTACGCGCTTGTTGAAGACTTATAATTTGACAGTTTACAGGCCTGCAAGTACCGGACAAGTAACCATTCGTCTCCATGACATATAAGAGTCCAGTTCGGGGGTCTAAATTGCCGCAGTTTCCATCCCAGGAGATGAGAATTCCAAGTTGAGTTCTAAAAATATCACTTTCTGGGAGAAAAATGATCCATTAGTGAACTGAAGATCGGGAACATAACGCAACAACGACAGTTTTCCAGTTGAGAGGTAATTTTCTGAATTTTGAATGTGAATGAGCGCTTCTTTTTATTATTTTAGCCGGGATTTCGCTCTTTGTCTCGTCTTTAGCCGTGAAGTTGCCCCTTAAACAGTGGATTTCTGATTTTTCCATAGCTATGATTAAGCGCTATTCTTTAGTTTTATGCGCGAATTAGTGTTTTTCTCAACTTGAAATGAGAATTTTTTTGTTTAGTTATCTTTGTTTAATGCGAATTCGTATTGCTCAATTTTAGTCCTTTATCAATTCTTTTTTCTCGATAGATTTCTCGACTAATAAGCTCTTTTTCTCAAGTTTCACCAAGAATCATGGTGAATCATTATTTTGGCCGTGAATTAGCTAAAGTCCATACATGCATAATAAATACATGTAATATTTTAAAGTTTAACCTACCTAGTTGTTCAATATTTGCGTTATACTATGTGTTGTGCAATATTTTGGCTTTTAGGCAGGCCAGCTGAGGGTCTGCGCATCAAGAAAAATACCCTGGAACTGGACCTCTCAATTTCGCTGAAATTAAGACCCGGGACTCGTGAAAATTTTTAATTTTGCGACAAATTTGCAGACTTTGGGCGGTGTGTGCCGCGGTCACTGAAATAAAATCCTCTTAATTTGCGAAAATAAATACCAGAAACTTGAAATTGTATGGAAATAAACACCAGAGAACTTCTAATTACACTGTTGTTCAGCAAGAAAATGTCACAATTTTTCGCGCGTGACCGGCGATGACGTGTCCGGCCACCACGCTGGTTTCACTCTCACTACAAAAAAAGTGCCTAAACTTGAAACTCGCAATTTCTAGGATATTCAGCCCCTAAACTATAATAACCCCGCAAAAAATAATTACCGGATATTTGGAATTTCGTGAAAATTGGATTTTTTAAAATTATAATAAATATAATAATAAAAAAAATCGAAAATTGGCAATTTCGACGATATTCAGACCTGAAACTTGCTAGTTTGCATATTTTCAGCTCAAAGTGAAGAGATTTTTACGCATTATCTGACGATTATTGTTAGACGAAGAATTTGTCAGGAAAAGCAGAAACGTCTCTGGTCTTCCATTTTCCTGTGGTTGAACCCGTCGTCGCACCTCCGGCCTTCCAACTCTTAGTCAGTATACTTGCCAGGCTTTGGGCGCGGGCTACCAGCCCCCCCCCCCCACCAGCTACAGCTCCAGGGTAGCTCAGGGTCCATGGAGACTAAATTAAAGAAAAAGCACCAAAATTTCACAAAAACAAAGACCATAAACTCACATTTTCATGAGATAAGTATGCATACCAGAAACTCGCCATTGTGGGGATATTAAGACTCGACACTACCAGAAACTAAAAATTTCGCAGAAATAAGAACCACAGTACTGCAATTTTGCCAAAATCAATAGGTATAACAAGCAATTTTGAGGATATTCATCTCCGAATCTGGCAATTTTTATCTGGCATATTTTTAGCTCCGAGTGATGTAATTTTGTGATAATTTTCATATATCCCAGTCCTTGGGCACTATCAGGCCTGTAGCTCGGGCTCTACGGCGACTAAAAAAAAGCATGGAAACTTGCAATTTCGCGAAAAATAAAGACCCGAAACATACAATTTTGCAAATATCAAAGGGAGAGGGAGCAAAGTGACAGTTTCTTGGCAATGCTTCAACGAAAAATGACCACGAAAAAAGAAGATCGTCAACCCAGAAGTCCAAGGAAAAGATGCGGCCCTTAAATAAAATACAATGAACTTTTATCTCCACCCTTGCGGGTTTGTTTGGTCACAAAAATAGCCCCAGAAATTCACTATCCGTCAAACAACAGAATAATGGGTCCAAATTTCGTATGTTCGCATCCCTAATCGAGGATTGAGCCCCATCACTCGCTGCACATTTATAACTCACAAAACTGATGGGAATGTCGACAAGAGCAAATAATTGCGTGTTTATTGATCGTAGAAACAATATTCGAGCAGCAGAGACTCAGCATCGTGAGTTTTATTTTAAATTTTGTCTTGAGCTCTTAATGCTAAGAGGAGGACCTATGAAACAGAGGCAATGTGCCACCTCCCTGTCGTATTTTCCGCGAAGGAGCGAACTAGCGGTAACATCGCTCGAATAATCAAACAAAAACAGACCGACGAGCTCAAAAGTTTTGGAGCCCACAATTTTTAACTGTTCATGAATGAACAAATCACAAATGTCCAATCACGCTTTAGAATAAAGAGCCATTTTGAAAATTTAAAAAGCGTTTTGTTTTGTTTGAAAAGCTATATAAGATTGTGAACATTCATAAAAGTCTAAGGAAGAAACGATAAAGTAAAGCCTGAAAAAATAACTATTAGAAAGCTAGTGAAACTTTCCGGCCCTACGCTTTCTTCAAGTTTATAAAAAGGAAATTAATTTTTACAGCAATAAACTTCAGTTTTAATTGCCCTCCTTTTACTTAAAAACGAAGAGTCAATGAAAGGGTTAGATTGGAGAGGGAATGCTGGGGCTTTCTGGGGGAAAGCTTAAATCCCTCTAAAGTGCTTGCCTTGGATCAAGTTTTCAATTACACTGGAGGCGGTTAGAGGATTTGTAGTAAAAAAGTGGAAAGGGAGCGATGTGTATTAAATCGTGAGGTTCGGAGTATTAAGACTTTATCCTTCCGGTCTTTTCCGCCCGCGTCTTCTCCTTTAGAAATGGAAAGGAAATACCATTTGTCTATAACTTTCAAGACGGACGACGAAGAAATATTAAGATGGGCAAAATAGGGTGGGGAGGGGGATGTGTAATGTAATGGAGGATTACCGGTGATACATAACATAAATGAAGATGATGGAGTTTACGACACCTTTCTTACCAGCACGTTTCCCTCTCCGCACTTTAACGACTGTATGTTTACAGGCATCGTATATGAAAGAAGTTAAGGGATATGCGATCCCTGCCAAATTTTATAACTCCGCCTCGCTCATGAAAGGCAGACTCGCTAGGCTGATTACAATATGATTTTTTCAAATACCTCCTTGCCTAATTAAATTTAGTAAATATCCCAAGTCACCTCGATTAGTTAGTAATGGAAAATAAAAGAAAACATGGAAGAATGAGCACACTTTGTAACCGTTTTCAATGATTTTGAATGCTATAAGTTATTAACCAAGTTTTAATAACATGGAAAATAATTACATAACCCGCTCAGTATTTTGAAAACTCTTTTTTGTTTTGTGAGGAAACATTCATACCCATTAAACTTTGAGGAAACCCCTTCCGGCCAACAACATTTACCTAAATCTAAAGAAAAATGAGTTTTGACGTCACAAAAGACGGTTAAGGTGAGTGTGAAAATGTAGAAAGGAGGAAAACTCAGGGCCATTCCTTTCTCCTCTACAGAGGTAGAGAGAGAAATACGATTCGTTGTAATTAACTTGAGTCATGAAATCTTGAGACATAATCGAGAAGGAGAATAATTGAATTTGTGTAAATTTGTCAACGTCCGCGGTTTTATTAAATTTTCCCAATTTCTTTTTCCACCGCCACTCCATTCCCCACCAGCCTTTCAAAGATTTTTAATGCGATTAACTCTCTTGCTCCCTCCTCTTCTTTTTTTTCTTCACTTTCCTAGGATTATCCTATCTCGAGACACAAAAAGAGCTCGAGCAGAAAGTGACGTTTTAAACTTTTTGATTCCATTTTCATCAGCTTTGAATCAAGTTTTAATTTAATTAATTTAGACAAGAACGACCAAAAAGAGCCATCGTGAGAGGCGATGGTGGGGCTGAGGGGACGTTCCCAACTTGATCCTTTATCTCTTCTACCACTCATCATCGATTCGGATTTCTACTCTAATGGACTAATTGTGAATATTTGCTGTCGATAATTTGTATTATCAAACGTCATGAATAAATCATTCGAGCGCGATCTTTATTGCTGTTTCACTCCTTCAAGACTCTTCCATTATGCCGGTCATTGCCTAACTTATTACCCATTTTAAAAGCTGTACATTATTGTATTGGCGAGCGATTCCGTAACCTGGAGATTAAGATATGTAATAAATTATTTTTGATTAAGTTTCAAGCTCCAACCAAGTATAATCGAAGCCTCTCCTCGAAGTTGTCAAAACTGGAACATTTTGCCCCGAAAAATATTCATTTGAATTCTATTCCTCAGAAACACACTATTCTAGGGAGGGCCTTTTTAAACTGTTTATCCGCTACAGGAATAACCGTTTTTCAACGGGGACTCAAGACGATTTGGGTTTAAAACTGTCTAGAAAGTGTTCAGCTCGTGTAATTGAAGGGCATGATATTTTGATGTACGGCCGTCAGGGGCGGATACACAGATTTGACCGGCCCGGGACATTGGGAAAATATCGGCCCAATATACATTGTATACAGGGAGATTCAGGAGGAATGTGACGCATTTTTGCACTGGTGATAGTGCGTACCTGGACGCACAAAAACGTCATGTAGACGCATAGCCTAAAATGCTTTGGTTACGATCTATGAGCATTTTCCTACTTTTTCCTAGTTTCATTACTTTTTACGGTATTTGTCGAGTTCACGACTCACCGTTGGTGGTTATAGACAAAGTGGGTTCGGAAAGAAGACAAAATCCTGTTCCTGAATGAAACCACCACAAAATGTTGCTTGCGCGTGGCTATTTCAGCCACGCGAAAAGTGAAAAAGTGGACATTCTTAAAATAAGTGATAAATTTCACATCAGTATCAATCAGCTGCTAGTGCACGCATCGACGGGTCAAGTTGTGTGAAACTACCCCGTTCTGTGTACTTTCGAACGGTGTCCTGACAGTTGAAGTTTGCAACCCTCTGACTTCAGCAATCAAGTTCTAATGCAAAAAATTCAAAACTTCCTTTATTACAACAAACCGAGTAGGTCAGGGTAAATGTCCTATTCTTGTGGTAATGTGGTCTTCCTAGCATGCTCTCCTCAATGCTTGAAGTAAGGATTCAATTCACAACGAGCCTCAGCATATGAGCTCGTTAGGGTGAACATGGACTTGGACATTTCGCCTTATCAGATTCAGATTGTATCTCTCATTCCCGGAGCTCAATGTACATCGTTTGTCTCTTGAACTTGGTTGAGATCAATTCACAGAAACAACCTTAACTTGAAAAGACAGCATAACATCATTTAAGTTTAAAAAAATTCCTCCCCCTTCGTGGACACACTTGGAGCTCTTTTCTCCAAAGCTCTGGTGGCTCGACGAATTTCTGACTGTCGTTGTCTGATCGATTCAGATCAGGACTTTTTCCATCAGCTCCTCGCTTCGTGTGCAGCGCTTGAATTCGTATACCATTGCATTCATCCAAAGTGGAGTACTGAGACCCTATTCACTAATAGCGTTCCCCATTTGCACAAAATTCTGCATTTGGGCAGTTCATTTCCACCCGTCTTCACTGAATTAAATCATATGTTAGTGGAGAAGACGGGTGGAAATGAATAGCCCCGTTGCAGAATTTTGTGCAAATGGGGAACGCTATAAGATTAAGCGCCGGCGCTATCCACCCGTCTTGTCGAAAAAACATTTTTTTTCACAATTTTTGCAACACAGCAGAGCTTCTTCTTAATTTCATCAGTGAATTGGATATTTCCCCTATTCCAACCGTGAAAAAGCGATACGTCTCAGGCAGGCAAGTACCAACGTTGCAAAAAGTTGGGAAAAATCGCTAGTATTCGTGGCCGAAACTGGTCAAAAGCCTTCATTCGCGGTATCTCGATGAAACATCCATACCGAAAATGAGAAAAAATCGCTGATTCGCGGTGTATAGATGCCACTTCATGCCTAAAATGAAGAAAAACGCTCATTTGCTGTTGTTAAATTGAGACGTGGCCCAGTTTTTGTTTTTCTGCAAGCGCTAAAAGGCAAGAAAACCCGCTAAGGCTAGGGTTACTATGCATGCGATTTCTGACGATAATGACATTATCGTCAGAACACATTGTGTTCTGACGAGCTCTGACGAATTCGCTTAAACCAACAAACATCTGCTTTTCAATGAAAGTGGTTACTATGGGAGAGAAATCCTCGTCAGAATGCGTCGGGGAAGTTTCGACTCATAGCGTTTTACATTCACTGCATTACACTCGTGTGGTGTAAGTTTTTCCACTCGTCCTCTCAGAATTGAAACATAGGTTTATGGAGAGGACGTGGCATTACACTTGTGTAGTGTGTCAAATGGAAATCGCTAATCAACCTCTAGGAAAGTTTGATATTATTGATACAAATCCCAAGTTTTAGGGCAGTTCAGTGTTTTTCACATATTTTTAAAGTTTCTCTACGTAATAATTAGTGTCGGGAAGACCTGATTCGCAATCGACAGGGGCTATTTGATTTTTTGAATCCGTCCGGCTTCAGATGAACATTATTTTCCTCGCCTCTCTCTAGAATTCTAGATAACCAAAATGTCTTTTCACTCCGGCGCAGCTCGTGTAGTCAAATTAAATCGTTAATTTATGACATGATTATAACAAGTTATGCCTGTGAAGTCGTAAGAGACGTGTTCGTTACACTCTCCAGAGACCACCGTCAAAAGCACACGAATGTCGGATTTGGTTTCTCCGGGATTAGTCGAAATTGATGACTTGCGGGTGACAAGCAAACTCGAGACACAGGGTACGGTGTACAGCACTTGTGAAACTGTGAGTATCACAATTACCCATGAAAACTTATATTCTGGCCGTTGAGCTC
This sequence comes from Corythucha ciliata, assembly GCA_038030265.1. Lineage (NCBI taxonomy): Eukaryota > Metazoa > Arthropoda > Insecta > Hemiptera > Tingidae > Corythucha > Corythucha ciliata. Next base: position 17,463,427 of record CM075943.1, read on the forward strand.
ACTACACTGTGTGAGTGTTTTTTAAAGTTTTTGATGCGATTGTGTTCGGTTTACTAGAAACGACTGCCCTTTATTCTTCTTTGACATATTCGTATTCAATTCAGCCGCTAAAGCGGCTGCGCTACATAGCGGCTAAACTTGGAACAATCCCATTTCGCGGACTTAATAAATTGTAAAGGATAAATAATTAATTGGCAGCTAAAATTTTAAAAAAGCGGTTTTTCTGAGATTACTGCAATCTACAACGATCATCGTAGAACAATATCAACATGGTTTTCTTTGAAGCTGGCTTCTCCTTCTTTGAGCCTTTACTTCGCCGGGCACCAAGTTCACGAGCCATTTTTCTAATCTCTGAAAAAATAAATAAATTAAAAGGCGAGGGGCTATTCACTTCAATCAACACAAAAAATATTAAAACGAAACGGCAGAAGTTGGAGACTAGACTCCTCCTCACTTCTTCAAATCATTGAAAGGGGGTGAGGTGGGTTCTAACTTTCTTATTTGTTATGAGTCGAATAACCTTTGAAAAATCGAACCTCGCTTCCCCATCGCATACGTACGGGGGACAAACTCGTCAGAACAAATTTCCGTCAGAAATCGTATGCATAGTAACCGAAGCCAAAGGCTATACGATAAAAAAAGTTCCGACAGCAGCCTGTCGGGAAAAGTGCATTTCATTCATGCGACAATCGAGTCAAACCTCATAAGTAGAACTATATCAATGGGGAACTTGCACATTTTTCAAAAGTTGGTGTTGCTTAAAGAGGGCTCTTCCACAAGTCTATTGCTCACATTAAACTTTGAAATAAGTCAAGGATGATTTTTTAGGGAATTTTTAAAAATTTTGAGTGGGGGTTCGATCACGTAAAAACTTACTTATTGAAATGGATGATGCGGGTAAGAGGGGGTTAGACGAGTTTAATGGGGGGACATTTTTCATGTTATTTGTAAACAAACAATTTTAGAGTTCCCTCAAATGCTTCACAAGTAAGTATTTACGTCATTTCCCCTCACACCATCCATCCTCTGCTGAAGAACTTTGAACCTTTTTTAAAAATCTTAAAACGCACCAATCGGGTTGCAACTTCCGCTGTTATCCTTCAGTTCACGGGTCAAATCACCGGTATGCTTTTCTACCCAATCTGAGATTCATGCAAGTTCCCCATTAATTATGAATGACATTTAGGCCGTGGTATAGAAAGTAAAAATCATAAAATCGTGTTTCTTTTACCGCAGTCCCCTTTTTTGGCACCAACTGAGGGGGAACAAAATGATGAAAATGAAAAATGAAACAGAGTCGCTTTGGTTGCCTATACGATATGGGAAGGCGGACTCTTGTTAGAGGAGTTATTCGCAATTAAAATATTTATCCAGGCCTAAATTTCATTCATAATTGATTGATACAGTTCTAACTTATGAGGTTTGACTCGATTGTCGCACGAATGAAATGCACTTTTCCCGACAGGCTGCTGTCGGAACAAAACTTTTTTCAGATTACGTTAATTTTCAGATCAGTTACATTAGGTTAAATGGTATGTTACTATTTCACCATTGCAAATTGCGAAGTGCCTGGGTTCGAATCCGAAACAATTTTTTTTTATTTTTTTTTGTTCCTCCCTTTTTGGCCCACCACAGGATTTCTTACTCAAGATTTATTAGGCTGTAGGCAAATAAAATAAAAGAGACGGCTCAAAATACAATGTCAGTGAAATTTTTTGGTAATTGGGGGGCCCAGTAAGGCATAGCGTTAATTTAATAGCTCCCCTCCGCCGAGAACTCCCCTGACATATCAACAGATTTGGTTCACTAGGGTCTCATACGAAAGCGCGTTCATTTTTCATTACTCGAGTCAATTTTGGGGGCAATTGCAGCAACAGCCGTGCGGTAGCGAATTTTCAACTAATTCAACCCCCTCTTTCAAACCGTTCCCGTGGGCCGATTCCACTGGATCACGTACTCGTCCGAGATATTCACGCTATTGATTTTTAGACCAAATTTGGTTGCCCTAAGTCAAAAAGTGCGACTGTGATCGTGCTAACAAGCGAGGGGCCATATAAGTAAATATACATATATGTATATAGCAAATCGAACCGACCTCGGATTCGTGTTCTAGGGGTTCTGAAACGTGAAAAAAAAGTATCACAACCCATATGTGCGACCATCAGGGCGAGACCAATAGTGCATTTTTTGAATGAAATGCACTAAAAAGCGCTAATTTGGGCTCAAAATTGATAAAAATGACAAATTCGCAATTGAAATTTCGAAAAAATCGCCCAATTACGGAAAAGTGGCAAGTCACTAATTCACAGCTAATTTTCGAAAAATGATAATTAACTACTGAAATTGAGAAGAATGGCTAATTAGCTTCTTAATTTGGGGCATACGCTAATCCACGGCAAAAATTGAGAAAAATAGCTAATTCTCTAATGAATTTGACAAGAAGCGCTACATAGCGGCTAAACTTGGAACAATCCCATTTCGCGGACTTAATATTGTAAAGAATAGATATTTAATTGGCAGCTAAAATTTAAAAAAATCCGATAATTTGCGGATGAAGTATAGAAAAATCGTTCGTTCGCGGGTTCAAATGAAAAAAATCGGCTAATTCACAGCTATATTAGAGAAAACGCCAATTCACGACTAAACGTTAGTAATTATGCAGCCTCGGGGCTAAAATTCAGCAAAAAACAATAATCTGTTTCATCTGAAGGCAACTTCGGGCCTAAACCGGAAAGAAAGCGCTAGTCCATAGCTAAAAGTTGAAAACAAAAATTGCGGCCAATATTGAAAAAAATCACTAATTAATTAGCGCGACTGAAATTAACGAAAAACGCTATTCTTGCAGCTCAAAGAGCTAATCCACTGCTGAATTAGCAGCAGCAGCTTGAATTTGCTGCAAAAATCGAGGAAAACTTCAATTCATGGCAAAAATTGAGAAAAATCGCTAACCTATTCGCGGACAAAGTGTAGAGGAAAAGCTCTGTAATTCATGGCTAAAATTGAAAAAAACTTCAATTTTCGGCTATTTTATAATTTTGAAATATTCTTAAATTAAATGCGCTTCTTAGGTCATTTTTTCTCGTCCACCTTCTCTCTCCCCTCCTCATTTTGCTGGACGCGCTCCTGGGTGGTTGTCCGGCTCGCCCCTCCTTAACGCCGGCACTGGTTGATCTCAACCAAGTCGAAGGGAGAAAACTACACACAAAGATCACAATCTGCTTTGCTGAGCTGAATCTAACGAGGTAGAATGCCTAGGAAGAAGTCCTAACGCCCAGTTCCCTGAAGATTGCAACGAGATCATAAAATCGGTATCAGTGAAGATATAAGACAGCAAAGTAGGGGAAAAATGTATGCAGCATGAGGGCTGAGGCACAAACTGCTGCGGCAGGCCTTTAAAGTACGTGTATTCTGGGTGTTCTCAATGAGTGAATTTTGAACCAACTGCTAAGCTATACGCTATAAAACAGCCTTGTGTCTTGAGTCATGGGTTGAAGGGTGTCCCGGTTTTAAGAAACCTTACTTGATAGGTATTCTCATTTGTCTCATTGTACCTATGCTATAACAGGCCAGTTCCGGGATTCTTTAGGCTTACCTTAAGGACTATTACCGAGAAAAATTAATCTGTAGTTACCAGTTTTCTCAGGAGGACTGGGATCCGTCAAAGGTTGGGGGGGGGGCAGGCATCGGCCCTCCGGCCGCACTGGTCCTCCGGCCCTTAGGGCTCAGCACGATCGCCCACCCCCTGTAACCGCGCCTGGATGGTGATGATGGCGGGTGCCCCTCTCTACCCATTGGCATTTTTTTTCGAGCTCTTGAGTAGGTGCTGAAGAGGCCAACGATTATTAACGATATTTTATAAAACGTCAATCCGCGGTTTCAGGAGGCAATTTTCAGTAGGTCCTTACGCGCCTAAGATTAAGACAAAGTACTATTTGATATTCCTGAAAAAAAAAAAAAAAAAAAGCCATCACCCAGTTTTTTCAGGTTCTGAGGTGGTGGCCAAAGGTTAAAAAAAAACGCTAATATTCGTGCCGAAATTTGTAAAAAAAAAAAACGCTCATTTGGGGCTAAAATTTAGAAGAGGCGCCAATTCGCACTTTCTTGGGACAACTTCCAAACCTAAATTGAGAAAGAACAAAACTGCTAATTGAGCAAAAACGCTAGTGTTGTGCCCCTGTGCGAAGTCCGAGGCTCAAATTGATGAAAAGCGCTAATCCATTGCTAAAAGTAAAAAAAGGCTAATACACTGCCAAAATTGAGGAAATAAACCGTTAATTCACTGCTAAAATGGAGAAAAAGCGCTAATTCATGGAAAAGCGATATAATTCGATGCTCTGTGGTTCGATAACAGTCCTGCACAATACCCACCCTCCCACCCAACACGATAATTCCAATGCCACGATGGAATAATGACATTTGAGGCGTCAACCCCACGAAATCCTTCTTTTGAAGAGTCAAAACAGGGAAAAAGAGTTTTTTTTTTTTTAAAATCGAACCTACGAAACTAGTTTTTCGGGCGAGTCAATCCCGGCAAATAGAATTTCTAAAAGAACCAAGCCAAGCAATTCAGAAAATCACACTGTCTGATCCAAATTCTCTATACGATTTTCGTATTGTGTGAAACTCCGGGATACGTGGTTTCGTCCATTTTTGAATTTTGGCCATTTTTGTCACAATTTTGTGTGCGAATTTTTGGCCAATTTTCTCAAGTATTACGATCTGAGCCAAACGAGGTTTACAAGGCCCTTACATCACTATTACGGTATTAACAATGTAGACAGCCCTGTGCTGGACATCGTCCTTGAGGGAAAGTTGCGGCCTGTCAAAAATGGTCACAAATGAGCGTTATATGAGGCACTTTTCAAATGTTTCGATTTGCGCTGCACACGATCGCTCGCACCGTGCTGAATTGAGAAACGCAGGCGGTTTTGGCGCCTCTCAGGGGGACGTCAGAGCCCCTCAATAATGGCCAAAAATGAGCATTTCGCGTTGGTCAACGTTTTCGGTCGAATTTCTCCACTCCACGGCGGGTTATCGATTAGGAGGACCGCATGCTCTTCATTAAAATGTACACACTCATAGATAAAAGGAAGGGGGGTGATGTATTCACGCACGTGATGGGTCGAAGTTCAGTATGTGTAGATGCGCTTCAAAGCAATACAACTTTCAATTTCAATATCCGAGCCAGACCCACCTCACGTACCGATTATCAGAATTTTCTTTCTCAGTTGATCTTTTCGAAGCATAAAAATATGGTAATAGGAGAATCGAGAAAGAGTGATAGAGGGGAAAACGAAAGGGCAGGGCCGCAGAAGGAGGGATTTTTTTTTATAATAATTTGTTTCATTCTCGTAGGAAAACGCGGGGTGAAAAGGGTAAAGGACAATAAAAATCGACTCACGCTCTTCTTTCGATCGAGATGGAAAAGTTTAGATTACTTTGCCTTTTTTTCGGATTTTTCACTCGGCACAACTTTTTATTCCCTTCAAAGTTTCAATCAGAGCTCGTACTTCCAGGAACATTGAAATTCCTCTCGGAGGGGGAGTGAATTTTTGTCTTGTCATCATCAATAATATAAAAAATAAAAAAACAAGAAAGTGGGAGAAAATCGAGGATAATTAAAAATAGTTCCGCCTACTCTCAAACATGTTGTTTCAAAATAAAGTTACAAGTTGAATTTTATTGAATTCGAGAGATAAAAGAGATGAAAGACAAATTAATTATTTTTTTCATTCAGGTACAAATTAAAACTTTGAGTAAAACGTACATATAAATAATTTTCATTTTTGGTAACAGATTTCCTGAAAAAGTTCTCTTGATTCAAAGCCTGTACTGAAGGGCATGGCAAAGCTGTCGAAGTTATTGCCTGAAATTGAGTTTCCTCCTCATTTATTCCAGAGCCTCTGCCTTCGCACTTCGCAGAACCCCGCCAGTGCCTTTCCCACTCACTTCCTATCCACGTTCCTACAAAACCGATTCGATGCCGCCGTGGGTCTAAAACTCCTGCGCTCCCCAATTTCCATGAAATAGCCGTTAGCTTTTCTCTCACTCACTCTCTCTCTCACCCTTCCCACTCTCCCTTTCCGTGTGACTGAAAATGCCTCTAAAACATTTCCCCAGTTGTTTTCGAAGCAAACTGAAATCAGCTTCAAACAATTCTATTGTTCAGCTCAGCCCCCCTACCTATTCCCCTCCTTTTTGACTATTCCCCCAAGCATACCTTTTGTCTAACGCCATTTGCCATCCGAGTCGCTTGTCGGTCCCCCGTGATAATTGTTCCATTAACCTTTGTAAATCTTTGCGGTTCAACGATATACCTCACTTTTGAAGAACAATAAGAATATTTCACTTTTATTTTTTTTGTGAAACTTGACATCCACCTTGGAACCATTTGAATGGCGGGCGACGTGCGGAATATAAATTCGTTTGAGTGATGGAATACAAGGAAAATGTTCAAAGCTTCACGTAGAATACTTCTTGATACAGCAATCAAATCTCTGTCATAATCTCATCAACTTTAAGGTCGAGACAAGGGAGACTTTCTAATTTAAATTAGAATTTCTCCGTAGTGATTCTCAGACCATTTAACTCATCCTCATTAATTATTAGTTTCACTAATGATTGTTAAACCCTGTCATGGTAGAGAGAGCTTTTCTTCATCAACCGCCCTTCCCCTTCAACAACCTTTCACAGCTTCTTAAAGCATCATTAGTGGAGTGTAAGGGAGACTAGACCTCAAGACGCCAGCTTTCTCTCCTGTGTGTGTGGGTATATACCTCCACCTTCTTGTTATATTTGTACTTTTCACAGGAATCAATGGTTGAAAATGATGAACGAAGGGAGAGGGTAAAGGGAACTCATCTAACGCATGCATGCAAGAGGGTTTATCGCAACCCCTCGACGAAGTGCAGGTCCTTATAGAAAATGATCGAAGGCAAAGTTACTTTGAAATTGCGGAGTTGCTTCAAAGGTTGTTTTTCCGGGCCTCGAGAAAGAAATAAAGAGAGAGAGAGAGAGAGAGCGCAATTCGGAGAATAACAACGGGAGAGAATAAAGAAGCGCGAACTGCAGCGCTACAAACTTTTAAAATTGTGTATTATTCAATATTGCAGGGAATTGAAATATTGTAAGGGGAGGGGGGATTGGAAAAATTCTTGGATGCATGGACGTTGTGAGAGTACCAGAAGAGAGCAATTATCCTCTCCTAGACTCGAGAGTGAATGAGACTGGAGTGCGGTAGTTTTCCTCCCGAAGATTATCACTGAATGACCGGGTGACTTATACAGAGGCACTTTTTCACCAAAAAGACAGCCTAAGAGATGCAAACGTAGGGCGTAGGATCTTAACATGATGTTTGAAAGGCCATGTTGTAGTGGAGTACGAAGGATAATTACAAAGCAATACTTTGCCTCTCCACTGTTTATTCCTCTTCCCCGGAATCGATTTTCAACCCTTACCGGGTCATCTACAGCGGTACAATATTTCACGAATAATTAAAATTTAAAAATTTATCTCCGTTTTTTTTTTGTGCCGATACACACTAGTCACAACCACTTTGAAACGACTACTTGCTAGAATTTTAATTATTTGTGAAATATTTACCGCTGAAGATGACCCGGTAAGGGTTGAAAATCGTTTCTGGGGATGAGGAATAAACTGTGGAGAGACAAAGTATTGGTTTGGAAGTAGGATCTTAAGACCTATTTCAGCAGCACAAACGGATATTTTTGCCTGACCTGTGCGTTAGCGAAGAAAACAGAACTTCGGTTATGACCCTGAGGCTTCAATGCCCGAAGCTCCAACTTGTTGATCACCATCTAGGTACTTGGCGGTTGAGACCGGCGAATCTCGGAACTCCCGACTCCCGGGTTTTGAAATCGGAAGGATCAGCCTGTCGATTTTTTTTCTGATAAAACTGTCAATTTCATTCTGAACACGGTCAATTTCGTTTTTGAAACTAAATTTCATTCTAAAAAAGGCCATTTATGTCATAGGAACTGTAAATTTGGTCTGCGTTACTGTGAATTTCGTCCTTGAAACTGGCATGTTGTTCCAGAAACCGCCAATTTTGTCCTGGAACCTGTGAATTTCGTCCTGGAATGGGCAATGTCATCCCAAAAACTGTAAATTTCGCCCGCGGTGCTGTGTGTGCACATTTCGTTGTTAAAACTTTCAAAACTGTCAATTTCGTCCTGGATACCGTAAATTGTGTCCTGAAAACTGGAAATTTTGTCCTGAAAACTGTCTTGATTTCTTTCTTGAAACTGCCATGTCGTCGCAGTGAGTGGAACGCAAAAAGGACCTCAGATAGCTTGCGCGCTGCCTTCTTGGCGAGGTGCGGTGGAAGAGGAGGAGGCCTATGGCCTATGGGAGGAGTACTATGAATAGCCGATTAATGCGGAAATTATCAATTTTAGGAGTGAATTGTCGATTTTTTGAGGAAATTGACAATTTTTTGTAGGAAATCGTCAAATTTATGAGTAAATTGTCTATTTTATGAGGAAATTGTTAATTTATGAGGAAATTATTAGTTTTATGAGGAAGTTGTTAATTTTCTAAGAAATAGTCAGTTTTATAAGAAATTGTCCATTTTAGAGGGAAAAATCAATTATCATGTTTTATGAGGAAACTGTCAATTTCATAAGGAAATTGCATATTTTATGAAGAAATTGTATATTTTATGAGAAATTTTTAAATTTTACGAGGAAATTGTCAATGTCACGAGGAGACTGTCAATTTTATGAACATCTAATTTCGGGAAATGTGTTTGCCAGTAAACCAATTTCGCTTTGTGGCCTGTTTCAGTGACCGATTGCTCCGACTTTACGCAGTATGAACCGTTTTAGCTGGTTTCACTCAATAAAAAAGTAATTTTCCGGATTTCGCTCACTAAAAAACCTATTAGCCGGGGGGGGGGGGGTAGTTTTTGAATGTTGTTGTTTTTTACCACTTTTCCGGCCTTTGGATTTCCTTAATTTTCCGTTGTTTCAATTATCAGAGATCGAGAACTGAGTCTGTCTTGCAACTGTGTGTATTGGTAGTGGTGGGGCTCGGATGGGGTCGTAATATTTATGGCCCCTTTCTTAAGCCGACTCTGGATCCGCGCCTGTGGTGTGTGTAAAGAGGAGGAAAGTGAGTAAATACGCAAAACGTTATCTACGTCTACGAGGTCCGCGGACCTGCTACGATTTTTTGTCCTAGAAACTGCCCATTTCATCCTATAAACTGTCAATGACGTCCTAAAAGTGGTCAATGTTGTCCTTGAAACTGTCAATGTCTTCCTAAAAATGGTCAATAATGTCGTCCCGCAAACTTTGAATTTCGTCCTGGAGTGGATTTCGTTGTTGAAACTGTGAAATTCATTCTTGAAACTGTCTTTTTCATCCTCGATACCGTGAATTTCGTCCATGAATCTGAAGATTTTGTCCTAGACATTGTCAATTTTGTCCGAGAAACTGTAAGTCCTTGAAACTGCCATGTCGTCCCAGAAACTGCCGATTAAGCCCCAGAATTTGTCGATTTCACCCCATAAAATGTAAACTTTGTCCTAAAAACTGGCAATATTGTCTCACGATACTGTCAATTCAGCCGATTTTGCCATGACTGATATTATGACAAATCCGCATCGCATGACCACTTTTTATGTACACCACTCCGAAAAATATCTGGGGGCACGCCAAATGCTCTACCACACACCGCAAACCCGACGGACCAAGAGGAAGGTAAAGGTGAACGCCTTGGGTTCTTTATTATTTTGTTCAATCGTACGCCCTGAAATGGCTTCCTGGTGGCTCCCAGAATCAAGGCCAGGGGCTGTATTACGAACCCTTGTGAAAATGCCGCAAGATGCGGTTGCTATGGCGGGATAATGTTATTTCTTATTCGGCGTCCTTAGATACCGCTAGCCCCTTAGAGACCGTTCGTAATAAGGCCCCTGGGGGTCAACCATGAGCTAGCGTAAAAATACCGTCAAAACGCGGTATCTATCGCGTTATAACATTATTTGTGATAGAGGGTCCTTAGATACCGCTTGCGTTAATTTTTTAACGCTAGCTCATGGTTGACCCGCTGATCGGGCGTTACAGCAATTTCGGGCGTCAGTAGGCGACAAATCGTCAGTTCAGTGACGTTTAGGATGCAAACGGTTTGTTTAGTCATTTTTGAGACGTAAATAGTCAGACTGATTTACTATTTTTTTGTTTGAATGCTAAAAATCTGTTCGTCATTTTTAAGGCACCAAATAGTCAGTCAAACTATTTTAGGGTTCGAATGTGATACTTTGCTCATTTCTCGAGCGTGAATTTGGTTATGTTCAGGGCACACATTGTCAGTTCGGTCGTTTTCAGGCGACGACTCCATTTTCGGCCGTGAATATAGTCGATTTAGCCCTTTTTATGGAGGGAATAGCCAGCTTATTTATTTTAATAGGCCGCAAATAGTCAGTTAAGCCATTTCTAGTTGAGTGGAGTACTTTGTACTTTAATGATCAGCGCGTTTATGTGTATTAGTATTTCAGGTTCAGGTTCAGAGCCGGCCTAATGTCTAATGCCTCTATCCTAATTGGCCTCAGATCTACACATAAATCAATGGGGCACCTCTTGCATTGCAAATACTGCAATTCGAATTAATTAGAACGAACAAGCGAGGGATGTTTCTTTTTTGAAAGCTAAAGAAAGCAGATACGTAATTGGTGACGGAAGTATTTCATTATTTTGATAGTAGACTTTCCTTTATTGATCCTAAGGCAAATGAATAAAACAACATTTCATTAATTGCTAAAGAGTAGAGTTCAAAAGAAATCTTTAACATCGTGCACCAAAGGCAAACGATTTTTTCCCCCTCTGACCTGTGCGTGCTAGAGTCAGTCATGAAACCCCAAGTTTTTCAACAAAAACTCAGCGGGACTCGGAAAGTGCAGGGGGTCAACCATGAGCTTGCGTTAAAAAATTAACGCAAGCGGTAACTAAGGACGCTCTATCACAAATAATGTTATAACGCCATAGATACCGCGTTTTGACGGTATTTTTACGCTAGCTCATGGTTGACCCCCTGGGTGTACGATGAACGTTGAAGTTTAGGGGTACCCCCTCCCCCCAATTATCTTCCCTGTGATAATTTTCAGAGACCGGAGGCTTTCCCGTAACTTTCTTCTGCGTTCACTACGAGGGGTCGGTAAAAAAAGAGCACGCACTCTTGCATATACACTACACGTTAAGCGGGAAGGTTCTCGGCCCTTCAAGCCCATGAATGTCGTATAGTCAGTAAGGCCCTGGAGAATAATCTCGGCCCTGATATAGTTCCGCGTGTGTCGAGCAGCTTCAAAGTGCAGCTCCTTTAAGGGCAAAAACAGCAACATTGTGGTTAAAACCAGCATGGAACCTGAACAAGTTGGTGCATTTCAAGAGCACTTTTTTCGTCTTTGCAGGGCTTATACGTCATTGCTACCAAGCCTCGCTTCAAATAAAAAAAAATAGGACTTTCTTTCAACCATTTGCCTTGCTTATATGTATAGGCTTTCCAGAAAGAAAAACTTATCTTGACCTTTTTCTCGCTCCTATACCATTGTTTTCCCATACCGTGATGGGCATTCGTTTTTATCTCGATACTGCCAAAATTGTTTTTCTCTTTTGTCTATTCTGTGGGTAGAGCTGCTCAGGACACATCAAAAGCAAACAAAAATGCTAAGCAAAATGGGTGTGTAGGAGGGGGGAAAAGCGAATTGTGGTGATATCATTCGTATTGAAGTCTTCAAGAGTGATACTGACAACGGAGATCTGAGTCACGAAGAGGGAGAGAGAGAGAGAGAGAGTGAGTGAGTGAGTGAGAGAAACAGAATGAGTGTGAGGGTAGTAAGAGAGGGATAAAAGGTCCTTCATTAATCTGTCTGTCACAATACCCAGATTGATGTCAATTATTTTTGCTTGGCCATCGATGATTCCAAAAGCAGGTCTCCTGGGGGGATGGAAGGGAGGGGGAGAACGTTATCCCGCCGAAGCTGGGCTTCCATGGCTACTCCCTTCACTCACCACTAATTTACTTTAAAATGGAAGTAAAAAAAAAAAAAAAACAATCCATTTGCCTTTGTAACAAACATTAACGTGCGTGACAGCGGCCAAGAATTAAATTCTCCTTCAAAAAAGGTCGCTGTACTAATCCTTAAAACAAATTGCAAAATGTGAGGCCGATAAAAATATGAAATGACAAAAATTAATTAAATTATGTGCATAATATAAGCATAAAAAGTTCACCACCCTTCCATAAGCCGTATGTGGTCCTTGTTTTTTTTTCCTCGAAAGCACTCACAAGTATAATTAAATAACGAAAAAACTGGTATTTTACGCCGAATTTAGAATTCCACTCGAGTCCGCTTGGATAAAAAGTTTTACCTCTTCTTGCTATACATATAGCCCACATTCCCTGCAATAAGAACCCATGTGCTAAATTCACGGTTGTTGCCTGCCGTACTGCCGAAGCCCACTTCAGCAGGCCGTGCCCATCAGAAAAACCGGTTGGCCCGGCCTACGACTGAATCTGCGAGTGTGTCGGGCGGGTTATGACCTATCTTGTGGATGGTGTTGTGCAACACTCCAGTCACAGTATGGCTATAGCCACAGAATATGTTTTATGCAGATACCAAAATCGTCAGATCAGACGGGTTAAGTGTTTTTTGTTGTACTGGAAAAGCGATGGAAAAGGCCACCATTCGCCTCTTTCTTCCGCCAATGCCTTGGAGTATCAAAGTGCAACGTGCGTTTCAAATGGCGAATAAACCCATTTAGCGGGTTTGACGCGTGAAAAAACAAATTTCGCAGAAATTCTTTCATAAAAAACAAAATTCACAAGATCGGCTGTTCTTGCCCCGATTCCGCGTCAAAAATTAAGAAATAAATGCTCATTGACCGCTAAAACTGAGTAAAAAACACAAATTCAAGACTCAGGGGCGTAGCCAGTTTTTGATCTGCGGGTACAGCCAGCTTCTCCAAAACATTCATCAATTACATAAACCGTTAAACCGGCGATATTGCATGTAACAGTTTACTTAATGGCGTTTCATAAATATGAGGCAACCCCGTGAATACAGGCTTCAAGCAAGCCGAACCTTCTGTTTGATTTTTAGTGAGCCAGTTGCATAAGAGCCCAAGCAGCACAGATGTACATATTTGGCGACTACCGACCAATTCTGTATTAATTTCGACGTCGAAATTAGGTTAGATCTGACGACTTCATCATGCGACTTCTTGAAGACGTCGCACCGACCTAGTGAATTGTAGTACACTTTTGTGACGTCCTGGTGACGTCGAGAAATTGTACTACAAAATTACGACGTCGTATAATGACGTTAGTATTATGTAATACAGATAAAAGTGGACCTAGCGACGTCGGAATTATGTAGTACATTTGTAGTATAAAAATCCGACGTCGTCGCGAGGTTCCAAGATTGAAGTATATTATTTCGACGTCTCGTCGACGTTACTTTTTGTACAACTGATATTCTAGTTAATGGCGAAGTCGCAAATGTGTAGTACATTTGTAGTCGTCATACCAACGTCATTTTTTGTCGGCGACGTCCCAACGACTTTGATAATTTATTTAGTCTAGAGCTCTTCAAACTATTGTTATCAGTGTGTTCCGACTCTTTTTCTTGGCACCATCTCGGAATATGAAAAGTTTAGTACACAACCAGTTATTACTGACGGTAAATAAGTTCTTGATAACCGATAGGCTAGCGAATTGTCCTACAGAAAGTTCAATGTAATTGTTTGCGTTTCATACACCCAAAGCTATTTCCGATGAAATCCTACGTCGTTAAACAGCCAGCAGTGAAGATAAAATTCAAAAAGAACTGTCGTTTGATGCAGATACGTCTAATAAAGACGACGATCGAAGAAGATGAAAGTTTCAATAAAGAATAGCTGAAACTGCTACCAACATATTCACTCGAACTGCCTCTCAAACATGACTTGAAACAATGGGTTTCTTTTCATAATATTTCACACTATGCATTGAGTCATCTTCCGAAAATTCTTCGTGGGAGAACCGTTGAAAATATCGCAGCGTGCTTCTGTTAGCCATCACTCTTCTTATCTGACTTATAATTCACCTATCACGCCAACTGAATTTACACTTTTTCGTACTTCTGCCGACCACAAGAAGACGGGACTAGAACAGATTTTTAGCCTTAATGTGCCTAGTAGTAGCCTACTTCACCAAATTGGTCGCATTATGCGACCTCAAGTCGAGCAATGTACTAATATAGCCTCAAAATGCGACCAAGGGTCAATTATACTACAAAGTTGGTATAATTATCCGACTCCGCTATTTAAAATGTTGTTTGAAACGATGAGTTTTTTCTGGGTACAAGTGGAGACGGAAAATAAGTGTTTACTAAGCTTACTACGGCTTTTTTTGGCACAAAAATCTTTCATTGTTACTAGGTAGGTGATTTGTAAAAGATGGAAGCGATGAATTATTATTTTTTATACAGCTTCAATTTTCTCGAAATATTTATAAAAATTTTAAATTTATTGAATTCTGTTTTCTGTGAGAGGAACTTAGTTTTAAGAGTTACAATAAAAACTTACGCGATGAACTTTTATTCGCGTGTGATTTTAATGCAAGAGGAAGCAGTGGCGTAGAGTATGTGGGGGGGGGGGGCCCGCCCCGGGCATCACTTGAAATAGGGCATCAGTCGGCTGAAGCTTTTATTTATTTTTAACTTGAATATGTTAAAGAACCGAGCACAGTTGGGATAAATATAGAGTCCTTATGCGCACCACCGGTACAAAACACGTCCACATCTATTCAACTGCCCAGTGCCCATAGTTGCCAGGTGCTCCGTGAAAGAAATTGTGACTTCGGGTCTACCAAGAGGCACCAAAACGTCACAAAATGGTCCATTGCAGACGAGGGCACCCCCAAGAGCTATCTATAACAGTATAACGGCTGCCAGTTAGTGGGAGGAGGCGTAAAAACTACAATGAAGTTGACCGAAAGCTGAGTCTTGGCGATGCCATGGCATAATAGTCTAAGAACTGATGGACAGAGCGTGCCAGAAGCTGCGGGTTGCATCCCACAACCGGTCAGTGTTCCACGCAAACACGCTCCGTCCCTCCACACGCCAAGAGTGGAACGCTGGAAGAATTTGACAGAGACAACCTCACGGAATTGAGATTTTTTTATTAACCAAAGGTGGAAAAATTGTTTTTATGTAGAGCCGAGTCCGTAAGATTGTTTTTATTGAGCCAAATAACCCGCAAAATTGGTATTTTGAGTATGCCAAGTTCCGCGAATTCTGTGGTTTGAAGATACTAACCCTCAAGATTGGTTTTTTGAACGACAAAAGCCCTTGAGATTGGTTTATTGAAGCGCAAAACCTGTGAAGTTGGTTCTACTCAGAGCCAATCCTCGAAATAAGGGGTTTCAGGAGTTAAACCCGTGAAAGTGGTTTTTGGAAAAGCTGGATCCTCCTTTTTTTTTTTTTTTTTTTTTTTTTTTTTTTTTTTTTTTTTACAGAGTCAAACCCTCACGTTTGTTTTTTTTTCAACGATTAAACCCCACGAACGTTGGTTCTCTCCGGAACATTCCTAGTGATGGGTCAAGGGAAAAAACCCAATGGGAATTTTCCCCAAAGAAAGTATGAAACTGGTTAGAGAACGGATCGCTAAAGTAGGGATTGATATGATTGAGAAACAATATTTGTTAGAACTACTCGATTTCACCCTTAGTAATGGCTATTTCATGTTCAATGAATGCTACTATCGGACTGAAGGACTGCATATGGGCTCTCCTCTCTCACCCGTCTTAGCGGAGATTTAAATATGGCTGCATTTGAAGAGAAAATGTTTCGGACCACCGCTTCTTCTATCGTACTTTGGCGGAGGTATGTCGATGACGTGTGTTGTTTAGTCCGGTCGGAGGGATTTGATTGTGACCGGTGTTTGGATTTCCTCAATGGATTTGATGAAAATATTCAGTTCACTGCGGAAGTAGAGTCTGGTGGCCGTCTCAACTATTTGGACTTAGTGATTATTAGGACAGGGAGAGACATTGAATTTGACATTTACAGAAAACCGACGGTCACTGATACTCTGATTCCTTCAGACTCACAGCACACTTGGGGACAGAAAGTTGCGGGACTTATTTGGTTTGTCGATCGAGCGTTGAATATACCATTGTCGAATGAACGTTTCACCAACGAAATAGAAGTAATCAAAGTTATGGCCGAAGCTAATGGATATTCGAGGTCACTGATCGATAAGTTGGTGCTTAGGAGGGGTGCGAAGATGGCGATATTGGCCGTGGCTGAAAGCCTTGTGTCCACCTGTGACAATCCGTTGAGGCCCATGGTAGTTTTACCATTTTTAGGTGACATCACTCGGAAATTAGAAAGGGTTATGCGGGATGCGGATGTCCGAGTAGTTTTCAAGCCCTGGGCGTCACTACGCCAGTACCTGTGTAAGGTCAAGGATGGCATTGGATTGTTTGAGAGGTCGGGTGTTTACATGCTGAAATGCTCATGCCGGGAGGCATTTTACATTGGCCAGACGGGCCGGAAACTGGGGCTTCGTGTTCGGGAGCACTTGCCTACTTCGTCACGCCATTCTGAGTTTCGCAACCACTTGTTGGACGCAAAACACGATTTTGATGGTAAAGAGGGTGTTTCTTTGTTGCATGAGCAAAAGAAAGGGCCCAAGTTAAATTGGTTGGAATTTCTAGAAATCACGCGGCATGCGGCTAGGTACGGTAGAGGATGCGTTAATCGTATCACCTCGTTTGATTTGCGACCATGCCAGAGTGCATGTTTGAGGGTGTCTTCTGCTGAGTGGGGAGGGGAAGGAGTGCCCGGTCCGGTCAACCCTGTTTATTCTAGTCAAAGGGACTAGTCAGTTTAGATTTATACATCGATCGGGTGAGTTGTTGGTTGTACCTATTTTGTATAGTTTTAAGTTATCTATTGTGTTCCGTTATCTCGTTTTGTTAGTGTTAATGTTGGTCATTGCTGTTGTTGACCCTCCTGCTTATTTATCTTGCTTATGTGTTATATTCAAATTCTGACGGGGGGATTTTTGATTTCTGTTGAAACTAGGTGTGTTGAAAATGGCCGATTGGCCGAAACCGGTCCAATAAATAAATATAGCAACAGCGGGAGAGGACTTATTTTCCTTGTTTATCTGGATTATCGCTTCCGCACCCACGGCCTATTATTCATTATAAAGAAAGTATTTTCCCACCCGAATTGGGTTTTTATTCGTTCAATGTAAATAGAACTTATCACAGCAGAAATTAGAGGATTCAGCCTCGAAGCGTGAGTTTTTTTCCTCGCACAGCCTCTTGTAACCTTTCCCTCAACTCTGAGAAGTCTCTATCTGCTCCATAGAGATAATTTCATCTCGCATTACCCCACATTGAGCTAAAGCTTGCTGAAAATTCATCTCGGTCGCCACTTTCCAAGAATGAACAGTCCCTGATTCTACGAAAACTGAAAGATAGAATAGACTCCAGCGTTAAAAGTATTCATTACGCTGCGACACTTCTGGGCCCAATCATCATACGCTGCTGAGTAAGACGAGCAAATAGAAGGCATTGAAAAATTCATAAGGTTGCCACACAGATGAAGGTTAATGTCGACGAAGCAGTGGCGGATTTTGCCAACTATCGTTCCAAGGATGGATTCTGGGAGAAGACATTTTTGTGGGAAAGTGCCTCGGCGGTCACGCCAAGTGTTTGGTGGGTGGCAAAGACTTTGTTCGACTTCAACTTTGTCTTCCATTGCGGTTAGAATTTTACCAGCTGCGACAGAAAGATCCTTTAGCACGTTTTCTTGAATGAACATCATTAAAAGAAACCGTTCAACGACTGATCAAGCCGGAAAACTGACCTATCTGTCCCACAATTGGAAAATTCAAAATCGTCGAAGTAGTAATACAGAAAGCCGTGACTTCTCAAACCTTCTTGGACGCTGGGATACCGAAAACAGGTTCCGCAGGCAAATTCACACTTCATTTTTCAAAGGACCGACGAAACTGATGCAACGGCATCTGAATCATCATCATCGTAATCAAACGAGGAAACCTCTGGCGATGAATTCTAATAGTAAAATTAATGGACATTTGGTGGCAAGGCTCGGCTTCAGCTTTGTCTTCCGTAACAGTTAGAATTTTAACCATTTTTGTGCAAACAGTGAGTTCGTATGATTCTATGGGTTTGTTTATTAATCATTTGCTGAGTCTGTTGCCACAGTGCGTGAAAAACGGATAAAAACCCAGTATTTTCCCAAACGAAATTTTAATTTCCCGGTGTAAACCCTTCACTAAACATACCCTTCCCCCCCGTATTTGATCGTACTAACATCATATTGGCTTAATTACTGCAAATCTATCTCACAGGGACCATGAAACTGCTGATTTTTGTCCCGAGAAACATTCCCACTCCAAGAATCTATCAATCTGACACCACGCCACGCCGGTCTGTTTGTTCCGGAAAAAGCGTATATGTTAAATAGGTCCTTCCCGGGTAAATCGAATACGATGTTTGGGAGAAAATTTCCCCGAGAACCCTGAAAGTTTCCCATTCCCTCAGCCCTGGATGATTTCCGATTGAGGCGAATAGCCCGATACTCGCATTTTTTGATAGTGTGGGGGGGGGGAATCTACCATGACCACCGCCCCGGGCATCAAAATGTAACGCTACGCCCCTGAGAAGAAGCCATGAATGAGCTACATAATAAAGTCTGAGATCCTTGAATTCGACGAGTCGCCGGTATTTTGAATTAATGAATTAATCAAACTGGTGTTATCCGGACGACGATGGAAGGGCATAGCCCAACACGATTCGAGAAAAAATGGCTCCCCGGTGGGATTTGAACCCGCAACCTCTGGATTACCAGTCCAGCACGCTGCCAATTGCGCCATGGAGACGCCTTAGAGAGTCGTACTCCGAGGGATAAGCTAAGCTGAACCCCACCGAGGTCCATTGATTTTCGAAAATCTAGGCGTTTCTCCTGATCGGTAGACCACGCCGAATTTTATCTTATCTAGATGTTGTTAGATGGATATAATAAATAATTCTGTCGCCGGTATTTTTAATTAATAAATTAATTAAACTGATGCTAACCGGACGACGATGGAAGGGCACAGCCCAACACGATTCGAGTTTCGAGAAAAAATGGCTCCCCGGCGGGATTTGAACCCGCAACCTCTGGATTACTAGTCCAGCACGCTACCAATTGCGCCATGGTGACGCCTTTGGAAGTCGTACTGCGAGGGATCAGCTAAGCCGGGAAGATATCACTTTCATTTAATTTATTTAATTAAATACCGGTGACAAAATCTTGCTTCATCTATCGAACTACATCTACGATATGATAACACCGGCGTGGTTTACCTTTGTCATAAGGAGAAACGTCTAGAGTCTCGAGAAACAATGGTAGAAGGTATTGTTATAAAGGTCGCAATAGTTACAGAAAAGTGTAGGTGAACTGTACTACAGAAGTCTGTAGTACAATTGTACTACAAAATACTGCACTACACACTACACATGTATTAAATTTTGGTAGCATGGTGCAACCAAAGGTCGCTAGGCGACGTCGTCACGACCCTTATTTCGTTCCCCACTTTGGTCGGATTTTGGTTGTGGGGAAGTCGCGAGGACGTTGGTCGGCGACGTCAGGTCGTCTTTCACAACGTCGTAGCGGCTTAATTTTGCTACTTAGGTCATCTAACCCTCACCTCAAGCTTGAGGCTTTAAAGACCAAAGGGTTTTACATAGTGAAGGTCCGCCGCTGAGCAGAACATCTAGCAACTCCAACTGCGGTTTCGAGTGGTTCTGCATTCGTCTTTAGCACGTTTTCTCTGACCATCCAATCATTTTTATTTATTTCTATTTTTTTAAATATTCAACTTCTAATTTTTCGACAACTCTCATCCATCTCACTACCGGGCGACGACATATAGATAGAGAACAATCTCACCCCCAACCCCCCACCCAAACACCTTGATGTTTCCTCTTGTTGACGAAACGAAAATCATGTTTGCGTACGAAATAGCGGTGTTTCGATCCCCTCTCTGTCACTCACTCATAGTTAGAAATTGCTTCAAGGTTGATGGTGGTGTTTGCGGTGTGAGGGGGTAAAGGGATTACCGGCTCCATCTCGCTCTCAGTCTGTGAAAAAGAATAAAGGAAGAAACAAGAATGAGGCCAATGCCGGTATTATGTAAATTTCTTTGACTTTGTTGATTTTTGTCGAGAATTCCCATAATCCTTATATCCCCACGCTTGCGACCTCTTCCCCTGGCCTTCGTGTCAAGAAAGTAACACTTTCCCCTGGTTTATATGCGTCCAACAAAATGCAATGCTGATCACCCTTTCGAAGGTTGTCAACGGGGTCCATAGTTAAATGAAGTTTCTGTGTAAACATAATTTTTGCAGATTGTTATCTCTTTTCTATGAATAATAAATTTGAAAGGGTGTTTGTCAGTTGTCTCGAAATAGCATAACTTGAATGAATCAATATTTTAGAGAGGAGCTATAAGGGGATTTGTTTAGGGAAATGAGTTGGACGATGTGTTTTGACGTATAAAGCTCTTCTCATCCCTCCTTGTTGAATTCTTCATGAATTTAGACGATTTCCCGTTCATTAGTTTTGCATGTTAATAAAAACAGCCGTAATGCACTTGTTGCTCTCCTTCTCCATAGTGCAGCGATGTATAAAGTGTCGTAAATCACTCGGATAAAAATGATGCGACAAATTTGAACGAGATTATACGGAATAAGTGGGTCAGAGAGATTTTTGTATCAAGAGTATTTTCTTTCAATAACACTGGCGTTGTTCCAAAAAAAAAAAAAGGGGAAAAGAGAGGTTTTCACGAATTCTAACCCTTCTTTTTGCCACCTTGCCGGCACTTTTTTTTTTCTCGAACACACCCACAACTTTCTACCAATTCCTTCTTTTTCACACCACATTACCTTTTATTTACTGTTGAGACTTTTCTACAACTACTTGATCTCTATTTATCTCGAACCCCGCCTTCGCTAAATCAACCTGCAGATAGCTTAGTCGAGCGAATAGGAATTTTTTGCTCTTTTTTTTTCCGCCCCCCTTTTGCTCGTTCGCCTCATTCTTACCTTTTCAGAACTTTTCCCGAATTGTTGGAATCGTTTCTAACTTTCTTTCTGGAAATGTAGTCCTAAAAGGATTTAAAAAAAAAAGTTGACGGTGACGGTATCAGCTATAAGGAAAAAAAGGGGAATGAATAGAGAGAGGGTAAGTTTCCATCTTATATAGGGTCTAACCCAAGTCAACTGATTCCCTTTTGGATTCAAATGAACCGAACGGAGCGGCTATTAAGTGAGATACGAGAAAAGGGAATTTAGATTGAGGAAGGAACCGAATTGCTAATTATAATATAATTGTACGATGGGGCTTAAAGGGTTCAGGATGGCAGAGCATAGATAGAGAACGGTTTGTTGCTCTCGGGAATTTGTCGGTGCTCCCTCCCCCACTGCTTTTACTAAGATTCTCAAACCTATCTACAGTGTCTTCCCAAACCAATGCGATGGTGGGATTATGGGTCCTGTCAAGCTAGAAAGTCGTTACAACCCCCTCACCCCTCCCATCACGACTTCTCGCTTCATCCCTGTATAGCCTCATGAATATTACTTCTCTTTTTAGAATCCTTTCCAATTCCATTTGGCTCTTCATCAACACCGAATCACCTTTCAGCTCAAAATAAAATGGGTCAACTCCGAGATTAACAAGATTGTTACGATCTGGGCGCAGAGAGCGCGGGGGGGGGGTCCATTAAAACGTTTATCTTCCAGTTCAAAACCGGGGGATTTTTGGAAGAATAACGTTCGAATATTTGATTTCTCCTTTCTCCCCGAGTGCTATCGAGGGTAATGGAGGAAGGAAGGGAGACAATTGGTAAAGCTGTAGCGTTAATTGTGAATTGAACTAACACGTTTCTCTCTTCTCACTCTCATTTTCCACACCCCGTGTTTACTCAGCGAGGAACAGAGATGACACACGAACGCTGGGCGTGTTTACCGAACAAATTGGTTAACAGTATAAGCTTGGGAGAATGGTATGAGCACCCTTTGCGAGTGTGTTGTGGAAGGGGGGGAAGGGGTGAGAGAAAAAGGTGTTTTATATGAAAAAAGAAAGCGTGGCAGCCGTGAAAATGGGAGGGTAAAAAAAGGGAACTGTGTTTGGAGAACTATCCTCGCGTCTAGCAATAATGACTGCCCCCTCACTACCTCGCCAACAATATCGCCCGTGCTCATTTTCACTTGTGTTTTTCCCCCCGCTCAGCACACTACAACCTTGGGTTGGTAACTTGGAAACATCTCACCCGAAGCTGAATAATTAATCCCCCAGGTTCCACGCTCCATTTCAACCCCTTTTCACTCGCGCATTGCAATGCCAGCAAACCTCTTTGAAACCCCTCCAACCGTTGAACCCCCAGCAGTACCTTCTAAACTTCGTGCGCATCGTTTTCCAGGTCTGCTTTTCATTCTCAACATCCCCTACTACCTGCCAGCTCACGGTTACCCCTTCGCAGAGAGCAGAACCTCATAATGCGAACATGAGGGAGCGAGAGATCGTAGAAATTGGTGAATTAATCATCTGAATGAGAAAGGAATTGTTTTGCAGCCAGTCAATGGCCACCTTGAACAAGGAACGCGAATCCATTTATCAAAAACCTCCCCCCTCCCCACTCTATTCCTCTCCACATTTCTTAAACGCTCGAGGAACGTGGTTGTGAAAACACTGGGCTGAGCATAAGGGGAATGGGATTCAAACCCTCTTGCATCCGTTCTGAAATCCTTACATTAATTACTCTTAAAACAAGCGAGATAAACAGGATACAGTTTCCCTCTCTTGTTTTCTTTTTTCCTTCAACAACGGAGAATATTTTTTCTTCTCCCCCCCACCCGCCACCTTACGTCATGAACGTACAAAACTGATTCATTATTCTTGTTCACTGCGTCTTTCATTACAGCCCCTCTCCTCTTCAAACACTAGATGAGATTCGTGAGGAATAAAACAGCTTTTTTTACTAGTCAACGCGTGTTTTTCCCTTCTTTTTTTTTGTGTGTGGTTAATGGACGGGTTTTTCCTAATTGAGATAAAATGCGAGAGTTGGTCTAGAATATAACCACACCTCTCTTCCCGGCGTACGTATTATCATCAATATACTTGCTTGGGATTCCCTTGCAGACATTTCCGTTTGTTTGCTTTACTTTAACAGAATCCAATAAAACAAGAAGCTGTAAAATTGCCGGTAAGTAAATTAAAAAGCGTTCGCTCCGCCGAAAAGGGGTTGGAGTGGGTGGGTGGGGGGTCATCGCTCCAGTCCAGGGGCAGACGGGGGATGGATGAGGAATGCGGTGACGTTCACAGAGGTCGCAGTGCAGGGCGCTGGTCCAGACATGCGCCGTTGTTTCGACTTCTCAACTGACAAATGGGAGTGGGGGGGGGGGAATTGCTATCGCAACGAGTGATAAAAAAATTACTGGTTCAGTGTACCAGCTTCTGTGGTTCTGTGTCACATTGCAGTTCCCTATCTGAATTTTACACGTGGAATCTGCAAGCTTATGTGGAATCCGCAAATTAGAAGATCCGTGCAGGAATCGCGTCCAACACATTTCTCAAGTTCGTTTAATTTTAAAATTCAAGGCCGTAAGCTACACAGGGGTGTAGGGAGGGGGAGATCAAACCCCTCCCGTTCCCGCAGCACAATCCCTCTACACATCCTCCTTCGAACATCTACACATGTGCGACCCCCCCCCCCCACAAGTTTTTGGAGTGATTTGACTAGCCTCTTTGGAGAGAGGGTAATTCTGCTGTTCCAGTGACATTTTTGTTCAACGCAAAAGTAAAAATCGGCCCTTTTATTCGGTCTGGTCCAACGACTTTTTTTTGGTTCGCTCTTCGGTGCGTATTCGGTTTGGTCTGATTCAGACATTATTATTTTTCGTCCAGTCCGGTCTTTATAGAAAGCCCGGACCGGACCGATTTCACACCGAACTGACCTAACGATTCGGCATTCGTCGAATTCAAGCCGGTGCAGAACCACTGATGGCGTCATCGATCCTGTCGATCCTGTTTCGCGAGGTAAGCGAGAACGTGGAGATTCAAGGTCAGGCTTAAAGGGTCCAGCAGTTTAGATGCAGCGCCAAGTGCGAAACCAAGAAACCATGTGGTAATTAAGCCAGTCGGAGTGCCAACAAAATGAGCGTGGGGTGTTTGTAGAGAGCGTGGCCTCTCTCAGTCTCTCTTAATTGGCCGGGTTCACCACAGGGGCGTGGCCAGCCCTTGATATAGCAGTAGGCAGATTTACTGGAAAAGAAACTTGCCGGAAACAAGTGTAAACGGTTTACTTCTATGAAACAACCAAGCGAAATTGGGCTGTCAGCAACCAAAAACCTACAAAATGACGTTTTTAGTAAGCAAGACACACGAAAATAATTCTTTGGTGAGCAACCATTATATGGTGAACCAGAAAAATTTGCAAAATTTTTTATTTTAGGGAGCAAAATCCGAGAAATTTGGTATTCAACAACGAAAATCCGTGATAGTGGTTTCCAGTCAGACCCCGCAAAATTAGATATTTAAGTGAGCAGGACCCATGACGATATTGTTTTTAGTGAGCGAAATTGATTTTCTAATGAGCCAACCCCACGTAATTGATTCTTTTTTGTGATTCAAACCCGCTAACATGGTTTTATAGCAACAAAATTCCGCTAAATTAATCTTTGAATCAGTCATGGCCACGAGATTGGTTTGGCAGCATCGAAATGCCAGAAATCTTAACTCAATGAGCCAGAAACGTGAAAATGTGTTTTCGCTCGAAAAATACGAAACATGTCCTGTTTTTACTAGAGAGCGGAATTTGAGAATTTGATTTTTTTGTGAGCCACACTTGCGACTATGGTTTTTTAGCGTTCAAAATCCGCAAATGCCCCCGGCAGCAACTACACAGTCGAAGCGTTCTCTCAGGACGACTTTTCTCGCTCTCACTCACTAAATCTC
Source organism: Corythucha ciliata (assembly GCA_038030265.1). NCBI lineage: Eukaryota > Metazoa > Arthropoda > Insecta > Hemiptera > Tingidae > Corythucha > Corythucha ciliata. The sequence goes on from CM075943.1 coordinate 17,488,460, forward strand.
TTTTTCCAATATCTCTCTCTCTCTCTTTCTCTTGGGTAGCTCAGCAGGACTTTTCGTTAGTATTGAACCTTTAGTGAAGGTAATATTATTTGTATACACTTCGTTTTCCATGATCTGTGCTACGGTGATCTTGTATAATTTTACTTTTACCTCTACCTAACAGCATGAACATTCGCTGTAAGCTATCAAGGGCCCATGAACAGCAGAAATGCAAGTAGGGGTACCTCAGGGAAGTATTTTGGGTCCTCTCTTATATCTTTTGTATGCTATATTGACTTCCCAAGTAGCAATAACCTAACGATTGCTAACTTTGCTGATGATGTTGCTATACTAGCAGGGAATTCCGGCCTGTATGAAGCCGAATCAGTAACTCAACGCTATCTGCAACAAGTAAGTAAGTGGTGTCGCCAATGGAGAGTGAAAGTACACCCATAAAAGTCAGCAGTGGTGAATTTCACACTTAAGAAGTACCAAAATATGCCAACCGTCCTACTCAATGACAAGCTCATTCCGGCTTGCTAATACACTCGGTACTTTAGGACTCGTGATAGACGAAAAACTAGTTCAATATGGGTCTAAATTGAGCCAAACCCACGAATTTTCGTTTTTTAAAGTAGCCGAATCCCCTACATTGGTACCAGAAAGTGCCAGTTCCGTAAAATGAAATATTATCCGAAAGAGATAAATCTGCGGAAGTGGTTATTTAAATATGCCAGTCCTACGAAGTTGCTTTTTGCACGGGTCAACAGAGTAACATTTTCTTCATGCCGAGAAATCGCTTTAGGGTCGGTTCACACCAGCCTAGTTTCTATGTGACAGGGATTTGGCTGCCACGTCAAAACCCCGTATCCATTAAACATGAGTTGTATTACCAGGCTAACGGAGAAAGTTGTGTTACGCGTTACTCCACACATTGTACGTGGGAGCCGCGTTATGCCACAAAGATATGTGTGAAACGAGCCTATTTGAATGATCCAACTCCACAATTTTTTTTTTTTTTTTTTTTTTTTAGGTAGTCAGCCCCACGAAACGATTTTAAATTAACCAACCCTACGACATTTCATGAGCCCATCCCACGAAAGTCATTTCGACTGGGCCAACCCTTCGAAATTTTGTGCCAGACCCCTGAAATTGCTTTATAAAATGAGCCAACGCCCGGATATTTTGATGCTACTGGTTTGAAATCCATGAAGTTGGCTTTTTCAAGGAGCTAAACCATGAAATCGGTTTCTGACGTGCCAAGAGCAGGCGGAATTTGGTTTTTGAAAGACCAAAAAATCAGTGGATTATTTTTAAAAAAATTAAAGAGCCAAAGGCCCTGGCTGGACCCCACGAAATATGCTTTTTGAGCGAGCAGTAAAACCCGCGAAATTGGGTTCCGTGAGAGCCAATAGTTCGCAAATTTTGAGATTTGAAAGGGCGAAACTCGCTAAATGAAATTCTTCAGGTGCCAAACCCGCGAAATTTATTTTTTAATTTGCAAATATATGCGAAATTGGACTTTAAAGGGGTAAAATCCGCATATTTGAGCCATTTCTTGGTAGCCAGAATGTTCATTTTCAGAGCTTAACTGCACTTGCACTTGCATTTATAACCATAATGAGGAAGTAACACATTTTCCAAATTCATGCCGTTCAAATAAAATCAGGCCCTATATTTTTTAAAGTAATTTTTAATGTATTGGGTTGCGGGACCCATTTGAAATAGGCTAGATAGACTGATGACGTAATATCAGCATTCGCATTACCATCACAATAACTTCTCAGAAATCAAACAATAGGACTTAAGAGAAATGAAAGGGACAAGAAGGGGCAAGACATGATAACAGTCAAGATGCGGTGGGTTGGGAGGGGTCACAACGCCTTAACTACGTTACGAGTCACAGACTGACCGTTTAAGGTAACAAAAATATTGGCAAGTTTTATTATTTCACTATAAATCGAAATCAATCATGTACGCACTAATGTTGAGTTCCTGGTCATGTTTAGTCATTTTCTTTCGAAAAAAAAAATGTTTCCAGCGATTTTTATTATTTATGTTACTTCCTCATTGTCAAAAGCAAACTATTCAGGCTGGAATATGCCGAAGTTGATGTGAATGGAAAAATTAAGGGGTTTAATTTCTCCCTCGATCGAATTAAGTTCATAAATAAAATAAACACTTTCGGACAGCCAGCTGCCGGAGTTTTTTTTTTTTTTTTTTTTTGAGTGTGTGAGAAAGACGAGAGAGAATGAATTGTTGATGAAAGGATGAAAGTGGGTGAGCGTATACCAGCGGAGGAGAGTCCTCTACTTGTCTTCCTGTTATTTCATATTTTTGCCCGGGCTCCCTTGTAACTTCAGCTTCGTGTTTATTTTGTTAATAGCTTTCACTCCCTTTTTTCTACATATTCTCTATTCTGCGTCACGAAGTGTAAACTTTACTGTAGTTGAAGAGTAACGGTCTTCCAATAGATTTTTAGAAAATAAACTAGCTATTCTGATGCCCTTTTTTATTACCGAAAAAAGTAAGAGACTCCATTCCTCTCCATGCACCAGTATTTGTTACAGCTGTCATGAACTATTTACGATTGTACAGTCACCAAGGACGGGTCAAAGTCCTTGTATCGCGAATTTGATTGCCATTTCTTAGTTATACTCGTCACTTGTATTTTTCAAGTAATTAACAACAAGCTCTGGGGCTCCTAAATACGCCTCCACATGCCCTCTCTATTTGGACAAACATCCCAAAAACCGTGTGTGCCCTACCAGTGGGCCAGTGGGGAGCTGCTTCTGTTGTCTTTCAGTCTTGCTTTGCCCTGTGTTAACAAGCCATTTCCGTTCTCCAGGCGCCAAAAACCAGGGATTTAATCGAACAGAAAGCCAGACGACCTTTTTAACGTCTTTGGCACGTTTTCTGGGCGCCCCAGAATTCAGGGGACAGTCCACCGGACGTCCTTTGAAGTTCACGAGAGAAAGTTCCTCGATAGGCCGCTCTGGGAAGAAAATCGACCAAATATACTAAAAAATGCTCTTTATAGGTCATAGGGGCGCTGGTGGCTACTTCAGAACAACAACCGGCTTTTTTTTTTTTTTTTCATCTTCTTCTTCTACTAAGCATTGCCCTTGGAAATCATAAACCGTGCCTGGCTCCGTCGTAGCCAATTGACATTTTGTTTTCCCCGTCAAGTCAAACTCAAAATCCCGTCAGGGATCCGTCGAAATGTACTCCATCCCGTTAAAAAAATCCGTAAAATAAACAATGGTACCGAACAAATACAACAACGTAACACACTCTCTCGGCTCGCCTACGCTGATCCCCAGTTTCTACGGATCCTTAGCGGCTGAAATGGGGAACTTGCATGAAAGCCCGATTTGGGAGAAAAGTATATTGGTGAATTGGCACATGGACAGAAGGATATCAACGGTAGTTGCAGCCCGATTGGTGCGTCTGGCGATTTTTAGATAAATTTCAAAGTTCTTCAGGAGGGGACAGATGGTGCGAGGGAAAATGACGTCAGTGTGCAGATGTGAAGCATTTGAGGGAACTCTAAATGTTTTGTTTACAAATGACAAGAAAAATTTAACCCCAGAAAACGCTTCTTCCCCCCTCTTCCCATCACCATCCATTTCATTAGCTGTCCTAGTCCTTTGACGTAACCAAACCCCCACTAAAAATTTTTGAAAATTCGCTTTAAAGAAACCCTTGATTGATTTAAACTGCGACTAAAACGCTGAAAATTGTACACATGATGGGTTTATTATTCATGAATTCAGCCAGATCCAGCTTGAAATTACACGAAACTCGACACCCTACACCCCTGTGATCTCAAAACCTTTGAATATCCCCAATTTGGACCCGCTTTTGGCGCTTTTGGGAGTTAGTTGATCAAACTGATCAGATGTTAGGATCAACTAAATCCCAAATGGAGTCTATGTGCGGAAAAACGAGTTTTTTTCGAGCAATCCTAGGGCAAGATATGACCCGTACGGCGTATGGTGTACGAATAAATGCCCTAATTCGCGTTTTTTCGGAACATCTTCAAGACCCAAATTGAGAACAAATTACAGATTCGCGGTGTATGGACATCAATGTAATTCACAAGAAACGCTAATGTGCTGCTCTGTGGGCTAGCCCACGGCTAAACTTGAAAAAAGCGCTAGATCGTTGCTCCAAGTAAAAACAACAAAATATAAAATTAAAAAATAAAAATAAATCACGGCAAAAGCGAGAAAAACGGTAATACGTGGCCAAAGTAGAGAAATAGCGCCAATTCACGACCAAAAATGGTGCTAAATTTGTGGCTAAAATTGGAAAAACGCTAAATAGCGGCCTAAAATTGAGAAAAAGAGCTAATTCGCACATGAAATTAAGGATAAATCTCAGATTTCACGGTATAGAGACCTTTGACGTAACCAATGTGCTGCTGTTAGGTGGTGAGTCACCGCCTTACAAAAAAGCGTCAAAAATTGCGGCTAAAATTGAGCATAGCTGTCTATTCGCGAAAAGAAAGGAGAGAAGAAGCTAATTTGCGGCTAAAATTGCGAAAAATGGTAATCGCGAAAAAATGGAAAATTCACCGTAAAAATTGAGAAAAATAGTAATACGTGGCTAAAATAGAGAAATAGCGCCAATTCACGACCAAAATAAATGGCTAACAGCGATAATTTTGCAGTCGACATTTTAAAAAATTGCAATTTCACAGTACCTGAAGGCAAGGTCTGCTAAAACCGACAAAAAGCGGTAATTCATGGCTAAAAGTGAAAAAACCCGCTTTGACGAAAGAAATAGGGAGATACAAACGTAAATTCGCAACTAAAGAAAGAGAAAAAGAGAAGAATCCCATCAGCCCATCAGCGCAGAAAGGCGCTTTGTAGCTGAAATTGGGAAAATGCTAAATAGCGGCCAAAAACTGAGAAAAGAGCTAATTCGCAGTAAAGTTGAGGTTAAATGCAGATTTCACGGTATACATAGAGACCAATTTACGGTAAGACTGAAGAAAAAACCCCAATATGCTGCTGTAAGGTGGTGTGTCACCGCCTTAAAAAAACGTTAATTCATGGTTAGAATGGAGAGGAATGACTAAATCATGGCTAAAATTGAGCAAAATCATCTATTCGCGAAAAATTCACGGCTAAAATTACGAAAAAAATTCGCGAATAGAAGTAGGAAAAGGCACTAATTCTCGGGTATTTTAAAAAAAAACGTCAACTCGCGACTGATATTGGAAAAACTCAAATCCGTCATTTCCGGTGGCAATTTTGTCTAAAAAAATATTCACGAACATAAGGTAGAAATAACGCGAAAATTTAAAAAAAAAAAAGACAAAACAAAACAAAAAAACAAAAAAAAACAAAAAAAAAAACGGTAATCCTAAGCTATTTAGGCAGCCTAGGTATGCCTAAATTTTAAAAAGCGCTAATTCACGGCTAAAATTGGGAAAACTCACTGTTAATTCCCCTGTTTCTGGGAAATAATTCGGCTAAAATCGAAAAAAGCGCTTATTCATGAGTATGGATAAAAAAAAAAATTGCTAATTTGACGCTAAAATGAAGAAAAACGTAAATTCGCAGTTAAAACCTAAGAGATAAAGATCTTATAAATTAGCGCCTAGGCGCTGATTTGCGGCTAAAATTAAGAATACATCGAAGATTCCGGGTTTTTATGGGCCAATGGTAAAATTGAGAATAAACGTTACTTTGATGCTCTTAGGCCTCGGTACCACCTAAAAAAGAAAAATGCGTTGTTCCATGCCTAAAAGTGCAAAAAATCACGCCCAAAATTGAGAAAAATGTCATTTAAAGGCCAAGATTGAGGAAAATGGCTAACTCACAGTTAAAATGGAGAAAAATAGCCTTTCGCGAATAGTAGCGAAAAAAGGTGCTAATTCACAGATAAAATTGAGAACAAACGCTAATTCTAAAATTGGAGAAAATGCTGATGCGCGGTGAAAATTCCCTATAATTCGGGGAAAATTACTAATTCATGGATAGAAGTGAGAAAGGGTCAACTTCTCATCTAAAATTGAGGAAAACGTTAATTAGCGAATAAAATACAACTTGAAAACAACTTCTATTCACCATTTCCTGAGGCATTTCTTCCTGAAATTGCAAAAAAGAAATCACGAGTAAAATGTTAAAAAATCGCTAATTCACTGCTAAAATTGAGGAAAAAGTTACTCCGCGGCCGAAATGAAGAAAATTCGCTAATTCGCGGGGAACACTGGACCACTGCTAATTTGCGGTTTCTGGGGTAGAATTAGAGAAAGATCGCTATAATTCATTGCTAAAAAGTGAAAAACTGTTAATTTAAATGCAGAGATCGAAAAAAGAGCAAATCCGTACCTAAAAAAGAAAAAAAGCTCTATTACGTGGCTAATTTAGACAAACCGCTAGTTTTTGGATATACAATTGAGAAAAAATTTCGCTCCGGCAGCTGGCGGTCGGAAAGAGTGCATTTCATTTCGTATACGGATACCCTAAGCCGTCCCAGAAGTAATAATGTTGAGACCATAATTTGTTTCGTTAATGTTTGACCCTTCGTCGTACTGTTTGCTGCCGGGTTTGTTTATGCTGAACTTAATTGTAATCAAAGGCTACTTCAAAATGAAATCATCGTACCGAATATAATGATTCTGTAATCAACTGGTGATTTGTTTACCAGTTCAAGCCATATTACCCCCCCCCCTCCATCCAAGTCGACCGATTTGGCCGAAATGCAATACTAACCGAGGACGTATGACTACTGATTTATGGGCCAAATCTCGTTCCGCTAAATTAAATTCTACGAGAGTTATCGTGCTAACAAGAAAACGGCCATAAATATATTATATGTGAATTCCGGAGACCACTGAATTCGTGTTGTAGAGGTTCTGAAACATGAAAAAACATGACATGACCCATGTTTGCCACTAATTGTGCATTTTCAGAATGAAATGCACTAAAAGGTTCATTTGTGACTATAAAATTAAAAAACGCCAATGCACCGATACTGGTGGCAATTTTGTGAACAATTGAGATTAAAAAAAAAATAATTCATGAATAAAAAGGATAATAATTGCTAATGCAATGCTAAAATTAAGTAAAATTGTAATTCACGACCGAAATTGAGAAAAAAGCGCTAATTGGTAGCTAAAGTGGACGAGAAGTGATGCTAATTCGCGATTTCTCGCGACAAAATCGGCTAAAATCGATAAAAAGGCGGTAATTCCCAGCCAAAATCTAGAAAATGGCGCAAATTCTGAAGAAAACTGCTAATTTTCGGCTAAATTCCTAGAAACACGCAAATCAGCAGCTAAGGTTATGAAAAACTCATAATTTAACCCTACAAGAAAGTTATATTCCTTCATTATTTAAAGGGCCTCATAGAAATATCCATCTCCGGCCCCACGACAGGTGTAGGTCTGCCTCTGAGGCGATCATTGCGATCGTAAGGGCCGCTGTATAGTACGTCAATTTTGCCTTATTTACATCTTTAATTGCGCCTGCTTGCACCAAATTTGACCCTTAAAAAAATTATCATTGATGATCAGAGGTTTTTTTTTTTTTTTTTTTTTTTTTTTTTTTTTTTTTTTTTTTTTTTTTTTCAACGAGGATCCACAGAAACCACCTTTGCTATTAATTCACCCAACGAGACTGCAACCCACGGCTGTACGTCTGACGTGATGACTGTCGTTTGTTCGATGGCGTCCTCACAGCCACTGGCGACAGTCTTGGTTTCACTATTAACGCTGCACCCACGTAACCCTCGGTGATGGCTTCTTGCACGCTTTGCCTATAGGCCCAGGCACCATCCCAGCGTGTGACAAATGAATTATTTTCATTTTCCGAAAAATACCGTGACGCCATGAAATATTTTTATGGCGAAATGGTTAAACGTACAGAAAAATGATGGGTAATTCTGAGCTGAAGTAGCCCAGATACTTTTCAAGTGACTACAATGTCCAGTTAGGGGAGGGGGATTCCTCGAAATGAACGCAGTTTTTTTTTTCATTTACTTAACCCTTTACCATCATTCATATAAACATCGTAAATTATATCGCAAAGTGGGGTATTAACGAGCTGCTGGGTTATACGAATAAATGCGAAGTTGAGAGAAATAAAAGTAAGCCGTCGGCCCAAGAAATAGGCTGTACGAATGAGTATGGACGGGGGTGGGGTGAGGTTTAAAAGTTTCCAGAAATATGATGGTAGTTAAAAGACTAAACTTTAGCTTAGAGAAAGGTATATATATAACCTTGGGACTATTCCCAGCTGCAAGCTAAGGTCGAGCCCTCTTGTAAGTCCCTGCTCCGCATCCTTTCCCTTCTATATGTATATCGGAAGACCGCGTCCTCATCCTCGACCACAGCCTCATTTCCTGAGTTGAACAATCCCCCGTCCCATAATTTATACCATAAACCATTTCAATGGGTGGGAGGGGAAGAGGAAAATTGCTTATTGGTTATTCTGAGAATCCAAGCATCATACAGGGGGTGGGTAGTGAGGAGGGTGGAGTTAGAGTTACGGTTATGGATAGTCGTTAAGGATAGTTATAACAGCTCCTCTCCTTCTATATTTCTGTTCATAGAAACTGTAACTTATGTAAATATGTTAATCTTGCGTGATTTACAGGAAAATCTGGTCAGTTTTATTCAGTTAGGGTTTTGCTGATTTCGTAAGTTTTCAGGATTTGCACGTTCATTTTTCCCTCCTCTTTCCATTCTGAAAGCAAAGCCAATTAAATGAATCTGAAAGTTTTCCCAACTTTGTGCCTATTTTCCTTGTAGAAAGGGCTTGGTTTTACTAAACTAGATTGAGAAGGTTGTTAACAACGAGTTAGACTGTACCTGAACCTTCGGTGGAAGTTATGATGGTTTTTGCATACCAATTAAGCTCTTCTCCTGTTTGTTGTTCGTTTAAATGTAATAAGCTTTAGCTGCCTGAACGGTAGACGGATTTCTCGCGGGATTATAATTGTTATCAAAGCGAAAAACGAGGAGTCTAATCGTAAAAACGTGGCAATATTTATCACTAACGATAACTAGTTTCAAGAGGATCAATTTGACTGTACCAGTATAACTTTTTACCTTCTCGTTAAGCTCGAAAAAGTTGTTTTATACAGTTTGAAAGAAGAAAAGTGTCGTAAACTTCTTGACTGAGCTCCCTTTTCTGTAAGGGAGTCTTCACTCTTTTAACCCCCTCCTGTTCTTTTCTTGTCTTTTAATTCCTAATAACCGATGAATAAGTGAGAAACTTCGGCTGGGGATTCTTTAAAGGTTTACAAAGCGTGCAGCTTGAAGGAAAAAATTGCAAAAAACTAAAAATAATGGACTTTAAACGCTTTGAAAAATGTCTTTTCAAAGAGTTTTTCATCGAGTCTTTAGTAGTTTTTTTTTCTTCTCCTTTTTTTGGCAGAAGAAGCTTGATACCTTTTCATCTTTGAATAATAGATAAGACAAACATTTGCCACGTGCCAGAAAAAATGATATAACGACTTGTTTTTAATGGCATTCCCTTTTACAAAAATTATGGCAAGGGATGAGAGGGTCGGTGATGAATTCAACATGCACCCGACCCCCTTCACCCCTTTCATTGAATTCATGAGCTTTCCTCTGTCCTCCAAATGCTTTCTCCCGTGGGCTATAGGTTTAAACGTGAATACGTGACTCCTCATCCCACGGGCGAGCTCTTCATTCGCCTCCCTCGCCCACAGCCCCCGTGCATATAAATACACACATCCTTCCCCTCCACCCATTCACCTGAGGCAAGAGGGTCACCCTGTGGTTTTCAAACTTCCAACGCACATTAGCTTTCATCGATGTGTATTCGGGCGTACTGAAGTAAAATTATATAGTGAGCGTATATAGCGCTGGGGGGGGAGGGGAACAAGTGGAGGTTGGAAAAGAGAGTGTTAGAGCCCCTTTCATCATACCGTTCCCCCCTCCCCTCTTACCCACCAACCACTCATGCACTGGTGGCCACTTCAATGTGAATTGTCAAAAACCGCATCAAAACGTCAGGCAGGGACCGGCGAATACCACTATGGTCATATGCATATTGAGGCCTTCCCCCGTTGCCTTCATCCTCTGTTTAGTGTCCTCACTTGACCGCTATCTGTTTGGTTTCTATTTCCGATAGAGCTAATTATTTTGCATATTACGTAACAACCGAAAAAGGCTGTACAAAATGAGTCAGCCCGGTCAATTTTGATGATCGTTAACAGTTCGTGCACACAGAAGTTAAATATTTGTCATGGCAAGCGCCCCCCTCTCTCACGCTGATTTAAATAGACGATTTACGCAAACAGCGGGAAAAAATCAATAATTGACGGCTAAAATTTGAGAAAAAACAGAAAGTAATCGCAGCAGACCCATAGCTAATATTGAGAGTACGCTAACTCACGGTTTCCCGGGACAACTCTACTAATGGCGTTTTCCATTTACATTAAATTCTGCTCCAGAGCAATTCATTTCCATTCGTTCTTACTGAATTAAAACATATGTTAATAGAAAAGACGGCTGGAAATGAATTGTTTCAGAGCAGAGTTCTATGTAAAAGGAAAACGCTATAAATTGAGAAACCCCGGTAATTAGGGGCAAAAACTGAGGAAATTGTTGGAAAAAACGTGGTAAAATCGAAGAAAAAATGATAATTCTCGGATTTATTTGAGAAACCTCGCTAATACGTGGCTGAAAATAAGGCGACCGAACTAAGAAAAACCACTAAAGTCCGTGGTAACATTCAGTTAAAGCGTTCATTCGCAGCGAAACTTTAGAAGGAACGCTTGGAACGTTCGAGGCTAAAGTATGGGGAATGAGCGCTCATGCGTAGGTAAAATAGAGAAAAACGCTAATTTGTGAATCAATTTGAGAAAATCCGCTAATACGTAAAAAAATTGAGTAAAAGCGGTAATTCTCGTTTAAAATTGAGAAAATTGAAACATTAAGCGCTTGGGCGCGGCAAGAACTGAAGAAAGTCCGTGATTCGCGGCTCAAATAGAGAAAAAAAAATGCACGCATAAAACTGTAGCCGTAGGATCCTATACATTGTCTGTCTTCCCTCGTTGAGGTGCGTCAAAAATGAACCGGTTTCGGCTGCTCGCTATCGTTTAGCGACAGCTGTACTTTCAGGAGTTTCAGTTGTACTTTCAGACGCTGAAGATGGTGAGCAGTCGAAACCGGTTCGTTTTTGACCCACCTCAACGAGGGAAGACACACAATAATGTAGGCTCTTATACGGCATACAGTTTTATAATTAAATAAATTAAATGAAAGTGATATCTTCCGGACGACGATGGAACAGCATAGCCCAACACGATTCGAGTTTCGAGAAAAAATGGGCTCCCTGGCGGGATTTGAACCCGCAACCTCTGGATTACGAGTTCAGCACGCTACCAATTGCGCCACGGTGACGCCTTTGGAAGTCGTACTGCGAGGAATCAGCTAACCCGGGAAGATATCACTTACATTTAATTTATTTAATTAAGTACCGGCGACAACATCTTTCTACTTCTATCGACCGTCATTCTATGATATGATAACACTGGCGTGGTTTACCTTTGTCGTAAGGAGAAACGTTTAGAGTTTCGAGAAACAATGGCCCTGGGTGGGGTTCGGCTTAGCTGATCCCTAGCAGTACGATTTCCAAAGGCGTCACCGTGGTGCAATTGGTAGCGTGCTGGAGTAGTAATCCAGAGGTTGCGGGTTCAAATCCCACCGGGGAGCCCATTTTTTCTCGAAACTTGAATCGTGTTGGGCTGTGCCCGTAACAATTTAAAAAATTCAGTTTTCATTCTGATAACAGGTTCCAAACCACATTACACTGCAAAGGTTCAATGTTACCAGTTGCGGATCCCAGGCTCAGGAGGGTCGAGCCCTCTCCTTAACTTTTGTTTGTAAGGTGAAGACGGTGCTATTCGGTGAGGGGGGGGGATCGAATGGTTCACCGATTGAGTCAATTAATCTTGTAAGGGTGCGAATAGCCTCTTGTTTGGCAGTTTTTTTCGGCGCAGCAAGTCACATCAGGCGTGTAATGAATAGCGCCATTTAAGCCGTATACATATACATAACATGGCGCAAATGCAGCATTGACGACTTTCGGGCGCAAACAGTCAGTTTTGCCATTTGTGTGGTGCAAATAGTCTGTCATACCATTTTCAGGTTGCAAATGGTCATGTTTGCCACTTCCAAGGTGCAAATTGTCTGATAATTCTCGGATTTATTTGAGAAACCTCGCTAATATGTGGCTGAAAATGAGGCGACCGAACTAAGAAAAACCACTAAAGTCCGTGGTAACATTCAGTTAAAGCGTTCATTCGCAGCGAAAGCACACAAGTACACAATTATTACAGTTTTTTTTTCTTTAACAGCAAGCATTGCATGTTTAACTATTTTACACGCACGAATGGCCAGTTTTTCTATTTGTGGCTGGAATCACCTGTTCAGGCATTGCAGGGCGCAAATTCGGGGCTCATAAAGTCAGTTTCGTCATTTTTAGAGCGTGAATCACCAGTCAGTTTAGCCATTTTCAAGGCGCGAATCGTCATTTTTGCCCATATTCATGCCATAAAAATAGTCACGTCAAGCCGAAAGCAAAGAATGGTCAGTTTGGCCATTGCTCGCGAATGGTCGATTTTGCACTTTTCAGGGCTGGAATCATCTGTTCAGGCATTTTCTGGGCCCGAATAGTCAGTTTAGCAGTTTTTGGAACGCGAATGATCATTATTGGCCATTTTTGGCGCGCAAATGGTTGATTTTGCCATTTTTGGCGCGCAAATGGTTGATTTTTCCATTTTTTGCGCGCAAATGGTTGATTTAGCCATTTTTATCATTTTCAACACACACATAACCAAAAATACAGAATTTTCCAAGCCCCTCGTATATTAGCGAGTCTGATCGGCGGCTGAATCTTTCTATTTTGGGGTTTCTCTACATAGGGATACCCAAAATTGAGACAAAATTTTCATTTTGTCACCGTCCGCTCGTACTAGTGACCCTGGAGTCAATAGAATCGGCTGATGCCGACGACCATGATGTGAAATATTCATTTCTGGACCGGCTAATATACTGATTTTGTGGCAGCGGAAGCCACGCAATGGTTTGGGGGGGGGGCGAACGTGTCCCGAGAAACTGGTTTTTAATTATTGAATTCCGCGAAAGTTTGTTTTTCAGGAAGCCAGGCCCGCGACATTGGTTTCGAGAGAGCTGACTTCCCGAAATTTATTTTTTGATTAGGTAAGCAGCGTGAAATTGGACTTTTTTGTGGGAGTGATTCAGGAAATTGGTTTGAATAAGTCAGAAATTTCATTTTTGATGAGTCAGGACAACCCAAATTGGGGTTTCGAATAGCCTGACCTGAACTCATAAAATTGATTTTTTGGGTGTGTCAAACACGCGAAATTGCTATTTGAATAAGGCAATGGCGTGAAATTTTGTTTTGTAGTAGCGAAAGCCACGCGTGAACACGTTAATCTAATTTTTAATGAGCCAATTCAATTCCATGAAATTTTGTTTTTCAGGGAGTCATCTACACGAAACTGGTTTTGAATTAGCCAACCCCCCGAAATTTCCCTTTTGAATGGCTCAACAACTTGCAATTCGGTTTTTAATGATCCAACCCGGTGGAATTTGTTCTTTGAATGTGCCAACAGCGCAAAATGCGCTTTGTGTTGCAGTCAAGGCGTGAAATCGCTCTTCATTGGTGCGTGCCAGCTCCATGAAATTTGTTTTGAATGATCCCACTATCCACAAAATTGTTTTCTGAATCCCTGCGAAATTTTGTTTTTGGATGGAAACAGCCGTCCGCGAAATTTCTCTTCGAAATGAGCCTACACTCAAGAAATCTTAACTTTCGAAATAAGCCTGAGAAAAGAAGAGGCGACCCCGCTAAATTGGTTTCTGACGGGCCAGAACATCAAAATTTGGTTTTATAAAGGGCCAAACCGGTGAATTCCAGTGTGTAAGGCGCGATTCCATAATTAAATCAGCCAAAACTGTGAAATTTAGTTCTCTGAGTGTCAAAGCTGTGAGATTTGGAGTTCGAAAGTACGTAATCAGCGGAATCGCTTGTATGAATGATTCAACGACCCCGCAAAATTTGAGCGAGTTATTTGAGTGAGTAAAACCCTAAAACATTTCAAAAATGGCGCACCCGAGCCACCCACCCTCTCCTGTGCAGGGTAGCCCAGGCGCTAAACAAATGTCGCCCCACTAATAAAGCCATAATATTGGATTTGTGTTCTAGAGAACCTGAAACGTGAAAATGTGATTAAAATAGGTAATTTCATAGTTATCCTCTTGCTCGTTTATTGTAATCCTCAAACCATCGTTTCAGGAGTAAGGGCGCCGCACCGTCCTCAGAGCTCTGAATCCCGAGTTAATTATGTGTACACAGTGATGTACGTGCACAATCCAAATAGTGTATCACATGACCCACAGGCCGGATCATGGTGGGTGCGAACAATGGTGCATTTCATTTTCGGAAGAAAAAAAATGCACTAAAAATAAGAATGGAGGATTTAACGAAGCCACTACGCACCCCCTATTTGCTCGAGTCAAACAAGTGGTCAATACAACAGTGAGCAAGACAAGGGGTGGGGCTGTGGAGTGGCGAGAAGGGGTTTTTGAGGGTATGAAATCCGATTTATATTGAATGACCAGGTACATGGGGCCAGCAAAATGTATAAAGATGGTAACAATCAACCAAATGGATCCCCGTTCCTCCTTGCCGATACAAAACCGACCGTTCTTTCCATCCCGAAAATGAAAGTTATGTGAAGAGGGGTATAGGATGACGGCAGTGTGGTGGGTTCGGGAAGGGGGGGGACCAGCAGTGGAGACAGGAATGAGTTGGAAACTGTCGGGTGATGTGCGGAGGAGGTTATGGTGGGGTGGTTTGAGGGAGAAGGGTTGAGTGAGAGGTTTTGATTGATTGGAAAGGATGAAAAGAGGAAACGAAATAGAAAGATTACCACAAACCTAACTTCATAACAAAAGCAGGTGGATGGTATTGTATGTTCTATTTCTACTTTTAAAATATCTGGTAGTTTTTTGCTGAATTCAGCAAAGCATAACAAATTAATACATTGAGGACGATCTCGAAAGATTAAACAGATTTAAAATATAAATTGTATTCATAGTATAATTGAAACGCCTCTGTACCTATTACTGCCCTTGTGAACGATTTTACATTAATCTCAATTTACGCGGAAGGTAGCCGTTTAGCATTGCTCAACAAAAAGTAAGATGTCAAGTTTCACCGATGAAATGAGAACGAAATATACATTTAAGAGTTTTATCTATGCAGGAGGAAAATTAACCAGCGTATGACCCTTCCCCCTGGTACCACTAAATTCCCTCGGATGAAGGAATGTTGTTAGCTATGCTACAAAAGGACCATACAGAGCATTCGGGGACGACTCTTAAAGCAATTAACCCAGCAGTTGAACAAAAAAAAAAAAAAAAAAAAAAAAAAAAAAAGAGAGAGAGAGAAAAAGTCGAAATGAAGAAGAACCAGAAGTGCTGGAAAACACTGTAGCGATGTGAGGAGGGAGGGGGAATGGTTTGCGGGTTCGTTGCTTGTTGGGGGTTTGGGGTGTCGCAGATTAGGCTTACTGACAACGAGGCTAATGGTCCTAACTTTTTACTTGGCGTTTAAACAATGAGATGAGAGGGAGGAGAGGGGCACCGCCGTCGAGGGAAAACCTGGGGCTCTGAAATATTATTTTAATGCTTCTTTTTCCAATTATTAAAAATCTAGATTTAGTAAAAATGGCCAACATTCCTTCTTCAATTAACAGAAAGTGATGAGCCTGAAAGTTTTGAAATACCCCACTTCTGTGTTTTAATAGGCACGCGTCCACCCGTGGCTTTCTAAATGGACGTCTGTCAAGCAAAACGTTGCGGGTCTGAAAAAATCCAGCGGCGGGCCATCATTTTATACCTCCTCGATGTGGTGACATTACCATTGTGCGGGAACAGCGGAGTGGAATTAAAATGGAGGGGGACGGATGAAAATGGGTAGGGAAGCGAATACAAATTTGATTAAATCATGCTCACCCCCCCCCCTTTCAAACACAGTGCCCCACGACTCTCGTTACCAGAGTTTTTTCAACCCCCCACCCCACCACTCCTACTCAAAAATGACGTATGAATTTATGGACTGTTGCACATGCTGTCCCTGGCACTTTTTTAATTCGTGTTTCTTTCGAACAGAAATATTTCAGTTACAAGGTTATACTTTATTCCCTCGAGTTGAGTAAAATTCGACGTCAAAACTTCCTCATCTCGCATTAGTGAGAAGAATGGAACGAGAGAGAAAGGGCGCTGGATTGGTGAAAAACTTAATTACATTGTCAATAGCAGACGTTTCAATCTCCAAGAAAAACAGGGCCATAACTTGAAAAATCAAATGGAGGAGCGAGGAAGAGTAGCTGGCTTATGCCAAAGGTCATTTTCGGTGCGGACGCTAAGGGTGTTGTACGTCCAATTCCTCTATCTCGTGCACTAGGTACTAGAAAGAAAAATTGATACGGATATGGTTGTCAACTTTTTTCTTGGTATTTTACGGACGACTTGGCTGTTCATCAGAGCAGAATTGCATTTCTTTGGGTCTTATAAACCGCATCCGGCTCAAATTGATACACTTTGAAAAACATTTTAACGGGTTCGATTCAGTAAATTGTCAATTTCATGGGTTTGTCTCCCTGGAAAAGCCAATTTGGTGGGTCCGGCTACTTTAAAAATGCTAAAGTTTGCCGAGTTGACCAATTTAGAAATAAATTTGGTGGGGGGGTTAGCTCATGGAAAAATGGAATTTAGTGAAGAAGGCTCATTCAAAACAAATTTCGCAGGGCTGGCACACACAAAAAGCAATTTTATTGCATCGAAAACGTAATTACGCTCTTTTAATCCATTCATTAAGCAATTTCACAGGGTTAGTTAATTGAAATAATCAATTTCGCAGGGTCGGTTAATTAAAAATTATCAATTTCGCTGGCAATAATTGGAAAAACATTTTTGTGGATTTAGCTCATTCCTGAATTTCCTGAATTTCACGGATGTGGCACTTTCAGAAACGAATGTGGCTCTGAAATGAATTAAGCGCCCGTAAATGTTTCAACAATTCTCCGACCTGTCGAGAGGGGCAGAGGATACTTGGTCCGTAATGCCTGTGCCTGGACTTCCTTGAGGGCCCGGATTTTGGAAATCAAGAATGGGGCTAAAGCATCACTGTGGTGGTTGGAGTTTTGTTGTGGTTGAAGTATTGCTGCGGTTGGAGCTTTGATATGGTAGGAGCTTTCACGTGAGGACTGGATTATGCTAGGGTTGGAGCTCTATTTTCGGAACACGGTTGGGATTGGATCACGGCTGCGTTTAGAGTTTTACTGTGGAGAGCTTTTTGTGGTATGTGGATTTCTGTGGCTGGAGCTTTGGAGTTTGGTGTGGTTAGAGCTTGGCTTTGGTTGCGGCAGTGACGGTTGGAGCTTTACTGTGGTTGGAGTATTGCTGTGGTTGGTGCTTTGCTGTGGTTGGAGCTTTGCTGTGGTTGGAGCATTGCTGTGGTTGGAGCTTTGTTGTGATGCCTTCGAATGACCGGTGCCTAGGCCGTCGCCGACCTTAAACCGGCACACCGCCCCATCCGTGGCCCAGCTGCCACAGCAAGAGGCGGGTCGCTCCCCCGGTCCCCGTCCGTTAGCCACGACTGGTGACCAGCCAGCCGTGCCCGAGAGAGACCACGCGGAGGTGGACGTTCTCCAAGACCGGAAGAGTGGAGAAACGCCTCCGACCCGACTTACCCCTACCCTTCAATGGGCATCATGGGCCCCAGCCCCCTCCGCGCCAACCAGGCGTGGGAAAAGGACAGGACCTTTTCAAACTTTCTCCGGCTCCCGACTAGCGCTGGGTCCGCCGGAGGGCCCTCCATTCCCCACTCCCGATGACGCAAGTCGTCATAGAACCCGCAGCGGCGCAGCACGTGGTTCGTAATCAGCGGTCTCGTCCTCGTCGCCACAAGGGCACAAAGGAGAGTCCCGCCGCCGGAATAGCCACAACTTGGCGTTGAACGATTCATGAACGGTGAGGATCGAGGTGGCCGCGTGTTCAGGTATGAACCACCTGGCCGCTGCCAACCGAATCCGCACGTCGGGTAAGAAGCTGAACAAACGCCTACCAGGCGTACTGCCAGCCCAACGCTCCTGCCAGGAGGCTCCACCACCAAGTCATCGAGGAGGCGAAGCGCCCCCGGCAACCACCCGCCCGACACCAAAGGCACAAGACGGTCCACCCAGTCCTCCCGACACCCCACCAGCTCCAATGAGCTGGAGATGGCCCGGCGCCTGTACACCCAGGCGTCTAGTAGGAGATCAGCCGGAGGCACCCCGCCATGACCTGAGGGGCGTCTGAGCATACGATCCTGCACGCCATGATTACCCGGATCATACTACAAATTTGCTGTAGTTGGAGCTTTCCTATGATGGTTTGATTTTTGCTGTGGCTGGAGCTCTGCTGTGGTTGGAACTTTACTGAGGTTTAGAGCTTTTTGTGATCTGGGTTTTGCTATGGCTGTAGGTAATTCACTGCGGCTGTTTCTCAAATTTTACGGAAGCTTTATTAGCGTGGATCTTCACAGTGGCTGATAGAGATCGCTGTGGCTGAATCTTTTCGTTGTTAATGTGTTATTTGTGGTCACTGTGGCTTGACCGTGCCTTCTTCGTGGTTGAGAAGGTCAACTGAAACTGACAGTGGATGGACCGTACTTTCGTAGTGATTGGAAGTTGGGTGATCAGATGTATAAGTAGTTTCCGAGGACGGCTGGCACGAAAAACTAGGAAAAAAGTAGGACGCTTGCAACGGGAAAGTAGGACAAGACAGTAGGTTGCCGAAAATCAAGTTAACAACGACTAATCGTTGTTTACTCGATTAAGGTGTCATGCTTACTTAAATGTGATAATAATGTAACAGCTTCAGTGGCGTAACAAAGTAAGTGAAAAAACAAACAAAACAAAAAACCCAAAAAATGAGTGAATTCACTCATACTACGAAATATGGTAGAAATAAAAAGTCATGACCGAGTTTGCTAAGATAGGAATCAATGAGCATTCCTGCACTTGCTTGGACGGCACGGACAGCTCAAATTTAAATGCGTTATGACCATTTTTTATCAATTTTAGTCGCGATTTCATGACTTTCCTTGATTTTAGCCGCATATTCGAGCTTTTTCTCAATTTCGGTCATGAAATCGAATCGAGAAACAACAGATTAACACGATTTTAGATGCGAATAGCCGCGTTTTCTCTATTTGAAAGGGGAACATTTTTTCTATTTTAACCGAGAGAATCAGCGCTGTACCTCAAGTTTTGCCTCAAATGGGTTTTCCTGGAATTTTAGCAGTGAACAACGTACCTCAATTTATAACCGCGTATTAGCGTTTTAATTAATTTTGGCCATGAATGAACGCATTTTTTCTCACTCTTAGCCTTTTCTCATCTTTGCCAATAAGTTGCCCCCAGTAACCGTGACTTCGCGATTTCCGGATTTTGCCAGGCGTTTTTGTCAAGCTAAGAAAGCTTCGAATTAGCGATTTTTCTTAATTTTAGCCGTGGACTCTGAACATCACATTAGCGTTTTTTGTCTATTTTAATAGTAAAAGAGCCTCATTACAACTTGAATTAGCGATTTTTCTCAATTTGTTTTTTTCAAATATTGCATCGAGAATACCGAATCAGTTTTTTCTTCTTCGATTTTTCGATCAAGAACTGGCGATTTTTCTCAATTTTAGCCGGTAATTGGCGATTTTCTCCATTTTAGCTGCAATTTGTGAGCATTTTCTCAATTTTAACTGTCAATTAGCTCTTTTTCTTAATTTCAACAGAAATTTATTGAATTCATGCCAAGAACTAGAGCTTTTTTGATCATCAGTCACTTGTGCTCTCTCCACACACTGTGAATTGGTATTTTTTTCTTCTTTATTTTTTTCTGTGAGTTAGTTTTTTTTTCTATTTTAGCCACGAATGAGCGATTTTTCTCATTTTTGGTCTTGAATTACCGCTTTTTGTCAATTTTAGCCGCAAACTTGATAGTGCGTTTGCGTTTTTTTTCTAAATTTAAACCGTAAAAGAGACATCATAAACTGCGAATTTGCAAATTTTTCATGAATATCAAACCTACTAATCTTTATTTTCCCATTTTCAAGGTTTTTAGGAACCTCCTCGGAAGAGGGGACCGTGTCTGTCTGTCCCTCTCGCCACTACCAAGGCACACTACTGATTATTACTTATTGGACGACTTTTTTTAACGGGACTGAGTATATTTTGACGGATTTATGACGGAATTTTAAGCTTGACTTGACGAGGAAAGCCAATGTGTCAGTTGGCAACGCTTGTTCTGAGCCTTTTAGGTACGAAGTACACCGATTATTGGGCTAATAGCGTACCATCTTCATTGCCAAAAGCACGGCCATTGAAAGGTGGTCCAGCCACACGACCAGTGAAAGAAGCGAAATTTGGTATTGAAAGTATAAAAATCCACGAAACTGGGATTTGAAAGACCACAAACTACGGAATTATGGTTATTAAATTAGCCAAATCCGTGAATTTTAATTCTGAAAGAGCCGCATGAATATTTAGAACTAGCGAAATTAATTATAGGAAGATCTAAGACCACGGATTTTGGTTTTTGAAATAATGAAAATACGCGAAATTTGGGTTTGAAATGTCCAAAATTCGTGAAATCGGGTTTTGGAGGAGCACAATCCACTGTACAGTTTGAGTTTACTTTTGGCTTATTTCATTTACGATAAGAGTTGTTATCGTTATTACTTATTGTTGTAGTGTTATTATTATTGTTGAGGTTGTGTTTAACGTTTGTCTTTTCGGAATTGCCCAAAACTATGTAACTAGAAGGAGCCAAGTCGACGAAATTTGGATTGTGGATAGCCAACATCTGAAAAATTTGGGTTTAAATTAACAAAATCCGCAAACTTAGGTTTTGAAACAGTGAAATTCAGCAAAACTTTGGATTTGTAAGATCCAAATTGACGAAATTGGGGGTAAACAAGCCAAAACTGGAAATTTAGTGTTGGAAAGAGCGAAATTAACTATATGAATTGCCAAACCTGTCATTCAGAAAGAGCCAAAGTCACAGAATTTGGGTTTTAAAAGAGTGAAAATCAGCGAAAATAAAAAAAGCCACGAAATTTGGTTCTTCTTACAGAAAAAAATCTCCGAAATTGGGTTTTCAAAAGAGCGAAGTCCGTGAAATTGGGTTCTGAAAGAGCGAAATTCTGTAAAATTTGTTTTTATAAGGGGCAACACCACGATTTGGGTTTTAAAAGAAAATCAACAAAATTTATGAAATAAAAAAATCCACGGAATTCGTTTTTTGAGTTGCCAAATTTGAAACGTTTGGTTATGGAAAAGTGAAAATCTCCAGCAAAATTTGTTAATTTTAAAAAGTCAAATTCATGATTTTTTTTTTGTCATTCGTTCTTCGCCTAATTAGGTTTTTTCAATGGACCGAACCTGCCAAACTGATTTTATAAAGAGCTAAAGCCACGACACTTTGGTTTTGAAAAGGCAAGAATCCCTGACATAGTGTTTTCAAGGATCAAAGTGCACAAAATGGTGTTCTGAACGATCAAAAACCAATTTTATGGACCCTATAAAATTGGTTTTTGAAATAGCGAAATCCACGAGATTGAGTAATCTTGAGTCCACTAAATTTTTTTTTTAAGGTTCAACCCCCGAGAAATTGGCATTTGAACGAGAGGAATTCGCCAAATTTTGTTTTTGAAGTTGCCAAACGCGCATGACGAATTTTTAGTTAGACTGGTGGAACTTTCAGTACAAAATGTAAGTACTTTTGCGCTCAAAAGTCGATATTGGAACCATGCGAAACATCATCAGTTCTCAAAGGACATAACTCTGGCTTTGCGTGTTTGCTGTAGAGACCGCTGAATATACTCGAAAGGGTTGTTGCACTTTTGTGGGTTGATCCCTTTTGCGACTGAAGGCTTGAACGCCTCTATTACACCTCCCTCAACCATCCCATCCAACTCGTCCCGACAGGATTCTTCCAAGGAATTCTCGTGACTGAGTGGTAATGCATGTCGAAAGGTTAAATTCGCCTTCTTGACAATGCCCCCCCTTCCTCCACAGTAAAATAATTAAACAAAAAGTACAAAAGCGACAAATTTATAACATTTAATATTGATTAAAACCCACGTTTCAACTATCAGTCCCTTCTTCTTCTTCTTCTTCTACTTCTTCACCAACATCGGCGTTCTCCTTTAGAACTTGCGCAGGCTTCGCGGTCGTTTGTTCGCTCGAATTCAAATTCGGATGAAGTACCGCCATAAGTGCTTTAGAAATGACACCAGCCGTGTCGAATTTCCCCTGAGCCTCACCCGTCGTCTCGAACAGTTTGGACAGCGGGGATCGGTGAAGGCGAGCTGAGGCTGACGTTGACGTTCCCTCTGTGATTGCTTCCATCTGTCTTTCAATCCGTTTCTTCATTTCAAAGTCTTCGGCGGAGTCACCGAAGAGACTGTACTCACTAGGATAGAGCATGCTTTTGGCGACTGAGTCGATGTAGACGCTGAGGCGTCGACTGGTGACTAATTTCAATGGGTAGTGAGCGGCGAGTTGGGTGAGAGCTTTGACAAGGTGGTCGATTTTCATGCATTGTTTGTCTTTGCGCTGGTTCAATTCTTCGAGTTTGTCCATGCCCAGTTCTTTGAGTCGAGTCGCCTTGCAGTAGCTGTAGAGAAGAAGGCGACGGGCGATGATTCGAGCACACTGTTCAAACTTGTTTCTTTGTATAAACAACTGGTCGATTGCCTTGTGGCGAGGGACTTCATTGACGAGTGAGATCAACGGGCGTTTGATGGGCATTCGAGGGGGTGGCACTCGGCCGGAGAGTTGAGCGACATCGGCCAGTGTGAGGATACCGTCGATTGGTTCGAGACTTTGAGCCAGTTTGACCGATGGTTTTTCTTTATTCGAGCGTGTCTTTATGACGTCACCGGACGTTTCACCTTCTTTTTGTTTTTTGTTGGCGTTAACAACCACCTGAGATTCAGTCGGAGTATCATCCGAGCGGTTCTCATCGATGAATTCGTATTTATTTCGTTCTATGTCGGGTGGCTCTACTTCACCTTCGATCTCTTTTGGCGCTTCTTCCGCGCCCTCGGGAACAGCGCACAGAATACTCGGTCTAACTTTAACCAATATAGCGTCCTTTTTAGATTCAGGGTTCACGGTGAGCGCGCCTTTTTCACAATACAGACTGTACTTGCTTCGATCCTCACCAATACAAAACACTCTGCCTGTAATGTCAACCATGTAGCGATTGTCAACGGCGTCTTTGAAATGCTTTTGGCCGTTTTGATCAACTTTTAAGTTATCACCGACGTAGGCTATAATGGTTTTTCGAGCTCGTCGGTCCAGCGAATAAAGGAAGCCTTCATCGTTGACATAAAGTTTCTGTATTTCTGTGTCAGGGTATGGCCTTTTGAAGAGGTCAACAATTGTTGAAGCTTTATTCTTCTTTTTCGGAATTAATGGTTCCCTGTATTTTTTCCTGTAAGATTTTTTACGGGGTGGAGGATCCACTCGTTTTTCTGTTTCACCGAGCACTTTGCCCGTCAAACTTTCTTGTCTTTCTTTTTTTGGATCTTTTCCAGCTCCGACGATCTTTTTCATATACGCCAATTTATCGGCTGTTTTTTCTTCGTAAGCCCCCAAGTTTTTTTTCAAGCATCTACAGCGTCCCCTAGCAACGCGAACGCTCGATCTAGAGCTGAGGCTCTGGAGGTCTTTTGTAACTGAGACTTCCTCGTCTCCTTGTCTACATTTCTCGCATCGACATTTTTTGACTATTTCTTTGTCAAGAAATATTTTCTTTGTTTCCTCGCCCTCCTCTAGTGACTTGACCAGTCGTTCAAACTGTTCTTCGTCGTCAATTAAAATTTTCTTGACGCAGTTCTCTGCTCCACATTTACAGACAGCAACGAGAACTTCATCTTCTTCAGATTCGAGGGATTCCGTCGACACGTGATCGATTTCAGGTTTACTTTCAGAGTCGGCTCGGTTAATTTTCCCAACCCATCGAGTTTTATGTTTGTGCTTTCTCGCCGGATTTTTTCTCCGGTTCAACGTATCTTTGCTCGTGTCCATTATACTCAGAGAGCTTCGAGCGAACCGTTTCCAACAGCGACACTTCCCCTGAACGAATCCGCGCTGTGTTTGGGGTGCGACGGTTTTTCTTGTCGGTCGGCCAGCGGCCCACGCTTCGCCTTTGACAAAACGAAGTCGGTTGTCCGAAGTGATGGACATTAGCGAGATGCGGGTGTTTAGAGAACCACCGCTTGGGCAGTCGCAAGTACATTCGCCGTCATTTTCTGATGTGGGCCCGTCTTGTTTTGGGAGGCAGTTGACTGGATCGTCACTGGTTACTTTTTCCATATTCTGAGAGCTTTCAGCGGGTTTAGTTTTGTCTTTCGAATCTTGCAAAGCCAGGGAATATTCTTTAGTTTTTATTATCTCATCAACTGGTTTAGGCAGCTCCAAATTCTCCTTAGGTGCTACTTTGGGTGGAGCATCAGACTTTCTATGAACTTCTGTGACAACTTTGAGTGGTAAAGTTTTTTTCTCTGAGCCTCCATCCCGTATTTTTATGACGCCTTTCTTTCGATTCTTTTTCATACTACTTTGCGACTTTCTTGAAGCTTTCGACGGAGCTCTACGTTTCCTGTTCTTTTTCGAAGTCGAAACTGATCGTTTGCGACGGGATTTTTTTGGCACGTGATTCCGTTTTTCGACGTCGTCAAGCGGAATAGCACTCGGTTCAGGTAGAACGCTAGCAAGTTTTTGCGGGCCACCGTCGGCCGGAAAGGCCACCATTTTTCCACCTTTACTCTCTTCATCCCGACGAGCGTCTTTCAAGTCACGCTTACGTGACACAGAGTCAGACGGTTTCATCACTATCCCCGCTATTTCCGACGACGGTTCCTCCAGTTTATTGTCCATCTTTGAATCTGTCAACCCGCTGCTGTCATCAATCAAAGTTTGATCGGAGTCGTCATCGAAGTCGTCGTCACTTGAAATCGACTCAAAATACTCTTCACCGTCCTCCTCGTCCAATGTGAACGCATTTTCAGGTTTTTTCTGTCGACACAGCGAACACGGCCACCAAAGTTTGTCCTTACTAATGAGTCGATGATCGCAAATACAGTGAAACAGACCGTCCTCGCCAAAGTGTAACAGAGTGTTATAAGGCGTGTTCGACCGAGGGCCATACTTTTCGTACTCGACCAACAGAAGTTTCCTTAGAGGCTGACTCAATTTTATTTTCTCCGCTGTGTGTTCAGCTCCTTTCAACATCTCCTTGATTATTTCGTAACTTTTAACGAATGCATAATGAGTGACCGTTCGTCTTATAATTAAATCCATCGCTTCTTTGATTGGCTTAACGATGAAAGCCTTTCTCAGACGCTCTCTGGGCGACTCAGTGTGTTTTATATACTTCCTCAAAGCCTTCTCTAAAGTGTACTGTTTCGCCCTTGGATTCACAAAAAACTTGGCTCCTCGAATCGCTTTTGAAAACTCTTCTGAATAATTGCCTTCGAGGGTGTCCGAAACTCTCAATTCATTCAAGTTGTCCATACCGGGCAAAGTGAGCATTTCTTCCATTTCAAGATCTTTTTGATACCCGCGCTGCCTTCGCTCCCGCATAACTTCCATACAGCGGTTGTACTGCTTAAGGCACAATTTATCCTTCTGGAGTTTAATCATTTGCCCTTTTTTCCTTCGTTCCCAATTTATTTCAAGCTGAATATCTCGTTTCACTCGGTTTTCTTCAAGATTGTCCACTTTACGACGAGCGTTCAAAGCAGCTTCAAACATCCACTTTTTCCTCGAGGCTATTCCAAGACGTCGCTGATCGTCTTTAAGCTCTTTGAAATAATCCTTCATTTTTTTCTGGTACGCGTTCCACTTGGTACTTCTCAGTGCTCGCTCTTCTTCAAGTCGTTTTTTAACAACAGCCGAACGTTTTTCAACCCTCTCCAACCTCAGTCTGCATTTTTCTTTTTTCTTTTTTTGCTCCTCCCTTTCAACGCGTAATTTTTTCTCTTTCAGATAACCCCTGAGTCTTTTATTCCATTTATCCTTTGCCTCCTTTTTCGCTTTATTCATGAAATTCTCAACGCCTAGTTCCTCTTTTCTTAAATTCTCTTCGTTTTGCAACTCTTGTGTGACGTAGTGAAGTTGAATTTTATGAATGTACTTCCTGTAGTCGTTATACTCTTTCAAAGTGCACACCGTACGACCGTTTCTCACTTCATTCGTTTTTTCCACTAAAGCCTTTGTGACGGGTTTCGTGAAAAAACCTTTTAAATGCTTGTCATGAAGGGGAGCGTATTCGTAGCGAATGTCATAGCCGTGAGGGTCATAAATGACGAAATGATTCGGGTCGAGAGAGTGAACCAAATTTTCACCGAGTGTGCCGCGAGTGTAGGGCACTTGAAAGCGACGTGGTATGCCCGTCATGGGCATTTTATCGTTGAGAGGTCGCGTCAACCAAATGGGCAGGGCGTCGCTGGGATCCATGAAAAAGGGTGGGCGGGGAAGGGTTTTGAGTCGGTCCGTGATGGGATTGTCTCGGGCGAGACTCAACGTGTCGTACACGGAGAGGTTGACCATTTCCTCGCTCATCTTCGCTGATTTTGTTTTTAAACAAACGCGAAATTTATTTAGCCCCAAAATAAATTTGGAAGAAATTAAAAATAGAAAAAATCTACTTCAATTTTGATTTCAGATGAAAATGCGTCAGAATTACAAAAATGTTTGAAGGCTGGCTGGATCCCAGGATTTCGCCGGGGCAGGGGCTCGGGAAAAAAAGGATGCTGATAACGACGTGGCTTTCCCCCTCTTCTATAGTATGTATACGGTTCCTGAAACAATCCTATCTCAAAATCCCCTCTCCCCATCAAGACGGCCACGTCTGCCACCGCCGTCTTACTGTGCTGGAGATTTGCCTGCAGAACCCTCATACGCCGGATCCCCTGGGGGAGCGGAGCAGGTCCTCCTCCACATCCTCCAGCGTCCTGACGAAAGGTGCAGGTCGAGTAGACATACCCGACGTAATTGCCCACTGCTGCTGTCTCCGTCAGTCAGTTACCTCATCCACCTCCATTTCACTCTCCTCTTCCAATTCTTCCCCTAACCACTGCTTCGAATCACCCAGGATTTAACATGACATTTCACTTTCCATTTAAACTGAAAGATTTCCTGGTGAAGGAGTAAAAGTGTAAGATAAATTTTTTTAAATTCATAAAATTTCACTAGTGCATTACTGCGTGTTCAGATCGGGCCAGCATTTTGTCACAATCTTTGTAAAATTTCACTGGAGGAGGGGTCGTTCTGAATGTTCCCTCGTCTTCTACAGTTTTGAGTATTGATGTATTTAAATGAAGTGTACACCACACATACGCCAGATGCCAGAGCGATTTTTTGCTCTCTCTCACTCTTTCTCTCTCTTTTTATCCTTGAAATATTAGGCAGACCCTCCTTCTATTTTTTAAACGAATATGTTCTTCATCGTCCAGGATTTTTTCCCCCTTTTATCCCTTTTGGTGCCTCGCATTCTTCTGTTACCTTCATGTAGAGAGTGGATAAAAAGGCAATATGTTTTTCAAGGGAACCAGAACCCTTCCTTTTATGCATAGCTGGAAGTAGCCTCTTTTTAAAATTCTGGTGTATTTTGCCGGGGCTATGGGAATAGGATGAGTTGTGTTGTCAAAGTGGCTTTTCTTCAAAGAAGACAAGAATTAAAAAAAGGCTAGATGGACTGTGAAGTGGGGAAATGGAGAGGCATATGGTATTGAGAAAATAATACGGTTATACACGCACAGTGTACAGTTATTTGCCTCTTTATATTCTTACTTTAACTATTATCCTCTCGTGTAATCTATAGTAGATGGACATTTAGAATCATGGCATTGGCAAACGGCTGGTGGACCGTTTAGAATTCCGCTCAAACCAATAAATGAGCACAATTGTATCTTCTGCGTTCCCAGCCAAAATCAACGGAACTGCTCGAGAGATATATGGTTGGAAAAGTGTCCCACCAACATGAATGGCTCAAGTGACTTAATTCATGGCGAAGGAACCGTCTTTCACCAATAAAGGCTCTTTTTAAAGTTCTACATACAAGAACGCCGAAACCCCTTTGGCATAACTCAAATCTATCCACCATTTCCCACCATACACATAGCAATTTCAGTGATAATGCCCTTTTTAGTAGAAGATGGACAATTACATAAGAACTCTTAGAACTCTTATTTATCTTTTATGAAAATAAAAGGAACCTCTTAGGAAGAGGCGTGGAATTCGGTCTGTTGTCGGAATGAGGGATGATGGTGTTGGCTCTTGGGACAAACCTGGGGGGTGGGGTGGGAGGGGGATGCAGTGATGGGAAGCACAGGCAATGAAGTGGAGCTTTACGACTGGCGGAAGCTCCTGCGAATATCTCTGAGCGGAAGCAAGATGGCGACCTCACCCCTCTCTCTTTTTCATAAAAGGTTATTTATCATTCTCTCGAAAGTTGTAGGAGACGTTGCTACCTGTTTGACGTGCTCGCTGGTTCAAAATTGCGATAAAAGGGCTACTTTTAGGGGATGGACTATTTTTGACAAGTATTAGTAGTAGCGGTAAAGAAATAAATTATCACAAATTCGTTTAAATGCTATTATAAGATGATTTGTAGCAAAATTTAATTTCCCGATGGCGTTCATTAAAATTAACTATTCATCAATACCACTGGACTCACCTTTGAACAGACTCAGAAATAGAAAGAAAACAGGAGCTTTATACAAACATTCTCTAGTACCAATCAATAGAAAGTGAATCGCAAATACGAACTTTTACCCACTCTTTGCCGTGGGTGGGAGATTCTATACAGCTTGAAAGGACCATAACCTGTGTAATAGATGCCTGGAACTCGCATTTGAAACTGTTGATTCCTAAGTTAACTGAATGTTGTAGCATCCAAAGGTTCGAATGGGAAGGAGGATCGTGGTAAAAAAGGGGGAAGGGGGAGAGGATAAAAAAAGCAACTCGATGGAAAGCTATCATTTCTTTCCAACCGTGGAATTTCCTCCTCGCGAATCTTTTTGTATTGGCTTTTTTGTTGTTGAAATGGGTGCTTCCTCCCTCGTTCTATTCTTCTTTTTTTCCGCCCTTCAAGATCGATATCAAGGAATTCAAACCTCTCTCTTTCAGCTCCGTTTGTTTCTTTTTTCATCCCCTCCCCACTCTTCTTCAATACAAGCTTTTACCAAGAGTTTAACACGATTTATGATTCTATTTTCCTTGTGATCTCGGCTTTTTTTTATTTATTTATTTCGAAGCTGTAAACTTCACGAACAATTCTTCACCTTGTCTTGTTACAATTCGAGAAAAGGCATTGTGTTCTATACCTCTTAATCAGCAACATTTTAGGAGAATTGTGACGCAAGTTTGAAGTGCTACGTTGACTTTATGTCCCCTATACCTGACTCCGATCCTGATGGACAGAGAACTACTTTCGCTGAAATTGAGAAAGCAATTGAAGCAATCGAGAGTGGCTTTATATGGTTTAATAATGCAGGTAACAGCCATCACGATGGCTTGGTCTTGAGGGTCGTGGCCTAACGTTTTGTCTCCTCGTGCACCAGCTGGGCGGTCAGCGGTCACCTCAACACCTGGTTCAACTCTTCGTTGAAACCATCAATGGTTGTCCGTAGACTCATAACTATCCATCTCGTAAGCTAATTGGTGGCGAGCAGCGCCGACAGCGCTGTGGCAATGGCAGGAAAATGAATTAATACAGTCCAGATCAAATGTAAACAAACGGTCTTGATTACAAGGTAGTTTGAGTTCAGTTTTGTCATTTTAGTGAGTTTTTGCTTATTTATTCTTACTTTTTTTTTCGCGAAAATGCTGAGAATTGACGAAATGTGAAGTGCGCGATTGCACCCATAAATCTGGAAATTTCATGTCCCCACAGGGAAATTGCCTTCAGATGGTGAAGGCGTTCATCCCGCGTGCATCGTTAGGAGCTCTTCGTCGCCTGACAAGACTTACCAGGTTGAAGGAGTTCTAGCGTAGCTTGAACAACGAGCTATAAGATTATAATATATGATGAAGAGATGATTGTCATTGTCGGAAGATTAAACGATTTTCAGATTACAGTCAAGTTTCCAACTTCTTTCGGCAAAATCACCAACTTTTTCGTTTGATTTTCGACATTTTTGACTTTCCAGATTTTAAAGGTATAGAGGTCAAGAATGCACGCGTGAACGTGACCCTACCCATAACGCAAAAAACGTTGAAAACGGTCCTATTCGTTAGTTCAGCCTTTCAAGTACTTTGAACAACAAGCTTGGGTGCTGCTAGCTTCACGCTCCTCGACCAAAAAACGAAATCTTTAGTTTAGCGGCGTATCTCAAATGGTGTTTCCATTGAATGAATTCCATATTAGTGTGATGTAAGTTTTCCCATCCGTCCTCTCTAAATTGATACATATTATGTTTACGGAGAGGATGCTACACTACACTTGTGTAGTGTGTTGAATGAAAATCACTAAAAACAACAACCGTTTGTTTAGCATTATTTTTCGTTTGATTAGCATTACGAAACATTATTTAAAAAAAAAATATATTGATGGTTTGGCCATGTTTACGAAACCCGACACATGGACGAAATCGTTTGTTAAGCGCCATTTCTGGTCCTACAATCGTTTGTTTACGTTTGTTTGGCCAAAATGTTCGTTTGTTTAGCACCTCTCCAAACTTTACGAACTAACTACAGCCAATTACTTTGCAGTCTCCTTTAATCGTCGAATGCACTTTGGGCACAACTGTGACCCCTAATCAGCAACTGACTCTATATACAAGAATAGCACGAACAATAAATTACTTAAAATCTCACATTAACACGTAAAAATAAGCCAAGAGCGTAAACGAAAACGACATCTTACCCTTCTACTGGAAGTAACACAACTAAACATAACATTCTGCACAACTGAAACTACTCGAAGCCACCAATCTTTCGCTCCCCAACGGCATCACCATTGCTCTATTCCCAAAATTGGTCTTTCGATACATTTCTAATATGTGATTATACTGTTCACAAACTCTGTTGGAATCAACCTGCAAATTAACATTATTCCGCATCAATTTAAAATGGACAAACTCAAGCCATTGAAGCCTCCTTTCATTACTGTCCCTTGCAACAATTTTAACATTACTCACATCCACAACATGTCTTGTTTCAATCACATGTTGTGAGAGCCCAGTGCACTGCTGATTATTTCTAATACTATTAGCATGCTGTGCCATTCTACTTTTTACGAGCTGTATTGTCTTGCCAACATATACCCTATGACAAGAACAATCAATCGCATACACAACATGTGAACTCAACATTTTGTCCGTCTGAGGAATAACGCTATAATTTGCAACTAAAATTGAGGAAATGTGCTAATTCGCGGCTAACACTTAGAAAGTGCGCTCATAGCCCCCAAATAGTCCCAAGCAACAGATGTGCCAAGCAGTCAGTTTTTTAAGGGGCGAATTGACAGTTTCCGAGTGTAGTTGGTTTCGAACAAAGACGAGTTGGATAATAGTGGGTAGCTGCCCATTATTGCACTCTCCTGGCTACGCCCTTGAGTCGAAGGATGAACGTGAGGTTTTACTGTTATTTCTGGGACCAAATACCAGAGGGGCGAGTTGTTTTTATAAAAGTGCATGCAACCAAAATCTGTGGCCATCTCTGGCACAAATCGTGGGTAGAACATTGAAGTGCACCACAATAAGTCAAAGAAAAAGAAGCAAATGACGACCATGCAAGATCAGGGTCCTTCTTATAAAAGTCCCTCAGGGAAAGGAAGCTTGTGATAGTTCACAGTGACAACCCCAAGGGCTCTCCTCTCTTCGACGAGTAGCTAGAGGCCCTGGGACATGTGCATTGAAGCTGCATCTGTCACGCTGGAACCAAGGGAAGAGGAGATAATGTTACGGCGGAGGGAAGTAGATGGTTATCCAATCCATCACCTGCGAAGACGACGAAGATGACTAAGTTCGACTAAGGGAGGATCAACACCAAGGCTCAACCAGGTAGATCAGATTGAACAGTCGAATGATAAGAGTAAAACGGACTCAATACTTGCAGTGCAATCACCAGCACAAGGCGATTCTGTTTGGGAGAACTGCAGACATTTTAATATTCCATGCAAACTTCACGGACCGTAAATCTCTGTAACATCCTTCCTCCCCCCTCCCCCATCAACCCTGAAACGAGCTCAATTACAATAA
This sequence comes from Corythucha ciliata, assembly GCA_038030265.1. Taxonomy (NCBI): domain Eukaryota; kingdom Metazoa; phylum Arthropoda; class Insecta; order Hemiptera; family Tingidae; genus Corythucha; species Corythucha ciliata. Next base: position 17,520,772 of record CM075943.1, read on the forward strand.
ATAGGCGCCACTAAAAGAGCACCGTGGTGACAACGGAGTGGTGGGGGAGGGAGGAGACAGAAAATCACGGCATTATAAAATGATGAATCTGTTTTGAGTTGAAAAGAAAAACGGGTTTTGAACGACTCAGCTTTTTGATGGGAGTTTCCTCTCTGTACTCTTATTCATCCCTCTACCAGCCCCACTCCCCCCGCCCCGCACATTCAGTGTTGCCGTCTCCCTCTCCTCGTTATTAATAGGACTTGCTCGCTATTTGGCAGTGGAACATGACAGTTGATTCTCATTAGTGACTCCTATTGTCAAGTAATGGTAGGGAAAGCTTTCCAAGTCGTTTTTGTCCATTTGGAATGACTAATTGGGGGAGAAACTTCGAACTTCCTGGGCCTGTTATTTTAATTAAAACGGTGGATGAGGATAGATTTTGAGTGAGAGCTCAATATACTCAGCTTTATGTTAGTATAAGAATTTATTTAGTAAAATGTATACATTTTATAAAAAATGGATGATGAACAAAAAAATTTAATCAAGAGAGATTATGTTTTGTGAAATCTTAAGATACCGAGCTTTCAAAGCTCTTTTTTTCATTATTATTCGTTCCCTTTCTGTACCGTTTGCAAAAAGAATTTCACGTAATAAGAATGAAATTGAAATTACTCAGAGCAAAGTACATTCTTAACAAAAGTTAAGTCAGGTAATAAGCCTACAGAGCGGGATGGTTGAATCTTCTGGCATAATGCCCCCCCCCCATCCCTCTTCAAGAAACGGTCATAACTCTTTTTAGATCGATGCGGTTCGCCGAAGGGTTTAAGGGATGCCGAAGAAGAAAATTATGTTGATATTAGGAGAAGCATAAGGAGTGAGAGGTTAGACGGGCTCGTAAATGTGAGGTGGCTGGGACGAGCGTTGCGGGAAACTGGTTGTGGCGGGGGGGGGGGAGTTGGTACGAGTCTAAGGGATGAAACGCGAAGAGCTTTTCCCTTTAAGTTTATGCTTTTCCATTTGCTATTCAGGTCCAAATACTTGCCACGTACTTTTATTTATTTATTTTTTTTTGCAGAAAGTAGGAAAAATCCTATGTATAACATGGTTTTTTCTCAAAGATCGAACTTGGAACTTCAGGATTGAAGTGAAATAAATAAATCACCAAAGTTTTTAGCACGCCTGAACAACGCTTCATCGACCGACTCGGTTCACAAGCGAATCTGTGTGAATTCCCGAAATTGAATCTTTCAAAAGATGTGTCCTAAATCACAGGTAAGTGGCTCCTACAGCCCCCCAGTCTAAACACATATAACGTGCTTGAAAGCCTTCACTTATTGACCCGAAAAAATTAATATATCATCTCTTTGTCGCTGGAGGCAGCCTGCCCTTGACTTTGGTGCTCAATACGATGTTGTCGGGTCTCCGTTGAATCCATTGGGCGAAATGAATATTCAGTTGCTGATGAAAATCGAAGCTCCAGTGGTGGAAAATCCTGTGGTATGCATCAGGTTTTTACTACAAGTCACGGTTCAATTTTCTGACGATGGCTGCAAACTGACTGTCTGACGATGAGAGCTAAGTCGAAGTCGAGGATCGGGAATCATCACCCGTCAACGATTGGGAGGTGACGTTCAATTTATGGCGTTTTCCATTTGCATAAAATTCAGCTCTGGAGCCGAGCATTTCCACCCGTCTTCTGCGTTACCATATGATATAATTCAAAGCGGAATTTTATGCAAGTGGAATACGCCATCAAAATATTAGCAAAGCTAAACCCCACCCTGGGCCATTGTTTAGATAGATACGAGGAATAATTTTGTCGCTGGTATTTTAATTAAAGAGACAAGTAAATTAATTACTGATGTCATCCGGACGACGTGGAAAGGCAAAGCCTAACACAATTGGAAATTAAAGAAAATAATCGGCTCCCAGTCGGGATTTGAACCCACAACGCCAAGAGTTTAGAGAAACAATGGCCTTGGGTGGGGTTTAGCTATGCTTAATCCTCCCTCTGCGTCTCACAAGGGCGCCACCGTGGCGCTATTGACAGCGCATTGGACTAGCATTCCAGAGGTTGCGGGTCCAAATCTCGCCGGGGAGCCCATTTTTTCTCGAATTGTGATAGGCTTTGCCTTTCTGCGTCGTCCGGATAACATCAGTAATTAATTTATCACTTTAATTACAATTTTTAAGAAAAACAAAAAACAAAAAAAACAACGAATTCTTCACCGAATTCACAGCATCTTTATGAAATTTCTTTATGAAGTTTATGAAGTTTCTAGGATAATTTTCCTTGCGTCATCATACGGCCGAAAGGCGCAGTATTATTGAATTAACGGCGAGTTAAATGGCAAATCGGCAATAACGGTCATGAAATGGCATATTCAGGAAGGAAACTTGGAGAGGAAGTACAACAGTATACTTTAAAATTCTCTGTCACTCCTCTAAACCAGAATTTTTTCAATTTGTCACTTTAGTTTAAACATCATTTTCAAGTGGTTAGCCCCCTCAAATCCCCAAATATCGCGGATTTTGACCTCACAGTATCCAATATCATGAGTTTTGCTGACTTAAAAAGTCAACCAAATAGACTATGCATTTGAATCTAGACACACCTTCCTCTTATTTATGGTCTTGGCTAGGATTTACGGTTTTCACCTCTTACAATTTCGGAGATTTGGCTCTTTCAAAAATAAAATTTGCGGGTTTATTCTTTTCAAATCCTAAATTTTTGTGGATTTTGATCTCAGAGAACCCGGTTGGTTTAACTCACTTGAGAAGCCAATTTTGCAGGACTGTGTCCTCTAAATTTCCAAGGTAGTGTCGAGGGGGGTGGACCTCTTCGGGCAGCCGTTCGAATAGAGTCCTCGAAAAGCTTAATAGATGATAAAAATGGGGATTTTTATGTTGTTGGGATATAAAAAAATAACTTTTGGAATTGAGCAAAGCACAAGCGGCAATTCCGTGCCCAAATCAATAAAAAACGTTCTTTAGTCGCTAAAAAAGAGATAAGTTACTACAATTTGCGGAAATAAAAATTGAGAAAGAGCGTTTATTCACAGCTGAAATTGAGAAAACGCCAATCCTCGGATATTCTTCAGACAACTTCGCGGCTGAAATTAAGAAAAATTGAAATTTGAGGCTTTTGAAATAAACTGCTAATTTGTGGATGAAATTGAAAAAAAGCCCTTAATTCGCAAATTCTTCATTTGTGAACAGGTGAGCTTGCTAATTTGCGGATTATTGTGAAACTTCGTGCTATTAATCTAGGAAAAGCGCTAATTCATGGGTGAAAGTTTGGTAAAAAAGCCAATTCGCAGCTGATAAGTGGCTAAAATTGAGGAATAACGCTATAATTTGCAACTAAAATTGAGGACATGTGCTAATTCGCGGCTAACACTTAGAAAGTGCGCTCATTACCGCTAAAATTGAGAAAACGCCAAGCAGTGGCGTAGAGATTGAAACCTCGTTAGTGGGAGGGAAGGGGGTAATTTCTTCCTAAGTCTCTGTATAAACAAGAAATATAATTTTTACTTAGCAATTTCCTTATTTTAGCCACGAATTACCACTATTTCACCTTTTCTATTCGCCAATTAGCGTCTATGACCAGTTTAAGCCACGAATTTCTCAATTTTAACCATGAATGAGTGCTTTTTGTCAACTTTAACTGCAGATTAGCGCTTTTCGCCTATCGTTCTTCTCAATTTCAGCTGCGGATTAGCGGTTATGCCAACCCCCCCTCCAGCCATGAATTTGCTCATTTTCTCAACTTTAGCAGCAAAGTAGCGTTTTTATCTCGTGAGCGATGTTTCTTGATTTTCCACGAGTTTTTACGTTTCCCCTCAATTTTAGCTGTAAATTGCAGTGGCAAGTAAAGCAAGTGGCACTTGCCCTAAGCGATCCCCCTTTTTTATTATTATTATTTTTTCTCCTTTTGTTCCAAACTTTATTGTGGTTAAATTCATAAGAATTTAAAAGATAATTTTGTAATTGAAGACCACAATGTTAAAATTATAAATCTTGTGTTGCGGAGATGTGCGAAGCCGCATGAAACGGACGTAGCGCTCGAGACAGAAGAGCTACGAGTGTGTTCCTTACTTTTTGCCCCCTCGCTAACCCCTCATCTTGACACTCTGACCGAGACAGAATGATAAAGTGGGGTAGGGAGGGGCCGTCGTTAAAGCTGGCGAAAAAGTGCTATAGATCTGTTCCTACGTTGGAGCTTGGGAGTTGGAAGGTTCAGAGCGCGTGGATGTGGGGGAAGTAGTTTGTCTGACCCACAGAGAATCAAATAATATGTAGTTGGACTCACCAACTTTTTCCCAGTTTTCTCGATTTCTGAACCCTTTTTTTTCTCGAAAAATTACGTTATTTTTATTCTTTGGAGCATTTATAGCTTAATAATTTCGTACAATTAGTTTTCGACGGTCGTCATTGTCGTAATCGAATAAAAACAAACTATTTACCGATTCGAATGATTGCCAGCGCAAATGTTGTCAATTTGAGCCACCAGAATAGCGCTTTCGGGGGCTCATTCGCTCATTCGAATATTTAACCCACAGTCTTTGCTGATATCACTTGCAAGGTTATATTATCCAGGTTGGATAGACTGAAATTCGTATAGAAAGTAGCCAAATCGCTGTCCAACCGTCCGACCTAAAAATCCTCATTTATCTGTATTTAAACTTTTCGGAGGCCCTGTCGTCTGATCCCCCGCCCCTATCTCGGTACGTAAGCTACTGCGTGGTGTCTGAAGTCCAAGGAAGCAGCTGGAAGCACGCTGACCTTTTCGGGCTGCTCGAAGTCGAGAAAATCTGCTAAAGCTAACTTTATCGAGAAACACTCGTATTTGGAGATTTTATGGAGTTCTTTAGAGCGTTGGTACTAGTGTCCCTAGGGTCTATCCCACATAATATCCCCCCGTACCAACGCCCTTGACGCCAACTCGCGGTTTCCGGTCGGCAACTTTGTAGCTGAAATTGAGAAAAATACGTAATCTAACGCTACTTGAAAAGTAGGTACCTATATTTCTCGTTTACTTAGGGATCGAGGGGCCTCCAAGAAATCCTCACACCACGTACTGACAGGGGAAGGTCAGCCTCTAAGTTCAAACTCTATTTTTACGGACGTGGCACTCACAAACTCATTTTTTCACATTATGAAATCCAATTTTTTAGGATTGACTCCCGAGCCTAAACAGGAATCAAAATAGAAGTTTTGCACGTTTGAGGCATTCATAAAAGCAATTCCGTGGGATGGGTTCTTCCAATTTCGTTGATTCGGCACCTACAGAACTCAATTTCGCTGTTTTCGCTAATTCGAGAAATAATTTCGCCTTTGGCTGCTTAAAAAAATCAATTCTTCAGGATTTGGCTCATAAGAAACAATTGTAAAGGGATTGGCTCATTGAGAAAGCCAACTCTTCAGGGATGTAACATTATTCAAATTAAAGGCCCAATTACACCAACCGAATAGCTCGGCGAGTGCGTACTGGGCCGAGTGGCTCGGCCGAGTACTGGGCGAGTAGGTGATGAAGTAGGAATGAGACAGTTTTGTTATGCGTTGTCATGGCACCGCGAAGCAGTAAAATTAAACGGGGAAAAAAGACGATTTCCACTCATGCGCTCTCCAGTCCTACTTCAACAGTTTTGCAACCCGCTTAGGCCAGGTTATGGGTTACTCTTGTCTTGTGCTGTGTAAAGTGAACTTATTTTTCTCTCATTCCCGTCAAACTAAAACCACATTTGCAGTTATTCAATTCTGATTTTATTCTTCAGCCTTCGTCTCACGAAACGTACCGATGAAAACTCGTCGTTCCGGCGGCACCTTAACATGAAGTCCCATCATAGTTGCGCATTTATCACATTCCTTCACATGCATGTACTTTCTCTTCCCTTTTTCTTCAATTTGAGACGTTTTCAGTCAAGTGCCGGTAAGGTTAAGGGAAAGGGATAAATTTAGTAGCTGGGTCAAAACCAGGTCGACCCGGAATGGAAGAACTCGTTTAGTAACCGAAGCAGCAATAGTATAGCATTTTACTTGCGATGAGAAGCACGCAAAGGAAGTGTAATTGCAGACTCAAAATAAACGAAAAACTCACAAAATCATGTAGTATTTGAAACCGAAATACACTCGTAGTAATGCTAGCAATGTGAAAAAAAATACTGTTAAAGAGGCTCTAGGCAACTAGAAATAAACCCATAACCTGCAGTTCTAAACCTTCGCTTTTTCCACGGAAATCGTCTATACCACGAAAATATTAACTTTTGTGCCTTTTGAAAAGTTTGCTTCCCCATTTTTTGCGTATAATTATTAATAATTTAATTTAATTTCGCGTTCAAATGGTCAACAGCCGTGTTTTTATTTTGGTCCTTTTTCTTTATTATAGTTATTTACTTTATATTAATTTTACTTTACCCTAATTTTACTTTATACTAATAATATTTTGTGAATTTCTTATATTTATTTACTACGCTGGGCTGAAGTTCTCGAGGGGGAGAAGGGAGCGTTCTGGCCGATGATCTGAAGTTGTTGAAACCGGTCTGTTTATATTCGCGGAGTGACAAATTCTTTTGGTTGCTTGGTTCTTTGGTTTGCTCTTGGTTGCGGTCAAGTCAAAAATAGGGTACCAGAATTGATAAAAATATGGCGATAAGAAAAAAGCGTGAATGAGAGGCGGACTCTCTCAACATTCCGTGAGCTCGGTTGATCACATTTGCATATTTGGAAATGGGAAGGGGGGGTGGAAGAGTGTTGGGGGATCCATACTCGGCCGAATAAATAGAACATGGTTCTATTTCCTGACTCGGTCAAAATCACTCGCTCCTCACTGGGCCGAGTACTGTCTGAAGTGATTACACGGGGCTTTACTCGGCCGAATGCCGTCTCGGCCGAGCACTCGGTACGTGTAATTGGGCCTTAAGACTTCTATGGTATTTGCTCATTTTTCCAAGAGCAACGTCACGGGTCTGGCTCTATAGACAAAATTGACTCATTAAAAACCAATTATGGGCTTGACACACCAATACAAAAAAATCGTCGGTTTGGCTCACACAAAGAGCTAATTCTGCGTATCGGCTTCTTAAAAACTGAAATTTCACCGAGCTGGCTCATTCAAAATTCATTTCGTCGGTCCCACCGTCCTGGTGGGTAAATGTCTTGAATGCATTACTATTTTAGGTGAATAGCCCTCTATGCTCGAGTTTTTAGTTTATTTGAATATCCAAACCTACGAAATTGCTTTTTCGACGAGCTAAATCCACGAAAATGGCTAGAACCTCTAGATGGAAAGAAAAAATTGGTTTTTCGAAAGAGCCAGTCCCACGAATTTTGTTTTTCCCGTTGGAGCCAAATCCGCATAATTGTTTTGTTGAGAAATTTAAAACCGGAGGAGTTGGTTATCGAACTGAGCAAAATTGGTTTTTTGTACAGCCGGGCGTAAAGACTCGAAATTCGACCGCTGGGAGAGTCCTGAGCGGGTGACATGGGGTTCATTCCGCCCGCCGGGCGTAAAGAAAAATATCAGCCCGGTACGTCTTCTTTTAGGTCTTTTGTTGTTTTTTTTTAAATAGTTATTCCTAATTTTGTTTTTAAATTGTACATTAGCCATAAAAACACAAAAATAAGCACTGTAAATTACGCTGAGAGGCGATTAAAGTTCTCTATGTATCAGCTACTTCATCCTTCCATTCGCTGGCTAAAGTGTGTGTTCACTTCAGTTTATTAAGCAAACCATATGATATGCGTCTGTGGAGTCCGTGCGACCTATCAAAATGCTTCATTTTTCGAAGGAATTAATTTTTCTTTGCTTAGTACACTCCACAGATGCATAGCACAAAGCTTCTGAACAGGATGGAACAGGGGGCCAATTCTCTAACAACAAGCAATATTTTTTTCGCCAGCCATGTGTCTATTTCATTCATTTGTTTGAAGAAAATTAATGAAATTAACATATGGCTGAGACAAAGCTAATGCTTCGGGGATAGAGAGTAGGCCCTCAGGGCTTTAAAGACTGGTTTTTATGATTATTATTGTAATGATTAAGGACTTCGGCTGTACAAAAAATAGCGTACAACACTCGGGCGGTATTCCTCATTACGATCTCGGGCGACAACTGCCCTCGGCTTCACCTCGGGCACTTCCCGTCGCCCTCGACCGTAATGAGCATCATACCGCCCTTGGATCGTAATATACTATTTCCACGAGCCTAATTTGTTTTTTGAAGAGTCAAACGAGCGAAATGTGTTTGTTGAACGAGAGAAAACCGGAGAAGTTCGTATTTAAAAGAACAAAACCCATGAAATTCACAATGGAACGAGCCATGCCCGTTCTACGAACTTGATATTTTGTAAGCGCGGAAACCTAAGATGTTCGTTTTTGAAACAGCCAAACTCCCGAAATTGTTTTAGACTGAGCAAAAATCCGTGAAGTTGGTTTTTGAAATCGCCCAACACACGAAATTGTTTTTTGAAGAGCCATACCCAAGAAAAAGTCGAACGCAGCGCTCCATGCCTCCAATGCTCGTTATTTGTTTGGGTGTAACGGGAAAACGGGGCATAATTGAAATGGGTGATTCTACATCACATGTGGGTCAAAAATGACTATATGGACCATGGTCCGATTATTGACCGTTTCCGAGAAAATCGCAGTTTTCCTGACTGTCAATGCATCAGGCGTTTTTTTCGAAAATCGGTCGGTATCTTAACAACCATTAACCCTGGGGAAATTTATAGGACACCTTTGGAAAGAGCACAAAATTTCCTTTAAGATGGTCGTAAAGTTGGGGTAGTTCGTGAAATTTGGGCACCCTTAACGCTCGGCTGAAAAGCCGCTTCCTTGATTTTCTCTATTCTTACTAGTCATTCAGCCAGCTGTCATTTTACTGACAGCTCTAGGAGGAAGAGTAGGACTTCAGGAAAAACTTCTACAATTATTAAGCTTTCAAATGACCTGCTTGCTTCGGGCCTTTGTCTCTATTCCTTTTGAGATACTGTTCGAAATACTTTAAGCGCCTGTCTAAATCGTTTGAAAACGTATGTTCAACGTCACTCAGGTTGGTGAGGGATTTTCTACTCGGTTTTTTTTTTTTTTTTTTTTTTTTTTTTTTTTTAAGGGTCGCTCGACTTAGCTGTTGGGGGTCATCTATTTGAGCCCCAGTTCTATGCAGTTGACTTTGAGTTTGACTTCCGCTGTCTGTTTCCACCGATCTCTGCGAAATATCTGTCAAAGGAGAGGGTGGGAATGGTAGTGACTGTTGGCAGCTACCCTTGAATCCTACAGGTCAGAACCCTCAGGTTCTGAGCAGTGACTTGCTGTTTCAAGCACTTAGTATTGCCTTTTTTGGACTTGGTCCAGCGAGGTAACCGGACTCAGCCGTCTTAACGGATCAAAAATTCATCGAAAAGGTTTGCAAAGAGCTTTCGGAAGCAAATTGTTTCCCACTCGAGGGCAATTGTGAACGTACGTTTTCAGACATTTTAGACGAGTTTTCAAGTATTTCGAACAGTATCCCAAAAGGAATAGAGACAAAGGCCCGAAGCAAGCAGGTCATTTGAAAGCTTAATAAATGTAGAAGTTTTTCATGAAGTCCTACTCTTCCTCCGAGAGCTGTCAGTAAAATGACAGCTGGCTGAATAACAAGTAAGAATAAAGAATTTCAAGGAAGCGGCTATTCAGCTGAGAGTTAAGGGCGTCCAAATTTCACGACCTACCCCAACTTTACGATCATCTGAAAGGAAATTTTGTGCTCTTTCCAACGGTGTCCTTAAAAATTTCCTAGGATCAATGGTTGCTAAGATACCGACCGAGTTTTGAAGAAAACGCCTGATGCCTCGAAATTCAGGAAAACTGCGATTTCTCAGAAACTGTTGATAATCGGACCATGGTCCAGATCAAAGTCATATGGATTACAAGTCGCGCCGCTTTTGATAAGACACGGTCCTGAAGCATTTTGGGAAAATCGATCCCGATAGATGCCTCTGCAATTCTTACTTTATTCATTTACGAACAAGCTTTCATGAAAGGGCGTAGGTTTTTAACTTTTCCCTGGGGGGCTTCTACTCTCAAATTTGTTAACAATTTGTAATTAGCACTCTGTTTCGTTATGTATACAGTAGATGCGGTTTAAACACCTAGGAATACGAGATCGGACGCTGTAGACTCGTCTCGGCCCTTGACCATTTTTATGCAGGATGTTCCGAATCTAGCGCGGACTTTGTGGATGAAAGTAGACATAGCCCGAAACTCAATTGTTTCTGAGATATGATTTTCCAAACGTTTTAAAAGGCATATATCTCTTTTCTTAGTCTAGTGCGACTTGTCGCTTCCAAACGAACACCTGGGAGGTGGGACACTTCTTTTCATTGATGAGTCAAAGGCAAACGGCTTATCTGGGGGCGGCAAACCAATTATGAAAATAAATTATTGTTTGATGCTTTGGGATGTTTTTTCATGGGTGATTTGTGGGTTTTATTTTGAAAAATGAAACGTAGACAGATCATAAAGAAAAACAAGGTACATTTCTGTTATTTAGGCCCTTATAACTTAAAATAATGATTATTCTCTTCAAAATCGCTTGTTTTGACCTGAAAAATTTGAACAAGTTTTGTGATTTGTTTTTGGACAAACGGGGACTGACTTTTTTTGAAAAAAAAAATCCCCGATTTTCACGGCCGCATTTGAGGCCACATAAAATAGTTCATATCCACCGCAAATGGCTAATCCTGACAGGAAATAGTGTGCTATTTCCGAATCCATCACCAAAAGTTGCAAAAATGCAAATTGAAAGCGATTTTCTCGCAGTTAGTTGAAAAAATTGATGTAAGTAAGCCATGAAAAAGCGTTTGAAAAATCATAACTAGAAGGGTTTTGATTTTCGGACCATGGTATAGGTAGGGTGTTTTCGGTCGCAAATGATGTCTATTTTCACCAACTTTTTTTTTATCACACTTATCTCCTTCCACCCTGTATAATTACTATTTTTAATTTCAATTTTAGGGAAATGTGCTGCAGTAACTTAAAAAAATATTTATTAGACCACGTTCATAAGTTCTGCATGTGCCAAGCGCCTGTGGAGTCTATGCAACCAAACCAATTTATTCCCTAGAAAAATAAAGCATTTTCACAGGTTTCACAGGCTCCACACTTCCACAGGCTGAAACTTCCACAGACGCACGTCAATGGGTTGACAGACAGTTTGTGAACGGGGCCTTATTACAACCAGGAAACTTAGACTTACTATACAAAAAATGTCATGTTCTGACAATAATAAGTAGGTAACTAGTTATTAAAATTCGTTCAATATTCCTGAAGTAAATAAAAAAAAACATTTAATTTGTTGCAAAGGTAGCCCCCCCCCCCTTTATCGTTAACCACGGGTGCTCCGGTTTGATGGGTCTACTAACTCGTTACCCTAATCATCCTTACAACACGCAGTGCTACTTCAGTACTTCAACCTGGAGTGCTTTGCAGCATTGATCCTGCGTCTTTCACAGCATTTAGTTTTAATGTTATGATCGTATTGACGAGATGTTCGTTGAAACTGTAACGAAGGGACAAAAACACGATGAGAACAAGTAACGTCAGGAACTTCAGGAAGAAGAACGCCCAATTTTACAGCTTCTTTGGTGGTGGTGGTGGGGGGAATCCGACTCTCCCACCCAGAAGAAGTAGCCTCAGTACGACCCTGATCTTCAAACTATACAATATCTGCTCTGCAGTTCACAAAGGGCTAAAATAAAGGAACCATGTAAACTGAACTTGAATAAAGTAAAGAACGCAGTGCTATCTTGTGGGATCAAAAATGAGAAATGTATTTGAGACCGCTGATTTAGGGTGGGAGGGGGTGTAGTGGTGCAACTTGTAATCCATATGACTTTGGTCCAGATAGTCATTTTGGACCCACGTGTGATGTAGAATCACCCATTTCAATTATGCCCCATTTTCCCGTTACACCCTGTATAATCTCATGGCCACCTGGAATGAAATCGCTACTGAATGAAGAGTGCCGCGTGGCAATAGTCAATTACTCAAGGCATCAGCTACTCAGTTACAATTGCCCAAAGGCCATAAATGCTAATTTGAATGCCGCAGTTGGGGTACTAAGTGAAAAATTGAAAAAGAACTGCAGGGGTTCTGTACTGGGGAAACCTTTAGACTTCTGAGAAGTTTCCAAAGCCTTTCCTATGCTAATCAACCATTATTCGTGGGTGGTCGTTCTGAGGTTTTTTCCTCATATACGGATTGGTCTTGATATCTATCTAATAATTTTTTGTAGTAATGGTGAAGCTGAAAGGGGTCATAAACATTAGTTATTTCTCGGTAATAAAATGAAATAATTAACTTAACCCATTCACATGCATTGCTCTTGTTGGGATACAGACATTGTCATTTTATGGGAATCATTTTATAAAAAATTTATGATGGGCCTGAGTGTGGCTCTGTCACAGGAAATGCTGGGAATAATCTGATGAGTATGGCGGGGGTGGAGGGGGGTTGAAATTGTATCTATAACGATGAAGGAGGAGTGTAATGGTCCCAGTTGTAATGACATGGGTGGCGGTCGGGTAAAAAAAAAGTCGTCTGGCCCCTTTCCTACCCATTTCAATCTAATAGACTCGCCCCCCCCCTCCACCATCACTTCTGCCTGAGGGCCATCTTTACATCGATTCGTAACGGCAAGCTCATCTTGCATTCACTACGAGTACATGATCCATTCTAATCAATGGGCTTGGGTTAGCTCTATACAGCTACTGGCTCTTCGCTTTTCTCTGTCCTTTTCCATCCCGCTCGCGACCCATTACACTATCAGTTTGCAATGGGGATGAAATAACAGTTGTTTTCTTTAGTCGAAAAGAAAAAAAAAGGAAAGAGTTCCGAATATTCGTTTATCATGCCGAATGGTTGAATGAGAGCTGATTTCTGGGTTATAATGCCATAAAAATTGAATTAATAAATCCAATTCTCCTCCTCTAGGTCTCTTCTGCCATTTTTTTTTTTTTTTTTTTTTCATCCCTTCGAAAGAAACAAACCCTCACTTGTCAAACTCAAGAGGGCTCTTTTATTATCCTGTTCAGTTGAAGTGCGAAAGATATATGGACGTGAGAGAGACCGAAAATCATCCTCCCTGTACTCTTCCTCACCTACAACTCGACTACCCCCGTTCATCCAATAACTTGAACAGTGAAAAGCGGATTCCGCCGGATATGAAAAGTGCGGGGGAAGCGTACAGACGAGAGGCGTTCTAGAGACAAGCAGGGGTATTGTATGGTGTGGGTTGGGAGAGTTAGGGCCCTGTGGTTGGGGAGATGCCCTGGACAACAAAATAAATGATTTCCACGCCCGCTCGCCTATGTGGGAAGACTTTCATGTCTTATCATTCTTTTTTTTAAAAAAAAAAGAAAAAAAAGTGCCGTCACTGCGGATGACAGATCGCACTTCAACCCCTTCCCCGCCCCACTTGACAGAAGACTCCGGTGGAGGGACACCAGGTGGTGGGAAGGACGCGAGGGTTACGTGCCGCTTACTGCTGCTTCAAAAACGAAAATATTGCCACTCGTGTTCGCATAGCTTTCGGCCCCTGTGGCAAGAACGAAATGTGGTAGAATATAGTGTTGAAGTGGTAAAGTGAATGTGTGAGAGAAACAGGGAAAAGTATACGCTTCAAAACATTAAGCTTTACGACGATTGCGAAAGCCCACACTTGCTGTCAACAGATTTGCAGAGCTTTCAAAACTCTATACCACTTCAGCCCTTTTGATTTTGTTTATTTAAAGAATTTTGTCCGCATATTATATTTATTTTCCTGAGTTTCAATCACAGCGTGGTGATAGTACGCAAAGTCAAATTATCTGCTGCGGATCTCCTTAAGATGTGGCCAGTACCTAGGCCGTTGCCGGCCTTTACCTGGCCTGACCCCATCTTTGGCCCAGACTCCCCAGCAGAGTCGGTCCCATCACTCAGTTCGACCCGTTAGCCGCGACTTGGCAAAGTCAAATTCTGAGACTCGCATCGTACGAAAGTACTAAAGATAGCCCCCGCTTGTTTCAAAGCTTAGGAAGGTGCTCTATACAAAGTTACAAAATTCAGGAAATCTCGCTTCAAGTCCCCGGTTAGACTATGAGGCCTTCAAAAGAAAAGTCAAAACAATGATTCTCGACGCTTTCTGCTGAAGCTGTCACCATTTTTTGTTTCCTATTTTATTTTTTTTCTGTTTTCCTTAATTTGACGCTGTAATGCCTGCAGGCGGCTGCAATAAAACTATTGTTTGACTTATAACAATTATCGCCCATCTCGAATTAATATTTTATATACCAATCATCTAAGGACCGAAAGGGCTAAACGGGTAAAAATAAAATAAAAAACCACTACTCCACTACATTAGCGACGTTTCGTCGGCAGGGCTTGCCGACCTCGTAAAGAAAAGAGCTAAGAGGAGGGCCCCTCCAGGCTGATGAAGTGAGCCTAGAAATTTCACCACTCTCCAATTCACCCACGCAGCTTTGAAAGAAACATTTCCATTGAAAACAAATATGAAAATTTTCCCCGCAATGCTCTCCTCGCGGCTCACCTCTTTAGTCACCGCTCCTACATAAACATACCCTTAAACATGGAATGGCTTCCATCCTAGATTCTTCCCTAGGACTGTCCAACAATGATTGGACCCGCCGTAAAGATGATTCCAGAATCAAAATTATGTTTTTTTTTTATTATTTTAGTTAAGATGATAGCTCTAGATACCTAAAATTGGCATTTAGCTAAATTTCAGCTTCAAATGAGTGCTTTCCTTAATTCAAACCGTGAACAAGCCCTAATCCTCATCGTTTCCAACTGAAATTTTGCTTTTCCTGCCCAGTCAAGCCTTGAATGAAACACTTATCAATGAAAATGAAATGAAATACTTACCATTTTTACTTGTTTTGAGTTCCGAGAAAAAATTGCTTCCAAAGTCCCAATGTGTGATTCTAACCCACGGCCTCCTGATTTCTCGGCGGGTGGTCTAACCACTGAGCCATCCCATAATTGTCCGAGACAGTCATCTAAACTTAATTAAATAATTAATTGTCGAACGCATAAAGAACAAGTGAAGTGTGACATGCACCTCCAGGGAGGATTCGCTCTTTGCGTGTACTCCCAGATGGCTCAGTGGTTAGAGCACCTGCCTCAAAACCAGGTGGTCGTGGGTTCGAATCCTACCTTGGGAGCAATTTTTCTCGGAACTCAAAACAAGTAAAAACGGTAAGTATTTCATTTGAAGTTTAATTTATTCATTTTCAGCCTCCGCACTCCCTCGAATCCACAGTTGTGGCTAGAGTGGTGTGGTGAGGGGTGGGGGTAATCCCGTAATTGTCCGAGACAGTTTCGTATAAACTCAATGAATTAATTGATTGTCGGACGCATAAAGAAAAGGAAACCATTAATTCGCATGTAAAAACGGGAAAAAGTCTCGATTCGCGGCTAAAATTAAGAAAATTCTTCAACTCACTACCATGCAATGAGAAAAAGCGCCCCTTCGTTCCTAAAATAACACAAAAATCGCTAATTTGTGAATTCTCGAAATGCAAGAACAACAAAATGGAGAACAAATCGTTATAATTCAATGTGTACGGAGCCTCTTTCTTGGTAAAATTCAGAAAAAAACGCTACTGTGTTGATCACGGGGCACCGTAATAGTACATTACACAACGAGTGAGGGAAGTAGAATTTTGCACACGAGTTGTCTTTGGCTCACGAGGCGCAGCCGAGTGAGCTGAAAAACACAAGCGAGGCAATTCTACTCCTTCACGAGTTGTGTAGACTATTTTTCGCGTGGCTACTAGCTACCCAGCTTTTGACATAAGGCTAAAAACAGAGCCAATTTTCATTCGTGTGCAATTGATAACGTTCGGTCAACTACATAATTATAAAGCGGAAGCCTAGTCACGTCAAGTTGCCTGGTTACGTCCCACCCCGTCTTCCCCTGTACAGTGAGGTAAAATTTTTACGCCACTACTTTTCAGTAAGGTATAGTTTTTACATCACTGACGTGTATCTCTCGACTTCGGCACTTGTTTTTTACCTGTAAACTCGAACTTTACACGCTAGACACGCGAAAAATTCGTTTTCTCAATTTTAGCCGTGCAATTGCGGATGCTCTCAAATTCGTCCGCTATATTGTTTATACGCTACGTTTCTACGTCGCTACGTTTATTGTCCGCTATATTTAACGTTTTTCTCCGTTTCAGCAGCGAATGGACGCATTCATATCCACTTTAGCCGCGAATTTTCTTCATTTTAGCAGCGATTGAGCTATTTATTAACACTTTAGACGGTAATTAATGCTTAGCCTCAGTTTTAGCCGTGAGTTGAAGTATTTTCAAATTATAGCGTTCCACTTCACTTTAGTCATACGGATTAGCGTTTTATCTCCATGTTAGAAACGAGGGTTTCTCCATTTTAGCCACGGATTAGCGGATTTTAATGCGCTAAAAAAGTAACTTATTTGTTTTTCATTTCATTTTAGCTGCAAATTATTCCTGAATTTCACCCACGAATCACCGCTTTTACTCAATTTCAGCTCAGAACTAGATTTTTTTTTTTTTTTTTTTTTTTTACAATATCCATGAATTAGCGTATTTCTCCATTTTGGATTCACATTAGCGCTTTTTCTCAAAGTTTGCGGTGAGATAACGCTACTTTTCATTTCAGCTGCAGGGAATTTTTTCCCCAATTTTAGCGGCGGATCATTTCTTAATTTCAGCCGCGTAACACCGCGTTCTTCAATCTTAGTTGCAAATTAGCGAATTAAACCAAACGCATCCGTGAATTAGAGTATTATTTGCTCCAATTCATCTGTTAATAAGTGCTTTTTGCATAAATTAGCCATGAAATCGAAATTTGTCTCTATTTTTAAACAACACATAACCGCTTTTTCACTACTTTTGCCTTGAATTAGCACTATTTCTCCATTTTAGCTCGCGGATTATATCTGTATTTTAGCGTGAATTAGCGCATTTTCTTAACATAATCCGCAAATGGGCGTTTTTCTCCATTTTAGTTGCGAATTAGTGATTCACTTCAATTTTAGGTGAGACTTGGCAGATTTTTTCTGTTTTTACGATTGGCGATTTTCTCACTTTTAGCCGTGAATTACCGATTTTTTCACTTTTACCCAAGTGAAAGAGCGCTGTTTCACAATTTCAGTCCCGTTTTGGCCTCGAAAAACCACGAATTGGCATTAAAAAAAATTTTTTTGAGCCTGCTAACGGTGCTGAGCGGTGGGTTACAGCTTTTTCTCAATTTTGTAGTTGTGAATTAGTGCTTATTTTCAATTATCGTCGTGTTAGAGTTTTTCTCCATTTTTAGCCTCAAATTAGTGATTTTTTTACTATGAACCATTCATGTGGGCTGGCCTACCGTGTGCCCCCTCCCTGCCCTATAGAGAACAACTCTGGATCCGTGACCCTGTGACCATCCCAAGCCCAGTCCCACTGCTGAGGTCAGTCATCAGTGCAGCTCGAAAAGCTGCCCCCGAGAGCAATCCGAGGCTACTTTCTTATTTATGAGGGCCTTCTACTCCTTTGACTTTTTGCTCGTGGGAGCTCTTAGCCCCGATAACTTTGCTGTAATACGACGTTGTATTGCAAGGGCACATGGTATGGCCCAACCTTAAGTAAGGCTCTATAAGTTCCTACGAGTACTGACAGTCCGCCATGTTTGGTCCCCCCTCTAGATTTGATCTCTCTCATTCGCTGCTCCGGTCATATAGGTTACGCTCACCAGCCAATCACAAGCTCTTCCCTCTCTAAAGGACCATATGGCGGGTAAAGTTGTGATTAAAAAAAAAAAAAAAAAAAACTGAGCAGTTTTGGTGTTTTTGAATCTTTGTTTTTTCAAAAATCGTCTTCAGTCCCATGCGAACGCCTTCTTAAGATTCAAACAATAGCCGTATAACTCTCTTGGAACCCCTTTTCGATTATCTTCTCCCTTGTCTTTTTTTTTCTCCATCGCTTTTACCTCCTACAAAACCCTCTCATTCTAATCTTCTTCCATCTCCCCGGGGTCGAAAATAGAGAATAGAGGCTCGAGAGAGGATAAAGCGAAAGACGGAGTTCGAGGAAAAACAATAGGATCCCCTACGTGAACTGCTTGATATTAACGAAAAAAAAAAAAAAAAAAATTGTGAGGGTGAGGCATTGTTAAAACAACGTCTCGACGAGAATGCTTTCAAGAGCATCGTATAGCTAGTCGCTTCGCTTTTGTCTTGGTTTTATCATTTAGTTGGGGAATTCAATTTAATTATTCGATTTTGAACAGTAAAAACATGTTTCCTGAAACACACTCTTAATGTGTCCATATTTTTCGAATCGCGATAAAACTCACCCTCCGTCATTCCTTGTAAACGATGCAAACACGTTTGTTTTAGTTAGTGCGTTGCTATTTGTGTTGGCTTAAACTGTAATTTTATAGCTGAAAGTACTACCTACGTGGATATTTTAAAAACAAAAACCCATATTTACTTGTAGTCACTTTCCTGTATGTTTCAAAAACGGAATTAATTTCCCTCTCCGTTGTCTTTAAAAAGGAAATTTGGGAGTTTTATTTATTAATTTTGTTTTTCCATTTCCACATCGTCGAGGTGCTGAGCTTTCTCATTAATGTTGTAACTTTATTCACAAAGGTAAAAACCTTTTGCTTTATTCAGTATTTTTTTCTTCTTTGAATTTCTCAGTATTCCCGCCAGTGAGTCTATGGGGATTAAACCCCGGCATTACCTTTTGCCCTTCAGAAAATGAGCACGTGAACATTAAAACAAAAAATGAGAAAAAAAACAAAATTATAGCTCTTCATGATGCCATGCCTAGTTGGAGAGTGCACTCTAACGTTATAACTTTTGGGCTTGATCCTTGAGCCACTTTTTCCGTCTCACATCAGTGCGAAAGTTTGCAAACAGTTGTGGTGGGGAGTGAGGGAGAGGGTTTTTTTTTTTCCTCCCGAGTGAAAAACCTTTGGCAGTAGTGCCTAAGAGGATTACATCTTGTCAAGTTTCTTAAGCCCTCTCAAGATACCAACGTGCGACATTTACAGAAAGCTCTGCTTCAAGATGTGTCAACAAAGCTGGTTGGGATTAGCTCGCAGAGACGAGAGTGAGAGAGAGCGAGAGTCCTAGGAATGAAGGATTGTATGAATGACTTTGAAGGAGTTTGAAAGTGGAGAACAGTTGATGGAAGGGAAGGAAGTGATATTCTAAGATTTTTCTTTCAATGCAAAACAAAAGGGTTTGTCATAGGCTTTTCCCTTAGTCTGAAATAGTGGGTGTAATCAGAGTTACACCCCGTTTAAAAATCTTTGGGATACATTAAACGATTCAATTTCACCTTCCCCCCTCCATCCATCTCTTCTATTTTACCATTCTGTCCTTCCTTAACTTGAGGAAGACTGGGTCGTAAGCGGGAAAACTCGTTTTATGCTGTAAGCTTTAAAAGGGTGAGGGGTGTAATAGGAATTTGATTGAAGGCGTGTTTTATGGGTTCGCCGGGACTTTGGATGGGATGAAGAAAAAAAGATTGAGGGAGTTCCCCATGGTAGGGTTTGTGATGGTGAGGGAGGGAGGGGGGAGAATTGATTTATCCCATTCCCTTCGACTGACGACCGTAATGCTGTTTTGAGGAGCTATTGTTTTCTATTTCTTTTATAATTACAATATTCGATGTTAAAATAATTTATGAATCCCCACCCCTCCCATCATATAGTCATCACTTAGATTAGCTCCCCAGCTTCTCCGTGATCATAATATTTCCAATCTTCGAAGTTGAGCTAACGCGCAACTGAGGCGTCGTCGTGTCACGTTAGACTTGACAACCTGCCTGTCGGTGAGTGGCTCACCCCTCTAAACCTTCTTCACTCGACTATATTAAGGAATAATCTCGTTTCTGCTCGGTAGCACGTGCTACGAGTAACAAGAGGGTGTTGGTGGTGAAGAGGGTTGGGAACCTTCGGTCTTCGCTTTTTAGCCGTTTCCTTAAAAATCCTTAAATGAGGCGGGGGGGGGGGGTAAGCAGTGACCATCCTGTACAACGTTTGGTATCATTCTCGATAACCAACGTTCGCCAATTTTCTCAAAGAGTTCTGGTCTGAGCCGAACGAATATACTTTATGGGTCCTTCTGACCATTACGCTTCAATGAAAACTGCGCAACCGGTCTCACCCAAAACGCCTGTTGTCCTTGATTCCGACCGAATTTCTCCCCTCCCAGTTGGACCAGCGTGGTCCGCTTGCGTCGAAGCTTTTCGTTGGACTTCGAGTGGTTTTTAACTCCTCGAAATTGTCTTCTGAATGAATCAGCAGGCCAAAATTTCGCTTTCAATGAGCCAACCTCACTGTTGTTTCAAAGAAGCCGACCGGAAATAGGATTTGAACAAGCCAACTCCAATTTTCGAAGGATTCGAAGTCGTTAAATTGGGTTTTCGAGTGGCCTAAACCTGCGAAATTGTTTTAATAGATTTTTCTCTCAGCCAATCCCACTAATTTGGTTTTGAATAGAACCCTGCGAAATTCTATTTTTGAAATGAGTCAGTCCCGTGAAATTGCCGTTTAAAACGAGTCAACACTACAAAATGTCTTTTTAATTGGTGAACAGCGTGAAATTAAGTGCGTTTGTAGCAATGAAATAGCTTTATTTGGGGAAAGGGTGTGTGGGTGGGTGGGTGGCATCCCACGATGCTGGGTTTTAAAGAGCCAATTTCGTGAAACTCTGTTTTTCAGGTAGAATTCTATTTTTTCAGGGTGCACAGCCCCACGGATGAGCCGACTCCATGGATTGGCTTTTTGATTGAGTCACTTGCATTATTTTGTTTTTTAATGCCGCGGGTTTGATGATTGCAAAGCAAACATTTATAATTTCGAGGGATTGGTTTTTTTTAACTACAATTCCCAGGATTTGGCTCAATCAAAAACCAATTTTCGTGAAATTGTCTCTTCAAAAAATTGATTTCACCAGTCCTCCTTCCAAATTCACAGGATTATAACTCTTTAAAAAACCAATTCCAAGTGTTTAATTCTTCAAACCACGAATTTAGCGAGTTTGGCTCCCTCTAAAAGCAAATTTTCGTGTGTTTGACTATTAAAACACCCCATTTCACTATCCGGATCCCACCAAGAACCAATTTTGCAAGTTTTAGATCCTTTAAAATGCATCACAAAACCGATTTCGTTCGGTTTGGCTCTCTCGAAAACCTAATTTCGCATTGTTGAATTTTTTCAAATACTATTTCGCAGGACTTGGCTTCTTTGAAATCCCATACTAGAGACTTTAAGCAACAGCCCCGCTAACGCTGACGCAAACGATAAATCAGTCGCTTCTTGGTTACGAAACATCTGATTGGTTGAAATTTGAAAATAAAGTTTCCGGAGGATTTAACGGGAGAGTGCTAAAACTCACTGTTATCACGGGGTTGAGTAACGAATTTGAAAAAACGAATTTGAGGGTCCGGTTCTTGAAAAACTAACAAACTTAGCGATTTTGGCTCCATGAAATTGAATGATTTCGTGAATTTGACTCCTTCAAATAACAAACTCCGCGTGTTTATCTTTTTCGATAGCAAAATGAGCAATTTTTTACCACAAAAAAGCTCCAACAATAATTCAAATAAAATCTCCAACCACATATTACAGATTTAAACCACAAAAGAGTTAATCCAAATTGTTCAATTCAATTTTCGTATGACAGTTCTATGAAATAGTAATTTTGGCGCTCATTCATTAAACGAATTCTATGGATTTGGCTCTTTGAAGTGGCCATTTAGAATGTTTTGATAAACCCATTAAGCCAATTTATGGTTTCAAAGAAATGTACGACTTTCTACTGAATAGTGACGAATCAGAGAATGTCTTGGAGGAATAATTAGAACGATCCGACGAATATGCCAACAAGCACTACTCCATTCTTACCACAATGAAAATACTGGAAAGACGACCACTTCTCCTGAACAGAGTGAAGTAGATCGAAGAACAAATCTGCGCAGAGGCTGAAGTACAAACTTCCCGTCATCGAACTGGGTAAGTATGATGGTGACCTCAAAGGGTGGGTAAAGTTTTGGTCTTTATTCAAGAAAATAGACAACGACTCGGATGTAGACGACGCGGACAAGTTTCAGTACTTATTGCAAGCCACGGCTCCTAGTTCACGAGCGCGTCGGGTCGTTGAGAGCTACCCACCGACAGCTGAAAACTGCAAGAAAGCAATAGCCGCCTTAAAAGATCGCTTTGGACGACTAGACCTTCTAATAGAGGTATACGTCAGAGAACTATTCTCACTAATTGTGGAAAATGCTCGCAGCCCCGGTCGGAACAACCTTCCGGCACTTTATGACCGAACGAAAGACCGACCCTTCAAAGGTACTGGGCCTCAAGTGGGACAATAAAAAGGATACTTTAAGCCTAAACTTTGATTATACCCCTGGGGGCCTATTCTCTAACTCCGAAGCAATAACTTTTTCGCAGTCATATGTTTATTTCATTAAGTTTCTTCAAACAAATGAATGAAATAGACACATGGCTGGCGAAAAAAATATTGCTTGTTGTTAGAGAATAGGGCCCCAGATCTTCAAAGTCAGAAAATAACAAAACGTCTAATTCTGTCTTTGGCCCAAAGGGTGTTCCTCTCCGACACCGATTTTTAACAGGCAAAGTAAGAAAGAGGGGTGCTTGTAGTAGACCACGTGGCTGGGCTACGTACAAAAATCCAATCCGAAGAACCAGAACCGGTTCTCTACTGGTTAGGCGCACCACGAGGAACTGCTTCAGAAAGACTACAGTGAAGTTCCTTCCAAGGAACGTAACCAAAAATCCAAATGCAACAGCCTCTAGCACTGAATTAACATGTTTCCAGGCTGACTAACAGATTAACAATAAAGCCGGCTTCACGTGTGATCTGAAAAAAGCTCGGCTTTGAGCTGTATGCAATGAAATACAATTAATTCAAACGCGGGTTGCTCTTTGATTGGCTACAGCTCAAAGCTTAAGCTGTCACAGCTCGCACATGAAGGCGGCTTAAGTCAGTCGCAAAATTACCAGTTTTGCGGGGAAAGGAAACCAGATACATATTACCGATTGTCATCATAAATAGGATCCCTGGGAGTTTCTTAGCCCTCCCCTTCACCAATGAAACACGCTTAGATAATGTTATGGGTACAAAGGTAACACCAATTGGCCGATCAATGCAAATGCGCTATTTTCAGGGCGATTACTTGGCTAAAAATTTAGAAAAAGCAGGAGAAACATCGCTCTTCGCGGCTAAAATAAGGCAATCTTTTCCGGCATGTCGACTGGTCTGTGTTTAAGATAATACGTTATTTTACTATAAACTTTTGAGAAAATACCTTAACTAAAAGGCTAAAAGTGAGAAATAGCGTAAATTCGCGGATAAAAATGGAAAAAATCCAATTCGTGGCTAAGATGGATAACAATCGCTTTCACAGCTAAAATTGTTAAAAGGCACTGATTTCAGTCTAAATAAATTGGAGAACAACTCCCCGCCTGTGGGGTTTGGAGGCAGCTTTGTGCTATTGGGCTGTTGTTGGGGCCGCAAGTCCTGGGGCTGAAGGTGTAATAAGAAAGTGTAAATTCGCGGCTAAAATTGAGGTTAAGCGCTTTTTGTGAGCGATGAAAGATCAAGGATATAGCGGGTACAGCTCAGTACGACGAAAAGCGTGGCGTGCGTGGGATAAAATTTGGGGTGTACGGCGATTGAGTCTCGTGTGAGCCTTCGATGCTGATGTCTGGTCGAGACCGGTTAGTCCGGGGTCAAAGCCTACAAAAAGCAATTGAAAGCTTGCAATTTTTTGCAGATATTTAGCTCTGAAACTTTCAATGTCGGTGCAATAAAGATCCAAAAACTTGGATTTTTCAGGAATCAAGAGCCGAAATTTCTGAGTGTGCGGATATTCAGCCACAAAAATCCCTATTTCGTGATTCATCACGCATGGCGCCATCAGTCTGGTTTCCGTCACCACAAAAATGGCCTTGAAACGGGCAGTTTTGTTTAAATTAAGACCTTAAACTTGTCATTTCGGTGGAATAAAGGCTCGAAACTAACAATTTTGTGGATATTCAGCTAGGAAACTCGTAAAATCCTGAACTGAGGCTGACGAGGCGTTGACTGTAAGTTCTTCCCATCTTCAATCCTTCCCGTTGATTTAAGCACTAAAGCTGCTATTGACCATTTTCAGGGACCTCACTAGAGTGGCCAGTGGCCACGCAGTCGACTGGCCTGACGAAGTCCAAGGAAGATCGCTAACGTATAGGTGGACCTCGCTGCTGGCCCGCTCTAAAATCGAAAAAATCAGCCTAAACCAACAACATCGCGAATCTCTGCAGTTTTCCGTCCCCATTCGTGGGACGCTGATACCTTTACCTTCTGGGCCCAGCAGCATGCCATTGTCACCAGTGCCAGCCTTACACAATTGGCGCTTCGGCGAGACTTTTACCCCCCCTACCCCGCCGATTAAACCTCCTAATTAGCTATTTTGCTACATTTTAGACGCAAATTTCGCAATTAGCCTTATATTAGCCGCCAATTAGCGCGATTCTTTTTTCTTTTTTTTTTTCAACCACGAAGTTGCCTAAAGAAGCCAGGAAATGGAATTTTCTTAATTTTTTTTTTTACCGCGGTTTAGCTTGTTTTCCTCAATTTAGCATTTTTTAAAATTTTATCGGTGAAATCGCGATTTTTCTTCATTTTAGCCGCAAATTAATTAGCGACTTTTTTCTATTTTTGTTATTATGCCTTAGCCTACGTTTGCGTTTTTCCTGATTTTAGCCGATAAATGAACATTTTCGTGAATTACGCTTTTCTTAATTTTAGCCGCGGATTAGCCGTGGGGCGGTTTTTTCTATTATTTCTATTAGTTTTTTCAATTTTTTTTCCTTCCAATTAACTCTTTGTCTCAATTTCATTGGTAAATTATTGATTTGTCTCCAATTTAGCCACGAGTTGGCGTGTTCGTAATTCTAGCCACGAGTTAATTCTTTTTCTCAACTCGTTTTGTGACTTGAGCTCTTTTCCTCAATTTTAGCCGCGAAGTTTTGTTCTATCCCGTTTTTTCTCAATTTCAGCCGTGATTCAGCGTTGTTCTCAATTTTTTGTTCTGGTATAGTTCCATCTAGAAACCTCAAATTAGCGCTTTTTCACAATTTTGCCAATAATTAAGGACTGTTCAACACCTTATGCGTGTACTCGCCCCAAGAACAGCGCATTGGAGCGCTTTCTCAGTTTTAGCCGCCTAAAGACCTCCAGAAAATCAACGTGTTTTCTGTATTTTAGCTGTGAAATTGCCTCTAGAAGGCGCCAAAGCAATGTCAACGCTCCTTTTTATCAAATTACTTATTGCTTTGAAAATAAGGTTCGTTCGTTTGTCGATCAGTGTAGTGGTGCAGGTGTAGATCGAGCAGTCCGGGATTGACGTTTTTGAAAAGCAAACGAACGCTTTTCGTGCAAATGGCTAACCTAACGATAGCAAAATCGTTACCTTTATAATTTATTCCCGCTTCCCAGACAGAAATGTTGACAAAAGGTAATTATAGAGCAGGTTATAACATTTCGAGCAGCAAGCTCCTCCTAATTTTTCAGTGTAGATAGTGCTGCACTGAACAGTCCGAGGTTTCACAAACGAACGCTTTCAGTGTTCGTGCAGTCCAGAGCAGCTCCGGACGACAAACGATCGAACCTATTTTCTTAAAGCTAACGCGCTTCTTAGGCCCGTATGCTAAGTCGTTCCTCGAATTTTCCTCAACCTCAAAGCTCCCTCCCAAACTGGAAAAATTATAAAATAACATGTGATTCTACAGTTTGCGAGGAATGCTGTTGGAGTCTAGGAAATTTCGAGGAGCGACTTAGCATACGGGCCTTAGTGCAGTTTTTGATCGCTCGTCTCGCCCTTCCCTCCTTCAAGCCGGGACTGCAGTCTGCCAAAATTGACGGAATGTCGGAGGAAAATTATGAACCGCGTCCGAACCAAATCTATGACAACTGACACTCGAAAAAATTGCCACCTAATTGCCCCCTTAACCTCCGGACGTTTTTCATTACTTGCCCGGAGGGGAGAAGGTGGCTGTGTGTCGCCTATACCCCCTGAAAACGGATCTGGTTGCAAGAAATGGTCTTTGCACTGTATTGTGCAGGTACGTTTACAGTAAACAATGGTTCTGTAAATTACATCAATACTCTGCAAATACGACAATACCACTGGACAGTACAAAACACCTCTCTCGCTCTCTTACGCTTATTTACGGCTCCAGAAATTGTATAAATAATTCACCACGCAGTTATGCAACAGTGTGTTAGGGTGAAGACGTTTTTAAGAGAACATCGTGGGTCTTAAAATCAGGTTCAAATTATACTGTGGCCCTTTCGCATGCCAGTTGATGAAAAGGAGGTCCGGGGTTACGTTTCTCCAAACCCTATTGTTTCGTCGTTGAGGTGTCGAGGACGTTAGAGTTTGACAGATAACAAGTACACGGTTCTGTCCTTTCTAGGCATTGTCAGCCCGAGTGTGCATACAAGCGAGTGGTATTTTAAACGAGAAAAGGGTGTGTGAGGGGTGTTGGTCCTTACGTGAAAGCGTTGCGGAAGATAAAGGAAAAGGGCGGCAATACAATGCAGAACAGTTCCTCTCTACTCCTCCACAACTAACTCATCTCGACGCTTTTATGTTGTCCTACGTCAGGGACAACAGCGTGCCCAAAGGATTCGGACGGGAGCAAAAATTGCTTTTATACACGTACTCAAACAAAACTACATTAATAGCCAATTTTCTTTAGAAGGACGTCTAGTTTTTGGAAAATTGTCACGGTTAGTAGATTAACCGACGATTTAGACACGCGACAAATTAGAAAAATAATGTTTCATGCTGTTTTGATTATTCAGCGAGCAAACCACACTATAAAAAAAACAACTCAAACTTCGCTAGAGTGCCGACGTTTTTCTTGTAAACTATAATTACGAAATTGTTCCTTACTACGAGAGAGAAGAGAAAAAAAACCAAAAGTTTTCCTGAAAAAAAAATTGGCAATTACAAGGGTGACTGTTTACCCCCTCCAGTACCACGCCAATTACCTAAAAAGCTTCTTCTTATTTAATCTAGGAAACCCGAGATATTTTTATAATGTTTAACGATTTGACTTTCAAATCACCTTACCCCCCCCCCCCTCGGGCTACATATCCAGCGAGATGCGAGCAGCATCCACCCGTTCCCCTCTTTTACCACATGGCGCGATGTTCGCATCTTTCCGAAGCATTAAAACTCATTATGCCATTCCAGCTCGGCATAATGCGCATGGAAAATACCCTCGGGTGGTTGGCGCAGGGCGGGGGGAGGGGTTATACACCGAAATGTATTCGCCGCTCGAGTTGGAGCGGAGCACACTGAGAGAGGCCGGCCAGTTAAAAGGTTTGGCAATCATCGAATGACTATGCATTGTTTGTGTACCGAGAGTGAAAAGATAAAGGGGAAGTTGGGCTTTTCATGGCGAGCATTTGGTGAGAAATGGACCCTACAACAGGGAGATAAAGAGGGCGAATGTTTTTTTTTTATTTTTCATGCAAATCAAAGGCTAGTCAGCAATGAGTGATTATAAAAGCGAAGAGAGGGTGGAAGGGGGTCTTTCGCTTGTCCACCACAAAATATTTTAGTGTATAAAGCGTTTACGAGGAATGTAAGGTTAATTTAGGGAGGGAAGAACATAAAATAAATCAACAGGAAGCCTGTTGGTAAGGGTGGCAAATTTTCATTTGTATCAATTCAAAAGAGCATTCATACACTAAGCTGAATGAAAACTATTAAACTAATAGAATGGAAAAGTAATTTATTCATCTCTAGGCAATTAGTTTATGCAGCAATAACAATCATCACCGCACTGAATCGGAATTTCCATCAAGAAACTCAGTCAATGAAACGCCTTGAGACGTTAAAAAATGATAGCTTATACAATTCCATATTAAAAATGTTAAATGTTAAACCTAAAAACGGCTGAAAAGGAATAAATTGTCTGAATTTTTGACAAGACGTTCATTTTATGCCTTGCGATACTATGCCGGTCCGTTAAAATACGATTTGCCGCCATTTCAAGCAGTTTTAAATGCTACCAAGTGACTCTTGTTGACTGCGAACGGGACGTTGTGATACCTGCTGGTTTGTTGAGTTTTTAAAAACCAGAAAAAAAAAAAAATTTTTGCGATATGATTACAAGACTTATTATTGAGAAATAATAAGTCAAAAGGTTTAAGGGCGACTGGTACGAAAAGTTACCTGCTTCTCATCAACGGAAAGGGGAGCTGGTGAAGTCTCTTTTACTAGCGGATTCAGTAAGGGCTGGTGGCCTTCAGGAAATGGACTTGCCTACAAGTTATCGAAAAATCAGAAATAAAAAACAATAATAACGCGCAAAAATTGTTCACTTTGGCTGCCTTATGGTCGTCGTCTGCATCGTGATCATGAACGTGATCCGATACGGTGGGCGATATTGCGGCTACTATGGCTAAAGTTACGAAGAAAAAAAGTAATCGACGCATTATTTATGTTCTTAAACCAACAGAAGCGACTGGAAAATGATTTCCTATCGCCATTACACCTAGTCTTTATATACAGACTCAGGTTGTTTTTGTAATTAGATCGGTAACTCGCTACGTATACATCTAATAGTGAAGAAATCGCAATCTTTTTTGAAGGACAGAGTTGAGCGTACAGAGTATGAAATTTCTCTTGATGCGTTTTCCTTTATTTCAAGGATATCGACTTCAGGACTATAGCTTTACATGAACCACCATAATTCATTCAGTAGCACGTGTTTTTTTTTTGTTTTTTTTTTGCGAACTAAGTAAAAGCTTAAATTTATTTCGCCTGCCAAATGCAGAACCAACTCCGTGCATCACGAAAGCTGTGGCAAACTGTCTTTTTCAGTAATACCAAACTACAATTTCTTTGTTTTTGAAACAGTTAGAACAACAAGATTTAGGTGCTAGTATGGTTGAAGAGCTCATGAAAATCGATAAGTTCAGATTTTTTAAAAAAATCTGGTGTTTAATTTGTTCAACCGCAAATTGCGGTGAGTTACACTTATTGTAATTCTTGGCGCAGTATTTCGTAATGCCCATTGTGCACCGGGTATAAAACCAAATGGTAATTCAAACTGAAGACATCATTCCTACAGAGCGTTTTGACTGAACACGAACCCTGTAAAATGCATTTATTTTCATTCTTCTTCACTTTGGCGGCATGCGCTGTTTTGTCAACGGCCATCGTCGAGCCACATCAAATCAGACAGGTAAAAAATGTCAATGTGCCTACGTCGAAAAGTATGGATTCATTTAAATGTTGACTTTTTATTTGTTAGAATGGAGACAAAGCCATAGCAGTGCGATTTGTCCGCTCAACAGGCGCTGAATTCTTCGACGCGGCTGTACCGTCTCCCTACCCAATACTTGTTTTTCCAGTTGTCTTCGCCCAACCAGATGTTCAACCGGAGGCACTATTACGAACTATTCGCTCAGCGATAGGAGGATTAAAATCCGACGTTTACCCGGCACCAAACTCCAAACATGTTCAAGCTCTACCGGTGGTCGCTAGATTGGCTCGCTCGATTTGGGGCAATGTTGGCTTTAACCGTGAAGAGGAGGCCGCTGCGGCACCCGTTCGAACAGTTCGCTCACCCAGTTACACATCTTTAACGGTTCCCTACGTGGCACCAACGGTTCCCTACGTGGCACCCCACCGATTGGTTCGTTCTCCGGGAGTAGTAGACCTTGCGCATTATCCAAGGGAAACCGTATGAACTTCAAAATCGTCTGGACGTGTCATAGTAATACGAATACTATCGATCAGGCCGACCCTCCGATCAACGAACGTTGAACTTAAATTTTGCCCTGTAGATTATCACAGTAATGTATAATCGCATTCAATAAATGAAAAATATGCTGCACAATGCTGTCGACGATCCAATTCAGAAAACCTAACCGAGATCCTCACTGGTCGCTTGCCGCCTTGCCTGATTGGCTCTTTCTTTAATGGACTCTGAGGCTAAATGGACTTGTCCATACAACAATAAGAGTCCCTGGCTTTAGGGCATTCCAGCGGTTGCAGCGCTGTTTCTTTCTTTTCATAGTTTCCTCAGGAAAGGCGAAAAGTCCTACTCCGCGGACTTTATACCCAGCTGCTGCTGTTCCTGCCCAAGGGAGTGGGACCCAACAAATATACGCGTTATGACCCCAGTAAGGTGAATTTTATGTTCTGGAAGTTTGCAGAGACAAAGAGACAATTTAAAACAATTGCTGCAAATGAGTGCCTTTTATCAATTTTATCCGCGAAGAGCGTTTTTTCACAATCTTAACCGCATGAACTAGCGTTTTTCTCAATTTTATCCATGTATATAGATCCGACGTATACGGGGGAGCCACGAATCAACGATGTTTCTCCACGTTTGCCAGGAAATTGCATTGAGATGCACGAATTAACGGTTTATCCTCATTTTCAGCCACGAACGAGCGCATTACCTCAAACTTAACTGAGGATTAGCGCTTTTATTTCCAAAATTTTAGCCCCGGATTTTACAGATTTAGTAAGTATCTTTAATACACAATTTCACGGGTTTTTGCTGTTTCAAACTCCAATTTTTAAAGCCCCGTTTTTTTTTTTTCAAAAAACAACGAAATATCGTAATTTTTGCTCGAAATTAAATCATTTTGGAAGTTTGGGTGACTCATTAATAGCGTTTTCATTTATACATAAAAATTCTGCTCTACAGCAAACCATTTCCCCTTGTCCTCTCTGAATTTAAACACACGTTAATGGAGGAGACGGGTGATAATTAATTGCTCTGGAGCAGAATTTTTATGTAAATGGAAAACGAAATAAATTGATTTGGCTCTTTTTAAAAATCAAATTCCGGAATTTGGCATATTCAAACCCGATATTTCGTCATTTTGGCTCTTACAAACACCAATGTTTTAGAGATTTTTGCTCTTTCAAAACCAAATTTCGTGGGTTTAGCTCCTTCAGACGTCAGTTCCACAGGTTTGGACAATTCGAAAAACTAATTTGTCGACCGAGGAACTTCGAAAAATGAAATTTCTTTTTGCCTTAGTTTTTCGCTCTTCAATTACTAAATGTCCCGCAATTTTTGACCGTTCGAAATCCAATTTTACGAATTTTTGCTATTTCAAAGTCCAATTTTGCTTATATCATTTTTTCAAAAACCAAATTTCGTGGCCTTAGATCTTTCTGGAAGCCGTTTCACTAGTCCGAAACTGAAGCGCGCCTCGATGGTGTAATGGATACAATGCTCGCTTCGCAACCCAGCGGACCTGGGTTCGAATCCAGCCATTGCCCATTACACTATAAGGCTGCGGCGAGCTGTGACACGGCACACCCGGCTTCGTGTGGGCGTTCCCGGCGATGTGCGTTCAACAAACCGCGCACCGACCGAAACGCCCGCGTAGTACGGGTGTGAAGTGCACAGTTAGATCTGGGTATGGCGTAGGAGCCCAAGTGAGACTTAGGCGCCTGCCGGGTTCAAAGCCCGGCGCCCCCGACAAAAAAAAAAAAAAAAATAGTCCGAAACTGTGACTTTTATGAAAATTACAGATTGGGATAGTTCAAAAACAAGTTTCGTCATTTCTGTCTCACAGAAACCCCAGTTTCGCGGACTTTCGCTCTTCCGTAACCAATTTTTGATAGTTCGGCTTAGTTATACAGGGTGATCCAATAAATTAGTATGTTTTTCAAAAGGGTAGTAGGGACCCCTCAGACAGATGGCGCTGGTGTCCTTTTTTTCACAACGAGGGGGAGTTTTTTTTAGGTCAGTCGATCAGAGTTCAAGATGGTTTGGTCAATGGCGGCGTTTACGCCGTGAGTCGTTTTTTGAAGATGATGATGAGTCGGTTGTTCAAACCCAGCGAGACTTCCGTCAGCGTTTCCATCGACATCAGTAACCGCGGAATTATCCCCAATCGAAACCTTATCTTGACGTGGGTGAACAACTAACGAAACGGGATCTGTAATGAAGATGAATAAAATGAGGGGGGGGGGGGTCAAATCGAACAGTGCGAACACCGGAGAGCGTCGCGAGGAGCTTCACGGAAAGGCTTGAATCATGCATCGCAGCTGAAGGCCGCCACATGCTCGACGTTACTTTTAGAACATAAGACCTACATAAAAAGCCCTCTTCTTGGGAACAATTTAAGACCTCAAATACAAATTTATCTTTGAAAATGACGAAGTTCTGATTTTTTTTAAAATCCATACCTACTGAATTCATGGAATCACCCTGTATTACAATTTTAGCGAACATGGCTCTTTCAAAAACCAAACTTTGTAGGTATGTTAATCGATTAGTCGTTGTTGACTTGTTTTTTTAGGTGTCCTACTGTTGTGTCCTATAGTTTCCATCACAAGAGTCCTACTTTTTCGTGCCAGACATCCTCGGTAACCATTTTTACATCTGGCCACCCCATACAATATAGGACCTACAGAAACTTTTAGCCTCGATGCTGCATCCAGAAACCACAAACTGGCGTTTTTATCCAATTTTTGCCAAAAATGAGTGCCTTTTATCAAAACCCGCGCAGAGTGACAAATCATTGCTTTTTCCCCTTGCGCAAATTAGCGTTTTTCCGAACTTTTAGCTATGGACTTGCTCCAATTACAGCCCTATTGCGTGATTTCGTAATTATACCCGCCTAAGGATCTTCAGAAAACTGAGCAGTGACGTTTTCTCCCACAACTGAGCTTTGAACTGCATGGTAAAACGCGACTCTGATGGACGAGCGGACGGGCGTGTTGCGCTGTTCGGACGTGGAAGCCTTAACATTTATTCGGCCCCGAATACGGTTCCAATGGACGGGAAGCCTTAGACACCCCTCCCCACAATCCCCCTTAGGGATAATCATTCTCATCTCAAGCTGCTTTTCGAAAAATTTTAAAAATACTTATGGTTTCACACTGTCACTACTCACCTCACAGTACCTTGACAACGTCCGTCTCACGGCTGGAGCTCATCCCTCCCAAAGCTGAGGGAGCACCTGACCACTCCCACTCCACCAAATCTAAAAGGAAAATCAATGTGCCGCAAATCATAACATACGAGTAGATCCACGAAATTTGGGGTTGTGAAGGAGTTGAAACAGTATGAAATTGTTTTTTTCAATGAGTCAGCCCTAGCGAAATTATGAGCCAAATGCGACACAGAATGGCTTTTTGAACAGTTCAAACGCGCTAAACTTGTTTTTGGTGCAGTAAAACCCGCAAAATAGCTTTTTTAGGAGGACCAGTGCCCTGAAATCTTGTTTTTGTTCTTGAAAAACTGTTCTTGTGTGTTCTTGTTGTTGAAATCTTGTGTTGTCTTGTGTTTGTTGTTGTGTTTGTTTGTTGTCTTGTTTGTTTTTCCAGGGAGTTAACCACAAAAAATTCACAAAAACTACCTACTTTGAGAATGAGAGTGGTCAGCAGTGCGAAATTAGGTTATTGACGCTGCGAAATCCGCATTCTTCAAAAAGTTGAATTGTTCTCACACATCCCGCTAAATTGTTTTGAATGGGTCAACTCTGCGACATTCTGTTTTTGCAAGGAATCAGACCCTCTCTTGAGGCAAAAAAAAACTCTTGGAGAACGAAAGACGAACTACATTTTCCGAAAACCATTTTTGTCAGCCTTTGTGAGGTCCAGGAAAGTGGAAGTAAAATGTCCCGTACCACGAAATTGCTTTTTGAATTGGTCAACAGAGCAAAATTTTGCTATATTGTAGCAGCGAAACCCACAAAATGGCTTTTTTGTGCTGAAGATGTCCCGCATATGTTAAATTAACCAAATTCATGATTTTGCCACGTCGTGTAAGGTATACTTAAAGGGGCCCGCTCACACACCAATCACACAGCTGCAGCGCTTTTATGGCATGGGGACTTATTCCTTTTCATCTGTCTCATTGTCAGTTGAAAAATTACAGGATGAGTGACAAAAATGTCCTATACATACCCCTCGAAATTTCATTTTTTAGCGAGCCGAAGCCGCAAAACTGGCTTCTTGAATCCTTCCGGCCGCGTCTGTTTCTTACGCGCTAGATCAGCGAAAGGTTTTAGAAAAAGTCTAACCGGTGAAGTTATTGAGTCAACCGAAACCGTGCAATTGGTGGTTCCTGTGAGTGTCAAATTCGTGAAATATGTTATAGTCTTTCAGTGCTAGCCTTAGACATTTGGCTCCCCCGGATGAATCTTTCACTAGCGCCTCCACAAAGTCACCGTTCAGAATTAGCCACGATTTTGTGTTGTCTCCATTAGTATTTAGCGAATTAGCGTTTTTCATCGGTGAATTAGCTATTCGTCACAATTTTTGCCGTGAGTTATCGTTTTTTCTTCATTCTAGACACGAGTAAGCGATTTTTCTCAATTTTGTATGTAAATTACAGCTGTTTTTCGTAACATGGCCACGAAGTTGCCTTCGGAAACTGCAGTTAGACATTTTCTCAATTTTCTGTGAGTGAGCAAATTTTCTCAAATTATAACCCCCCAATTAGCTATTTTTCTTTGTTTTAGCTGCAAATTACAGTTTTCCCCATTTCAGCCGCTATAATTACAGATTTTTCTACATTTCAGACACGAATTAGAGTTGTTCCCCAATTTTCGTCGCAAATTACCGCTTTTTCTGAATTTGGCCGAGGATTCGCACTTTTTTTTCACTTTCAGGTCCAAAGTTACTCTCAGAAGCCACGAATTGACGTATTCTCAATTTATGCCGCAAATTAGCGTGTCACTTCAGCTCACTTCAGCGCTTTTTCTCAATTTTATCGGCGAATTAGCGATTTTTTCTGAATTTTTGCAGTGAATCCTCCTCTCTTTCACAACTCCAGAACTAATTACAACCGTATTTGCAGTCGTCTTTATTCCGGTCGTATGCATTTCGGGCAAAAACAGTGACCCCTAAACCTTCCTCAGCAGTAATTGACTTCTTGCACCACAAATGACACAACAGTTGTTGGAGAGAAGACTTTACAGAGGGACAACTGCTTGAAGAAGAAGAAATCATATTTGCAGTGAATTCGAATTTATCCTGATTTTAGCCTTTAATGATGGATTTTTTTTTCAATTTCATCTATTAATTAGCACTTTTCTCAATTTTAGCTGCAAGTTAGCAATTTTTTCGCTTTTTCTCACGGCCACGAACTTCTAGCGCCTAGCCTCTAATTAGCACTCTTTCCACACGTTATTCCCGGAAGCACCAAGACACTTTAAGGTCGATTCACACACATCAGTGCCGTGAACGGGACGTGCCCCGTCCGGCAAGTAAAATATTATTCTCATATGGGAACTGAGAGGCTCGTTCATACGTATCCGGCACGTGTCGGGGACGTGACCCTTCAATTTCCATTGAGAATAATATTTTTTTGCCGGACGGGGCACGTCCCGTTCACGGCACTGATGTGTGTGAATAGACCTTTAGTCGTGAAGTATTTTTGATAATTTTAGCGGTAATTTATGGCTTTTTCTCCAGTTTTACCCCATTTTTTTTGTGAGTTTGGTTCGTCATCAAGCCACAGCGATTGACGAAGTCAGTGGTAACAAGGGAACATTTTGACCAAGGGTCCAGAAGGGCGTGTGCTACGATTTGTCCGCTAGATCCCGTTTTAACTGTAATTAGTGCCGTAGAACTGGCGAAGAATCAGGACTGGTATCTCTCCTTGTCAGGGCACACGTTTCCCTCGTCCCTACATGAGGGTTTTGTGGCTCATCGTTCAGCCTCTTTGACTCCGAACTGCTGCTAAAGTGTGGCACACTTTATAATTTTGAAAAGTCGTACACGAAGATGACGAGTGCCCCCCCCCCCCTTGTAGGCATTGGATACAAATGCAGGCTCTTTTGGCCGTTCGATACCGCTCTTTGGGGCAACCAGCCAAGATTTTTTCACAATCGGCGCGGCGAGGCCATGTGGTGAAGAACGTTCGGCTCAGCGAGGAGAGGGGGGCCTAGAGATTGCAACGAACACACCCCTCTCAAATTTGATTTTTCCGAGCCACATTATTTGTATTGCTAGCAGGGCGAGACTTGAGCTTGAACCGAGGGTCACCAGTCGTGATAAAAGTTTTGACTCGCCTACTCAGAAAATTGAGAAGCTGTTCGAAGCCTGGCTCTTCGCTTAAATTAAAGCTCTCGAATAATTCGCGAGTGTCGTCATCTAATTTCCCAGTAAGGAGGTAAAGCAAAACGAAATCCCAACTTCGAACCGGATGATTCAAGGCCTTTAGGGCGTAGAGGTTGGTCGTAAACTTGCTGACTAATTCAGACAATGTGAGCCTCTTCCCACGGAAGAGTTCCGGACATCGGGGCTAACTTTTTTTATGTAGGTATAGGTTACACAAGGGTTACCTTATCACGATTTGCATAGGATTGCATGGGAGGGCTGGGTAGATAACAGTCCATCTAAATATAACCTCTTTAGCCCCGATGTCGGCTTCCCCCCACGGAAGGGTGACGAACTAACTGTGACCATAGCTCGAAAGAAATAGCACGTCGATTATCGTAAGCTTTGATAAGAGTTTGCCAGGCTACCTCGAGGTTCTGAGTCTCTCGTGGTAGACTCTTTAATTTCGATAACGCATCGCCTTTCAAGGCCGATCTGTGGTAGTAAACCCTACACACAGGGGCGATGGACGAGTCCGACAAAATAAGATATTGAAAGATTTCTTTAAAGTTGGTCAAATTTGACTCTTTTCTTCCATCGAAAGTAGGAAGTTCGATAACAGGGAGACGCACTCCACCTAAATGGTGTTTCCGACCGATTTCAAAGTTCCGATAACAAAGTGCACCGTGCCAATGTAATTAGAGCTAAGCAATTCGGCCCTGATTCTGAGATGTTATCCCATATTTCCCTGTTGTCCAGATTAGAAGGGTGATATAGGGGGTTGGCCATGCTCCTCTGACAACTCTCCATTAGAAGTTTCGGCTCTTTCAACAGTGACGAAGGACGAGCCATCGGAACTGTGACCCCCCCACCACAAGTTATGAAGTTTGAGCGACTATCGTGAGATTGCACCATGGGTGCGGTTCAGTCCCTGTTTCGACCTCAGACATTCAGTTCCTGTCATTTAACAGCATTACAGTGGCGGATCTTAGGAAGGGGCCACAGAGGGGCCATGGCCCCTCCCTTGGAGTCTATGTCATTTGCGAAAAAAAAATCATCAAAACCTTCTCCAAAATCCCATCGAGGAGGGGTGATCACCTTTAATTTTAGGGTTATTCTCTCAGAGGTTCGAGGGTCAGAGGCTTTCGAGAGTTGCGAAATGCCAAGTAATTTAAGGGGAAAACTCTCGCAAACGGCCTCACTGAGAGGAAAATTGACGTTGAACGCCGCCAATTCAAGGGCAAAATTTATGCGAAAGGTGACCTCCAAGGGCAAACTTTAAGCGAAACGTCACATTGTGAGGAAACAAATTCTTTTAAAAGGCCGCGGCACAACGAGTAAACCACACAAAATTCCCCACAGCGGGCAAAACGCAACATCCGGGCAAACACTCACGTGAATCACGAGGCAAGGTCAAAATTGCCCTTTTCGAATGAATTTCAAGTTTGTAAGGAAATGCTAGTTCGAATTAGAAATTATTGTTATTTTCAAGAGAAAGTCATAAATTTTCTAGGAATCGTTAATTTTTGGACGAAATCGTCAATTTCACAATGAAATCGTCATTTTTACTAGCGCATTGTCAATGTAATTAAATTATATTAGCGCATTTGTCAATGTAATTGTCAATTTGACAATTTTAAGAGGAAATTGTCACTTATCCACAGTAGTTTTTTTTGATAGGTGATTATTGTTAATATAGTAATTAGGGTTCGTTTAGAAATTATCAATTTTATGAGGCAATTATCAATTTTACGAGGAAATAGTAATTTTTATGGGGAAATCGTCTATTTTAGGAGGAAATTGTATATTTTATAAGGAAATTGGATATTTTATGAGGACATTTTCAATTTTATGAGGGAATAGTAAATTTCCTAAAAAATTGTTTTTTTTAGTCCCAAATGATTACCGCCTGCTTCCGAAAAAATTCCGGTTGAGGGACTTTTGACCCCCCCTTAATTGACCCTTTAAGATGTGATGAGACATACAATGGGTAGATTGTGTTGGCGCTCTACCGACCCAGATTCTAATACCCCCAAGGCCTCCGAGGCTGTTTTGATGCAGCTCTAATTTAAAAAATACTCAGTTTGAGTAAATTGACGAAAAAGGTCCTCAATCAAGCGCATTATGTTACAACGTTTACCAATATTTACATCATTTCCACTTAAAGGAACATCCCAGATATACAATCGAGATCGCCGTATTTTAACGAGAGTCGAGTTCGTTTGATAAGGTGAAAACTCACCTGCACCCCTCTCTGTGAGTCAATACCTCTGTCCATCATAACTTAAAAAGGGCGTTAAAATGGATAGAAAGGTTGGTGTTCATATTTTGGTATCCTTCTATACTTTTATCCCCCCCCCCCCCGACAACGAAATTCGCGGTAAAGTAGTCGTTTTTTATTTATATTTTTCTGGAATCCGTCGGGAGGGAAAAGAGTGAACAGTGAGAGAGAAGTAGTGATGGGAGGAAATTGAACTGTCTATTTACTTGGGCGATTCCTTTTACATCTCCTTTGTGTTATCGGATTTCTTTTTTCTTACTTTCTTCAATTTAATACTCTCGCCCCCCCCCTCCCTTAGTACGCACTCAACCTGTTTCGATACCGAAGATTGTCTCGTTTTGATGTCAGACAATTTTTGAAAAAGCTCTACAACCCCCAACCCCCCCACCAGAACGAAAATTGTCCCAGTTCTGGGATTTCTGATACTCAAAGGGACCCCCTTCCCACCTCACCCACCATAAAATGCGTCTTGTTTTGCGATATAGTTGTTTCAAGTGAAACAGCTTCGTGCGGAATAAATCAGCTGATCATTTTCATTTTCAGGCCCAGTGTGATGGAATAAGTGAAATCACCAAGTTTGTGTCCCCCTTTCCGTGTTTTTTCCCCTTTTTTTTCTGTTTTGTGTCGTGTGTGATGTGTTACAAGTGCAATTTCCCAGTCAAAATTAAGCCCGAGTGTGAGTCTTGTGAGTGTCCTTCGACTTCAAACATTGTCATTGGGGGAAACATCAAGTTGCAGGCTCACAAGGTAAGGACATGATTCTTAGCCCCTATAAACTATAAATCTACAGCACTTTTAATTAATGCGGGCCATTTTATTTTGCTGGCAAAACTTTGATAAATTAATAGTTTGGGAAAGTTTCTCAAGAAAGAGCCTTCGAGGGACTGCATAACATTAATATGTTACATTGTAGTGAAAGGGTTGGTGGAAAGCGATTGCGAGAAGAAAGGGGGGTAACAGGTGTTGCGCTGGGTAAAGAGGAGGGGCTTTTATTCTTGGTTTGTGCTTTGTGTGGTGGTGGTGGTGGGGGATTATTGTTTGCCTCAGGCGGGGTGAAGAGGCATTTGAAACGAAAAGGGTGTAACCTGGATAGGCCGTGGTTTACTTTAGTAAATAGGGTCAGGAGGGTACTAAAGTCCAAATAAACTTTTTGTCGTGCTATTGCATCGAACGTGAGTTTCATGTCATTATGTCCACTGCCCAAAATGTAAAAGTATAACGGATTTTTTTGATCCTCACAAAACAAACTGAATTTACGTTTTACTCCGCTTCTAATCCAAAAATATTTAATTGAATAACTCATAATTTTTGAAATAGTGAACCATCAAGAGTTTAATTTAAACAAAGTGAAAATTACTGCAAATCAGTTTTAATTTAATTAAGAGAAACGGTTGAACAAACATTCTGAAACGTGGGTTTTCCTTTATCGCATTCATACGGGATTAATTTCAATCAGCCGACCCTCTTCATCATTTGTATGGTTTGAAACGTATACATTTTAAATTTTTTTAGCCCCATGCTCATTCCTGCGTTATTCGACTAATTATCGCTACGCGAGCAAAAACGTTTCCAGGGCTCCTGCACTGAAAACACGTCTACAATTACACAGTCGGTTGAATGAGGTTTTCAACTCGTTCCAAAACTGAAATTGTTATTTAAGGAGCGAGATTGAAATGGCGTCAAGACAACCTCTACTCGCGGAGCGAGGACTATTTTCATTCGTGCAGAGTTGAAGGGTTTCCCTCCCTCACTCACGTCGAGATCCTGTTTGGACGACAACAAAAACAGTTTGAATCATTAATGGGTCCGCGTCAACTTATTTACTCAAGAACAAATGAGTTTTATTGATGGAATTTTGTAGTTGACCGTCAATATTAAACGAAGTTCTCTTTCTCGCTCTCCACTGTCACTCTCCTTGTTCTATGGTACAATGCTTGCTGCATTTTTAACTTAAAACTTTTGGTTGCTTGTTTTACGGTTTATTATTAGCCGTTAATGTCGATCTTCAAAATATTCTAGTATGACCATCACGAGGTTAATGTTTTGAACGAAGTTTCCTTACAATTTGTGGATTTATCATTCTCCCTAGGCAAAAACGTTGCCATCAAGTCACGAACAAAAAGAAAAACGGGTCAACCCCCCCCCCTAACAATGTTATTGTAATGACTCAAATGGCCGTGCACGAAGTCATTCCTTGAATCTCATTTAACCAATGCGACCGCGTTTCTTCAAACTTTATGAGGGTTGGGGGCTTTGACGGTATCCCGAATCCGAGGGTGCTCATACATTATATTTTACACCCACTCGAAGTCACCAGATTGGGCTTTAAAACACGTTTTGGCCTATTTCAAGTTGCTACGTCACTTACATTTGAGAAAAGCGTTAAAACCTTATTTGGACTATTTTAATTAACCGAGCGTCAGTGTGACAGTTATCAGCGGTCCGAGTTTCTTTTTGGCAGATTTTGCTTCCTTAATGATCTCTTATCATTCCAAAAATCAAATTTCAATGGTTTTACTTCATGGAAAAAATATTCTAGCCATTAGTCCAAGCATGATGAACGACCAACAGATGTTTTGTTCCAGTTTTAGGGCATTTCATGGGCTAGAGTTTCATTTTATCACCTTGAAATGAGTGAATTTGAGGAACAATGATGGTGCGTTATTCAGGAGGGCGCACTGGGACCGTTACAACCTCGCCCGGCTATCTTTGAGGGCCCGGATTTATGGAAATCAACAAAGGAAAGAGAAGTCCGTACCGTGTGGTAAACCCCGTTGCAACGAAGTGATCAAGGAGACCCAGGGAGGTCCTCGCGTTGGAGGACGAGGCTAAAAGTAATAAAAACCCAAAATTTTGTGCTAAAATTTAGAAAAATACACTATGTCGTGACAACCGCAGCTAACGACACTGAACAATTGACAAAAATTGATATTTACCATTCTGAAAGCTACTTCATTACTAAGCCGTTTGAGGACAGCGAATTAGGGAGTCCACGTGAATTCATGGCAAAAATGCAGGATTTCTGGGTGTTGACGATTATTTCACGCAATAAAATGGCCTTCATTCTGAAGGAAATGTTCCGCAGTTTCTGAAAATGGCATCAATATCTGGATTTGGTGGAATATAAGACGAGAAATCGTGGATTTTTTGGAGCAAGCACCGTTTAGGTACATTTTTAAATTTAAAAAAAAAAAAATTGAATCAAGTCTACGGACCTCGAATACATGGGTAACGTTTTGCGAATTTACTCTCTTTTCTCCTGCCCACATCACAGATAAGACGGACAGGGGGCCTCCTCCTCCTTCTCTACCACCGCACCACGACGAGAAGGCGGCGCGCAAGCGCTCTGAGGTCCTTTTTGCATTTCATCGAATCACTCACTATACACCTCGAGTAAAACATTATCTACGTTTTAAAAAATCATAACTCCGGAACTCCATTTTAAAATGGATTTCCTGATATAATGAAGATAAACGCTATTTCAAAGTTCAAATCGAGAAAAATCACGGATTCATGGCTAAAATTGAAGAATCGCCACTTCATTCGCGCGGCTAAGATAAAGAAATTCTTGGTTTCCGAAGTAAAATTAGTGAACAATTAGCAAGAAAATCGCTCACTTACTGAAGAAATTGAGACAAAACGCCGAATTAGATAAATTTAAGGGGAAAATAGAGAAAAATCGCTAATTTGCGACTGAAAGTGAGAAAGAACGCTAATTTGCGGCAAAAATTGAGAAAAAGCCCTCATTCGTGGCTAAAATTGAGAATAATTGTACATTCGCGGCCAGTATTGAGATAAAACTGAATTGAGTAGAAGTTCTAAACAGATTAAATTTAGGAAAAGAGTTAATCCGGATCTAAAAGTGAAAAAACCATGCTCATTCCTGGCTATAGTTGGGTTAAATTCTAGTTTTCAGGCTAAAATTGAGTGAAATGTTAATTTATCCATGGAAAAAGCGCAAGAGCTGATAAAATAAATAAAAAAACTCTATTTCGCGGCAAAAAGCGCTAGAGAAAAAGCGCTAATTCACGTTTAGAATTGAGATAAAGCCGAAATTTAACGCAACGTTAAAGTTGTATTCCTTGTGCATTCAAAACATGACAAGGCTCATGGAGATTTACGCCCCGGAAATCCGATAAGGTTTCCGCAATGGTTGTGCGGAGTGAAATAAACGATTTTGTAGTCAAGTTCTGACGACGGGGTGAGATCCCCCCCCCCAACCACTAGCGCCACCTCCGCCACACAAGCATCACACTGTTAGGCGTGAATTTAG
Source organism: Corythucha ciliata (assembly GCA_038030265.1). Taxonomy (NCBI): domain Eukaryota; kingdom Metazoa; phylum Arthropoda; class Insecta; order Hemiptera; family Tingidae; genus Corythucha; species Corythucha ciliata. The sequence continues at coordinate 17,563,442 of CM075943.1, forward strand.
TCGCTTGCGGAGACGATACGGGTGCTTCCCGAGTCACCTCCTTTATCCTGATAGTCGTCTGGTTACGTCATTGATGGCTATAATATAATGTGCAGATTTCATTGCTTTAAACCACCATTGAAGAAATCAATTTCGTGGAGTTGGCTATTTCAAACCTGATATTTTCTTGGTTATTGGCACTCAAAGAATCCAATTTTGCGTTTTTATCTAATTCAAGAACCATTTTAACCTTGGAGGGGGGTGGGATTCATCTTTCAAAAATACATTTTGGCTTCATGGGGTTGTTCCCCTACCGAAGTCAACTTCGTATTGCGCACCTTTGAAATCTAAATTTCCAGTGTTGGCTTTTTTTAAAGCCAACACTGGAAATCGGGGGGGGGGGGAGATCTCACCTCTTCGTCAGAACTCGACAACAAAAACGTCAATTTCACTCCGCACACTGAAAGAGCAATTTTGTGTGTCTGACTTATTTCGAAAAATGAAATTAAGCAGGTTGGCCCCTTCAAAACCGAAATTCCATGTGGTTGGCACATTCTAGAGCAATTTCGCGAGGCTGACTCGATTTAAAAAAAAAATTCGTAGGTTTGGTTCATTAAAAACCAATTTCGCGCCATTAGCTCATTTTTTTGCCCAGCAGCTGCATTGATGACATCCTTGGACGAGCCGATCAAACGAAATGTTGTTTTTGCAATTGCCAAAACCCACGACATTGGTTTGTAAAAGTGCCAGATCCACGATATTTTGGATTTGAAAGAGCTAAATTCCGATGAATTTTTTACAAGAGATGACCACCTGGTAACTGAAGGTCTGAGGTCAAAACAGAGAATGTCCCTTCTTTCATCCCAAGTCTTTCCCTCCGGCCTTTTTAGAAAAAAAAGACCTACAAGAGCTAAGGTTTTAATCGTACTACGCATAACGTGAGCGAAGCTCCTGAAGTGACGACTTGGAAGCGTTCAGTATTCTAACAACCGAGAACAACTTTTTTTTTTTTTTTTTTTTTTTTTTTTTTTTCAGAAATTGGTCACGTTTTTCCACAACTCAGTTGAATGTGTAATAACATAATCGTTTCCCAAGAATAGCCCTAACTTCGCCCACCTTTATACTTTCCAATTCGCTTCTAAATCAATAGTAACTCTTCTCTGAACTCATGTTCTAACTGAATATTTCAGTAGCTCGTGCACTTTTGTATTGATTGTTACAAACGGAGAGAAAATCATTTAAAAAAATAATAGCAATTGGCTTACTTAGACGCTCGTAACCCGTTCGTCATTCGACTGGGTTGGGTCATGTAATGTTAGAACGCCGACTTTGTCATTAAACAATGAGGCGGCGTGAGGCGTACTTCTTTTCATGGGAGAGCATAATACAAAAATCATAAAATAAACAAGTGGGTTCCGAAGGGTGGACAACATTTCATGAATAACAATCAATTTAGCAGCGTTGGAAACACAGTTGAGTCTGATATACAATTGCCTATACCGGTAGGCCAGGCTTTACCCTTCAGGATAATTGGAACTTAACCGTTGAAGTACCTTCTGTATAATTTAGCTTTTACTGCTATGCCACACAGTACGACGTTTATGTCAATTTCTATAGTTATCCACAATTCCACACTATAAGATTCCGTTTTAGGATGTCTTCTTTTAATTGAATGACGATTTTTTCTTTCTATGGTATAAAGGTATATTAAAGTTTTGTGAGTGAAACATCAGTCTAGGGTTTAAAACTGTGACGTAACAGGGTAATTTCAAGGACCGACCCTTTCCGACGAAACCTAATTAATGCATCTAGTGGAAATTGCTCGTAGATCGTCGATTAAACAACGTGGTCTGCTTGTAATTTCAATAATACCCCACTTTTGGAATTTAAACTGTTGTATTTAGAGACGTCCCAGGAAACGAATCTTTAGAAATAATTATATTTTCAACTCAAATTCGGAACGCACAGAACCGAATAATTTTCTCTACATAATATGAAAAACAAGAAGTGTGACTCTAGTCACAACGGATACATAACAATTCTCGAGGCGCAGATAAATACTCGATGCTTTTCATTCGTAACTTTCATAAATACACCAGCGCTCATGTGGAGACTAGGTGAAACGACCATTTGGGGTACCCTTCAATTTTCAATTTGGGTTTACTTACTTCGGGAAGAAGTGACGACGAAAGAAATGGAAGTCAAGCCGGGTCGGGCGGAAACGATGCAGCGACGTCGATAGAGTAACAACCACTCGACGTTAACCGGTTGCTGAGTCTGTTAATTGATTATTCGGAATAATCTCATTTCACAGTCGAGAAGCCAAGAAGTCCGAACTGTTCCTGACTTGGGGTCGTCACTCCCTTCGTTTTCTGGCCTAGATTCGGGGCATTCGACGACTGACTCGCTGAGGACGTTCGAAAGTGTCGCAACATTAAATCGTTGGCCGCAGGAGTGTTGACTTGAGGCGGCACGTTCAAAATTCGAAGGGCCTGCTCGGAAGTGGTTTAACGAGAGAGAGTTCGAGGGTTGGAGCGATTTCTTCGCTAGATTTCGAAGAACATTTGGATGTGAGCTGTCGATTTCCGAGCGGTGGAAGTCTGTCTCAGCTCGAATTCAGAGACCGGGGGAAAGCACGATCGAGTACTTTCTCGGTAAAGTTAGTCTGTGTCGACGGTTGTCTTTTCCTTTTTCCGACGTCCGTGAACAAGTAATCGAAGGCCGGCGATCACGACACCTAATGCGCTTTCTCCTAGCCAAATTCTCGTGTGATGAAGATGAGCTACTCTCAGACATTTCGAACGAATGGACGTTGTATGGGGCGTTCGGGCGACGCGACCATAGAATGAAAACCTCGAAGGCAGACGACTATCGAGTTCCTCCAATGTCCGTGAGCGTTTCCGCTAGCCCAGGGAGCCGGTTTTTTCGGTGCGGTAAGAAACGGCACATCGCAACCAACTGTCCTGACGCAGATATTACCTGTTTCATATGCCGGCGAATGGAACACATTTCAAAGGATGCCTCCGGAGAGACTCTTCGTACGGAGCGTCGCTGGCTCCAAAAACGATCTTAATAAAATCGGGACTCGGAAAAAGAACAGACTCCTGCATCAAGGTAATTAAAATTAACGATTTACTTTATCTCGCCCTCATAGATACAGGGAGCAGTGAATGCCTCGTGAAGTACTGCAGACGAGATGAAGCTGGTAAAGGAGGCCTGTTCGTTACCCGCGTATGGTGTGAGGGGGTACTAAGGAGCCTGCTATTCGGACGATAGCCTCTGCAGAAGCAGATATAGAAATCGATATAGTGAGTAACAAAGTCAAAGTGCTGACGATTGCCTCCCACAGCCGATCATTGTTGGACGAAGCTGGATTGACGCCCCAAAGACGGCTGCTGTGCGTGTCGATGGTAGTTCGATTTTCATTAAGTCCGAAAATGTTCTCTTCCGGCATACTGAATCTCTTCCCGTTCGTCGTGGTTGGCAAAAAAGCAAAACTGGACTGGGGGAACTGGACCGCAAAAATTCGTTACTGGGGATGCTCGATGCTAGTATGCCAGAACTACGACAAGAATCACGGAAATAATTGAAGATGGACATCGTGGAGAAAACTAGAAGCGTACTTAATTGCAAAACCCTGTATGGAGCGTCTCCCAAAGATCGATAGGAGATGCAAAGACCAAGTCGGCGTATGCGAGCTCCGTTTTGTTAGGAAGAAAGAAAGACGGGCATTCGAGAATGGTAGTACCTTCCAGAGCCCTCAACCGTCAGACAGTTCGACAGCCGAATCATCAAAAAAATAAGAGAGAAATATCGACGTCCGGTAGAGGAGAACGACGATGCGATCCGATGTGGCGAGAAAAAGAGATAAATAGATTCACGCCTCGAAGACGAAACTTTGTCGATTGTCGAATCGACGTGTCAGGATGAGCGAGAAGTGTTATCGATCAGAAGATGACAAAAAAAAAGAGGGGACCACATGAGAGAGAGAGAGAGAGAAAAAAAAGATTAATTATTATTCGTGATTCGTGAGACGTAAAAGAAATAAAAAAGTCGATTCTTGATTGTGCTTAGAGTTGTTTGACGTTGGAGAGTGAAAGATAACAATACATATTGGTCTACCATGGACTATTCGACGTATATTATTACCTTTATATTTCTAAAAATGTTGAACCAGAACAATTTTATGAGTCATGGAGGATTGAGGCATTTCAAAAGAAAAGTACATTGAAAACTCGCCTTTACTAATTGACACTGTAAAGTATATTTTGGTAATTATGGGCATGGACGGTGGGTATAACAACTTGAGATTGGGTACCTAGTCTAGCATTTACGCCTGTAGTCATGGCATGAACATACACCAAGTTTCCGTTACGATCAACGATCACACGATTTTGGGTTTTAAGTCCAATCAAGTTTTCGGCACACTACAAGTACACGAATTTAATGAAAAACTATTCTTGAATACCAAGATGCTCAAATTGAATACCTTTCTTACGACTCATTATTCAGCTGTTGACCGATGTTTACCGGCATCAGGGTGAAATAAAGGACATTTTATACTTGCCGTTAAATATACTGCAAATTGCAACTACTGATTACGAAGGAAATGTTTAAAAAACACGAAACGCGGCCAAAACTTGCAGGAAACTCGGAAAATAAATATAAATACCCTACTTATCAAGAAACCCGTGTGATAAATGATTATGATATGAGGGACCAAATATGGCACTGATTAGGCGTGTTGCAGTACTCGTGTTTTATAGTGCCTTATCAAAACATGAGAAGGCTCATGGAGATTTACGCCCCGGAAATCCGATAAGGTTTCCGCATTGGTTGTGCGGAGTGAAATAAACGATTTTGTAGTCAAGTTCTGACGACGGGGTGAGATCCCCCCCCCCAACCACCAGCACCACCTCCGTCACACAAGCATCACACTGCTAGGCGTGAATTTAGTCGCTTGCGGAGACGATGCGGGTGCTTCCCGAGTGACCTCCTTCATCCTGATAGTCGTCTGGTTACGTCATTGATGGCTATAATATAATGTGCAGATTTCATTGCTTTAAACCACCATTGAAGAAATCAATTTCGTGGAGTTGGCTATTTCAAACCTGATATTTTCTTGGTTATTGGCACTCAAAGAATCCAATTTTGCGTTTTTATCTAATTCAAGAACCATTTTAACCTTAGAGGGGGTGGGATTCACCTGGTTGACTCTTTCAAAAATACATTTTGGCTTCATGGGGTTGTCCCCCTACCGAAGTCAACTTCGTATTGCGCACCTTTGAAATCTAAATTTCCAGTGTTGGCTTTTTTTAAAGCCAACACTGGAAATCGGGAGGGGGGGAGATCTCACCCCTTCGTCAGAACTCGACTACAAAATCGTCAATTTCACTCCGCACACTGAAAGAGGGTTGGCCCCTTCAAAACCGAAATTCCATGTGGTTGGCACATTCTAGAGCAATTTCGCGAGGCTGACTCGATTTAAAAAAAAAAAATCGTAGGTTTGGTTCATTAAAAACCAATTTCGCGCCATTAGCTCATTTTTTTGCCCAGCAGCTGCATTGATGACATCCTTGGACGAGCCGATCAAACGAAATGTTGTTTTTGCAATTGCCAAAACCCACGACATTGGTTTGTAAAAGTGCCAGATCCACGATATTTTGGATTTGAAAGAGCTAAATTCCGGTGAATTTTTTACAAGAGATGACCGACCACCTGGTAACTGAAGGTCTGAGGTCAAAACAGAGAATGTCCCTTCTTTCATCCCAAATCTTTCCCTCCGGCCTTTTTAGAAAAAAAAGACCTACAAGAGCTAAGGTTTTAATCGTACTACGCATAACGTGAGCGAAGCTCCTGAAGTGACGACTTGGAAGCGTTCAGTATTCTAACAACCGAGAACAACTTTTTTTTTTTTTTTTTTTTTTTTTTTTTTTTTTTTTTTTCCAGAAATTGGTCACGTTTTTCCACAACTCAGTTGAATGTGTAATAACATAATCGTTTCCCAAGAATAGCCCTAACTTCGCCCACCTTTATACTTTCCAATTCGCTTCTAAATCAATAGTAACTCTTCTCTGAACTCATGTTCTAACTGAATATTTCAGTAGCTCGTGCACTTTTGTATTGATTGTTACAAACGGAGAGAAAATCATTTAAAAAAAATAATAGCAATTGGCTTACTTAGACGCTCGTAACCCGTTCGTCATTCGACTGGGTTGGGTCATGTAATGTTAGAACGCCGACTTTGTCATTAAACAATGAGGCGGCGTGAGGCGTACTTCTTTTCATGGGAGAGCATAATACAAAAATCATAAAATAAACAAGTGGGTTCCGAAGGGTGGACAAAATTTCATGAATAACAATCAATTTAGCAGCGTTGGAAACACAGTTGAGTCTGATATACAATTGCCTATACCGGTAGGCCAGGCTTTACCCTTCAGGATAATTGGAATTTAACCGTTAAGTATCTTCTGTATAATTTATCTTTTACTGCTATGCCACACAGTACGACGTTTGTCAATTTCTATAGTTATCCACAATTCCACACTAAAAGATTCCGTTTTAGGATGTCTTCTTTTAATTGAATGACGAGTTTTACTTTCTATGGTATAAAGGTATATTAAAGTTTTGTGAGTGAAACATCAGTCTAGGGTTTAAAACTGTGACGTAACAGGGTAATTTCAAGGGCCGACCCTTTCCGGCGAAACCTGATTAATGCATCTAGTGGAAATTGCTCGTAGATCGTCGATTAAACAACGTGGTCTGCTTGTAATTTCAATAATACCCCACTTTTGGAATTTAAACTGTTGTATTTAGAGACGTCCCAGGAAACGAATCTTTAGAAATCATTATATTTTCAACTCAAATTCGGAACGCACAGAACCGAATAATTTTCTCTACATAATATGAAAAACAAGAAGTGTGACTCTAGTCACAACGGATATATAACAATTCTTGAGGCGCAGATAAATACTCGATGCTTTTCATTCGTAACTTTCATAAATACACCAGCGCTCATGTGGAGACTAGGTGAAACGACCATTTGGGGTACCCTTCAATTTTCAATTGGGGTTTACTTACTTCGGGAGTAATTGTAACTCCTCCCCCTCTCTCTGTACACCCTCCACCACCATCCCCCCTTTGTTTACAGCGATTTGACCAGCTCTCAGGGAGGGTAATACTGCCGTTACCCTCCCCCCCTTTAGATCCGACAATGGTGAGGGGGGGTTCACTAATTGTGATTAGTGTAGAAAATAGAATTGCGCGTATTGTGATCAGAGGGAAAAGTATCACCTACTGCAGGCAATCCGCATCCGGTGATGGAGCGAAATTAAAATTACTTGCAGCCGTTACTATTTAATACGTCATAAATCATAAAACTAAAAGTTATATCAATGTAATTGGTAAACAATTAAATTGTATTGAGCAACCCAAATAATTGAAAACCTCACTCCTCGTAGGTAATCTTCCGGTGAAGGGAGGGGGTATTTGAACCTCTCACCATATCAAACCCCCACTACCAACCTTCATCACGATCCCTACTTTTGGAACGATTTAACTGGTTCAATGGGGGGGGGGGACACATGTATTCATTCAAGTTCGGGCAGAAAAGTCGGGCTAATCGGGCCCAGCCCGGTGTTTGGGCCCGGTTTCGGGCCGGGCCGGGCCGAACCACTGAGAAAGTCAGCCCGACTCAAGGCCCGGCCCGGCCCGGCCCGATTCCATCCCTGTTTTCAAGCGAGCTCACACAGTAAGTTGCTTATTTTTTACGTCTATCCATAGTTGGATTTACTTTTTTTCTCTCGAATTAGCAGGATTAATGCCCAGAGATTGCGGTTCTCCAATTGCTATTTTTTTCGTCCTTGTGTAGCACTGAGACTTCTTCAGTCATAACTGACAGATCGGGAGACATAATATTCGAACGAAGTCCGATTGATGTGGTTCATTGTATCCATATAAATTCATTATTGTTTATGGAAGTTTGTACTTACAGAACACCAACACACAAAACGATCTCGACATGTAGAAAACGACAGTTGATAACACCACAATCGATAGCGCACGTTGCGATCGTTGATAGCGACAGTCCTATCAACTGTCGTTTTGACTGTTGCTAACTTTACAGAACAGGCCCCCAGAATCAAGCACTCTCCAGCGTCCACAGATGGCAGTGAGGTGGAGAATCAAAATGAATGTGACGAAATCGGTACGCGTGGATTTCACCAACAGGTCGATAAACTACATACCGGCGTATTTCAATAACAACCACCTTCCATATTCCAACCAAGCCAAGTACTTAGGGATGACCCTGGATGCAAAGCTCCGTTGGAAAGAGCATGTGAAGGAAAAGAGAGCTGAGCTTTTATGTATTAAGCACGCGAGAATACGAGAACTAAAAAAATCATTTTTTTATTGACAATTCAAAAACTAATATTTTCTTATATGAGATAAATACACAACAGTTTCTCCCAGGAGTAAACTATAAATCCAGGCGGACGACTGGTCGTCTGAACCGAGTCGAGCGGCGGAGTGCGTTCGGTGGTTCGATCTGCTGTTCTACTTGAGGATTCCCGCTGTCCGGATTCCGGAGTGTCATAAGTGGGGTGATAAAAACAGAAACGGATCTTTTTTCGTTTTGTAGGTTGAGTTGGTCTCCTGGAGATGGGTGGGACGACATTGATTTCACTTGCCGATTTCGGAGCGCCAGATGACCGGAGTTGATCTACATGCCTTTTCACGACGCACCCATTGTCCAATTCAACAAGGTAATGTAGTTTACCGAGCCGTTGAAGGATAGCTCCAAACTTCCACCTCTGGTGCGATGAATAATTTCGCGATTGAACCCGATCACCCGCTGAGAAAAACCTGAGCACAGGTTGTTAACAATGGTCTACCTCTGAAGTGTTTAAAAGAGGGGAAGAGGTCATCAAGTCCAATCGAGATGGATCTGTCGGCCCAAGAAAATTTCTGACGGGGATTTTTCCCCCGAGGTTAGTGGAGTCACTCGGTAGCGCATAAGAATTGTAGATATCTTGTCCAGCACTGTTCCGAGGGTAGAGGACATGGCTTTCAGCTTGGAATTAAGAGTTCTGACGTGTCGTTCAGCCAACCCATTTGTTGAAGGATGTTATGGGGCTATGAATTGTTGTTCAATTCCATTCGCAGAACAGAAATGTCTGTACTCTTGGACTTGAAAATTGAAGCATCGTCAGAAACCATCTGGCGAGGGAGACCATTTCGGCTGAATACGTCTTTTAACATGGAAATCGTTGAAGAAGAAGTGGGAGGAGACTTGTAGGCAATTATCTCAGGCCATTTCAACAACGCGTCGACGATTAAGAAGAAAAAATGATTTTGAAAAGGTCCGGCGAAGTCAATGTGTATGCGCTGCCAAACCTCTTGAGGTGTTTCCCACCGATGAGTGATCTCTTTAGGAGGGTCACTTTTGACTCCAGCGCATGCGGTACACCGCTCGACGAAACGTTCATTGTCCTGATCGATTTGCTTCCAATAACAATACCGCCTTGCTAAATTTTTCATTCGTACAACACCTTGGTGCGTCTGGTGAAGTTAATTCAGTACGTGAAGTTGAAGCGATTTCGGAATTACTAGTCTAGTGCCGCGAAAAATCGTACCGTTGTGAAGAGAAAATTCCGCGGAGCTGTTTTTACCCGACATCAGGTCATTGTACAGTTCGAGACAGTCCGGATCCTATTTGATAGCGCTGGCTATGGACGAATGCGTTAAGATTGTGTCGGATAGTTGAGAAATGACCATATTGAACACAGCGAAGTCGTCATGAGTCATTAGGGGGGAAGAGGAAAGAGGTGAGCGTGAGAGCAGCCAATGTTTGGTAATGCTTGCTGCCAACACAGTTGATCAAAACCCTTTTATTTTTTGTGGACAAGCAATCAGGCGTGTCCGATATTAATTTCTTAAGGGCGAAGTAGTTTTCAAGTCGCTGTTTGTAAGCCGAGAATAGTTCGGCGTCTTCATCGAAGGCGTCGAATTCGAAGTTGGTGGATGGGGTTCCGGGAATTGACGAGGACAGCCGAGACAGAAAATCGCGCAATAGAGAAGCCAGGGCGTTCACCTCCTCCGACATCGCAAACGGTTAAGAGTTTTATCCTCGTCGTCACGTTTATGTGCACGCGAGAATACGAGAACTTAAAAAATCCTTTTTTTTTATTGACAATTCAAAAACTAATATTTTCCCATATGTGATAAATACACAACATGACCTCAACATCAAATTCCAAAAAATGTACTGGATCATGGGTAGGCACTCAAAACTGTCTATCCAAAACAAAATAACATTGTACAAACAGGTCCTGCGACCAGTATGGACTTATGGTGCCCAACTGTTGGAATGCACCGCCCAGTCAAGTCGTAAAATTATACAAGGCTTTCAAAACAACGTACTAAGATCCATAATTAATGCTCCTTGGTACGTTCGGAACGATTGACTTCATCATGAATCACGATCGACTTCGTCGATTGACAATCGATGAAGTCGATCAAGGATTGGCGAAAAATCATCAGGACCGTCTTTTATGCCACATCAACGAGGAAGCTGCCCAACTTGTTGATACCAGTGGCATGTACCGAAGACTTAAACGCGTAAACCCGCATGATTTAATTCCGTCACTGTGTACATAGCTTCAATTTAATGAGATATCCGAATCAAGTTTAGTTCTGTACCTAAAACTTGTGGACGTAAATATTAAAACAGTGTATTAAGCCTGGTCCAGACGCTACGTTTTGCACAACGTTTTAAGTTGCACAGTTTTAAGACGGAATGAAGACGTTGCGTCCAGACGGTACAGTTTTCTTTAGTACGTGCAGTATTTTTCGCTGTTTTGTGTGATATCGCCATATGACTTTGAGGAAAACTGAGGAAGAAACGAATCAGAAAACGGAGCAAGTGTCTACACGCAACGACATGTCCGTGCAGGTCACGGTTTTCAGAGCTCATAAGCTCAGTTATCGCTGGAACTGTGCAGTCTTCCCCAGGGACTCAAAACTGCACAGTTTTCCGGTCCATACGCAACGTTTTGTCTGCAACGTCTTGAACTGCGCAGGCAAGAGGTTGTGAAAAACGTAGCGTCTGGACCAGGCTTAAGTGTAAACTTGGTGTAAATAAAGATATGAAAGGAAAAGAAAAAAAGTCTTTCGTTGGAGTTTGGGTAATCGACAATGACAAATCCGGATTGCATTGACCGGAAGCTTGACATGGGGCCGGCAAGTGGCACGGAATAGGCCTCTCCGGTGCGGCGCGTTGGTGTTCAGTAGTTGGAGCCTGTTGAACAGGATCCAATCCACAGAACCGAACAAATGGTCGGTGAGGTGGGTCAGACAAAGTTGCGAAGAGGGGGGGGGGGTGTGAAGGGTGGAGATCGATCCGAGAGTTTTCGGGACTGTCGTTTCTATGTTTTATTTGGTCAACGTGCCTTTTAAAACGTTGGCCGTTGTGCTCTACGTCATAATGTTGGTCACCCAATCGAGTAATTACCGTGCCCGGAGTCAATGGAGGTCGGTGGGAAGAATACTGCCTGAAAATCACAATGTCTCCTGGGGAGAATGCTCGAAACCGATGGTCTTTGGTTCTTGTTTCTCTTCGAGTCGGGTTCTAAGATCTGGACGGACGAGATCGAGACGAGTTTTGACAATGCGACCCAGAAACAAAAGAGAGGGTGGCTTGCCGGTAAGTTTGGTGTGGAGACTTGTGGTATTGCAGAATAAATTCGTTGAGAACGTTCCGAAGTGTGCGTGCTATAGCTCCTGACACTTTTATCGCTTTTTTAAGTGTCTGAACACCCCTCAACTTGCCCGTTTGTCGATGGGTGATAAGGAGCTGTAGTTTTGTGAAATCTTAACTCCCTTTGCCTTCAGAAATTCGCTGAAGTATTTAGAAGTGAACTGAGGGCCATTGTCAGAGACCACACTGATGGGAATTCAAAAATGGCTGAAAGCGGAGTCAAGGATTTTGGAAGTCGCTTCCGAGGTCGTCGAGCTAGTGACTGCTGCATGCATCCATTTAGAGTAGGCATCAACGATCACTATTTGCCAAAAATCGGTCCAGTATAATCGATACGGAGGCGTTCCCATGGAGCGATCGGATATTCCCAACGATGGCTGATGATTTTAGCTGGCACGGTTGAATTTTGGGGACAAGCGTGGCAAGATTTGTCTATGCCTTCGATGTCAACGTCAATTGAAAGCCAGTAAATTAAGGGCAGCTGATTAACTTGATTTTGTACGAAATTGTCAAATTCGTCGTACTTTTCGAGTGTACCTTCGAAGATCTGGAATGAAGGGTTAGACTCACCGCCGATAGTCAGCATTGCTGTTTTGAGATCCCGGTTAGTATTTAATATCGTAATTGAAATTAGTCAAGTAGGCAGCGTAGTTGGCACAACGAGACAATGTGAATTTCGGGAGAAAATATGAGCATATGAGTCATATTCGGAGCGAAAATATGACTTATTGTTCGTCATTATCGTGAATTTCCGATCATAAAGATATTGAAAGAAATGTTTGACGCTCCACACTAAGGCGAGTGCCTCGCGGTCAATTTATGAATACCGCTTCTCTGTCGTGTTCAATGCCTTGCTTGCATAAGATATCGGCCGTTCGGAACCATCTGGTAGCGGGTGAGAAAAAACTGAACACAAGCCAACGCGGCCTACGCGGCTTGCGTCTGTCGCAAGTAGAAGCGGAAGACTTGGGTCGTATGGAATTAAAACTCGGTCGGAAACGAGTTCTTCCTTGAGACTTTCGTACGCCTGACGAGCCGCGTAGTTACAAGTCTGCTTATCGGCAAGTATGAAAGTAAGCAATTTTTCCAAGAAACGTTCGTAGTTCTTCGAGAGGGGTCGGCAAAGGCGCGTTCAGCACTGCATCTACCTTTTTGTTTGATTTAATATGTAGATCTAAACAATCGATTCTGTGACCCGGAAAATCGACGCTGTCAAGAAGAAACGTGCATTTCTTACGGCGAAGTTTCAAGCCTGAATTTGCCAGTCGTTCGAAAGTTTTGGTCAAAATTTGAATCATTGCTTGGTCAAAGTCCGCAAATACCATAATGCAATCAAAGACATTTTTTGCATTATCGATTTCTTCAAGGATTTTTTCAAGATTCCTTTGACATTGAGCTGAACACTAGCAACTGGGCTCTAGTGGGACGAACCAAACCATGCGTTGGTAAGCGTCGTGGCCTGATAGAAATTGTCCCCACAAGTCAAATTCCCTCAAAAGCACTCAAGGTTTTAGCAGGTTAAGCAGGGGCGGCTCGTCCACTAGAGCATTTGGGCACACGCCCCACCAAAAATAGGACCCAAAAAATATGCAAAAAAAACAAAGAAAAAAGGGTAAAATGACTTCAGAAAAATTGGAAATTCAAGAAAAAATAAATAAAAAGTTAGCTTCTTTTTTGCAGTTTTCAGAAATTACCTTCTTATTTTGCTTCCAACAGGCGGAGATTCAACCATTCTTGGTGCAAGAGAAATCACCGAATATTTCAAGGGACAAATGAATATTTCCAGTGTGGTCCTGTGCCCCGAACGCGCAGAAAATTGGGTGCGCAAAAGGCTCTTTTCCCTCCCTTCCCTTCGACGCTGCATCCACAAATCCGGGCACCAGCCCGGGGCTCCAATGCATTTCTTTGTGGAACTGGGAATGAGCGTTCGACAACTTTTACTCTTTGTAGAAGTGTTGGCGTTTCATTAAGCTGGGTTTATGGGGAGTAGAAAAACGTTATCTAGTGATAGGAGGGAAAAGGAACCTCTCTTTCTTCTCTAGATGTCAGCCGGTTTTCAGTCGGTGTATTGTTTATTGTTGTCGTGTCGGTATTTTTTCTTTCCTTCGAGGTGCGCTTTGTGATTTGTGCGAGGCGGTTCAGCCTTTTAATGTGCGCAGTTTCAAATTTTACATTTAAATAAAAGAGAACAAGTGTGTTAATTCAGCAATACAGGTACGCAGTTTCAAGTTAGTTTTAGCATGAATAGTGTCAAAATCTGCAAGCTCTCGGTATTTTCTCGAGAGGACTGAGATCAAGAATCTCGGTCGATTGACTCCTTCTCTAAACTTGACGCCGACAGCTAGTAAAGGAAAAGGCAAACCATCCGTAACTCGAGATGTGGATACCTATTCAAAAGCTGAGCGGTTCGACACGTCCAAGTGGAGTCGGGTTTTGAGTTTTTCTCAAATGGCCATGCCGGGCAATACCTATTGAACGCTTGTGCATGCACGTTGTCCAACAACGAATTTATCCGAAGCCCGAACTTTTCCCTCAAGGCATTCTGGCTTTTACCTACACAACGAATTCCTATTCGTGAACTACCTATTCAGCCTATGATTGAAAAGTAAAGCATAAACCAAATCCGCTATCTCGCCGAGATTTTTAATAAATGATATTTATGAATATGACGAGCCCCACCCCGTCAAGAGGCCACGAGCCGCCACTGGTTTTAAGACACACCATTGAGCACACCTCGCGAGGTGTCAACTTCCATTTGTAAGGATCTGTTGTTGACACGAACTGTAATTAGACTGGGTGGGGGGGGGGGCGAAAGAATGGTGAGCCTTCCTGGGTGACATTGATCGCGTCGTGAAAGTAAGAAACTACGGTTACAGGGGTAGGCATTGAATCAGAGTCTGACAAGGATTGAGAAATCGGCGAAATGTGTCCAACTTTTTTACTTTTTTGACACGTGGCTTGCCGAAACTGGCAAATTTGACGCCAATGAGAGCCTTCACAGCCGTAACATAGGCGAACTGGCTGAGTTGTTTTGCTGACGGACGAATTTTGAGTTGGTTTAGACTGACCTGATTTTGATTTTCGAGGGCGAGAACGTGAAGAACTCCCGAAACGAGGTCGACTTTCAATAATAATGATAATAATAATATACATATATTCATTGCTTCCGTCATAAAGAGGCATAAAAACGTCAAAACAAAAATAAAGAGATAAAATACAGCAAGAAGAATTAATTGTAAAACTCTTCTACGGAGTACAATGGATTCGCCAGCAAACTCTCCTTAACACTACGCTTAAACGTAGTTTGAGGCAATGCTCTGATATCTTCGGGCAAATAAAGAAAAGTTTTGTCGAAAGATTTCAAAAACTATTCATCGTCTTCGACAATCTGAAGGTTCCGGGAACCAAACATCCTTTCCCGCGGGTATTATGGGAGTGAACATCGGCAAACGGTAAGCCACGGCTCTCGTAAGCGAGGCAGAGGCATTGATAAATGAAGACTCCAGGCATGGTCATAACTCTAGAGCTCTTGAAAGCATCTCTGCAGGAGTCACGAGGCTTGATTCCACACAGTAAGCGTATGGCCCGCTTTTGAAGGACGAATACCTTACTCGAGTTTACTGAGTTGCCCCACAATATTGTGCCGTACGTTAGATGGCAATGAAAAAAAGAAAAGTACGCAAGGCGCAGCACTTCGGAATCGACACTAGATTTCAGGCGACGCAAAATAAACAATCCCTTCGCCAGCCGTTTCATGAGAAGATCAACGTGAGCTTTCCAATCCAGAGATCCGTCCACGATAACACCGAGCATTCGCACAGATTCACGAACAGGCTTCGCCTCACGTGTCAGAGAGAAATTAAGGAACTGTGTCTTCTGCTCATTCAAACGGAGCTTGTTGGTATCAACCCATTGCATCTCATCTGACTCACTGCCCTTCAACGAAGCATCAGGCACCACAATAGAAATATCGTCGGCATAAATAACAGGTTTGACACTACAGTCCAAATTGAGGTGAAAGGGCAAGTCGTTTATGAATATAAGAAAAAGTAACGGCCCCAAAATTGAGCCTTGCGGCACACCAGATCAGACCTCACGGGCGCCGGAAAGACGGCTATCAAGCTAGACACTCTGAAGACGACCTTCAAGATAACTTCAAAGTACTTGCACTGAAGACGGGGAAATACCGTAATAACCAAGCTTATAGAGACAAAAAGACTATGGGGCACCATGTCAAAGGCTTTTGACATATCGAAGAAAGAAGCACAAGGACTCTGCTTATCCTCCAGGAGTGTCAAAGCTTCAGAAACCATCTTAACGACGCCATCCACCGGTCCACGACCCGAGCGAATTCCATATTGAAATTCAGAGAGTAAGTCAGACGTCTCAAGGTGCCTCACCAGTTGTTCATTCAAAATTACCTCCAAAGCCTTCGAAACGACGGATACCAAGGCTATCGGACGGTAATTACTGAGGGAACCCGAGTCACCACCGTTGAGCAGCGGAATGACTTTAGCGTGTTTGAATGCTGTTAGGTAGACACCGGAAGACAAAATCTTGTCGAAGAGAAAAGCCATTGGTTCACAAATATACTCAGAGACGCCCTTCAACATGACAGCGGAGATGTCGTACGCGTCAGTCCCATGACTCAAGCTCATTCCGTTGATAGCCGCATGAACTTGTTCAACGTGATTATGAAATCAAAAGTAGGCACAGAAGAATGATGAAGATTCTCATGAGGCTGCCAGTCAGGCTCACACGATATCCCAGTGCCACCACCAAACTCATGCGTACCAGCCAGCTCAGCCACGCTGTTTAAGAAAAAGTCATTGAGTTCATCGGCTGTCACCTTAGGCACGTCGTGACGAATACTAGAAGGATGCATCTCGTCTTTGACCACTCTCCAAACAGCCTTCATGCCCAAATTTGAATTGACGGTCAGAAAATGTGTATTTTGCTCCAGCAGCCGCCTCTCTCGTCGCCTCTATCTCCTCAGCAATTTTGACGGTATCTTCGAATTTATTGCGCGAGAAACGAAAGTTAAGCGGCCCATACACGTACAATAATATTGTGCAATAATATGGGCTGTACAATAAAATTGAACGTTTGTGGGTTGTATTGATGGGTTGCACAATATAATGAACAACCTACTTTTTTATCCCTAAACATCTGGAAACGAAATATTGTACAAATTTATTGTGCAATATTTATTGTACGTATATGGACCCTTTATATTATTTTCTCGTATGGAAAAAGAACAACTGATATTTTATGTGAAGCGGCGCCTCATTAACCCCCCTCCCAGTGAACGCGAAGAAGACGAGAGTGTCGCGCAAGAAGGTGGGGTAGCACCACGAAGTCGATTTAGCGGATGGTCCGAAGGGGTTGAGTTGTTAAATGAAACGCCGGTTTTATACGGTCTATCGAAACGACTGTTTTCTTGCCGTGCCGTGCCGTGAAATATTTGTTGTTTCTTTTGAGGACACGGTAAGGTACATCGTAAGGTTGTTGAAGTGGTTTTCTGATTAATTCAACGGAACGAAAACTTGTTCGGACGAAGAGAGGTGAGGGTGAACGAATGTTTTCTGTGAGGAGTTGTGGATGCCGGTGGCTGGCCGGACATGACGAAAAAACGATTGATTTAGCACGTTTCGCAAACCGAGTAGAACAGTTGGTAGACGAGAACACCAATCGTTAGAGTTATGGCATTTGAGAGCGCTTTTAAGACAGCGGTGCCATCGTTCGAGTTTACCATTGGAATGTGGATGGTACGCTGCGTCGTATGAAAACGACGAATCCCGGAGGTCTGTCTCAGTCGGTGATGATCGTGGCTGGAACGCCGTAGCGTGCGATCCATCCCGTGAAAAGTGCCTGAGCTACTGTTTCCATGGAGATAGATTGAATGGGTATGGCTTCGGGCCAGGAAGAAAAACGGTCGATCAAGGTGAGGATGTAGTACATACCTTGTGAGGGGGAAAGTGGACCAATGATGTCCAAGTGAGCGCATTGGAAACGTCCGTCGACGGGCGGGAAAGGGCCGAGAGGACTATGAGTATGACGTCCAATTTTGGATTTCTGGCATTGAAGACAGTTTCTAGCCCAAGATCTGGAGTCTCGCTCGATTCCGGGCCAAACAAATCGTTCACGAATTAGTTGGGACGTAAGCTTCGGAGATGGATGTGCGCTGAGCGAATGCTTATCGACGAAGGGATGAAGGAATGAAAACTCGGTGTCTGTCATCGCAAAATAACGAGTTGTTGAGGCCAGGTATGCATTCTCTACGAAGATTGAGAGACGAATTGGAACAGAGCGTTTTTAGCTCGTCGTCTTGCTCTTGAACTCTAGCGACGACTGCGAAATCGAAAAAATTGATGGAGTCCAATCGGGAAAGGTAATCTGCTACGGCGATTTCACTGCCTTTGATATGGCGAATATCGGTCGTGAACTGTGGTACAAAATCCAGGTGGCGAAATTGACGAGGGGACGCTTCTTCTGGTTTTTGCTTGAAAGCGAAAATGAGGGGCTTGTGGTCTGTGAGAATTGTGAGTTGTTGACCCTAAACGAAATCACGAAACTGCTTTACTGAAGCTTAATTTGCTAGAAGCTCTTTGTCATAGGCACTGTGCCGTCTTTCGGTTTCACTGAGCTTCCGAAAAAAAAAAAAAAAAAAAAAAAAACGCCAGTGGTTGGCAGGTACCGTCTGATTGTTGATGCAGAGCGGAGCCAATGGCAGCATCTGAAGCGTCGAGGGTCAAGGGGGAGTCAGGCTTGGGGTGGACGAGAAGCGTGGCGTTAGTGAGATCTTTCAGTCAACGGTCGTATGACTCGATCAATTGATCAGTCCAATTGATGGGCGATGTTTCGCTTTTGCTATTCTTAAGGCGTCGTGAAGCGTGATTTGAGCCCAGACCGCGCGGCGAATGAAGCGGCGGTAGAAATTGATGGTTCCGAGGAAACGAGGCAAGGTTTGAAAGATCACAGGTCGAGGGGCGTTGTTGAGGGCATGAAAACGTCGAGGAAGTGGCGATGTGCCGGACGGTGTGACTCGGAAACCCAAGAAGTCTACTTCGGTTACGCCGAAAAACCCATTCATTTACGTTATGGTGGAGTCCGTAGCTCTTGAAGCGTTGGAAAACGAGAGTGAGATGTTCTTAATGTTCTTCGGGGGATTTTGAAGCGATGAGCGCATCGTCGAGGTGGACAAAGACGAAAGGAAGGTCGCAAAGTATTTCATCCATGAATCGCTGGAATGATTGACGGGAACTCAAAAAGTCCGAAAGACGAGATGATAGCGGTTTTTTCGATGTCGGAGGGTGCGAGCGGTATTTGGTTGCATGCTCGAAGGAGATCTAGCTTCGAGTAAATTGTCGTGATGGTTTCGATTACGTGCTGGGTGTTGTGTGGAAGAGAGGGGCGAGAAAAAGAGGGAGGTTGAACGAGCTCAGGGAATAGCGTGAGCAGCGCGGTAAACTTGTTCGTCGTGTCACAGAGGTTCAGACGTGCTGGATTATTTGACGGTGCGGTCGTAGGGTGAGCGCCGGCGGTAGAAAGTTGAGTAGTGCCATCTAACTGACGGTTACGACGGAGATCGATGAGGAGGTCAAAGTGTGCTAAGAAGTCAGCACCGATTATGGGTTATGTTACCTCTGTTAGGACGAAAGACCATCTAAACAAACGTCGGAGACCGAAATCGAGTGAGAGAAGGTGGCAACCGTACGTAGGAATCGCAGAGCCGTCAGCAGTAGACAAGGTGGACTTCTGTGGGCCATTAGTTTTGACGCGGCGAGTGTAGGGAATGACGCTTAGGTCGGCGCCTGAGTCGAAGAGGAAACGAAATTTGGTTGTTTTGTCGGTGATAAATAGGCGGCGTGTTGAGTTACGTCGATCGCTTGCCACCACCTCCGATCGGAATATTAGTTTTTCGAAGAAAACGAGCAGGGGGAACGACAGTTTTGAGCTTTGTCTCCGAACCGTTCGTGATAATAACAGAAACCTGGGTTTGTCGTTGACGCGTGCAGTCTCGGTTGGAGGCAAGGTGATCTGTTGCGACGGCGTATCAGCGAGGGGATTGAACGTTGTTCGAGGACGGTAAGGCGTTGGATCGCGTCGAGACGTGTGGAAGGGGATGGTGAGGGTTCGGAAAAGGAAGGGTAAGGTGTCGACGCAGGATGAAGGAAGTGGTATCGGTCACGGTCAGGAGCTTCCAATACCATGTCGGCAAATTTTCTTAGAATCGGTAAAGGTTTGGAACTGATGGCAAGAATTCATTGAACGAAGACGGAAATTGATGAAGCCACAAGGTTTTGAGAACTTCGTCGGATACTTGAGTGCCGGCGAGCTCCTTCATTTTCCTCCAGAGTTGTGACGGTTTATTGTCTCCCAGTTCGACCTCGTGAACTAGCTTAGTTAATTTGCGTTCGTCTGAGTTGGTGGTGAAAGCGGAAAGAAGTGCTGTTTTCAGGGCATCGTATTGTGGGTCGGAGGCGGGTGGTTTATGATGTCGCTGACGTATTAGAGAACGTCCATGTCGAGAGTGGAAACGACGTAATTGTATTTCGTAGTGTCCTGAGTGATGCGGTGAGTTGGCGTCTTACCAGCGCATTGAGCTTCGACTTGGTGGAACCAAAGATCAGGCCGATGGCGCCAAAACGGAGGAAGCTGAACGGAGACACTTGCTATGCATTGTGGCTATAGAACCCGTCGTCGTTAGCCGGTTGAGCCATTGTACTACGAGCGAAGGGGCACCAGAATGTCGGGGTCACCAGTTATATATGTATGTAAGCGCGAGAAACGAAATTATATTTTCTCGTAAAGAAACAGAACAACTGATATTTTTATGTGATGGGACACCACACGTACAATTGAGCTTGGCACCCATGTGAACGCGAAAATGTGAAGACCATTATAATTCAGGAATTTTACATAGCTCCAATTCCGACGGTTCAAATTCAACAAAATGGAAATGTTGAATACGTGGGGATGTACTTTGATTTTGTACAGACTGGAGCTGGGATTTTGTTTCCTGGAGCTCAGCGAGAGCGGAGGCAATTTTCGTAAGTTGCTCAAGCTGATGAGAATTCGTCTCTAGAACTGACTCAATCGTCGCCATTATGTTGTATTTAGAGACATTCCAGGAAACGAATCTTTAGAAATAATAATATTTTCAACTCAAACTTATAAATTAAAGTAGCGTTGCCAAGAGTGACGCTCCAGCGAAGAGGTTCCCTTTAAGATCGTACTCCACCAGGACGGAAAAGTAGTTTCCAAGAGCCTACGGAGTGAGGACTTAAGAGAGAGGTCCCTCGGGTCCACTTAAAACTCTTTACCCTCTCTCACCATGCAGTCCCCTTGCCAGAACTTCGGGAGCTTCGCACGGAGTTAAGTCTCACCTACAGTTTAATCAGCGTCTCCCTTACTCGTTTTACACTTCCGGAAAATCTACCCGCTTTATTGCTGCATCCAATTCCTGAAATTCCCCACTCCCTTCTGATGCCTCTGATCCTCGACGTGTCCTCTTTTTTGTATAGGGTCTCCTAAACTTTCTGAGGTTACCTCTAGAGGAAAAGAGCTATAGAGTTGTTCGGTGCCCATAGATCCCAGACATCGTTTGTCAGGACATAAAGCAAAATTGCAAGGTTTACCCCCTGAGTCGTAAGAACTAAATTGTCTCTCGTTAAATGCAACCAGTTTTTTTTTTTTTTTTTTCATTCTTCATCATAATGGAGCCTGGAAAAGACTACACCTTATACATTGGGGTATTGTTTTTCTTCTTTTTTCCCCCACCATTCGCCCTTTATCCTCAGAACCCTCGTTAATAAGGTTAGCGAGCCTCGGCTTATGCTTACACGCAGAGGTAACAAGGCGAATTAGGGTTTTAGTTAGAGCTTGACGGGAACTTGAGAGAGACAGAGTGGGCGAGGGAGGGGATGCTGTATTGTTCTTCGTGGTGAGCAGAAAAAAAAGTATGCTGTAGTTTCCCTAGGGCGGTATTATTAAAAATAATAATAAGGGAGCTTATTACGCTCGCAAAACTTTGATTATTTTTTTGTGTGAAATTTTCACGAGTAACTGTAATTCCGCCCGGATGACGCTAAATGACCCAAAGTTTGCGGTAGATCTGAAAAGAGGGTGCGGCGGGGCTTGAGGGGGAGTTTGCCTTGGATAAAACGAAGTGTAATCACAGGCAATTCGAATTGTCTTTTTCTCTCCCGCAATCCTCCACAACGCTTCAACGTGATGAAAAGTATGAAGCCTTTTGTGTGCAGAAAAAAAGTTTTTATTTCCCGAGCACACACTCACACAATGAAGACCGGCTCTATTGGGAAGGGTCAAAGTCACTACCGAACCCCTAATCAAGGCTCCGTTGGGTGGGTAGATCAATAAGTGTCTGTCACCGGGCCTTTTTACCTGGCACACGAACACACACGGGACCAATGGATAGAGAGAGAGTGAGTGAGAACGAGAGAGAGAGTCCGTTGTTGAAATGGTGAAGGGAACTGGTGGATTGCGGGGGAGGGGGTTCTAACAAACAATACCACTTTAGTTTAGGTCTCAAACTCCACCCCTTCCCACCCCATTTTTTTTCATCGTCATCACACAACAACCCTCTTCCTCATATATCCCCACCAGTACTTTTTTTTGTCAAACAGAGGTTTATCTATCCACTCTATTGAACTGAGAGACTTCTATTTTTTGTCAATTTTTTTTTGGACGTTTCGAACAAGTACTCAGTTTATTGTTGAGGCACTTCTTTTCTTCAATATCCCACAGTCTATTGGATTTTTCCTCTCCTCAACGAAAAATTTAATTAAAAAGGATTACCTTCTTATTTGCCAGTTTTTACTTCACCAGCACGACAAATTCATATTCTGTAATCTCGAGGAAAAAAAAAAAATAAGTAACTTCTTGACACTATTGAGGCGTTCGTTCAATTGCTTTGCTTTGTGGGAGTGGAGGGGCGGGAAAAGCTGTGCGACTTTAATCTCCAAACGTGCTTTAGCCGCAAATTCGACTTCCTCGCCAATTCACATCTGTCGTCTGCAAAGAACTTGCCTTTGCAACAGGAAATCACAACAGACCCAAGGACTAACACAAAACAGCGCGAATAAAAATAGCAAAAAAAGGCTCAAAAATTTGTTGAGGCTAAAGCCCGCATGACCTTTCAGTCGTACAATTTCGAGTATATCGCCCGCGGTCTTATTTCTAAACATTGTGATACCACGCGCAGCACCGAAATAGCGTCATAAAATCCAATTTACAGGGGACGCGTCGTTACTCGTGGGTCAATTTTCAGAGTAATCCGAGTATATTAAGCACTTAATCAGTACAGGGGCGTAACAAGCCCAAAGACCTGGGGGTGGGCAGTTTCACTGGCGAAAATGTCAAATGCACCGCTGCCTATTTGCATGGTTATCTTCGTGAATCCGGAGCGGCAAATAGTCAATTCGTGGTCATCAGAAACAGTTACTATTCGTAAAAAATTCGCAATCTTCTGAAAAATTGTGTTTTTCTGCCCTGCAAACTTACATTTTCACAGAAATTGCATTGTACACAAAAAATGCAGCAAACTCGCGCAATTAAGAAAGATTAAGAAAAGCGCAAATAGAGAAGAAACTAAATTTAGGGCTAAAATGAGGTAACGCGATAATAATTTGCGGCCGCAATTGAGAAAAAAGGCAATTTCATGTTTTCTGAAGGCAAATGCGGTTAAAATAATGAAAAAGCGCTAATTCATAACACTTTCATAACACTTTAGCTGGCATGGTGGGAGTCGCTAATTTGCGACCAAAATTGAAAAAATTCTAAATCACGGCTGAAGTTGAGGAAAAGCGCTAATTCGCAGAAAAAATAAATTGCAAATTTCGGGTTTCAGGGGTCAATTTGCTGTAAAATTGAGGGGAAAACAGCTCATGTGCTGCTCTTAGGCCAAGTTCCCAAGTGAACAAATCCGTCTAAAAAAAAAAAAACGAGACAAACCGCTATTTCAAGGACCAAAATTTGAGAAAAATGGCCAGTTTACGACAAAAATGGATTTAAAAAATGGCAAGTCGCGAATAGAAGCGAGATGAGGTTCTAATTCACGGTTAACATTGAGAACTTAAAAAATGGTAATTCGCGATTAAAATTAATAAAAAGTGCTAATCCACAGCTATAACAGTGGAAAAAGCCAACGTTAACTCGCGGTTTCTGGTGGGGACAAATTCAGCTAAAATCAAGGGATAACGGTGATTCGTGGCTAAAAGTGCAAAAATGGCTGATTCACGGGTAAAACTGAGAAAAACGCCAATTCACGGTCTCGAGAGGAAACTTTGACTAACAATGAGATTGAAAAAATTGTCAATTAATGAAAAGAAGGGGCAAAAATAGCTAATTCAGTAAGTAGTGAGTAAAACAGTGATTCACATCGAAATTGTTTCGAGAAAAAGTGCTAATTTGCTGAAAAATTTGTTTTCTTCCTTTTTTGTTCACTGTTTCCCGAGTAGTTGTGACGGGAAATCTGTCGAATTGGCCACGCTGATTTGGACTCAAATTTGAAAACTCACAGGTATTCATCTCTAAATGTTGCAATTACACGGCTATATTCGTGTGGGTACTGTCGGGAAAAACTAGCCCAGGGTTTCTCTACCTTTTAAAAATAAAATTGGCCATAAAACTTAAATTGGCCATAAAAACAATTGCAATATTGAAATTTCACGGAGGTTCAGCACCGAAGCTTGCAATATCTCCGAAATTAAGACCCTTAACTTGCCATTTTGCCGAATTTAAGACCCAAAACTACCAGCCAATAAACTTCCATTTTCGTGAGTAATCGTCAGGATAGGCCGGTCCTGTGAGTCTACGCCCACACGCCCAGTTTTAAAATAAGCCACGAAACTTGCAATTTCGCGATTATTCAGCCAAGAAACATCCAATATCGCGGACATTTTAGTTCCAAAATGTTGAAATTTTGCGGAACTTTTTTTTTTTTTTCTGCATTGGTTGCTGTCGAGGCTGGCTAGCCTCCGGATTCTACGATCAGTACATAAAAAATCCTGAACTTTTTACTTTCGCAAAAATAAGTAATGGAAACTAGCAATTTCGTTGGCATTTTGACACCGGAAACTTTCAATTTGATATTGTCAGTAAGTTTGCATAAGCTAGGAGCTTATTAGATAATACATGCATAAAGTTTTAGCCGTAGGAGCCTGCGTTGTCAGTTTTCCCTCGTTGAGGTGCGTCAAAAACGAACCGGTTTCGGCTGCTCGCCATCTTCAGCGTTGGGAAGTACGACTGAGCCGAAACCTGTTCGTTTTCGACGCACCTCAACGAGTGTGGACTGACAACGTAGGCTTCTACGGCTACGACTTTATGCATGCATTAGCTTTCAATTTGGCCAGGACCCACGGCCACAAAAAACAGGTCCGAAACATTCACTTTCGCCGAAGTCGAGACGTGAAAATAACTCGAAAAATCCCGAATATTCAGCTGGGAAACTTGTTATATTGTGGTTATTCAGCTCCAAAAACGTGCAGTTTTACAGTTATTCGTCAAAGGTCCAGATTCCGAGATCACCGTATAATACAGGGTGTTCAAAAAATGGATGACAATATTTTGCTCTGTGAATGTACGTCCAAAATGCGTCAAAATTATCCGTATTAACCATAGTCCGATTCGTAATAGTTTCCGAGATATTAAGGAAATAAGCACTTTTGTAATGGGCCTCGTTTTTACGGATAAAATCGTTCGTAGCTTGGCAACCAGAGCTCTCACGTCAAATTAAGTGGCACCATTGGAAAGGACAGACTTTTTTCCATTAGACTTCGTGTTGTTCAATTCAATTTTGTTCGTACGCGCTGAGGAAATCAGCTGCGAACTCAAAATTATGTTCAAGTTCATCATCGTTGCACATAATTTGAAGTCAGATTTCTGCTCAACAGGTGCTTTCCGAGATGACATTTTTTGAGAAAAGTTGGCGCACGGTACCATCGTTAAAGTGACATCTTCATCCCCACCCTTTACCCACAATTTTTCCAGAGTTTCTCTATTCATACTATAAAAAACGCTACATGCATCCTCATGTAGTCATTACATTAATGACCAGAGTAGCTCCTAATAATTGTAACTCTCATGTTTTATTACTCTCAGTGTGATATTTTCAGGGCAATAATAAATGACAACGATAGTCGTCTGTTGTGCAATTTTAGGGGCCGACTTTTTAGAGCGGGAATTACCAGTTTAGCCATGTTCCAGGCGCGAATGATCAGTTTGGAAAATGGTGGCAATCATGATCTTTGCGGGCACTTTCAAGACTCTTTCTCTTCCCAACATTTTGCCTGCATGAGAGTAATAAAGCTTCAGAAATTGTCCGATCGCTACAGGAATTATTCCTACTGAAGTAGTCTAGTAAAACTGAAAATCTGACTTGATGCCCAACAATAAGTTGAAGGAAGAGTGAGAACTTCAATACCAAACTTCTTGGGTGGGTTTTAGTTAGTTAAGGGACGAAATTTGAAGAAAGAAAAATAAATAAATAAAAATAAATAGGTACTTCAGGTGGTATAGTTGTTGTCTCTCCACATTAATTGTTTTATTTCTTCGTCTAATCGATTTTCGGCCTGTCTAGGCCATCATCAGGACCATTATTAAAATAAGCTTTCGTGTGTCTTCCACACTCGTTGACTTCCTTTACTACTTCTACTTTCTTCTATTTCTTCTTTTTACTATTTTTTAAAGGAAGTCAACGAGTGTGGAAGACACACGAAAGCTCATTTTAATAATGGTCCTGATGATGGCCTAGACAGGCCGAAAATCGATTAGACGAAGAACTAAAAGAAATAAAAACAATTAATGTGGAGAGACAACAACTATACCACCTGAAGTCTGAATAACTCCACGACAACATGGCCAATTACGATTTTAATGATAAATAGGTACATGAATGGTATAATCATCTCCGTTTTGGTTACTCGAGGCGGGAAAGTGTGATCAACACTTAACATGCAAGCCCTCTCTTCCATCACCCCAATGGTACGGTACGATAACTCGGCTAACTCAATACTTAGTACATACCAGCAGGACTACATGTATACTATACATATGTATAGCGAGGATAGTGACACTTATTTATTAAAAGCTTCTAGTTCCTCGAACATCCTCCTTCGAACGGAAGCAAGAGCCCCTTTCCCACCAACAATCATCCATACAAATTACACCTTTTTGTGGTTCGAGCTTTTAGGGATTCAAGGTTCAAGGTTCAAGGTGTGCTTTAATCAATTTTTTTGTGATTAGAGTTACTTGTGGTTAGAATTGTTTGAACTCAAGCACGTCCTTCGCGACCCCCCTGCCATGTAGACGACACCTCAAGTTTTGAGGGCTGAAATTTAAATTAAGTTTGCGTGGAGGACCCCACGATACTTCCATGCTCCCGTCGTTCGCTTTCAACATGCCTTTCACATGAAACAATTCCGACAAGAGTGATTAATCATTAAAACTCACCCATCAAAATTAATTAATTTGCCCTAGCCTGTCCTGAAGTTCTGTTCTCATAAAAATGCCAAAGTTCTAAAATTTGCTGGAAAGAGCTCTATGTCTCTCAATATTCATCCCATGTCAACGATTGATGCAATAATAACACACAAAACAATATGAACAGACAAATTCTAACGACGTGACGAATAATGAATTTTGTAGCCTAATACAGTTCTATTTAACGGTAACTATCAATTTGAAATATTCAACACGATCAATGAATGAAATAATGGACAATATTTGATCAGTAAGACACTCGCTAAAACTCAAAATAATCGAAGAGAAACAAATCTTCGAATTGATCCTCATCAATTTGTTTAAAAAATTAATTTAAAAATAACCAAATTGAATTTCGAAAAAATGGCCAGTTCATCGATGGGGAATTTTGTTGTGGTCATTTTAAGCCATCATGAGAGGAAATCGGACTAAAATTCTGATAGCAGATAGGTTTGGGGCAAAAAAAGAGCTGAAGCGCATTCCAAACCTTAGCAACTGTACCGCTCAACAAATCTTATTCAAATTTTAGCAGCGTCTTCTAGGAACCTAGATGACGATTTTGAACGATCGATCATCAAATTTTATAATATTCTCTTGGAATTATAAGGGTCCAACCATTTTTACTTCGAACAATTTGTTATAATATCTTCCAAATCGCTCAACCAATCGTTTTCAAATTTTACGGTGTACATCTAGAGATGAAGACACAACTTTTGAGCCATCACTCGTCCAGATAATGTCGAGATAAAAGTGGACGACGAACGACGGACCACAGACGCCATCGTCGAGATCGAGATTTAGGCCTTTTCGGGGTCCAGGAACACGAATCTGGTGTCAGGTAATTTTTTTTTTTTTTTTTTTTTCATTACCAAACTTCCTTCCCTACGGGAACATGGAAGTAAAAAGACTAATAGGGTGCATGGAAAATGTCCAGGGGCTGAAGTTCGAAGGGGTGTTATATGCAATACCACGCGTTGTATCCACGTGACAACCATTTTAATTGTGATAGGATAACGCCGTGTTAAAATTACAACATCCCCTTCGTACTTGCCCCCCTGGAGATTAAAACGAGAGGATTGGCTCAGAAAAAATATAAGAAAATTGGCGGTGTCGCCACGTGGAACTCCACTTCAAATTTTTTTGTTTCGGCTGCCACGTGCCTGACTGATTACCTCTCGTGCAGTGTTTTTTAAACTGCGCTCAACCATTTTGTTAATTTGATCGTGGTACACCACAAACATTAAATGATTTAAAGAGAAATAAATTCATGCATAAGCAAAAGCATTTTTTTTTTTTTACGATGAATTTATTTTGATAACTTCCGCAGAGTATATCTCGCTATTAGTCGATGTTGTTTTAGAGCACTCGGATCTCTGATTCCTGCACTCCAAGTTACAGAGGTACGGCGTTGAAAAAGTTGAACTTTACAAGGGTGAAAAGGTGGTGGTGTGGGATAGGAAAAGCTTAGCTTAATCACCATCTTTGCCCCCTTTAGCCTCGAAAGTTGGCGATTAAACAGTAATTTCCCAGCGGGTAAATCCTCTTAGGTGCTTCAAGCTTTGTGCCTCTTCTAGAAAGTCCTCATCCCCCCCCCCTTATACACCCAACCTCTCACCACTCCACCATCACCCTAAAACTACTATTTCTCCCCTCTCTATGCACGGCCACTTCACTAACTCCCGCACATCGCTTTAAGCGGCTTTTACGTAAGTAAAAGTTATTTACGACTTGTTTGAAGACTGAACCAAGTTTCTAGTTCACAGAAATATATTCGCATTACACAATTGTGAGGAACCAGTCTAATAGCAACTGCAGAAATTTTGGGAAATGGGGTGAAATGTACGTTATTTTTTTCGATCTCTGGATTAGTTCAAAAAGGTGATTTGTGTTGTGATGGGCAGGAATTCTAGTAATTAATTGCCTTGCCTGTAGAGCACACCATTCCGTTTCCACACCATATTTCCTTCCTTCTCCAAAGAAGGAAAAGAGATGCTTCTTAGAGACTGTAAATCTTGACCACTTCCTCTTCCTCCACTCCAGCACATCTCAGCATGGCTATTTCTTATCTTCCTCTATTAGCCCCTGGCCATTACAGTTTTGAAAAGAACTTCAGACTTGGAA
Source organism: Corythucha ciliata (assembly GCA_038030265.1). Taxonomy (NCBI): domain Eukaryota; kingdom Metazoa; phylum Arthropoda; class Insecta; order Hemiptera; family Tingidae; genus Corythucha; species Corythucha ciliata. Next base: position 17,592,804 of record CM075943.1, read on the forward strand.
AAAAAGAGGAGGGGGATCCTTTTCTTTCGTCTGATTATTTCCACAACGTTCAAAGGTCATAAACCACCCCATTTTTTATCTTTCACCTGGTTTGAGATGGCAAACCCAAGTGAGTTTGATTCGCTCAATTCTTCTCGCATTCCCTTTACCCTCTCAATCTTAGCTCATAAATATCACTTATTGTTAGTATACTCACGAGTTGGAACTGGCGTGTTTTCGTCAAGAAAAACGAGTTGTTTTCTTTCCAGTCTCTTTTTTTCTTTCTCTCTCCCAGCCTACAGCCCGAGGGTAATTGCAAGCTCGAGCTCGGAATCAACTAAAGAAATTAGTCCCTTTAATTTCTCTGGAAACTTTCCACCCTCTCTTCAATACCCTGGAACCAAAGTTTTCACCGTCCCTGTTTATTTCTCTGGAACTTGATTACTGTTTTCTTCCGAGTCCATCGACTTCAACCCCACTCTCTCACCAGTCCTACGCCATTCTCTCTTTTTTTACGGATTGGTTTAGCTCTGCAATATAAGTTGAACGAGTTTTTTGGAGGTGAAATGGGTGTTCTAAAAAAAAAGGACCCGAGAAATTGAGAGGTTTCCTTCCGGGGGTTTCACTTTGTCACACTTTCATTTCGCCTGCTTTTAGAGGAACGTGTCGCGTGAAATAAAGGGAGGAGTTTGCAGAAAATTTGGTAATTTTTCTTTATTCATTGATCACCGTATGAACCACGAGACCCAAGCCTCAACGGCAGAAGGCGCTAAAGGCTCAGTCCCGGGCAACCTTCCTTCAAGTCTGTTCGGTCGTGCTGGTTGAAGCCTAATCAATGCTCACTCAACCGTACCAATGCAACGTTGTTGTTGTTGTTGTTGTTGTTGTTGTTGTTTTTTTTTGTTTTTTTTTTGTTTTTTTAATCGTCTCGGAAGGCTTTGTTGTGGTTCAAACTATGCTCGAAGTGGTCACCCACCCCTACTAAGCCCCCCACCTAACACCTATTGGTCCCAGAGAAGTAATAAAGGAAAATAACTCGTTGAAGTAATAAGGAAAACAACCTTTTGACCTGAAGCTTTAAATACAGAAGAGTTCTCAAACCACCGAACAGCTCCACACGTGCTCCAACCGTCGACGAACTCCAAACCACTTCGCTCCCAAGACAGACCAGCTCCTCTAACCTCGTCGAACTCTTATTACAGAAGAGTTTCAACCACCGAATAGCTCCAACTATAACTCCAAGACGTACTGCAACCACAGACGAGCTACAACCACAAACAAGCTTCAACCATAGAATAGTTCCAACCACTGAGTATCTCCCACTACGGACGTGCTCCAACCGCAAATACGATCGGCAACAGCAGAAGCGCTCCTACAGCAGACAAGCTCCAACCACATTAGAGCTCCAGCCGTAGACGAGCTCTAAATTTGCTGCTTTCAGAGGCGCTTTTGACCCATTCAAAGTGCAGTTTCGCAGGATTGGCTCATTTTCAAGAGAAATTTCAGGGGGTTGACCATTAAAGAACAATATGTGAAGGGTCTGGCTATTTTCAAAAGCGAAACATTGCGAGGGTTGGCCCATTTGAAACACATTTCACGCACATCTTTCGCTCAAAAATACATTTTATGGGATTAGCTGCTTTAAAAATAAAGTAATTCAAAAAGAAATATCGCGGGGCTGGCTCCCTGAAACAACGCTTACACAATTTCATTCGCTTTGACTCGATGAAATCCAATTTTACCTTTTAGCTCACGCTAGAAAGGAATGCCTCGGGTTTAGAGGTCTCCAAAAATCCAATTTTGCGATGTTGACCCATCCATAAGGCGATTCCTCAGGATTGGCTTTTCTTAAAGAGCAATTTCAGAGGCCTGGATCTTTTAAAAAACAAAATTTCGCATGCTTGATCCTAAAGTGCAATTGCACTGGTTCATTTGGGACGACTTAAAAAACCAATTTGACTCTTCTGAAAATAAAATTTCATTTGAATGAATTTTCCGGGGCTTGAACCCTGAAAAACAAAATGTCACGGAGCTGTGGAAATCTAGAACACAGAATTTCCCGGAATCGGCTCATTAAAGATCAGTTCCGTGGGACAGATTCACCCCGAAAAATCCAGTTCATGGCTGTCACTGCTACAAAAAACGTAATTTCGCACTGTCGACCGCAATTCAAAGCTCAATCTCTGTGTTGTTGGCTCTTGTTGACGAGCAATTTCCAGGGTCTGACTCATTGCAAAAATACAATATCGCAAAGTTTGCACATACCAATTTAACGGGATTGGCTCACACACAACCATTTCGTGGGTTTTGGGTCACTCTAAGAATCCATTCGTTGGAGCGTTCAACCCTATCAACTAAAAAATTCCGTGGAAATTACTCGTTCAAACTTGCTTCGTGCTGGCTCCTTGAAAACTTAAATTTTCACGGGGAGGATCATTTAAAATCAAATTTCGCGCTCAGGTGTTCAGAAGCAAAACGCTGCAAATTTTACACATGAGTTTATTATTCATGAGTGTAGCAAAATCCTACTATAATGAAAATCGAATCGAAAATCCTACAATGAAAATCGACACCCCACAGCTCTATGGTCTGAAAACTTTTGTAAACCACCATTATGGACCCACTTTTGACCAATAAAAACCCATTGTGGTAGGAAGAGAGAGGAGGAAGCTTTTTACTTTGAAGCGCGTGAAGCTAATTTTCGCCGTATTCGTGGTCCATAAACCATAACATAAGACGAAGCAGTCCACAACACAAATCCTGATGTACTCCGGGACTGCCCACACTGTGCCCGACACTGCCCAGAAACGTTTCTTTTTGGAACTTTAATTCGGAAGGAGCTGCAACCCTCCCGCCCCCATGATTCCCACCACACCGCCAATTGATTGAGCGGCTTGTCAGCCCGGGTACCTGCTACTTCAATTCATCTCCGAATCTTTCAAATCATCTGCCGCCCTCAAAAAATGCCCGAAAACTTGTCATTTTGCTTGAACTACAGGGCCCTGAACTTTCCGTTCCGCTTAAATCAACACTCGAAGACCCGACGCTCATTTTCAATTTCACGAACATTCAACCATAAAACTTGTTAGGACCCTAATTGTCATGTGAAACTCGCAATATCGCAAATATTTAGCTAGGAAAATTCCAATTTCGTGGATATTTGATTTGAAAATTTTGCAAGACTCTGGGAACTGCCGTGGCCGACTAGGGGGTTCCATGGTCACTAAGAGAAATCCCCAAAACTCGAAATTTCGCGGAAATAAATACCAGAAACTGGCAGTTTCAAAGGAATAAATACCGAAAACTAGCACTGTCCCATATTAAGTGCTGTACCAGAAACAGGCAATTCCACCGGTTTTTGACATGTATTGTAATTTCATGGATGTGCTTGTGAAACTTTGGGTACTGTCGTGGCTAGCTGACCCTAGGTTTACGGTGACAAAAGAAGACCCGAAAATTGCAATTTCGCTTACATTTAGCTCTACAAATTGCGTAATTCTTCGGTTATTACTTATTTCTCTCAACTTAACCCGGGTAGGTAAAATTGAAAATTTACCCTAAATTTGAGCTGTGAACTAGCGATTTTCCTCAATTTTATCCCCGAATCAGTAATGTTCACAATATCAGCAGTGAATTGGTGATTTTTAACCCGCTTAGAGATGAATTATTGTTTTGTCTTCATTTTAGCCGTGGGTTCGACCCAAGAACAGCAAATTAGCGCTTTCCACTATTTCACCCGCAAATTAGCGATTATCTTACGGCCATTGGATTAGCGCTTTTTCGGTGTCACTTTCTTGTCCTCTGTACATTAGCCGTGAAGTTCCCTCCACAAACCGCGAATTAGTGATTTCTCAACTTTAACCGCGAATTTCGCGCTTTCTCCATTTTAGCCGTTTTAATAATTCGAAAAATGTTTCTCTTTCCATAGCCAAATTTGCGGACTTTGAGTCACTCGAAAATCAAAATTCTTTCATTTTGGCTCTCACGAACCCCAGTTTCACGGATGATTTTTTCTCCCTAAGAACCAACTAAACGCTGATCCAAGTCGATCAAATCCCAAGTTTGGGTAGTTTTTACTCAAAAACCACAAATTCGAAGACCTTGCTTGTCGGCTTTGTCACCTTTACAACCCAATTTTGAGGATTTACGATGCAATCAAACTATAGCTCGTCAAGTTAAACATGGACCTCGCCTTCGCGAGATGAGCCCTTCTGGGTACTTTTCCCTACCTTTCCGACGGGACCACGGCCTCAAACATACACCTTGATAAATCGATATTTGACACCACTTGGGTTACGGATGTTGGGGGGGGGGAGCAGTTTCAACTTATCAATCGGATAATGCTGAGGCCCGGACTTTCTCGGATATGTTGTCAAGTTTTGGGTTGAAATCATGGGTCTCTGATACCACGAGAACCCATCACAATGGATCCACCTGGACGCTCGATGTCATTGTAACGAATGTACACCCTTTTCAGATCAATTACCGAATCTGTGAAGAAATGTTTTCTGATCACAAAGCTTTAGAATTCGATAGCTTCGTCGTCGGGGTCTGGAAGGGGACCGGTCGCGGGAGGTGTATCTAGGGGGCATGACGTTCGTCGATCTCAGACTCCCACAAAGTTGTTTTGTCTAAAAAATGCCCTAACTGCCCCGGGAATCTGGCTGGACGTATATAGCGCCTCGACTGACATGGCTCACGATGTATTTCTTACGCTGCTCTTGATGCTGGTCGACTCCCATTGTCCCTGGAGGGAGAGAGGACAGAGTAGAACTTCCAGGGGTTTCCCAGGGTTCACACCTGAGCTTAGGAGAAAGGGTGATGTTTGTCGTCGGCTTCTGCGACTCGAGACGTGTGAAACTTCAAGCGCAGCAACTGGACGGCGGCGCGGATGGCTGTTCGTTGGGACAATCGGAGGAGCATCCGGTTGGCTAAGTTTCGTTTCAATCGTGAAAAAATCCAGTCTTCTGGGAACAAATCACGCACCGCGTGGCTAATCATCCGGGAAGAGCTTCGAAATTCGCTGATGAAGGGACATCAAGTTACAAAAAGCGCGCGTGATCCCGAAAGCATAAATGACTACTTCATCAACGTCACAGTTGATTTGACCAGGGATCTGCCCGAGCCAGTTGATAGCTACAAGAGCAATTTACCCGTCACGTGTAGTCCGGTTGAACCTCTTATATTTGCGGATTTTTCGATTGAGCAAGAGCTATAGTAAACCTCAGCTATATTAAACCTTAAGTTTTCTGGCGTCGAGGATGTGTATGGTCTAAACTCACGGTTTGTCACCATCATTGTTGCCGAAATCTCCGAACCTTTGACCTATCTGTACAATTTGATACTTTGATCTGTTCTCTCTTGTTTCAAAATGGCTCGCGAGAAGAAGGTGAAACCCAATCTGGCTGTCTTTCGTCTGATTGACATATCGACTGTCTTTCTGAAGATTTTCGAAAGCCTGATGAGCCAGCAACTATCTGGGTTTTTTGAAAAAGCGGGAGTTATCTTAGGATCACAGTATGGTTTTCGTCGTGGAAAATCGACCTCACTCGCCACACTTGACCTTATGTACCACTGCCTCCGTTGTGCTGCAAGCAGGAATAAGGTTTTGGTTCGCCTCTTCGACCTCTCACGAGCTTTCGACTCTGTCAACCACGACATCCTCGCTGCAAAACTAAAGTACGTGTGTTTATCCAAGCTCGCCGTGGATACCATTATCTCATCGATTGCGGGATGGCGGCAAGTGGTCACTTATGAAGGGAAAACGTCGGATCTTTCTCCTGCGGGTCAAACAGGGTTCCATAACAAGGCCTTCGTTTTTTAACGTATTCGTCAATGATCTCCCGGTGAGCCTGCAGTCTTCTCACTCGCGGACCTTCCTGTACGCTGATGACGTGACCGTGGTTAGCGCAGGATCTGATATAGACGAGGCTTCCCGTGCTTCGGAGCAGTCCATCGCTATTATCAGTGACTGGTGCTCTTGTTCTTAACAAGGCAAAGACCCAGGACCTGCAACTGAGCCTCACCTGTGCATCGGTATCGTGTGACTGGGTTGAGTTTCTGGGACTTATTCTTGACTCTCGCCTGTCCTGGACACCCCAGGTTGACAAGTTGTGCAGGGCTCTCTCTCGGTCCCTGTTCGTGCTTCGGCGACTATCTCTTTCCTCATCGAGTTGTACGCAGCGGATGACGTACTTTGCAATGTTCCACTCGAGGATGGTGTATGGCATAGTGGCTTGGGGAAACTCCCCTTACACCGGTAAGATCTTGAAACTCCAAAAAAGGGCGATTCGAATTCTAGCGCGGGTGAAACCCGGTCACCCCCGGGGTCACCCGGGACGCTGGAGCCCCGAAACAGAAATGCTAAAGCGGTCGCGTAGGCACACCTCAAGGGGCATTCTGCAATGGTGATGGCCAGCTATCGGTTTACTCTGGACCCAAAAGTTTGAGAACCCCTGCTGTAGAATAATATACGGTGGTTTAGATTTGTGACGATTTTTGGTGCGCTCACCTTGTTATACACCACCGCTCGCCCACTCACTGATTCAAATTTTTCTCTTCAGCCCTGTTCACATGATGCAATTTTTCTGACAATATCGTGCACAATGTCATTGAAAACACCTGTTCCATGATTAATTTTCATTATGTTCACATGTTTTTGAAGAGATAGCTCGCGATATTGCCTGCAAAATTGTATCGTGTGAACAGGGCTTAATGCTTTTTTCATTCATGAAACGCTATGGCCAGTAAAAATCGTACAGTTTGAAAACAACAACAATAATCCTTTCCAAAAATTTAACTAAAATCATTGTTTAGATAATTATTTTGTTTCAAAAAAATGTTCGAAGAGAAAACTTCGGTTTGAATCATTTTCAGGCGTGAGTCTACTGATCAAAAATGGAGCGACCCCGTTTGAGAGGGTGGCTTGTATATATGTTGGGAAGGTTGAATGAATTTGTTTGGTCGTAGAATTTTAGAAGATGAGTTTGAAGGGCCATTGTATATAAATGCTATACGATGGGTGAGGAGGGTTGTTTCAATGAATAAGTGCTGTGGCGTTGTGGTGGGGGAGTTTGAATGTCCCACGAAACTTCAGCCTTTTGGCCACACTTTTGTGTCACTCTCAACTACCGACGGCCGGAAATTAAATCTCTCCCCTCCCCCACTCCTTCAACACTGCCCTCGGTATAATACTGTGTGAGCCAATTCAAAAACCTTTCAAGAAAATTTCAATGGTATTTTAGTGTGTGTGTGGGGGTATAGGTATAGGTATATAGGTATATTTTAGCTTACGTGACAGATAGGGAACGGGCCGTATTATTTTTCACTGTCAGGATGTTATTTTTTGTTTGTTTTAGCTGAACATAGAATACATGTATAGGAAAATGCTTAAAACGGTGCAGAAATAACTCATCCTCGAATGTCTCCCAACCCCCTCCTCCTCTATATTGCCCACCCATCTAATGAACCAAATCCATTTTCCAGGAATTTCCAAGAATCCGAGCTTCCCCGTGCTACTTTTTCCTTCCATAACAATAAGACTTAAGATTAATATCTCAAAGTTTGATGTATTTCATTCCAAGAAGAAGATTAAACAAGAAACAAAGTCTAAAGAGACTTTTTCGTTGAGTAAACAAAACACCTCTTGAAAATGGTTCAAGTGGTGCGAACGGAAGATCTCTGTGAGGAGGTCTTCTTCGCCAACCTTTTCCTCAGCCCCGCTTCAACGCAGTCTGAGAACACTGGGCGAGTCATCAACCCACTTGAGTGAGAGGAACGGAGAGAAGTACTTAATAAAAGCGCTTCTCTTTTTCCTTTTAAAGAATTATAGACGACTTTTCAACTTTGTGCTGCAAAGTTCGGACAAAAGTTTTCGCTTTCTCTATTAAATTACAGCCGCACGCTGGAAGTGATTTACAGTGGTGATCTTCGTTATTATTTAATATCGTAATTCACGTAGAAAAATATTCAGATCGTCAATCGCTTTCAGCGTTTGATAGCCTTGAGTTTATGAAGTAATTACTTTACATTCATTACAAAAACTGTTCTGTTTTAACTATTTCACTACCACAATATTCAAGGTCGAGACATTGTTCAAAGAAGCCCCTCGCGACACCCACACTCTTCCATAATACAGCGTCCCTTTTCACCACTGTTGAGTTTGCGACAACTTTAGTTGTGACAGTATGACGAAGAGTGGGTAAAGGGGTGTAAACCTCTCAGTCTGTATTTTCACTCTATGGCTGGGGAGGAGGGGGGATGTCCCTTTCCTTTCGACTCTTTTCTCATTTTATTGTCAGGCTATGGGAATTGTTCGCCGGGGCTGCGGGAGGTTGTTGGGAGGATGATAACGACGTTCGAGTCATTGCGAGCTTCACTGACGAAGGGGTTGATAGAAGAAAAGGGTGGGCGGCGTGGAAGTAAAATGGGTGTTGAAGGGGTGACGGGGGAAGGCAATAAGGGTATCCTTACAATAGAAGGGAGAAACTATTGTTACTGAAAGGGACCGCACGACACAAGACCCGTGTCCATCTCTTAGCAACCTGTTAAAACAATGTGTTGACCTCTTTTTCTTTGCTCATTGTTCGATGAAAAATGATATTGCAATATTGTAATGATGCTCCCCGGAGCTGACGATTTTACATTTTCAATGAAATATCGGGTAGCGAACGAATTACTTTGAAAAATGAATCGACCCTGATTGATGGCGAGGAAGAGGGGTTGACAGGTGGTGAAGCGGAGGATAGAAACATGATATTTATTTTTTTTATCTTCATACCTACCCGCTAAAATGAACTCAATTTTCTTCCACTTTGACATTAACCAACCCACACAAATCACTAACACCGCCAACTACAGAGAATCCAAGTTTAATAACCCGATAGGAACACACAGCCGCCATGGTCGGCCTTTCCTACTATCACAGTCACAGAACACAAACGCATTAACAACCAAATATCGACCCCAAAACTCCTGGGCTTAAGAGGCCATGCCTTTGGGGGGGGGGCGTAGGCTTAAGGGTCAGTTGTCTGATAATTAAATGAACGCGTCGGATAATGACAGTTGATGAGGGTGAGGAAGGGATCATTGCTTTCAAGCTTGGGCCTCTAATCGGCTACGCAAAAAAAAAAGAAAGAAAGAAAGAAAGAAAAAAAAAAAAAAGAAAAAAAAGGACTCCAAAACTTGCAATCGCGCGGATATTCAGCCAGAAAACTTCCAATTTCGTGCTTGTTCGTCAAGCCTTCGGCGCTGTCCGGCTAGCCATGGGTTCCACCACAACAGAACAGACCCAGAAATTGACAATTTTGGTTGAATTAAGACTCCAAATTGGCAAATTCACTGAAATTGGGACCCGAAAATGCCCGTTCGACGAATCAGGAATTAACTGATGTTTAGCTCCGAATAATGTAATTTTGTGGTTGTTTATCCAGCTTTGGGGAATCTGGGAGCCGGCTGATGGACCGCCGCCACCACCGCTTGAAGGTCCCGAAACTTTCAATTTTTGGTTATTTCGCTGAAATTAAGACCCGAAACTTCCTGTTTCATTGAATTTATACCCTGAAAGCATTTTCACATTTGAATTAAGAACTAAGACACTTAACTGTCATTTAGGAAACTTAAAATTGTACCCATAAATTATCAAATTAGGACCAGGAAATCACAAATATTCATCTCTAGATGTCACAATTACACGGTCATTCGTCAGAGTATGGGCGCAGTCTGGGCCGGCTGGTCAATCTAAAAAAAAAAATGGCCATGAAACTTACAATTTCGTGAAAAACGTGTCTTTAAGCCGCGTCCACACGATCAAGCTTTTCTTCAAAATCACTTATTGTGCAAACGGGTTTTCCCCAGCACACAATCAAGCTCAGACCTGCAGATTCAAATCCGTTTGCACAAATAAGTTTGAAGGAAAGTGGACGGGGCTTTAAACATGAAATTTTGCATAGATTCGCTCCAAAATGTTGCAATTATGTTGGGGGTGCGGCCGCGGCGTATGGACCTCGTCGTTCTATGACGCGGTTGGTCGTGTGACCCGCTAGCCCTGTGTCCGAGCCCACGAAAAAACAAAATTCTGCAGAAAATCAAGGCCAAAACGGTCAAATTCGCGTATATTCAACCAGGAAATTTGTCATTTCGGTCAAATTAGGACCCACAATCCTTCAACACGTAATTACTCAATCAATCTTAATTTTTCAAGTACATTGAAGTTCAAATTAAATGTTGCGGGCGAACTCGGGACCGGTTTGCCCAGAATTCAAAAGCCCAAAAGGCGCTGAAACTGGCGGTTTCGCTGAAATTCAAATTAGTACGCAGGGCCGTCTTAATTAAAGTTGGGGGTCCGGGCCCGGGATTACAGTGGGCCCCCTCTTTTACCGAATTTTGCTCACTGAAAAAAAATTGTGTACAATTATGATGTGATGGGTTTTGCTCACTAAAAATCCTTTTTCCGAGGTCTGACTCACTAAAAAAAATATGTTCAATGATTTCGCACTCTAAAAACCATTTCGCGGATTTTTTTTCCTAAAATCCCATTTTCGTGGTTCAGGCTCACAGAAAACCCAATCGCGGTTGTTCTACTGCTGAAAACAATTTTGGTGCTGTTTTTTGCCGAAAACCCATTCGCCTCTACGACGGAAGAGTCCAGTTTAGGGGACTAGAATATCGCAGTTACCATCTCAGTCCTCCCCCTTTCAGGAGACGGAAATACCAAGTTTAATTCCAAAAATCTCATTTTCTGAGGAAAAAATCGTCAGTTATTTGACCGAAATAGAATGCAAAAAAGACAGTTTCACAGTAGAGATGTTAGGTTTTCACGGTCCAAGATCCTTCAAGTGTCCAATTCAGTTTCGGAGGTCGAATTTTACGATTTTTCGCGTCGATTTACCTCGCGTAAATAATTGATGAGCTACTGAGTTCTCTTTCTGGGAACTCATCCCCGAATATAATCCTGCAATAGGCATTGGGTTGCATCTGGTTTGTTGTTACGTGAAGCTGCCTATCACCATGAGATCGAAGGCTGGCTACGCCCCTGCCGTGAACTAGCGATGTATCCTCTATAAGACAAGAATTAGCGTTTTTACTTCCATGCTCTTTCTCAATTTCATACACGAATTAGCTATTCTTACAATTTCTACCCGCGATGTTAGTTTTCTTAACTTTAGCTGTGAATGAGCGCGTTTTCTGAATTAGCGCTTTTCCCCCATTTTAGCAGTGAGTTAGCAATTTTTCTCAATTTTAGGGTGCCGGGCTGATTTTTGCATGCGTCATTGAATTAGGATGCTCCGCAAATTATCGCTTTTTCCAAATTTAGCCGCGCGTTAGAGCTTTTTCGACCTTATTTCACAATTAGTCATGAGTTAGTATTTTTTTTTTTTTTTTCAATTTTAGCCGTGAGCCAGCGATGTTCTCAATTTAAGCAGTGAATTAGCGCTGTTTCTCTTGTGAATTGGAGACGTATTCACATATGTAGGAATGAATTAGCATTATGTCTCATTTTTAGCCCTTAATTAGCGTTTCTTCTCAATCTTTGAAACTGCCTCCAAAAATCACGAATTGGCGTTCTCTCAATTCTAGCTATCAATATGAGCTCTTTTTCTGATTTTTAGCCGTGAGTTGGCATAAAATTGAAAAAAAATGCTAATTCGAAGGTAAAATGAGGAAAAAGCACTAACTCCTCTGGCTAAATGTGATAAAATCGCTAATTCGAAGAGTTAAGAACAAGTGCTCATTTTCATGGAAAATGATGAACGTGCTCGAGAAAAAATTCGCTGCTCAAATCGCTAAATGTGAATCCACCGTAAACAAGTAATTTTTTCCTTTTTAGCAGCGAATATGTACACGGTGTAGTCACATAATAGCGATGAATTAGAACTTTTTTTCTCAATTCAAGCAGCGAATTTTTCTCGTATCATTTTCCGTGAAAATGAGCACATGTTCTTAACTTGGGCCATGAATTAGCGATTTAATCACATTTAGCCATAAGAGTTAGCACTTTTTCTTCATTTCACCAGCGAACTAGAAATTTTTCTCAATTTTAGCAGTAAACTGCGAATTTATGCTGCTAAAATTGAGAAAAATCACTAATTCGCTGATAAAATGAGGGGAAAGCTCTAACTGATAGATAAATGCGAAATTAATCGCAAAGTCATATCGAAAAAACAAGTAATTTTTTCCCCCGTTTTAGCAGCGAATAAACGGTGTATTCACATATTGCGATGAATTAGGCCTTTTTTTCTCAATTTTAACCGAGACTCAGAGTTTATCACTATTTTGAGCGTGGATTAGCTAAGGACTCCCCCCCCCCCATCACTTTTAGCCCCTTCTACTTGCGCCGTCAAAAAGGTTTCGGATCAAAAACAAAAACCCTCGTAAAATAGTATATTGTGAACCTAGGGAGCAAAGTGCAACTTTTCTAACCGAGGGATGTTGGATAGCCCGAGGGCAGACATACATCTCGCGAGGTTAGAAAAGACACTTTGCCCGTGACGAGGTTCACACATTTTTTTTCGCACTGAGGGAGGAGGAAAAAGAAAGAAAGTAGGGCGCAAAATGGTTTCACACTTTGCTCCCTAGGGTTCAAGAAAAGTACAATTTCGCGCCTTCTTTGGGAGGAACAAAATGGTTCATTTCTAACCCAAAGTGCGAAAAAAATTATGTTGTCCTTAGTTCGATACGTTGGTCGCCTATCGATAGAAGACGAGTATCATTCTTCCATATTAAAAAAAAAAATGTGAAAAATCCGGGGCCCCCTTGACACCCCAGCCCGTGGCACCCGCTTAAAGGCGGCACTGTTAGAACGTGAAACTTGCAAAATCCGATGTCGTGGATATTTGCCTTTCAAAATGTTCAAAGTCAAAGCCAAAGAAAATTTATTGGCATCAACAGTCATGATGAAGTCGATCGTTCCGAACGTACCAACCCAAGTAACAAATTAATATTGGCAAAATATTGGAAAATTCCCTTTTTAAGTATTTTTGAAATATTTGATTAATGTCTGCAAAAGACTGCATCAAGGTCTCAACAATATTTCTAGTAGCCACTTTTTCTTGCATTTGTAATATTACAGCAACATTGATAAATGTTTTGCCAATAATCAGCGGCAATTTTTGGTAATATTTTGGGAATATTGGGGATATATGAATTCATGGTTTTTGCAATGCTTTTGTAATAAAATAATTACAGAAAGTAATAACGAAATATGTAGTAAAATTTTCCGTTCAAACGATCTCGCTGTAAAACGGAAGAAATCATAATTAGGAAGAGCCATTTTACACAAAACGAAGAATCAAATGGAAAATACTCACACATAAAAATAATAAAAAGGAGAAGAATTCGCTTGAAGCCCCCAGATTTGAAGTAAAATTTTCCTCTTAAACGATCTCGCTGTAAAACGGGAAAACGGTCAACGATCTGTAAAACGGAAGAAATCATAATTAGGAAGAGCCATTTTACACAAAACGAAGAATCAAATGGAAAATACTCACACATAAAAATAATAAAAAGGAGAAGAATTCGCTTGAAGCCCCCAGATTTGAAGTAAAATTTTCCTCTTAAACGATCTCGCTGTAAAACGGGAAAAATACAAAATTACCGTGTGCCATTTTACACAAATCGAAGAATCAAAAGGAAAATACGCACAAAAATACAATAAAAAACTCAAATTGCGTCTTCAATCAACTCGTATCTTCGCGATGTCGCTCCCTAAAACATGAAATCAAACTGGTTTCATTCAAGAGGATTCGTACTAGTTCTCTCTTACCGTCTTCGGTCTATTCTTGACTGTGCTTGCGTGAGCCAAGCTCCCAAGATTATGTTTATTTTATCAACTGTAGAGTCAGTCCAGACTTTTTGAGTGACTTCTAACCTCAGAAGATGAGCAAATGAGCAAGTTGGATCAGATATTGTTATTGATAGGTACTTACTCAACAATATTTTATACAGGATGGTTTTAATGAAGGGTTTTTTATCGGACGCCTTCCGAGCCTGCCCTTTAAGTGTGAATTTAAGAGCTAGCTCATCAGTCATGAGTTTTTTACACACGCTTGCGACGGATCTTGACAATGAGCCTTTCTCACAGATTGAGTACAAAGCGGCGACCTTTGGAGAATGAATGTTTATCATGCATGCATTAGTGTGGGATCTTTTTCATTTTGTACGTATATCAAATATGCGTACAATTTGTGTGATTGAGACTTTTTCACTCTTAATATTGTTATCTAATGACGTGACATCATCCAACGTATTAAGAGGAAAATTGTCAATAACTTCGAAGTCACAGGACTCTTCTGCCGGTTTGCTCCTTCCCTCCATCGCTGTGGTGATGCCGATGATCTCTTCCCGCACGCACCTCATGTTCGAGGAAAGAGATAATATATCGCCTGTGAAAAACAGAAACGCTACTATTTGGTCGAGCCTAAATGAAACTATACTGAACGAGAGTGATTTAACAGAACGTATAAATTAAATCAATTTTTAAATAATGAGGGAGCACATAAGTAATAGTGTGAGATTGAATTTTTAACTAACCAGATATGGCGCAAAGAATGTGTCCCAGATCACAGGCAGACGGTGTACCACCTGACAACTCGTAAACGCACCGGTGCTTTCTATTTCGATGGCGGCAACCTGGCTGAGATGGAGCGAAGGATGATCGAGAAGGCCCCGCGACCGAAGAGGCTGGAGAAGGCGTTGAGAGTTGCGGTACAGCGTAAGTGTTTGCTGGCTCCAAGGGGGCAGGAGGCTCCGGGAAGGGGTGGAGATTAATCTGTTTCCTCGCTGTTTTTTTGGGGAGAGGTTTGACACAAAAATCTTCATTTTCTTCATTTGAAGAAGAACTACTCGTCCAGCCCTCCTTTCGAGCTTTTTTACGTTTTCCTCTTCCCCTTTCTTCAGTTTCCGACATCGATTTTGTGTCTTTCCCTTTCGTAAGCCTCACGCAATTCTGAAGGCATCTTTCGTAGTCATCTGGTCAGATCACGTACAGATATGAAGGACAAAAGGAAATTCCATAATTTCGATGAAGTGAATTACATACCAATAACTCTCCTGATTACTTCTACATCAATTGTGTCCCAATCAGCCTCGGGTTTCTCACAAATTTTCGCTAATTTCGTAACTGTAGTTTTGCTTTTATCAGGGTAAAAGCAGGTTTTTTCGTTCATCAGCCAAGAAGATGGCACGCAATCGTAGTTGCCATCGTAAGTAAATTTAACGACACACCACATAATTCTGAAAAGAAAAAACAAATTGAAGTATTGATGTGCAGAAAATTCGACAACTTTTTTTACTTACTTAATCGCACGTGTACTTAGTCGTACGTCTTAATCTACGTCTACTTCGCAGGATGAGGGCGAATTAAATTGTTGCACAAAAAGCTTTACCTCACTAGAATAACAATGACAAAAATACGCTTAAACGAGAAAGAAATAATCCACAACAAAAACACAGAGACGACTTACATGAACAAAAGAAAATTCAATGAAAATATGGCGAAAAAAATACAAACTTAGTTTAATAAAGGAAAAACGAAAGACTTGTCATTAGTAAAAAAATGTACATATTTACAGGCAACACGGGAAACAGGCCACGACATCCACGATGATAATTTACTAACCTCGTAAATTCCTAAAGAAGAACTCGGCAATAATGGTTTGGAAAAAATGTCCTTTCTATAGAGGAATTTTTTCCCAATAATTACCTGGCAGTTGTTCACCCTAGAAAAAGCAATATTGCCAACTAGAACGATCTCGCCACTACAGAGACCACAGCAATTATCAGGACTTTTGATTTTTAACTTGAAGCGTTCGAACTCAACACACTGATACTGTGGGTTGCAACATAGAGTTAGAAGAGGTCCATTGTTATGTGAAGAAGAAAATTTGGGGTACGAACAAGCCGTATTTACTAGTGTATACGAAGAAAAAGAGAACTTTTCGTGAAATCTGTTCCATAACTGTTCAAGGACTCTATTTCGCCCCCTTACCATTTTTTTGATAGAATACAAAAAATTTTCAAACGGAAAGGCAGAAATATCATGCAGATTAAAAATCCCTAGAAATTTTGAGAAGTAGTGGGCATCGTCTACTATATGCACGAGACCATGGAAATTGTGGGTTAAGACTTGTTCTTACAACAAAATGCTCAAGGAGAGATCGAGCGTACTCGCGTTGACTAAGATCAGAGCATTTGGAACTATCAAGAAGAATTCGAAACGCCACGTGCAATGTTAAGAAATGATGGAATGCTTCTTTGGGTAAAACGTTCTTCAAGACCACCGGCCCCACATACAACAAGAAGGTACGAAATTCTGTAGCTTTCCAACGAGCAAGTACTACAAGGCTCCTTGGCTTCCTTACGAATTCGCACGGGAAGCATTGCCTCAATTCAAGAAGTAAGCCGGAAACCAGACTCTTGGACAAGTTTGAAATTTTGTGAATGCCGGGCTCTGTCCATAACAAAAGTAGTGTTTTCATAACCCCGAGGCACACGAGGTGCATGTAGTCCAGTACAAAAGAATTAACGAAATTCAGTCCAGTTAATTTTGTGAGAGGAGTATCGCGGCACCGGTAGTCTGGATCTTGTTTTATCAGGAACTCCTCGTGCGTTCTTTTTTCACATGTCGTTTCTAAGAACACCCTTTTATTAAGGACAGTTGTGCCCCACACTTTACAGCGAGTGCAGGACGAATAACCCCCATGGCCTTTAATTCCTAGAATGTAGCTTTTGGCCACTGCATCGCAGCAAAATCCAATTACATTCACTTCAACCGGTGGCCTGTTTCCCAACACGAGCCCAGAAGATTTCAGCTCATTTACTTCATTAATGAATTCACTTAAAAATAAGTTCAAGTCCCCCTTTCCCTTATTACCATAGTAAATCCCAATGACAAACACCTTATACTTAAGTTCCTTAACATTTAGTATACAAAATAGAATAGGTACCACTTCGTCGGGAGAGCTTTCAAATAAGGGGAAGCCGTCAATATTTACAAGTAATTGTACTGCTTTTGGTGGTTCTAATTCATTGAAAATATGCTTGAGCTGCTTTTCTAGCCCTATATGAAAGTAGTGACCCGGTGGAACAACAGTGAAAGTAGGTATTTCTGAAGGAGTTTTCATTATTGTTCTCCCGTCAGAAGGCAAATTTCTAAAACACGATGGATGAACCTTTTTTAATCCCGAGCATAAAGAAGTTAAATGCTTCAGGGGAACGTTAAATTCCGAAGCCCACTCGAACAAAAATTGTTTGACGTCCGATGAAGGAGAATTCGGAGCCCTAATTTCTGAAGGGCTAGACTGAAATTCACAATCAGAGCCAACAATCTGTAGTTCTCTTTCTGAAGAAACATCTTTGAAGTCCTCGTCAGAAGACGAACAATTTATTCTTCCTCCTTCAATGTGAATATCCTCCAAAGTTTCTTCCTTTTTGGATTCACATGTGGGCAATTCTACCGGAGCCGTCTCCTCACCACTCGAAGGGTTGTCCAGGTCGTGCCAAAAGGAGCAAGAAGCTTCTTCTAAGCGAGCGATTCGTTTTCTTTTTCCTCCTTTCGATAACATATGGAATGGTAAACGATCTGTGTTTCGTTTCGACATTACGAGAAAGATGGTGAGTTCACCCTGTGGCAGCTTCGTTTACTAAAAATTCAGAAAGGAACAACTGTCAAAAAAGTCTTAGGTATACATTTTTCGTTTGTTTAAGATGGACAAGAAAGGCTGTTACTAACAGCCCCCCTGTGAAGTTAAGCACTGTGATTTCTGAGAACAGCGTATTAAGGGTGCCCGCGCACTAGGCAGCCTGGCTGCGCAGCCAGTTAATTACATTGAAACCTATGGGTGCCCGCGCACTAGGCAGCCAAGATTTCCTGGCTGCGGCAGCCACTAGAATTTTATAGAATTTTAATACTAGTCAGTCGAACGACTGACTAGAATCCGGCTGCTCTATTTGGCTGCCTAGTGCGCGGGCACCCTAAGAGTGGTTTGTACGTGTCAGAACTGAAAAAGAAACCTAATTTGGCTTCAGCACAGCATATTCTATAGCCGGGCTAATCCAAATCTGGCCAAGCATCACGGGCCTGGTGACAGAAAATTCACTCACGAAAATCCCTTCAAATGGTTTCCCGAACCGATTTCATCTCCTCTTTTGATTAACAGTTTTAGTATTGCAGTAGGAACGCTAGTTTAGAACATATTTGGCATTTATCTCTAAAAAACGGGGGTTTCCCCTCGTTAGGGGGTTAGGGTCCCTTCCATAACTTACCATAATTTTTATTTTGATTGAAAAGAGGGCCTCAAAATACAAGAGGTCACTTTCGCTTGAAAATTTGCAACAGGTGGAGGAGTTGTATAAAATTATCCTGCTTAAACCGACTTAGGGAATGTCAACTCATCCTGTAATTCGAATATTCTAACCCAACTACAATAACACACAGGGAAAGGAAGATTATGAGACGTAGATAAAGAATTATTCGGAGTTCACACGTCACCTGAATTCGAGGCAATTTACCTCATGATTAATTATTGATTCTAGTTTAAGTACCCTCTGTTAAAGGCATGCATACACGAAAACATTTCTGTCCAGACTCGACCTTTGTCACTAAAGGACCTGTTGAGTTGATTTGCTTGCACAAATCTGACGTTGACAGAAGGGTGAACTATCATTAAACGTATGCTACGGTAGTTTTGAACAATACTAGCTCTCACAACAGAAAAAGATAGCAAAAAAAACAAAGCTCGGTGGCTTGCTTCAGGTGTTAAGACTTCCGATTACCTTCTAAACACTACATGCATTTAACTCAATTAGAAAAAGCATCACATCAACTTACCGATAAAAGAAGCCGGTCATCCGATCTCGAACAAGAAATTATGAAGCCGCCTGGCTAAAACGAATAATGAAGTGAACAATTCACCCAAGCCAAGAAAGTATGAAACGTGCTCCGGGGAAAGGAAAAGGCTGATCTTTATCACTTTCAGATAAAGCTGCTGCTCGGACAATGCGCGCGCTTTCATTACTGCGTCATCGGTCCAAAGCTCATCAGTGAGTGAGTTTGAGAAGCAAAGCTTTTTCAAGTCGTGCACTTTATACCTACCCACCAAGGGGTAGCAGTGCGAAAATAATTCTCAATTATCTAATAAAAATATCTTAATAAACTTTCCCTTGCATGAACTTCAACAGTTGAATGAAATATAGTGAATAATGCAAAAATAATACTGCCAAAATATTACAGCCAATATTGTATCATAATAATGTCAAAATGTTTTGAAATAAAAAAATGTAACATTTTACTGTACAATATTGTAACAATATTTTTGAAATATCCCATGTTGGAGGAATTTTGCTGTAATAAGTTTAAATATTTCAGAAACATAGTTAAAATATTATCATGTTACTTGGGAAGGAGCATTAACTATGGATCTTAGCAGAGGCGGTTTTTCAGCTGAGGCAAGGTAGGCATCGCCTCAGGAAGAAAAACAACAGAAATCAAGGGTTAAATTAATTTAAAAAATATCCTTTTTTGGTTTTAAAAATGAAAAAAAGTCATTATGTACGGTCACAAAAATTAAGTTTGCCTCGGATGTCCTCTAGCGGCTAAATGGACACTTGTATTAGTTGAATTGGTCCGCTTCATTGACGGTAGAGGTGCAGATCCAAAGATCCCCCCTGAGAAACCGATGGGCGAGGAAAAATGTTAACCGTTGCCTAAGGTGCCTAGATGGGGAACGAGTAGAGGAAATGATAAAGGGGCCAGGGGGTGCCCTCTGCCTCGCCTAAAGCGCGTGCGTTCGTTAGGCGACGGCTAACAAGTAGAAAATAAACGTTATGATCGCATGGTGAAGACTAGAATTTATATATTTATATTATTTTATCAATCTCGTGAGTTATCGGGCCGGCAGGTCGCGGCAGTGTGATACCTTCTTGTACCTGATTAATTATTTCCGTTTCTGTTCTTGATTATTCCCAACGATGAGTAGAAAAACATCGTTTAGTCAATATTTTTTATTCTATTTGACGCTTTTAATACTTCAATAGTCCTCTTACTGAGGTAAAAATGAATCGTCCTGCGGATATCATTTGTATGTTGATAGAAACTCCGTTCCGCTCATGGGAGGAATCTCATGGATTTAAATATTTAATGTAAATAGACCCACCCTAAAAATAACCCGTCAATAAAAAGGGTAAAATTGTTCAAATTCTGTTCTGGGATCTAGGTACTCGTAAGTGAACTTGCTAAGAGCTGCACGTTGAAATAACTATTTTTCTTGTATTAAGAGGCAATTGACGCGTGTATGGGTCGTAATGAAATAATTTTGTTCTATGTTGCGCTCCATCTTGTGCAGTTCTGTGCACAGATGGATGGTTGGGGGGGGGGGGTGGAAGGGTTATCGCCTCACCTGTTTTTGGCCCCTAGAACCGCCACTAGATCTACGTTGTTTTGAAAGCCTTGTATAATTTTACGATTTGATTGGGCGGTACATCCCAACAGTTGGGCACCACAAGTCCATACTGGTCGCAGGGCCTGTTTGTACAATGTTATTTTGTTTTGGATAGACAGTTTCGAGTGCCTACCCATGATCCAGTACATTTTTCTGAATTTGCTGTTGAGCTCAGCTCTCTTCTTCTACACATGCTCTTTCCAACGGAGTTTTGCATCCAGAGTCATCCCTAAGTACTTGGCTTGGTTGGAATACGGAAGCTCTTTGTTATTGAGATACGCTGGCGTGTAGTTTATCGACCTATTGGTGAAATCCACTTGTACCGATTTCGTGTCATTCATTTTGATTCTCCACCTCACGAGAGATACGAATCCAGTAACTCTACGTATCTATAGGGCGACATTTTCTTCTTTTGTCGAAGGCCTGCGACACATCGAGAAAAGCTGCTGAACAGACATTTCTTTCTTCTAATGCTCTTTCTATAACGTTGACGATTCTGTGTACCTGATCAAGTGTAGAGTGACTTCTGTGAAATCCAAACTGATGATTAGGCATTAGCTTCCGAGCCTCGATTATTTTAATCAATCTCTTACTAAGGAGCTTCTCGAAGAGCTTGGACATGACCGGTAGCAGCGAGATAGGCCTGTACGACGTCAATTCTTCCGGCTGCTTCCCTGGCTTGGGAAGCATGATTATTTCAGTAATTTTCCATAGCCTTGGGACCTTTCGTTGATCAAAAGCTACATTGATTAGCTGCATAATTTATTAATCGCTTTTCTCGGAAGTTGCTGAAGAGTTTTTCCTGTAATCCCGTCAAAACCGGGAGCCTTTTTTGGATTCATTTCTTTTTTAATCACCTGAGAGATTTTTTTATACGTGACCGGTGGGATATGCTCGTCAGCATCTGTCCCTTGGATTTCCGGCAATGGTTGATTTGTGTCGCCTTGCTTGTTTGGCGTGAATATTTGCATTTGGTGCTCAGCAAACGCATTTGCTTTCTCCTGGTCATCCTTGATCCATTTTCCATCCTTTCCTTTGATGGGACAAGCTTGTATTGTAGGTATTTTTAAGTACTTTGTTGCTTTCCATAGCGAGTACTCAGTATGATGATCGCTGGTCAGCTCGTTAATTTGAAGCTCTACCGTCTCCTGATGCAGCTCCTTCAGTATGATCCTGAGCTCTTCCTTCAACTTGTTCCATTCCGCTTTGGCTCCCGGATCTCTCGTGGTTTGCCATTTTTTCCTGGCTTCACGCTTTTCTTTGACCAGCTCAAGAATTTCTAATGGATAGTGAAACCCTTGAAGCTTTCTCTTTACAGTTGACGTGCTGTCCATGGCAACCTGTTGTATGAGTAAAGTCAGTTTCTCAACTTGGTCATTCATGTTCTCTTCCTCGTTGATTTGAGACCCAAACCCAACATCCACTAAACCACCGAGTTGCACCCTGAATGAATTACAGTCTGTCTTACGATTGGTTAACGCAGATGATCTGATTTGTCGCAACGTCACTTTTCACTCAGTGTGAGTAGCACCGCAGAATGATCTGAACTCAAATCGTTGTTTTCTTCTACTAATATGTAACTTGACCCGATGTTTTTACTTAGGTAAAAGTCAATTAAGTCAGGTACCTTATTCATATCTGCTGGCCATTAAGTAGGCTTGCCAGTTGAAGCCGTTTCACATCCCTCCTCCAACACTGCTTGTCGAAGTGTTCTTCCTTTCGGATTGACAATTACCGAGCCCCACATAATATGCTTAGCGTTGAAGTCCCCTCCCATGATGAATCGACCCCCAAGCTGGGAAAATATATCCTTATATTCTCTGACTTGGAGGCGAACCTAGGAGGAAAGTAGACACTGGCTAGCACACAGCTGTATGATTTCATTTTAACCTCTACCGCGCTAATTTGGTATTTGTGGATGTTCCTGATGGCACATGTTTTCTTTTATTATTACCGCCCTCCCCCCTCTCGCAGAGTTGCTTGGATCGCATGGTAGCATTTGTAATTTTTCATCCTCAGGAATGATTCGTTAGTGAAATTAGTTTCCGAGACAAGGCAAACGTCAACTATGTTGATTTCCATTGCAATTTGCAATTCGTTCTTACGCAAATGAAGGCCATTTGCATTCCAGCACATAGTTTTGATATTATTCATCGTCTATTCGGTTTTTTAGTTGGCCTGCCTGTCTTAGCACTGCTGTTGCTCTCGAGCAACGTTAGGCGCTTCCTAATACAGAAGTTATCATTTCTAATTTCTTCCAACATCCCAATCATATGCTGAAGCAATTGGCTTGATGTTTTGTTTTCTTCTTTGCTTTGCGCATTATTGACAACTTTCGAATATGTCAGCTGCGTCTTTGGGTTCACCAATATGCCCTTTGGCGTCTTCAGCGATTCCTTAGGTTGCTCTACTTTTCTTTGATCCCGTGCTATTTTTTGTCTTTCTGTAGATGGTGGATTTTTCACCTTACTTTTTTTAACAATCTTCCTGGCTTCCTGGACTTCAACCGCTACCGAGCAGCCTCTGTAGTTCGCAGTGTGACCACTTTTCCCGCAATTCACGCACTTTGCGACCTCCTCCAACTTCTTGCTCCACTTCCTTAGTGTCGTGTGAGCCGGTGCATTTAACACATCTGAACTGTCTCTGACAATATCTCTGAGTATGCCCAAAGGCTTGACATCTTTTGCACTGAGGTACCAAATTTGTCCCCTTCAAAGGTTCCACAAGAACCTTGGTGTTGAGTAATCGATCAATTTCGAAGATTTTTGAAACATCTACCTTACTGTCGAATTCCACCACACACATATCGAGATGTTCCTTAGTCCTCCATGTATGCTTTCTGGTGACTCTCAGCGGCTTGATGTTATAACTTTCCAAGATGCTGTCCATTATTCGGACTCCTCGTACTGCTTATGAACGCCTTTCACCCTGAACGGTCTGTCCTGCTTAGACTCGTACGAGTGAAAACTTATTTTTTGAACTGCTACCGAACCGACTACGGCTCTGTAATCATCCGAGCAAAGCGTATTAATTTTAGTAGAACCATTACTAAGATTAATTAGTGTGGGTTCTTGCTGACATAGTTTGATAAGTGCCTTCCTAAATGCAGCAATTGACTCAGTTTACTCCGCATAAGTTGGAGGTGGTTTACAATGAACCGTATCTTTCATTTTTTCCCCAATCAGCTGCTTAGGTGTTCGGGGAGATGTGCTTTGCTTCTTCCTTTTCCGGCTTGAAGTCCTGACACTCCATACCCCGTTTCTCACGCAAGCCCTTCTTCGTCCGTATAATATTCAGTATTCTCTGAAGGCTTAGTATTTGTATTATCATTGGTGTTTTCACCTACCTTCCTCATATGTTCGCATAAAGATAGAATCACATTATAGAGCTCGTTAAAAGCCACGTTAATGTTTTCATCTTGAATCCTAAACGTTGTCGCACGATGTTGCACAACTGCAAGCTTAGTTTTTCCACAATTTCCGCGAACAGTCCCGCGCATGAACAACCGGTGTCTCCTTCATCGCCCATCACTGTACAATGTAGGTCACCACTCCATGTCGAAATATCATGCAATATATTTTAATTTTCTTCAGAGTTACAATGCTGTTCACTGATCGAAGGTTCGCGCAAGACTACAGATATGTTTATCTCTGATACCACTTTTAAATACATGAAGACAAGACTGCATCAGGAAAATTTGCTTCACTATTAGAACCTTAAAATTACTATAAAGAGACCTAGTATTAAACCTAGGAGACGTGTTCAATAGAATCCTGATTAACGAGTTTTGGGTTGTCTGAAGAATCTTTAGACTAGAATTACATGCACCTCCCCCCATGCCAGACATCCATACGCCAAAAGAGAGTGCGCTAATCCAAAATAAATTGTCCGTAAACGTCACCTACCAGAAAATTTCGTATTACCTTAAAAACATGAAACAACTTTCTTAATTTCGAAACATGCTGCAAATACGTGGCTATTTGTCAGAAGACTTTGGGCATTAAAAGTGGCCGGCTAGCCCCCATGATTCCGTGGTAACAATGAAAGATACCTGGCAATTTCAAGTATTAAAAATCTTAAGTTTTGCGAATTTTCGTTATTTTATTACTCTATTTCACAGATTTTATTTCACAACCCAATTTTCTCGGTTTTGGCTCTCTCTGAAATAAGTTTCACAGTTTTTAGCAATTCGAAATACTAACATCGAAAAATCAAATTCCGTGAATTTGGCCCCAATTTTACCGAGAATTTTTGCTCTTCAATAACCAGATTCTATCAAGGATTATGCTCCTTCCAACGTCGAATTTCACGATTTTTTTTATATATAAACCCCTAATTTCTCGTATTTTGAATCCTTTAAAACCCAAACTCCTTTGGGCTACTCTTTCGCAGATTTCGCTACTTCGACAAAGAAATTTTCTTTCAAAAATCAAATTCACAGATTTTGTTAGTTCAAAAACTTAATTTCGTCATTTTGGCTATCATAAAAGTTTCACCGATTTCAGCTGTTTGAAAAAACAAATTTGCGGATATGCCTCATTCGAAAACCAAATGTCAGCATTTTGGCTCCATCAAAGTCGATTTTAGTGCATTTTCGTTTTTAAAAAAATGAATTGATTTCTTTCCTTCAAATCCTAGCAATTTTACTGAGATCTTGGGGCCCCTACCGAAAAAGCTAAAGAGATCGTGTACAGTGGACCTTCTTTTTGCTATCTCCTTTGAATTGCCATGATTTTGGCAATGGATGTTATTGTTCCATAGCTTCACTCAATTACGCCACTGCAGCTGTTACTGTGCTATCATAAACAAGCACGACATCATAGTCGAGTGAACAACAATTTTAACAACAAGCTGATCAGCGATTAGTCCATATGTTGCCGTGAATTTGGCCCTAATTTTACCGAGAATTTTTGCTCTTCAATAACCGGATTCTATCAAGGATTTTGCTCCTTCCAACGTCGAATTTCACGATTTTTTTTATATTTAAACCCCTAATATCTCGTATTTTCATTCCTTCAAAACCCAAACTCCGTTGGCCTACTCCTACTAGATCAGTTTCGTAGATTTCGCTACTTCGACAAACAAATTTTCTTTCAAAAATCAAATTCACATATTTTGTTAGTTCAAAAACTAAATTTCGTCATTTTGGCTATCATAAAAGTTTCGCCGATTTCAGCTGTTTGAAAAAACAAATTTGCGGATATGCCTCATTCGAAAACCAAATGTCAGCATTTTGGCTCCATCAAAGTCGATTTTAGTGCATATTCGTTTTTAAAAAAAATGAATTGATTTCTTTCCTTCAAATCCTAGCAATTTTACTGAGATCTTGGGGCCCCTACCGAAAAAGCTAAAGAGATACAGTGACCGTGTACAGTGGACCTTCTTTTTGCTATCTCCTTGGAATTGCCATGATTTTGGCAATGGATGTTATTGTTCCATAGCTTCACTCAATTACGCCACTGCAGCCGTTACTGTGCTATCATAAACAAGCACGACATCATAGTCGAGTGAACAACAATTTTAACAGCAAGCTGATCAGCGATTAGTCCATATGTTGAGTTGTTTATAGGGGTCCTACTGTTGTGTCCTGTACTTGCCAACGCAAGCTTTCTATTTCTTTGGGCCATGCGTCCTCGGAAACCTTTTTTACATCATGTCACCCGCACAAGGACGGCGATAACTGCGGCTGCGGTCACAGCCTCCTAGTCACAGATCCAGACTCTTAGACCCGTATGCCGAGTCGTTCCTCGAATTATCCTAAACCTCAAAGTTCTCACACAAACTAGAAAAATTATAAAATAATATGTGGTTCTACAGTTTGTGAGGAAGATTGGACGTTGGATTCGAGGAAATTTATAGGAATGACTTGGCATACGGCGTTAGACCCTTATCTGCTCCAAGACAACCAATAAGGTGATGCCAACCAGTGCGAACCACCTATTATCGATTGTTCCGTTCTCCACTTTGACTGGTTCATTGGCCTATTTGATCCTCAGTTATCCCCTACTTCCTGCCGGATGCTCTCATGCTCTCATCGCATACGGAATTTCCGTAACCTATCCAGTAGCTCGCCGCGCGATGACCAAGTCCACTCACTCTCTCTCTCTCTCTCTTCTCTCCCTCTCTCTCTCTCTGGGGATCTTAAGGTGTGGCCAGTACTTAGGCCGGCGCCGGCCCTTACCTGGCCTGAACCCCATCTTCGGCCCAGATTCCCCAGTAGAGCCGGTCCCATCGCCCAACTCGACCCGTTAGCCGCGACTGGTGGCCAGCCAGTCGCGCCCGAGAGACACCGCGTGGAGGTGGGCCTTGCGGCGGGGAGGTTGCCTGAGCAGGGTAGGTGTCCCTACTCAGGCATGGCTGGACCTAGACCTCTACGCCCCAGCCAGGAGCGCGAGAAGACCAGGAGCCGGCCATACGGCCACCGGACTCAGACAAGAGCCGAGTCTTCTGGCGGTCCACCATACCGCCCGCCGCAGATCCCCATGAAGGCTGCAGCGACTAAGCACGTGGTCGGCGGTTTCCTGCTCGACGCCACAAGGACATGTTGGAGAGTCCCGCCACCGGAAAAACCACAAATTGGCGTTGAACGAGCCGTGCCCCGAAAGGATAGACGTTGCGGCATGTTCAAGGGTAAACCAATTGGCCGCCGCCAGCCTCGTCCAAACATCGGGGAAGGCGGAGACCCCAAGCGGTCCCCCACTCCTCGGCCAGAAGACCGAGGCACCCTGCCCAGTTACCACGGCACCGCACCAAGTCCAGGTTCCCCTGGACGAGGCGGCGCTGGTGTACCCATGCGTCGAGCAGGAGATCCACCGGAGGCGTCCCCGCCAGCACCTGGAGCGCGTCGGAACTAACGGTCAGAACCTTCGCCCTCTGTGCCTTAGTAGGCCGGTGCCACCACCACGTCGCACCGTACAACAGGGTGGGTACAAACACTGCCCGGAAGTAACGCACACAGCAGTGGTAGTGCGCGCCCCACACATTCCCCGCTACTGTCCTATAGAGGGTGAAAGTCCTCTCTAGCTTCCCCGCAACTACTTCGAGCTGCGGGTCGCTCCAGAACCTTGCTCTCGCAAGGCTGGAGGCTAATCAGCCTATAGGTACGTGTAGACGTCGGGTCGCGGTCAGATGTCTTCAGGAGAAGTATTACGACAGCAACCCGCCATCTCACCGGGAAGTACCCTGTCACCAGACAACGGTTGTAGAGGTCCAAGTAGGACTCAACAACCGGGTCGGGAAGACGCTTGAGCATCTCAGGGCACATCCCGGTGAACCCCAGCGCCTTACCTGATGCCATCCCGCCGAAGGCACCCCGAAGCTCCTCCTCCGAGAATGGTTCGCTCCCTGCAGTGCGCGGGACCACTGATGCCTCCACTCTGAAGTCGCGGTCCGAGGCAGAATCCTCCATGGGTTCGTTTCGCGGGAAGATACGCCTGAGAATATTTCTCAGCGTATCCTCCACGGTTTCCCCACCCTGTGACTCTCCCAGAAACGGGAGGGCGATGGGAGACCTGATCCTCCTCACGGCGAGTCGGGACCCTGTAGGGAGTCCACCAAGGGTTTGCCGTGAGTCCCTCCTCAACAAACGCCCTCTACGCTGGCCGCTTGGTTCGCCGAATTACCTTTTTAAGTACTTCTCGAGTGCATAGCGCCGCCCCGCGGCCTCCCGACTTGGGTCCCGAGTTTGTTAAAGAGCGCGGCGCGACCTGTACAAGCCCGAGAAGAGAGCTCTGCCACCTCTGCAGACCACCACGGAACCGCCGCATTGCATGAGCGTGGGGTCCACGGAACGGTGTCATCCGTGGAGCCCACCACGATGGCCTCCAAGGTCTCAACAACCTCGTCTATGAGCTCCATGTCTGACGCCCCTGGAGCAGAATCCGCGAAGAGGAGCCACCCCACTTGGGACCTGAACGCTCCCCATCGGGCACATTTGAAATCGAAGAGGCCCGACACCGAGCCGCCCCCACCCCTGCCGCTGACTCCAGTAACGATATCGAATGACACGAAGCAGTGGTCGGCCGAGGTGTCCATACCCAGCTCTCACGAGCGTAGCCGGGGCAGTGGCTGGCCACCCTATAGGGTTAGGTCAATGTACGACTTCCCCAAGGGTTCTCTGACCGGTTAGCAAGTACGAGACCCCATGCAGACGTGAGATCCCGCACCTGTGCACCGCTCCCGCTCAAAAATGCTTGCAGTGAACGACCAGCCTTGAACGAGTTTTCTTTGCTCGAGGGTCAAAAATGGACAAATTCATCAACTGCACCATTTTACGTCAATACAAAAATGAAACATCGCGGAAGTAAATTGCCTAGCGACGAAAAAAGTTTCATTTAAGGGACATAGATAGACCAATGCTTTTTCCCAAGTCCCACCGTTGATGGTAGGTTGATGGGCGATCCCCCCTCCCATCGTTACACACTCACACTCTCCTGGCACAGCAATACTTATTTTTTAAGTTCCTTGAACGGACGAAAAGGGTGTGGGTAGCGAGTTCATTTGTCAAGTGGTTACGAGAAGCCAAAGTAATAAAAGGACTGAAAAAAAGGGGTTGATTGTGAGTAGAGAGGAGAGGTTACTTTTCATTTTTTGCGTTTCACTCTGCTGACTAGGATTTTTTTTTTCTTCTTCTTTCTTTGGGAAAGGGATGAGTGGGTGAAAAAAAGGCGCCAAAAGGAACAAGAAAACTGTGGACTTCGCCGTAATAAAAAGTTATGAAGGCTTGCCTTTTATGTCAGAGAATAATCAAACTAAGGGGGGTTTTCGCCCCGAGAATGGCTGTCGGTTTGTAATATGAGGGGGTGTGTAAGGGGCGAACCTGTAGGGGTGGAAGGTACCTCGTTAGTTTTCAAGCGAGGAAAGAAAGAAGAAACCAATTACATTGCTAACCCTCTTTTACTCCTTGAGTAAGGTTTAGGCGGCGTGGAGGAGGGTAAGAAGAAGGTTGTAATTTCCCTAAGCAAAAAAAAAAGTGGGTGGGCACTATGAGGGGAAAAAAAAACTTCTTGATGCCGCGTATGGACTGAATATGAAATAGCTACGCACGGGAGGACTGAATACTAAAGCATGAAAATCGTCCTTTCAGGGGTCGCCGAAACAGTTACTTTTCATTTCCAAAATGTATGAAAAGTATTTTGTTAATGGTGTTTTCCAATCAATGCAATACACTCGTGTGGTGTAAGTTTTCCACCCGTCCTCTCTGAATTGAAACATACGTTTATGGAGAGGACGATGCACTCCACTTGTGTAGTATGTTGAATGAAAATCGCTATAAATCATTCACAGTTTCTCTTTTGTCCGAAAAAATGCGTCTACGCGTAATCTTTTTTCCCACCTCTCGACTGAACTTTAAAAGGAGAAACCCCCGGAGAGATCAACCGAATATTAATATTTTCTGGACGTCACCCAAGCTTCCTTGTTATATTCTGTCACGAAAGTGTCGTCAGCTAGTCATAACAATAAATTTTTAAAAAAATAGAACTATTCTCGGCATATTAAGAAAACCGTCATTAAAAGATAAAGAAAAAGTGGGTGGGGCCCGTGAAAGGAGCAGTCGATTTTGAGCTTGACCCGGCCTCCTGCCCCGGTTAGTTATGAAGAGGGGGGGGGGGATCTGCTGGCTTAACCGTGAAATCTAAATATCAAAGAAAAATATTTTCATTCAGTGAGGTAAAGGGTTATTTTGGCTCGGGCTCTTTTTTGCTCTGCTAAATTAGCATTTTGACCGTTACAATCATGGCTCGTTTGAAATGGGTTCTTTTCTTAAATTATTTGCCATTAATTATTGGAGTGGATGGTTGAGGAGGGAGTTTTTTATTACAGAGGTTGGGGAGTGGGGAAAAAGGTTTTTTTGGGGAAACAAAAATAATTTAAAGAGAGGCGATAGGTTTGGATGGGAGGAATGCGGAGAGATGAGCTTCACGCGTGAGGCTCATTCTTTGCTTCCCCCTCCCACCAACCTTAGTCACAACACGATCACGGGACGTTTGTAATAAACCATTTTGACAAGCTTCAAGCAGAGCAGAGTGCACCGTTGGGGCAATAAATAAAAATACGAAAAGAGGGATGACTCTTTCCACAAATGGCTCACTTATTAGAGGGGAGTCGATGGTTATAGCGCGCCCCAATAGTCCAAAAATAATTCTGTAATGATAATAAAATTGTAATTTATTCTAGCCGCCACACACAACATTGCAGTGCCAAGTTATGAGGAAAGAGAAAGATAAACAAATAACAACATAAATCAGAGCAAAAAAGCTGAGCATCATGACATTCCGTGGGTGAGGGGGAAGGGGTCAATCAGTTTAACATTTATTAGGCCACAAGGAGCCCGTTTTACCAATTTTGTGAATATCCATTTTGGCAATTTTTTCACGGCGCAAACTGTCAGTATTGGCCATTTCCGAGCATAAATAGTCCAGTGTGATATTTTCAGGGTACGAATCCGTTATTTCAGTCAATTGAAAGGCCACTTTCAATGCGCGATCGTTAGCTTAAAAATTTTGTGAACGTAAACCATTAGCCATGTTTATGGTGCAAATAGTCCGTGAAGCAATTTCTAGGGTCGTTATAGGGAGTGAATAACAATTAGCCAGTGTGATACTTTCAGGGCACGAATCGTCAGTTTCACCATTTTAGTGTATGTACGGTCACGTTTTCCGTTTCTTCACGAAAACGGTAGATTTTGCAGTTTTTATAGGGCAAAAATAATCTGTTTAGGTATTTTGAGGGCACGAATCGTCAGTTCAGCAATTTTTAGGCCGTGTAGAGCGGGAATTGCTAGTATGGCTATTTTAAGAGGGATTAATCGCCATTTTAGCCATTTTCCAGGCATGCTAATGGACAGTCTGGCCATTTTCAGGGCAGGAAGCGTCTGTGTTTAGGCATTTTCGTGACACGAATCTACAGTTAAGCTATTTTTTTCAGGGTACACAGACATGACTTTTATCATTTATAGGACGCGAATAGTACGTCAAAACCAAGGTAAAAAATGGTCAGTTTTGTTAGTTTCGGCGCGCGACGGATCTATTTTGACACGTCGAGGGGAGGAATCATCTAATCAGGCATTTTCAGGGCTCGAATCGTCAGTTTCTCCATTTTTAGAGCTGGTGAGGTCAGTTCTGCGAGAATTGAAGCGAGAATCGCCAGTTCGGCTATAATCGGTGAGCGAGTTGTCAGTTCAGCCATTTAGAGTCAGTTAGGCCATTTTTAGAAGCAG
This sequence comes from Corythucha ciliata, assembly GCA_038030265.1. Lineage (NCBI taxonomy): Eukaryota > Metazoa > Arthropoda > Insecta > Hemiptera > Tingidae > Corythucha > Corythucha ciliata. The sequence continues at coordinate 17,624,436 of CM075943.1, forward strand.
AGAATCGCCATTTTGGCCACTTTTAGTGCGCGAATGGTCATTTTAGTCAATTTCAGGTCGGAAACTTTGATATTTTCAGGGCTGCAGAGAAAATCTGCTAATTCCCGTATAAAATTGAAGTAAAACGTTCATTCGCAACTGGAATAGAGATATACGCCAATGCGCGGAACAATTTGAGAACATCCGCTAATTCTAGGCTAAAATTTATAAAACGCAGCTAAAATTACGAAATAATCCACCTCTAAAAATTGGGAAAATATTTCGCGGCTAAAATGAAAAAAAAAACAAAACGCTAATTCGCGGCTAGAATTGAGGAAACGCGGTAACTCTTGGTGATAAATGGTGGCGCGGTAAATGGTGATAAACGCTTATCCGCATGACTAAGAAATGAAGAAAAACGCTAGAATGGGTGGGGGGGGGCGTTAACTCGGGGACGGCAACTGAGACAACATGCAAATTCCCGACTAATATGTAGATAAAGAGCTTATTCACTGCTGAAAATTGAGTTAAAGGGAGAGGAAGAGCTTATTCGCTGCTGAAACGGAGTAAAACGACAAATTGGATAAATTTGAGAAAATTCCGCTAAAATTGAGGAAATGTGGTAATTCGCGCATGAAACGAAGAAATGACTCGCGTCTTAAATTGAGAAAAAACGCTTAGGTCACGGCAAACATTGGGAAAAAGCCAATTCGTGGTTCCTATAGAGGAAAGTTTGCGGCTGAAACTTAAAAAATAAGATTGAGATTTATGGTGGAACCCCTCCTAACATGAAATCCTAGATCCACTACTGACAGCACAGCTCCAACTCACAGTACAGCTTCAACTACAGTCCCCCCCCCCCCCACAAAAAGCTCTAACCAAAGTAAAGCTCCAGCCACAGGCATGCTTCAACCACGAAGAAGGCACAAACACAGCAAGGCTCCAACCTCAAATTTGACCCCACCGCAGAAAACACCAACCACGGAAATCTCCCAACATGATGAAGGTCCAACCACATGCATCAAAGTTCCAACCATAGTAGAGATTCAACCACCACACTGGTCTTCCATTTCTTGATTTCCAAAATCCGGGCCCCTAATGAAGGCCGGACCATTAAGCCATAACATGAACCGGAACATAAAGCTCTAACCCCGTGTAAAGCTCCAACTCCAATATTTTGGGGATGCTCCACTTTGCGAATTCAAAAATTGAGACGAATTTTTGATCAGAAAGAGTCAATGAAAAGGTTCTTACTGTGATTAACCATCTGCGCACAAAAAAAATGCCACAGGTGGGATCCGTGGTTTTGGCCCACTCGGAACTAGCCATTTTGTTTTTGTTTTTTTACCCTACGGGCGATTGTGTGTGGCTCTTCGGCCATTAAACTTCTGGCAGGCCAATATAATTTGGACATTTTCGAAAGCTTATAGTCACGTTTATGAAATTCTGTCTTACGCCCTCGAGTCGAGGGCAGTCAAAGAAAAGGTCACCAGTCATGGTCGACGCTGATCCGCACAAGGAACAGAATGAGTCATCTCTTAGCAGATTCAGTGGAGATGGGCGTTCAGGTATTCGTGACCAGTGACGAACCTGTACGCTGCGGCTGACTGTTGGCGGGGAAGGTTGTCGGGCACACGATCAGCAACATTCGCGAGAGTCGCCCAGCGTTTGCCTTCAGCTGCCTGCTTATGGCCCTGGCGGAGCTTACCACTTACTGCCTCTTTTGTAACTGTCCTGGCTGTAAGGAAGCTGGGCGGTGAGTCGAGCATGGGCATTTGAGAGCCTTGCTTGGCTAGGACGTCAGCTTTCTCACATTTACCTAAATGCCTACATGGGACGGAATCCACTGCAGAGCCACGCGTTTGCTCTGTCACCATGCAGCTCCTCAAGAAGCCTCCTCTCTTTCAAGACGTTTGGGAGTTCGTTTGATCATTCGTACAGAGCGAAATAATCGCGGCCTGTGAGTCGCACAGAATGACTGCCTAATAGCAATCGACGGTTTTGAGTATCTTGAGCATCAGCACCACCGCTCGGATCTCCCCATCAATGTTGCTAGCCAGGCGCTGACTGGAGCAGCGATAGACCCGACGCTAGAAAAAAAACACCCGCACCCCCCCATTTCTTCTCGCTCCAATGGCCGACCCATCGGTATAAATCCGCAGCCATTGTTCTTCTGGGAACCGGATGTGCTGCAGCTCTCAACTCAGGTGCTGGTGAGGTCTGCGTTGATACTGGCACTATCAGGGTGGTCCAATAAGCGGCAGTTCGGCGCGGGGCCTGGTCCATGGTTGTCGGAAACCGCTCGGCGTTTTGGAGAGTCTCTGAAAGGACGTACTCGCCTCTCAGACATTCGAATTTCAAAAGGAGTGGTGTTTGCGTAATCAGCCTACCGGAAGTGGGAGTATAAATTTCCCAAAAATCAACGCCGTTTCGCCTTAGTTGTTTGCTGAGGTTTAGGGCTGCAGTCTCACTCCTGCACCGCTAAGGCTCCAGCCCAGTCTGCAGTTCCATTGCTACGATTAGAGCCGAGACATCACCCCCAGCGATGACCCTCAGCGCATTATTCTGGGTCATATCCAGTCGACGATCCACAGCGTCAGAAGCAGTTGTTAGCAGCTCGTTCCCGTATTCGATTGTGGGTCTCACGTAGGTCTTGCAAGCCAAAGCCAGCACGTCTTGGTATGCCTCCCATTTCGTTCCGTCAGTCTCCTCAACAGCCCCAGCCTCTTTGTTCCCTTTACGGCGTTTGCCTCAGCATGAGCTTTCCATGATGGGCGCGAGTCAAGCTTTATGCCTAGGTAGGTAGCGCAGTTCGCCTGCCTCAGGACATCACCATCGAGCGATAAAGAGACGGAGTGATTCTTTGTGGATAAAGTGACAAACTCCGTCTTATGGGTGTTTACAATCATTTCATTATCCTTGACCTATTCCGAAAGGTGACCCAGGGCCGCGCTCAGAGCCGACTAAAGAGCACGGATAGAACTTGATGTCGCCCAAAAGACCAATTTGGCGCTATTTTGGTGGTTCCAGCTTTTTAAAAAATGTACGGAGTTTGCTCATTAAAATCCGCAAGACGTGCATCCTCCCTCCCACTCATGAGCACTATATTAGAGCCTTCTGCCCTTGGAAAAATGCTGGCAAAACCCAGCTTAGCTCCCCAAGACCCCAGGGCGGATGAGAACCATGTAAGTGCGATACGGGGGACTGAGAACGTTGCGGTCTAAGTGACGTGAGATTCGAAAATGCACGTGTAAGATGGTGAGGGCTGGACAGTAGGGCGTTACAATGTTTCGAAACGAAAAGGAAGACAAAAAAGAGGACAATTTTGACCTTTCCCCGGGCACCTTAAAATGAGCCCCGATGCGATAAAAAGTGGGACATGTCCGGGGAAAGCAGGAGCTACTCTGTTACGTGTCAGGCTGGAACCACCTGTATTTCTCGGTTGAGCGTGGTTCGGGAGACTCACAAAAAAACGTCTGTCTCAAAACAGTACCTAGCTTTGAGAAAATGACCCTAATATTTGATAGGTTGACCACCCCTTGATGTGTTGTAGGAGTAGGAGGTTCCAGTGTACTATGGATGGTGGAAGTATAATGAATGCAAATTACAGTATTCCACATTTGACAAACCAAAAAATTTCAGTACCGGACATATTTTTAAATGTTGCCGCGGGTACTGAGGGGGGAGGGCTGTCGCGTCAAGTGTGACTGAGTCTTTAAGCACAACGCAGCACAAACTTTTAAAAACAAAACATATTCTCAACTTTATTTATCAAACCGGTCATTTTCTATACAATTGATTCAAGGTTGCTTTTTTGGCAACACCGACTTCAACCATGTTGTGAGAATTTCCTCCAAAGTTGTGAACAAACGTGAACCCTTCGCCTCTCGCTGAAAATTGATATGTTCCCATCCATCCCTCGGACGGGATAATTTTTTTCACTATACAAGTTGCGGCTTTTCGTCTGAGTGTTTGTAGGGTGGAGGGGTGGGGGTGGGGCTCTTAACTTCAAGTGGGAAAACCTCACTCCCAAAAACACTAACGCTCTCGTGATTGTGAGAAGACAAAAGAGTTCCTGTGCTCTTAAAACGCGCATTTCACCCCCCCCCCCCTACAACACCCGCACACCACCACCATGCCTGTGCAAAACCTTCTAGTATTCCCTCTCCGAAATTTCTAATTCCAGTGACTTCCTTTTCTCCTCTTCTGCCATTGCCGTGTTCTAGAAAATGAACTCTAAAGCTTTTAATGGAAAGAACGGGGCGTGAACACAGCGAAAGAACGGTTGTTGCTGGGAAGGGCGGATAGGGAATGAAGAGTCTTCTTAACGGGGAGTTGCTTCCTTCAGCAATATGAAACGCTAGGAACCCCTCGGGTACCTCACTACCCTCTTCTACATTTTGTGCTTCAACTCACACCCTTTTTTCCTAGATGAAGCAGCAATTCATACTTCCTACAGGTTTAGACAAGTTTTTAGAGTCCGTATATAGGGAAAACTTTTTCAGGAGGTTAAAAAAGAAGGGAGAAAAAAAAGTTTGGATGAAGAAGTGAGGTTCACTAAGGAAACGGGGCTTCCCTTTTCCTCGCAATTCCTTTTCTTGGCGTGATTGCCCTATGGGTGTTTTTTTTCGGCCGGACGTTTCTACCATGAAAGCTTCTCGAGAACTTTTTTTTCACCCTTGGAAACGGTAAAACTTTAATAATTCAAATTTTAAAGGACATAAAAGAAAACGCTTGAACAAAAGGTATAATAGAAAGCCAAGAAGCCTAATGAATGTTGCCCTGCAATTATAATTGACACTTTGAAAAAGTAAAGGCGGAGTTGAATGTGACTTTCTTTAGAGGAAAAGTTAATTCCCCCACGTGTTAGTGCCACTGACTCTTTTCATTTACCCCACCTCTGCGTGAAGGAGCTTCACGACTAATTTGAAGTCCGAAAGAAAATCACACCAAGCAAGATTCATTTGATGAAGCGGGGGGTAGGTTTTAACAACAAAAAGAAACTCCGAAAGGAAAAAGGCTGGACTGCCGAATGAGATAACAGTTTTTTTTTTTTTGTGCGTGGAAGAGAGATGATGAAACCTCTGGATACATACCCTTCCATTAACGTCCACTTCTTAATTTAAAGGTCTTTATCCTATACCAGACTTGGACAAGAAAGAGTGGGAAACTTTATTTTCCCGAAGCTGCCAAAGCAGAAAGAAACGACAACCCAACCCCTCCCCACACTTCTTCTAGGTTCAATCTCTTTCTACGGAACCAACACCCCCTCGCAGACTCTCTCCCGAAAAGAGCTTTCAAATAGTGTTTCCTTCGCGGATGAGAAAGAGGAAAGAGTTTGATTACTAATTTCCCTTCAAGATAACTAATTTTCAAGTCTCCTCTTATGTTGAAACCCCTGCACCAGATGGTTCTTGAGAAATTGGTTTTCCCATCACAAGTTTTACTCCTTAGAAGAAACTCTAGTTGTAGAGCATTGTTTATAATGCTCATTTTTAGTTGTTTCCCACTAGTCCAGTCAATTGGGGCTCTGGAAAGCCTGTTTCATGACAAATGTATAGAAGTTTTTTTCTCAACGGATTTATATGTTTTGGGGTGCTGAATTTGAATCTGAGCCTTATTTACAAAAGATCGGCTTCACGTCGAAAATCGCAAAAAAATGGAACGCCAAACAAGTGAATAAATAATTTAATCGGACGCTGTCGCATTATGCTCAATTATGACTCATTTGGAAAATAATTACATCCTAGAGATAGGAGACATCATAAACTTTTTTTTCGCTGGATTAGAGTCGTGGGGTCTAATGTGACGGTAAAGGGTATAGAGTGCTAAAGGTTGCTGATGAGAAAGCGAAGGATAAACGACAGGAAAAGCTAGAGGAGGACGAACTAATAACGTGCAATGGGCGGACTCTTTTTATCCAATCTGTCCCCCTCCCCATCCCCCCATCATACCACACACCCCACATACAAGCATCGCCACACCGATGTCTCACAGTTCTAATCAATCCTCCTCACTCTCTCACTCTTCTCCCTCACTCTCTTATGAAACCCTTCGACCCTTCAAAGCTCCTGTCATCCCACGGGAATCAATGCGGGGGAACACAATTTGTTTCGTTGGTAGGTGGTGATGGCATAGAGTAATGATAGGGGGGAGGGGGTGAAAAGGGAGAAAATGAAAAAAAAAACAAATTAACACTTTCTTGATTTTAGTTCGACACATCCTTCACTATTACAAGACCATCATCACCCCACACCTCAGTCGACGAAATCGTCTTAAGGGATGAAAGGTTGAGGGCAAACACGGATATTAATCAATTTAGATTGACTTCATAATTGAGATTTAGTTTAATTTATTACGGGCGACACTAATTAAACGGGCTTGGGTTTTCAGAGCCTTTCTTGTGAGGTATTTCTATATTTGGTCAGTTCAGTGGCGGATCTAGGATTTTATCTTGGGTGGGTTTCCACCAGCCATAAATCTGATAAGCTCTATTCTTTTCATGAAAAAATGTTCCAGGCATTATGTCAATCTCATTTCCATGCTAATCCCCACCCCACCACCACGCATTACTTTTTGCGATGCACTTCTTCGTGTTCTTTCAGGAAATGAAGTCGTTCTTTATTGAAATGAAGTATCTACCACAAATGATTTGTGTCCGAGGTGACCAACTCGCCCCTGGTATTTTGTCCCAGAGATAACTGTCAATTCGCCCTGTTTTATTTTAATAAAATTTGAACATTTTGTTCCTAAAACACCAAATAATCGTGAAATTCCGCCCTAAAAACAGATTTTTCAGAAATCAGAAAAAAAAATTGTCATTTTTCGCGAAGGCGCTACTCGGCTAAGATTGAGAAAAACGTTAATTTCCGGCTAACATTGAAGAAAAAAACGCGCAGTCGCAGCAGAAATTGGAAAAAGGCTCTAATTAAGGATAAATTAAAAAATCACAAATTCACAGCTAAAATTATGAAAATTGATTATTATTCGCGGATAAAATTGAGAAAAAGCGCTAAATTGCAGCTAAAGTCAATGAAAAACTCTTATTCACAGCTAAAACTGAAAGAAATCGTCGCAAAATTACACTATTTGAATCTAAATAATTGCGAAATTGTAAGTTTCGAATATGAATATCTGGGATTTTCAAGTTCCGGGTCTTTCTGTTGGGCAGTGCACGTAGAATCAGGGCTATAGCTTCCCACGACAACGCTCTGACAAAACCCGCAAAAATTGGGAGCTCCCTGTTTGAAAATCACGATAATTGCGCGTTTCACGTCTTAATTTCGCGAATATGTAAGTTTTGGGGATTTCCTTCCTCTTTTTTGGCCGTGAATGCCGGGTAAATATACCCACGAAATTACGTCTCACGGAGCCAAAAACTTCGAAATTGCAAGTTTCTGTTCTGAATATCCACGAAATGGCGAAATCCGAAAAGGCGAAACGGTCTTTATTTTATCAAAATTGCAAGTTCCTTTATCTTTAATTTCGCGAATTATAGAAAGTTTCTGGGATTTTTATAGTGACCGCGTAACCCGAACTAGGCGGTCACGACAGCGCCCTGACGAAAAGCCACAGTGTTCCAATGAATTGGGAGTTTCCTTCTTTTTTTCAGCAGCTCAGTAGCGCCGACACTATATCCATGGTGTAGCAGCCGCTATACCTCTCTAGGAGGTGGGTGGTCCGTGACCGAGGAGGTGAATAAATAACATTCAAATCTACATTTTGAGGCTCTGGAGGCTCAATTTCAACTTTTTACTGGAATAATCAGTTTCCAGGCCACTTTGGGCCTCTCTAAGAAGACATTGAAGTAATGTAGAAGAGAATTGATAGTTTGTCAGTTTTGAACGCCGAAATTGACAATTTCAAGGGTGAAATCGGAAGTTTCCAGTAAGAAATTGAATGTTCATAAAACGAAATTGACAGTTTATAAGACGAAATTGACAGTTTTTAATAAGGAAATTGACATTTCCTGGACGAAATTGAGAGGTTCAAGGATGAAATTACCAGTTTGGAGGACGAGTGTTTTGAACGACAAATTGACATTAATTCATAGGTCGGTTGAATGATCAAATTGACATTTCTAGGACTAAATTGACAGTTTCAAATACGTAATTGACAGTTTAGAGAGCGAAATTGACAGTGTCTAGAACGATTGTGACAGTTTTCGAAGGAGGGGCTTGGAAAATCCATGGTTCTGAACCCGAATTCTCGTTAATGATTGCGTTTACAATTATTGGAGCGTGAATAGTCAGTTTGGTCATCGTTATAATGGGCCGAATCTTCAGTTCAGCCATTTTCATGGTACTAATAATTTTCAATTTGGCCACTTTTGGAGCGCAAATGGTCGTTTTTGCCATTTCAAGGTCACATTAATCCATCATTTTAGTCATTTTTTATGGGTGGGAAAGTGTCAGTACGGTCGTCAGTAATTTTTTAGCGCGTGAATATGGCAGTATGGTCATTTTTGAGCGCAGATCTGTCGCAGCTTAGCCACTTTTGAGGGACGAAATACTTTCCAAGGGGCGCGAATGATCATTTTGAACACTTTTAGAGCGAAACACTTTGAAGATTGAAATGTTTAGGAGTTTGGTTATTTTAGGGCACGAATTGTCAGTTCTACCATTTTCAATGTTGGGTGGAATGGCCATGGGTTTGGCCATTTTTAGAGTGCGAATGCTCAATTTCACCGATTTATCAGAGTAGGAATCGTCAGCTCAAACATTTTTATGACACAAATCGTCAGTTTAGCTATTTTTAAGGCACATAAAGTTATTTTCCACTCCCCGATGAGGTCATTAGCCACGCCCAGAAACGTGAGTGGCTAACGCAGAAACTCCTAAGGGTGCGTTCATAGTGAAGCACCCTCACTGCGATGTGATCTTCGATAACTCGCTTCTATCATCGATGATTTGAACCATATGGTTCCTCGACCCCCCTCTTGTCCGTTGCCTTTTATTCTTTTCAAAATATTTTAAAGTCCACCTTCACACAATTTACGTAAGTCACGCACACCTGTCCCCTTCAAGCTTTAACCCAAAAGGCCCGTTTACAAGCTCTATGTTTGTGTTGTGTGGAGTCTATGCAATCAAACAAATTGATTCCCTCGAAAAATGAAGCATTTTGATAGGTTACATGGACTCCACAGACGCATTGCACAGAGCTTGTGAACGGGCCTTGTTTATGAAAAAAAAAAAAAGCAATAGGCCTAGGCAATAGGCATAGGGTCGAGGAACCATATGGTTCAAATCATCGATGATAGTAGCGATGTATCGAAGATCACATCGCAGTGAGGTTGCTTCACTATTTTTTTACCCTACGCCGATCTATCATGGCTCTTCCGCCATAAGACCTTTTGCAGCCCAATACAGAGAAGCGAACTTCGACCAATTGGTCTCGTCGGAAGCAAATGCTAGTCTAATGTCCTCAAGTCGAGGACAGTCAAAAAGATGTTGGGAGGTCATAATTGAATTTGTGCTGCAGAGAGTACAGTGAGGGTCGTCCTTCAGGTAAATTCTATGCAGATGTGCATTCAGGTAGTCCTGTCCAGTGACAGCTCGGAAAGCGGCCACTGATTCGTGACGGGGGAGGTCTCGTGGGACACGCTCATTTGGGTTGAGAAGGGTGGACCACTGTTTGCCCTCAGCCGAGAGTCTCTGTTGTTCCTGCAGTCTGTCATTAATGGAGGATATTGATAGGCTTTTGGCTGCAAGGAAACTGACTGGTGCATCGGGCATGTCCATCAGGGAGCCTTCTTTGGCTAGGGCGTCAGCCCGCTCATTTCCCCAGATTCCAACATGCGAGGGGATCCACTGTAATGCCAGTGTAACCCCATCACCGAGCAACCACTCTATGAGTTTCCTACCCTCAAGCACATCTCGGGAGGCTGTCGCAGCATTGGTGCACAGACTTATAATCGCAGCCTGAGAGTCACATAAGATAACGGACTTTGGACAATTTATAGAGCCAAGCATCCTGAGAGCCAGTATCACTGCCCGAATCTCCCCGTCAAAATTACTGGCAAGAACCCCAACCGGCGCAGCGATGGATCCTGCCGTTGAATACACGCCAGCCCCTCCATTACGCCTTGCTCCAGCAGCTGAACCATCGGTGTACACCCGTAACCATTCATCTTCTGGGAACCGAGTGTGTATAGTTTCCAGCGCGACTGTCTTCAGCTCAATGGGAGGGGTTGTCGATTTTGAGACTGGCGAGATTAGGGTGTTGTAGCAAAGTGCTGTGCGGCGAGGGACAAGCTCTCCAGCAGATGGAAACTGCTCAGGATTTTGAAGAGACTGCGTGAGACCATACTCGTCTTTCAGGGATTCAACCTTTGCCAGGAATGTGGTTTGGGTGGAGAGCCTGGGAACAGCAGGGCTGTATGACTTCCAGTGTTCCACATCGCTTCGCTGAAGTCGCTCGACAAGAACCAGAGCTGCTGATTCCCTCCTGTAATGTTGAGGCTCAATCCCTGTTTGCAGCTCCATTGCAACGATTGGGGTCGACACAGCGCCACCCGTTATGAGTCGGAGTGCATGGTTTTGGGCCACATCGATCTTCTTAACAGTTGCCGTTGAAGCAGTCACCATAAGCTCACTTCCATATTCCATGGAGGGTCTAACATAACTCTTGTATGCAAGTGTCAGTACATCCTGCGAAGCTCCCCACTTAGTGCCAGTTAGTCTTTTGAGTGAGCTCAATCTCTTTGTGCCTTTCTGTGCATTATATTCGGCTTGTGCGTTCCAGGTTAAACGAGAGTCCAGCTTAATGCCAAGGTACGTTGCACAGTCAGTTTTCCTCAAAGGGCTGTCTCCAAGCGATAAAGAAATGGAGTGCTTCCTGGTGGAGAGGGTGAAAAGCTGGAACTCTGTCTTGAGAGTGTTGACCTCCATTTCGTTTGTTGATGCCCAGTCAGAAAGACGGCCCAGTGAGTCATTCAAAACTGACTCCAAAGCTGGAATATTGCTCGACGTTGCCCAAAGGACTAAGTCGTCTGCATAGAGCAGTGCATTGACTCCTGGAGTCGAAGTGACAGCTGATATCACGTCATCTATCATCACATTAAAGAGAGTCGGACTAAGGACTGCCCCTTGAGAAACCCCATTTCGTGTCTGTCGAAAGGATGAGCATTCATCTCCATACCGCACTCGAATGAATCTCTGCGAGAGAAAGGATCGAAGGGAGGCAAAAAGGCGGCCACTGAGCCCAATGTTCTGGAGCTTTTGGACAAGCAGCTTTCTGCACACCCTGTCGAATGCAGTTCTAAAATCAACAAACACAGCAAGGGTGCTCTGTTTGTGATGGAAGCCATCTTTTATCCCTTGGGTTAACCGCAGAACTTGTTCTATGGTGTCCCTATGCTTCCTGAAGCCTGCTTGTTCCACTGACAGTAGATTGTACTGGTCCAGGTACCGTTGCAGTCGGCCAAGGACCAGTCTCTCAAAAACTTTAGAAAAAACACTTGTGAGTGCAATAGGGCGGTAGCTTGCTGGGCTCTCTGCTGGTTTACCAGTTTTCAGTATTGGAACAATTTCTGATTTCCTCCAGTCAGCTGGGAAGTGTGTCCTCCATGCTAGATTTAGGAAGGTTCTGACAGTCTCTCTGGCGGAAGTACCCAAATTTATTAGAAATTCTGGCAGCAAGTCGTCTGGCCCCGCGCTCCTGCCTTTCCTCGTGTTTTGAAGTGCTGAGTCAACTTCCTCCCATGAAAAATCGTTGTTAAGAAGTTCGTGTTCTCCTTCTCTGGAGCAGGTAGGAATTGCAGATGTCGTTGGTTCCAAGACTTTTGAAGTTGGGCGATAGTTGCTCACACTGGTAAAATGCTTAACGAATAAGCGTGCAATATCCCGGTCAGAAGTAAGTAATACCTGGCCCTTTCTTATTGGGTTTTTCGAGGAGGGTGGTCGTTACTTAGACGGGAGATGTAACGGTGAGCCTTTATGCCGTCTTTACGAAAGTCCAGGTTCTGGAGGAAGCTTCTGAGTGAGGAGTTCTTAGCAGAAATAATTTCTCTCTTCAGAGAGGCAACTTTCTGTTTCAAGTCCATGCGATCATCTGGGCTTTGGGAAGTCCGATAGGCTGCAGCTCCTCTGTCTCGCTCTGTTTTCAATGCTTCTAGGTGTTCATTCCAGAATGGCTGGTAGTTTTGCACTTGACCGCGAGGAACACTTTGGTGCGCCGCAGCAATGATCGCTGTGGTGATCCTTCTCAGTGACTCCTCTACCTCATTGGGTTCCAGATTTGTACACACGAGTCGATCAGGCTCGCACTTCCCAATCTGCCTTCTTTACGTTCCATCTTGGCCTTCTCTTTTCTTTGAGCAAGTAAGGGCCAATGTCTTCTTTTACCATCAGGATGCTGTGACCAAAGGATTCTGGTGGTTGGATCAGAGATAAGGACACATTTGAGGCAGTTGTTGAGTGTGCTAACACTGCATCAGGCTTTGATGTTGCGCCAGTGTAAGCTAAGAAGGTGGGTTTTCTGTCTGGGGTCGGTACGTATTCGGCCAGGTTTTCATCAATAAAGTTTTCCCAGGTCCTCCCCACAGGTTCTGTTCGGCTATAATCCCATCTGGTGGACGGGGCATTAATGTCGCCACATAGTATGCAATGGCGATCCCATATATCTTCTAACCAGGCAAGTGAGGGGTTATTGCGCGGCGGGTTATACGCAAAGACTAAACGTCGATGTGTTTTCCCTTTCCATATCTTCAGCTCGACAGCCTCCATTTTGTCGGGCACGCTCATCTCTTTTCTTATTGAGAACTGCACAGTTAGCGTTGACTTCGCAGCCACCAAGATTCCAGATGAGCATTGTCGGCTTCTAGGGAGGACATACGTCACTTCGCTTCACTATGAACAGTCCCATACAATTATTGATGTTTGTTCTTCATCGATGTTTCATCGGGTCATCGCTCATCGAGGTATCGCAGTGAAGGTGATTCACTATGAACGCACCCTAAGGCGGCGTTCATACTTCAGCGATACGATATCGTTCCCACATCACTCTCACACATTTTCAGTTGTGTCGGTCTGTTCTACTATACGCTGTTACGTTGCGACGGCGATGTCGAAACGATATCGTATCGCTACAGTCTACAGTATGATTGCCTAATTTAACTATTATGCTTATTGTGACGTCATATAACCATCATTAGGACTACCAATCTACAGCGGTATACAGCAGGTCTACCCGATTCCATTCAAAAAGAGCTGACTCCTCATGAGCCTCTGAGGTCCTCCCTGACGTGGCTCCGGAGGAGCAGGAGGTTGAAAAGTACCTCTGCTTCTCAGGACCGTGGATTCATCAGCTTCATGGTCGTCTCAATTGCCAGGCCATAATAAGAGCCTCATCCGAATAGCTCTGTCAATCTCCTAGACCGGAAACAGAGACTAGGCAGCACTTAATTAGGTAAATTCAACCGTTTAGGCTTGTAATTCTAATTTGCGCTCCATAACCCACCCCAAATGTCTTTAATTCACTTGACACTGCCACTGTACACGACTTTTAGGGCGGTCGGTGTGGCGGCCACCCAATCCACTGCACCCTGGAAGTTGAATTGTGAATTTATATCGGATAACACTAATGATAAACAATACAACCACGCTCTAGTGTACGTGTTTTCCTCACTGAAACACCAATTTCACGGGCTTTCGTCGCTTAAAGAGAAATTTTGGAGGTTTTGCTCGCTGTAGAAAAACAACTTTGATCGCTTGGAAAGCCATTCGCGGTGTTTCCGCACTGAAAAATCAATTTCGCTGGTTTTTTCTCAATGATAAAAGCAATTTCGTGGGTTTTGTTCGCTAAAAAAGGAATTTGGGGGTGTTGTTCAAGAAAAAAGAGGCAATTTCACGGGGTTTGCCGAATAAAAAAGCGATTTCACGGGTTTTGCTCACAATAAAAAGCAGTTTGTATTCTTCAACTAGCTGTAGGAATCCAATTCGTGGGGTTTCGCACTGAAAAAGCAATTTCACTCGTTTTTCTCACTGTTAAAGCAATTTTTCAGGTTTCGCACTATTAAAAATCAAATTTCGATAGTGAAAAATCCTTCTCGCGGGTTTCACTCACCAGTAAATCATTTTCGTGAATTTTCCTTGCTAAAAATCAATTTCACTCGCTACAAAAGCAACTTCACTCGATAGGAATGCAATTTTGCGCGCTAAATAAGCCATTTGCAAGTTTTCTTCGTCGTGAAAAGCAATTTCGCGGGTTTTGCTCACTAAAACAGAAATTTAGAGGGTTTTGCTTTTACTCACTCGTAAGCAATGAAAGCAATTTGGCACGCTAAAAGAGCAATTCGCAAGTTTTTCTCGCCGGAAAATTAATTTAATTTTGTACGTTCTAAAAACAATTTTGTGGGTTTCGTTTTTGGTCGTTAAAAAACTAATTTAGCAGATTTCACTCACTAAAAAGGCAATTTCGTGAGTTTTGCTCACAAAAAAGCAACTTTACTCGATGGAAAAGCAATTCTGTGCACTGAAAGAGCAATTTACGAGTTTTCCCCGCTAGAAAAGCAATTTGGCTCGCTAAAAATCAATTTTGCTCGCTATCGAAATCGCTAGGACATCTATTTTGCGCGCTAAAGAACCGAGTCTTGCCTCCTAAAAGAATAAATATCACCGGGTATCCAACTTTAGGGAAGTAGCTGCGAGGTCGTGAATTTCACGATTTTATCAAAAGCGAAACGTTTCACAGCCTGATGCATCACTGGATCACGGGGCAGAGACCAGAGAGAGCCCATCCATCCATCATTTATCGATCATATACACCCCACAAAGCTCTGAAGTTTTCACTAATGAAATCTTTTCTTCTCCCCCTCCCCCTTTTAAGACGGAGAAAATCTTTAACGCGGACTTTATCCTTGACAGCATTTTTCATCTCACTTTTAATCCCATTCTTTCTCGTTAATAACGGTGGTGAACAAAAGAATGGTGGTATCGGTGAAACAAAAAAAAAAGTATTCCCTTCCTATAACACTTCCACGAAACTCCTACGGGCCCCTCTTTCCTTTAAAATGAGCAACCTATTGTTTTATTTAATTTTTTAACAGGGATGCGCGATAAAGTTTTCCCCGGAAGAGCTCGTTATTATATATATATATATTTATGTGTCAAACCTCTTCCCTATCACAATGTATAAAGGGGAAGTTTTAAGGGCTTTACGAGAAAAGGGGCTTCAAAAGTGATGTGCTGAAGGGGAGAAGGGGTGGCATTAAATTTCGTTGAGACAACAAGCGATGTAAAGCCTAGTCAAGACGAAAATTCCTTTCTATTTTAAAACATCGTTCGGTGTACAAGTTTTCTCAGGGAGAAATTCTCGCTACTTCAACTGTCCCCATCACAAGAACATGTTTATAGCTGGCAAGTTGAAAGAATATTCCTACGCTCGTCGTCATCTATAATCGGCATAGTCAAAAGCTAAAAAAAAGGATGGATGTCACTTTTAGTTATAAAACATTAGATTTTCCATGAGATGAAGTGTTTTTTTTTTCTTGTGATAAAAAGCTGTAATGAAAAGCTGGTTGATGGCTTAGAGGGAAAGGCTGTACTTTTTCTTTAAAAAAAGAAAACCCCAAAGCTTAGGACTAGGTAAAAAGGTTTTTTCTTTTAAATTACTGAAGGTTGCCCCCTTTTTTTTGCAAATGAAGTGAGAAAAGAGGCCACAGAGGGGAAGAAACGGACCCCACGCCCCCCTCCACACCACTGACATCATCCACCCTATAAGAACCCTCAGAACCCTCCCGACGACAAGGCACTTAATACCGCGGGATTTGTCAAGAAGATAGCAGGTGATTTTCTTCTCAGAGTCACCCCCCCCCCCGCATTGCCAAGGAGAAAGATATAAATCTAAACGGACAGCGTTAACAACCTAGCCACCCCATTTCCCCACTGCGCCAGAAAACAACCCTCTTTTTCGCAGCACACTACAGCAGAGCTAGATAACTGAATTTACTCCGTATAAGAGACAAATGTTAACCTGTTTGATTTATCGACGCGCATTATCAAAACTTTTTGTCTCCCCTGTGGTTTATTACGGCTTATTTCCTATTGATTGTTACTTCTCTTCGTATTGACGAACCGGTACGGTGAATTTAACGAGAGCTTTTCCAATATTGGCAGTCGATTGTTTGTGAGCCCTAGAGTATCGATGAGCACAGTTAGCAATAATAGGCGAAATTTATTTAATAGAAATTGTAGAAAAATGAAAGAAAACAGAAAAATAAATGAAAGATAAATCCCAAAATGGCGTGTGCAGTTGTTCTGTTTTACAGAAGCCACCACCTTCCTTTTCCTCAATCCGTCTTTACTTTGTCAACAATTTTCCGGAAGTAATTTCATAGGAATGTCCCCGCTCCTCCACTGCCACCAGCACATCAAGCTCACTGGTCTGAAAGATTAAACAAAATTAAAGTAAAACTTACAATGATAGTCAAAAGTCACGCACCCTATCCGTGCCATTAAAGTCTTAGCATTGTAAAAGGGGTGTAATTCAATTCTTTGCTTGTCCAGTCCAACCAGCTGAGATTTTTTAAGGCCTGAAATATGAAATAATCAATTTCTGGCAGTAGCGTCCCCAGGTTTTAATGTCAAGGTGGCTGGACCGCCCCCGGACAGTTGTGGACAGACACCTGTGGGGGCCTGGGGCCCTTTAGACTCTATTGAACGAGGAATATAATAAGCAGCGTTAAATTCAGGCTTTTTCTCAATTTTAGACCCGAAGTCAGAAGCCGTGAGTTGACGTTTTCTCAATTCTAGCTCCAAATATATGAGTACATTTCCAAGTTTTAGCAGTTTATTACTTCTTTTTCTCAATTTTAAAAGAGAATTAATACTTTTTAACATAACTTTAGCTATGAATGATGTGTTTGTTTTTTAGTTTTATCAGTGATTAGCGCTTTTCTCCAATTCAGCGTCGAATCGACGATACTGTCATGAATCAGCGTCTAACACACGGGCGTTATAAGGCCATTGAATTAGCCTCAAAAAACCGGGAATTGCTGTTTTAACAATTTACGGACCTGTTAACAACCAAAAAATCCCCATTTCTTCATCTGTAAGCTTTTCAGGGTTCGTCCGCTCGCCTATATCTCGATACTGCCGTGAATGAGTGATCTTTTTCAATTTAAGCCACGAAGTTAAGGCTCAATGAATAACTACGGTTTGGCGTTTTTGCCGCCGAGTAAGCGCTTTATCTCAATTTCAGCCAGGAATGGGCACTTTACCATCATTTCAACCCTAAACTATTGCTTGTTCTCAAATTTATCCGCAAATTAGCGGTTTTTCTCAATTTTATCTAAGAACTAGCGCATGAATTAGCGATTTTTCCACTTCTAGCTGTGAAATTCGTGAAAACTGTGAATGAGAGATTTCTCTTTGTTAGCCGCGAATTAACACTTTTTCTCAATTAAAGCAGCGAATTGGCGATTCTCTCCATTTTCACTGCTCATTAGCACTTTTCCTCACGTTTAGGCTGAGAATTAAGCGATCTTTTTTAATTAAATAAAATAAATGTAATTGATATCTTTCTGAACGACCATGGAAGGGGGGCATGGAAGGGCTTGATTCAAGCATCGAAAAAAATGGGCTCCCTGGCGGGAATTGAACCTGCAACCTCTGGATTAATAGTCTAGCACGCTGCCAAAGGCGTACTGCGAGGGATCAGCTAAGCCGAACCACATCCAAGGACATTATTTTTCAAATCTCTAGGCGCTTCTTCTTACTAAAGGTAAACCGCCGTGAGTCATTTCTTAATTTTAGCCGCGAGTCATTTCTTAATTTTAGCCGCGAGTCATTTCATAATTTTAGCCGCGAATTACCGCGTTTAGTCAATTTTAGCCCCGGCAAGTTATCGGATTTTCTCCAATTGATCCGCGATTTATCTTTTTTCCCCTAATTTTTGCTGCAAATGAGCGGAGCTTTTTGTTAACTTTAACCGTGAATTAACGGCTCTTCTCAATTTCAGCCGAGTTATAGTGCTTTATTTCAATGTTGGCCACGAATTAGCAAATGCGCTTTCACCTTAACTCAAGAGAATTAGAGCTTTATCTCAATTTTAGTAGCGAAGTTTCCTCGAAAAAACATGAGTCTGTGTTTTCTCGCACCTTAGATGAACCTGCTAAGTTTTGATCGGTGCTTCTTATTGATATCATAGTCGCGAATAAGAGCTTTTTTCAAATTATGGCCGAGAATTAGCGTTTTCATCCACATTTTTTAGCCAGCCATTAGCGATTTTATTTGTTTTTTGCCATGAAATAGCAGCAGCTATTAGCGATGTTTCACATTATTTCTCTGATTACTTGCGCCAAGTCTAACATTTGTTGTTGATTAGCATTAGCGTTATTAACGTATTTGAAATAAATTCAAATACGTGGGAACGTCACTGGTCCCGGGCCCTCGATCGCAGTCGGTGCGCTGTCACAAGTACAGTTGAAGGGCAAGTCCGTGGCTTAAGTGAAGACAAAATTTTAGTTCATGGCTGAGATTGATAAGAGCGCTAGCTCATGGCTAAAATTATGACAATATTCAACAATTCGCAGGTTTCTCATACTACTTCGAGACCAAAGCATGAGAAAAAGTGCAAATTCGTGGTTTTTTGGATGCCTTATTACGGCTAAAATTAATGAAGAACGCTGCTTTCTGTGTTGTTCTTGGGTCTTGACCTCGGCTCCCATTGGGAGAAGGGAGAAAAAAAACGTTAATTCGCGGCCAAGATCAAGAAATTGCACTAACTCTCGTTTGAAATTGTAAAATAGTGACGATAAATGGAGAGTCGCGGAGAGAGCTCTAATGTGCTGGTCTTTAGCTCATGTTCTCATCAGCTAAAATTAAGAAAAAGTGGTAATTCACGGATGGTGAAATCAGTCGTTCACGGCTAAAATTAGGAGAAAAACGTCAATTCACGGTTTTCGGAGGCAATCATTGCGGCTAACAGGCAATCATTGCGGAAAAAACCACTATTTGCTATTTTGTAAACAACATTACGGCTGGAATTGAAAAAAAAAAACGCCATGTGCTGTTCTTTGGGCAGAGTCTTAGAAAAAGTATTCGGGCCCTAAGGTCGAACTCAATATAGGGCCCGTGAGCATCCGAAGCTGTTTCCCACGTACCAAAATTGGTCGCCCCATCCACATGAACCCGAAAAATAAAATCTTCCCCCTTGGTTTGGGGCGTTAACTCTCATCACCATCCCTTTTTCATTCCTTCCCATTCTCCTATCCTTCAGCTAGCCCCCACGTTCGCTCTCTTTCACGTCAACGGCACGAGATTTTGTCCTATACAGAAGTTGTTGCGCAATGGAAATGATGTAATTACGTAAGGTGAATTGTTTAAAAGGGAAGAAACGAGGAAGGTGCGTTACGTAAATCTTTTAAAATGTCATTTTCAACGCCTCACGTCTTACTGCGTACCTTAATGGATCCAAATTAAAAAATAATAATAAAAAAACTGTTTGGTTATGATGGAGTGAAGAGAGAAAGCTCCATTTTTTATTTGATGTCGGGTTAGTGAGAAATGAGACAATATCTCTTATAAGGGCGAAATATTATTTTCCCACTGAGATCCTCGAAGGGCTTTGGGTGACAGTCTTTCTATTATTGATTTATATGTGTATGATACGAATAATGTTTTTCCCAGAAACGTTAGTGTGTTGGATTTGTCTTTTCCATTTTTCATCGTGCCACGTATTTTCTGTTTTTCGTCTGTCAGAATTTCATTCGCTTGACTTTTTTGTCTATTGGTATTATTACTAAAAGCAATAATACGTGAATGAGCACTTCCTGTAATTTGAATGTAAAGGCGTGTCAATTTTTTGGAGTACACACCTTTTGTGTAAATTGAAGGGAAATCCGTGCTCAAGAAAATAAAATGTCACGAGAAAAATAGTTTTGTGCTGGAGGAAGTCCCGTAGGAAATGTCAAAAACTCGGTGGTCGTGTAAAAGGGGTGGATGGAAAAAAGGGCTGGAGAGGGAAAAAATCTCTCCTGAGACACTTTACACCGTCAAACTCTTCTCCTTCATGTGAACCCCACACTCACTTCTTCCATCGTCCCTTTCCAAACTAAGTCTCCAAACGTGTTCAACTTGAACAGTTCCCCACCCACCACCTAATCCGTTTCAACCATTTGCCTCAGGAAGGTCTTAACAATTTCATCCCTCTCACCCTCTGCTGAGTCTTCTTCATCAGAAATCATCTCATCTTAAGCCCCCCTCCCACTCACCCAACCATCCACTAAACTTTTTTACCGCTCGACCTTTCTAAAGAGCAGCAGAATCTCATCCTCTTTTCACCAACCCACCCAACCATCCATCTCGAACAGTCCTATTACACCTGGACGATTCCAAAATGTTAGCGCGAAGAAAGTGGGTTGAGGGGTGTCTTGAAGATGGGAGACAGAATGAGGCAATTGACATTCTGCTGGCGTCTATGAAATCTTTTATTTCATTCACGTCTTTCGCGCTTCAGCAGAGGTTTCTTCTTTCTCACTCACTCTCTCTCTCTCCCTTTCCTGAGATGTAGACCTGTCCCTGGTGCTTTTTTTCGGGTGGGATACCCTCGACATGACGTCCCGCTGGCATTCATGGACGTGTGACATCTGTCAAAGTTTACAATGCGGGAAAAATCGATTCTGATAGTGGATGATTAGTGGTGGAGGGCGGGGGAGACTTCACGAAGGGAACTTGATCGATTAGTGTGATAGCGGGGGGCCGGTTGGCTCAACTCGAGTGGGGGATTCCAGATCCAGCAAAGTGTGCAGGACTGATCCACTCGGTGGACGGCGTTAGTCTTGGGTATCAATAGTCGCACTTTTGACATAATTCTGTTCTAAAATACCTATTCAACCATGAAACTACAAGTTTAAGTTTTTTTGGATTCAAAACTGGGCATTTAAGCCAGCCAAGCCAGAAAAAACAGACAAAAACAAAACCCAAAATTTCGCTCCGGCAGCTGGCGGTCGGAAAGAGTGCATTTCATTCCGTATACGGATACCCAAAGCCGTCCCAGAAGTAATAATTTTGATACCATAATTTGTTTCATTAAGCCGAACTTCTTCCTCTATTTTCACCACCCTCTCTTCAAAAATGTCGAAAAGTTTCGGTAGTTTTCCAAGGGCTTTGTTATATTAAATTTTTATGCCGTATTTTATAAAACCTAAACGTGTGAATTTAAGCGATTTTTTGAAATTTCATCCCTAATTTCACCATCCCCCATCAAAGTTTTCGACCAATCTCACTGGAACCCAGGGCTTTCGTTACATTAAATTATTGAGTCGAATTTTAGAGCGCTAAGATGAACTAGTGAAGTTCAACGCTATTTTTACACTTCCACACCGGAAGGACCACCCCCACCACCTTGACTTTTTCGAAAAATTAAAATGGGAATCAAAGGCTACTATAACATGGAGTATACGTACAGAATATAATGCTTCTAGAATCAACTGGTGATTTATAGTGATTTTTTGACCATTTCAACCCCTATTTTCCCCCCCTCCACCTCGACCGATTTGGCCCAAATGCAATACCGACCGGGGTCTTATGACTTCTCATTTTTTTCCCCCAAAGCGCGTTCCGCTAAATTGATTTCTTCGAGAGTTATCGTGCTAACAAGACCACACGCTTACTTCCACTCCGGGGGCAACACCCCCTCCCCTTCGACTTTTTAAAAAAATTAAACTGGGAATCAAAGACACTCTGAAACGTGAAAAAAACATGACATGACCCATGTTTGCCACCATCACGACGAGACCAATAGTGCATTTTCGGAATGAAATGCACTAAAACAAAAATAAATTTTCAAGGCCATTGAGGTTTGATTTTCCTATTTTCTCCTGTTTCATTTGTTATCCCGAATTTTGAACCAGTGCATCTAAACACAGTACGACTCCAAACAAAGAGATACTCCAAAACCACAAAGAAGGCCCGAACACATCAAACCTCCAATCCACAGGAAGCTTCAACTAAGTCCAATCACGGTCAAGGTCCAACCACAGCAATGGTCCAGCCACGGCAAAGATCTAACCAAATTGACGGTTTCGGTGCTAAAATAGCAGTGGCCGCAAAACCCATGGTATATACATTCAATGCCCACACGAATAGACGTGAAATTGCATCATTTGAAGCAAAATATTCACGAAATTTGAAGTTTATTGTCCAGCAGTTTCCCAGCACAGCAATCTCTGCAAAAATTGAAAGAAGGCCTACAAAATGCCCCCAGGAACCATTAATTAGCAATTTGTCTGAATTCTAGCCGTGTATTCTTCTCCAGTCCAGCACACTAGCCCTTTTTCTACATTTTAGCCGTGAAACTGTGATGAATTGATTTTTATAAGTAACAAAAACGCATTTATGACCAGTTTTCACTTTTCAGGGTTTTCGGTCACGTTGGCACGTTTCCAGAGGCCGCACGAATTTTGTCACGAAATCGACATTAAGAATTCAAGTCCAAGGAAGAGCCTCATCGATGCAAACGCGTTTTAGCCTCGCGGCGATGTTTGACCATAGTTTATTATTGAACGGAAACGCGTATCTTGGGGGTTTCTCAACACAGGGAGTCCGAAAATCGTGACGGGTTTTCGACTGGCAATACTAAAAATGGCGCCTTTTGTCGGTTCTGGCCTGGACTTAACGTAGAAAATCCACGAAGTGGCGCGTTTTCGCATTTTAAGCCGTGAAAGAGCGTTTTTCCTACATTTCTAACGTATGGATGCAGAGCATTATTTCTCAATTTTAGCCGCGAAAGAGAACCTGTTCAAAATTTCGGCCATGTATGAGCGAAATTTCTCAATTTCAATCACGAATTAGCGGTTTTCCTCAAGTTTAGGTTTTAGTGCATTTCATTCTGAAAATGCACTATTGGTCTCGTCGTGATGGTGGCAAACATGGGTCATGTCATGTTTTTTACATGTTTCAGAACCTCTAGAACACGAATTTTGTTTCGTGTCACAAACGAATTGCTGATTCGTATCATCCTCCTTGGTTATTTCTATACCTTTGCGTGGTTCGTCATCCTTCAGTGAAGAAGCCTACTAGGATTAGGGACTTAAGCAGAGCAAATTATCTGAGCATTAATTCATACCTGAGTGGAGTCATTTGGGACGATATTTTCTCTGATGATGTAAATAGTACACTGCAAAAATTTTATGGTGTACTGATGTCGGCGGTTGATTTGTTTGTGCCTTTTAAAAAATCTGGTAACATGAGAATCCCAGACTGGTATAGTGTTGAAACAATGAGGATTATAAGGTGTAAGAATCGATTACACGGGTGATATAAAAAATTGGGCGACTTGGAGTTGTATGGAAAGTATTGTAGTTTACCAAATTGTGTGTGATCTTTCCAAACTGAATATTGACAGGGATTACCGAGATTATGTTCATAACATTCAGTTAAATACTGTTACTAATGTCAAGTCGTTCTGGTCTTTTGTCAACTCGAAGCGATCAACTCATCATACTCCTACAGTTTTTAATTTTGGCAGCTCTAGTTTCTCGGACGATGCTGATGTATCGCAGGCTTTTGCTGATTTGTTTAGTTCTAATTTCAGAGTGAGCTTGGACTCAGGCTTTTCAAGTGATGATCCGCTTGATGATGTTGATCTCAATAGTGTTGATTTTTCCAACTCTGTGGTACTTAGGGCTCTTAATTCATTGAAGCCCAATCTGAGTCCTGGGCCTGATGGATTCTCAGAATATTTCCTTCGAAATTGTAGTGGCTCTCTTTGTGCTCCTCTTGCTCGTTTATTTAATTTATCCCTCTCTACTGGTATCTTTCCTGATGCTTGGAAATGTTCTTACGTAACTCCGGTTCATAGAAGGGCACAAAGACTGATATTGAAAATTGTAGGCCAATTAGTAAGTGTTGTGGTATGTCTAAAGTTATGGACCCTATAGTTGCCTCAAATTTCTCAGAATCTTTTAGGAACACAATCTCTGAGAGTCATCACGGTTTTTTTATGGGTCGCCTGTGATAAATTTAATTATCTACAAGGATTTTATTCTATCTTCTTTTGACGCAGGTGAAGAGGTTCACTCTGTTTATACTGACCTGACCAAGGCGTTCGACTCAGTTGATTATTTTTTACTGATTCATAAACTGCGTTTGTCTGGAGTAGGGGAATCGCTTCTGGAGTAGGGGAATGAGTTGGGTTCGATCCTATTTGGTGGGCAGATCTTTTCGTGTTGGTTACTGAGGCCGTTTTTCAGCTCCGGTTAGCATAGGTTCAGGTGTGCCTCAGGGTTCTCGGTCTGGGCCAGTCTTGTTTTCTATTTTTATTAATGACGTGGTCAGGGTTTTTCAATCGTCAAGAGTTTCTCTGTTCGCGGATGATCTCAAGATATTTAAAAGAGTTTCCTCGTATGGTGATATCACGCTTTTGCAGAATGATTTATCCGCAGTTCATAGGTGGTGTCCCCAAAATCGGCTCTCGTAAAATATTGGCAAATGTCATTATATTTGTTTTACTAATAAAAGAGTCTCTCTTTCTAAGCATTATTCTTTTTCTTACTCCATGGGTGATGTGACTCTCCAAGAAGTAGATTCTGTGAAGGATTTGGGTGTCGTCTTTAGCAACAAATGTAACTTCGAATACCATTATTCGTATTTTTCCAATAAGGCCTACCGAAACCTGGGGTTCACAAAACGATTTTCTTCTGATTTTTCGAATGTATTTGCGATTAGAACCCTTTATCTGGCCCTAGTCGGAAGTATTCTTGATTATGGTTCCGTCGTGTGGTCTCCTCATTATAAATCACATATTAGAAAAGGTTCAAAGAAGGGCTTGTAGGTACTTAATATTTAAGTCTGGTTTGAAGTACTTGGACTTCGACGATATTACTTTACGTCTGGACTCATTATAAGCACGTCGTGCTATCTCTTCACTGATTTTTGGTTGGAAGTTTTTGAACGGACTGGTTGATGCTCCTGAGTTGCTGGCTCAGTTGGGATTGAGGGTGCCTGGTCGAAGTCTGAGAACAGGTGATCTTTTTGCTGTACCATATGGAAGGACGAATCTGTCTTGCTCGAGATCCATTATGAATATAGCTCGTACGTTTAAGCTGTCGTGCATTGACCCTTTTGGCAATGGCTTATTTGCCTTCAAGAAAAAGGCCTCAGAGTGTTTTAGAAGGTAGTTTGAGAAATCCATGATATTTCTTCTCTTACCAATTGTTTTTATCTATTTACTTTTACATGTCATCATTGATCACTTATGTTTCTTGTCGTTGGACTGTTCTGTTTTGGGGATCCAATACCCTGTTTGAACTTTAGCTATTAAAAATGAAAAAATGAAATGAAAAATGTGTGGAGTCACACATGGAGGCTGCACTAGCTGAACTTGGCTCCCTCAATACCGTGTGGGTTCAGCATGGGTTCTGCTGTGTGGGGATTCTGCTGGGGCTGGCGGGAGTTGCCCATAATGCAAACGGAACTGGGACCTCAACGTGGAACTCTTGTATACAGAAAAGAAACATTTAACATGTTTTTTAGTTGTCCTGGTGACAATTTAATTGGGGACAGCTTTCGGAATCCCTTCCCTATACATACTCTCTCTCTTGATCAAATGCATCCAAAAACAAGAACTTTTTCGTATACCTACCGTTTGTTTACAGCTTCCCGAGTTTAATTAAATAGAAATACTTGATTTATTTTTTCTTCTTCCTTTCTCTTCATTTGAATTTGCATTAGGTGTATGAAAAGACGAACAGTCTGCTGTTCGGTTATCGTCTTTATGGCGCATTCGACCTCAAGAAAAATAACGTCTGATAACAAGGTGCTCGAGGCTTTTTCTTATTGAAATAAAAAAAAAGGAAGAGAAAAAAAGGGAAAAATCCCTGGAAAAATAACGAGGCGATTCAATAGGTTTTTAACTCGTTAATTCTAAAGAAAAGATTGGGAGATCAATCAGAAAAGAGAGCACTTTATAATTGGAACGGATTGACGAATGGGTTGTTATAGAGAGATAGGAGGGGTACGTTTTGAGTTGATTTCTAGTGGTCAGAGCTCAGACTCCCTTCTGAATCATCTCCGTTAGGGCACATACGTTTTTTTTTTGTTTTTTGTTTTTTTTGTTTTTTTTTTTAGGGGTGTGGGTTGATGGTGGGTTAAACTCGAATTGTGGAAGGGAGCGCGGAGACATAATGAAGCCGGGAGTCGTCGCTTAGCTGGTGGAAACCGCTCGAGCTGCGAGTAAACCCATTACGGAAAAATGTTTGAGGGTATGTGCAATGAAGGGAGTTGGAGTCAGCACCACGACGTACACAGAAGTTTTTTTTACAAGGGGTGCGGGATGAGGAGGAATGGAAAATAGGCGATGAAGAAAGCGGAAGAAAGGGGTTGAGTGTGTGTGAGTAGTAAGACACCCGAAAAGTCCACCCAACGCACCAAACCTCAACCCCATCAGGTTTTCGTGTTGTAGGTTGTGAGGAGGAGGAGGAGAGCACTTGGTTTGGGAGGTTGGATGATGAGGAGCAGGGAAAAAAGGCTTTACCACCCCCTCTCTGCCACCTCTTGGATTCAACTTCGGTGTGTCAGTCGGATTCGGAGTGTGCGTTCTGCACGGTGGTTATACTTTATTGCTTCGTTCGGTGCGTTCCGTTTTTTGACCGTTTCGTACGCTCTCTGCCGGAAAACTTTTTCCAACTGTTCTTGAAAAAATTGGCCCACCAAAAATTCTTCAAAGGATTGTTCTCAACTCGAAAATCGATAGACACGGAAATAAGTAGCCATTGTCTACCTAAAATCATAGAAAATTCGTCCTGATTAGGACATTGTTTCAAGGATTTCTTTCAGCTCCTAAATTCATGGTAAGCTGTATAATTTTCATAATAAGATTTAAAATAATTAAATAACCAAAATAAATGTTATGGTAATAAACTGCTGATCACGTACAGAAACTTGTTGAGAATTCTCAGGCTGAGAAAATATACGAGTCAGCGACTCGAAGTCAAGCATCTTTCACTTGAGATTTTGCTGACTCCACGTGGTTTTATCTTTACTGAGTGAAAAAAAGTCACAAAAAGTGTCAAATCTTCCTCGTGAACACTCTTGAGCTTTGAGTTACTAAAAACTTGAACATCTTCAAACGCAGAAATATTTCGTAAGGTATTCAAAACTTGGCAAAGTTATTTTTTATTTTTTTTTTATTTTTGATATTTCTCTATAAGTGAAGGGGTAGTTAGAAAAAAATGAGGGTCGTTTCGCTTCAAGTAAAAAGGAATAGCTAATTAGATAAATTAGGTTTTTCTTGGATTACTCTGACTCTTCCCCTCTCACGCTCGCAAAATTTTTTTCTTGTTAAGATCTGTGGTTGCCATAATTGAGAAAACGAAAAAAAACACTTAAAATCTCGTGAAATTAATTTGGGGCGGAATTTAGTCGTAATCGATTTAATTGTAAAAGAATGTTGGTTGAGTTAGCAAATTATATATATGTATTGCGTACTTGAAAAATATTTGTTCCCCCCTTCTCGCCCGCTCAAGACTGGCTAAACTTGTTAACCTTTTTTATTGTAACGAAATATGGGTTTTGTGTTCCATGGATAGACTGATGTTATACCCATCTCTCGTGTCAAAAAAAAAAGGAAGAACGAAGAAAGGACCTTCAACAACCCTTCTGCCCCCCCCCCCACGAAAGCCTTGTTTTTCTCGACATACGCCCCCCCCCCTCTCCCGTTAACACCGACCGTCGACTCTGTAAAGGGTCCAGTTCTCGTGAAACGTGATGAAAAGACGAGAGAAATCCCCGGGAGGTGTGGGGTGTTGGAAAAGCTTTTCGGTCCCGTAGACGGGAAAGTGACGGATGGATGGATGGATGGTGGCGGGGGTGGGTGGTTCATCATGGGATCGAGTACCGTGATGACGGCCCTGACGCGGTGCAGGGGTTGGTGGATGGAGGGTCTCTTTTGTCACTCTCAAGTTGGCGCGGAATTTTAGATTGTGGGAAGAGTGGAGTGGGGTGGGGGGGCTTCATTAATTATAATAACTAATGAAAATTGTCGGCTTAGTGCTATTGACGTCTTCTCGTCATTATCTATTATATCGCCTTTTGTTTGATGCCTTTAAGGTCTGGGGGCTTTGTAAGGTTTCAGGTTTTCAAGACATATTAATGCTCGGTGACAGAATTGAATCTCATTTGGAATGCTGCACGTCCCCCGCGTGATTCTGAAACTCCGCAGAGCCCTTGGAGGGAAGAACTCAGCTATAAATTCTTCTTTTCGCCTTCGTCCCAAACTCGGGATGCTTGAAATTTCGTCTATTTTTTATTCCAGAAGCTTGTATTCTCTCTCAGTGGCTTTAAAAGCGATTTTTGGCAACGTTTGGGGCACATTCAGTCTCGATTGGTTAGTGAGCAGTTTATCGATCAGAATAGAGGGCCTCTTATTACTCGTCTCCAGTTTGAGGCATGAGAGCCCTCTCACATCGGACTCGATGCCTTTGGGGGGGGGGGGGATCTTCCCATTCACAGATTTTCCTACATTTGCTGATGGCCCGTTACTTCCGTACAAAATACCGTTTTTCGGGCAACGGGAAGATTTCTCTGTCTATTTTAAAAAGACTGTTCCTCAACAGCAGCGTGCCACTGTATCCTTGGGTTTCATGAGTATTAGTCGGCAAATTTTTTCCTCGAGTGAGTTTCTACAGGCGAGAAATGTGAAGATATTTGTGGTTACATAATCAGTTTCTTGGCCGAATTCACACAATTTTTGGAACCACAAATTCCGAATTCACTGTCCCAGAACTCCTAGCCTCTTCCAGCCTTCGACGACGTGACCGCCTAGAGCTGGGTATACGCGCCCGCAAAAGACGCCGAGAACTGGTCATATTTCGTGGATATTTTTGGCCCAAAACTTGAGAATTCACTAATATCACTAAAAGAAGTGATTTCACGGCTATTCATTAATCTGTGGCTGGTTGTTAATTAACCGGTGTTCTCAGGGCCGGCTGGTCCACTTACAAATCGTGGATCTATATAACTTATTGCAGATCCACCGAAAAAAGGCTCGAAACTTGCAATTTGGCATTAATTGAGAACCCGAAAATTGCATTTCGAGGATATAATCATCCAGGAAACTTTCAATATCGCGGGTATTCTTCAGGATTTGGGCGCTATCGGGGTCCGTTTCTGGGAAAAATAAAAAAAAAAAATCCTGTAATTTACTGAAATCAAGACCCCCGAAACTTGCCATTTCGCTGAAATCAAGAATAGAAACTTGCTATTTTTGGGACCGCAAATTCCACATTCACAGCTCCCAAAACTTCGAGTCTATTCATGCTTTGACGACGGCAACGTCGTGGCCGCCTAGCAAAGGGTCCGCGCCCGCGGAAGAATTTCGCGGATATTTAGCTAAAAATCATGCAATTCTGCGGCTATTCGTCAGTCTTGGCACTTCTTCACTAAAACTTGCGATTTATTGAAAATACAAACCAGAACACGCAATTTCCTTGGTATTAAGACCCAAAATTTTGCAATTTCGATGATTTTTCAGCCCCCCAATGTTGTACTTTTGCGGCTATATTTGACAGGCTTTTTGCGGTAATTAAGATCCGAAACTGGCAATTCCGCTGATATTCTGTTCCGCAAGGTGCAATTTCAGTGCTATTCATCAAGCTTTCGGCGCTTTTCAAAGAAAAGTGACCCTGATATTTGTAATTTTGCCGAAATTAATACGCGAAATTTGCAATTTCGATAATATTCAGCTGGGAAACTTCTAATTCCTCGGGCTCTAATTTCTTTGTCTGGCTTTGATTGCAATCGGAGCCGGCTGGCCCGGGGTCAGCGTAACCACAACAAAAATGTCCCGAAACTTGCAATTTTTGTAAAATTAAGACTCGAAACTTGTAATTTCACTGGGGGGCAAGTCCAGCTGGAGGCCAGCTCGCCCGGGGGTCAGCTCCCACTGTCACTACGATTTCGTAAACGTAAAGACCTGAAACTTACAATTTCAGATGTTTAGACTAGTTACTTGCAATTTTCGTGAATATTCAACTCCGAATTTTGCAATTTCGGGGCAACTATGTTCAAATGTTGCTATTCCGCTGCTGTTAGGACATGCAATTTGTTTATTGACTACTAGACTACTAAGCTTGGTCCATTCAATAACACGTTAATAATGTTCAAAAGCTACACTTTTGCTCCACTATTTCGCTATTTTCTCTCTTATGAAATTATTTCATTGGCGTTTATCCTCACAAACAAGCAGTTTTGAGACTGTACATTCAGCCCTCTAACGGCTTTGGTGCCCTCGGACTCGGCATGACCGGATGCGGGCCCACTGATGAATAATAAATATATTATTCAGCCCAAAACTTGCACTTAATAGTTATTTAGTGCCAAAACTGGCAATTTCATGGCTATTTAGCCCTAAATCTTAGCAGTTTCGTGACTATTTTACGCGCTGACTTGTAATTTGGGTATGATTGTTATCCTCCGATGGTATATTTTTATTGACGAAATCGTCTGTTTGGCCACTGAATGAACACGAGGTTCAGACGGTAAAAAATAATCTTTTTAGGAGCTGACTCATTGGATTCTAACTTGAAGTTTCAATTTTTTGACAATAACAAACCAATTGGCGATGGTTTCGATGCTAATAGTGGTGAGGGGGGAGGGGATGGCAAAAGTTGACTGTATCCTCATGAAAAATTGTCATTTTAGCTGTATAGAGGGCTGTATAGAGTTTTAGTACCAATTAGCCAGTTTGAAGGGATAAATTGTCGGTTTCGGAGTGTATCTCATTTTGTCTATCCAGCCTAACCCTTGTCCCCGTCGCGTCGTGGCTATTATACGCCCTTGTCTTCATCTGCCGAAAATCCGAGGCAGAAACTATTCCGTGCGCTTTCTCGATAGTTCGGTGAGTTGCACCCCCCCCCCTTCCGCTGCACCATCACCACAGTATTGATATTCGACTTTCGTGCTTTCTGTCGGAACGGTGCAGATGGCGAGGGTCAAGCACTTTTCACGCTTTGAGCTCTGCAGTTTACTGAATGTCTGGGGTGAAACTGAGGATGTAACTTTTGCGCAATCAAGCGGTCGTCTCATTATTCGAAATTCATTTATCAGGGATTGTAAATTCGTCTGCCTTGTTGAAAGCCCGTCTCTCTATTCAACAACGTCTGAGTATAAAATCTTTAATTTTATAAATTGAAGAATAAGCAAACCCCCCCCCCCACCGTCTGACTCTTCCTCTTAAACAAAATGTGCTATTTGAATAGTCTCTCTGCCGATCCATTTAAATACACCCCAAGGAGAGGGTTAAGTAAGATGATGAGGAGAGAGGGAGAATAAACCGGCGCGGCTATCTATGTAATTAGCCTTCGGCGACAGAGGCCAAATGAGGGTGGAACCCTCCCCCCCCCCTCAACTCTCGTCACTACCATCTTAGACGAATGTAATTAAGCTCGTGTAATGTCCGGATTGAAAACCCACTTCAATCGAAGATAAAATAAAATGTTTATTGACTTTTTCGTCCTCCCAGTCCAACTAAATTTAGACGCGTCCCTTTTTTTTCCCCCCACAGAGAAAGAAGAGCCCTTATAAACAACTTGTTGTTGTGTGGAGTTTCCCCCTCCATCCCCCTCTTAACCTCTCAGATCTTCTAAACGACTATTTGAGAGAAAAAAGAGGCGAGGGTTTTTGTGTTTAAATTATATTACGAATGTGTTCGCAATTAGTTTCTGCCGTACAGAATTAGATTAGGTATTTATCCTTCGATTAGCCAGAACAACATGGGGGTTGGAATAAATCCAATGCATCTTTGGTTCAGAGACTATAGTAGGTCGCCACCATTAACAAATTATCTGAGGAAGAGGGGGGGGGGTGCTCGCAAGATTTAAATTGGTTTCTTGTATGCGAGGAAACACTATTATTTAATCCTTTTTACAAAATGGACGAGTTCTAATGCAAGAACCGGAAGTCGAGGGTAACGCTCATTGAATGTGTACACATTAAGCACTTCTAGCTAATTCTGTAGTTTTTGTTTATAACAACCCCCTCTCTTGTAAGAAAAAAAAGTCGCTGCAATGTTGGAATTGTGCTGAGGCAGGCACGTTTTAATCCTCGGAAGGATCAAGGCTTTGCTTCATCAGCTCACGATTTTTTCCTCTCCCTCCAACCCACTTTGTTTGGAGGAGTCCGCATTTGTTTAATCCGACCACTTTTTTTTTCTCTGATTCTAATCTGGAAAATACTTTGACGCTCATTAGACTTTAGAACGCTCTAAAATTATATAATGCCCCCCCCCCTCTCTACTTGGAGTTAATTTCTAAACTTTTTAAAGGGATGATCCTGCTGTTGTCGGCGGCCATGTTCGGCGGACTGATCGAGTGAGGTGTGCACCAAATAAAAAAAAAGTAAAGTAGTGGATCTGTGCCCTCTTCTGTTCAAGGAAACGAGGAAAGTGTCCCATTAAAATAATAGTAAACACGCGATACACGTATAAAAGAGTACCTGCTGGCAAGTGGATACCAGTGGTGAAGACACGGCGGGGCGGGAAGGCTGTAGTTGCGGTTCCGCTCCACCCCCCATCCATCCATCCGTCCGCTAACCGTCGTGGCAAGACACCACCACACCAGCCTCACTACCACATTCACAACAAACCTCTCTCTTTAGGCGTTTTGCATGAACGTGAACAAGACGTTATCGGAGTAATTTTATCATAATCGCACTCGTTTTTCGTTTTGTTTTTCCTCTACCGCGGAGAAAGACAGAGAAAAAAAAACAGTATCAAATTTACTCCGCTGGGAAATTCTCTCGCTCTCAAATATTACAAAACAAAGTGCCTAGTAGCTTCTTTATTTCATTTACTGTGTCGTTGCCAGTTTTTTAAACCGACCGTGGTAGGCATTTTCACCACCCTCTCTTCAAAAATGTCGAAAATTTTCGGTAGTTTTCTAAGGGCATTGTTATATTAAATTTTTGTGCCGTATTTTATAATAATCGTGTGAATTTAAGCGATTTTTTTGAAATTTCATCCCCCATTTCACCCCCCCCCCCCATCGAAGTTTTCGATAAATCTCAACGGAACCCAGGGCTTTGGTTACATTAAATTATTGAGTCGAATTTTAGAGCGCTCAGGTGAACTAGTGAAGTTCAACGCTATTTTTACACTTCCACACCGGGAGGACCACCCCCACCACCTTGACTTTTTCGAAAAATTAAAATGGGAATCAAAGGCTACTCTTACATGGAGTACATCATACGTACCGGATATGATGCTTCTAGAATCAACTGGTGATTTATAGTGATTTTTTTACCATTTAACCCCTATTTCCCCCCCCCTCAACCTTGACCGATTTGGCCCAAATGCAATACCGACCGGGGTCTTACGACTAATGATTTTTGTGCCAAAGCGCGTTCCGCTAAATTGATTTCTTCGAGAGTTATCGTGCTAACAAGAAAACGGCCATAAGCTTATAGTGTATATATATATATATCCTGGAGACCACTGAATTCGTGTTCTAGAGGTTCTGAAACGTGAAAAAAACATGACATGACCCATGTTTGCCACCATCACGACAAGACCAATAGTGCATTTTCAGAATGAAATGCTCTAAAAATTGAAAATTTCGGAGAATATTTGAAATTCGAAATTGCAATGTTCCCAGCTGGGGTCAATAGTCGCAAAATTTCACGTTTTGAATCATAATCAGCAGCGGAACAGTGAATTTCGTGGGAGGAGTCTCGAGATTAAAGTTACATAGGGCGAAAAAACACGAAATTGTAATTTTCGGAAATGAATAGCCGCAAAATCGCAAGTTCGGAGAGAAATAGCCATTAAATTGCCGGTTATGGGGGAAATCATCCGCATTGTTGGTTCAGGAAAATTAAGGTTAAAGGCTGAATAGTCACGATGTTGCTAGTTATCGGCAGTGGCCGTAACGAATAATTTTCCATGCAGGAGCCAGATCTCTCTTCATCACCATCCAAGCAAAATATCACAGCTGGGAGTGATGATTCGCGTTTTCGCAGATTCTTGAATCACCTCCATATTCTATATGGTCATCACGTCGATGGCAATAATTTGCAGATTTCACCCCTTTCAACCCCAATTTAGCTTTTTTGGCCCTTGTAGAAATTAATTTCATGGGTTTGGCCCTTTTCGAATCCCAAATTTTGGGGATTTGGCACCCACAGACTCCAATCTCGTGGATTTTACCTACTAAAAAAGCCAATCACGCAGGATTGACCCCAAAAAAGGTAATTTCGCGTCGTTGACCTAATCGCAAAAATACAACTACACCGGATTTTCCCTATTAAAACATGCAATTTCACGGTTTCTGGTCGTTTGAAACAGCAGTTTCCCTGGTCAAGCTCTTCCTAGTACAAATTTCGCGGGTTTGGCGTTTACTAAACCCAATTTCGTGGTTTGGTTTTCTTTAAGAACCAATTGATCCATCCCAAGAGCAATTTTGTGGGTCTGGCTCGTTTCAAGATCGAAATTCTACGGGATTTTCCCGCTCAAAATTCAAAACCAATTTTTCAGGATTGGCTCGAAGCAAAACAACATTTTTGCTGGTTCAGGGCCCGCTCGACAAACCAATTTGGCGGGTTCGGCTCTTTGAAAAATTAAATTTCACTGGATCAAAATCTAGATTTCGTGCTGTTGACCGACTCAAAACAAAGGTATTTCGAGGGGTTGGCTCATTCAAAAACCAAATTTCAGATGATTTGCTCTATCTAAACTGAAAAGAAATGTCATGGGTTTGAGTCCTTCGAAGCGGCAATTTCTGTGAGTTGAGCACTTCCTAAATCGATAATGTTCGCGGTTTTGGCCAATTTCACCTTTGGCTTTTTAAAAAGCTCCAATTCATGGTTCTGGCACGCCATAAACCAATTTCACGGGGTTGGCTCCCCACCCCCCAGAAAAAGACATGTTCATGGATTTCATACTCTCAAAATAGCAAGTTCCAAGTCATTGTCTTATTCCAAAAGAGTAATTTCGCTGACCTGTCGCATTTTTAAAACAAAACTACTATTTTTGTGATTTGGTGAGATTTGGTTCTGGCCCACTCAAAAAGCCGATTGGGTGAGTCTGGTTTAAAAAAAAAAGAAAAGAATTCGTGGTGTTGGCTCGTTGAAATATCCAATTTCGCGAGGTTGGCCCATTCTAAAATCCAATTTCATGGGCGTGGATCAATCAAAAGAGCAATTTTACAGGTCATTTTCCTTCGAAATGTCGTGAATTTTCGTGATTTACGGCTTTGAAGTTCGTGAGTTTCGAGAAATTTCGTGGGTTAAGCTCTTTCGAAGTCAAAATTTCGCAGTTTCAGCACTTATAGAACCAAATTACGGGGTTTCGGATAATTGAAGGAACAATTCCATCGATTTAGCTCTTTCATCAAACAAATTTCGCCGATCTTGGCACACCTGAAACCGATTTTGTGGGGCTGGATCTCTTAACAAAGCCATTTTAACTGAATTTGAACCCTCAAAATCACAGGTTCCACAAGGTTTAGAGTCATTCTAAAAGAGCAATTTCGCAGGTCTGGTTCGTTTCAAAACTAAAGATTTACAAGGTTGGATCAATTAAAACCTTTTTCGCGTCTTTTGGCCCACTCGAAAAGCCAATTAGGTGGGTCCGGCTTCGTCATAAGTGAAATTTCACGGGGATGGCTCATTGAAAACAATTCAGCGGGGCTTGCTCACCCAGAAAAACAATGTCGCGGGTTTCGCAGCATCGAAAGCTAAATTACGCTTTGTTGTCCCATTCAAAATAAGGCAATTTTGTGGGGATTTTGTGGCGGTTGGGGGAGGGGGTGGATGGGGCGAGAAAATCAACAAAAATCGCGAGGTTGGCTCACCAAACAACCAATTTTGCTTGCTTGGTATAAGAAATATTTTAAAAATTCGTGGAATTAGCTCATTCTAATCCCGCCAATCTGGTCAGTAACCAATTTTGTGGAATTGTTGGTTTGTACACTTTAAATGTGAGGCTTCCCATCCTGCGAAAGACCTATTCATCTAAGAGCGAGTGAGAGATAAAACCCGCCCTGAGAAAGCGGCTGAGAGTGCGAGGCTGGGCGGTGCTATTGAATTGGAATTATAGGTGGGGGGGAGGGGGGTCAAAAATTACTATTGCATAAGGTATCTTCTAACTATGACCGAGTCGATGACTATAGAACAAGCGGATTTCACCCCGTTCAACCCCCAGACAGACGAGGTCACTTGGGTGCGACCTGGGTGGCGCGTTTCATATTTCCCCTTGAAGTCGCGCCAGGTTCGTGTGACAGGCTCGATACCAAAAGTCGCACCACCCGATTTTTGTGAATTATTGCTTTCAGAACCCAATTTAGCGGTTTTTAGTTATTCAATAACCGAACGTTCTTGGCGTGTTTGGCTAGTCTGAGACAAATAAATCCATTTGCCGGTTTCGCTTTTTCTAAAACCAAATTTTGTTATAAAAACCAATCTATTTCACGGGGTTTATGTATTTTTCTTCCCCAAGGGTGAAATTTCCAACGTCATTTTAAAGACGATACTGTTTTAGTTTCGAGAGGGGGTTTCTCCTGGGTGGATTCGCTCTTTGCGTGGACTCCCGGGATAGCTCAGTTGGTTAGAGCATCTGGCGCGAAACCAGGAGGTTGTGGGTTCGAAGCCCACATTGGGAGCAATTTTTTCTCGGAGCTCAAAACAAGTAAAAAAAAATGGTGAGTATTTAATTTGAAGAGTAACTTCTTTATTTTCAGCCTCCTCACTCCCTCGAATTCACAGTTGTGCTAGGAGTAGTGCGGCGTGGAGGGGAGTAATCTCATAATTATCCGTAGAAAGGGTCTTCTAAATTCAATTAATTCACTAATTGACGGACATATAAAGAAAAAGTGAATGAATTTATTCGTGGAATGTACTCACCCTCAACGCTGAAAATACAATTTCGTTAGTTTGCGCCACTTAAAACACGAATTTGGCGCGTCCGGCTTCATAAAAATGGACTTTTGCGGTATTGCCTCATTAAAAACGAGTTTCGAAGCTTAGGTTCGGCAGTAAAATTACATAAATTATAGGTTTTATAATTATGTGGAATAGGTGTGCCTTAATTTTGTGGATTTTGCCGCTAGAAAAGCATAATTTCGCGTTGTTGGCCAATTCAAATCGTAAATATGCGGTGTTGGGCCTTAGTGAATAGCAATTTTACGGGTCTGACTCCTTTCAAAAAAATGAATTTCGCAGGGTTGAAAAAAAAAAAAAAAAAACTATTTCACGTTCGACTTCTACAAAAAGAAATTTCGCGGGCTTGGCTCAGTAAAAACCAGTATTGCGGGGATATATACCTCTTCCTATAAAACAATTCTGCCGCATCAAAATGCACATTTCGCGCTGCTCGCTCATTCAGAACGCGATTGCAACAACAAAAACAACAACAATAACAACAACAAACAATGGTTTCGCTGCAACAAAATCAAAATTTCGTGCCTTAGAATAATTAAAAAAGCAATTCATGGCATGTTTTTTTCATGTTTCAGGACCTCTAGAACACGAATTCAGTGGTCTCCGGAATTCATATATATATATATAGTGATTTATTTATTGGATTATTTATAATATTATGGCTGTTTTCTTGTTAGCACGATAACTCTCGAAGAAATTAGTTTAGCGGAACGCGCTTTGGCACAAAAATCAGTAGTCATAAGACCCCGGTCGGTATTGCATTTGGGCCAAATCGGTCGAGGCGGAGGGGGGGAAAATTGGGGTTGAAATGGTCAAAAAATCACTCTAAATCACCAGTTGTTTCTTTAAGCATCATATTCGGTACGTATACTCCATGTTAGAGTAGCCTTTAATTCCCATTTTAGTTTTTTGAAAAAGTCGAAGGGGAGGGGGTGTTGCCCCTGGAGTGGAAGTAAGCGTGTGGTCTCTTTAGCACGATAACTCTCGAAGAAATTAATGTAGCGGAACACGCTTTGGCACAAAAATCAGTAGTAATACGACCTCGTTTAGTATTGCATTGGGCCAAATCGGTCAACTTGGTTGGGGGGGGGGCGTTTGGCTTGAACTGGTAAAAAAATCACTAGAAATCACCAGTTGATTCCAGAAGCATTATAAATTACGATGATTTCATTTTGAAGTAGCCTTTGATTCCCATTTAGTTCAGCTTAAACAATCCCGGCAGCAAACAGTACGATGGAGGGTCAAACATTAACGAAACAAATCATGGTCTCAACATTACTACTTCTGGGACGGCTTAGGGTATTCATATACAAAATGAAATGCATCTTTCGACCGCCAGCTGCCGGAGCGATTTTTTTTTTGTATTAATCTTCCTCGTAATATTTGTTAAATTATCGTTTTATCGCAGCCGCGGGGGGGGGGGGAGTCAGCAAGGCTCAGAGAGTCAAGCACTATGGGTAATGTTTATAGTTGGCTGTAATAAGAGGGTGGGCCGAGACCAGCTGCAACTCTCCACCTCCAACTTCTGATTAATATTACTTCTCGCCTTTTTAACTCATTCCAAAGTGGAGAAGATGATTAGTTGGCATAAAGATACAGTGGAGCGTGGAGGGATGGTGGGGCGAGGGTTCTTAAAAAAAGAGCAAATATAAATTAATTTAATCCCGGAGTTTAATCAGCTTCTGAAGCTTTCCTCCTGCTCGGAAAGGGATCACCGCCCAATAAAGGAAAACCTCCTACAACTTTTCAACTAATTAAATTCAAAAAGAATAAGTTTCCTGCTTGAAAAGTTCATACCCTCCCCTCACTTCAACCTACAATTGTGTCTCTTTCTATTCCCATCAATTACTTTAATGTGACACCCTCAGTTTGTAATACTTGGCACTTCTGGCACCACCACTCCGGGGCTCCGTTGTAAGTTTTTTAAAAAATATAAAGCTCTGGGGAACGACGTTTATTACGGCCCATGTTTATTTTACGAAGAAAACCACAAATTTTCGAAGTTTCGAAAGGAGGGAAAGGCAAGGGGGTGATATTTATACGCCTTTTTCTCCACGGTTTATAAATAAATTTCAAGTTTTTTTCAAGTTTATTTTATGTTTTGGGTCGACGTTGGAACAGCTGTTCGATAATTCGCGGGGGTGTGGGGTATAGTGGTTGAATGTATCAAAGGGGAAAGGGTCTCTAAAAATATATAATGAGGGGATAATATTCCTGAGCTTCAAGTCTTTTAGGGCTGTAACGAATATTGTTGGAAGGTGAGGTGGACTCTTCGCTTCCCTGGTGGATAAAGCCAACGGTTTTCATATATACGCTAGGATTAAAAACTCTTTTGACCTCTGATGGAACCCTCATAAATTTATTTATTATTATATCACGAGACTGAAAGAAGGATCTAACTGAAATAGATCTACCACAGTTTGAAGGAGTAGTGGGTCCAATGTGTCTGGTTAAGTGCGAGGAGGGCGGGGAATTAATTTAGTTCTTTCCACTCTGTCCAGAAAACCTTGTTTATTAGATTGATGTCCCCCTTTCGTTTCGGAATAATGGACTGAGATTGTGGTTTTATCCATTCTGCCTTGAAATTGACACTCTACAAGTTGGAGGGGGGAGAGGTAGAGTGAGTCAGAGCCCAAGAATGTCTAATTCTCTTTTCAAAAATATTAAAATGATTCATTCTATTTCCGAAACACTGAAACGCTGGGGAATTCCTGTCACTGTGTGTGGGGGGGTGTGGTCTTTTTCACTCCGGAGTTATAAAATGAATATCGTGAGAAGTGAAGCGAGCAAGACCAATGTCGACCCCCCCAAGTCTTTAACAAAGTTCTTACTTCTCAATGCTCCGGTTACAATAAAGAAATGCGCCAGCCATGTCGATCAAAAACTAAAGAACAGCTAAGCAATTAATATGATTTATAGCTACGAAAAATGAGAAAATTGTAAGCAAAGTCGATATTTAAGGGAAAATTTATTTTTCAAAGGGGAAAAATTACAGTCTAAAAACTAAGTTCAAAACTTTTTGATCTACGATCATTTATCTTGACTTATTACTGGCGTCTAGCGGTAGCCTCACCACCACTATACCAGCCCCTTGCATGAACTCTTTCAACTCTACGATGCGTCTTCATCCTTTAATAGAGTTCCCCCTTTTTCCCTCCGGATAAGTTAAAAAGTCGCATTCTCCTTTTTTCGGCCGTTAATATTACGCTCAAAATTGTCCATCAACGCAGGCAGGTCCTTTTTATCGCGTGAACGTCTACAGGGAGACGCTTATTCTTTCTTCTTCTTAAAAGTGTCACTGTTGCCTGTTGAAACTAATTTACGTGACGCGTGCTGCCAATTAGAACGCCCCTTCCTTTTCTTGAGGAGAAAGCAGAAGTGTACTTATCTTCCCGTATTTATCTTCCTTTTAGTATGATTCATTACTCCCTTCTGCTTCCACGTATATTTTCCACCGCGTAAAAATTAGCTCCAGCTCACTTTCAAACTCCTCCGCTCTCCGTCAACCATTGAATCTTCCCAGGTAGTACTTAAAAGGATTTTCCTGGAATAGGGAGATGGCGAGGAAATCGAGCGAGCAGGAGAGGGTATATAAGCGAAGGATTTATAGGTCGACATTAATATCTAAGGAGTTGCCTTGAATATCTTGTAATTTGGTGCAATCAGAAGGATTAATTGTACGTCTTAATGGGGAGGAACCCCTTTAGTGAGCTAATAGCGCGCACCCCTTTCTTCTCCACTTGGCCTCCAATCGGTCTTTTTCGGTGGATAACGTGAGGAAGGGGAGTGTAACTGTAGCAAACTGTTCTTCCTCTACACCCCCGTCCACGTGGCATTCACCGCTAAGCGACTTCCACGACTTATTACCGCTGAAGTCTTCCAGAAAAAGATAGATCTACCGTCTACTTCATACCCCCCCCCCCCAGCCATGGTAGTATCTTCTCAGTACTTTATTACTAATCAACTGGCGACATCAGTCTTACGACAATCTCCCTTCCACCCTTTATCCTAATCTCCCTCGCTATA
Source organism: Corythucha ciliata (assembly GCA_038030265.1). NCBI lineage: Eukaryota > Metazoa > Arthropoda > Insecta > Hemiptera > Tingidae > Corythucha > Corythucha ciliata. The sequence continues at coordinate 17,665,310 of CM075943.1, forward strand.
CACATAAACTCTCCAGCCACCCCTTCTTCCCAGCGACGACGGCGTTATGTTGGACGAAAGGGTGTAATCGGCGTGATCATCAACTTGATGAACCCTTTTTTCATGCGCGAGTTTGAATAGACGTAAATGCAGGGAAAGCAGGGGGGTAGTTAGGTGGAAAAAAGATCCCCAAAAATCAATCGAGACCAGCGGGCCCATGAGTCAGAGTTACCAGACGCTACGCAAAAGAAACTGAGGGTTGAGAATTGCTTTCAAGCCCGAAAATCGCGCTTGGCTTAACACGATTCGTTGGCATGCGAATTTTCTTCTTAAATAATCTTAAACCGAGGCAAAAATTACAGGAATTATTGTTTCAATATAAAAGTGGGCAAGAACGACCAAAAACTCACCCCCCCTTTTCTTCTTTTAGAAAACTTCAAAATTAAGTTACTCTCACGTGTAATTGTACCATAATGGTGCTATTACACGTGAGAGTAAATCTCGAGAGTTGAACTCTCAGAGGGTGCCAGATACGGGTAGGGGAGAACCCCCCCCCCCATAAAAATTCCAGATCAAAGCAATGTTCCACCCACAGTAGAGCTACAACCACAGCATAGCTCCAACCCCAAACCACAGCAAAGAACCAAACCACAGCAAAGCTCCTAACCACAACAAAGTTCCTAACCACAGCAAAGCTCCCAACCACAGCACAGTACTAACCGTAAAAAGCTCCAACCACAGTAAAGCGCTAACCACAGCAAAGTTCCGACCACAGCAAAGGCCCAACTACAAGAAGCTCCTAACCACAGTAAAACCTCCAACCGCAGCGAAGCCCCAAATCATAGCAAATCGCCAGACGGCACAAAAATCGTCAAACAACAACAGCTATAGCTTCCATCCACAATATTGCTTGAACCATAGAAAATTTCCAGCCACATTAGAGTTTCAACCATCTTGAAGAGTTCCTTTTTTTGTCTTGTCTTCCCTTTCTTCATTTCTGAAATCCGTGCCCACAAGGCAAGCCGGTGCTTGCCCCTAAAACTGACTATAGTCGATACTTCAAAACGTCGGCCTGGCCGTAGGAACGGATGCGGAGAGGGGTGGGGGTGGGGCAAATCGGCCTTTGACAATGATCCTCGTTGCCTCTGCTAAGTCCATTTTCAGCCCGCCTTAAAACTAAACTGCAGAGTAGCCTATCGGGGTCCTTGAACGCTGCAGTTCTCAGAGAAATTTCACGGTTAAAATTGGGAAAAAGCATTAATTCGAGCCTAAAATTAAAGTGAAAGTGCTCACTTCTGGCTAAAATTGAAACAAAAAGCGCCAATTCGTAGAATCTAATGTCCACTTTGCTTGAGAAAATTGAGAAAAAGCGATGATTTGCTGTTCTGGAGTCCTCATCACTGCTAACTTGAATCCTGGAGGCATATTTGCAAAAAAAAAAAAAAAAAAAAAAAAAAAAAACGGTCGATAATTTAGAGAAAGTACAAAGCCCTATAGTTTCTGAAGGACCTTTCTTAAGCGGCCAAAAACGAAAAAAGCGCGCTTCTATTTTGGGGTGAATCCGCGGCACAACTTGACAAAGAGTGCTAATTCTCGGCTAAAGCTTGGAAAAAGGTCTCACTCACGGCTTGAGTCGAGTGAAAGTGCTTATTTGGGGAATAAAACTGAGAAAAAATGTCATATCGCAGTTTCTGGAGGCAAATATCGTGGATAATATTGATGAAAACTCACAATTTGCTATTCAGTGAGGAATTTGGCGGCTGAAAGAAAAAAAATGCTGGTAATTCACGGGTTTTGGCCACTTGACGGCTAAATGGAGGAAAATCAAAACAAAATCAGGCCCAGCTGAGTGGCCGAGGTCGCTAGGGCGTCTATACTCTCATGTTCGTGTTTCTTCTGTTGACTGGGTTCGATTCCCACTACCGGCTGGATTATTTATTAGCAATAAGTCAACTTATGGGCAAAGTTAGAAGTAAAGTGAGCGTGCTCTCGCCCTCGTCCATGACACCTCGTTGAGGTAGTTGGACGTAAAAGCCCCGTTAATTCGTTTGGTTTTGGATGAAAATAATTAATCGTCCGTTTCTTTTGGTCTTCATGCGGGTAAAATTGAGAATGATGCAAGGGGGCTGTTTGGGGGGGGGGGGCAAGTAGGCGACGGAAATTTAGAAAATGCGCTCATTATCGGCTAAAACGTGAAAAAATGCTCTTATTCACGGAGGCACAAACATGGTAATTTGCGGTAATATTAATTAAGAGAAAAGTGTTAATTCACAGCTTCCGGTGAATTCACTGCTAAAATTAGTGATGCACCGATACCAAGACGAGACCCACTTTCAAGAGGGCGAGACCGAGACCATGACTCCAGGTATCGTACCGAGACCGAGACGATACCACAATTCTCGAGACGAGACCGAGACTTGGTCTTGGTATCAGAAAAGCGGTGGAGGGGTAGGTGGAGGAGTGAAGGAAGGGAAAGAAAGAAAGAAAGAAAGAAAAAAAAATTAAAAAGTGATGAAAGTTGTGGTCATGACATAACCTGCTTGTGCCTCAACCCCCTCCCCTATAGGTGAAACTAGTGGGGGGGGGGGGCAGCAGAATTACCCGAGCTGGTCAAATCGCTCCAACATATGGCTGGGGGAGAGGGTGTACCGAGGGAAGGGATGGGGTTTCGATTACCCAGGGACAAATTAACAGCTTCCTGGCTGAAAGTCAGTTGTCTTCCGCAATATGAGCAGTTACTCTGTCTAGTAGCTAGTTTTTGGTAGCAAGTTTGTTATTTACGTACCTGCGTTTTCAGGTTCTCTGCTGAAGTAGCAACTTTTTAAAATGGTGGATGAGTGGAGGGGGGGCTGGAAGAGATTCAAAATCACTTGTTGCCGCATCGCCATTGGGGTTGGGGATTTTCCGACCAATCATTCTTGTTGTTGATATTCGTGAGGCAGAAGATACGAGGAAGAGGGCAAAAGTACAAATAATAGAAGTCTTGACTCTTCCACCCCTCCACTGACTCATCTGTTCTTCGAAACCTCTCTTTAATCTCTTCTCCCCGTCAGTATGGCTTCCATTGTGTTCTCCTATGGTCAAGTCCAACTTTTCACAATCCGAAGTACCTATTCAGTTCTCCAAAATGCCGGGCTGAGAGAGAATTACGCCATGGTGGTGAAGAAGGGGTTTATACCACTTATTTATACCACTCAATATAAGATTCAAGTACTTAGCTCACATACATCAGGCGCCTTATGCATTTACTTCCCCCCCCCCCCGTGATGCCGCTCAACACCCATTCCAACGTCTGATCGCTCTCTTATCTTTTGTCCCATTCGAACGAGTCTCTTAGTTCGAGGGGCCAAAATATTAAGAAATCCCAGTTGACGTCGAGAAAGGTGGTGGCTAAAGGGTAAAGTTATAATTAAACTGGGTCACAATAAAGAACGAAGCAAGTTAGCTCCTGCCAAATATGAGAAAGTTTTGTGTCTCGATTGAGTCTTCATTGTTGATTTTGTTTGTTGAATGTTACGAGGAAGGGGCTGGAGGGAGGAGGAAATCCTCTCGAGAGAATTAGTCTTCCTAGCTATATATACCATTCTCTCTGTAGGGAAGCGTAGGTTGATGTAATGAAAGAAAAGGGCTGTTTTACTCTGAGGCTTGAGAAAATCCATAATTATAAATTAACGTTAAAAGATGAGTGAAGCCCGGGCGGCCAGAAAAGCTTTTATGTGAATTATTCATAGAAGAAGCGTATGGCACGGAGTTGTCAAGCCGTTTGAAAGAGATTATAACAACAAGGTATATTGGCTTGCGCAATGTATATCTGCATATTAATGTGGACAAGTAACATCCATCACTGTCCCTCTTGTAACTGGGTACGTGTGGGTCTCATCCCTCTCATCTCCTTTTTTTAGGGTCTCTGTGATATTCATCGTGTATGTGTATAGTTAGGGGGGAGGGAGAGGATTGCTAACTGTTTACAGCCATCTATTTCTTCTTTGACCGCAACAATATTTCAGCTATTGATTGCTCCTGGCAGGACAGGGTAAATCTTTAAAAGTTTGGGTATGTTGTGAAGGAGATGGTGAGAGCCCCACGTTCTGTGACACCAGGGGGGAGGGGAGCTATGATATGACTTTCAGCGTCAGTAGCGTAACGTAATGGCGAGGGAGAGGGACGGGGAAATCAACTCCAGAGTATCAAGGCCCATGTGTGCAGTTGTAAGGGAATCGTACGGGCAATTCATCAGCTAAAATGAAATAAATACCAAAACTCCCAGGTTTTGGAGGTCCTTGCTCAGCTAAAAGTGCGTTGCTATTCTCTTCTTGCTCCAAGTCCGCGGATAAAATCGAGAACAAGCGACCATTTGCCTCTAAAACTAAGCCAAAAACACGGATTCGTGGGTTCGGGACGCGACGCAACGTCGTGGCTAAAATACATAATATGATAAAAGCGCTAATCATTAGTTTCTGTTAGCCTGTTATGGGAGACTACTATTGAGAGATACCGCTAATGTGACAGCTCTAGCAACAAGCCCGCAGCTACAATTAAGAGGGGGGGGGGGTCGACAACATGACGACATGAAAATCCCACTGTATCCCCTATTTTTAGATGATTTGACTAGCTCCATTGAGGGAATAAGGGTTATTCCCTCAATGAGAGCGCATGTTTGCAGCCAAAATTAAGAAGATGTGCAAATATTCAAATAGTTTATCATTGAATTAGCGAATGTTCACAAATCTTCGAATTTATTTATTTATTTATTATTTATTTTTTTTGCTGCGAATATTTTTACAACTGTAGCCGTGAATTAATGCATTTTCTCAATTTTACCAGTGAATGAGAACTGCATTTGTCGCTGTTTCAACTGTGAATAAGCTTGTTTTGGCATAAATGTATCCGTGATTTAGAGTTTTTCTGAATTATAGCAGCGCATTAGCGCCTTTTCTCCATTTTAGACCGATAAAGTTGCGAATTCTTCACTTCTTATTCATGCTGATGAACGCTTTCTCTCCATTTTGGCTGGGAATGACCACTATTTTTTCAATATTAGCCGCAAATTACCGCTTTCGCTCAATTTTAGCCGTGCATTTGCTCAAATTGATCCGCAAATTAGCGTCTGTCTCTATTTTAGCCGCCATTGTAAGCGCTGTTTGCCAGCTTGGCCTCGAATATAAGCCTTCCTCCACCGTGAATTGGCGTTTTTCTCAATTTTAGCAGCACATAGCACTTTTTCTCTATTTTTCTCAAATTGATCGCGAATGAACGCAATATCTTAATTTTACTAGTGTATAAGCTCTATCTCAATGTTAGCCGTGAATTAGCGATTTTTCCCCTTCTGTCCTTGTGGATTAGCACTTCTTCTCAATTTCAGTCCCGATGTTTTCGTGAGAAACCACGAGTTGGCGTTCGTTGATCCTGCTGAAGTGCTGAGCGATGGATTGCTGCTTTTTCTCAGTTTTATAGCTGCGAATTAGCGCTTTTTCTCAGTTAAGGCAGCAAACTAGTGTTTTCCTCCCATGTTAGTCACGAATTAATGATTTCCGCTATTCCAGCCGCGTTTTTTAATGTTACCGCATTTTACCAACCCCCCAATATTAGCACATTAGAACGGGTTAGCGTATTTTCTCTGTTTCTTCCGTGGCGTTTCATTAAGTTATTTCGACTGAATAGTGATAATTTTAGTGACCAACGCCAAGGCGTCATCTTCTTAGCGGTTGCCCAAACCCCACTCCGTAAATCCTCCATCACTGACCGTGATTTAGCGTTTTTTCTCAATTTTTGTCCGTCAATCAAAGATTTTTCTCAATGTCAGCTGTTAACCAAATTGCACTAAAGTGACGCTCTCTTCACTCGTTGTGAAATATATGTCGCCTGCCGTTCCCTCCTCGTTTCGACGCCCGACGCGCCCCTTCCAGGACATAGCGCCCCCCGGCGGTCGCCTAATGAAAGCTCGCCCGCCTTAAAGCCGGCACTGCGCTTCGCGCTAATTCGCGGCCAAAATTTAGAAAAGCCTTTAATGCGGTTTCGGGGGAGGAGCGATCGCTCGCGGTTAAATATTGAGAAAAATCGCTCATTCGCGGCGTAAACTGAGAAAAAGCGCTCATTTGTGGCTGAAGTTTGCCATGGAAGCCCTTTTCACATCTAAAGATAAGCGCTTTTCTTGAGTATTGTCCGCAGCTGAAGTGATAGAACAACAACGCGAGATAAAGTGCTCATCCATGGCTAATGCTAAGAAGAAGCTCTAATTTCTGACTAAAATCGTGACAAAATCGCTCTAATCCGCGGTTAAAATAGAAGAAAAGAGCTAATTCGAGACTAAAATCGTTATTGCACTGTTCTTCAGTCAAGCCTGCGGCTAAAATGAGAAAAAAAGACAATCGCGACTTTTTTGTGTATGAAAAAAATGCTTCCTCGTGTCCAACATTGACAAAAATAATTGACTCGCTGCTAAAATAGGGGAAATGTATCTGTTCAAGGGCAAAATTGAGAAAAAGGGGCCGATTCGCGGATAAAATCGAGAAAAATCGTTAATTGGCGACTAAAAGTGTTATTGGAGGCCTTCTTAGGTTGGAATAGCTTCGGGCTCGGGCCGGGGACGGACCGGGCTGAGAGCTGAAGTCCGACTCGGCCCGGCCCGACTTCGACCCGGAGGGGAAGGGGGGCTGACACTGCTTTCTCGTTTTTTTGTCTGTTGAAGCCTCAAACTCGCATGTCAAGAGGTTTTCTAAAAATAAAAGACAACCAACGTTCAATCCGCAAGCGCATGGTTCGTTCATATCGCCACTGCTTTGGCCTGTCGTTTGCGGTGACAGTTTTTGTGGAGGAACGGGACGCAAAATTCACTTTTTATTGTTGAGCTGTATGCGTTTAAGGGAGACTTGTACATGTGTTCCCTGGACTCCCTCCAATCATAACTCGCCTACTTGGCATTACGCAAATTATTACCGTACTTCTGCACCAATCCTGGATATCGAGGCCTCATTTAAATCTCCAGGAGATTCTGCACGTGCGTACGATCTTTTTTTCATATTTCACCCCTGAAATAACTGTAAAACCCACGTAAACTTTTACCTTGAAAATTCACGCTCTTTTGACGACTTATTTAGGAAAGCAAGATCGTACGCGAGTGCAGAATTTCCTGGAGATTTAAATGACGCGTCGAAATCCAGGATTGGTGCAGAAATTGCCGAGTTTTGTGTGCAATTCACCCTTGTATACAGAAGTCGGGCTCGTGTACAGATGCCGGACTTTTACAGAGTTCGGACTAGTAGTATAAGCTGGAAGTTGGACGTTTAAATAGACGTTGGACTTGTGTACAGAATTCGGACTTTTTATTGATGCTGGACTTTATACAGAAGTTGGAAGTATATTTACATTCAAATGTGCTGCCCTTAGAATATTGATGTTCAAATTTGCTGCTTCCAGAATATTTGCATTCAAATTTGCTGTCCCCAGAAAGGAAAGGAAAGTCAAGGAAAGTCAAATTGACGAAACGGACCTCATTTTCGTTTTTAGATGATTGAGAAACCCTTAAAAACTGAATTTCAATTGATTCTGAAAATTCGGTGAAACAGCCAAAAAATATTGTCGTTTTGCGCAATTTGAAGTTGAAATTTGACAGATTTGAACTTTTTTAAAAAAAATCTGAAAAATTCAGCATAAATTACAGTTGCCAGGTCGAAGATTCCAGACTCGGGCCCGAAACCCGGCCCGAATTCCATCCCTACTCTTAGGCAGCGATCGTACTGTGGCGATGTTCAGGGGGCCTATTCTCTAACAACAAGCAATATTTTTTTCGCCAGCCATGTGTTAATTTAATTCATTTGTTTGAAGAAAATCAATGAAATAAACATATGACTTCGAAAAAGCTATTGCTTCGGAGTTAGAGAATAAGCCCCCAGTTGTTTCTATCTGTCTTAGACGCGGTTACGACGCGTCGGCGATGTCGAAACAATATCGTATCGCTCTAGTATGTTCGACACCATTCACTTCAACATGAGAAAAATCGTTAATGCGCTGTTCTTTGGTCAAGTTCGCACAGCTAAAATGAGATAAAGGCGCTAATTCACGGCATAATTAAGAAAGAGTTCTCTTTCGAGGCTGAAATTTAGAAAAAGGGCTATGATGCTGTTCTTGGGGCCACTCCCGGGCACAAATCTGACTCCTGAAATACTGAAATTTTGATTCCAAGACAGCGTGTTTTTTCCTGCCATGACACAAAACAAAAAAACTGGAGATTGTAGCACAGCATTGCACACCTGAATATAATGCTGGATCTGAAGAAAGTGAAAAACTAAAGGGAGAGTCCCTCTATTTTTTTTGTTATCTGTTCTTTTACGATAATGAAAAGTAAAGGAGATAGTGGAACGTTGATAAACTACTAGTGTGATCATCTCATGGCATTAGGGGAGACGTTCTTCGACCCTTTGCTTTTCGATAAGTAGCCACTAAAAGATTAGTCACGTCAGTATCACAAGGGTGCACATCGCGTTGTATTATTTGACTTCGCGTTATAAATTGTTATAACGCGTTATAAAATTGTTGTCCCATTTTATTTACAATGCGTTTCCTTGACCTCGACCGCCCGGAGACGAGTGGAAATGGGAGTGGAACAATTATGCGGTGTTCAATAGTGAGCGGGGTAAACAAGCTGTAGGGTGAATTGCATCTTGAACTGTTGGTTTATCCTCTCGTTTCCCCTTTTCCCACTGTTGGAGTGAAATTCAAGGCATTGACGAGTAATAAGGTATAATGCTTGAACTATCTGTAGCTAAATGCCGGTTAAGCATCATGTTCTTTATCAATCTTATATTTACCATCAGATTTGACTAATCATCAATCATTATTTCCCTCTACAAGGTCCCGTTTAGACGAAATATTGTTTCCAATTATCATACTTCTATATTTCAACTATCCTCCTCCCCCGCATACGGGGAATTATTTGTGTTTCAAAAGCGAGTTTTCCCCGCTGCGTGTAGTTGTGGAAAAAAGGGAAAAATTGCGGAAGGCTTCAGGGGAAAAAAGGGGAAAAGGCGGCCTTTTTCTATTCATGCCTTTAAAATATTCATTCCTCCACTCTCCTGTCTTACGATCCCCCCCCCCTACCACCTCAAGTGTAAGTTCGACATTTTTCCCACGGCTTTTCCTCTTCCTTTCACTATCCACCAAAACCCCTTTGCCACACACCTTCTTTTTCCCCGCCGTGCTAAGATGAATTTGGCGGGTAATGTTTGGTCGTTCCCGGCAATGGCGTTTTGGTAGGATGGTGGTGGTGGTTGAGCGACAGAGGATTGAAGAGTGTGAAAAACATTCCACCCCTACCTCACCCAACCACACCACACACCCATAGCTTTCGTGTGTAGTGGGAAATGTGATTGGGGTGAGAAGACGAGACGATATGGTTTTACCTTAAAAAAAATATATAAATAAGAAGAAGAGAACTGACGATGTCTCAACCCCTGAAAATCGATAAAATATTATCTTTCCTTATAGATTTAGGGTTGCGATGTGTTGGAGTGGGACGTCCAAGTCGCCTAAAAAAAAAACTTTCTTTTTTAAAAATCTCTTTCCACCTTTTTTCCATATTTTTTTTTTTTTTTTTTTCGTGGAGATAATGAACAAATCCTCGAATTGCACATTAAAAGTATGAGCAATTTAAAAATAAATGAAGAGGTTTTGTTATTACGGTATGATGAAGGGGGGCGGGTGGGGGAGTAAAAATTGAAAACATCAAGCCAACGTTGAAAAGGGGGGAAACAATCTCGAAAAAAATAAGATTTGCCCACTTTGAATAAAACACCCTTTTTCTCTCGCAGTTTCCCCCTCTTTTTTTTTATAATGATTTCTTTTCCCTCTCGAAGAATATTTTGGAGCAGATGGGCAACGTTGAAAGATATGTCGGGGGGGGGGGGGGAGGTCGTTTCTTTTCTTATCAACTCGTCTGCTCTCTTAATCAGATCCTGCTTGACCCTATTGTTAATAGTTAATTAAATTTCCGAGGATGAAAATTCACGACGAGGGGGATCACAGGGTACTTTAGCAGTGTTTATTGAAGGGTGGATATAATCTAAAAATAATTTTCGTCTGCTTATTATGAAGGGTTCAAGGAAAACCTCCGACTCTGACTAATCGATTTTTTCTCCCTAATTTTCCGCACTTGACACCGGGATATAGTAGGAAGGGTCGGGGGTGGATAGGGCTACAACTCTCACCCCCTTTCAACCCATTTCCTATCGTCCATTTCTGGCTTCCAGAAAAGGATCAAATTACTAAAACACTATCGACTCATCCCGTTTACCTATAGTTGATAAAGTGAGTCACAGAACATAAGAACTGGCGCATGCATAGTCATCAATCCGTCAACTATGTGTTTTTGTTTTCTTTAAAGACGGAACGCCTGAAATTGGTTTATTTAAAGCGCCAGAGCCCCATTTTTTTTTTCTCTCTCTCTCTCTCTCTCTCTCTGATAAATGACGAATCTAGAAACGTCGATAGTCTCAGCCAAAACTTCCTCAAGGGGTACCATCGGAGTGGCCAAAAATAATCGTTTCGCGTTGTCGTTTACGAGTCCGTCCGGCCATGATCAACGTACTCGTAAGAATTTCAGGACGCTACCGTCGAGGACGCTCCTAGGGTGCCGCCATCAGTGTGCCCCTCAAAGTGCCTAAAACGTAAGCCGTTTCACGTTGTAGTGGCGATTTCGTTCCAATTCCCGGGCCGGCCAGTGAAGTCATTAGCGCCGCGCTCTTTCCATGGGCTTCTGGGCTGAAGATTTCACAACCACTGTCCACCTGACGCCATGCTGAAATTCGTGTGACGCCATGCTGAAAACGGGTCGAAGCGAACACATCACCGGAATTACAATAAAATTCAAAATCCAGGTCCAAAATCACTTTCAATTTTATGGTTCACCTTGCCTAAAAACCCCAAGATAAGTTAGATGGATATCATGAATAAATCTGTCGCCGGTATTTTAATTAATAGATTAATTAGACTGATATTATCCGGACGACGATAAATTTCGGCGTGGTTTACCGATCAGGAGAAACGCCTAGAGTTTCGAGAAACAATTGACCTGGGTGGGGTTCGGCTTAGCTTAAATTTGAGTAAGTTCGGGCCAACATTGGGCATTATGTGTCGTTTTTCATCATAACTGTCTGTTTAGCTCACTAAAAAGAGAATGCTTGTCCCATCACTGGTCTTAATACTAATGGCATTTTCCATTAGTGGCCCATACACGGACAGATAATTCTGACAGATTTGATCGGCCGATATTTTCAACAGATATCCTTAACGATCTAGAGCAGACGATGAGATCGGTCGTCGCCTCTTAACGTACAAAAGTTATCTGCGACCGATATCTGTTACGCGATCAAATCTGCCCGTTAGTGGGGGTACATCTTGCAGATTGAGATCTGTTGCGGAAAAAAATCTGACAGATTTAATTTATCGGTCGAGTTCGAAAGATGTTTGAGATCGGTGGCAGATATGAAGTTAGAAAACTAGTAGAGGGAGCAAAAAGCTTGACCCATGCATATGATAAAAATAATAGAAAATACATGTTCAGTGAAGTTCCGGTGGTTAAAATCGTTGCGTTAATCGGCCGATCTATGTCTGCCAGATATCTCTCATAAGAAATCGGTTGATTAGTGGAGAACCACAGACCATCTGGCGGATTTGAACTCCTACCGATATCGTTTGGCCGATCACGGTTGATCTGTCGTCGTTTCTTGTCCACTGTCGAGCAAATTTTCACCACTGATATCAGTCAAAAACATGAAATCTGCAGCAGATATCTGCTCGTGTATGCCCACCTATTGAATACAATTCACTCGCGTGGTGTGAGTTTTTCCACCTGTCCTCTCTGAATTGAAACATATGTATATGGAGAAGACGCAGTAGTGCAGTAGTCAAGACGAAGTAGTGTGTTGATGGAAATCGCTATAGAAATCCCACTTTTTAATTGTTAGAAACATCCTAGATATTGAAAGCGTGACTCTTTGAACTGGTTTGCTACGGGAAACGAATTTTGAGATTAACCTCACAATTGGTTCAATAGGCCCAAAATAGCATTTTGAGCCCCCCAAAAATTTAAATTTGGCTTCAAACTGGCCATTTGGTTCTGATTCAGCCCTCAGAAAGCTCAATACCCACAAAAATGCAAGTGTGTCCATAAGGAAACTACACAGGATAAAGGCCTCTCCACGCAGAACGCGAACTGCGATGCACGGAGTGGTCCGCTCGCGGAAAAACCATGGCAATGGGCTACACCCTTGCTCACGTTGTCATGGTTCTTTCCAACTGCGGACCAATCGGCGTTGCAGTTCGCAATCTGTGTGGCAAGGCCTTTAACTGTCAAAAGTGCACCAAAAGTCGTACCTATCGACCATATAATGACCTTGGAAAGGGCAATTTTTCACGTAGAATCCCAAATTAGCCTGGAAACCATCACTGCAATTTGGTGGGATAAGTTCCCGATTTTCGGTCCCCAATCTTGTAATCGTGCCCTTGAAAACGATACGGATCAGGAAAAACTACGTGTTACGGAAAGGGACGGAAACAGGACGAATCAGATTTTCGTTCGGCCCAAAATTTGGCATTATGGCTCGATTTGCCCCATAACTCACTTTTCTACTTCACAAATTCCCATAATGGCCACAGATAATTTCCAAGGCAATGCGGACGAGAGAACAGGTGTGGACCATTTGGAAGGAAGCACGTGGGCCATGAATATTGGAATCGAGGCTCTTGATTGGTGGATGAGGAGAGGTTTCTATTAAACATCATCCAAACACTGCTCGCATACCTCAACTACACCAAATTTTCGAACCATTCTCCTTCGAAATGGTGTATGGCCCCTTTTACACGAACAAGTTTTTTGATCAGAGTAGCTATTTTGGGAAAAATTAACAGAAGCCCCCTGCCACAAATCGTCTCTTTGTGGTCAGATAGATCATAATTTTTGAACAAACAAATTACTCGTGTAAAAGGGGTTATGAATCACTCAGGAAATGCAGTTTCCGGGTTTTGGTTGCTTAAAAAAGGCGATTTCGCGGGTTGGTCACTTCTGAAGTACAAATTTCGCTTCTTTGACGCTTAAAAAAGCCACTTTAGAAACCAATGTCGCTCTCTAACTTCACTGATTTCACAGCTTTAAGATGAAAAATGTCCGTGGTATTGGCTCGTTTGAAGAGGAAGGAGAGCCTGCAGGCTAATTTCAAATACAACATTTTGCAGGATTGGACCAATCAAAAGTCAGTTTGCAGGATTGTTAACAATGTTACAGTTTTAGTCCAATTGAAAGGCGATTTTGAGGGTCTGGCTCGTTCGAAAATGAAATTTCGCAGGGTCGGCTAATAAAAAAAGCAATTTTGGGGATTTATCTTTTCAAAACCCAAAATTTCGTGGATCTGGCTCTTTAAAAAACCAATTTTACGGGTTTGGTTCCTTGAAACCCGGATTTGGCTCATTTCAAACGCGTTCTCTAGAATTGGAAGAGGCGCGGCGTACAGCAAGGTTATGCGTCGAGGGTCTTTTCGGTTGTGCTTCCAGCATCGATGGGAAAATTGGTGCGGTCTGCGAAAACCGCTGGAATGACGGTAACCATTCCACATCAACGTCTCTTGTGATCCGATTTTCCGATTCTCCCAAAATGTATGCGATTTAAGGTGTCCGCAAAGCCTGAAAATAATCGGTTTCGCCCAATTTGGAATTACGTTCATATTCGCCGAAATGGCCCTTTTGGGTTTTTTTGGTTCAGGATTTGCTGGGGAAATTGCAGCCGGGGGCCAAATGGAAATCGACCTAAGAAGACCATTTCCATCTTTTTTAGTTCAACTTCTTGTTTTACTCACAAAAAATCGATAGTTACTTTTGTCGGTGAGATTTTGAAGAGGCCCGAAAAGAATCGCGATTTTCCTTTGTTGGAAACAAAGGAGTTTTCCTGGAATCCAACCGGATGCCTTTACACACACACACAAAAAAAAAAGTTTTCTCTTGTAATTTGAGTCACATCCGCACTGTTTGCTTAGCTTTCCCGTACGTTCTTTATATTTTAATAATTTTTTACGTTGGCTTTGAAGTAATTAAAATAGTATTAGAACACTGCTCACACATCACATTTTTTTTAAAGCGAGTAAAAAATGTTTTAGGCTCCCTGGCTGCCTCGTTAAAAGCGAATTCCGACGATATCCCAAGTATGTAAATAACCCTCGGTCGTTTTTTAAAATTCCCTTTCTCTCTACCCTCCCACCACGGCCGTATACCTCTGCCAATGCCACTGTTCCTAATCAGGGGAATCGAAGATCGGAATGGTCAGGCACCAACAGTCCGATGTGGTTTGAGTGGCTAGGGGGAGGAGTGGTTCTGAATTGTTGAAGAGAAGGGAGAAAAGTTATGGAATGGTAACGTATTATTTGGGGGTCCTTTTAAAAAGTGACGGTCATTTCATCTAACCTGTTGCCTGGGATTCTAAAAAAGTTTTAAAGGCGACGTTGTTTGGAATGGGGGGGGGGGTGCGGATAGGGACGTTATGAAATAGCTCAGCCATGGTGTGCGCGTTGAAGAGGGTTTCATAGGCGATGGGTTGGGGGGGGGGGATCTCTTCCACCTTTTCGCTCCACCGGTGTTTATTATTGGTTGGAAGCGTTCTTTGGAAGAAGGAAGTTGGAGAGGTCTAACCCTCTGCAGGACCATTATAAAGATTAGAACCCGCGCGTCCTTCCATCCCTGAGGGAGCAGTTTCTGTAATGGAGCTCACTTCAACTCTTCTCGCTAACTCTCTTCACCCTCTCTCTCTCGCTTTTGGAAGAGATGAGAAAGTACCTGATTGTGGAAATGGGAAGTTTTCTGAGTGGTGGTTTAGGCTGGCGGGCTGAGGGCTAAGGTTGGAAATTAATAACGTCCCGGTTATTAGTGTGTTTTTGAGTGGTGGGAAAGGATGTAGGAAAAAGAAGAAAGCTTTCTTGCATCGAAAACCCCGATCAAAAAGCCCTATACCTAGTCCTGCTTAAAGTGGTTTTATAGCAATTATGGTGGACGGAATGGTGCGAGTAGTGATGGAGAGTATAAGGTTGATACCGTGGGTTTCCAACATGCATAATAAGTGTTCTTGGGTGAGAACAAGAACAAGGAACAAAAGCCACCGGGGAGATTATTGCGATTGTTTGTTCTAAAACCTCTCTGGGCAAGCGATGCCATTACTACTACACTTCTTGTACTCATTCCACCACTCCCCCTCCCCCTTCCACCATCCAACTTCTAGTCCACCTTTACCATTCATGATTTGGCGCCGTGCCCTAATGAGAGCCGCAACTTCCCCCCTCCCTTCACCTCTTGTGAACCACACACGCGATAAAAAGGTCGCAAAACCTACAAATCATTCATCTTTTTAGACGACCCAGTTGTGATTTACTTCGCGCACCTGGGTGGGATTGGAATGGGGCAAAAAAATAATTATGCGTGGAACCCTTTTCTAGAAAGAAAAAAAAAAAAAAAAAAAAAAAAAAAATTTAAACTTCTCGTCTCTGGGTCACCTCATTCTGTTACAGAAAAATAAGTGAAACACCATTAGCGACAATTATCCGAACATTAGCATATTTGACTATTCACGTTCGCGCTTTTTTGAAGCCTAATTAGCCTGCCATTTTTTTTTTTTAAAGACACATTATACGTTGCCCCCCTCTTTTCACAGTACGACAAAGAAATTGTGTGTGTCAGTTGCACAGATTTGATGAATTTTTGTTTTTGTTGGCAATAGTGTTTACGATTTTGTGTTACCACCGTCCGTTTCAATATAGAGAGTTCCTGCAGCGTGTTTTGTTTGTTCCGCGTCCCTTTTCTCGTTTTCTGTGTATTTTCCTCTCTTGTTTATTTTTGTGTATCTGTTGCGTTTCTTTTAATTTTCGTGAGTGGGCCCGTTGAACACACTGACCGCATGTTTTTCCTTTCGTTTCCAATTTTACAGGAGATCTCTCTTTTGTCTCCTGAGGAACGATTTTACATCACGGAGGGCAGGCAATTGAGCGAGCACCACCATCATCATCATCATCATAGCCATCGTCATAGTCACGACAACGACGAGCCCATTGATCCAGCGGCCGAGCTTCACGAAGTGCTCAGCAAGATCATTCAGAAATGTTCCGAAGACAGGTGAGTTTTTTTCCCCACCTCCTGGCAAATTGTCTTTTTTTTTTTTTTTTGTGACTTCGTGATGGGATGATCATTGGTCGTGTAGCTACACCGTTCTCCGGTTTGTCCTCATTTTACTTCGAGCGTTTTGTTAAGAACGATTTGGTTGTGTTCCAATTGCATTACATAAAAATGGCATATTTATAAGGTAAAATCCTATGTATACATATACGTTTCAAACACGAAAACGAGGTACCTCTTGTAGGTTAATGACTGCAGGGCTTGGTTCCGCTCATTATTTTTAGTTCGCTCAGGGGGTGGGGTATCATTGAGGTGGGACGTTTAGCTTTGGGCTGTGTGAGAAAGTTTCTTTTATAATGTGAGCTGTTTAATGTGTAACGAGAACTTTGAGAGCGTATAGAATGCAACCGTAATAAAAAGTTCTGGTAAGCCTGCGAGGGTGCCTAAAGTCACCAAGATTTTATGTGGTCGTGGTTACGACGAAAGCTAGAATCTGTGGATTCCACCCCTCTAAACCACGAATTTGGCACCCACTGGGAAAAGTGCGGGTTTAGCCCTTTCACGGAATATTGGCAGTGACAGAACCAAATTCTCCGGGTTTGGCCCTCTTTTAAAAGCTAATTTCGCGGAACTGACTCCCTGTAAACGTTGGGTTGACCCGTTCAAAAATCCGATTCCTCGGGGCTGACTTATTCAAAAAAGCAATTTATCTGTTATGGGTCCATTAAAAAAGCGATTCCGAGGGTTAAGGCTCGTTCACAAGCTCTATGTTTTCGTTGTGTAGTGTCTAGGCTACCAATAAAAATGCATCATTTTTCGAGGGAGTAAATTTGTTTGGTTGCATGGACTCGACACAACGCAAATATAGAGCTTGTGAACGGGCCTTTAGGCATTTTCAAAGTCCATATACTGTGGTTTTGACACTTAAAGAACCCACAATTGCGTGGTTTTGGCTAATTCAATAACCAAATTCACCTCTGGCTGTACGTTGAGAGAAAAAATTCGCTGGCTTGGCTCTTTCCTTAATTTCATAGACGGCCACGTCAGAAACCCATTTCGTGTGGTTTCCTCCCGTTACTAAGCCAACTTCGCGGATTTATCACTCTTGAAATACAAAGTTCCAGGGTGTCGACTCATTTAAAAGGAATTTCGTGGTCTGCGGATCCTTTCAAAACAAAATTTCGCAGGGTTGGCCAGGTTCAAAACTAATTTTGCGGGATTGCCTCACCCCCACCCCCCAATTTGAAAAATTTTGGGGTTCGATGTCTTCAAAAATGAAATTTAACCGAGTTGGATCGATAAAAACCAATTTTCAGAAGGGGGTGGGGGGCTCTCCCAAAAAACAATTTGACACCGTCAAAAATATAAGTTTGCGCTGATGAACTTTATAAAGCAATTTCGCGGGTTAGGCCAATACAAATTTAACAGTTTTGGACGTTGTAAGAACGTTTGCTGAATTTGTGAGGAATAAAATTACCTGCAAAGCGGTAATAGCAAAGCGGTTTTTCGTATGACCGACCGTTATATAGGTTGAAACCAATGAAAGTACGGAATGAACGCGTTTTTTCACAATAGTGAAAACAAAATGCGTTGAATTGGGTACAGAGATATCTGGTGGTCATTTTCTGAGGCTGTGACGGTCTTCCCCAAGCTCCTGGACCATCCTATTTTCCAATAGTCATTTGGGATCGAAAACTGTCTAAAAAGCCTCGATTTTTATTCCTTCTACCATTTTTGGTTCTCTTTTCTGGGTGACGATTTTTCGCTAATCCTACCAGGAGAGTGGGATGTCCTGAAAGGTCCCCGCCACCCCACCCCACTGGTTAAGTCCTCCCTTCGCCGGATATGTCTAAATTTAACTCTTTTGTTGGTTTTCGACCTCTAGCGCCTTTCCAGTGCACTTTTTCACCTTCAATTGTCCCTACCTATTCTTCTGATCAAATCATTTGGGATAAAAACTTGCCAGAAACGATATTTTGCCTTTTTTCCCCTGGGGTTTGAGCGAGTTTTAGGGCATTCATACTATAGGAGAATAGGATGTGCTGAGAGCTATGCGTTTCTAGGGACGTCCGATAATACGTTTGAGGACATTCCTGATTCATCCAGAACATTATAGAACAAATTAAAACTATTATCTAATCCATTCATAGTGGCGACGTTTTGGAGGTTCACAACAAATAAAATGAAACAATAGTTGTCCTCTCCAATAGTTTTAAAAATGTTTTCCGGTGTTTAAATCCGGAAATTAAAACAATATTAACATCGTTAAATTGTTAATCCCATGTACATATCACATAACCATATTTTGGTGAAATCGCCTCCCAGGTGTGAAAAAAAACGTCAGGGGCCGAGCTCCCAGCATTTCCTATTCTCCTAATCATTCGGGACCAAAAACGGTCATGTCCTGTTTTTGTCCCCTTTTCCCCGTGTTTTTAGCCATTTTTTTGGACATTCGTAGAGATAGAACAGGATGTGTCCTGTTTTTGACTTGAATTAGGCAAATACAGGAATTTGGTTTTTGAAGAGGCAAATTCGTTTTCCGAAGTAGCCAAATCCACAAAACTGATTTTTTTTAAATAAAAGTGGAAATCCCCGAAATTGATGTCGAGCGAAAGTCAGTAAAATTCGTTTTTGAAACTGCAGATACGAAATTTGGCTCTTGAATGTGCAAATCCCACGAAACTGGGATTCAACGTGAAGAATTAGCGGATTTTCTGGATTTTATCGGGCTTCAGCCATAATAACACCACATTAGCGTTTTTCCTAAATTTTAGCCGTGGAAGGGCCTCCAAAAACCACGAATTAACGCTTTTATCAAGTTTTACAGCGTAGTCCCCTACTATTTATACTCACGCTTATCCTTAATTTTATCCGCGGGATTGTCCCAGTATTTGCACATTAGCGCTTTCTCTGAATTTCAGCCGCGAACTAGCGATTATTCTCAATCTTTGCCGCGAATAAGCGATTTTTTCACTTTAGGTGATGAATTACCGCATTTTCTCAATTTTAGCCACGAGCCACGAAGTTGCCTTTATATAGAAACCGTGGATCAGCGTTTTCTTAATATTAGCCGCGAATTAGCAATTTAATTAGTTTTATCCGGTAATCAGCTCTTTCTCTCAATTTTAGCCACAAATAGGAGATTTTCCCAATTTTTTTAGCCGCGAATTAGGGTTTTTTCCTCAAATATAGCCGCGATGCCGCAAATGACGGCTTGTTCACAAATTCATCGGTAAATTAGCGTTTTTGTTCGCTTTTAGTCATGAATCAACACATTTTCCCAAATTTTAGCCGAGGACTTGGCCCAAGAATAGCACAGTTGCACGCCCATCTCACCTAAGGATCCAGGAACGGGGAATTAGCGAATTTTCTTCATTTTGCCAGAAAATTGCCTTTAGTAGAAATCGCGAACCATCCAACCATCGCATCCATGTTGGTCCCAACCATTTATTCATCACGCTTATTCTTAATTTCATTGGCGTTCTTGTCCCAACGTCAAAAAATTGGCGTTTCCTTTTAATTTTAGTCATGAATTAGCGTTTATTCTCGATACTAGGTGATAATTATCACTTTTTACTTCCATGTCCCTGTAGGGCTTAAGGTTCGGCTTAGTTAGGTAGGATTTGTCCCATAGCTCATTGGAACGCTTTCTCAGTATTAGCCGCCTAAGGGCCTACAGAAACTGGGGTTTAATATTTTTTATCTTTTTTTGGCACGTGAAGTTGCTTCCAGAATCCACGAATTCGTGTTTTTGTGCTAAATTTCAGTGGTGAATGAGCGCTCTTTATCAATTTTAACCGCGGACGTATGGTGCAAGAACAGCGGATTAATTGTTTTTCTCAAGTTTTGAGAAGGGATTTTACCCGAATTAGGCATTCGCGGTTTTCCTCGATTTTAACCGAGGACTTGCTTTTGTATACCTTTCCTAAGAATAGCGCGCGAAAAACTTGATACTCCGGAGTCGATTTTTCCATCTTTCTCTCTTCGAAAGATCGAATTAAAAGTCGATTTTTCTTCTTTGCTGAGACAAAATGAGCCTGGACGTACCCGGACGCTCCAAAAAGTACATGTCCGTGGGGGAAAGTAGGACGACTGATGGTCACCCAAGTAGATGACAAGAATCTGCCTTGATTCCAACCCTTTAAAACCACAATTTCATAGCTTTGGCACTTGCAGAAATTAATTTCGTGAAAATGGCTCTTTCAAAACCTAAATTTTATTGTTTAGAGAACAGATTTAACCTAATTACGAGGGGTTCGCTCTACCAAAAATCCAATTTCACGGAGTTGGCCTCTTTTGAATTCTGGAATTTTTTGAAGTTCTTTTGGTTCTGGTCTGGGTAATTCAAGCACTATAATTGCGCCTTTAGCTCGTGAAAAACTCAATCTTCCTGGTTTGATTCGGCACGTCCGATTTTGCACGTCGGAAAACGACGCGCAGTTTTTCTTAATTTCATCCACAGAAGAGGTAAATTGTATCCACGAAATGACCTATGTTGAGTTTTCTCTATTTTATCCACGAAACGGCCAGAATTGCGACTAGAATTGGTAAATGGCCCAACTCGCCATCGCCAACTCAAATATAATGCGTCCACCAAACAGGCAGACTCGAGATTTTTCTCTAAATTTTTGTCCCAGAGTAGCCTATGTCGTGGTTCTTCGATATCTGAACCGCCCAACTCGTACGTCCCGCCACCCCCTCTCAATTTTATCCACAAATCAGACAAATCAGCAATTTTTTATATTTTTAGTAAACTGCGCTGCCGTGAGTTACTTTTGTCCGAGGATAAGTGCAACTATCGCTTTCTTTCCTTTTTATGCACGGAGTTCTCAGCCGCGAAACAGCAAAATTCGCCGAATTTATCTGCAAAACAGCCAGAATCGCGAGGTATTTCAGCCATGAAATGGCCAAACTCACGGTTTGTCCTTGCTTCTAGCGGCAGAACACATTTTTTAAGTGCTCATAATTATTTAGTTAATAATTAGAACTAAAAATATTATTAGTACCTATAGGTATACTTCTAGTTTGTAGGGTTACAACAAGGGAAAAGTCATGAATTCAACTCGGGACGTATGCTTATTAATTCGTTTAAATTACAATTTAATTTTGCAACGGCCGCTTTTGTAGGGCTTTAGAAGGAGATTTCCCCTCTTTTCCGTCGTTCTGCTACGCTCCTACCTCTGCACAGCACAAAGCACTTGAAAAAAGAAAACAGAACGAGTACAAGAACGCCAATTAAATGCGCTCAGCGCCACACAAAAAATATCCCTCAGGTTTTGACCCTTTAAACGCCCGGGTTCTGTTAACAATGATGTATATCCCTTCTCCCACTCCTTCTTTTTCCATCCACCATCTTGCTCTTTCTACAGTTTCATCCCCAAGTGCTCTTTATTTCACTTTTAGCCTTATATGAAAACCAACCGCTAAAAGCATGAAATGAGCTTTCGACCCTACCCCCTCCATCCCCGCCCCGCCATCCGCGCAACAATTTCGCTCTCGTCACCGCCATTCTTCACTTTTCCTCGTCCTTATAGTCCATCCACTTTTCTCTCTTAAAGAAGTAAAATCCTCTTTTTGAACACGGGCGAATCCTCTTCACCCCCCCCCCCTCACCAACACCCCTCCTTTGTTCGACCCTTTACCTCCTCAACACTGCCATCATGACCAAAAGCTCACTCCCCTTCAGTCTCTCTCATTCATATACCTGTTTTTTACTGCGTGGATCCGCCCTTATAGTGTTGAAGAGTGGGGAATAGGAGGTACGTCATTGAGTAGAGAAAACTGCCCTTATTTTGGGGAGATTTTGACCGTAAAAAGGGGAGTAAATTTTCTGGTAAAGGGGGAAAAAAGGTTTGGGAGTGGTGTGCAGGTGTGGTGCGTTGTACTGAACAGTTTTGTTTAAAGGTTTGCATCACCCTGACGACGGCATGTGCCGTAATTTAAAATACCATGAATTACTTATTATGAAGTGAAACTTTTTTTTTCCAAGCACCCAACCAGTGTGGCAGTGTGGTGGTGGTAGTGGGGGGGAGGACGTTGGGCGAGAATTCATTCGGAAAGAAAGAGAATCAAACATGAATTTCCCAGCGTTGTAGGCCTTCTTTTTCCCTGTATGTACATGTATTATTCAATGTTGACGGTCGGTGGTCCGTGGCAACTAATGTTCCCGCGGAATATATAAGGCTAATGATTACTCCTCTCCACCCTCTATCAATTGACAAAGTGTCATCATCGGGGGAGCTCGTTATTTTTTCCTGACCCGTGGTGAAATTATTCCTTCGATTTTTCTGCTATTGCCTTCCCACCACCCATCAACCCCTTTTTTTCTTCTTCTTTTTAGACTACGAAGACTTTGTGCCAAGTTCATTAAACTGTAATACTTGTCAGTTTGATGAGAGTTGGTTGTTGTAAGACGGAAGATGGCGAGGGGAAGACGCAAGCGGATGGTGGCGAATTAAATGAACTAAATAGTAGTTAGTAAAGGAGTCCGAGTGAAGAGGACGAGACCTCTTGATAAGGACTTCTTCTCTGAAACCCTACTGCCCTCCACCCAGCCCCCTCGCCACGCTACACCCCCGGGGGGCCAGCGATCTACGAAGCAGCGGTAATTGGACTTTAGTTGTCCAAGTTGGTAGGGTTTCTTCCGAGGGATGGATGAGGGACGAGGAAAGAAACCATCTCTCCAAGTTCGGAAGTAGGTTGTGTGGGGTGGGTTATAGGTGGATGGAGGGGGGAGAAGCACATCCGTTCTCCCAACTTGACTATATTGACTTTTCATTTCTTCCCTCTAACCTCCCAAAATTCAAGTTTCAATATAAATTGAAAAGATGACTCATTACGTTATTAAATCAACATCTAAAGAGGTATTCCTATTGAAATTAATTAATTAAGTTGAACGCAAACTACTTTGAGTAACGGAGAATCCTTCTATTTATTTATGATAATCTTCCTCCTTTCAATTATTTAAACATGGGCTTTGTGTGAAACCCGACTAGACAGGATCACTGAGCAAAAGCTTTCGTGCCTACCCCAGTTTCATCAACAGGAATAAGGCGTAATTTAGAAATAGACTGATGGAAGAGACCCGCAGTACAATATGTCTATTATTTTAAGCTTGATCCTCTCCTCTACCTAGAGCTCTGTTGTCTCTCTCACTCGCCCTCTCTCGCTCTGTCTCTCTCCTACCGCCTATTAATCACCACGAAACCTGAAAGGGCTATTAAAATGGTACACCGAGCTTTCACTGTCCCTTCTCTTCTCTCTTGGCCTCCGCCCCCGGGCTTCAGGCGTCACGGGCGGGGCTGGAGGAGGTTCGGTGCCTGCATTGCTCGGAACTAATTCAATTGTACTTCGCCTCCCAACCCCTCGAAAACCCTCCCACCCATAACATAATTTTCGTTCAACTTCCATTGTTAACGAACTGAAGCATACATCAGATCCTCGTGGAATGGCGGAAGGGAAGAGAGAGTGGGGAGAGTATGGAAGAGGGAGGTCTTTTCGGTCGGTTTGAATATTAATTTTGCTACCAACGCTTTTTAATTGGTATATTTCGAGCTTAAAGTTAAAGGATTTAATAGTCATTAAAATTCGTTCCTTTCGACATTTTTTTTATTCCCCCGGCAAATTACTAATCCGTAATTTGTGTCCCTTAACCCCCGCCCCCATTACACGACATTTTTATAATCGTGTTAAGCTGAAAAACATACGATGCGGATGCGGAGTCGGTATCTTTTCATGGGTTTGTAAAGAGCTGCATAACGAAATCATGTTCGTCTGTGTTTATGAATCGAATTAAAGTGTTAGAATGTAGAGAGAGCATCAAAGGGCACTTTTTCTGGTGCGTTTCACATCTGCCAAAAAAAAAGGTTATACGTGAAAAACAAAACTGTGATTCTAATGGGTGGAGCCGTGGGGTGGTGGGGGTTCTGGGCTCTCTCACTGGAACAAATTGGGAGAAGTCCCTTTTAAAAAAATACATTGTTTCTGTACCGCGGGAAATTGTTCCTATTCGTGCGTGCCTGTATTTACTACGATATTCAATTCATGGAGCTCGATAGAGAGTGAGAGAACGAATAAGTCGTGGGATAAGAAAAGAAAAATTCAAAAAAAGAAAAAAAAGAAATGAACTGAAGAAAATTCGACCTAGAAAAAAAGGGAGAAAAAGTAGCATCTTATTATTTTTGCTCCGATGCCTTTCTAAGGATGTAATCCACCGCAGTATGCCTGGGCCATCTTCTTTACACTTTCTTACTTCCGCACCACTTGTTTACAAACATTTTTATTTCCTTTTTCTATTTCCTACGAGTGTTATTTTGTAATCTCGTTTCACCTTTTCTCTCGCTCTTCCCCTCCCTCGCATTCAAAGTTTTCTTTCTCG
Organism: Corythucha ciliata; assembly: GCA_038030265.1. NCBI lineage: Eukaryota > Metazoa > Arthropoda > Insecta > Hemiptera > Tingidae > Corythucha > Corythucha ciliata. Next base: position 17,689,806 of record CM075943.1, read on the forward strand.
TTCTCTTATTTTTTTTCTACGGCAAGAGGGTTTGAATCTGAATGGGAACTCGTAAAAAACAAATTTTGTTTTTCGAACTTGACCCTTTTCATTTTTTATATATTTTTTTCACGCTTCATTGTAATTTTTCGCGAGAAGAAAAGAGAGTTTCAATAAGTAGAGGGGCCTGGAGGCGTGAGTTTTCTTCGAAACGGCCTGTTCAGCTCACTCAGAGCTCGGCACGGGAATAGCATCAATTTGTAGGGCTTCACATCCAGGCAAAGGGAAGCCTTTTGACAGCCTCGCATGGTGAGAAGATTTTGTACGCCGCCCTGAGAGGCTTACGGTGACTTACAAAGTTGACCGTTGACAGACTCACAGTTCTTCGATCACAGTTTGTGCCTGTTTAGAAATCTCAGCACACTCCATAATTTGGAATAATTTGAGGTAATTAAGTCAAGTGAACTGCGAGCAGGAGATACAGAGCTGAGCCCACAGTTTTCTTGTCTCTTGGCCCAGTGCATGCGAAACTGCTGGCGAATACGGGTGAAGCAAAAATGTGCAGCACTTCTCGCACAGAGCAGCCCGAAAACTTTTGGAACGAAGCAATCAACGAGAGATTTGTGCATTTTCGCTCACAGTACATATAGTTTTACTGGTTTCACTCATTCAAGAAGCCAATGGGGAACTTGCACATTTTTCAAAAGTTGGTGTTGCTTAAAGAGGGCTCTTCCACAAGTCTATTGCTCACATCAAACTTTGAAATAAGTCAAGGATGTTTTTTTAGGGAATTTTTAAAAATTTTGAGTGGGGGTTCGATTACGTAAAAACTTACTTATTGAAATGGATGATGCGGGGAAGAGGGGGTTAGACGAGTTTAATGGGGGGACATTTTTCATGTTATTTGTAAACAAACAATTTTAGAGTTCCCTCAAATGCTTCACAAGTAAGTATTTACGTCATTTCCCCTCGCACCATCCATCCTCTTCTGAAGAACTTTGAACCTTTTTTAAAAATCTTAAAACGCACCAACCGGGTTGCAACTTCCGTTGTTATCCTTCAGTTCACGGGTCAAATCACCGGTATGCTTTTCTACCCAATCTGAGATTCATGCAAGTTCCCCATTTCATAGTATTGGCTCCTGTAAAAGCGAATGCGCTGGGTTGACCCATTCAAAAATCAAATTTCAAAGCGTTGACTCATTCAAAAAACCAACTCTGCTTGTTAGGCTCCTTCGAAGTAAGATAAATTTGACGGATTGGTCCTCAAAGAACCCAATTTCACGATTTGGACTAATTCAATAACCAAATTTTGCCCCCGCAGCCCTATAAAAAGCAATTCGTCGGTTTGTCTCGTTCTAAAACCCTCTTTTTCCGCGGACCTGACCCGTCGGAAGACACTTCACGAGATTTCACAAATAAACGATTTCTCTCACTCAAAACTTTTATTCTCATGATGGTTCCACCAAGGACGCCTGTCCCTCTTTTCGTAAGAAAGTAGGGCAATAACAGGACGCTTTCGACGGAAAGTAGGACACAAAAGTTGGTGGCCTAAGTACAAGTCAACAACGATTAATCATTCATCAGTTTGATGTTGAAGGAGGTCCGCGTTTCAAGAACGAAATAGGTTTCGAAAGAACGAAAAACACGACATTGAGATTTGAAAGAGCCAAAACTATTAAATTATAGTTTTTGAAGGAGCCAAATCGGCGAATTAGGTTTCGAAAGAGCAAAAGTCCGCAAAACTTGGGTTTGTGAGTGCCAAAATGACAAAATTTTGTGTTTGATCGAGCCAAATCCATGAATTTGCCTTTATTCAAATTAGGGTTTGAAGAAGCAAAAGCGATATTGGTTACGAAAGAGCGAAAATCCTCAGTAAAATTTGAGTTCAAGCTACTAAAATCACGAAATTAGTGTTTTTGATGTTAGCTTTTCGAATTGGTCAAAGCCGTGTGACTGTGAACTCCAGAAAGAGCCAAATCCACGAACTTTGGTTAGTGAAATAACCAACAAATGTGAAATTGTGGTTGAAATGAGCGAAATCCAGAAAATTAGGGTTTGAATGGAAAAAAAATTCAGCAAAATTTCATATTTATGTGACACAAATTGACGAAATTCGGGTTCAGAATAATCCATAATCGGGAATTTGGGTATTGAAAGAGCGAAATTCGTTTTTTGAATTACCAAAACCTGTAAAACTGATTTCAGGAAGATCTAAAACCACGAAATTTTAGTTTTAAACGCGTGAAAAATCAGCAAAATTGGGGTACTTGATAAAAAAAAATAGTGTAATTTGGTTTTTAAATTTGATTGAATTTGAAACATTGAATGGTGAAACATTTAGTTATGTAAAATCAACAGCGAAATTGTGAATTAAAAAAAACAAAAATCACGAATTTTGTTTTTTAGTCTTTAGTTTTTCACCAATTTTGGTTGTTTGGTTGAACCGAACCCTCGCGAAACATGTTTTACATTATGGCAAAGCTACGAGATTCGGTTTTTCATCATGCGAAATTGCCCCGAATCGGAATTTAAGGGATTGAAGTCCACAAAATTGGGGTTTCAAACAGTGAAAGTTCGTAAAATTGGTTGTTTAAAGACTAAACCCCACGTAATTCGCGATTTAAAAGCGATAAAATCAGCAGAATTGGCGTACGAAATAGTCAAAATTAGTGGAATTTGGTTTTCATGGTGCCAAGGAAACGTTTGGTCATGGAAGAGTGAAAATCTCCATCCAAAATATGGTGATTTAAGTGAATTTTAAAGTTTTGAGTGAAATGGAGGCATGGCGGTGTGTGGAATAGGTTCAGTAGGCAAAATCACTGTGTTGTTCTCTGAGTGGACTCAACGCTACAATCTCTCCGCCCCTGGCCCTCGACCTGACCCGGAAAAATCGAGTGAGGGAGGAGGCCCGGCTTATCAGGGCTGATCACTAATCGGAGCTGTTTTCAATTTCAGCCGCGAATGATTTCTTAATTTTAACGACTTTCACTCTAATTCTGCCGCAAATTTGCGGATTTTCTCATATTAATCCGCGAATGGGCATTTTTCTTTATTTTAGCAGTCAATGAGAGCTATATCCGCCGCTATAGCCGTGAATTAGCGGGTTTTCTCAATTTCACCCATGAAATATTTTATTAACTCAATTTTAGCCACGAATTCGCCAATTTTCTCCAGTTGATCCGTGAATTAGTTTTTTCTAAATTCTAGCTGCGAATTGAGCGCTTTGTCTCAATTTTAGCCGAGAATTACAGAATTTTTCCCAGTTTCAGCATCGTATTAGGGTATTTTCTCATCCAGTTCCAACCGTGAAGTATATATAAGTACAGAGCATTGTTTCTAAGCGTTTTTTCTCAATGAGGAAGTAACATAAAAAGTAAAAATCGCTGGAGACATTTTTTTCTAAAGAAAATGACTAAATATGACCAGGAATTGAATATTTAGTGCGTAAATGATTGATTTCGATCCGTGATTCGTATCCGTGAATTACAGTCTGAGTTAGCGATTTTTTTGTTTACTTTCCTCCATGCGAAAAAGCTTTTTTTCTCAATTTTAGTCATGAAGTAGTCCTCGAGAAACCTTAACCAGGCGTTTACTTATTATTAGCTGAGCCTGCTGAGAGATTCATTGCTGATTTTTCAGTTTAATAGCCGCGCATTGGCGCTTTTTCCGAATTATGGGTGTGAATTAGCGTTTTTCTCAATTTTTAGCTTCGTGAATTACTGTTTTATTGTGTGCTATGCGACGAAATATCACTTTTCTACGGTGAATTTCAGCGAATTTTCATACTTTTTGCCTCGTACTTGCCCCAAGATTAGCACATTTAGCGCACTTTCAATTTTAGCACCCTTTTTAAGGCCCTTATACGTATAATGTTTGTGGTTAGCGTATTTTGCCTATTTCAGCCGTAAAGATGCCTTCAGATACCGAGAGTTGGTGAATTTGTATCAATTCTACGGCAAACGGCACTTATTCTCAATATCCCACAGCGCTGCTGCGCTGGCTCCCTGAAAAAAAGTATAATCTCTGAGTGTCTTATGCTTCTGGAAGAGAAAAATCACCCGAGTGCGGCTTTTTTTATATATGTCCAAGGCGTGTGAATCTGTGTGTCATCAGCTACAGATGGACAAACTCAAATTCTATGGTTTGGACTTAACATCCTTGGGACTACTCGTGTCCTACCTCGACCATCGGCTCGTGAGTGTCCTATTTAATGATAAGGCCTCAGACGCGTGTCATGTCTTGTTCGGTGTGCCGCAGGGCTCAGTTTTGGGGCCAATACTTTTTTATTATTTTTATTAATGACCTTCCGTTCTTCTTCCCTTGTTATGGACTAACTCCCGTTCTATACGTGGTTGATGCTCCATCCTGACGCCGAGCTGTGAATACAAGGAAAACTGTGTCGCTCTGGTAGAGGATTGTTACCGGAACAACCGGCTTTGTCTGAATACCCAAAAAAACCCAGCACATTGATTTCTCTCCTACCAAACCGGCTTGCTCTCAATCGTCGGTGAAAATGCTCGGTTTGGTGATCGATTGACTGGGATGGAAACCTCACATCGAATCGATGTCAAAAAAGTTGTCCAAAGGTTTGTTCATTCTTCGACGTATCAAACTTTCTGTGACCAACGACGCGCTTGTCCAGACATATTTTACATTTTTCCACTGCCACATTGTGTATGGAACTCTGCTCTGAGGTGATTCTGTGGACGTTGGCAAGTTTTTCGCTTTGCAGGAAAGAGCAGTTTGGATTCTGAGCGGACTGAGGCCTCGAGACTGCTGTAGGGATGCGTTTAAGGATCATGGCATTATGACCGTCTACGCTACGGTGACGGCTTGCATTTCAGGGACGTCCAATCGTATGAGATCAGAGGGAATCAATCATTCGACAGTATCCAACCACATTGCGAAACGCTCATTTTCACATCCTTAATGTATGCGGGGGGGGGGGAGTTTGGATAAGTATTATTATTATCATTATTATTATTAGCGCTATTGCCCAATTTCGTGGCTGTCGCAGCTACAAAAACCGGATTCCGGGCTGTTGACCAATTCTAAAACGAATTTCGCGGTTTTGGCTCGTGGTACAGCGTAATTTTACAGGTCTGACCCGTTGAGATAACAAAATTTCGCCGGATTGGCCCATTCAAAACTAATTTAGTTGGATTGCCCCCTACCTCACCCCACCACAACCTTTTCGATTGTTAGGGTTACCCAAAAACCCAATTTGGAACGTTCGATTCTTTTTTTGCCCGTGAAAGAAAGGCGTTTGACTTATTTTTCCTTTATAAATTGGTTTTAAAACTTCCATGGAGTTTACTAATTTGAACCCAATTTCGCTAAGTGTTCTAATAAAAGTCAAATGGTGGGGCTTGCTCACCTCTCTCCTACAACCAATTCGCCGATTTCGCCCTCCCCCCTCCTAGAACGCTCATTTGCCAAACCCCCCTCCCCTCCTTCATTAAGGAGGTGAAAATGAGAGTTTCGCAATGTGGTTGGATATTGTCGAAGTCTCGTCGCCCAGAGTGGACCAACGAGGTACGGAGGTCCCTGTGTGTTTGCATTGCGTGGCCAACTGTTTGAGGGACCAAAAACAGACTTATCACTGTGCGAGAACCCCTTTAACGGCTCGTTTGAGCGGAATGAAAATGACCGCCGTGGAATCCGATTATCCGGGCTTTTAGAGCGGTAATTTGGTCCTGTCAATTGACTTTTAGTGCCCTGGATCAAACAATTTTCCCTACACATCTAGTATACAAAAGGGTAGAGAGCACAAGAACGTCAGGAGCGATCCACAAACTCGTTTGTAGTGTTGTGTATCACCATAATCCCTCGTAATGCAGTATCTACGGCATATCTAAGATGGCCTGTTCTGTAAAATTCCGGGAACAGGAAAATTACACGTTGTTTTCACCGTGGTTTGTTGAGGGAGGATATTTTGATTACATCTCCCTTGAATCTCCTTCCACAGATTTTCTTTTTTTTCCTTTTTCTTTATTATTTTTTTTTCAATGCGTGGGAGAGAAATGGAAGATCTCATCCCCTGTGTCTAATCGTCAGCTGTGGCAGAGCGTGACTCTCTTTCTGCTTACCGTGCGTAACTTCAAAGAAGAGGTCGCTTACAAACGCAATTGAAATTATTCATCCTCTTCTTCCATGAATATCCTGCGTGAAAGCTTTAATTAAATGAAATTTCCTTCGCCCTTCTTTAATTTTATAAAGAGGATCCCTCCCGTTAGTAACAGATCTGACTCTCGTTAATATGAAAAGAAGTTGTATGGATCTGACCGCCTGCTGCATGGTTAGCTGTTTGATTTATTTTTAACAAAACTCCTTATTGTGTCAGGTTTTCAAATATTGGATTTTTTTCCAATTCAAAGAAAAATATTGGAAAAAAAGGACTCTCCGGGCTTATGGTTGTAGAAAGGAAAATGAAATGGGCTTGAATATAAAAAAAGAACAACGGATAATCCAGCTTAATTAAGCACCCCCTCAACAAAAGCTTCGACCAGGCAAACAAACTGGAAATATACCTTCGCCTACCACGACTAGCTTACAACATCCATCGGAAACTCCCCCTCCCCCCTCTTACCACTCTCATCTCCCAGACCGTTCCATTTTCAAGCCATTTCTACTTTGCTCATCCCTAGCTTTCCCACTGATGTGGGGTAGCCTTTCAATTCTTCCCCTCTACCATCCCAACACGCACACACCCTAACAACCGTGCCTCTTTTCACCAAAAATATAAAAGGCTAAGTTTGATGAATACGAAGAGGTGGTCGTTGTGAAAGAGAATGATGAGTATCAGTGGAGGGGGGTGGATGAGGGTGAAGGGGTTTGCAGGATTGACTGTGAACCTTTTGCACAATGTATGACATTTTCATCAAGGGAGGAAAAAAAAAACTCGTCCACCACCACCACCACTCCTCTTTAACCAATGCCAGCGCTGTTTATTGAAATTTCAATTTCGCCCTGTTTTTGAGAAAGATTGTCAAGTACTATGGGAGAATTGGAAGACAACTTCAATTTCTTTACATGTACGGGAGCGATATTAATCAGCGATACCCTGGGCCTTCAACCCTTTCACTGTTGGTGACACTCGAAATATCTCGAGTGCGAGGCTTTTCTCTCAAAGTCAACAAACTGAATATTCCAGTCCAAAGAGGCTACCAAGAGCTAGGTGGAGTGCCAACTCGTGAGTAGTGTCGAGGGTATAAAGAGTAGCGGTCTCTTGCGATATAATAATTGTTTACTGAGGTGGAACTAACTCAATAAATTCCGGCCATAACAAAAAGACAAAGAAATATTCAGAAACAGGATGCATGGATGCGTTTATGCCTTTCAAATTAGACACTTCGGTTTAAGTTTTGAATCAAAATATTTGTTTGACGCTTTTGATGTTCCTCCCTTTCCCCTAAAGTTGCTTTAAAATTAAGGAGAACTTCCCCTCTATAAGCTTTGGGATTCGAAGAGCGGTGGTGAGGGAGAGGCTAGTCAATTAAACTATCTTCATGCAGCAGAACAAGTTATAATCATCCAGTTTGAACTGAACAAGAAGAGTTATCAGAAAGCGTGTAAGGTGATGAAGTGTTGGTGTTGTGAGAGAGGGGAGGGTGTAGAAATTGGGAAGTCCCTTGATGTTAACATCCTTATACTTTGACAAGGCCGCTTGAGAAGTTCTGTTTTGGGATGACCAGGGGTGGATGAGTTTATAGAGGCGCGCGGATACCATTAAACTTGGGGAAATGATCTTATATGAAATGAATATGAACAGACCCCCCCCCTTCCCACCTAACCAGCGGTTGAGTAAACCTTTACACCAAAAGTTGGCCTTTAATTTACGTGTAAATTGTAGCGCTTCCGTCTAATTTGTCTGACTCGAATTGTCGGGGTTTAAACAGTTATGTGTCAAGCTCCCGCAGGTATTTATTTATTTGCGTTGTTTCGGCAGCGCTTATCTTACAGTCAGTCACCTGTAATCAGTTCTGGTAAATAACGCTCGTAAAAAAGGAGAGAAAAAAAAATGTAAAAGATCCCCTCCCGGGAGATAACGCCACACCCCAAAAAACAACACACAGCCCACTTGAGTAAAATGCCATATTTTAGTTCGTGATTAATTTCCAACTGCAACGTTTGCCTATAATTTCAGTCGTAAGTACTTTTAAACGTATTTTTTTCATGTCTTATAACTGGACCACAACAGAAAACAATTGAATTTTAAGCCTTCCCGCCGGCCCCTGAGGTCCTCCTGCAGTGGTGGGGTGGAGGTGCGGTCTATGTCGTGCCGCACATTGGGACATGATTGGACTGAGATTTTTTATTTGTTCAAGAATTCGCGTCTCCCCACCCCCACCCCGCATGAAAACGTTAACACCCTTACTACGCCGCACCTTCCATTCTATACACGCTTCATTCGGCTCATTAACCAAGTCAGTGATACCAGATGTTCGGCGAAGTGGCGAACTAACACCATAAAGTCCCTTGGTTACTACAGATTCAAGCCTATGGCCGAGCTGAGACCATTAATGGGCAGCATGTGGCGCTAGCCCTATAAATTCAATGCTGTTCTGCAAGCTCAGGACCATATACCTGCAAAACCTCGTAAGGTTTCGAGTTGATCTGATGAAACTGAGGCTGTTGCTGCTTCTCTGAAAGTTTCATATCGATAAGATAAGAAATACCAACAATATAATCGATTGTTGCAACATCGATTTCCGAGAGGCTTCAGAACGGTGGTAAAATCCTCGTATGTCCAAAGACTATTCTAGAACACTTCTTACTGAACATTCTGGCCCTTCCATGATTTATTATTGAGAAAATATGCATTTTTCTTCATAACTAATCGATTGCATAATTTAAAAGAGTAGAGAGCCAACACTCTCTACACATTTTTTTGTGTATACTGTAAAATTTTGATTTTTGAGCACACGAGGTTTTGCAGGTCGTCTTGCTTGTTCGTTTTATACAAGAAAAACACGCTCCAAAATCGAATTTTCAGTTATTTAAGGAGTCTGCAATTTTATTTTGGGTGAAAATTGGCGAAGGCCCCTGTTTTTTGACTGAACAATTCAGTTTCCTTGAGGACCGGACAATGAGGAAGTTTCACATTTTCCAAAAATATTTGTTTTCGATTAGGCACATCAATCCTTCCACGTAAATAAATAAATAAAAATTGTAAGCCCTTCAGAAATATTTTTTATTTCTCAACAAAAGTTGGCATATTTGAAATCCGGAAAACGAACATTTTCCGCAACGTAATCGTCGTTGTATTCTCTGTCCTTTTCATGCCTCTAAATAGCTCATCTGTTTATCCTCCACTATTTTATTATTGGAGAGCTCTAGTAGAAAATAAGGCAAAGAAACACAACAAACCGCTCTTCGACAGCAACGTTAAAGGTGACTTTTTTTCGGAAAGCGCCTATGACGCAAACATGCTAGCTGGCGTGTTTGAAATGACCTAAAACTTCAAAAATCGCGTATTTATTAACTGTTGAATTATTCTACGAACGGATCACGACTTATGCTCTATTTTAGCATAAATAAACCTTATAAAATAAATTTATGAATAAGTTCTGACCCATGAAACTTCCTCATTTTTGGGGTCTATGTTCCATTCCTGGGCCTATGTGCGATTACATGAGTTCTTAGATCTCCTTGGTGGATGAGGTATACAGGCGGGGTGGGACTATTGTTCGTGCCCCACCGGTCCTGAGATCTCTATAGTTGATCATTATTACGACGTATTTGACAATTTTTACACGTTTTCACTTGCCCCCCCCCCTTGAACGTGGGCCGCACAGCAAGGCCATCGGTGCAGGTCTCCAGCGAACGTTTATTCGCGTTTTTTCTCAATTTCAGCCTTAAGGGGGAACAGCAGTGATGATTCCTCGACCCCCCTCCAATCACCCTTCGTCTACTACTCGCCATTCATTTTCTGGCCTTATTTCTGCTCCAATTCTGGTTTTTAAGGACTCGTTCTAATCTTCAAGAAATTTCGCATATGCAGTAGTTTTCCTTTTTTCAAATAACTCGGGAAAAAAACGTTAAATTACAAGGTGAAAGTTCAAGGCGACTTTAAAATAACTTCTGGGATGAAATTTGAAAAAAGAAGAACTACTGCACATGCGGAATTTTCTGAAGATTAAAACGAGCCCTTAAAAACCAGGATTGGTGTAGAAATAAGGCCAGAAAACGTATGCCGAGTGGTAGACGAGGACTGATTGGAGGGGGGTCGAGGAATCACCCGTGCAACTCCCCCTTAAAGAGTCTATAAAACGTGAAGTAGCGCTTTTTCTCAATTCTGGCTGTGAAAGAGCCTCCATACACCTCGAATTAGCGTGTTTTTTTTTGTTTTTTTTTTACTTTGACCAACCATTAGCAATCTTTCTCAATTTTATCCGCGAATTAGCTGCTTTTTTCCATTGAAGCCGAGGACTTGGTACAACAATAGCACACTATCGAGCTTTTTCTTGATACCAACAGTGAAAGAGCCTCTATTGACCACAAATTAACCTGTTATTTCAATTATAGCCATACGAATGAGCGTTTTCTTTCCAGAGTTTATCCACTATCGACCGCTCATCCTCAATTTAGCCGTGAATTAGCAATTTCATATTGTAGAAGGGTGAACTTGCTGTACGTCGACTTGTCAAGAGTTTATGAAATTCTTGGTCTCTATGCTAGTATTTTTCCACTAATCCATTAAATTTTTTAAAATTTTACCCACGTACCAGAGGTTTTTTAAACGCTAACTGCAAATCAGTGTTTTGTTTTATACTTGAAACCTCAAATGAACGATTTTGCTCACTTTTAACCACGGATTAGCACTATTTTTCAATTTTTGTTGAGGATTAGCGACTTCTTTCGCCTCCTCTCACAAGTTAGTTCTTTTTCTCAATTTTAGTAGTGAAAAGGTCCTCTTTAAACCACGAATCATTGATTTTTCCCATTTTGTAGTTATTTATTTTCACATTTCGGTCTTAATCGAGTGCTCTTTCTGAATCTTAGGCGAAAATTAGCTATTATCCCAATTTTATCAAGAATTAGCTGTTTTTTGAATTTCGCATGGAAATTACCGGTCTTACCCGTGTAGCCGCTTTTTTTTTTTTCAATTCCGGCCGTGAATCAGCGATTTTCCTCACTTGTAGCCACAAAAATAAGCCCTTTATCTTAATTTTAGCTGCGAGCTCGCGTTTTTTCTCGATTTTGGCCGTGAACCAGTGCGCTTTCATAATTTTAGCCGTGAATTAGCGATTTCTCACACTTTATGTCACAAGTTAGTGTTTTTTGCTCAATTTTAGTCGCGAATGATCGACTTTTTTCTTCTTCTTTCGGCTGTGAACGAGTTTCTGTATTTGGACGGAAATTATTGATTTTTCCCAAATTTTATTCGTGGATTCTGCGGATTTTTCTAAATTTTAACTGCAAATTATCGATTTTTTACACCTCAATGTCCGCGATTTGGAGCTTTTTCTCAAACATATTCGCGATCGAGCACTTCACTTCAATTTTTCTTCCCTTGAAGCAACAAGTAATAAGCGCGTTTTCTCAAGTTTAGCCGCAAACACGCGCTTTTTCTCAATTTTAGCCGTCAAAGGGCCGTGGTAAGCAACGAATTATCAATTTTCTCAATTTTAGACGCGAGTGAGGGTTTTTTTGTTCGAATTTCCCCCGTGAACGAGTGCTACTTCTGAATTTTAGGCGCTAATTACTGTTTTTCCCAATTTACCCGCGAACTAGCAATTTTAAAAATTTTAATTGCGAATTACCGCTTTTTTACGCGTGTATAGCTGCGCATTAGCGCTTTTTCTCAATTTTGGCCGCGAGCGATTGATGATGTTTATCAATTTTATGCCGTAAATTATGATTTCTCTCACTTCTTCACGACTTGGCATTTTCTCTCGATTTTAACCGTGAAAGGTCCTTCGTAAACCGCGAATATAAGATTTTTCTCAATTATAGACAAAAATGAGCGGTTTTTTTCCTGCAAATTTCAGCCGCGAACAAGTGCTATTTCTTAATTTTAAGCGCAATTAGCGATTTTTTACAATGTTATCCGAGAATTAGCGGTTTTGTCTGAATTTTAACGGTGAGTTACAGTTTTTCTACACGTTCAGTTCAGCCACGCATTAGCGCTGTGTTCAATTTTTAGCCGTGGATGAGCCCTTTCTTTCAATTTTAGCCACGCGGTTTTCTCGGTTTCGGTCACGAACCAGTGCTCTTTTGCAATTTTTGTCACGATCGAGCGATTTTTCTCAAATGTTGCCGGGAATTAGCAGTCTCGTTCAATTTTAGCAGCGAACGAGCGCTTTTTTTTACTTAGCCGTAGCGTTTTCTCTCTTTTTTTGACCGCCAACAGCGATTTTCTCTATTTTAGCCTGCGAACTAGTGCTCTGTATCAATTTAAGTCGTTTTTCTCAATTTTAAACGACGTGAATTGGTGACATTTTCACTCATAGCCATGAATTAGCCCTGGACATGCCCTAATAACAGCACATTAGTGGGATTCCTCAACATTGGCCGCCTATCAAGACCTAAACAAACTGGAGTTCGGCGTTGTTTTGTTATCTCGTGACGGTGACTCCCCCCTCCGTGTACGAACTTTTTAGTTCTCACGCATGTGTGAGGAACTTGATCCCCCGGCGTGCTCTTGCGCGGACGTGCAAAGCTGTTGAAGAGGCAGAACTAGGAAATATTTTTTTAGAGCACTCATTTGGGCCAAACCCGAGAAGTTATTTTTCCAGAGAGCCCAAACCGCGAAATTGAATTATGAAATAGTGAAATACGTGAAATTCGTTTTTTCTCTTCCTGTCAGGCTGTCAGTGATTGACTTTCAGAGCAGCCAGAGCCATAAGATTGGGTTTGGAGAGAGCTACTAATCCCAAGGAATTGTTTTTCTTCCTAGGAGAAAAACCTGCGAAATCGTATTTTTGAGTGAGCCGATTGTGCGAATTTTGTTTTTTGATGGATCAAAAACCGCGAAATTGTCGCTGTTTTGTTTTTCTAATTGAAACCTAAAGACAGACAGACCACACACGACAGACCGAAAACCAATTTTTTCAACTTTTCTGAGGTTGTACATCAAGATTGTGAAGTCAGCTCGGACTCGATTTTTTTCACGAACACCGTACTTTCATCCCAGTTGAGAACATGGAAGTAATATCCGATTTTTCAACGTCTGAACCCCGCTAAATTGGTTTTTGAAGAGCCAAACCCGTGGATTGGTTTTATTCCGTGCCAAATCCTCGGAAACGGTTTTCCAATAGCTAAATTGACGAATATTGGAGTTTAAACGACCTAACATCGTGAAAATGACTCTTGTTCGAGACGACACAGTGAAATTCCACCGTCGTCTCAGGAGTTGAAATTTTCTGGTTATCTCCTTGAAGGCCCGTCACGGTTGTTCTCTTCCTTCAAAAGTACTTTACGCGCTACGACACGTTTGGCTCACAGACCGCTGCATGCGGCCAGAATGGGTGGGGGGGCATACATGCTGTGATCTCATTGAATATCCTCGATTTTTAGGGTAATTTACTAGGCTGAAGGTTAATGTAAAGTTGAAAAGGAAAATAATGAGAAAACTACTTCATAGTTCTAATTTCTAAAGTCTAAATTTAGTTTATTTGTGTACGACGATGTCGTGGCATCCGTCTTCACTTAATTTGGTAGATTAACCGAGTATCATTCAGGCGGCTTCGGTAGGTACCGCCACGTCTTTCACTTTTTTACGGCGGACTATTCGCGTTCTCCTGGTTGTCTTCACTGGCTCAGAAGTCGTTACTGTGCTCGTCCGTTTTCCTCCTCCAGTCTTTTTAACTCTTCCGATCAATTCACTTTGTTGTTCTCCTTCGACTTCTTCGTAGTCATTGTATGTTTTCGAACCATGTTTGGTGGTTTGCCCCAAACCGAATCGACCATATCCGTACCCGTAATTCGAGTTCTTGGACGATTTCCTTCCTCTTGACGTAACTGGTGTGTAGTACTCTTCGAATTCATGGCGTGACTTGCCCGTCAGTTCCTGATCGACAACTTGTTTTGTCACGCTCGATGAGTTCCTCGTTCGGGTCGTAACGGGCGTGTAGTACTCTTCGAACTCACGACGCGATTTTCCCGACGCTTCCTGATCAGCAATTTGTCTTATCTTTTTCGATGATTTGCTTCTTCGGGACGAAACAGGCGTGTAGTACTCCTCGAATTCATTAAGAGACTTACCAGATGGTTGCTGACCAGCAACTTGTTTCATCGTGCTCGACGATTTTCTTCCTCGAGACGTCAGAGGCGTGTAGTACTCTTCAAATACAGGACGTGACTTGCTCGACGCTTGTCTGCTAATCTTTGACGATGTTCTTCCTCTTGACGTAACTGGTATGTAGTACTCTTCGAATTCATGGCGTGACTTGCCCGACAATTCCTGATCGACAACTTGTTTTGTCACGCTCGATGATTTCCTTATTCGAGATGTAACGGGCGTGTAGTAGTACTCTTCAAATTCATGACGCGATTTACCCGACGCTTCCTGATCAGCACTTTGTCTTATCTTTTTCGATGATTTGCTTCTTCGGGACGAAACTGGTGTGTAGTACTCCTCGAATTCATTAAGAGACTTACCAGAAGGTTGCTGACCAGCAACTTGTTTCATCGTGCTCGTCGATTTTCTTCCTCGAGACGTCAGAGGCGTGTAGTACTCTTCAAATACAGGACGTGACTTGCTCGACGCTTTTCGGCTAATCTTTGACGATGTTCTTCCTCTTGACGTAACTGGTATGTAGTACTCTTCGAATTCATGGCGTGACTTGCCCGACAATTCCTGATCGACAACTTGTTTTGTCACACTCGATGATTTCCTCGTTCGAGACGTAACGGGCGTGTAGTAGTACTCTACGAATACAGGACGTGACTTGCTCGACGCTTGTCTGCTAATCTTTGACGATTTTCTTCCTCGAGACTTCACAGGCGTGTAGTAGTCCACAAATTCATACAGGGACTCGTCCGACTCTTGCTGGTCGGTAGCTTGTCTTATCAAGTTCGCTACACCTGGGCTAGCTTCACTCGATTTTTTCAAAATCTTGGCTAGACTTTTCAAGTCCTGCTCTTGAATTGGTTCGTCTTCTTTCGAATCTCCGCTCAAGTAGGGAAGTAACATCTTCATGACGTCCATCGCAGTATTTTTTGCATAATTTACCGCACTCTTCACTTTGTTTGCTACGTGGTTTTTCACATTATTCACCGTTTCTGCTACCGCGTTTTTCATATTTCCATACAGTCCAAAGAAATCGTCGGAGCCTTGTTGTCGCGATGATTTTCTCGACTTGTGCCCTGACCGCCGCCCTCCTCGTCTTCTGCTCTCAGAGCGCGATCCGTAGTATCGTGAAGGTCGTCTTCTTGATGTCATACGCCGTGAGCTTCTTCTTCTTGAAGGTCTTTCCCATCGCCACTCTTCGTAGGATTCTACAGATTCGTCTTCATCATCCTTTTTCGGTTCCTCTTCTTGGCTCTCTTCAACTTCATATTCTTCATAAGAGTCTTCGTCGTCGGTAGGAGGCGCAGGCATGTCTTTTTTATTGACTAAATCGTCTTCATCGAACGATTCATCAAATCCTTCATCCTCATCATCATTGAGTGTTGAGTTGACTTTGTCTTCTTCCTCGTCCTTTTCTGCTGGGAATTCCTCGGTATTCTCGGTCAAAGTCTTTTGCTTCGCTGTTTCTTTCACTGTGGTACTCTCTAGCTCAGTTAGGCTTTCAGTAATTTCATCGCTACTTTCCTCGCTGCTGACTTCATTAGAATCAGTCGAAGTGAGTTTTGGAGCATCCAGGGTCGAAGTTTTTTGGTCTTGGTCGTAAACGGTCGAAGCGGCGAGTTCGACGGTCATTTCGGTTTCATCGTAGTCGTCGTCCTCATCCTCAGCCAGAGATAGCTCCGGAGTGGCTAGGGTTGAAGCTTGTAGACTCTCGATTTCTTCTGCAAGATTGTCGTTGTTAGCAGCAGGTTGCTCACCTGTCGCTTCCGTTACGTCGACATCGACAGCAAAGGAATCCGACTGTTCCGAAGAATCCGACCCGTCGGTCTGTTCTTCACTGGATGATAGACCTTGAGCAGCAAGGATCGAAGCCTCTAGATTCTTGATTTCTTCTGTAAGATAGTCCTCTTCGTCATCCTCAACATCATCTAATGACAGCCGAGGAGCGGCAAGGTTTAAAGCTTGTTGACTCTCGATTTCTTCGACGAGATCGTCGTTCATAGCAGCAGGTTGCTCACCTGTGGCTTCCTCTACGTCCCCTACGACAGCGATAGAATCCGACTCTTCCGAAGAACCCGATCCTTCGTCTTGGGGCACTCGAATAATTTGCTGCGATTCCTCTTCCACGCTTTCTTGGTCGATAATTTCATCAGATTCCTCTTCGTCACGCTGATCCGTCCCTAAACTCTGACTTTGAGCAGCAAGGGTCGAAGCCTCTGAATTCTCGATTTGTTCTGCAAGATCGTAATTGCTATCAGCAGGTTGTACGTACGTAATTTCTGTTACTTCATCGTCCGCATTGACATATTTCGTCGCTTGAATTTGCCCCTGGGAGTTTTCTTCGGTGCTTTCCTCGGATTCCTCAGATTGCTCTTCGTGATCCTCAGCCTCGTCCAAAGTCAGCTGTGAAGCAGCAAGGGTTGAAGCTTGTTCACTCTGGATTTCTTCGGCGAGATATTCATTGTTGGCATTGTTGGTGGTGGGTAGTCCATCCAAGGATTCTGTTACCTCGTCGCTTGCAACAATTGTTTCCATGACTTCTTCAATTTGGTCTTGAGATTCACTTTCCGCGTTCTCCCCATCGATAGTTTCAACCAACTCCTTTTTGTCATCCACGTCCTCATCGGTAGGGAGCGCCTGAGCGGCGAGGGTGGCCATGTCTTGATTTTCAATTGCTTCAGTCAGATCGTCACTGCTGGCCGTGGGTTCCTCGCTCGTGGTTTCTGTTACTTGATCGTCAGCAGTGACATATTTCGCTGATTCTGTTTCCTCTTCAGTATCGTCTTCGATATTTTCCTCAGAATCATCTTCAGCCGACAGGTTCTGATTGGCAAGAACAGACGCCTGCTGATTCTCCGTTTCTTCGTTACCTATGGGTTGACTGTCGGTGTTTTCTGTATCTTCACCGTCGGAAACATTTTCGTCATCCTTGTCCTCATTTACCGGAATCTCCTTGTTAGCAAGTGCTAAAGCCTCTTGATTTTCGATTTCGTCAGCGCGTTGCTCGTCTGTCGATTCCGTCACTTTGTCGTTGACTGTGGCGAACTCCGCTTGAGTTTGTTCCTCAGTTACTTCTTCGGTACTTTCCTCTTCGTTAGATTCATAGGAAGAAAGCTCCTCCTTGTCATCCTCAGAGGCTGAATCTTCTTGATTTTCAATTGCTTCGGCAAGATCGTCATTATTGTCCATGGGTGTCTCGCCCGTGACTTTTGTTACGTGATCATCGGCAACGACAGATTTTACTACTTCTGCTTCTGTTCCCTCCTCAGTAACGTCTCCATCATTTTCCTTGACGATAGTTTCCTCAGATTCTTCTTCAGCAGACCGCCCCTGTTTGGCAAGAACCGACGCCTGCAGGTTCTCGGATCCTTCGTCATCAATGGGTTGACTATCGGTGTCTTCTGTAAATTCATCGTCCAAAACAGTGGCTTCCGTGATCACTGCTTCAATTTGGTCTTCAGGCTCGTCCGCAGTGTTTTTCGCTTCGACGATTTCTTCAAATTTCTCTTCGTCACTCTCGGTGGCAGTTCCTGATTAGCATTAACTGACACCTGTTCGTCGTTGTTAACGGTGAGTTGCACGTCTGTTGATTTGGAGACTTCAATGTCAGTAAGAGCAGCCTCCGTGACTTCTTCAATTTGGTCCCGAGTTTCGTCGGAAACATCTTCGTCTTCCTCGTCCTCATTTGCCGGGATCTCCTGGTTAGCAAGTGCCGAAGCCTCTTGATTTTCGATTTCTTCAGCGATTTTTTCGTCGCTAGCAGTGGGTTGTTCACCTATCGATGCTGTCCCCTTGTCGTCAACAGTGACAGCCTTTGTGACCTCCGCTTGAGTTTCGTCCTGGGATACGTCTTCGGTACTTTCCTCTTCGAAAGATTCTTCAGATTCTTCTTCGTCGTCTTCATATTGTTCAGAAGACAGCTCCTCCTCGTCATCCTCATCAGCAACGGTTGAAACCTCTCTATTTTTTGCTTCTTCGGTGAGCTCGTTATTGCCACCAGCAGATTGCTCGCCTGTTGGTTCCTCAACTTCACTGTCCGAAGCTGTAGATCTTGTGACTTCTTCAATTTGGTCATGATTTTCTTCAGAAGTATCTTTTTCGCCCTTGATCTCGTGAGTGGCGAGGTTCATAGCCACTTGATTCTCAAATTCTTCAGTGAGACTGTTTTCAGCATCAGTAGATAGCACATCGGTTAATTTCGGTACGTCATCGTCAGCAACCACAGATTCTGTGTTTTCAGGTTCTGTTTGCTCCGTAGTATCCTCGATTTCTTCAGCGAGATCGTCACTGCTACCAGCCCATTTTGCGTCTGTACTTTCAGGTACGTGGTCGTCGACAATGACTGACTCCATGTTTCCCATATCTGTTTGATCTGATTTTGCTTTGTCCTCGTCCATGGTGGCCTCAGCTACATCGTCGTTGCTGTCAGCGGGTTGCTCATCCGTCGTTTCCGTAACTTCTCCTTCAGTATTTGTTTCAGATTCATTTGTTGTGTTCTCCTCGTCGGTAGTTTCCTCGGATTTCTCTTCGCTGTCCTCGTCCTCACCCGGTGAAGTCTCCTCGATTTCTTCAGCGAGATTGTCATTGCTAACAGTTATTTTCTCGTCAGTTGTTTTTGAAACTTTACTGTCGGTTACAGTAGCTTCTGTGACTTCAGCTTCTACTGTAGTAGGTTGAACGTAGGCAGTTTCCGTCGTATTATCTGATTGCGTGACGTCAGATTCTGTTTCGACGGTTTCCTCGTCAGTAGCCCCCTCGGATTTATCTTTGTCTACACCTTCAGAGAGAGCCCGAGTGGCAAGGGTCGAAGCGTCAGTTTCCTCGGCAAGATCGTCATCACTAGCAGAAGATTGCACGTCGGTGGTTTCCGTTACTTCACTGTCGACGGTGACAGGCTTCGTGAGTTCTGCTTGAGTTTGGTCATCTGATAAATCTTCGGTGATTTCCTCGTCTTGGGTGAATTCATCGGATTCCTCTTCGTCATCATCATCCTCCTTAGTAGACGGGTCCTGAGTAGCAATGGTTGAAGCGTCTTCATTTTCTGTATCTTCAGTGAGTTCGTCGTTGCTAACAACAGGTTGCTCGTTTGTGGATTCTGTTACTTTATCGTCGACAGTAGTTGTTGTTGTGACTACTTTGTCAGTTTGGTCTAGAGATTCGTCGACAGCTCCATCAGACTCGCCTTTGTCGTTTTTACCCTCGTCTGAAGAAAGCGCCTGAGTTGCTAGGATTGAAGCCAGTTGATTCTCG
This sequence comes from Corythucha ciliata, assembly GCA_038030265.1. NCBI lineage: Eukaryota > Metazoa > Arthropoda > Insecta > Hemiptera > Tingidae > Corythucha > Corythucha ciliata. The sequence goes on from CM075943.1 coordinate 17,709,273, forward strand.
ATTTCTTCATTGATTGCAGTTGGTTGCTCATCTGCAGTTTCCGTTGCCTCACTGAGGGCTGCTACTGACTTCACAATTTCGACTTCAGTTTGGTCCACCGATTCCTCTTCGGTACTTTCCTCCTCGATAGATTCCTCATCATCTTCGTTATCCTTATCATCTCCTTCATCCTCGTTCTCTTCAGAGGACGATTGCTGTTCTTCATTTTCAATTTGCGAAACTGTTCGGGATTTATTCTTTAGTAGTCGGTATACTGTATTTCGGATGACATTGGAATCACCGGTGTCATCTTGGTTGTCTGCTGCAATTTCGGACACCGTCGTTGCAGTGTCAGTTTGATCTGATTTCGCTTTGTCCTCGTCCATGGTGGCCTCAGCTTCATCGTCGTTGCTGTCAGCGGGTTGCTCATCCGTCGTTTCCGTAACTTCTCCTTCAGTATTTGTTTCAGATTCATTTGTTGTGTTCTCCTCGTCGGTAGTTTCCTCGGATTTCTCTTCGCTGTCCTCGTCCTCACCCGGTGAAGTCTCCTCGATTTCTTCAGCGAGATTGTCATTGCTAACAGTTATTTTCTCGTCAGTTGTTTTTGAAACTTTACTGTCGGTTACAGTAGCTTCTGTGACTTCAGCTTCTACTGTAGTAGGTTGAACGTAGGCAGTTTCCGTCGTATTATCTGATTGCGTGACGTCAGATTCTGTTTCGACGGTTTCCTCGTCAGTAGCCCCCTCGGATTTATCTTTGTCTACACCTTCAGAGAGAGCCCGAGTGGCAAGGGTCGAAGCGTCAGTTTCCTCGGCAAGATCGTCATCACTAGCAGAAGATTGCACGTCGGTGGTTTCCGTTACTTCACTGTCGACGGTGACAGGCTTCGTGAGTTCTGCTTGAGTTTGGTCATCTGATAAATCTTCGGTGATTTCCTCGTCTTGGGTGAATTCATCGGATTCCTCTTCGTCATCATCATCCTCCTTAGTAGACGGGTCCTGAGTAGCAATGGTTGAAGCGTCTTCATTTTCTGTATCTTCAGTGAGTTCGTCGTTGCTAACAACAGGTTGCTCGTTTGTGGATTCTGTTACTTTATCGTCGACAGTAGTTGTTGTTGTGACTACTTTGTCAGTTTGGTCTAGAGATTCGTCGACAGCTCCATCAGACTCGCCTTTGTCGTTTTTACCCTCGTCTGAAGAAAGCGCCTGAGTTGCTAGGATTGAAGCCAGTTGATTCTCGATTTCTTCATTGATTGCAGTTGGTTGCTCATCTGCAGTTTCCGTTGCCTCACTGAGGGCTGCTACTGACTTCACAATTTCGACTTCAGTTTGGTCCACCGATTCCTCTTCGGTACTTTCCTCCTCGATAGATTCCTCATCATCTTCGTTATCCTTATCATCTCCTTCATCCTCGTTCTCTTCAGAGGACGATTGCTGTTCTTCATTTTCAATTTGCGAAACTGTTCGGGATTTATTCTTTAGTAGTCGGTATACTGTATTTCGGATGACATTGGAATCACCGGTGTCATCTTGGTTGTCTGCTGCAATTTCGGACACCGTCGTTGCAGTGTCAGTTTGATCTGATTTCGCTTTGTCCTCGTCCATGGTGGCCTCAGCTTCATCGTCGTTGCTGTCAGCGGGTTGCTCATCCGTCGTTTCCGTAACTTCTCCTTCAGTATTTGTTTCAGATTCATTTGTTGTGTTCTCCTCGTCGGTAGTTTCCTCGGATTTCTCTTCGCTGTCCTCGTCCTCACCCGGTGAAGTCTCCTCGATTTCTTCAGCGAGATTGTCATTGCTAACAGTTATTTTCTCGTCAGTTGTTTTTGAAACTTTACTGTCGGTTACAGTAGCTTCTGTGACTTCAGCTTCTACTGTAGTAGGTTGAACGTAGGCAGTTTCCGTCGTATTATCTGATTGCGTGACGTCAGATTCTGTTTCGACGGTTTCCTCGTCAGTAGCCCCCTCGGATTTATCTTTGTCTACATCTTCAGAGAGAGCCCGAGTGGCAAGGGTCGAAGCGTCAGTTTCCTCGGCAAGATCGTCATCACTAGCAGAAGATTGCACGTCGGTGGTTTCCGTTACTTCACTGTCGACGGTGACAGGCTTCGTGAGTTCTGCTTGAGTTTGGTCATCTGATAAATCTTCGGTGATTTCCTCGTCTTGGGTGAATTCATCGGATTCCTCTTCGTCATCATCATCCTCCTTAGTAGACGGGTCCTGAGTAGCAATGGTTGAAGCGTCTTCATTTTCTGTATCTTCAGTGAGTTCGTCGTTGCTAACAACAGGTTGCTCGTTTGTGGATTCTGTTACTTTATCGTCGACAGTAGTTGTTGTTGTGACTACTTTGTCAGTTTGGTCTAGAGATTCGTCGACAGCTCCATCAGACTCGCCTTTGTCGTTTTTACCCTCGTCTGAAGAAAGCGCCTGAGTTGCTAGGATTGAAGCCAGTTGATTCTCGATTTCTTCATTGATTGCAGTTGGTTGCTCATCTGCAGTTTCCGTTGCCTCACTGAGGGCTGCTACTGACTTCACAATTTCGACTTCAGTTTGGTCCACCGATTCCTCTTCGGTACTTTCCTCCTCGATAGATTCCTCATCATCTTCGTTATCCTTATCATCTCCTTCATCCTCGTTCTCTTCAGAGGACGATTGCTGTTCTTCATTTTCAATTTGCGAAACTGTTCGGGATTTATTCTTTAGTAGTCGGTATACTGTATTTCGGATGACATTGGAATCACCGGTGTCATCTTGGTTGTCTGCTGCAATTTCGGACACCGTCGTTGCAGTGTCAGTTTGATCTGATTTCGCTTTGTCCTCGTCCATGGTGGCCTCAGCTTCATCGTCGTTGCTGTTAGCGGCTTGCTCATCCGTCGTTTCCGTAACTTCTCCTTCAGTATTTGTTTCAGATTCATTTGTTGTGTTCTCCTCGTCGGTAGTTTCCTCGGATTTCTCTTCGCTGTCCTCGTCCTCACCCGGTGAAGTCTCCTCGATTTCTTCAGCGAGATTGTCATTGCTAACAGTTATTTTCTCGTCAGTTGTTTTTGAAACTTTACTGTCGGTTACAGTAGCTTCTGTGACTTCAGCTTCTACTGTAGTAGGTTGAACGTAGGCAGTTTCCGTCGTATTATCTGATTGCGTGACGTCAGATTCTGTTTCGACGGTTTCCTCGTCAGTAGCCCCCTCGGATTTATCTTTGTCTACACCTTCAGAGAGAGCCCGAGTGGCAAGGGTCGAAGCGTCTATTTCCTCGGCAAGATCGTCATCACTAGCAGAAGATTGCACGTCGGTGGTTTCCGTTACTTCACTGTCGACGGTGACAGGCTTCGTGAGTTCTGCTTGAGTTTGGTCATCTGATAAATCTTCGGTGATTTCCCCGTCTTGGGTGAATTCATCGGATTCCTCTTCGTCATCATCATCCTCCTTAGTAGACGGGTCCTGAGAAGCAATGGTTGAAGCGTCTTCATTTTCTATATCTTCAGTGAGTTCGTCGTTGCTAACAATGGGTTGCTCGTTTGTGGATTCTGTTACTTTATCGTCGACAGTAGTTGTTGTTGTGACTAATTTGTCAGTTTGGTCTAGAGATTCGTCGACAGCTCCATCAGACTCGCCTTTGTCGTTTTTACCCTCGTCTGAAGAAAGCGCCTGAGTTGCTAGGACTGAAGCCAGTTGATTCTCGATTTCTTCATTGATTGCAGTTGGTTGCTCAACTTCGGTTTCCGTTGCCTCACTGAGGGCTGCTACTGACTTCACAATTTCGACTTCAGTTTGGTCCACCGATTCCTCTTCGGTACTTTCCTCCTCGATAGATTCCTCATCATCTTCGTTATCCTTATCATCTCCTTCATCCTCGTTCTCTTCAGAGGACGATTGCTGTTCTTCATTTTCAATTTGCGAAACTGTTCGGGATTTATTCTTTAGTAGTCGGTATACTGTATTTCGGATGACATTGGAATCACCGGTGTCATCTTGGTTGTCTGCTGCAATTTCGGACACCGTCGTTGCAGTGTCAGTTTGATCTGATTTCGCTTTGTCCTCGTCCATGGTGGCCTCAGCTTCATCGTCGTTGCTGTCAGCGGGTTGCTCATCCGTCGTTTCCGTAACTTCTCCTTCAGTATTTGTTTCAGATTCATTTGTTGTGTTCTCCTCGTCGGTAGTTTCCTCGGATTTCTCTTCGCTGTCCTCGTCCTCACCCGGTGAAGTCTCCTCGATTTCTTCAGCGAGATTGTCATTGCTAACAGTTATTTTCTCGTCAGTTGTTTTTGAAACTTTACTGTCGGTTACAGTAGCTTCTGTGACTTCAGCTTCTACTGTAGTAGGTTGAACGTAGGCAGTTTCCGTCGTATTATCTGATTGCGTGACGTCAGATTCTGTTTCGACGGTTTCCTCGTCAGTAGCCCCCTCGGATTTATCTTTGTCTACATCTTCAGAGAGAGCCCGAGTGGCAAGGGTCGAAGCGTCAGTTTCCTCGGCAAGATCGTCATCACTAGCAGAAGATTGCACGTCGGTGGTTTCCGTTACTTCACTGTCGACGGTGACAGGCTTCGTGAGTTCTGCTTGAGTTTGGTCATCTGATAAATCTTCGGTGATTTCCTCGTCTTGGGTGAATTCATCGGATTCCTCTTCGTCATCATCATCCTCCTTAGTAGACGGGTCCTGAGTAGCAATGGTTGAAGCGTCTTCATTTTCTGTATCTTCAGTGAGTTCGTCGTTGCTAACAACAGGTTGCTCGTTTGTGGATTCTGTTACTTTATCGTCGACAGTAGTTGTTGTTGTGACTACTTTGTCAGTTTGGTCTAGAGATTCGTCGACAGCTCCATCAGACTCGCCTTTGTCGTTTTTACCCTCGTCTGAAGAAAGCGCCTGAGTTGCTAGGATTGAAGCCAGTTGATTCTCGATTTCTTCATTGATTGCAGTTGGTTGCTCATCTGCAGTTTCCGTTGCCTCACTGAGGGCTGCTACTGACTTCACAATTTCGACTTCAGTTTGGTCCACCGATTCCTCTTCGGTACTTTCCTCCTCGATAGATTCCTCATCATCTTCGTTATCCTTATCATCTCCTTCATCCTCGTTCTCTTCAGAGGACGATTGCTGTTCTTCATTTTCAATTTGCGAAACTGTTCGGGATTTATTCTTTAGTAGTCGGTATACTGTATTTCGGATGACATTGGAATCACCGGTGTCATCTTGGTTGTCTGCTGCAATTTCGGACACCGTCGTTGCAGTGTCAGTTTGATCTGATTTCGCTTTGTCCTCGTCCATGGTGGCCTCAGCTTCATCGTCGTTGCTGTCAGCGGGTTGCTCATCCGTCGTTTCCGTAACTTCTCCTTCAGTATTTGTTTCAGATTCATTTGTTGTGTTCTCCTCGTCGGTAGTTTCCTCGGATTTCTCTTCGCTGTCCTCGTCCTCACCCGGTGAAGTCTCCTCGATTTCTTCAGCGAGATTGTCATTGCTAACAGTTATTTTCTCGTCAGTTGTTTTTGAAACTTTACTGTCGGTTACAGTAGCTTCTGTGACTTCAGCTTCTACTGTAGTAGGTTGAACGTAGGCAGTTTCCGTCGTATTATCTGATTGCGTGACGTCAGATTCTGTTTCGACGGTTTCCTCGTCAGTAGCCCCCTCGGATTTATCTTTGTCTACATCTTCAGAGAGAGCCCGAGTGGCAAGGGTCGAAGCGTCAGTTTCCTCGGCAAGATCGTCATCACTAGCAGAAGATTGCACGTCGGTGGTTTCCGTTACTTCACTGTCGACGGTGACAGGCTTCGTGAGTTCTGCTTGAGTTTGGTCATCTGATAAATCTTCGGTGATTTCCTCGTCTTGGGTGAATTCATCGGATTCCTCTTCGTCATCATCATCCTCCTTAGTAGACGGGTCCTGAGTAGCAATGGTTGAAGCGTCTTCATTTTCTGTATCTTCAGTGAGTTCGTCGTTGCTAACAACAGGTTGCTCGTTTGTGGATTCTGTTACTTTATCGTCGACAGTAGTTGTTGTTGTGACTACTTTGTCAGTTTGGTCTAGAGATTCGTCGACAGCTCCATCAGACTCGCCTTTGTCGTTTTTACCCTCGTCTGAAGAAAGCGCCTGAGTTGCTAGGATTGAAGCCAGTTGATTCTCGATTTCTTCATTGATTGCAGTTGGTTGCTCATCTGCAGTTTCCGTTGCCTCACTGAGGGCTGCTACTGACTTCACAATTTCGACTTCAGTTTGGTCCACCGATTCCTCTTCGGTACTTTCCTCCTCGATAGATTCCTCATCATCTTCGTTATCCTTATCATCTCCTTCATCCTCGTTCTCTTCAGAGGACGATTGCTGTTCTTCATTTTCAATTTGCGAAACTGTTCGGGATTTATTCTTTAGTAGTCGGTATACTGTATTTCGGATGACATTGGAATCACCGGTGTCATCTTGGTTGTCTGCTGCAATTTCGGACACCGTCGTTGCAGTGTCAGTTTGATCTGATTTCGCTTTGTCCTCGTCCATGGTGGCCTCAGCTTCATCGTCGTTGCTGTCAGCGGGTTGCTCATCCGTCGTTTCCGTAACTTCTCCTTCAGTATTTGTTTCAGATTCATTTGTTGTGTTCTCCTCGTCGGTAGTTTCCTCGGATTTCTCTTCGCTGTCCTCGTCCTCACCCGGTGAAGTCTCCTCGATTTCTTCAGCGAGATTGTCATTGCTAACAGTTATTTTCTCGTCAGTTGTTTTTGAAACTTTACTGTCGGTTACAGTAGCTTCTGTGACTTCAGCTTCTACTGTAGTAGGTTGAACGTAGGCAGTTTCCGTCGTATTATCTGATTGCGTGACGTCAGATTCTGTTTCGACGGTTTCCTCGTCAGTAGCCCCCTCGGATTTATCTTTGTCTACATCTTCAGAGAGAGCCCGAGTGGCAAGGGTCGAAGCGTCAGTTTCCTCGGCAAGATCGTCATCACTAGCAGAAGATTGCACGTCGGTGGTTTCCGTTACTTCACTGTCGACGGTGACAGGCTTCGTGAGTTCTGCTTGAGTTTGGTCATCTGATAAATCTTCGGTGATTTCCTCGTCTTGGGTGAATTCATCGGATTCCTCTTCGTCATCATCATCCTCCTTAGTAGACGGGTCCTGAGTAGCAATGGTTGAAGCGTCTTCATTTTCTGTATCTTCAGTGAGTTCGTCGTTGCTAACAACAGGTTGCTCGTTTGTGGATTCTGTTACTTTATCGTCGACAGTAGTTGTTGTTGTGACTACTTTGTCAGTTTGGTCTAGAGATTCGTCGACAGCTCCATCAGACTCGCCTTTGTCGTTTTTACCCTCGTCTGAAGAAAGCGCCTGAGTTGCTAGGATTGAAGCCAGTTGATTCTCGATTTCTTCATTGATTGCAGTTGGTTGCTCATCTGCAGTTTCCGTTGCCTCACTGAGGGCTGCTACTGACTTCACAATTTCGACTTCAGTTTGGTCCACCGATTCCTCTTCGGTACTTTCCTCCTCGATAGATTCCTCATCATCTTCGTTATCCTTATCATCTCCTTCATCCTCGTTCTCTTCAGAGGACGATTGCTGTTCTTCATTTTCAATTTGCGAAACTGTTCGGGATTTATTCTTTAGTAGTCGGTATACTGTATTTCGGATGACATTGGAATCACCGGTGTCATCTTGGTTGTCTGCTGCAATTTCGGACACCGTCGTTGCAGTGTCAGTTTGATCTGATTTCGCTTTGTCCTCGTCCATGGTGGCCTCAGCTTCATCGTCGTTGCTGTCAGCGGGTTGCTCATCCGTCGTTTCCGTAACTTCTCCTTCAGTATTTGTTTCAGATTCATTTGTTGTGTTCTCCTCGTCGGTAGTTTCCTCGGATTTCTCTTCGCTGTCCTCGTCCTCACCCGGTGAAGTCTCCTCGATTTCTTCAGCGAGATTGTCATTGCTAACAGTTATTTTCTCGTCAGTTGTTTTTGAAACTTTACTGTCGGTTACAGTAGCTTCTGTGACTTCAGCTTCTACTGTAGTAGGTTGAACGTAGGCAGTTTCCGTCGTATTATCTGATTGCGTGACGTCAGATTCTGTTTCGACGGTTTCCTCGTCAGTAGCCCCCTCGGATTTATCTTTGTCTACACCTTCAGAGAGAGCCCGAGTGGCAAGGGTCGAAGCGTCAGTTTCCTCGGCAAGATCGTCATCACTAGCAGAAGATTGCACGTCGGTGGTTTCCGTTACTTCACTGTCGACGGTGACAGGCTTCGTGAGTTCTGCTTGAGTTTGGTCATCTGATAAATCTTCGGTGATTTCCTCGTCTTGGGTGAATTCATCGGATTCCTCTTCGTCATCATCATCCTCCTTAGTAGACGGGTCCTGAGTAGCAATGGTTGAAGCGTCTTCATTTTCTGTATCTTCAGTGAGTTCGTCGTTGCTAACAACAGGTTGCTCGTTTGTGGATTCTGTTACTTTATCGTCGACAGTAGTTGTTGTTGTGACTACTTTGTCAGTTTGGTCTAGAGATTCGTCGACAGCTCCATCAGACTCGCCTTTGTCGTTTTTACCCTCGTCTGAAGAAAGCGCCTGAGTTGCTAGGATTGAAGCCAGTTGATTCTCGATTTCTTCATTGATTGCAGTTGGTTGCTCATCTGCAGTTTCCGTTGCCTCACTGAGGGCTGCTACTGACTTCACAATTTCGACTTCAGTTTGGTCCACCGATTCCTCTTCGGTACTTTCCTCCTCGATAGATTCCTCATCATCTTCGTTATCCTTATCATCTCCTTCATCCTCGTTCTCTTCAGAGGACGATTGCTGTTCTTCATTTTCAATTTGCGAAACTGTTCGGGATTTATTCTTTAGTAGTCGGTATACTGTATTTCGGATGACATTGGAATCACCGGTGTCATCTTGGTTGTCTGCTGCAATTTCGGACACCGTCGTTGCAGTGTCAGTTTGATCTGATTTCGCTTTGTCCTCGTCCATGGTGGCCTCAGCTTCATCGTCGTTGCTGTCAGCGGGTTGCTCATCCGTCGTTTCCGTAACTTCTCCTTCAGTATTTGTTTCAGATTCATTTGTTGTGTTCTCCTCGTCGGTAGTTTCCTCGGATTTCTCTTCGCTGTCCTCGTCCTCACCCGGTGAAGTCTCCTCGATTTCTTCAGCGAGATTGTCATTGCTAACAGTTATTTTCTCGTCAGTTGTTTTTGAAACTTTACTGTCGGTTACAGTAGCTTCTGTGACTTCAGCTTCTACTGTAGTAGGTTGAACGTAGGCAGTTTCCGTCGTATTATCTGATTGCGTGACGTCAGATTCTGTTTCGACGGTTTCCTCGTCAGTAGCCCCCTCGGATTTATCTTTGTCTACACCTTCAGAGAGAGCCCGAGTGGCAAGGGTCGAAGCGTCAGTTTCCTCGGCAAGATCGTCATCACTAGCAGAAGATTGCACGTCGGTGGTTTCCGTTACTTCACTGTCGACGGTGACAGGCTTCGTGAGTTCTGCTTGAGTTTGGTCATCTGATAAATCTTCGGTGATTTCCTCGTCTTGGGTGAATTCATCGGATTCCTCTTCGTCATCATCATCCTCCTTAGTAGACGGGTCCTGAGTAGCAATGGTTGAAGCGTCTTCATTTTCTGTATCTTCAGTGAGTTCGTCGTTGCTAACAACAGGTTGCTCGTTTGTGGATTCTGTTACTTTATCGTCGACAGTAGTTGTTGTTGTGACTACTTTGTCAGTTTGGTCTAGAGATTCGTCGACAGCTCCATCAGACTCGCCTTTGTCGTTTTTACCCTCGTCTGAAGAAAGCGCCTGAGTTGCTAGGATTGAAGCCAGTTGATTCTCGATTTCTTCATTGATTGCAGTTGGTTGCTCATCTGCAGTTTCCGTTGCCTCACTGAGGGCTGCTACTGACTTCACAATTTCGACTTCAGTTTGGTCCACCGATTCCTCTTCGGTACTTTCCTCCTCGATAGATTCCTCATCATCTTCGTTATCCTTATCATCTCCTTCATCCTCGTTCTCTTCAGAGGACGATTGCTGTTCTTCATTTTCAATTTGCGAAACTGTTCGGGATTTATTCTTTAGTAGTCGGTATACTGTATTTCGGATGACATTGGAATCACCGGTGTCATCTTGGTTGTCTGCTGCAATTTCGGACACCGTCGTTGCAGTGTCAGTTTGATCTGATTTCGCTTTGTCCTCGTCCATGGTGGCCTCAGCTTCATCGTCGTTGCTGTCAGCGGGTTGCTCATCCGTCGTTTCCGTAACTTCTCCTTCAGTATTTGTTTCAGATTCATTTGTTGTGTTCTCCTCGTCGGTAGTTTCATCGGATTTCTCTTCGCTGTCCTCGTCCTCACCCGGTGAAGTCTCCTCGATTTCTTCAGCGAGATTGTCATTGCTAACAGTTATTTTCTCGTCAGTTGTTTTTGAAACTTTACTGTCGGTTACAGTAGCTTCTGTGACTTCAGCTTCTACTGTAGTAGGTTGAACGTAGGCAGTTTCCGTCGTATTATCTGATTGCGTGACGTCAGATTCTGTTCCGACGGTTTCCTCGTCAGTAGCCCCCTCGGATTTATCTTTGTCTACACCTTCAGAGAGAGCCCGAGTGGCAAGGGTCGAAGCGTCAATTTCCTCGGCAAGATCGTCATCACTAGCAGAAGATTGCACGTCGGTGGTTTCCGTTACTTCACTGTCGACGGTGACAGGCTTCGTGAGTTCTGCTTGAGTTTGATCATCTGATAATTCTTCTGTGATTTCCTCGTCTTGGGTGAAGTCATCGGATTCCTCTTCGTCATCATCATACTCCTTGGTAGACGGGTCCTGAGTAGCAATGATTGAAACGTCTTCATTTTCTGTATCTTCAGTGAGTTTGTCGTTGCTAGCAGCGGGTTGTTCGTGTGTGGATTCTGTTGAGCTATCGTCGGTGGATACTGTGATTTCTCCGTCAGTTTGGTCCTGAGATTTATCTTCCGCGTTTTCGTCGTTGACAGCTCCATCAGACATCTCTTTTTCATGTTTTTCCTCGTCTGTAAAGAGCGCCTGAGCAGCAAGCGTTGATGTCAATTGACTCTCTGCGAGCTCACCATTTCTCGTAGTGGGTTGCTCACCTGTGGTTTTCGTTGTCTCACCGAGAGCTGCTACTGACTTCACAATTTCGGCTTCAGTTTTTTCCACTGATTCCCCTTCTGTACTTTTTTCCTCAGTGGATTTCTCGGATTCCTCATCATCTTCGTTATCCTCGTCATCTAAGTCGTCATCGTTCTTTTCAGAGGACGATTTATTACTAGCAAGGTCTGAAATCTCTTGATTTTCGATTTCTTCATCGAGATTGTTCTTGTTGGCAGATGGTTTCACGCCTACGATTCCCGTATCTTCACTGTTAGTAACAGCTGCTTCCGTGATTTCAGTTTCAGTTTGATCCTGAGCAGGTTGCGCGTCTGTCGTTTCAGTTGCATGGTCGTCCGTGACTTCATCTCCAATTTGGTCCTTTGATTCGTCTTTCGCGTTTTCCTTGTCCTCAGATGCCTCTTTGTCATCATTAGCCTCTTCGGAGGACAGCTCCTGAGTTGCTAGGGTCAAAGACTCAACATTTTCGATTTCTTCGGTGAGTTCGTCACTGGTCGAATCTGTCGGCTCGTTAGCGGTTTCCTTATCTTTACTGTCGGTAGCAGTAGTGGTCGTGTCGACGGATACAGTTTGATCCAGAGCAGTTTCCGCGTCCGTGGTTTCAGTTGACGGATCGTAAGCGATGACAGATTCCGTGCCTTCAGTTTGAGTTTCGTCTTCTGATGCATCCTCGGCGTTTTCCTCGTTTTCATCAGTAGGATGTGCCTGAACATCTAGGGTCGTATCCAGTTGATTCTCGATGTCTTCCTTGAGGGCGTCGTCGCCAGCAGCAGGCTCGTCGTCCGTGGTTTCTGTTTCTTCGTCGACGGACAAAATGGACTCTGAAACGTCTGCTTCAGTTTTATCCTTTGATTCTTCTTCGGTGCTTTCCTTGTGGACAGTTTCTTCTTCGGAGGAGAGCTTCTGACTGGCGAGAGTCAATCCCTCTTGATTCACGATTTCTTCTACAGGAGCGTCCTTGCTGGCCGTGGTTTGCTCGCCTGTGGTTAAATTTACCGCGTCGACAGTAATCACTGAGTCCATGGTTTCTCCTTCAGTTTGTTCTTGAGTGTCGTTTTTAACGTTTTCGTGCGCGATTGCTTCCTCAGTAGGAAGCGCCTGTGTAGCAAGGACCGAAGCCTGTTGAGTTTCTATTTCCTCTGCGAGATTGCCGTTGCTAACAGTAGGCTGCACGACCGTGTTTTCTGTTGCACCGTCGTCAGTCAAAATGTTTTCCGTGACTTCTGCTTCAGTTTGGTCCTGCGTTTCGGCTTCCGTGCTTTTTTCTTCGATAGTTCCCTCCGATTCTTCTTCGTAATCGTCATCTTCTTCGGAGGGCATCTCCTGACTGGTGAGAGTCGACACCTCTTGATTCTCGATTTCTTCTATTTGAGCTCGTTGCCAGCCGTGGGCTTCTCTCCCGTGGTAACAGCTACCGCGTCAACAGTAACAGCAGATTCCGTGATTTCTCCGTCAGTTTGTTCTTGAGGGTCATCCAAAAAGTTTCCCACCACGTTAGCCTCATCAGTAGTAAGCGCCTGAGGAGCAAGAATCGAAGCCTGCTGAAATTCGATGTCCTCAACCGGATTGTCCTTGATAATGTCGGGCTGCATGACCGTGTTTTCTGCTGCCGTGACTTCATCTTCAGTTCGGTCCTGAGTTTTGGTTTCGGTGCTTTTTTGATCGATAGTTTCCTCAGATTCCTCATCGTCATCATCATCCTCTTCGGTAGCCAGCGTCGAACCGTCCGGGTTTTCGGTCTCTGCAGCGAGTTCGTTGTTGCTTGCAGCGGGTTGTTCGCCTGCGGATTCTGTTAACTTTTCGTCGGTAGATACAGTGACTTCTCCATCTGTTTGGTCCTGAGATTTATCTTCCTCGTTTTCGTCATCGACTATTCCAGCAGACACCTCTTTTTCATCATTTTCCTCGTCTGTAGAGAGCGCCTGAGCCGCAAGCGTTGATGTCAGCTGACTCTCGGCGAGCTCATCATTACTTGTAGGGGGCTTCTCACCTGTGGTTTCCATTATCTCGTCGACGGCATCTACGGACTCTACGACTTCTGCTTCAGATTCCACTTCGGTACTTTCCTCCTCGATAGATTCCTCATCATCTTTGTTATCCTTATCATCTCCTTCATCCTCGTTCTCTTCAGAGGACGATTGCTGTTCTTCATTTTTAATTTGCGAAACTGTTCTAGATTTATTCTTCAATAGTTGGTATACTGTTTTTCGGATGACATTGGAATCACTGGTGTCATCTTGGTTTTCTGCTGTAATTTTGGACACCGTCGTTGCAGTGTCAGTTTGCTCTGATTTCGCTTTTTCCTCGTCCATAGTGGCCTCAGCGGCATCGTCGTTGCTATCAGTGGGTTGCTCGTCCGAGTCCTCGAGTCGTCGAGAATCCTCTTCAGTAGACAGTTCCTGAGTAGCAATGGCTGAAGCCACTTTATTTTCCGTATCTTCAGTTAGTTCGTCGTTGCTAACAGCAGGTTGCTCGTCTGTGGATTCCATTACTTTATCGTCGACAATAGTTGATGTTGTGACTTCTTCACCACTTTGGTCCTGAGATTCGACAACAGCTCCATCAGAATCGCCTTTGTCGTTCTTCTCCTCGTCTGAAGGAAGCGCCTGAGTTGGCAGAATTGAAGCCAGTTGATTCTCGATTTCTTCAGTGAGTTCGTCATTGATTGTAGGGGGTTGTTCACCTGTGGTTTCCGTTGTCTCACTGAGGGCTACTGTTGAATTCACAATTTCGGCTTCAGTTTGGTCCGCTGATTCCTCTTCGGTACGTTCATCCTCGATGGATTCCTCAACATCTTCGTTATCCTTATCATCTTCTTCATCCTCGTTTTCTGCAGAGGACAATTGCTGTTCTTCATTTTTTATTTGTGAGATTGTTCCAGATTTATTCTTCAGTAGTCCGTATACTATTTTTCGGGTGACAGTGGAATCACTGGTGTCATCTTGGTTGTCTGCTGTAATTTTTGAAACCGTTGTTGCAGTGTCAGTTTGATCTGATTTCGCTTTTTCCTCGTCCATAGTGGCCTCAGCTATGTCTTGAGGGTCATCTTTACCGTTTTCCACCGTGGTAGCCTCTTCAGTTTTGAGCGCCTGAGTAGCTAGGATCGATGCCTGTTGAGTTTCGATGCCCTCAACGGGATTCAAAATGTCGTCAGTCAAAATGGATTCCGTGACTTCAGCTTCAGTTTGGCCCTGTGTTTCGGCTTCGGGGTTTTTTTCATCCTCTTTGGACGACAGCTCCTGACTGGCGAGCGTCGATTCATCTTGATTTGCGGATGTTTCGCTCAGTTGGTTTTCTGTTGTTTCTGTTTCTTTTTCTTCTGTAATAACAGTTTCGGATTTGTCTACTGTAGTTACTACCCCGCTGTTTCGCTCGTTTTCAGTTAATTCCGATTTAATTTGTTCTGCCCTTTGTTCGGCCTCATTAACTGGTGCAGTAGTTTCGGTCACTGTACTTTTGGCTACTTCTTCAATGATGACTTCCTGGCTGTTTACTTTGTTTTGTTGCTCACCTGTTTCGTTTTCGTCATTTTCTGCATCAAGTTTGGTAGATCTGAGTAGCTTTGTGAGCTCCGGGTGTCCATTGTTGCCTTTTTTCTGTACCTCTTCACTCAAAATGGAATTTTCATCATCGTCATCATCGTCCTCATAGGCACCAGCTGGCTGTTCCTCATATTCCTCCGTGTATCTCACCTCTTCACCATTGGTTTCTTTCTTTTTGGCATTATTTTCAGTTTCATCACTTGACGCCGTGATAAAATTAATTACAGCTTCAACTGTTTGTTTAATTTTCTTCACGATTTCACCTCCGATCGTTTCTGTTTCCTCATTTTCCCCCTCTTCTTGGACACTTTTAGTTCCTTCGGTTGTTGCTTCAGATATGTTAAATTTTTTGTGTAATTTTCCAGCTCGTTTTTGGAACTCCCCTTCTTCAGTGGTCTCTTCTTTTTCTTCTTCTCCTCCATTTTTCATTTGCGAGACTGTACCAGATGTATTCTTCAGTCGTCGGTTTACTGTTTTTCGGGTGTCTGTGGAATCATCGGTGTCATCTTGGTTTTCTCCTGTAATTTTGGACACCGTTGTTGCAGTGGCCGTTTTTTTAGTGCCCTGTTGTGTTTCGTATGTTTCCTCTTCTGTTTCTTCTTCATCATCATCCAAAATTCCGTTCGTTTGACTATTGGAACTGGTGAACTTCGATGTTTTCATTTTTGGCACCCTTCGTCGTGTAATTGTGGTAGTTTCCTCTTCGTACGATTCGTCCGAGCCTTCTCCGTCGTTTATGCCGTCCGTTTCCTGGCCTTCCTGAATTTCGATTGTGCCTCCCTTGGAAGAGCGTCGTCTTACCGTTGTCCTCTTGACGGTACCACCTTCAATATTTTCAGTTTGATCGTTTGTGGTTGCTGATGGATTTTGGGTCGACGTAGTCGAAGTTCCAGATTTGATTCGTCTCCTCGTCGTTAGCCTTGTGGTTGTGGTGAAGGGTCCATTGGTGGCTTCCTCCTCCTCAAATTCATCGTTATTTTTAGTACCATCGACTTCTGATGCAGTAATCTTTGTCGGTATTGCTCCAGGGGTGATTTCCTCAGTTTGTGTTTTTTTAATTTTCCTGACTTTTCTCATCGTTTTTTCGGGAATGATTTCATCGTATTCTTCCTCTTCTCCTTCTGATTCGTTTCCACCTGACGTTTCATTGATCTGTGAAATGATTTCATTTTCGGCTTCATCTTCCATGGCATTTTCTTCGAAGAGGTTTTCCTGGTTTTGACCATTGCCATCAATTTCTATTTCACTGCCCTCGGACTTCGCCGAATTTTTAGTTTTCCTCATCTTCCTCAGTGTTTTCAAGGCTCCTTCCTCGTCAGTCTCTCGTACAAAATATTGATCGACAATGTCGTCAGTGTTTTGACTGTCCTCTTCCTGGTTCTTGGTAGTTTTTTTAATTTTTCTCGTTTTCTTGATTATTCCCTGAGAATCGGATTCTTCCTCGAGTTCCTTGTCATCGCCGTTATCGTTTTCCTCGTTTTGGTCAGTGCCTGCCTGCGAATTCGCGATTTTTTTTATTTTTCTTACTTTTCTAACAGTAATTCCTCCTTCCACTATTTTTTCGTCGGCAAAGGTCGAAGATTCCTCAATAAATTCCTCCTCGTTCTCCTCATCTTCGCCTTCATTTTCCTCGGCGAGTTGTTCTTCATTTTTACCGTCGGCATTCTGAGATTTGGAGGTCTTTTTGATTTTTCTTATTCTCCAAACAGTTTTCCCACCAGTATCACCGCCAAATCTTTCACTTTGGCCGTCCTCTTCGACGACTTCTTCATCTTCTTGACCATTGGCGCTTTGAGACATGGCCGTTTTTTTCATTTTTCGTGTCTTCCTTACGGTTTTTCCAGGCTCTTCGACCTCCTCGTATTCTCCGTCGTCACTGAGTTCGCCATCTTCAACAATTTCCTCTTCGTTTTGGACATCGCCACTCTTGGATTTGGAGGTTTTTATAATTTTTCTTAACCAACGAACAGTGTCCCCTTCGGTTTCATCGCCCAATTCTTCACTTTCGCCATCTTCTTCGACGGCTTGTTCACCTTCTTGGCCGTTGGCACTCTGAGACTTAGTCGTCTTTTTTATTATCCAGGTCTTCCTTACGGTTTTTCCAGGCTCTTCGACCTCCTCGTATTCTTCGTCGTCACTGAGTTCGCCATCTTCAACAATTTCCTCTTCGTTTTGACCTTCGGTACTTGGTGGCTTGACCTTTTTAATTTTCCTTATTTTCCTAACGGTTTTTCCTCCAACGACATCTTCTTCCAGGTTTTCGCCAGCACCGGTCGTGGATTCCTCGATGACGTCGTCCTTGGTTTCGTCTTCTTCACCTTCATTTTCCTTGTCGACTTGTTGTTCATTTTCACCGTTGTCACTCTGTGATTTTATGGTCTTTTTGATTTTTCTTACCTTCCGGACAGTTTTTCCTTCGGATTCTTCGTCGAATCCTTCATCTTCGACGTCGTCTTCGACAACTTCTTCATCATCCTGGCCGTTGTTGGTTTGAGACTTGGCCGTCTTTTTTATTTTCCGGGTCCTTACGGTTTTTCCAGACTCTTCCTCCTCCTCGTACTCTTCGTCTTCACTGAGTTCGTCATCTTCAACAATTTCCTCCTCGTTTTGGCCATCGGCACTCTTGGATTCGGAGGTTTTTTTAATTTTTCTTATTCTGCGAACAGTTTTTCTTTCGGTTTCATCGCCTAATCCTTCACTTTCGTCATCCTCTTCGACGACTTCTTCATCCTCCTGGCCGTTGGCGGTTTTAGACTTGGCCGTTTTTTTTATTTTCCGGATTTTCCTTACGGTTTTTTCAGGCTCTTCCACCTCCTCGTATTCTACGTCTTCACTGATTTCGCCGTCTTCAACAATTTCCTCCTCGTTTTGGCCATCGGCACTCTTGGATTCGGAGGTTTTTTTTATTTTTCTTACTCTACGAACAGTTTTTCTTTCGGTTTCATTGCCTAATCCTTCACTTTCGACGTCGTATTCGATTACTTCTTCATCGTCCTGGCCGTTGGCGGTTTTAGACTTGGCCGTTTTTTTTATTTTCCGGATTTTCCTTACGGTTTTTCCAGGCTCTTCCACCTCCTCGTATTCTACGTCTTCACTGAGATCGCCATCTTCAACAATTTCCTCCTCGTTTTGGCCATCGGCACTCTTGGATTTGGAGGTTTTTTTAATTTTTCTTACTCTGCGAACAGTTTTTCCTTCGGTTTCTTCGTCGAATCCTTCACCTTCGACGTCGTATTCGACTACTTCTTCATCTTCCTGGCTGTTGGCGGTTTGAGACTTGACCTTTTTCTTAATTTTTCGTGTCGTTCCGACTGTTGTTTCATACTCATGTTCTTCGTCACCTTCTACAATGTCTTCCTCGACTTGACTATCGCCTTTTTTATACTGCGCTTGTTTTTGAATGATGCGGACGGTTTTAACCGTTTCTCCAGGTAGGTATTCGTCATATTCTTCTTCTTCTTCTTCTTCTTCTTCTTCTCTTCCTCCTCCTCCTCCTCCTCCTCCTCTTCTTCTTCTTCGTCCGATGCTTCCTCATTGTCCTTGTGCGTAGATTCAGTGCTTGGAGAGGACTGAAAATCACTAGATTTTTTGACGACAGTCCTGACGGTGGTTGGTGTTTCTACCTCCTCCTCGTAGGACTCTTCTTCCTCTTCTCCGGAGTCGTCATTCGTGGTTCCCGACAAGATGTCTTTCACTGTCTTCCCCTCTTCAACAACAGTGTTCACTGTCGTTTTATCGGGTGAGACAGTTTGATTCCCCTTTGTGGTCGTTTGAACCACTGAATGATCGATCTCTTCGACCGACTCCCACGACTCGTCAGACTCGTCATCATCGATACCCTGCCCTGTTGACAGTGTCGTCTGAGATGCTGTCCCATTCTTTTCAGACTCAACTTTCTTGGTAATGACGTCACCAGTAGTTGTAGTACTGATAGTTCTGGGTAGTTCTGTCACGATTTCCTCTTCCTCCTCGTAAGACTCGCCATCCTCGTCAGAACTCTCGGGCGTCCCACCCAACACGGTTTTCTCCAAACCAATCACACTGTCTGAGGCAACGGTAAGGAGGTCTTCCGATTCGTCTCGCACTACGCACGAAACAAAATATTCGCCTTATTACATCCCATCCCCTTGCACACTATTTAAATTGGTACGAGAAACCTTGGTACTTACGTGGTAATAATGCAGCGATGTATATTAAACTCAAACAGATCAATAGCGTTAAGCCTTTCATGCTTTGGCTCTGAGCACAGCTTGACTGATTGTCTTATTTGCGCCCGCCTTTTATTTATCAAATCTAATTACTGACACTGTCGTCTATTGAAAATCTATTCCATTTCCATTTCAATGCAATTCGCTAATTAACAGGTATTATTGACACAAGAATTGTTTTTGTTAGGAGTAAAAATGCAACGAAAAAGATCTATTTTAATGTTTTATCGGTCGAGCTAAAATTATTGGGCATCTACCTTTGTTTTACTTTCATCAAAGACTTATTTTATTCAAATTATTATTTTTGTTGTCCCAACGGTATTTGTTCAAATGATGTCTTCTTTTTTTGTTGAGTATTTTTCTGCACAGATTTGTTCGTGATAATAAGAAAACCGACGGTGGTTTAAGCCAGCAATTTTTAATAGTGATTGTTAGTGTGGAGTGGGGGGTTGCATGCTTATAGTTTCTCAAAAACGATAGAGGCCATCTTCTACCCATCATTTGGGGGGGGGGGGATGTTGGACCCATCAGTTGGGAATAGATGGCCCCAAGGGGGCATTCCTTAGGTCTGGCATGCACCCTGGTGGATATCCTGAGTTACCATTTACAAACAGCGTGTGGAGGCCAGTGCGTATTGGTGCGGTGGCGGTGGGTGGGGGTCAAGAAACTCAGAGCAATTGATTTATTTATTTATTTCGTATCTATGGACTTTTTTATCCATAAATCAAACAGTGCACTAAGCTGCTGCTATCGCTTCCACTTCCACGGCTATCGTCATTTGGCTCAATGATATTTCTTCAGGCAATCACACCGTGCCTGGGTCTGTAGTGGTAGACGACACGTAGTTGTATACCGACCAATTGGGGCTCAACAATTTCTTTCGAGGGTGACTTAGTCGAACCGCTGGCTGTTGCAGTTTCTTCACCGTTTGATGTAGAGTCTTTTCGTCGGCCTCTTCACTTTGCTTCTCCGCCTGTTCCTTCCGTTTCCTCTCCTTTTCTTCAGCTTCATCCGCTCCTTTTCAACCAGCTCCACACGTTTTTCTTCCTCTTTGTTAGCTTCACTTTGCTCATCTTCCTTCTTCAGTTTTCGTTCTAATTCTTCCACTTCTGCTTCTTTTTGCGCTCTTACTTCCTGTTCCTCTCGTTCACGTCTTTTCTCTTCCTCGCGTTGTTTCCTTTCCTTTTGCTCTTGTTTCGCTTTTTCTAATTCCTGTTGTTCTTTTCTTTCCAGTTCCTCTCGTTTGCGTTTCAGCTCTTCCTCTTGTTGTTTTCTTATCCGATTCTGTCGTTCAAGTTTTTCCTCATCGTCCTGTTCTTTTCGTTCCAGTTCTTCACGCAGGCGTTTTTTCTCTTCCTCGCGTTGTTTTTTCTTTAGATTCTCTCGTTAGGCTTCTTCCTCCGCTTTGCGCTCCCGTTCTTCTTGTTTTCGTCGTCTCTCTTCGTCGCGTTTCTTTTTTTCCAATTTCTCTCGTTCAAGTGTTTCCTCCTTTTCGCGTTCTTTCCGCTCTTGTTGTTCTCGTTGGAGTTTTTTCTTTTCTTTCCGTTTTGTCCGTTCCGGCTGGCGCTGATGCTGGCGTATTTCTTCTTCTGTTTTTTGGCGGTTTTTCTCTTCTTCCTGCTGTTTCCGTGTCTGTTCCTTTTTATGGCGCGTTTCTTCTTCTTTTTCTTCTTCATCTTGCTTTTGTTTTTCTTCCTGCTCTTCTTTTTCTTTCTGACGTGCTTCCTCTTCTTCACGTTGCTTTCGTTCCTATTCCTCTTCTTGTTTCTGTTTTTCATCCTCGTCCTCTTTTTGGCGCATTTCCTCTTCTTGCGCTGTTGTTTTTCCTGTTGACGTTTTTCCTCTTCTTCCCGTTGTTTTTCTGTTTCATTCTTTTCCCGTTCCGCATTCTGACGTGCTTCCTCTTATTCGCGTTCTTCTCGTTCCTTCTCCGTCTGTTGTCTTTCTTCCTCCTCCTGCTTCTGATCTTGTCCCTTGTTCTTTTTCTGGGGCATTTCATCTTCTTGCTGCTGTTGTTTTTCCTGTTGCCGTTTGTCTTCTTCTTTCTGCTGTTCCCCGGCCTTTTTCTGGCGGTTGTTCTTGGTCTTTTTCCTCCTGCTGCCGTTTTTCCTCTTCTTCCTGTTGTTTTCGTTCCCGTTCCTCTTTCTTACGAGCTTCCTCTTTTTCGCGTTGCTCTCGTTCTTTTTCTTCCTGTTGACGTTTTTCCTCTTCTTCCTGTTCCTTTTCTTTTTCTTTCTGTTGCTTTTGTTCCTTTTCTTTTTCTTTCTGTTGTTTTCGTTCCTTTTCTTTTTCCTCATGTCGCCGTTTTCCATCTTCTTCCTGTTGTTCTCATTCTTTTTCATCTTCTACTTCTCTCCTTCTTCTTCTTATTCTTCTTCTTCTCTCTGACCTCTGGCCTCTGACGTACGCGAAAAGGCGTGTCATCTTGCTAGTTGCGTGTCATCTATTAAGATTATTTCCATTCTCACGATCACAATTTCGTCTCCAGAAACCACGTCCACTTCAGGCGCTGGTCTTCCAAAACTGAGACGCACTGCAGATTTCGGATGCCTTTCCGCACCGTGGAAAATGGCATGCTCATATGGAATCGTTACTATGGGAAAACAAAATTGTAGCTGATCACGTTCAATGGTGTGGGACCCCCCCCCCCCTTAGGAAACCCTCAACCACCCGAATTAACCCCAATACATACGCGGAATAGCCAACGACACCTGAAGAATCACCCATGCAATGATTATGTTCATCATTGTCCCTCATAAGCTTGTAAGGACGAATAGAGTGGTGTAATACCCGGCCTCTTGATATTTGTTAATTTATTTCGATTAATTTTATATACCAATCTTGTGTATTTGATGCAATTAGCACTTCATTGTATCGACCGGTTGTCCTTCCATTTGGACTAATATTGCGCTTGTGTGCTTTGAAGAGTCGAAGGTTGTATGCAACGCCGTAATTTTCCACTCACGTTATAAAAATGAACAATCACATTTTATTTTCGTTCATTTCCAGGAAATTAGAGTTGTTTATTAATGGAAGATGTTATTTGCTCCCTATTTTGTTATTGATAAGAAGGGTCGGATAAGGGAAATATCGTCTTCTTCTCGCGAGAATAAGCTTTTTTTCGCATCTTGGGTTCGGTGCAGGACCAGAGGCGCTTTATTGTTTTTATTATTCTCTATTGAATAAAAGTTCAGAGTTTCACATAGTTCAAAAACTGTCAAAACATTATTTTAAAAAATGCTTTTTATTTCAACATTTTATCGGATATGTCGTACAACTGACGAATTTTCAGCCAAGAAGGCTGTAGGCCCGGGGTAGAATTCCCTTGCGTTGTGGTTGGGGATCAGGGTATGTAACTGGAACGGTACGAGTGGGGACCGGGTAAGTAACAGGAATGGTGCGTGAGGTGGCAGGGTATGTAACGGGAACGGGATGAGCCATGTAACCAAATTGATGGGGATGGTAACTTGGGTGGACGTGTCCCATGTGGTAGTGGCCTGGTCGTCTGTGGTAAAGAACTCTGCCTCCTCCATTCCTGGACTCGCTGCTGCTGCTGTCGTCATCACCACTGCTGCTGCTACTGCTACTGATTTTCTTGATTTTTCTTTGTTTCAAGCGCTTGTCTTGCTGGGCAATACGTTGTCGCTCCTCCTCTTCACGACGAAGCCTCTCTTGATTCTTAATATATTTCCTCATCAACCTTTCTCTTTCTTCAGCTTCCTTTTGACGTCGTAATTCCTCTCTTTTCCTGTATCTTTCTCTTCTTTCTTGCATTTTTCGCTGTATTTCCTCCTCTTGCTGACGAACATTTTCTTCGTGTTTCTTACGACGCCGTTCTTTATCCTTAAGGACATTTTCCTCGTGTTCCTCACGACGAATTTCCTCTCCTTCTTCATCCTGAAGGAAATTTTCCTCGTGTTCCAAACGACGTCTCTCTTCTTCTTCGTCAATATCGTTCCTCTGATCGTTTTCGTCGTGCTCATTCCAGCTTGTTTCCTGTCCGTCGTCGCCTTCGTCTTGGTCCGATTCGTGCTCCTCATTTTCTTCCTCGGCCTCCTTTTGGGCTCTTTCCAAGGCTTCCGCTCGCGCTAGTTCCTCTTCAGCTTCTTGTTGCGCCATCTCTTCTTGCTCCTTTCGAATTCTTTCCTGCTCTTCAGCTTCTTGTTGCTCCTTTTCTTCCTGCTCCTTTTTTATTTTTTCCTGCTCTTCAGCTTCTTGTTGCGCCTTTTCTTCCTGCTCCTTTTGAATTCTTTCTTGTTCCTCAGCTTCTTGTTGTGCTTTTTCTTCCTGCTCCTTTTTTATTCTTTCCTGCTCTTCAGCTTCTTGTTGCGCTTTTTCTTCCTGCTCCTTTCGAATTCTTTCCTGCTCTTCAGCTTCTTGTTGCGCCTTCTCTTCCTGCTCTTTTCTAATTCTTTCCTGTTCCCCAGGTTCTTGTTGCGCTTTTTCTTCCTGCTCTTCAGCTTCTTGTTGCGCCTTTTCTTGCTGCTCCTGGCGAACTCTTTCCTGCTCTTCAGTTTCTTGTTGCTCCTTTTCTTCCTGCTCCTTTTCTTCCTGCTCCTTTTCTTCCTGCTCCTTTTCTTCCTGCTCCTTTTCTTCTTGCTCCTTTTTTATTCTTTCCTGCTCTTCAGCTTCTTGTTGCGCCTTTTCTTCCTGCTCCTTTCGATTTCTTTCTTGCTCTTCAGCTTCTTTTTGCGCCTTTTCTTCTTGCTCTTTTCTAATTCTTTCCTGTTCCTCAGCTTCTTGTTGTGCTTGTTCTTCCTGCTCATTTTTTATTCTTTCCTGCTCTTCAGCTTCTTGTTGCGCCTTTTCTTCCTGCTCTTTTCGAATTATTTCCTGCTCTTCTGCCTCCTCCGGCTCCTTTTCTTCCTGCTCTTCAGCTTCTTGTTGCTCCTTTTCTTCCTGCTCTTTTAGTTTTCCTTCCTGCTCTTCTGCCTCCTCCGGCTCCTTTTCTTCCTGCTCTTCAGCTTCTTGTTGCTCCTTTTCTTCCTGCTCCTTTAGTTTTCCTTCCTGTTCTTCAGCTTCTTGTTGCTCTTTCTCTTCCTGCTCCTTCTCAGTGGCTTCAGTCTCATCAATGGTCTCACTTCGAGTTGTTTCAGTTTTTATGTCCTCCTCTCTGATTTGAGCCGTAAAATCGTCTTCGTCTATCTGTATTTCCAAAACATCGGCATCTTGCAACACTTCTTTTTTTAGTGAAAAGTTCATATCCCAATACCTCGGACAATGTAGACGTTTCAGACGTTTCTTGGGCGCCGACATGAACAGTTGGAACCACCTTGACTTTTATGATCACATTCCGAGTTGCCGGCGCGTTAAACTGTAAACGCACGACGGCTGCCGGCTCAGACACTCCAGTCTGTTGATCGGTTGAGGAAACTAAGAACAAACCGAAAAAAAAAATTGTGTTGTTTTTTCGAAAAATGTATGGCAATTTAAATAAATGTGTAATTTACTCACGCGGTACGCATAGCGCTGACTGAATAACTGACCAGGCGATGATAATGCTTATCATGGCTGTTGATGTACTTCCTTTTTCCTTGCGGAACATAGAAGTAGAAAATGAAAAAAAAAAACGCAGTTTATTTTGAAACTTGCGTCTCACCCTATCACACTGTCAATCCCCTTTTTCTCCATCTCCTTGTTTATATATACTTTTATTTTCAATGCAATTAGCTGCCAATTTTTTGCATCATTGTCATCACAATTGGTACATTGTAGGGGTAAAAAGATGACCAAACATTGATACAGTTCTCTTTTGTTAATTAGTCTCTCGCTCTCGGTCCTTCCCACTTGGCCAATTCCATGGATAACTTTCTCGTCGCAGGTATAGGGTAAACACGTTGATTTTGAATAACATGCGTCAAGGACTTCCGATTGCGCGATGACGCCAATTAGCAAATAAAATATTTGTGTTTTTTTTTTTTTTTTTCATTTATTTCAACTTCCGAAAACAATATTTAAATTTCGTTTCTCCCTCTTTCACGACCCACGACTAGCAATTTATACCCAGTCTGGCGGGCATAAACACCCTGCGCCCGCTGCGGCGGGCCCATGTGGCGGGGGGTGCGCCTGACGTGTGTTTGAATACCCCTCTCACAGAATGAAGTGGGGCGTACCAATTTCTGTCGTGGACCGTTAATATTAAAAATTCTGAGCGAAGAAAACAATTTATTTTATTTACACGTACTTTGAGGCATGCACCTAGCGACTTTTAGATTTAAGGCAACCGGTAACAAAAATGCATTCGACTTTAAAGTAAACAAAAAAAATAGAGCAAGCGAATCTCTGTCCTCCCCTCTCAATACTGTGCACTTCTCTAACGCTCAACATCAAAATTTATTGGGAAGAAAAAGGGAGAGGGAAAGAGTGAGTGAGGGTGAAACGAAACGTTTACCAACAGTAAACTATATCAAGCAAACTTTCGGGTCTGGGCTTCCAATTGGGGATTTGCCAAATCGACTATTTGTTAACCAAGAAGGGCCAAACTGAACCTTCGCGCCTTGACTTGACCATTGGAGTTCTAAAATTACAAAACTGACAATTCTTGCGTTGAAGATAGCAATGTTGATTTTTTTTTTTTTTTTTTTTCTGCTAAAATAGCCAAACTGGCTATTCCCGGTATAAAAACCTTCAAACTGACTTTAAAAGAGCCCTAGAAATTGATTAACTGGCAATTGGCGCCCTGAAAATACCTGAACAGGTGATTCCTGCCTGACCAAACCTGGCCTGGGCCAAACATTGGTCAAACTGACCTTTCCCTCCTTAGCGTGACGTACTATTAACATTCTTTGAACGTTAATGGCAAAACAATTTTTAGGGCATGCATGAAACTGTAGCCGTAGGAGCCTACGTTGTCTAACTGAGCTTCAGTTGGACTTACAGACGCTGAAGATGGCGAGCAGCCATCTTTGGTTAATAAGGCAAAACTGACTCTATGCGCCCTTAAAATGGCCAAACTTGGTATAATCAAGTCATAAAATCGGCCAAATTGACTCTTATGTGCCATTAAAAAAGCGAAATTCACAATTTGCGCATTGAAAATACCTATTCAAATGATTCCTGCCTTGAATATGATCAAACTGACAATTTACACCCATCAAACGGTTAATTTGACAATTTACACTCATCAAACGGCTGAAGTGGCTTTTCACACCCGTCAAACGGCTAAATTTGCAATTCCCACCCTAAAAATGGCCAAATTGGCAATTCCCGCCGACTATATTCACGCTGTTGAAATGGCCATACTGAAAGTGCCGAGAAACTACCAAACTTGCTATTCACGCCCTAAAATGGACAGAAATGACTCTATGTGATGACCTATGAATGGTTAAACTGACGATTCGCGATTTGAAAAGGCCTAAACAGATGATACCTGTCCTAAAAATGGCAAAACCGACCATTCGCGCATCAAAAATGGCTAAACTGAGCTTTCACGCACTGACGATTTGTGCCCTAAAATTAGTCAAACTGGTCATTTGCGCCCCTACAGATGAAGTAAAGCTATGTTTCCACTTGTGCGCTTTCGTCTTGCTCTTTCAATTCAACACGCTTTTTCAACTCTCGTTTCAACTTTCAAGAACGCATGCCTTTCAGCAATGAAAACAATATCTGATATCCTTCCACTTTTTAAGGCATGCAATGACGCATGCCTCACGTTCAACACACTGTGCGCTGTGAGGCATGCCTCTGGCACACCAAGAAAGGCACAAGTGAAGACATAGCTTAACTCCTTAAAAATGTCAAAATTTACGATTCGTGTCTTAAATAAAGCAAAACTGGCTATTTACGCCCTAAAAATTGATATTGTTAGTGTGATCGCTTAGACTACGAGGGTTAGTAGGTAATGCATGCATGAAACTGTAGCCTTGGGGGCCTACGTTGTCTGTCTTCCCTCGTTGAGGTGCGTTAGAAACGAACCGGTTTCGGCTGTTCGCTATCTTCAGCGTCTGTAAGTCCAACTGAAGCTCAGTTAGACAACGTAGGCTCCTACGGCTACAGTTTCATGCATGCCCTAAAAATTGTTGTACACTAACTGGAAACTCTCACTCTGCGCTCTAAAAATGACCGAAGTGATCGTGCCCTATTTCGCGCCTTCAGGATTGCCAAACATGGCTATTCGAGCCTTAAAAGGATGTACTGATTGCAAGCGTTTGCGCAGTGACCTTGGGCAGTCCCCACCTTACCAACTGATTGAATCCCCCCCCCTCTTCCTGCTCATCACTCGCAGCGTTGCTGTTACACGCAGCCTAATAACTCGATAAACTGACTACACTCGCGCTATAAAATTGCTGGACGGGCTCCTCACGCTCAGAAAAATGCTAATTCGTCGAAATTTGCCACTCGTCTTCTAAATTGGCCAAACTGGTTATTCACGCCCTGAAAATGGCTTCCAGTTTCATGCCCTGAGTCTTTGGGAGGTTGAATTCCACTTCTTTGGCCAATAAAGGGTGTCACGTTTCAAGTTTCTCGGTCGTGTGGCCGTGTTGCGGGTGGCAAAAGTTTGCTTTTTTAGTAAATCAATCTTGCGAAAAGGGTTTTTTGAGTTAGCAAAACTCGCAGAATTGGGTACTGTGAGTGCCAATAATCTGTAAAATGTATGCTTTCGTTGGGTTCAACCCGCCCCATTGTCGTGGGGCTTCCTTTTCAAAAACTCTTATACCGCCTCCCACGAGTGGGGGGGGGAGGTTCCAGTGCATTGACCTCGGACTTCAGGGTTTTCGTCTTTGAAGTGGTCCAAAATTGACGTTTCGTGGGTCGTTGGTTTCCCCAGATTTTCTCGGCTCTAGAGCGGCTCAGCTAGGCCCGCGTGCGGTGCGCGTCGTGAATCTTCCACAGACTTCAGGTGTATCGATTGCTTGGGCACCGTATACCAGCTCCCGGAAAACGAGCAACATGGGCCAAATATCCTCTCGAGAATCCGTCTCAATTTCTAGATATGTCCCGTGTTGTGCCGTAGAAATTATAGTCATTTGTACTGTATTTCAACCCCTGGGCGGTGTTTTCATTTGAGCGGATGTCGTTTATGAGTCTCTCGACCAATAACATCCTGTTTTCGTCATAATGATGCGACTCAGGTGCGACCGACTCAACTTGGCCCCAATTCCACTTTAAGTTGGCTACAAATAAACGTTTTGACTTCACCAACTGTTTGATCGGTTTTGTCTGCACGAGTGAGGCCTATTGAGGCTCTTTATGTTGGACGTAATGGCTATGGCGGGAGGGCGGCCCCTCGTTAGAGGGAGTACTTGGGCACTCGGAAAACATCTCAAAGGTCAAAATTGAATGGGGGAATGGGGATTTGATCGTGCCATTGGCCATACCTTCCCATGACGAGCGTGAGTGTAATTTAATGTGTACTGTGTAATTTAGAGGGAGCTCCCTGCTTGAAGGACAAGGGAAATGGCTCCAAATAAAGAACGCGTGTTAAGATGACTAGAAATATTCAGAAAATTCTAACGCCCCTCCCTCCATCTCATGATCTAGATTCATGTTATATACGCCCCCCCCCCTTCATTAGAAACATTATAAACAGTCTCTGGGTCCGCTTCTGCTTTTTAAGAAACATTAGTGAGAGCCCAGGATGGTCAATACGCTGGCAAAGACTGAAGCGGGACGCGTGAGTCACCACCATGTGGTCGAAGGGCCATCACGCGTCGAATAAAGCTCAAAGGGCCTTAAAGATCGAGAGATAGTGAGATCGATGGCCAACTATAGAGGGCACTGGACCTTGGGAAAATGCTCAGCATCGAATGTACGTCTATAGGCGCGAGTAGTCACCTCTCCCGCCCCCCTTACCATAAGTAAAAATAAAATGAGAAGCCTTGAAATGCACATTTTGCTTACGCAACTCAACTCACCTCGCATTGCGTGAAATTTTGTTGATATTTTAAGTTTAGCGTAATCGCAGTGATGGTGCGGTGTCGATAAATTGGTTTATCGTTCCCTCCCTCCCACCCATCTATCACGAATTGAATCCATCACCACCACTCATTATAAGACAAGTCTACACAATTTTATTTACTCGAGCCTTATATTTTAAGACGATAGCGATAGAAATTTCAATGCAAATTTGAAATGTCAATCGTCTTTTGTACAGAAACCTGTTCATTCGAGGGCCTCAAAGACGAATGATTGTCTTCGAAGAAAATTTTTCGTACTGATGCCGTGCTTTGGGATCGTAATATAAAATTTGATATTCAAGGCGTTTTTCAATGGGCAAACTCCCCCCTCCCCTCTTTAAACGGAAAAAGTGTCAGAAACTCGTCCCAAAACTGATTTCTCTTGGGCTTTATTCAGCGACCAGAATGAAGAACTGGATGTTTCATCCCCAATATTGGGTTTCAACGAATTTTCGTAACTTATTTTGCGCCACGAATGAAGTTAAAACTTCGGTACAGGGATGTGCAACAGTGCTACGTCACTGTATTTTGCATGTATGGTTGGGCTGCACCCGGTGCATGGCTTTTTAGGAGGCCGTCTAATGGCAATTGTACGGTGGGGTCAGCTACCGCGAATTGTACCCCGAAGTGGCCCTGAAGAGGTTGAACTGGCGTGGCAGGAACAAAAAAATAAGAAACATTTTAATGATTTTGCGTCTATTTTCAAGTCTTACAATTTTTCAATGTAATCGCTATCGCATGACTTATTCGCTTTCGTTGCTCTCGTTGATCTCGTCACTTTCGTTACTTCCCGCGTCGGTCTGGTGAACGGTTGTGAGGATCAAATCATCAGGTTCAAGCGAGTCATCAACGGTCACTTGTTGTGAGTCGTCGGATTGTTCAGATTCGGTGGCAATAGTCTCTGACTGTTGTTGTTGAGTGGTTTCTTCGTCAGCAGCGGTGGGCTCGGTATGGATTTCAACTTGCTCAGCGACGGTTTCTGATTCAGTTTGGGACACGGTTTCCGTTTCTGATTCAGTTTGAGTGTCAATCTCGTTGTTGACTTCGGTTTCCGTTACAATTTGAGTTTCAGTTTCGGCTTGGTGTTGAGCTTCTTCTACAACCTGAGTTTCGTCGGGTTGGGATTCTTCTACGAGATTAGTTTCTTCAGTTTCAGCTACTTCGGACTGAGACTCTTCATGTTGAGCTTCTTCTACAACCTGAGTTTCTTCAGTTTGAGCTTCTTCGGACTGAGGCTCTTCATGTTGAGCTTCTTCTACAACCTGAGTTTCTTCAGGTTGAGATTCTTCTATGAGATTAATTTCTTCAGTTTGAGCTACTTCGGACTGAGTTTCTTCGGATTGTGCTTCTTCACTCTGAGACTCCTCTTCGGACTGGTCATCATCTTCTTCGTCACTCTCATCATCTTCTTCGTCATTCTCATCCTCTTGGGGTTCGGGCTTCTTCTCTTCACTTGTGTTTTCAACTATAACTTGACGTTCCACAGCTGGAATTTCAACTTCGATGACTTGTGGTTCGAGCTGGGTGACGGTCTGTTCGCTTTCGACTTTTTCAACTAAAAGTTTGACGTATTGCGTGGGGAGTTCCCTAGGTCCTTCAATTTGAATTTTGATCACTGGGGATTCGGTAGCTTTCTGTTCTTTGCATTCCTCAACTTTTTCTTCGTGTTTGATTACCTCAACTTCGAACTTTGGCTGAGCGGTTTTGGGCTCTGAATGAACTGAACGGTCCACGGAGTTGTCTTCTGTGCGTTCGGGTTGGTTGTCTTCTGTGCGTTCGGGTTGGTTGTCTTCTCTGCGTTGAGTTTGAGCTGGACGGTCCCATTGGTTGTCTCCTCTGCGTTCAGATTGAGCTGAACGGTCCCATTGGTAGTCTCCTCTGCGTTCAGATTGAGCTGAACGGTCCCATTGGTAACCTCCATCTTGTGAACGTCTCTGTTCCCGTCCCCAAATACGAACTGGGCGTCTCTCCGAAAGACCGAAACGGCGCTCCTCTTCCCATTCTCTCTCAGCCATTTCCTCCTCTTCCTCCCAACGAGATAGTAAGGCGCGTGAGTAGCTTTTCATCACCGGACGCCGTTCAACCCGTCTAAGTCCGTAGACATCACCGACATTCGAATAGATGTCGACGAGTTCATAATCGTCGCCTTGCTCAATAACGCGTGGTGCCCTGTACCTAACGACTAGAAACAAACAAAATTACTATTATTACTTCCACTTTCTTTCCACAACGTCAAACATTAATCGATTATCTTACAAGGTGAAGCCAAAACGGCTTGTAGTGCCACAGCGCAGATAATTAAAACTTTCATTTTCCCTCCAGATCTCAGAATACCTCCTACCCCGGATGGACACGCGGTTTTTAAACCGTCGTACAAACATTGCCTATTTTTGACTGGCTTTGATTATACAAAACTTGTTTGTGTGAACAGTTGACAATTAGGTTGAATTTGTCTATAATGACAGACTATATTTCAATCAAAGAGACGCTGATTTGTATTATTCTTCGGTGTACTCAGATTGCATTCCTCCCATCAATTCATCTACTGCAAACTGTTCTGGCGTCAGAGACATGACCTCTTGATTTATTATTCACATTAATTAACATAATCTGTTTATTCGCCGTGGCTGAAATCAGAAATCAATTTTCTTAACTTTTAGTCTTACTGGGCACAGTGTCAAGGGCTAACGTCAGCAAATGAGAGTGGCAAAACTGTTAAGTGTCGGAGATGACTACCAATATTGGCCAACCAATTTTCACCAACCTCGGAACAGAACTTCTTGTGTTATGGACAAATATTCACATTTAGTGGTTTTCAATTGCTCTTTTAGCGATTTTTTCACATCGAATATTCGTTATGGTTGTACCTTGTACAGTTGAATTGTAAAAATCTTTTTGAAAATAACCCCCCCCCCCACCTTAAATAAAAGCTCAATCCCACACACCACCACCCTGGAGGACCCAGGAGCCGCGACAGAGAGTGAAGAAGTATATGAAGCAGAAGCACTCCCCGACACCCTGAAAGTGAACCTCTGACAGGTCTGCCCCAAGCCAGAGGGCACTCCCCCCCCCCCCTAGTGAACTGAACAGACAATCAATTTTTAAATTGGTTGAAGCGTGAATTTTGTATTGTTTACCCATTCGAAAAACAGTTTTGTAGGTTTGGTTCACTTGAAAAAGTAATTTCACAAAATTTCACCGGGTCAGCCCTTTAAAACTATATTTTCGCGAAGCAACCCCGCTCAAAAAAGCGATTTCGCGTTGAAAACCGAATATTGCTCTTCTGACCCATTCTAAAAGCAATTTCGTGGGGTTGACTCATTCATAACCAAGATTTCAAGGAAGGGTGTGTTATGAATAAACAAAATTTCGTGGGCTTTGTACTTAAAAACTGAATTACGTGTAATCTGCTCAATAAGGACCAGTTATTGGCCTCCAAAAGAGCGATTTCGTGGTTTTCCGGTGCTACAAAAACATAGTTCCGAGTAGTTTGACCAATTCAAAAATCTACTTCGTGGTTATTGGCTAATCTTAAAGAGCGATTTCACGGGTCTTGAGCAATTCACCTTCCAGCATTTTTGTGAATGCAATGGCGCACACCTCGCGTTCGGAACACCGTGCGCTGTGAGGCATGGTCCCCTGACGCACTGGAAAGTTTTTCCAGGCTGGCCAAGCTCCGGGGATGAGAAAATCGAGGGAAACCTGCGACACTGTTGACGGCGTTCTCCCCACCTTTCAGCTGTTTTTTTGTCACTTTTGGTCCGTTTTCAGGGGACGGAGTTTTTCCACGTTCGGACGAAAATACCCCCCCCCCTCCTTTCCAATAAATTATACATTACGCCAGTTTTAAAGGGAAATGTGCATGTTCGCTGGTAAATACAGCAGTTTAGGGGGTTCAAGGGGTTTAGGGGGGGGGGCATTAATAATTATATGCAGAAAATAATTATGCCAGTTCGAGATGAAATATAGCAGTTCCAGGGGAAATTTTCCAGTTCCACAGAGAGTCTGTTCTGTAAAGCAACAGTCAAAACGACAGTTGATAGCGACAGTCGATCGTGGTGTTGTTATCAACAGTCATTTTCTATTGTCTAGATCGTTTTGTGTGTTGGTGTTCTCCAACAATAAGAACAAATTCCAAGCGGCCGCCAATTTTCTTCCGTCAACAGTCATAAAAACATCATTTCTCCGAAATCGCTGACTCAAAAGTCAATTTATTGGATTATGCACGAAATGTTTGCACGTGCTTCAGTAATCACCTAATTACTTCACTAATAAACCTATTTATCGGATTTCGCTTGCCGAAAAAGTAATTTTGGCGGATTTATCTCGCCAAAATCCCATTCTCGCGGGTCTGGCTCTCTAAAAAAAAACAATTAAACAGAATGGGATCATTCAAAAATCAATTTCGCGTACTATAACGTTAAATAAGCGTAATATAGTCCTCCATCATCGCGAACATCATTCAAAAACGTTGACAACTCGCATCTCACTCATTGAGAAATGGAAAGGCTTTGTGGAACCTGCGTTGAAACAGTCTGCTAACCTCCGTTTCGCTTGCTTTCAAAACAGTGGCTAAAATGTAACTTTAGACGGCTTTTTCATTTTAGCCACAGTCACGCGAAAAACATACAATTTTAGTGGACCAGCCTCACTATAACAAATAATTCCCCATATTTCACTCACTAAAGCAAAAATTTCGTGGATTATTGTTGCTGAAACCCCAATTTCAAGGGATTGCCTGTGTGAAAAAAACCCAAATTCGTAGATTTGGGCATTGAAAAAAAATTTTCGCAGACGTGTCGCACTTAAAACCCAATTTCTCGGATTTTCCAGACTTGAAACCAAAATATCGCAGATTTTCTCGCCAAAAACCAATTTCGCATATTTGCGCGCTTGAAAAACATTTCCACTGGTGTGGCGCGCTACAATAGTGTATTTCACGGGTCTGGCTCACAACTAAATCAAGTGCGCGGATTTTTGTCGCTTTAAAACTCAGTTTCGCCGGCTTGCCTCAGTCAAAAACCAGTTTTTTGGATCGTGCACACTGAAGAAACCCCATTTTCGTTGGTCTGCGTGATTAGAAAGACTTGATTTCGCTGAGTTTGGCTCATTCAAAAACCAATTTCACGGAGTTTGTACACTAGAAAAACATTTCAGCAGGTCTGGCTCACATATAAACCAATGTCTCTGGTTTCGCTCTCTAAAACCCAAGTTTCGTGAGTCACCAAAAAACCATTTCCGCGGGTGGGATTTGCTTAAGGAAAGAAAGAAAGGAAAAAAAAAAAAAAAAAAAGACGGGGTTGGCCTTCGAAAAAGAAAGCAACAGTTTACAGTTTGGCAGATTTTTGTTGCCGAAGCCTAAATTTCACGTGATGGTTCCCTCATTCAAAAACTATTTTCGCAGGCTTAAAAAAAAAAACATTTTCGCGATTCTTGCTCACTTAAAACTCAATTTTGTTAGGGTTTTTGGCTTGCTGAAAGCCCAATTTCGCAGGATTGTCTCATTTAAGTAATCCGTTTCACCTTTTGCTTGCTATGAACACATCTGGGGGATGATTCTGTAATTTTTCCGTTTCAAATTTCCTACCGGAAAGTCATGTGATTTCATTAATTTTTTTTTAAACACCAATGAGTCGTATGAATAAAAATGCGTGCCCGACTTTTTGCTTCACTTTTTAAAGCGTATGTTCAACAGTTTATGAATGAAAATCACCGGTTTCATTCATGAAATGACGAGAATTATGCTCAAAAAATTATAGTCAGTTGACTTTTTGATAGAAAATCCGGTGCGGAAAAGTTACAGAATACAGAATAGCCTTCCTGACATCTTCTCAGGTGAAGCTCATGCTCATCTCTAGATCAGAGGTTGGCTTCGCCTTTGGTTCCAAGGGAAGCCAAACCCCCAAGGGGGAAATGAGTCAATATGGTCCATAAGGGGGTGGGGGATTAAAAGGAGTTCGAACAGACATTTGCAAGTTCCAGGGAAATTATACCCATTTTGAGTGATCTCGGGTGCGAATACGCAATCGACAGCCCCAAAGCCCCAGGAAGAGGTTCGTCGATCTCTGTCGTGGACTG
The DNA here is from genome assembly GCA_038030265.1 of Corythucha ciliata. NCBI lineage: Eukaryota > Metazoa > Arthropoda > Insecta > Hemiptera > Tingidae > Corythucha > Corythucha ciliata. The sequence continues at coordinate 17,744,024 of CM075943.1, forward strand.
CTCTGAAGTCGGGAAAATACTATAGGATTTGTATAGGCTTAAATCAACGACATCGCAAAGCGTCCATTTTCGCTCTCGTGGTGGCTCCTGTGGCGGCTGAAGCTCTCTTTTGGTGCGTTTTCACCGGACTGGCTGGTATTTCGCAATCGCAACCATTGGTCGAAGGACTCATTAGCGGCTTCCGGTGCAAATCAAAAAACTTTAAAAAAAAAAACTAAATTAAAGAGATTAAAGAGGCGTCTTGAACTGAATTTGTCAGTTGTGAATGGTCGGAGGGACTCTTCGGCTCAGAACGGAACACTTTGAGATGCCTACTTCCCAACAAAAAAAAGACCACTTAAACGTGGGCGTTTTTGTCACAAATGGCCCAAAATTCAAAAAATGGGCGAAAGGGCGAATCAAGAGTTTTCTCGGCTAGGTGAATCAGAGGAGCAGTTGCAGTTGAAAGGGTTCTCTTTGTGATTCCGATGTTTTTGTCGCTTTGGCCTGTTTTCAGTGTCCCCACAAATTCTCTGCGTGGACATCGCCATGATAGTCACGAGAAAGAGCCCCACGCGTGTGGACCTCACCTTAATTGGGCCGCTCTGTGTGTCAATTTAAAATCACTGAAACCAACGACAACACGAATCGCGTTCACTTTTTTAGGTCATTTTGGAGTGCTGATGCGTTATGGCCGCTTTTATAGTTCTGACGGACCATATATCAACAGCTGTCAACCTTTCCCATTTGGATTGAACCAAAAGCCGAGGACCATCCGATTTAGTCTTTCTTTGTTCTTATTTTTACCGTTTAATCCACCTTTCTTCTTTGTTTTGGTAAACGGACCGTGATCCTTCTTTGTAGGTTTTGTGAAGACAAAAAAAAAAAAAAAGAGGATCAAGGCCCAAATTAAGGGCTTTCGCTGGAAATAAAGTGATTTCGAGAGAAATCTCGTGCTTTACTTTCGATATAGCGGTGAAGGAGCAGGAGGAGTACCTTGGGCTCGGAAGGTTGTTTTTTTTCCTCTATACTACGAAAAAGCTCACCCTTCCCACTTTTAAAACAAAGATAAGGTATCTTCTTCAAACAAGACTTCCTTCTTCCAATTTCCACCCTTCTTCTTCACGCCCACGTTGTTTTTCTATCTTTCTTCTTTTTTTTCCTGGCCACAATTTTCTCGCAGCGATGTTGTGTGTGTGGGGGAGGGGGGGATTCACTTTACGAGGCTCGTTTCCTCACGTACGCCCTAGAGTAGGGACATAAGAGCGTTAAAGTAATTCGTTGGAGCCTCCCCTACAACCATTCTGAAATTCATGAAGAAAGGGGGAGGGGAGTTGTATGATGATCAAATACAGCTTTAAAGTACTTGTAAACATAAAGAAGAAGTAGGAAGTAAAAACGTTACCTTCATTTCTTAATTCTTTCTGTCTGTGTATTCAAGAATTAATTAAATCCTTCCGTCGTAAAATTTTCGAGATAAACTAATTTTTTTTTTTTTTTTCATTTTCTTCTTTTTTCAGCGTGGTGTCTGTTAAAATGCTCCAAACGCTCAACACTTTGGCCGGGAAAATATCACCGCACAACGCAGACTCGGCCAACAGAGCCGCCGCTATGGCCAATTTCAACAGCAACGTAGTTAACAATAATAATAACAACAATCCTCCTTTCAATGACAAGTAAGTTTTTTTTTTTTTTTTTTCAGTTTTAGCCTCTTTTGGATCCCGTAAGGCCCACAAAGTTGGTTTTATATAGGAGAGAAGGGCATCCTCTACTTTGAGCCCTCCCCCCTCCCACCCATACAGTGCATAATTTCTAGAATATGAGATTATTATACGCGAGAGAAGCGTTGGGTGGGTGGAAGTCTCAAAGTGATGTGTTAGTGCTGAATGGTGGCAGTGGGTGCCGAGGGCTTTGCTTTGCTTTTGTCATATTGTCAGTTTATGACTGCGAAAAAGTAGCTGCGGCGTCGTTTTACTTCGACTTTGTCTCGTGTGGCGAAAACCCCCTCACCACATCACCCTCTTATCATTTTACATTTTCCGTCATCGCCTTACATTCCCATTTTAATAAATTTGGGGGCCGTATTTATAATATGACGCTCGGTCTTTATAAAAGGCGTCGAAAAGGCGACAAGAAAAATGTTGACAAGTTCAAAAACACGGTCTTCTTAGGCATGAATCCAAGAAAGAAAGAAAAAAAAAATGTTAGGCCTCGCTTGAGTACAAAACACAACCTTCGCGTTCCATTCCGTTGAATCGATCAGACGTCAGTAAAAAATTATTATTTAATTTATTAAAATAACCTGGATAAGCGAGTGGGGGGGGGGGAATATAAATGTATACTTCTGTGAAAAATGCCGGGGGATTCGTTTTCCTGTGGTAACGAGACACAAAAATAATGAGATCTTGGGTGACATTCCAAGAGGAACATCCCCCGGAAAATCTGCCTGTCACAAGAATGTCTTATTATTATTTCAAGCGGTGCTGTGGGGGGTTGAAAAAGGGGGTGGGGGTTGGAACTTTAGATAACGGTGAACGGAGGATGACGAATGGGAAGGAGTGTGGTGGGAGGTCCGTATTTTAAACTTTTTATTTATTTATTTTTTGTTCCCTCCTCCAAACTTCCTTATAATGTCAGTGTATAGTCTTGTATGGGAGGACATAACTCAATTTTTCTCCCAGCGTTCCTCTGCAGTTTTGACATTTTTGTTTTCTCTGGGCATATTTTTTATTTAAAAAAAAAGTGTTTTTACTTGTTTTGCGAAGAGATGGAATTTCTGAGGGCACGAAAAAAAGAAAATGAGTTTATTTTTCACGGGACGATCTTCTTTTGAATCGCATGAAAAGTTTGAAGTGCCCCCCCTCCCATCCGCTTCACATTCACTTGTAATCCTTTCGAATCATTTCAGGGATTATTGATTCACACGACCCCCCCCCCTCCCCCGCCTTTAAAAACTTAATAAATTTAGATTGATTTTATTCATCGAGGGTCATTAACCTCTTATACGCTTGAAATTGCCTCCTCCCCGCCCCCCTATCACGCCCCTCCGCGCCGCCCTGACATCACCAACGCTTATTACACACGTGTTTTAAAAGCTCGTCGAATCGGGGGAGCGCCAGGCTGATCAAAAGAGCTTATAATGCGGATGTTGCCGAGGGTTTTATATTGAATTAAAATCCGTAGTTCAATCTAATTACCTCGCGCTCCGCCGGCATATGCTCCCGCTTGGGTGATCCACGGGGCGCATGATGGTCGCGAGCCTCGCTTTTCCAGCTCGTTTAAAATTAGATCGTACTTGTATACAGGGGGGAATAATAGTGATGGGGTGTTAGTAATCGGGGGTGGAGGGGAGGGCAAGAGCAAGGTTTTTACATTCCGATATCACTAGCAGTCCCCTTTCTCTTCCTATACATCACGAAAAATGTAGCGGTGATACATAGGAAAAGGGAGGTGAACTCTTTAATGAGTCAGTTACAATTAGTTCAACGTTCAACACCTCTAATAAAGTAGCGATGAGTAGCAACTAGAAGAGGGTGTAGAGGGGAGGGGATGGTTTAATCAGTAGTGTGAGATGAAGAGAGAGCGAGTGAAAAGCAAACATCAATCAACAGGGAAGCCTACCCGTGCTTTGAAAGGGGTTTCAATGGCCCTCTCCAACCTCCATACCACTACAGTGCGCCTTTAACAGTCAAGAGTCGACCCCATTGGGTGACAACGACCGCCTAGGTGAAGGAAAGTTAAAAGAGGAAGGGGGGAGTGAATTGAATGAATTGGTCGAAATTCTACTCGCGGGACGACTTCCTTGTGTTCTTGAGTTTGTGGGTAAGAGTTGGTCATATCGTTTGAAAGGATCTAATTAGACGAAACGCCACCCCTCAAGCATTTCCCTTACAGAACCTAGAGCCTATCAACATAATGGAGTTAGGCGTGATTTCATTTTCCATGATTTCATTAAATTTGTACCTCATTGAAAATTCGATTTAGCGGCTTGTTTTGTGACTTAATTAGGTCCGTTTTATTAAAACCATTCCGAGGGACGGTGTTGAAGAGGGTTTGTCGCTTGGGGAATGGATGACCGCAGACTTTTCTATGTACCTTATTGAAACGGTGAATCAGCCTTATATTTCATTAGTTATACTCATCTGACGAGGTTCCCTATTTCCCTCGCCCGGTAGTGTGCCTGACGTGGTAGGAGCGAGAAGGGCGGACCGCTTTTAAAGATGGAAAAATGGATATTTTCAGGTTTTGTGCTCATGGATGTACGGAACGTGAAAAGGAGAAATCCTTTCGTTGATTTTCATTCCATCTGAACTGGAGCACAGAACGTTGCAGGTGCTCAAAAGTCTTCGTGCGGCTCAAATTCGATTAGGACCACGATTACCTTTATAGATAAATCCCTGCCGTGTGGTAAACCCAGGTTTAACCACGGAGGTCCTTGCGAGGCTATAATTTTAAGGGAAAACCCTCATTTGGCGCTCAAGTTGAGAAAAACACACTATCTGCAGCCAACTTCGCGGAATAATTGATAAAAATCGCTATTTACGGTCTGAAAGCTAGTTCATTGCTGAAATTGAGTAAACTACCAATTCGTGGCTTCTGGCTGGAGGCCACTTCACGGCTCAAATAGAGAAAATCAGCTAATCCTCGGCTTCTATAAGTTCCTTCGTGGCTAATGTTGAGCATGCGTGCAAAAAGTGCCGTTTTTGGGGCAAGTGCGTGGATGAAAGTTTTAAAAAAACCCAAGTCATGAATATAATTCGCGTTGAAAATTGAGAAAATCTAAAGGCTAAATCACAGGAAAAGGGCTAGTTCGCGGCAAGTATTGAGAAAATATAATTCACTGTTGCTGGAGGCAAAATCGGCTCAAATTGAGAAATAAGTGCCAATTCATGTCTAGAAGTGAGGAGAACTAATTCAATGCTAAAATTACGGAAAACGCTAGTTCTTGGCCAAAATTGAGCGAAAGCCCTGATTCGAGGAAACAAAATTAAGATAAAGCGCCCATTCGCGGCTAAAATGTGGAAATTCGCTCGTTCGTGGTTTCTGGATAGTGGACAAAAGATAAAAATCGCTCATTCACTGAGCGAGAAAAGTGCCTAATTTACGGATAAAATTGAGCAAACGTCAAGATGCGCTGAAATTGAGAAAAAGTGCTCATTCGTGGCTAAAATTGAGAACAAGTAGTGTACAAATGCGGCTACTATTGGGATAAAACGCTGATTCGGCGCTGTAGTTGAGTAAAATCTCTAATATAAAGATAAAATTGAGAAAAAAGCTGTTTCGTGGCTAGAAGTTAGAAAAACATGCACATTCGCGGCTAGAGATTAGAAAAACGTGAATTTTCGCGGCTAAAGTTTCTCATCCACGGCTAAAATTGAAGTCAATTTTACAATTCTGGCTATAGTAGGTATGTACTTACTAAATATTGTAATAAAACGTTAATTAGCAGCTAAAATGGATCAACATCCTAAATTTGAGGTAAAATTTATAAAAAGTGTTACTGGTGTGTGTTGTGGTGTGGCTAGAAGTGAGAAAAAGTGCACACTCACGATTAAAGTTGCTCATTCGCGGATGAAATTGACATAAAACGCGGTTTGGCTGCTAAAGTGAAGAAAAACGCTAATTCACGGTTAAAATTTAGGAAAATCGAAAATTCGGGGCTGAAGTGGAAGAAAACGCCAAATCGCGGCTAAAATTGAGATTAGCGCTCATTTGCCGCGAAAACGGATAACATTTTCCGTTCACGATCAGCATTGAGATGAAACACTACTTCGCTTCCAAACTTGGGCAATACCTGAAATTTACGGGTAAAATTGAGATAAAATGCCAACTCTCGCCTAGAAGTGAGAAAACCGTGCTCATTGTCGGCTTATAAGTAGGAAAAACGGTAGTTCTCGTGTTAAAATTGAGAAAAACTACAATTTTTCGCGCCTACAATTGAGAAATAACGCTCATTTGCATGTGAAAGTGAGAACAAACGCTAATTTGCGGTAAAAAAGGAGAAGAAACTGCGCGGTTCGCGGCTAACTTTGAGAAAAAGCGCTCTTTCGCGGCTAAGGTAGGGGAAAACGCTAATTCGTGGCAAATTGAGAAAAAGAACTCATTATAGCTTAAGAAGTTCAGAAAAGTACTGATTTCCGGCTATAATGAAGAAAAACGTTAATTCACGGATAAAATAAAGAAAACCCCTAACTCGTGGGAGAAATTGAGAAAAAGCACTGATTTCCGGCTAAAATTAGGAAAAATGCTAATTCGTGGATAAAATTTAGGATAAGTGCTCGTTCTGAATTTGAAAAATTGAAGTCAATTTTACAATGGCGGCTAGTAATAAAATAAAACGCTAATTAGCAGGTAATATTGAGAAAAATCGCAAAATTTGAAAATGAAATTTGGAAAAAGTGTTGCTCCTCGGCTGGAAGTGAGACAAACGTTCACATTCATGACTAAAGTTGCTCATCCGGGAAACTCTAGTTCTCATGATATGAGAAACGCTGTAATTTTTTCGCGCCTGTAATTGAGAAAAAGCGCTCATTTGCATGTAAAAATGAGAACAAACGCTAATTCACAGTAAAAATGGACAAGAATAAGCTCCACTTCGCGGCTAACATTGAGAAAAAGCTCTCGTTCGCAGCTAGGATAGGATAAACGCTAAAACGCGGTTTCTTTGGTAAACTCCGTGGAAAATTTAGAAAAATCGCTCATTCGCGGAAGAAATTGGAGAAAAAACACGGTAAAATGAAGAAGAACGCTAATTGGCATAGGAAAAATTGTACATTCGCGGATATTAGTATTGAGATAGAACTCTCTTTTGCGGCGTAAAAATTGAGCAGGGGTCCTGATTTACGGATAAAAATTAGAAAAAGCTTCAATCCAAGGCTAAAAATGAGAAAAACGTGCTCATTCTTGGGTTACAGTTGTAGAAAATTTCGTAAAATGCGACTAAAATGCGTAAAATGCGTAAAAAAGACTATTAGCGGATTTCCTCTCATTGATCCGCGATCTGGCGCTTTTCTTTATTTTATGGTTGGGAATGAGCTTATTGAGTTTTGGAAGTTTTTTCCATTTTAGCTGTGAATGACCGATTTTTCGCCATATTGTGCCGCTAATGACGATTTATTTCTATTTTAGCTACGAATCAGCGCGATATCACATGTTTAGCTGTGAATGCGAGCGCTATTTTGTTAATTTCAGTCACGATGGTTGCCTCGAGAAACCATGAGTTGGCGTTTTCTCAACATTAGCTAGCTGAGCGTGCTGAAAGATTGATCGCTTCTCTCTCTCTCTCTCTCTCTCTCTCTCTAAATGTTACAGTCTCCAAGTAGTGATTTTTCTCCATTGGACGTTAGTTATAGAGTGTTCCGCAGTTTTTAGCTGCAAATTAGTTATTATTTTTACTTTTTGTTAATAGATTAGCGCTTTTTCGCTATTTCAGCCGCGAATGTACTATTAAGACCCTATACGTCCAGCTTGCATATTTAGGATATAGCCTATCTGACATATTCTCCAGTGAAACAGCCCACAATTATAAGACGGCACTGCCGGCTTACAAAACTCCAAATTAGACGCTTGCTGACAAAGTGGGGCGGGGGGGATCTCTTATTTTCTCAAAATGCTCCGATCTGGGCCCAACGGCTTTCAGGCCATGCTCGACTGAAAATTCCAATTCAGGCCGTCCCGGCCAGGATGCTGCTCCTAAGCGGGGCCGTTAGCGCCTCTCAAATTAGAAAAAAATGAGCGTCGTTTCGGGTCATTTGTTTTCGAAGAGTTCCTATTTGCGCCGGATGCTATTTATGAATCCCCTTCCCTAGACTATGATGCAATTGAGAACTGCAGGCGTTCTCTGTCAAAGCGCCGCTAAGGGCCCATGTATCAGCGCCCTTCAAAGTGACTAAAAGTGAGCGTTTCAAGTTGTTCTTTATTTCCACCGCTCAACGGTGGGCCAGCGAGAGGATCGCGTGTGATGTTGCTTTTCCTTGAACTTATACGTGAAACACAACAGTTTCCGATCCTAGGGGACAAGAAATTGGTATAGATAGTGTTGGCATTTTGCCACCCCGTACAAATTGTTGCCCAGGGCTATAGACCCTTATCCCCCCCCCCTTTAGCGACGCTTTTCAGGTCCAATAAAAATGCAACCTTTATGCCTCTTTCTCTGAGCGTTTAATATGGTGTCTACACATTCCCACGGTGGATCGCTGAATGGTACGCCGCGGCCCGTAGGGGTGTATATACTCTGTGTGAATCATTCTTTATAAGCTTGACTGATTACCAGGCATTCCCAGGTGAAGTCTTGATCAAACGAAGAGAAAATAGACGAAAAAAAAAAAAAAAAATGGATGGAGTGGTTGTTAAGGAAATTATGTGGGAGGAATGAGGGAGGGATAAATGGCACATCCATTAATAGAACACTGATATATCACCGGTTGAATGTCACTTTTCATAATCTAATTTCATAATCATTTTCAATTAAGTAACGTCACCCGTCACTGTGTTATGACTACAAGGGGGGAAGGGAGAGAGATTGAAGGTGATCCGTCAAAATAGTGAACGAAGGTGACAACACACTCCCTTCTTCATCACACGACAGACAATCCTGTGAGTACAGTTCACTTTTTGTGGATATAAAAACTTTTTTAAGCTCAAACATTCTTAATTATATGCCATCACTTTCAACCGCTATCTCGATGGCTACATTCAAGTCATCGATCATCCGTCATTTTTTTATTTACCGATCAGGAGGGCTTCGTGCGCTCCCTCGGTAAATTATACTATATATATCTTTCAAGAGAGTATCATACTCGTAACAATCTTTAATTTATTAAACGAAGTCAACTGAATCAAGTTTATATTTAGAAGGATTACTTTCATCTGGCCTCCCTTGTTTCTCCCTGCGCCATTCCAAGACCCTCCTCACGACCAACACCGACATAACCAAAATCACGAAGAAGTTTTAACGAGGAAAATAGGGTGGGGGTGGTGGAAGAGAGGAGGGTAGACCTTTTATTTATAACCTAATTACAATGACACATATATCTTTTTCGACCTATTACGAGTTATTTCCCCTCAACCATTTGCTCTGCTCTTCTTCCAACATTGGCGGGGGAGGTTTCCTGCGTTCTCGACCGCCCACCCCCTTCCACACTTCACCATATAGTTTATTTGCTTCCCAAGAAAAGTTTCTTTACGCCTTTTCAACTCTTTGAATTGTGCGCCGCTGCATGGATGAGTTATAACTTGAAATTCACGTCTTTCACCCAACCTTTTCAGAACCGAAAACTGTTGTTTTTGAATAAATGACAAAGGTGCAAAAGATCACGTCGAATTTATTTCTCGAGGGTCGCGCGATATGATTACGAAATTTTCAAAGGGAGAGATAGAGAGGGAGATACCGAATGTTTCCAACTGGGCGATTCATTCTCTTTGGATAACATCCAAGAAATAGAAATGAGAATTTTCTTTAAAACTATTTTTATTGGGTGCCGGACTTTGGAGGAGACGTAGGGCTTGTCGTGACCCGTACAGTTGACAAAACCCTCCTATAGTAAATTATGAGAGTCAGGTTTTCACAGCCGTAAAAATCTCGTTGTACTGCGATGTGACGTGTGCCCTCAGTTATTCAAACTTTGAGAAATTGACGTTTTTCCAGGAGCAAGAAACCATGACTATTCTCCTTAAATCCCTCATAATAATCTTACCCTGTTCACAACCAATTTCAATGAAAAAAACCCGAACATCAAGACATAAAAAATAAAAATAACTAATACGCTACCAAATAAATAAATAAATATATAAATAAAACATAAAAAAAAAAAATATCTGACAAAATACAACCACCGACACTACGGGCCCACCCTAAAACTTTCTTCCAGAAAAACATCACAACCATCAAGTACTATTGGCATACACCGCCAAAACTCCACTAAACATTACCCCCAACCCACTCACGTCTGTCCGAAAATTACACGAGGCAGTGTCATTCTGGATAAAAACATCTCCTTCACCAGCCGATCTCTGTGGTGCCGGACGACGAGGAACGGACTGGATCGTACTATAGGCCGTCTGACGTACGTGGAGGGAGTGTCTCAGCGACTAAAGATTCTTTTTGAGTCATTGTCCGGAGGGGAGTTTAAGGTGGCCTTTTGTTATAGAAATGCCATGAGTCGATTATTATATTCCAGGCTGAAGGCTCCCGACTCGCTGGAGAACACGTCCAGCAACGTGTACTGCATCTCTTGTGAGGATTGCCCAGCTAGGTACTACGGGCAAACAATACAGCGATTCAAGGAGACGCTATCGCAGCACACAAGGGATTGCAGTGACCCGTCTCGGGGTGGTACAGCTCTGTCAAAGCACGCGCTGGAGTTGGGACATTCGTGGGGCCTGGATGCTCCGGACGTTAAATCTAGGGAAGCGTCTCTTCCGCGACGGCTGGTGAAGGAGATGTTTTTATCCAGAATGACTCTGCCTCGTGTAATTTTCGGACAGACGTGAGTGGGTTGGGGGTAATGTTTAGAGGAGTTTTGGCGGTGTATGCCAATAGTTCTTGATGGTTGTGATGTTTTTCCGGAAGAACGTTTTAGGGTGGGCCCGTAGTGTCAGTGGTTTTTTTTTTCAGATATTTTTTATTTTTAATTTTATGTTTTATTTATTTATTTGGTAGCGTATTAGTTATTTTTATGTTTTATGTCTTGATGTTCGGGTTTTTTTCATTGAAATTGGTTGTGTACAGGGTAAGATTATTATGAGGGACACCGGGAAAAAAGGGGCTATTGGTTCTTAGTAGGAGAGAGAAGAGAGGGACGGGATCGGGGTGCTCCTTTAGTTCGATTTTTGACATGGAGACGATAGTTTTTCACTGTTTGTTTTTTGCTTTGGTTTTTTATTTTTATTGCCAATTTTTATTTTAATGTAATGTTGACATCATAAAAAAGAAATTTTGTAAGTACAACTAATTACTTCTTGTCAAAGGGTGGGGGGGGGGTACTGGTTATGGGATTTATTGGCATTTATTGTTTTCTTGTTTCTTTGTAGAACCCTGATGAAGGAAATATATTCTTCCGAAAGCTCGGTATAAGTTTCTTTTTTTCTGAAGTTGTGACCACAAGCCCGCAAACTTTTGTGTCAATTATGAGATAGTAGAATGAGACAAAATCGTGTCGTTGACTCCCCCCAGGATCAACATTTCGAGAGTTCCATTCCTAAAAACCTCAAATTTTTGTCTTTTATGGACGAAATTCCAATGATTCAATCCCAGAAAAATCAAGTTTCACGGATTCCGCGCTTCAAGAAGTCATGAACCAAGATTACACGGCCTTCTTGGCCCTTGTAACACCCGATTTTGAGATGTTGGCTATCTCGCAGAAGTCCAAATTCGTCGATTGGCGATTTCTTTTTTAATTTTTGTTAAGGAGAAAATCATTGCACCTCTTTTTCGAATGAAATTTCGCGGATCCTTCGCCTGAAAACGCCAATTCGGCTGGTTTTGCTCTTTCATGAATGACATTGGCGGATTCGCGGTTTGGTCCTTCAAAAATCGTTACCCCAACGGCTCTCATATGAGACGTCATCCCGGACCATCGGGGAAGGAATTTCGTAGATTTGGGCGCCTGAAATCCCCAATTTCGTTGCTTTTGCTTCTTAAGAAAACCCAGTTTCACGGGTTTGGCCTTTGGAAACCCCGATTTCGACTTGTTGGGGCCCTCTCAGAAATATCAAAATTCGTTGGCTGGACTACTAAAAAAAATCCAGAGCTGAACGAAATTTCGTGAATCAACTTTAGGTGGCGAACATACTAGAGCAATTACGATATCGTTTCGACATCGCCGACGCAAATTAACAGCGTTTGGGACAAATAGAAACAACTGGAAATGTGTCAGAGTGATGTAAAAACGATATCGAGTCGCCACAGTATGAACGCCGCCTTACGGGTTTGGCTCTGTTGTGGACGATATTTTCCCATTTTGTTTCTTGAAAGAATCAAATTTCATGAATTTAACCAGTCTAGAACGGATTTCGAGGGTTGGGCTCCGTTGTGTACGAAATATCATATGCGGAATTTCCTGAAGATTAAAACGAGTCCTTGAAAACCAGGATTGGTGCAGAAATAAGGCGAGAAAATATATGCCGAGTAGTAGACGAGGGATGGTTGGAGGGGGGGGGTCGAGGAATCATGACTGTAGTTCCTTCCTCCTTAAGCAAAACCTGAACCCACGTCTGTGTTCAAGTGTACATTTACAGTATCCACCGACTGTTAGTCCCCCCCCCCCCATAGTTCTCGCCTATGGACCCCGCAAGGGCTAGAAACGGCCCTGTTCCTGTCCTTTCAAAAATGCAATATCGCGGGGTTGACTCTCTACAAGACGAAAAATTCGCGGGTTCGGCTCTCTGAGCAATTAAATTTTGTTGATTTGCCTCTTTCAAGTAAATTTACGTGGAGGTAGATGGGTCTCGTGAGCTGATAGCCCAACCTCTCATGGCGGAAGGTGTGTAGAGATTGTGCAGACTTGAGGGGTTTTATGTTTACCTCTCCGGCTACAGTTATTTCCCTTGTCAGTAACGGATACAGCTTCTGTCTGAACGCCTTGGCCCGTTTGACTTCGAATTTTTTCCAAACTCATTAAAAATGTCCTTGGGGGGGGGGGGGCTATGACCTGTGTTGCTCCTATTGGAAGGGCGCCACTGTATCACGATGAACGCGTGTAATTTAAAATAAACGCTTTGCATCCTCTAAATTTTCTGGATTATCCATTCGATCGAAAAGTTTTAAACAGTGTTATGGTCGATATAGGGGTAAACTCGTTAGACGTGTGTGTTTATACTACTCATGCCTACCCCCTCCCCCACACACACACACACACACACCTCGTCAGTACAACCTACATACCTCTCTTTCACTTCCTCTTCAAGCCCCACTCGGTACCGGCGTAACTCTAGTCGACCACTTTTCATCCCTTCCGTTGGGGTTTCCCAATTAAAAGTTCACTAATTAAGAGGAAAATATTGCGAAAGGAAAGCATTTTTTCCCTCCCGTCGCGTTTCATTTTGTTTTTCGATGTGGAAACAGGGAAACTGGAGTATATTGCACCCCGTGGTCGATTTTCTCCCCGTATTTCGTCCCCTGATCCTATAGTTAGTACATTTTAACTTTTTTTTCTCTTTTTTTTTAAAAAAATCTTATCGAAAATTCGTTCCCTCATCTCACTTGTAATGAATACGTTTGAAATCCTTTCCTGTCTCCTGTTTTCGAACACCCTCGTGCTAATTAGCAGGGAGTGAGTTTGAAAAAGATGAGTTTTTTGAAACAAGGTCGTCTCTTCACGAGATTAAAATAAATAATAATTAAATTTTCGAGAGAAAAAGAGTATTGACAAGAAGATAAGATAAAAAAGGAATAACCCATCTCTAGTCACTTTTCGCGGCTCTAGTTAATATTTCATAACGCGACCGGAGAGTTCCGTTGTAATATTTTTTTCTTTTTTTTCTTTTAACGAGTCGGTTATTTTACGGGACTGTTAGTGCCAAGTTGATGTGTTTCATTGAGAGCGTGCCAAAATTGTTTTCTTCGTTATCGTTCGCCCATCTCAAACGCTCAGGTTAATTAATTATTTAAAGCTAAGGCGATTAGACAATAGTTTTTTTATTTTTTCTTTAAAAAAAGTATGACGGTGAGAAGTGTGTTGTGGGGGGAAGGGGGTTTGCTTGACAAGTATAAAATTAATACAAAAAAAAAGTGAAAAAAGTTTTTGGGAAGTGAAAATCATCTTCGGTCCTCCCCATCCACCTACAATGTGCCTTTCGTCTTCCTCAAAGTCTCTTCTATATTTGTTGGCTAAACTGATTAAAGAGAGCCTTGCCCTTCCGCTCGCCCCCGCGGACCTCCCTCGCGCACGTTTACATCTACACCGAAAGAGGAGATTCATCATATTGATTCGAAGTCCTCTCTCTATCTTCTCATCCAAAGTTAAGAGCCTTTTACGAAAGAGTGGAAAGGTGAGGGGTTCTATGCCGTGCTGTTCATCCACCTCTATTAAATTCGACTTCATCACTATTAGTGTAAGCCCCTTTTCGTTCCACCCTATTTGAGAACCCTCCCCCCCCCCACTTCTCCAACCATCAACAAAAATATATCAATAATTTTGGTCGTGGATTTGAACCACTCACCTCCTTATATTTTGTCTTGAATAAAAACTTTTCGGCCATGGGGCACTATTCCCTTCACTTATTTTCTCCATCCTTTATTCCGTTTAAATATTTTTTCCAAGAAAATTATTTTTGACGTCATATCCCCCCCCCCCCCACACGCATTTTACTCTCACAGTGGTTATTTCTTCGATAAATGTAACCTTGTTTTACTGTTCCGAGTCCATTCTTGGTCTGTGATTGGGTGGATTTTGTGTGTGTGTGTGTGTGTGTGATTGGTGGTGGGAGGGAGGGAGGGTCTCTTCTTTACATTGCACAACACCATCGGTTATAAACAACTGGGAGAATCTTTTCTGCCCCACCTCCCACAATTCCCTCAACGAATTGGTCCCCTCTCCCGACAACCAAGAAAGATTCTAACTGTCCTGCCAAGAAATAAACAGTTGGATGGGTGGAAGGGTTGAATGCAATTCTTTTTTTATATACATCCAATTGTCTTTTTTGGGGGGAAAAAGTTCGATGCGGAAGCTCCTTGCCTTCGTTTGTTTTTTCAGTTCCAGTTTTTTTTTGTTTTTTTTCATCCTGTCTTTATTAGTCGAGATAAGTTTGAATGATGACTGGGTTGGCCGTAAGGGAAAGAGGAAATCTATTGAATTTATTACGGTTTCTTTATCTTGGAGCTACTGAGTTTGGTTTTTTTGTTGAACTACATATATATATTTTTAAATTTACTGTATATCTAATTCCCTCGTAATACAGATAAAATGATCCGATATTTTAGCGCAGTTTAAGCTCTCTTGAGTAATTAATGTTGGAGATATCGCTTTATCCCTTCCACTACTATCCCCGTCGCTACTTCAGATGAGTTCATTTTATTGGCATAGGTATCCAACACATTCGATTGGGTTGGGAGATGACGAAAACATGTTATTATTTTAATTTGTTCTACAGTTATTCAAATACATATAATCGAATCTATATTTTTTCAATCGCGTGCACTGTATTACCACTCAGTATAGAGCTGGGCATCGTTACTCAAAACTTTACCGTCGCTAATCGTTAATCCGTTACCGAAAACCTCTTAATCCTTTTTTTAATCGGGGTAAGTTACCGTTACCATTACCGAGGCCTGTTTTTTATGAGGGAAATTGTGCGGAAAATTCAATCTTTTGTAGGCTTGTAATTGCAATTTACGCTTTACTTTGTTCCAAACACGCCCAGAATGTGTATGAGTATTTAACCAGCTAGACACTTGACCCACTGGTGCAAGAGTTTTACGCGAACGCCGCTGGCCGCACATCAATCGACAGCCCTGAAGCCCTGAAGTTGAAGAAAGGCAGGCCGAATGTGTGATTTGAGGGTAGGCAAGTTGAATTTCCATCGACATGGAGCGGTTTTGGCTTCACTTACAAAAACCAATTTCGCGGGGTTTGCTCCCCCACTGAAACAGCAATTTCACGAGTTTTGGTTGCTAAAGGAGCAGAAAGTGAATTCGCGGGCTTTGCTCATTATAAAACAGCAATTTCGCGGATTTTCTCAAAATTGTAGAGACTCAGACTCAGACTTAGCCGCTAGGAATGAGGATCTTAATTTGACTTCTTTATTTTCTTAGTTGCTAAATAAATTGCTTTTTTACGACCGAAACCAAGAGAATTGTGTGTGTGTTTTTTTTAAATGAGTAAAACCCGCGAAATTGCTTTTCCAGCAACGAAAACCCGCGAATTAGCTTTATTAACGCACAAAATTACTTTTCTAACGAGTGAAATTGCTTTTACAGCTATTGAAATCGATTTTTTATAGCGAAAAACTCACGAAATTGGTTTTTTAGGTACATATAGCGAAACCCACGCAATTGATTTTTGTGAACCAATGCCGCGAGATTTCTAGCAAAACCCGTGAAATCTGTACGCTGATCGCGCTGGAAGAACTGATTTTCATGGTATCCGCTCCGCCCAGCACCTGAAAATGCAATTTCGTGGCTTTCGCTGCTACAAAAACATTATTTCTCGCTGTTGACCAAAGCAACGGCTAAAATCGAGAAAACACTTTAATCACTCGTTTGCTGAAGGTTCTTAGTAGGCTGAAATTGCGTGATTGGACTGTTCTAGGGGCAAGTTCACGGATGAAATTAAGAAAAACTATCTTTTGTGGCTAAAATTTAGGAAAACGCTAATTGACGGTCCACCTGAGAGACCTTACGCAGCAAAAATTGAGAAAGGCGTCAATTCGATACTATAAAGTGAAGAAAAATAGTTCATTTGTAAAAATTTTTAAAAAGCGTTTATTTGACGCTCAAATTTGAGGGAAAAACACTAATACGTGGTGTCTGAAAGCAACTTCGCCGCTAAAATTTAATTTACAAAAAAAAAAACCGCTAAGCTTTCTGGAGGTTTCTATATACTAGGTAGCTCAAATTGAGAAATCGCCCAAATGGGTTGTTTTTGAGGGAAGGCCGCGGCTAAAAGTTTCAGGAAAAATCACCTAATTGGCGGCTAAACTTGAGAAACACGGTCATTTGTGGCTAAAAATAAGAAAAACGCTAATTCGCGAAGGACCTAGTAGGCTACTGAAATTGAGAAAGATCGCTTTGGTGCAGTTGTTGGGGGCAACCCCGGGGCTTATAATTGAGAGAAAAGAGTTAATTTGACGCTAAACTTGAGAAAAAGTGCCGCATTTCCCGCCCAAAATACTTAATAATCATTTATTAGAAGCTCAAACTGATGACTGACTGATTCGTGGTATGTAAAGGCACCATCGTGGCTAAAATTGAAGGAAAATAAAATAAAATGAAATGCACTAAAAACTACTAACTTCTACATATAGATTTCTGAAGGTCCTTAAACCGCTCAGCCGCTGAACTTGCGAAACCACGTATATGGCCTGTTATTCGGTGAATTTCGGGGCTAGAAGTTTTAAAACAGAGCTAATTTGCGGCTAAAATAGAGATAATGCGCTAATTCTCGGATTCTCGATGCAACTTTCAGGCCAGAATTGAGAAAATACGCTGATTCGTGGTTCTCTAAGGGCCTTAAACGCCTGAGCTGTTCTTGTAGCAAGTCTTAAAAGCCTAACAGGGCTAAAATATCAGAAAAAGTGCTGGTTCGTTGCTAAAAGTGTGAAAAGGCGCTTACACTCGTGTCTGTAACGAACGAGATACATCTTCCTTCGCGCCTAAAACTGATTTGAAGGCACTCATTTGATGCGATAATTAGGGAATAGCGCTAATTCGTGGTTTTTGGAGGTAACTTCGAAGCATAGCATTGAGAAAAAATGCAAGTCTCTGGTTTCTTTAGGTCCTTAAAGGCTGCAGAAATCTCGGCTCGGTTCACATTGGGCCAACTCGCGTTAAAATTGAGAATAGGGGCGGCTATCTAATATCTATTATGTGTTATGGGCCAATACTTTGAAATTTGTAAGCTAAACAGTGAATTACGATGTTTATAATCGTCAATTTAACAATCTGATGAGCCGCCAAAAAGATTTTTTGAGGAGTAGAGGATTTCTGTGGCCCTTATTGGCCAATTTTGGGACTATAATTATCCTATATTGGCCAGTTTGGGACAATTTTAATCAGTTTTGTGGTTTAAACAGCGAGTTATGAAGTAAATGTGCAAATGAAAAACGCTACATTCGCGCTTCCTCGTGGGCGGCTAATCCCCCGCAAAGTGCCCACTTAATCCAGAACAAAATTTATAATAACGCTAATTTGGAGCTCAAATTGAGATAAATGGCTAATTCACGTCTGAAATCATTGAGAAATATAACTGATTGACGACCAGAAATGTGACAAAGTGCTAAATTACGGGTAAAGTTAAGAAAAATACATAGCTGATACGCGAGGTAAAACGTTACTTCACGGCTAAAATTGAGGAAAAGCTCTGGAAACGACAATTTTCAGCTTCTGAAGTTGCGTTCAAGGCTCAAACTGCGAAAAACGCTAATCCATAGCTAAAAGCAAAACAAATCGCTAATTCGTAGCTAAAAAAGAAAAGTTGCTAAATCATGGAAGAAATTGAGAAAAATCGCTAATTAGCGGCTGAAATCAGAAAAACACGAATTCACAGCATAATTCGTATAAATCGCTAATTCACGGCTAAAATTGTGATAAATAGCTAATTCGCGGCTAAAATGGAGAAAACGGCTAATTCATCGATAAAATTGACTAATTCGTGGATTAAATGGAGAAAAACGGCTAATTCATCGATAAAATTGACTAATTCGCGGATTAAATGGAGAAAACGTCAATTCCCGGGTTCTGAAGGTAACTTCGTGCCAGAAAGTGGAAAAAATCGCTAATCCGCGGCCAAGTTTCAGAAAAAGCTTAAGGTAAGTTGAGGAAACTCTAATTCGTTGATGAAACTTACAGAAAAATCCATAATTAGCTGCTAAAATGAGGGTAAACGCTAATTTGCGGCTGAAGTCAAGAAAAATGACTATTTGTGGGGTTAAATTGAATACATTTGCTTTTTCACGGAAATGAATAGAGTAAATGTCAAGTCGCGGTTTCCGGTGACAACGTCGTGGCTAAAATTAAATCGCTCATTAGCGGCTCGAATCACGAAAAACACAAATACGTTCAAGACCAATCGTTGAAATGGAGATAAATCACTAATTCGCTGCTAAAATTGAGACAAATCGCTAATTCACTGTTGACATTGAGAAGAAGTGATGAAGTGTGGAAAAAAACGCAAATTCGTGGCTCCTGAAAGCAACTTCACGGAGGCGTTGGTGAAAGATTCGCCCGGGGGCGCCAAATGTCTAATGCCGGCCCTGCAATGAGCTGCCCCAGGGCACATTTTTTGTGTAAATGGAAAGTGATAAGAAAACTAACTTAACTAAGTTAACTTAATTATGTTGTTGAAGTTATTGAACAGGTCCCAAGTGCTTTTTATTCCGAGCGTCACGGCCTTTTGCTAAGATCAGAGTGTTTTGCTCGATGTGGGTTAGAGGGGGGGGGGAGAGAATTGGTAGCCCTTCTGAGTTCTTGCAACCAGGTTTATGGCCCACGACCTAAAAAGGTTGGCCGGCCCTGCCCCATAGAGTGTCGGATGTTTCCCTGACTCTTTTCTTCTATCTGCATCAGTTTTAAGGCCACAGTTTCAAGATTAAGGAGCAATAATCCGAGAAGTTCTCAGGGCCGCGTAATCGCAGGTAGTTATTGGCCCGGTGTTTAAAAATTTGGCAAAATTGCCAAGCTCTTTCTGTTCGGTCCGATCTGATCTATATGGTATAAAATGGCAATTTCGAATATCACACTCTGATATTCGGCTCTCGATACAGAAATATTACTTTCGGGGCTAAAAACTGTCATTTCAGGGACAACATTCATCTGTGCCCGCCCATCTGTGAAAAGTCATATTTGCAATGAATTTTCCAGTTTCGTGCATGTGCTGATAGTCAAATTTCAAAGATCAGTTCGAATTTGGATAAATGTTCAGTTTTGAGAGCCAAACAGCAGGGAGCTGATATGCAGGGTCAATTTAGGGCCGAGAATATTAAGTTTGGAGGGCTAAACAGCAGATTATATTTGTCGATTGGCCTATACATATAGTGGAGGACCAACTATGGGCCGGCCGACTAGCAGGCCGAGAAGTCCACAGCCGTGCACGGGGGCTTTTATTATTAATAGTTAGTCAATTTTTCTCTATAAATATTTCTCTCATTCGCGTGCATTACCGCTCAGTCAGTCACGTCGGGAAGGGTAGGTTTATACGTATAAACAAAATGAATTTTCCAACCGACGATCGACGTCAAAAATATTGCGAATCAACCAAACGACAATATTATTCATTAATTTTCCAAACGTTTGTGAAATGTTTTGAAGCGGGAAAATGGCCCGTGACCTTTTGTAATTACCGGTTTGGAAGTGTGTGTCTGTGCACTAGGGTGGTTAAGGGTGGAGGGCGGGGCACACCCAAAATATAACTTAATAGATATTAACGGCGAATTAGTCACTATGAGGTTGCAAAGTGGAGAAGAGGTAGTGAGTTTAAAACAGTCACATTGTGTTATCTAACGGTGGAATTACGGTAGAACGGTTAATGCTTCGGATGATCTGGGTTTTGTTGGTGAGAGGGGGGCGAGGAAAGTTAAGGGTTGCGGTGAGCGACGAGGCTAAACCTATAAACTCCACCCCCCTCCACCACTCTGTCCCATCCACTAAGCATCGACCAGTTTTCCATCAGAATTTAGCTTTTCCATCTCCACACACTCTACTGGTATAGACTTCAGGGAATTCGACTGTGCCTCCCACTAATTTGCTTATTTTGGTTTCCACCCCTCTTCGCCCATACTTGAAACTACATCAAACGCACATCTTTGCTTGTTTTTGTTTCGTAGGAATTTCCGTGAATTGTAATAGGGCAGGGAAAAGAGTATTCTTGTTAAAAAAAAAAAATAGCGTTTTGTGCGGAAATTCAATAATATGTGGAGGAGAGGGGAGGGGGGCAAATAAACACTGGACCGATTATTTCCATTTCCCTTCCTGTTTTCCCAGGACCTTTCGTACTTTTTTGTTTTTTGCGCACATGCTTTTTTTTAACTCTTCCTCTTGATTATTTAACCACAAATAAATTTTTCGGCTACATTTTCAAAAAAAGTATTACCCACCAGAGGAAAAGAGAAAAAGTATATGTGGGTCAGCTCTCGTTTTCCCTCCATCTGCTTTATGTTCACATATGCCGAACCCAGCTCCTTAGCATATTGCAGCACCCCTTCTCCAACACGCTTTCATCCACCAAAAAGGGTTCGGGCCTCCGAGGAAAAACTTCACCTTCTTCTTTTTCTTTTCTTGGAGGACATAACTCAAAGGATACGGAGTGGGGGAGGGGGGCTCCATTGTATGGCCAAATGGCAAAGAATACCAACCTCCTCTCACCAATCCTTAAATACAAGCTCACCCCCCCCCCCAACACACGCTTGTTCGCAGCGTTCTGCGTTATTCTTTACTGAAAGTGTACCCTACAGAGGTATCGTGAGGTGTAGAGGGTTGTCGGTTGGTGACGGGAGGGGAGGGGGGTCAAAATTTATAGCCACAGATTACAACAAGCCCATATCATCCACATTGAAACTGCGCGGGTCTTGGGTTACACGAACGCACGCTATTTTCGAGGACTCCCCCCCCCCCCAAACACTACCATCATTGCCTCGCTGTCATGGGGTCATTTTGCAGGGTAATAATCCAACAAATTCAAGGACTGGACTGGGGGTGTAGGCTATTAATATTTTAGACTTTAGAGTATGAAAAATACAAAAAAAGTAATATTCTGGAAAGTTTTTTTCTTTCAATTTAATAAAAATGTTTGATGAACCTTTGTCTGTCTTATTCCATGAAAGTAATAAAAACGCTCATTATTACGTTGCATATACTGGTTGACTTGTGCTAAAGCGTTGAAAGCCTGAAATCAAGTTCAAACTTTACTTTGAGTGCCTCCCCCCCACCCCCTCCAACTCTTTTAGCTTAACTTTTGTTCGGTGGAGGCAATTTAATTACGCTCTAAAAAGTAATATATTGCTTCGCTCTCTTCATTACACCCTTTAAATCATTGATGTATTTTAATAAAAATTCAACTCTTCCTTTTTAATTATTTTCAATAGCAAGAAAAAGGACTCAATCGTCGCATAAATTATAGAAGTTAGAAAGATAATAAAATACAACTATGCCCTTCCTTCGTATCCTCTCATAACAAATACCCCCTCTCCCCTCCTTGCTAACCATCACCGTCTCCAAAGCTCCATTCTCCCGTGTCTATTTTAGCAAAGCGTTAAATTCATCGCTGGGGGTAATTACCGTAGGAACCTCTTAACGACCCACCCTCCCTACACCCCTTCACTCAAATCGCTAATGCTATTATTCCTCTTCCTCTTGCTTCTCGCTTCTTGTTTTCTGGAACAGTTTCAGTTTTCTTTTTATGAATCTATCGAAGTAAAAAAAAAAAGAAAAGTTTTTGCGAAAAAAGGTCAAAGGAGGGTTGCTCGTCTCAGGCTTATTAGTTCCTTTTAACTTGATGGTTATAGTTTCTTAGTTTTAACGTTTTAAAACGAGAAGGAACATAAATTATTTTTGAAGAGCTTAACAATTCTCATGAAACGACCAGTAGACGGGACTATGGCCCGTATTCAGAAACCAACCTTAATCTTTACGTCTCCTTTAAGCGCTTCAAAACAGATGACACATTTTAATAAATCATCACATTTTTCAACTCCTTTAGTTAAGGCTTTGTAAAGGTGGGTTTCTGAATACGGCCCTATGTTCCTGGATATAGAAGGGAAAGGGGTAGCAATTGTCCGTGGCGTTTATTATATTTTTGTTTTTATTTTTCAGGTAAGTGCATCTTGGAGTACCACCTCTGTTTTTGAGCGATTTGGTGAGTTTTGAGTATTGCTGGTAACATCGCTTTGAAAATGTCTTCGGACATGGGCGTAACGGGCAGTGCCGCTGGAGTGTGTCAAACAGCCCAGCCACGGCTTGGGTTTTGAGGGCGATGCATTTATTACAACCCCGTCCCCAAATTCCTTCCAGCAGTCATTTCTCACGCGGGATGATTTCGGATTATTTTTACTTCTGTTATCTCTTATTGTTCATTCTAAAAACTGATAATTTGATTGACCTCTCCAAGTTTAAGCAGGATCCCTCGCTCGCAGCAAATAATCATCGGTGAATGACTGTCTGCACAATAAGGGCCAATCTTCCTCCATAAAATTACCAACTCTCCCTCAAAATCTACTTTACTTTTGGCTAAAATTTGCTTTGCTACAGTCGCGGATTTACGAGGTGGGTTTTGGGGGGTTTTAACCCCCCGCCCCCCTAAGAGCGTCTGCTATAATTTGTTGATAGTCATTCGAGCCATATCTTTTGCCTCTTACCAAAGGGCTGTTGAAGAAGGGGCAGCTGCTTGATGATCGCATATTTCTAACCTCCCTCCACCATCTCTATTCATCCCACACTAGCAGTGCATCGACAAACCGGCTGGAGCAGGGACAAACCGGTGGTGGGGGGGGGGGTTGAAAAGCTTATAGATGAAAAATATGAATTTGTGTGTTTTGAAGCGTTGATTAGCGGCACATATCAAGAAAAAACGCAAAATCTATAGATATCTGAAGGCTACTTCGCGGCAATAGGCTCGTGATAGGCAGAAAAAATTGAGAAGGCGTTCTAATGTGCTAATGATGGAGGGGAACTACCCGGCAAAAAGTGGTGAAAAAGCGCTAATATTCGCGCTTCAAATAGCGAAAACGCGCTGACTCATATTCATAATATTCGTGTTCTAAGGCTCTGAAACGTGAAAAAATGCTATCATGTTCCATATTTGCCATCATCATCAGGGCTAGACCGATAGTGCATTTTTTTTTTTTTATGCACGACGAAAAAAAATAACTAATTTGAAGCTAAAAATAGAGAAAATCACTAATATGCGTCGTTAACTGAGAAAAAGCGCTGATTTGCTGCCATGAAATTAAGAAAAAGCTGCAGCCCATCGTTCAACAGGCTCAACTATCATTTTTAAAAACGCCAATTCGAGGTTTCTCGAGTCAACAACGGGACTGAAATTGGGAAAAAGCGCTTATTCACATGGGTAAAAGTGAACAAATCGCTAATTCACGGCTGGAATGGAGAAAATCACCTGCTAAAACTGGGAAAAAAAGAAAAAAAAAAAAAAAAAAAAAAAAAAAAAAAAAAGCTAAGACCCGCCTAAAATTTAAGTAAACCTCTCATTCGCAACTAAAATGGAGAAAGACGCCAATTCGCGGATCAATTTGAGAAAATGCGCTAATTCGCGGCTAAAATTAAGAAATAATCCACCGCAAAAATTAATAATTCGTAATAAAGCGGCTAAAATTAAGAAATAGTTTTGATTCACGGCAAAATTAGAGACAAAGCGCTAATGTGATGCTAAAATTGAGAAAAACGCTAATTCATGGATACAAAGGTATGTGATAAAACCATAAAACGCGCGCTTGTTCAGAGTCAAAACTGATTGTGAGAAAAACTGCTAATTCCCGCCAACATTAATGTAAAACGCTAATTCGCAGCTAAAATGGAGACAAATATTTGAAAAGTGGCAAAAAGCGCTTATTAGCAGCTAAAATGGCGAGAGACGCTAATTCACGAATCAATTTGAGATAATGCGCTAATTTACAACTGAGATTAATGAATGCGGTGTTTCGCGGCTAAATTCATGAAATTTCGAAATAATCCGCCAATAAAATTTAAAAAATAATTCGCGGCTGAAATGATTAAAAAGTGCTATTGGAAAGCTAAAATGGAGAAAAACGCTAACTCACGGATTTCGTGAAAATGTTTTAATTCGGAGTTTAAATTGAGTAAAAATGGAGATGAAACGCTAATCCGCATGACTAAGAAGTGAAGAAAAGCGATAAAATGGTGAAAAAAAGGTGAACTCACGGCTAAAACTGATAAACCTGCTAATTCCCGTGTAAAATGTAAATAAAGAGTTCATTCGTTGCTAAAATTACGAAAATTCGCGGCTAAAAAGGGCAAGAAGCTGCTGCTCAATCGCTGATGACACGGATGTTAACGATAGAAAGCGAATCATTTTGAGAAAATCCGCTAATTGACGGCTAAAATGGAAGAAAATCACTATAAGTCATGGCTGAAATTGAGAAAATGCCAATTTGCTGTTCCGGAGACAATTCTGCGGTGAAAAATCAGAGTAGAAGAAAGAGTATATCAGATTTATTATATTATTTCGAATTTAATTACCGCTATAAACCTCTATAAATAATATCAATTTATGGTAGAACCCCTCCCAAGATGAAATTCCGCCACTGCAGTTTGCTATGTTCTTGTTGCGTTGGAACTCACTATTTTACCATTCAAAACTTTGAAATTTGGTTCCATACATTCACTTTTTGCTACCAAAAGTACGATTTTTGCGTCGGAAATTGTTAATTTTTACCTATAAAAGTATCTGCGGTGGTTGGAATTCCACGGGAAAAAGTGTTCAAAGGCAGCGGAAAACAATTTCACAATTTCAGCCGTGAATTAGTGCCTTTTCTCTAAACAATGTGGACGCGAATCAGCAATTTTTGACCCTTCTATTCATTAATTTGATGTTTTTCTCAATTCTAGTTCTCACAGTCAGTTTTAAATTAATTACGGCCCCTGAAACCCGGAATGTGCGATTTCTTCTCAATTTTATCCGTGAATTAGCGCTTTTCCTCAATTTTAGCCGGTTTTTAGGGATTTTTCAATTTTTGGCTGCAAACTAGCGCCCTCCGCCATGACAGCTATATTTTATTGGAGCTTTTCCTCTTATTTTAGCTGCTTTTCTCGATTTCAGCGTCGAATTAGTAGTTTCTAAATTTTAGACATGAATTAGCGCCAGTCAAGAATCCGTCTCGATTTTCAGACTCCCCGTGTGTGGCAGAGAGATAACTCCCGACCCCCCTCCCCATGTCGCAATGAGATAAGTTGTTTTTTTGAGAACAGGGTTAATTTGCGGATAAAGTAGAGAATTTGAGCTCAATCGGGGCCAGTATTTTAAAAAATGGCTCAATCAGGCTCGTTCAAACCACAGCATTCGTTCTATCAGCATTCACTCATTTTTGCTAAAATCAGATTCACGCCGGGCGCGGTTTTATGAGCCGCATTTTTTTTTTTTTTTTTTCCCCATCAGCGCCTCTCAAAGTGGCCAAAGTGGAACGTTTTTCCTTGTCGTCGTCAAATTTGGTCAATTTTCTCGACTATAAAGTGGCTATAATTGCGAAAAATCAAAAATTTTTGCTATTCTGGAATCAAATTCAGCGATAAAATGGATAAAAGTGCAAAATTGCGGCTAAAATTGAGAAAATTGAGCGGAGAAAATAGAGAAAATTGAACGGAGAAAATTGAGGTTTTCGTGAACTGTTCTTTGGGAAACATTGTTCTTATGGCTAACATTGAGGTAAGACGGCAATTCTTGGTACCTATCTCAGGACGGATCGAAAGAACATCGTCATTCTGGAAGCAACTTCACTGACGAAATTGAAAAAAGTGCTAACTCGCGGCTCCTGGAGGAAATCGTGCGGTCAAGATTGAAAAAAAGCGGGTAATTCACGGCTAAAATTGAGAAAACGCTCATTCACAGCTAAAATGGAGAAAAAGCGTCAACTCACCTTATTACCCAAAAGCTTTTTCGCAGTATGGATGCTCATACGTTCGCTGTTCTTAGGGTAAGTCCGCGGCTAAAATTTATGAAAAGCTCGCATTCGCGGCTAAGATAAAACAGCAATTCTCAATATCTAGGTGGGACGTCTTCGCGTTTAAAATTGCGAAAAATCAATAATTTTTGCTATTCTGGAATCAAATTCAGCGATGAAATAGGTAAAAGTGAAAAACTACGGCTACAATTGAAAAATGCGCTCGTTCATGGCCAAAATTGACGAACGGGGTAAAATTAAGGTAATTCACGGTTAAAAAATACGACAAAATCCCTCAATTGTGTGGCTGAAACTAGAGAAAAAGTGCCAATTTGGTGATAAAATTGAGAAGATGGGCTCCTCAAGGCTATGGGCGGCTAAAATTAAGACATAACTCCAATTCGAAGTATGCCTGGAGGGAATCTCCTGCGTAAAACTCCAAAAAAGCGCTAATTTGCTATTCTGGAAGCGACTTCCCTGCTTAAATTGAAAAGAGGGCTAATTCGTGCTAACTTCGTGGTTCAGATCGAGAAAAAGGACCGATTCGCTGCTGTAATTGAGAAAAAGTGTTCATTTCACGGATGAAATTGACAAAAAGCGCCTATTTACGGTTTGTCAATGCAAAGTCGAGACCATGATTGCGAAAAGGCGCTGATTCGTGTTTCATGGACGCTCATTCTACGCTGTTCTTGAGGCAAGCCAGCCACTAAAACTGTGTGGGAAAGCGATCATTTGCGGCTAAAATTGTGGAAAAAAACGTTTATTCACGTATACTGCCCATAATTTAGTGGTTTTTGGAGTCCCTTTTGTGGCTCTAATTGAGAAAATTTACTCATTAGTGGGAAATAATAAGAAAAAGCCCCAATTTGCGTTTTCTCCATCCTAATTACAGGACGAACTTTAGAAATAAAGTAAAAACGCCAACGTATCTGGAGTGAATTTCGTGGGTACAATTGAGGATTCCCGCGCTCATTTGCTATTTTTGAGCAAATCGTGTCCCTGGGAGAATTTTCGTAGCTATATTATTGAGAAAAGTCGCCTATTCGCAGCCAAAATTGAGAAAAAGCGTCTATTCGCGGATTCTCGATGCAACTTCAGGCTGTAATTAGGAAAAAGCGCTAATCCACGGCTTATGGAGGATTGGAGGCTCTTTCACGCTCAAAACTGTGAGATCAAACGCCCATTGAGGAGACCCTCTAATTTATGAGGAAACTTCGCGTCTAAGATTGAGAAAAAACGTCAATGTGCTGTTCTTGGGGTAAACTCGCTGCTAAGAATGATTATAGAAACAAAAAAAAAAACGCTCTTACACGGTTGAAACTTGGAAAAAACACGCGTTTGTAGCTAAAATTGAGAAAAAGCGCTAATTTTACGGTTTATTGAGGACCTTTTACCTTTAAATCGAGAAACACTCATTTTTCTGGCTGAAATTGAGCAAAAAACGTTAATTCGCGTTTTCTGGTTGCAATTTCGTGTCTAAAATTAATAAAAGTCAACAATTTGCTATTCCGGATGCTGAACTGCGAAACTGACTGAATTAGATGAAACACGACAATGTGCTGTTCTACGAGCGAGTCCGAAGCGGCTAAATAATTTGAGAATATAAAGGCGGCTTCACACACATGCGGTATTCGTGGAGCCGCCGTAAGAGCGAATAACCGGTAGCGGCCTACGCCGATGACCTTGCTGAGCGGAAAAATGTATGGCGCTATAGTGAAAACGTTCCAAAACGGTCAAAAACGTCGTCATGGTGATTAAATGCTTAATAGAAATTCAGCGACCAGTACTGCACGAGTAATCACTCCTGTCGAATGCTCAACCTCCCTCGCCTTGGATTCCCTCACAAACAAATTGCTGACTCCTTCAAATAACTGAAATTTTGATCCCATGAGTGTGTCTTTCTTGCACACAACAATTTGTAGTACAGCATCGTTGTTTTTGGGGCCTATTCTATGCGCCAAATACATTTCGCTGTGGCGTGAGGCTCGTCATTCCGGTGATGAAATCTTCTTTGTACAAGCCTCAACATAATTGTCAGTCCGGCCGTAAAATTAAATGTAAATTGAAGTTAATTTAGTGGTTAAAAGAATGCGCCGGACATTTGCGTGAACATTTTTGATAATATTATCACATTATTGGCCGGATTGCACTCAATAGAGGCGTTTATTTTACTAATAAAAATAGAATAAATTCATAAATTGCTTTTTAGAGATTTTTTTGATTTTATTCGCGTAATTGCCTTCCATTCATTGTGCTGCGCCTGCTGGGCGACACATCGTAATGACGTTATCGTTACGTTATGTTGCATCTGCGATCTCTTCGGAGAAACAGGCCATACCAGGTGGCTTATACGATACGTCCTTGACTCCTATAGGGAATTTTCCTTTAGTTCATAATTATATTTTAAATTAAAAACTCGTCCACTATGAAGGGAAACTGAAAAATCTGTCAGTGTTGGCCCGATAAGATGTTTCCAGGGGATTAAAGGCGGGGTCGCTTTGGCATTTATGAATTATTTACATCTCAATACTCGTAAGCGATGTGGAGCCCTATTTTTTTTTGTTTTTGGAGGGTTAGTCCAGTATAGGAAATGATCGGTGGTGCAGGGTGGGAGGGGTGATGGTTTCAGTCCCTTCTCATTTCGAAATCTGAATACGAATGTCGTGTGGCGGCCGCCCGGGGAAAAGATGACTCGGTAAAGATAGGCTCGTGATAAAGAATATATATTTACGTATACATATACATATAGAAAAAAAAGGAGACGTCAAATGTGATAGGGTAGAAAGGGTCAGGGGAAAATGTATCATTTTAAGAGGATGATGTGGTTGAAGAGAGAGTGACTGAGTGAGTGGTCCCCCTTTTTTTCCTCTGACTGTGCCACTAGGGGGTTACGTCAAAAGGAAAGTATGAAAAGGAACCGGTAGGTGGTGAGGGGGGGGGTTTCCAGTGGGGAGTCGAAGCGAATGATTTCCCATATGGGCAACGTTAGGTGGCCTCACTCCTATACCGACCCGCTTTTCCAGAGGGTTTCAAATTCTCGTGGTTATTACCTGGTGGGTCCATGAAAAAAAAAGAGTCCAACGTTCGTTGGTTTGAGAGGTGTGGGGGGAGGGTCTCTTGAGAGTGCCCTTCTATGAAGGGATGGCTATCCCTTCTCTATCTCTCATCGTGACCTTCCTTTTCCTTTTAATATCTTTGTGGGCATTGGAAACTGCCTAGGGCAAGTTGTTCGAAGTTATAAAGTTCGTGTAGTTATGAGGGTATAACATGGTTTCTTTTCATCTTTTATTTTGTAATGTCCTTACAGACTATTTTTCAGAACTTGTAAATTACAACCCTGAATTGCTTTCCGCTTTGTTTTTGTCTTTTTATTACAAAATTCGCCCTGATGATGAGGCGGTTCACAAAATGAAAGAGTCCCGGAATAGAGGTGTGGATAGAGGGAGAAAAGATGAAAGGGAAGCTGTTACAAATAGACTGCCACGTCTCCTTGTGAGTGTCGAGAAGTAGAAAGGGAAATATATGAAAGGTGTCGACATTATGTACTGCTGTAGCTCCGGAAAAATGAAAGAGTATAGCAGAGAAAAGAGATAACTGAAATAAAAATAAAAGTAACTGGGAACTCTCACACGCTAAAAAAAAAAAAAGACTCCTCCATTGGGTGGAACCGACAAATTACGGGTTTTCACCTCATCCCGTAGTTTAGAGTGGGGGGGAGGGGATCGTACGTAGTTTCTTTCCGCAATCACGCAGAACTATTGAATCACATACAAAGTCACTCGAACAAGTTGGACACTCAACCTTATCCCCCCCCTCCTCTTTCATACAGCGTTCACATTGACTGCTTTTCTATTTTTCTCGTCCTTTTCACCCCACTCTATATACCTTTTTAAAGCTTTTTACCGGGTTCTCTCAGACGCTATTCGATTTGAATGGCCTGCCATTCTACCCCTTCCGTCCCTCATCCTTGTTACTTTCCCAGGTATGAAGTGCGAAATGTGTGAACAGTATAGGGAGATTCATCACTTAAAAGCAGAAGTAGATTTAAACAGTTTGAGTGTTTCAGGGAGAAGGCAAAGTGGGCGAAACGGGGGGTGAAACGATGATGGCAATAGACGGGGAGGGTTAGTGTGTGGTGGTTGGCCTGGAATTGTACCGAGGTTGGAAACCCGGAGAGCTCAAAACGTGGAAGAGAGAGGAAAGAGCAAAAGGCTCTTTTGTTAATGAAGGTGAGGCGTAGTCAGGTACCTAAATGGAGCCTCCATTCTATACATTGAAACATTGAAGGACGTTTGTGGCGTGTATAGGGGAGGGATTGAAGAAGAGAACGTGTGGGAGGTAACAGACACAGAAAAGCGTTTAAACGTAATGAATATAAGTGCCCACTCTGATCCCTGGGAAAAAGTGTCCGGTGAACCGTATTGAATTTTATGTCTCCACAAGCAAACAAAAATGAATTTCAGCATGTCGTTTCCCCCTCTTATTTTCATGTTTTAACCACTCCAACCCTCACAATGGAATATCATTTCAGCTGGAGCATCTAAAATTAAAGCATTCTCTTGTCGAACCACTTTTTGAACAAAATATTTCGCCCGTTTAAATTAACTTCATTTTTTTTTTTTTTTTTTGCCTTTCATATTATTCTTTGAGACAAAAGGGGAAAAAGAGGGAGAATAAAAAAAAATTGAAGTTGAGAAAAGTAAACGTCAACTCGGACAAACCTCTTAAAACCTCTAAAAAAAAAACAAAAAAAAAACAGGGTTGTTGGAAAGCTGCTATGGATAGGGGGGGGGGGTGAAAACCCATTCCCAAACCTAAACTCTTTTTTCTAGTCTACAGTAGACAGAGAAAAAAAAACTGGAGGGGAAAAAAAGTATAAGTTTCGGTGGCAATGAGTTGTCGCCTACGGGTCACAGAAGAAAAGTAAAAAAAAAGGATTCAAAGTGGAAAGAACAACAACAACAAAAAAAAACACAAAAACAGTGCTTAACGTTAAGCAGAAAAAAAAAGTTGGTGAATTTTGAGGATGGTAGGGGCGAAAATTAAAAATTTAAAAGACCCGAAGGATCCCATTCTGTTCCCTGGAGTCTAAGTAAGCCAAATAGCTCACGAAAAATGTTCCTTTGTTGATATCATGAGCCGGCGAGAAACAGGGGACAAAATTAATATTTCTTTATTTTGTGGAAATCCACCATGTAATAGCATGAAAGAGACTTGAAAAACAAGTGGTTGGGACTAAAAATATCGTTCTGCTTTTATTTCCTTATGTAAAAGACGATACACCCGTGCAGCGTGCACCCTATAGAACCAAAATAATGGGACCATCACCCCAGTGTAACAGTGGAATGGGGGAACGAACTAGGGAGATGATAGGCGGTAGCCCCATGTAATTCTGTGCCTCGCATATAATGAGCCATTCGACTAAAAAAGTGATGAAGTGAACTGACTTCGCGTTCGCTCTAGTTGGTGACTAGAAATTCAGAAGGATACCCAAGCGAAAAATCCCAGCCGTCGATAAAATGCCCTGCTCTTTTTGAGTGTCCCCAGACCAGTAGCTTACCGAAGTAGGGGCCAGCGGAGCGGGCCCTCTGCGACAGGACGCCCCCGAAAAGCTTAAAGATGGAAAAATGAGGATTCTTGCGTTTCATGGGGCACGTGAAACACATCGGTCAGAAAATTTGATCTTTTCGACGTTTTTCAGTCCACCCGACCTGCTGGAGAATAGAACGTTGCTGGTGATCAGCAAATAGTGTGGCTGAATTTTCGATTGAGCCCACAAAATCGCTATTCTGATGGCTCAAATTGAGAAAATTCATGTCTTCCGGAGGTGAATTAGCAATTAAAATAGATAAAATACGCTGATCCCCAAGTTTATTTATATTCTTAAGCAAATAAAATTGAGAAGGCGCTCTAACTTGCCGATATTGCGGGAAAAGCGCTAACATTCGTGGCTAAAACTGCGAAAAAGCGCTCATTCGTGGTTTCCCCATGCAACATTCAGACCATAATTAAGAAAAAAATCTCTGATCCCCGGTGTATGCATATACATAAAAACCGCTAATATGCTGTTTTTGGGCCAAGCACGCGGCTAAAATTGGGAAATACGCTATATCAAGACTATATACAAGTGAGAAAAAAATCACGGCTAAAGTTGAGAAAAGTATTTTAATATTTCGTCGAAGAAATGGTAAAAAAGCCCCAATTCGCTGATAACCTGTTCAGGAAAAACGTTAATTAGCGGATATAAATGAAAAAAATCACTCATTCGAGTCTAAAATTGAGAAAACGCCAATCCGTAGCTTCTGAAGGATATTTCGAGAAAAAGTGCTAATCGATTAGCTAAAATTTGAAAAAAAAAAAAAAAATGCCAATACGGCGCTAAAATGTATAATAAATTTAAAAACGTTCGCCAATTTACGGCTGATAATGAGAAAATCACTAATTAGCGCGGGTAAAATTAAGAAAAACGCTTACTTTCAGCTCAAATTGAGAAAAAGTACTAATTCGATGCTAAAAATGGTGAAAATCGCCAATTTGTGGCGAAAATTGAGAAAAATAGCTAATTTTTCAGTTCAAATTGAGAAAAAGTGCTAACTCCTGGCTAAAATGAGAAAAATGCCTGTTTTGTGCTCAAAATCGGCTTCTAAAGGCAACTTATTTGAGGCTAAAAGAGTGAAAAAGCACTAATCCATGGCTAAAAAGACACAAAACAATGTTAACTGTGGGGCTATAGTGTAAAAACCTCGTCAAATTTGCGAACTACAATTAAGAGAAACGCTCGTTTTCAGCTCAAATGAGAAAAAGTGCTAATTCGTTGCTAAAAATGGAAAAAAATATTGGTAAGCAGCTGAAATTAGGGAAAATTTTAAATTGCGGATAAAGAGTGTAGCAATTAGCTCTAATGCGCGAGTGAAGTATAGAACAATTTCAAATTGCGTCCAATGTCGAAAATACGTCATTTCGCGGCTGCTGAAGGCAATTTCTTTCTGGCAGAAATTTAGAAATTGCGCCAATTCATGACCACAGATGAAAAACACCGCTAATTCGGGCTAAAACTGGAGAAAAGCGCTAATCCAAGGCAAAAATTGAAGAAAAAAAATTGCAACTTTCCGGGCTAAAATTGAGATGTGCTTACTCGCGACTGAAATATAGAAAAATTATTGGCTAAAGTAGAGAAAAATCGCTCATTTGTGGCTAAAACTGAGACAAAACCTCAATTTGTGGTACCTATCTGGAGGGAATTTTGCAAGTATAATTGAGAAAGCCCGTTCATTTGCTATTCTGAATTGATAAACTTGGTAAAAGTGCTAATTTACGCCTCCTGGGGTCAACTTCACCGATAAAATTGATAAAAAGTGCTCATTCCCGCGGGTATAATTTATAACATCTAACTAGTAACGAACTTCGTGGTTATAATTGATGATAAAATTCACTAATTTGCTATTCTGGAAGCCATTTCGCTGTTGAAATTGAGAAAAGAGTTAACTCTAGCAGTTACAGCTTAAAGGGGGGAGGGAGCCGGGCGACTGCCCTGGGTCGCCAGGTCCTAATGCGTGTATCTAGCAAAACGTGGGGGCGGGGGAAGCGGACGATGCAAAATATGCCCTAGGAAGCGAATTTGATTTATGAATATTTCTTAGTTAGAATATTTATTAGTTAGAAAGGAGCGTTGGCATTGTCTTGGCACCTTCTGGAGGCAATGTCGCAGCTAAAATAGAGAAAACAGCCCTGGTCCCTATTGTTTTGAGCTCCTTGTAGGTGGCTAAGGCTGAGAAAGCCCAATTATGGTGTTCTTAGTGCTAATTCACGTGTGTGCATGGCTAAAATGTTGGAAAGTGTTATGCTTATAGCCAGAATTGTGAAAAAACGTTAATTCGAGGTTTATAGATGCAACTTCCAGGTCAAATTTGAGAGCAATGCTAATTCGGGGCTAGTTAAAATTGAGAAAATGGCTAATTTACGGCTGAAATCAAGAAACCCCGCTAATTCACGGATAGAATTGAGAAAATGCGCTTTATCACGGCTAAAACTTTGATTCACAGTGTGAAACGATACTTCGCGGCTAAAATTGAGGAAAAGAACTAAATTCACTGATAAAGTTGAGAAAAAGCAGTAATTCGTGGCTAAAATTACAAAAATGCCAATTTGTGGCTAAATTGGAGAAAAATCAATAATTCACCAATGCAATTGAGACAATGTGCTAATTCCACGGGTAAAATGCTGAAAAAACGCTAATTCGCTGCTAAAATTACGGGAACACCAATTCGCGGCTTCGTGAGTTCAAGTGAGAAAAAGCGCTTATCCTCGGATAAAATTGGTGAAATTCTCTTATTATAGCGGTTAAAATTAGGAAAAAACATGAATTCACGGCACAAAAAAAATAAAAACGTCGCTAAATCCCGCATTCGCGGCTAAAGTGGAGAAAAATCGTCAATTCACCGATAAAAGTGGCAAGAAGCGCTGAAGTGTGGAAACAACGCTAAAACGCGGTTGAAATGAAGAAAACAACAATTCGTGGCTTTTCAAGGAAATTTCGTGGCTGAAAATGGAAAAAATCGCTAATGTGCGGCAAAGTGAGAAAAGAGTGCTAATTGACGGATAAAATGTAGGAAAAGCTTTAATTCATGGATATGTGGTGAAATCGGCACATTAGCCGCATAAGACATTTTAGCCATGCACACACGTGACATAAGATTAATAGGGGATAGAATGAGGAAAATTCGAAAAATTCGCCTATTTATCGGATTTTCTTCACCAAAAAAACAATTTCGCCGTTTTAAGCGCCGATAGCGTGTTCCATTAACACAGCATTCGGCTGTAGAGTAGTTCATTCCCACACGTTCACTCTGAAAACATAATTAATGGATAGACCGTGTTTAAAGACCCGTTCACAAGCTCTATGTTTTCGTTGTGTAAGTGTAGTGTCTATGCAACCTTTCAAAATTCTTCATTTGTCGAGGGAATAAATTTGTTTGGTTGCATAGACTCATACGATTTTGCTTTTGTGAAAAGCGATATCGCGGGTCCTGGCTCACTAATTCAAGAATATGGCGGATTTTGCTTTTTGAACAGCCCAATTTCCGCGTATTTTACGCTCTAAAACCCGAAAATCCGATTTTCACGGATTTTACTCACTAAACAACCATTTTGGGCGATTATGGCTCACTAAACCGATATTACCGCTGATATGGCCCATTAAAGTCCCAATTTTGTGAGTTTTGGTGGGTAAAACACAATTTTTTGAGTCTGCCTCTCTAATAAACCATTTTCGCGGGCTTGAAGGCCTATTTAGAGTTGCTTGGTGGAAGAAAATACCGCAAGCGGAACCAAGGACGCCGTACATTATCCCGTCTTGGGAACCGCTCTCGTGGCATTTCTTCCCTGACACGTATGAGTAGCGCCCCAAATTTAGCGGAATTGACTCAGTAGAGTTCAATGTCTCCGTCCGAGTCCGAGCCCTCAAAAAAAAAAAAAAAAAAAATATGTAAGGTGAGTTAAGTCCTTATTTTGTATACAGTGATTTCGGATAAAAAATTATCAGCCCCCCTCCCAACGTGTCATGCAATTTTAGCAAGTATTGTTCAAAAATTTAGATTTCAAATAGCTCATTTTAAAATATTTCATTTGTTCCACTTGGGGGTAAAAAGGATTTTAACCGTGAAATGTAAGGCAAACATCATGTACTCATCCTCGCAGGAAAGAGAGCAAACATTGAACGCACTGTCAACAGAACAAAAAGCGTCGCGTTTGTATTCCCGTCTCTTTGTAATGTCCCAAATGAAGTATGAAGAAAGGATTTGAAGAAGCGGAGCCTTTTCACCTGTTTTCCAACTTCTTTTTTGTCAGTGTAATGTGAGGGAGTTATATTTTGTGAATGAAATGAACTGGTTGGGAAAAAAGGGAAGAAGGTCGCCAAAATCATAAAGTACAGAAGCATCCTCGCTTGTATCTAACCGCCTTGCCATTTCTACGTGGGCCATTATTCTCTATCCCCCTCCCACCATCATCTTCCAACTGGAAAACCTCCTCTGTCGCTCATCTGTCTGGTCTCCTCTTTTATAAAAGAAAAAAGAGAGCATGGCTAAAATTCCTCTGAGCCATGGAAAAGAGTCTAATCACAGGTGTTCTTCTAATTACCTTTTGTTTGACGCTCACCTCTGAACACTTCCTCAAACCCTTTACCCTGACAGAAAGTGAGGAAGAAGAGAGGTTGGGGCATCCACGCCTTACCCACACTACCTGGTCTCCGGTGTGAAGGTGTAGGGAGGGGGGAAAGTCTATCTTAGCCTCAGCTTCGTTATGAGAATAATTGAAGGGAGTTGTAAGCAAAAAGGGGTGCGGGTGGGGGAGGAACTGGAGAGAGCTCAAAGGACTCCACTAATTTAACATTACCGCTTGATGACAGCTTCTCCCTTCATCTTCAACACTCCCACGCCCTTTCCTACTTTCACTCACAGCCACTACCAAAAGCCTTCTCCTTTTGGGATGGTTATCTCTACCACCCCCCCCCACATCCTCGCCATAGCCCGTCACACCACCTGTTCCCTTCCAAAACCGTCGTCATCGTCTCTCATTCCACTTAACTTTTCAAATTTTGGCCTCTACGCTTGATTACGTTGAAAAACAAAAAGGTTTATACTCTTTTGTTCTCTGCCCGCAGCACGGTGAAGAAATTTGGCTCCCTTTTTTCACTAGATAATTAGGAGGGGGAAGGATATTAATTTTAAGTAAAGTGAAAAACCACCATTTTTGTATTTTAAGGCATATTTGATGGCATTTTAAATGATGTCGAGCTTTTTGTCCCTGGATAGCTGAGGCCTTGGAAATGCAAAAGGTGTATAAGGATGAACGCCCTGTGTCTCCTAAAATCTGAATTTCCATATCTCATGGAGTCCTGTTGTGCTAGTTTGGCAAGCACGCAGGCCAGCCATTTTCTGTGGACGGAAGGCTCTAATTGCTCGGGACTCACAAGTTAAGGCTCAATAATGACTCCCAAGGGAAGTTCTGAAAGTAGTTGGTCATCAGGTCATCACGTACACCGTGGTTGGTTGGTGTAGTGGTGGTCCAAGAATCGACCCCCACTATACACCAAGATCCAGACATTCTGATTCAAATTTAATTCATTTCTATGCAATTAAATGAACCCTGGCCCCCTCCCCCACTTCATTCCGTTTTCCTAAAGCGCTCTAGTTGAAGCGGTGAACAAGAACTGGTGGCTTACTTGATTTAGTTGTAGACTGATAACATGAATATTTCATGTAATCTCATTGACCTTGTTACGCAATAAACATAAACGCTAGCGGTTGTTGGTGTCTGAGAATCGGAGCTTTTTGAGAGAAAAAAAAATGTGTCAAGGTTGGGGGGGGGGGGTAAACTAAGAGACGGAAAACTGGACTCCCCCTGTTTCCTCCTGAGTTTCCCTTCGGCTTTCGACAGTCGGTTTTAGAGCGGGGCTGGGAGAGTTTAGTTCGGAGGTTCCCCTTCTCCCCCCCCCAAGTCCCTTTTACCACTCCATCTAGTCTTGGATCTAAAGTCTTGTTTTCAATTAAACGTTGAATGCAATAATGAAACCCAAGACTACTACTCCCCCACCCTCTCGCCAGCTCCATCATTCCTCCTCAAAAAACGATCCCCCTTTTTCGCATCCGCCGTCAAAAGGCTTACAACACGTCTCTTCTCTCTCCCTTGTATTTTTCCCTATACATTCTGTTGCGCTACGTTTTCCGAGCTCTGTTTAAAATTTAATTTAATTCTCTTTATTCCTTCTGCGGCTCGGGTTATCACGTTGGAGTGACTTGATGGAAAGACCACGCTTCGACGCCCTTTTTATTTATTCTCATGAATTTGGTGATGGTGGGGGACGGGTTGGTCAGGATTGTCCCTGCAATGGAGAGTACTGTTCTATTTTATTTTATTTTTTTAAATAATTTTCCTAGTATTAGGTTGCAGTGCTAATTCCCTCACACAATATCTCCCTCAATCCCAGCAAAGTCCCGGAGATGTTTAGATGCTAACAGAGAGATTGCACGAGAAAAAACTGTCACGAAAATGGGAAAACACTCTTTTACTCTGGTATTATCATTTAATGTATCTCCGGGGATATTAAATCTTCAAGCCCTGAAAAAAATAAAAGATAAATTTTAATTAGAATTAATTTTTAAAATGAAGTTAAATTTCGATTTCAATATCAAACGTTAATTTTGAGCGAGCTTTGCTACTATTTCAGGAGTTACGTACAAGGGTTTTAGGCCGGTTTCTTCATTCAGGCTTGTAGAAGGAAGCACTCTGTACTCCGTAGGTCCGAAACGTCCACTTCTCTGGTTCCCCCCTAGAAGTCCCTTAGCTTCCTCTATACTCATTCTAAAAGCGCTGATGCCTTCACGCGTTCGATGGTTGGATGTGGGCGTAAACTCCTCTGTTCACATTGGATTCCCGCGAATCTTTTTGTGCATACAGCACGCCATAGTTGCATAGCCTATTGACTCAGGCAGGTGGTGAGACACTCTGGGTCGTCGTAAAGACGGTGGTGCGTATCCGTGACCAGTGAGTCCGTGAACGCCAGCTACGGACGGCAACAGCTTGTATGATTCGAATTCTCACCTAAAACATAAAAATACGTTTTTTCGTCAGATTTAAAAATTGTAAGGTCAATTCCTTAAAATTGCCTTAAAGTTGAGCTGTACGCGACTATACGCAGTTCATACGGTTCCCTCGGACGACGCTCAATTGATTTTTTTTTTTTTTTGTTAAATGGGGAGGGAAGCCCAGAAGAAACTATCACCTACCAAACTCGACCTATGAGATCAATTGTGGTGTCCCCTCAGGTTGCCCTGCCAAGGAAGACGCTAGTTTCCAAGCGTCCTCCACCACCACTTCGTTCAACTTCGTTAAGGATGTTCCCCGTAGCCATCCTGGAGATGTCTTCCGGTTGAAGCACATCATTTCCAAGATGGTGAAAGCGTAACCGCCCCAGAGCCTCGCACTCACACAGTACGTGCTCTGCTGTTTCCACGGCCAAGTCGCAAAATCTGCAAAAGTCCGTGTCAGACTTCTCCATTAGTCTATCGAAGGGCACAATGTCCCGTTAGCAGTCCCACCAAGATCCTAAGGTCCTCCCACCAAGATCCTCGGCTCAGAGAGATCAGGCCCTTCTTCGATCGTCCCTTTGGAGTGACAAAGAGCTTGGTCTGCCTGAGACCTGGTTGTCTAACCCAGTGTTCACGATGCCTCTCGTCCAACCAAGCCTGCACCTGCATCTTCGTGAAGGACTTCGTGACCCCGAGACTTGACTCCGGGCCCACGTAAGGCATCTCTGATCCTCTCTTCGCGAGTTGATCAGCCATTTCATTCCCCTCAAACCCCTTGTGACCCGGCACCCACATCAAAGTAAGGCTGTTTGCCGTTGCCACAGGCCTGAGGGCTTCAAGACATTCCCAAACTAGCTTCGAATTCACGACACTTGAGCCTGGGGCTTTAAGAGCCGCCTGGCTGTCAGACAGGATGAAGATCTCCGCTTTCCGAAGACCCCTCTCACTAATCTTCCGTTCACAGGCTTCTATAGCATAGATCTCCGCCTGAAAGATGGTGGCGGTTGTCCCAAGGGACTCCCAATGCTGAAGCCTGGGGCCAAAGACCCCAATGCCAGCACCCCCATCCTTCACAGATCCATCAGTATACCATACTTGCGTGCCGGGCTTAAATCTCGGCAAACCCTTATCCCAAAGGTCGCGGTTGCCGATATCGACCTTAAAGGGTTTTTCAAAATCCATCCTCACGTGCATGAGATCCGTAACGATTTCAGCCGCCTCACTACATGCAACTTCCTCCAGAACACGCAAGTGCCCAACCTGGACACCCCGCTTCACGTGATCCGCCCGCAGCAGTCTCACCGCCGCCATATATGCGGTCGCCTGCACATGAAAGTGCAGGGGGGGGGCATGTCCAGTAAATCCTCCATGCACGAGTGCATAGCACCCGTTACTCCAAGACAGGCCTGGCGCTGCAACTTACTCAGCAAGGCCTGGACTGTCCCTTGTTTCGTTCTCTGTCACCATAGGAGTGAGCCATAGGTGACGATAGGCCTAACAATGGATGTGTACAGCCACAACACCATTTTTGGCTTTAGACTCCATGTTTTGCCAAACATTTTCCGACCAGCCCACATTGCGAACGTGGCCTTATTCAGCACCCTCTTGATATGCGAGGTCCATTTGAGCCCCTAATCCAGGGTAACTCCAAGGTACTTGACTTCTTGTCCTATTTTCAACACTTCTCCATTCAGTCGAACTTCACATCAACAGGTTAACCCTGAGACCATGCCTGCTGCACCATCGCTGCACTATGTTAAGGGCACCCTGCATCCTATTGGATATGGTATCATCAAATTTGCCCCTAACTAGAATCGCAAGGTCATCCGCGTAACCCACTACCTCATAACCCTGCTCCTTTAGGATAGCGAGAAGCTCGTCCACCACGAGCAACCAGAGCAAAGGAGAGAGCACACCCCCCTGAGGACATCCCCTTGAGGGCAACACGGAAACAGTCTCCCCTCCCAGCCTCGAAGTCACGTCGCGGCATTCCAGCATCCACTTGATCCATTTCACTGAAGATGGATCAACACCTCTGCTCCTTACTACAGCCTCCATAGAATCATAGGTGGTGTAAAAGCAGCCCAGCGCAGTTTCTTTCGCCTCCAGAGATTTTTCAACTTTACCCACCAGTTCGTTTAGAGCGGTCTCAGTAGATTTGCCCGCCTGGTAGGCATGCTACCCCCTCTGGATTGGTTTAGTTTTAAGGTAACCGTCCTTGATATCCAGGCCAATTACCTTTTCCATTGTTTTAAGGAGGAAGGACGTGAGGCTTATAGGTCGATACGCCTTTGCCTGGGCCGAGGAGTTTGCTCCCGACTTAGGAATGAACACAACCCTGACCTCCCTCCATGTCTTCGGTATATACGATAATGCATAACTCGCCCTAAATATCCTTCTGAGGCGTGGCTCCAGGATCTCCAGGCCACGCTGTAGCATGACCGGGAATATCCCGTCTGGCCCAGGGGACTTATAGGGCATAAATGAGCCGATAGCCCATTTAATTTTCGCGGGCGTAAACAATCTCCCCGATGCGCTCTAAATTGCATTTGTTGGCCGGCAGTCCGCCACCACTTCGCCCTGAACATCTGAGGCCCCTGCATCCCTGGAATCAGGGAAATGACTTCGCAGGAGGACCTCCAGGGTCCTTAAGCGCTCTCGGTATACGCCCCATCTGCCTTTTTGATCAGTCCAATTTGGCCCGGGCTCTCTTTGGACAGGACCCTCTGTAGTCTGCCCATAACGGACATATCCTCCATCCCCTCACAGAAGGTCCTCCACGTGGCCCGCTTTGCTTTCCTAAGGGCCTTGATGTACTCCGTGAGGGAGCGCCTATAAGCCTCCCACTCCCCACGTGATCTGGCCCTATTGTAAAGCCTCCTCGTTTCTCTTCTGAGCATCTCCAGCTCATTGTTCCACCAAGAGACTTCCCTGTTTCGCTTCTTCACCCTAACAGGACAGCTTTCCTCGTACGCACTGAGGACCGCTGAATTGATCGCCTCCACCGCCCTATCAAGGTCGGCTTGGCACTGAATGTCAAGGTCCATCTTAGACAACTCCTGTTCAATATGTCCCTTAAAGACCTCCCAATCCACGTTCTTGGGATTCCGATAAGCTGTACTTCTGACCCTAGGAAATTCGAACTGAAACGAAATCAGCCTATGGTCAGACATTGATGTTTCTGTGATGTTTCTGACATGACTTTCCAATCTCTGACA
Organism: Corythucha ciliata; assembly: GCA_038030265.1. NCBI lineage: Eukaryota > Metazoa > Arthropoda > Insecta > Hemiptera > Tingidae > Corythucha > Corythucha ciliata. The sequence goes on from CM075943.1 coordinate 17,786,088, forward strand.
CTATTGGACAAAAACTGGCTGGCCAGAGTAACATCCAGGACCTCACTCCTCGCACTTGTCACGAAAGTAGGGATCGAGCCCTGATTTACCACCACCAGGTCATGCGTCATCAAAAATTGAAAGAGTGACTCGCCCCTGGCGTTGACATCTGGACTTCCCCAGATTGCATGGTGAGCATTCGCATCACAACCCACAATCAGCTGCAGGTTCCTCGCGCTGCAGTATAGGACCAAACGCTGAAGCTCCTCCGGCGGCGTCACCTCAGCGTCCCCCGGGAAGTACGCGGAAGCTACCACACACCTCCGGGTCCGGTCCTCGCCCTTGGCTTCCAGGATGACTGCTGTCAAATCTCTGCACAGAAATTCTTGTATAGTTAAAAATTTAATTGATTTAACATTTGCTTTTGTTGTGTCGTTTTAATTATAAATTAAACAATTAGTCGAGTAGTCACAACGAATTTTTATCATTATTTATTTTTTCCGACTAGTTTCGGGGAAGCTCCCCGTTCTCAAGAAACCAGCTGCATAATATGTGTCTCAAGCAAGTCTAGTATCAAGTTTTGCTTGAGACACATATTATGCAGCTGGTTTCTTGAGAATGGGAAGCTTCCCCGAAACTAGTCGGAAAAAATAGATAATAATAATAAAAATTCGTTGTGACTCCTCGACTAATTGTTTAATTTATAGTTAAAAATTTTACTGCGGGACTTAGAAGCAGCGCAGTTCGCGGCCGCTCCTCATCCCTACAGTAAACCAGCTTACCTGCTGTCGCGGAAAGGCCCTTGACCTGCCTCTCCCATGCCCATGGCTCCTGAACCATGGCGACGTCATAGCTTCCCCCTGTGAACGCCCTGCTCAAGACGGCCGATGCCGCTACCGCACGATGCAGATTCACCTGGAGGAAGCGCAACCCCGTAGCGGTCACTTATTCCCCTTATGTACCCCACTCCGCGATTGCTTCTTCAGCATGGACTTACTCGGAGTAGGGTGGGGTTTCCGTGCCCGACCTGCCGCCTTCGGGACTCTTTCACCCCCCGCTGGTCCGGCACTATCACCTCTCTCCCCCGCCTTGCTAGTCGATGGCCTAGCATATGAGGGAGCTACCTGCGTTGACTGCCCGGATGCCGTGGTGCCAACCGCTGTTCCCACAGATAGCTCTTCCTGCCGCGGTGCGGGGGTGGGACCCCGCACAGCAGCGGCTACCTGATCCACCTCCATCGGCTGCTGCCGGGGGCCGGAGGATGATCCTTCCTCCTTCCGAGCCTTAGGCCGGATGGTCCCCTTGCCGAACCTGATGTGGACTACATTATTCCTTTCCAGGATCTTCGCCGACTCTTCATCGATGAGCAGGGTCATCATCAAAGCCCGCGTGCCCTGAGGCACACTCCTGGACAGTACCTTCCACTGTCCCACATTTAACCCCCGATTTTGGCGCACGAGGAACTGAAGGACTTGCTCATTCCCCAGATCCGCGCACTTCGGGAGAAATGCAACCGCCACCCTGGGCTTGGGCAGGTCACTCCCCTCAACCACCTTCAACCTTGCCCCCCTCCCAGGGTACAATACTTTCAACGAGCGACTTTATCCAAACAGCCGTCCCGTCGTCCTCGCAGGTGATGGATAGCCATCCTCTCCTTCGCACCAGACCATCAAACTGGGGCACTACCTCCCCAACTTTAGGTTCCAGTGCAACAATGGCAGCTTCAATGCTCCTTTCCAGGGCCTCAAGCGGGTCGTCCAAGAGGAGGGCTGCTGGGTAGTCTCAACGGACCACACCAAGCTTCCTTCCTTGAGCGCTCCGGTGTACGAAGGACCCTGCGCGGTCGTCCTTCGCTTCTTTTTCGGGCTGCCTCTGGAGTCGTCTCTGCAGAGGCTCTCCCCTTCTTCCTCTTCTCCACCATCTGCAGAGCACTCGCCCTGGCGGCTTCCGGTTCCTCCCCCTTCTTCCGAACCAGCCAGAAAAAGCGTCGCCTCTGATCCCTGTTCAGGCCAGAGACGTCCCTGTTCACGCCGGATACCGGCGAACCCGAGAGGGAGACTACTCCCTCAGCGACACCACCGGAGGTTCCCGGCTCAACCACCACCATTGAGGTAGTCTCCCCCGTCAACTCCGCGGTGCCAGGCTGAGCAGGCTGAGGACTACTGAGAAGCTCGTCCTCAACCTGCTCCAGGGTTTTAAACCCTGGGTTTGGCAAAGTAAAACGGTCGCGATCCATAAACAGTCCCACGAGCAGCTAGGGAAATAAAAGTCACCCACGGCAGAGCCCCGCATGCCGTGGGAAGGCTTAATACTCAGGGAGATCGCCTGGTATCCCTGAGGCTTCGTTAGATACACAGCTCACCCTGTGTCACGCACCCTTCGGCACGGGTCGCATAACGCCTTGGGTTGATAGCGAGTTCTTTTAAGACCGAGAATTCTCCGTAACAGGGCCGCCAACCGTGCCGCGGGTACCGCAGCACGGCGCGTCAAAGACGCCGGGAAGGCTGGAGGTCGGAGTTGGGTGGTCAGTGGCTAGCTGCACCAAAATGCATAGTGCCGTATTTTAAAAGCGCCATGAAATACACGGCGTCAACGCATAACCACCCCATTTGGCCCCACGCTCAATTTATGGTGATATGCGTTTGCGAAAACCCAACCAAGTGTCCGAAAATGGCGTTAATTTGCATTGTCGATGGTTTTAGTAGATTCTCATGGCTGTCAAGAGCGACCAATCGCGAGGACCGCATAGGCCAAAGCTCTATATCGTTTTGGCAGCGGCACTTAAGAACTATCACTGCAGGAACTCCACAGTCATGCGTGGTAAAAGGGAGCTTCGTCCATCATACCGTTCCAACGAATGTTCCAGTGGGGTCACGGTACGGAAAGCCGCACCTTCCGCTTTACTGCGAGAACCCCATAATCCACCCTGGCCCTGGCATAATCCACACTGCCAATATTAATCCCCGGAGCTGCTTTTTCACCTCAAAACTCGGGGGGAAATGCTGGGAAACTTTCAATTCAGGCACACAAAAGATCGAAGAACTACCGCTTCTCCTCATCTATCTATCTGGTAGCTAATCCGACCCAGGTCGGAGTGGAACGTTGCACGTGGTCAGCAAAGAGTGTAGCCCACAAAAGCGCTATTCTGAAGGATTCTGAAGGTAATCTCTCTGCTAAAATAGAGAAAATACGCTGCTCCCCAGTTTTTTTTAGGTCCTTAAGGTTTGGTCAAAAACTGGTAATTTTGACGTTTAAACTCACTCTTTCCCCCCCCGAAACCGTTCCTTTCAGCTCAAGAAACGGAATACTCGAATCTAGAACTGAAATTATTACCCGTAGAAATCGTACCGGTATATAGTTCTTTTGCTTCAATTTTCAAAGCTCAATGCGTTTCCCTCGACGTTTCCAAGATTTTCCCTCGCCCGTTTATACGTTTTCCCGACTTCTCCCTGTCCCGTGGCAACCCTGATCAATAACCTAAAATACTAAGGTTGGCCCGTTTCGCAACTTTTAACATCTTCAATCAGGATTGACAGGCAACTCAGAACCAGGAAGCGGTGTGCTTTAAAAATTAATTGTTAACTCTCTCTGTTGTATTGCAGTGAAACTGCGAAGAGAGACGAGGGAGGAGAGAGGAGAGAAGAACACTAACTGGAACTTACTGCCCCCCACCTCCTCCTTCGTAGCTAGACAGTTACGAAAGCGTATAGGTCCCTCGAGGGGGAAAAACAACATAGAAATCCATAAGAAAAGGTTTGTGCTGCAGTGAGAAAGGGGTTTGCGTTAAATACTTGAAATACCCTTCCACCATTTCTACCCAGAAACTATGGCTGGTGAAGGAGAGTTCAAACTTTACATTTGTTCACATTTACTGCGCGATTGAACAAAAATAAGAGGTCGTTTTTCCTTCTTCGGTTTCGGCTTGGTATAACGGGGTGGTGGCTGGTGGGGATGAGGGTGTGGTGGGGGGGCACTTCGAAGGGTAAAGGCGTGCAGTAAACAATAGGCCCGCTTTTAGATTAAATAGAATTTCACGGTCGATAAACTTGGTCGGCGGGTTTTTCTAAAGTCGGCAGATAGAAGGGGGGGTTATGGTCGGGGGAAGGGAGAAGAGTTTACTTCTTGAACAGGTCTTCAATTTGTCAAGTGCTGGGTGAGAGTTAAGAGATTGTACATTGAAGTGGGGGGGGGGTGGAAAGGGGGCAGAAAATAGTGCGACCCGCGAGTGCACACGCACACACACAGGCTTCGCCATTCGGGCACAAAAAGACATTGGAGAGAAACCCAAGTTGAGGGCGAGGGCGACTCTTTTTCTTTAGCCTCAAGTAGCCAGCCCCTCCCCCTTTTTATAGGGTACAACTTTATTGTCTCCGTCTGCTTTCCAAGCACCTTAAGAGGGGTGGTTTCACGACTTTTCGGCCTTGAATTAGTAAGGAAACGGAGGGGGTGAGTGTTAAAGCGAAAAGTACACTCCCCCCCCTCTTTTCTTGCTGGTGTAGCTAGTTTAAGTCATACCCACCCCTTATCAACACCATTACAGTTTTTCCTAACGATTCCACCGCATTTTTCCCTGTTTGCTGCTTCCTCTTTAATACAACTCGGAATATACAAGAACCAACTCTGTGTCGCAGAAAACAACGTTCGGAAAATGAGAGACCATTTCCAGTCTCAATTCTCCGGTTTCAGAATCGTTTCTGGAAAAGTCGAGACGTTAGTTTTGCTCAGTAAAATCTAAAGAGATCCGCCTACCCACCCCCCGTGTCGTTAAAGTTATCTTGCACCGAAAGCGCAACAATCTCGTATAGTCTTATCATTTTAAATGCTCCACCTCCACCCCGCCCAACAGCATCACCATACAGGGGTTTGAGGGTAATTTTGGTTTCAGGGCATCATGATTTTCATCTCTTGGGTTTTGTCTGATTAAACAGAGCGGAAAAACGATATAGAAAGAAACGAAAGGATGCGGAGTATACGCGGACGATTTTTCTTGAAGGGCTAACAACAACGCACTAAACAATAAAGGATGGAGTCAGTATAAATTATAGCATTTTTTCGAGCGGAAAAACTAATTTTTTACGTGGTGCATTTCGCTCTGCCATGATCAATCCGCCCACTTCACCACTCTTTCCGTCACCCCCAAAGGTGTATCAAGCTGAAGGTGTGGGCGTAGCTAAATGTAATTAATTAGAAGGTTTGAATAGCCGTGGTCTCACCCAATTCATAGGCCTTCGCACCACCCCTCACAGCTCTTGGCCAAGGGGTTTATTCAAGGTGGGCCTTTTCCAAAAGGGGTTTGGGGGAAAAGAGTATAGAGAGTTAGTATTATGTGGAGGTGGTCGTTATAGCTATACGCTCGAGTGGGGGCGGTGTCCCGTCGAGCTATAAATCACTCTTAGAAGTGCAATAGGAGGGCGCCAATTAATATTATTTTAAGGACTGGATTTTATGTTACTCGTTTTCTTGATTTCATCGAACAAATGAGTTCTATTCATTAACGTGTACTCAACCCACCAGGAGCACTGCGGTATACCATTTCATCCACCTATCCCGAGTGAGCTGGGAAAGTACTCGAGTATAAAGTGTATTGAACAGTTTAGAAGCAGCCTTAATTAAAGTACATTCGAACGTTTAAACAACAATGTAAAACCTTTGTACGTTTATGAGCTTTTCAACACCCAAAATTCCTCAAACACAATTCTTACACTTCCCCTTTTGCTATAAATTCCGCTCGGCAGTTAATTATAAGGACAGGAAAAGGAGAGGAGCAAAGGTAAGGGAGAGAAACAGAGATAGGGCGAGAGTTTATAATATTAATTACAACGAGAGTATGAAGCTCTCCCTCTCCCCTATAGTTGGAAAGAGCCCTCGGTCCAATTTACTATCGGAACCCGGCAGGACTTTAAGAGGAGGGGGAGGGTTGCTAAAGGTAATCCTTGATAATGGATGAAGGACACCCTTCCTCTCTTATCCAAGTCACCTACCTCCCCCCCTCCACCACCGCCGCCACTTCTCGCACAAAATCGTCTGTTCCAGACATTAGTATCTGTACTTGCTTCTGAAAGCCAAAACCGATTAACTCATGATTTGTGAGCCACTGCTAAACAATAAATTAAACGACAAGGCAGGTCCATTCATGTGTCATTTGTATATTTTGAAGAGAAATATCAGATGAGGAGGTGGGAAATAGGGGGGGGGGCGTTCAATAACACGACGTCGATAACTATGAACTCTCCATCTGTCAGCTCCCCGCTATAGCCCTTGTGAACACAATAGTCATTACTGTGAATAATCAACCATAGATGAAACAATAATGATTAACAATCTATATTGATTACACGTCACTCGCGATTCAATCCGCAGTTTTAGACTTTAACGTGGGGTCAAAAAAAATAAACTTATTGATACATAATCTTCAATTTTGGATTATTTCGCTCCTTAGCGAGCATTTTAACGACTTTTGGGAATTCGCATCACCCTCAAAGCCTAGACAGCCTATTTTCTGAATAATTCGGCTTCATTCCTTTTTGGATTGAATGCCTCAAAAGTAAACAAGAATTTATTTAATCTTCCATGATTCATGATAACATTACTTTCTTATCCCAGCCCAGCATTTTGCAAGGAAGACCATCTCATCTCATTCCCTCGGCTTTACACGAGGTTAAAGGTTGATCTGAAATGAGGGGTGGTGGTTGGTAGTGGGGGTTAATTCTCGTACCAGACTGGATCTCCCCCCACTCCACTCTCACACTACTCCACCGAAATGAAACTCCATAAATAAATTCTTGGAATTCCGCATTCGGGGTGGCTTTCAGAGGATGGACACTGGGAAAACTGTGAGGCGGTTGGTGTGTGTTATTGAGGAAGGGTGGAGGTGTAGCAGGGAAAGCAGAGGAGAGAGAGAGAAAAAAAAACTTCCTCTCTTAGTAAATTCTAGAGAGTTTGCGGGGTAGAAGTGAAGTGAGGAGAGCAATTCTTAATACCCCAGCCTCACAATCACTCACCCCTCCACCACCCCCCACCATACACCACACCGACACACTCTGTCGTAGTCCAAGCTACGGGATTATCCCCCTTCGCAGACTTCGTGGGCGAGAGAGATAAAGAACGTATATGAGTAAAATTTCTGTATAGGGGGCGGTTTACAATCTTTCGAATGTGAAAAAGGGACCCGGTATGGACCCTCCCAGGCCATTAAATTTGAATTAAAGTTAATTGGCTTCAAGCCTCTTTCAACCCCCCTCTCTTTCTTCCTTTCCTTTTATTGTTTTTCAACCAAAGCTCTTTTATTTTTTTTCTTATTAAAAAGACGTTTATCACCTTCCGACTAAAGAATCCAATGTTTACCTTAACTGGATGTACGACAGTTTTCAATTCAAATGAGTTCAAATATTTTTATTTGAATGAGGGGATTTTTTTCAAAGAAAACTTGAAAAGAAACTCTTCCGAGTATGATCACTCGCGTACTAACCCCCTCCCACCCGTACACGACGCTATTCATGTCTTATAAATTGTAATTATTCTTTTTGCCTCAAAATGGAGGAGCGAGCCTATTAGAATTGCGAAATAAGGTCGCTGAAGGTTAAGGGGGATGAGAAAAGGGTGTGATCATTCTAGAAAACAAGAGAAGACTGACGCGGCGGCGGCGGGGTTTTTGATGTTTACACAGTTCGATATCGGATTGATTGATTCAGGGGGAAAAAATGCCATGCCGCTTGCACTTTCAGCACTTTAAATTAATTCTCGAGGCAAACATCCCCACCCCATGCTTCCTTTTTTAAAGCTTTTTTTTCTGACTGAAAATAAGACTCAAGATGAATTAATGATTTTATCCTCTTGGCTCTTTCAAAAATGAATTGATCGCGTTTGGCTCTTATCAAGAAAGGTCATAAAAACAAAATTTCACCGGTTTGCTACCGGGGAGGCAATTATAAAAAACGAAATTTCATTGGATTGGCTGTTTCCAAACCAAAAATTCTGAGGCTCGACTCCTACAATGTCCTTTCGTCGAGTTTGACATCTATCCTCCGTCACTTCCAAAAGTGAGGATTATGAAAAAGTTAGTGTGAGTGCTAGTTTTTTGTCTAGGGGCTGTTATACCCATCTACAATTGTCTACGAACTGTCGTCAGCTTCCAAACCGGATTGTATTATAAACGTAAATAGCTTGCCGTTTTCGGGACTTGGCCAACTTATCCCTCTCCACCACCACAACCCACCCAACCCCTTCCATTATTGCCGCTCCATTTCTCTATACTCTATAGCGAAGGTCTTAGAAGTTCGAGAAAGCCGTTATTAAGGAGCAAGACGGGACTGAAAGCAATTTTCCATTTAAAAGTTCCTACACCAAAACCCTGCTGCCCCGCCAAAAGCTTTGGTGAAACTGAAACCAATCCCCTCTTACCATTCCATCTCCTCTCCTCGTTTCCTGCAAAATTCTCACCCCCTTCTGGTTGTATTCAAGTCAGACTTTGCCCCTATCCATGACAAGGGCTGAGTATTGACTAAAAGGGGTTAAACGGACTGAGAGTGAGTCGAGGACCTTGGGAAAACAAGCTGTGTCAAGCTAGAATGATGGGGGGGGGGGCTGTGTGACGGGGCGGAAAAGCTTTAACGTTAAAGCGAAATACTGTGCTATAATGATAATATCACATTTAATTTCATACTACGTGGATGTTCACGCGTGATACTTTAATTTTGGTAATTATTGGGGTCAATTTAGGGCGAATAATGAACGCAGTATACAGCGTTGGGCGAGGCGTACAATCAATTATACATATAAAAAATACTCTGAAACTTTAGAAGGGAGGAAAATAGTTGGTTCCATTATAAACTTCGTTTAATAGTGCCTACTATCAGATCTCTTTCCCATTGACAACATCGCGCGTCAACCTTCCGACCCGTTCACCATTAAGAGTTTTTTCAACCCCCCCCCCCCCAATCATTCTTTTTGTAGCTCGTCTCTAACTGTTTCTTTTTCTTTCCAGCCCCTCCTTCATCATACACACACACACACACATTTATATATATAGGCACTTTTTTCTTCCCATTCTGATACCCGCAATGCAGCGATCATATTCGTCCTTTCCTCTTCTCTTATCCTAAAGGGTGGGGGGAGGCCTTAACAATCTTTTTCTACAGTATCGCATCAAGAAAACCCCCTTCATCTTTCCAACGCCACGTATTCTAAGGAAATCCTATAAATTATTGTATTTTCCGACCCCTCTTTTTTTCCGTTTCTGCCCCCTTCTCTTTATCCTCTTGTATATCAACTAAACTCTCTGGGCTTCCCGACCCTCCCCCTGCTCCAACATTGAGTGAGGAAGATTCAATGGAATTCGTCCAATTTCTCCTAACACAGCACATTGCACAAAATCTTATAGGAACAAAAAAACCCTCTATTTTCTCGCGTATAGAGGTTTCTTTTTCTTCTTATACCTCTCAAAGATGGTGGTTCATCCTTTTGAGGGGGGGATCCCCTTTCATCCTCACACCCCTTTTTCCAGAAAAAACGTTTCTATCGGTCCATTACGGGTGTGGAGAACTCAAAAACCTGGGCATTACCAATCGGGATGTGAAACACCTATATCGCGGGTGAAACCCTTGGGCCAGTACAGCAAGAATTTTCTTGACAATGCCGTACGCAGGTTGAAGGTTTCAAGACCTTCAAAAGCTTCGAAGCTTATAGGGAGTGTGGAAAAAAGAAGCCAATTCAGAAGGCGGGGGGGGGGTGCTTTTGAATTGCCATTTGGACCACACGGTTTCCTCGGTTGAAGAAGATTTAATGGAAATCGTTTGCTAGCCATTACCACCTCCTCCAGCTGTTGCTTTTTAATTTCTGTTAAAAACTTTATCCTTCAGCAAAAGGAAATGTTCAATTGATTATACGAAACGAGGAAGATCCACGTGCCCTGGATATCAAAGACCTTCTTCAAGTGAAAAGGGGTAGGAGGGAGTGACCTTTTTTTTCCTCTTCCTATCCTTCGTGGTGGTGGAGAGGGGGGAATAAAAGAGTCACTCATTGACTTACTTTAATATTTTATCGTACTCGTGGGGATTAGGATCTTGAAGAAGAAGAAGAGGAAGAAGAAGAAGAAGAAGAAGAAGGGGGGAAGAAGAAAAAAGGGAGCTTACAGTTTTCTAGTCGATATCGGTAAATAATGAAGCGGGTCAATAGAGGGAGAAGAGTAAGGAAAATCTAATCGCCCCTCTTATTACGGCTGGGAAATCCTTTTTATCCTCCTCCTCCTCCTCCTCCTCCTCATCAATTTCACTCCTCCTGTTTCAATTTCACTGCCACAGCTATTCCGCTAATCCTAGTTTTGTCCCCCTATATACACGTATATACTTAAAAGTTTACAGGAGATAGAAAGCGTTAAATCAAAATTTACCACGAAGTTAATAGTTTGTCTCAATAAATTAATGCGGCGTTCCGGTGCTCCTTTTCCCTCCTCGTCCTCTGATACAACCTACAGTTGTGTGGGTGGGGGGAGTTCTATGTTTATACCACCTAATTAAAGTAAAACTTTCGTAAAAGCCTCGCCTCTGATCAAAATGTATAACCGCAACAAATAGATCGCGGGAGTGCGAAAAGGGGAAGACGGTGGCAAAAGTTGAAAGTAAGTGCCCCCCCCCGCCCCGGTGCAATCATCCACCCACCACAATGAACCAGGGACACGAAAATAAGCTTCCGTTTTTCTCTCCCAGCACGCAACCTTCTCTCGACCAAAGAAAGACCCACAGCCTCGCCAAATTAATTTGAAAACTTTTTACGAGGAAACGGGGACCGTTTTTATGTTAATTAGCTATTTAATTAACAACATATAAAATGGAAAGGTTTCCTTTTTGAGAAAGTCCAAAAAGGAAAATTCTAGGCTCTCATAATATCTAACCTGAGGCTGTGGAAACTTATAACCCCCCCCCCCCTATCATCATTCACCCACCCACACCGCCAGAAAATTTCACCGCTATTCCACCCTAGAAAGGTTAAACAGGCAGATGTTTCTTGAGTCAACATAAACTAAAACGACGGGGGGAAGGGTTTAACGTGATACTTCAAACGGTTAATCTTGCAAGCCTATATGCACAGTCGAGAGTCGGAGGTAGTTACATAATCATCCCCAGTTAAAGTAACTATAGGAGAAAGGATCTCTGGGCTTTGGGAGGAAACGCGCTGCTGCTGGTTGAGAGCGAGGAACGAGAAAGAGCGAAGAGAGAGTGAGATATTGGGAGTGGGAGGGTGAGAAGTTTCATTTGTTAAACTTAAAACCACAAGAGTCGAGGAGTATTTGTTGCTTGGGAGAAGTGCAGGGCGGAAATGTCAGAACTTTAATCAAAACCAATTACTGGAACTTTAAAAGAGATCAAGGGACGGGGGGGGGGAGTCGAAAATCTTTGAACGAAAAGTTAATTTTCTCTAAAAGATCAGAAAAATGAATCTGCTATTTTATTACGAGTGTGAAAGTTTCTCTATTTTAAGCAAGTGTTTAGCGCGTGCGTAATTTTCAGCTTTGTCCGGACTATATCGTACCGACCGCCGAACCGAACTACCCATCGTTTTCGAGCTGAAAACACAGAATTATGGAATGATGGCTTCATTTCAAATTTCACGGTCAAAAAATCAGCCCATAGCTCCAAATTATAGCCCTCAAGTCTCTAAAAAAACAGAGCCAAAAGTGCGGAATTTTGACTTTGCAAGAGCCCAACCCGCTTGGAATTTCTTTTATGAATGAGTCAACCTCGTGAAATTTGATTGTTCAATGGATGGAACCCGCGAAAATCGGTTATTTTGGCAGTTAAGTCACCAACGTAGGTTTTTTTTTTCACAAATTTATCCTCAAAAGGCGAATAAAACGCGCGTTTCAATATTCGAAATTTTGTAATTTTTTTCAATTTTTACCGCGAATTAGTGTTTTTTTCAATTTCTGCTGCTAGAAACGCAGCACGCAACGAATTATAGCACTCAACAAAACGAAGCAACGAATTAGTGTTTTTTTCAATTGTTGCTGCCTTTAAATGCGCGAATTTCCCCAATTTTAGTCACTAATCGGCGTTTTCCTCAATTTCTAGACGGGAATAGCACGTTTTCCCAATTTGAGCTGAAAACTAGAGTTTTTCATTTTTTATGACGGGCTAAGTATAGAATTTTTTAATATTAAAGCTGCGTTTTTTAAAAATTTTAGTCCCGCATTGGAATTTTATCCTTCAGTTTGTGCCGTGGATTAGCGTTTTTTGTTTAGCTTTAGCCTCGAACCGAAGCTACGCATTTGCGTTTTTTCAGTTTAAATTGGGATTTAGGGATTTCTCCCAATTTTAGCCTTGGCTTGTGCGCTTTTCTCAATTTTAGCAGCCCAGTAGCGTTTCTATCGCTTGCATTAGCGATTTTCCTCCATTTTAGCCACGAATAGGCGTGATCCTCATTTTCAGGTGCACATTATACATTTTTCCTTTTTTAGCATCGAATTGACACCTTTTTTTAGTTGAAAATTAGTTTTTTACTTTTAATTACTTACTTTACTTAATTTTAGCTGCGCTAATTATTAAATTTCATTATTTTAGCCGCGCTAATTATTAATTTTTATGATTTTAGCCGCGTTGTTTTTATTTAGATTTTAGCCTCGCGTAAGCATTTTTTCTACTTTCTACTATGGATTTGCGCTTATTTGAAGTTTGGGCCTCAACTCTTTCAGAAGCTACGGATCTGCGTTTGGTCAATTTCAGCCGCGAATGAGTGATTTTCTTCATTATTCGTATATTAGCGGATTAACGTTTTTCTTCAACTTTATCCGCGTATTAGCCATTTTTCACGCTGTGAATATCATTTTCTGCTAATTTGGCAGAGAATTAGCATATTTATTCTCTTCTTTAAATGCGAATGAGCGATTTTTGGCCGTTTCAATTGTGAATTTTCCATTTTTGCAAATTTTAACCCGAAAGATCGTTGTATTTGTCAATATTAACCTCAATTTTTTTAATACTTGTACAACCTTGAATTAGTGGCGTGTATTCTCAATTTTAGGCGCGGGCTTGGCCTAAAAACAAAACTTTTGCGTTTATTTCTAATGGACGAATGGCCGCCACACACCGCGAATCGACGATTTTTTCTCAATTTTGCTCTGGAAGTTGCATCGTGAGACCACGAATCAGCGCTTTTTTCGCAGTTATAGCCACGAATATTAGTGCTTTTTCCTAAATGTTCGCTGCCTTAGCCAGTTGCAATTTCCGATCAGTACATTATTGCGCCTAAGGACCTAACGAAACTGGGACGGATTGACTTGAGGAAACTAATTTCACGGGCTTGACTCTTTCAGACTCTAAATTTTACGGTTTTGGCACTTACAGAAACCAAAATTATCCCTGCGGTATTTCTCTCTCGAAAAGCTGTAACTTCGCAGCATTGGCTCTAAAAAGCCAATTTCGTGCGTTCGCTCCATTCAAAAATCCAATTTCACAGAATTGACTCATTGGGGGAAAAACCCCGTTTCACGGGTTTGGGATTTGAGCATAGAGTCATCATTACCATTTTTATGGCGTTAATATTTGACCCTTTACAGAATGCAATTTCGTGGAACTGGCACGTGAGAAACTAAATTTCGTGGACTTTGGAGTCCTTCAAAAACCAATTTCGCGCATGTAGCTACAGCTATGAAAACCAAAGTTCATAGTCTTGCTTTTTGAAACCCCAAATTTCGGAAATTTGGCTCTCTTAAAAATATAACTTCTTCTTTAAAAAATTCTGAAGCGAAGTTCAGCTAGTTTTGTCCTCAAGCTATACTTGATAATAAACGCTAATTGGCGGCTAAAATTAAAATAAAGTGCTCAATCATGGCCAATATTGAGAAAAGGCGCTCTTTCGTGACTAAAATTGAGAAATTGCTCTCTGCATCCACGTCTAAAATTTAGAAAATGCTCTCTTTCACTGCTGGAATTGAGAAAACGCTCCAATTCGTGGTTTTACGATGCAAAGTCGAGGCAAAAATCAAGGAAAGACGCGACTAACATTGTAAAAAAAAGACTCAAAAATTGTGAAAAAGGCAAAAATTAATAAAGGCTGCTTTTTCGCGGTTGAGTAATAGGGCTCGTTTACGGTGGAATAATGAAAAAAGACTCGTTTGCGGCTAAAATTGAGGATAAACTTGGAGAAACTTCTTTCTGCCCATCTCTGGAGACAGGAGGCGGGCCTGTTTGGTGCAGGAGGAACGAAAACCGTTGATTTTTCCAGTTTGTATGTATACCTATATGGCCTATATGGGACCTATATGGCTATATATAAAGTCCAACCAACATTTTAAGGACACGAATAGCCAGTTTTGCCATTTTTTTTTTTTTTTTTTTTTGGCCCACATGATCAGTTTAGCCATTTTTAATTGGCGAATCCTAAGTTGCCCCATCTGTGAGGCGAAACGATGACCATTTTTAGAGTTTACCAGATTACCAGTTTCCCACTATAGTGCGTGAATAGCCCGTTTGGATACTTAAATTGTGCAAATAATAAGTTTTGCCGTTTTTGACGTGAGAATAGTCCGTCAAGCTATTTCTAGGGTGCCAAGTGCGCTAGTTAGCAATTTTTAGAGCCATTTTGTCATTTTAGCCATTTGCAAGGCTCATATCGTCCGGTTTGCCCTTTTTCGAGCATGAACTGCTATTTTGCTGTTTTTAAGGCGTGATTAGCCTGTTTGGAAATTCTTTATGGCCACGAATCTTCATTTGTATGATTTTCTTGGCGTGAATGGTCGGTTATGCTGTTTTTGGATCGCGAATGAACATCCTTGCCATTTTCAGCACATGGATCGCCAGTTTGAGCGTTTTCAAGGTGCGAATCCATAAGTTTAACCGTATTATTTGAGCATAGAGTCATCATTGCCATTTTTATGGCGTTAATATTCACTTTGAGCATTTTTATAGGACGTCAGTTTAGCCATTTTAATGGCGCGAGTTTGATTTACTTCCATGTTCCCCTCGGGAACGGAAGTATGGTGTTCGTGAAAAAAATCGAGACCTTTTTTTTTGGATCGCGAATGGTGTGTTTTGCTATTTGCTGAGTGAGCACAGTTCGTCAGTTCCGTCAGTTTAGCCATTTCAAGGTTGGATGGAGCAATTTTCAGGGCTCAAATCGTGAGTTCCAGGCAAAGAAGTGAAAACTTTTCGTAGCTGTCCGCATTTCGCAATCAACCGAGTGCGATTGACGTATATTCTCTATCCAGCTCGTGTACGAAGGAGATAAGACCCATGCAGAACTATACCTGTACCTCCATCATTCCTTCGACGCTAGCAGACCTGGAGCGCCCCTCTTCAGTCACTGAGCTCTTGAAGGTTCAATAATCGATTATTCGTTCCATCACGGGTGAATTCACGTCTTCTGCGGTATAAAACAAAGTTCACATACGCCTTTCAATCCACGCCAAGCTCTTCGTCCCCTTGAATCAGAACCACTGGGTCCGAAACTGTGACCTGCCGTTCGTTCGTCGACATTGCGCTC
Organism: Corythucha ciliata; assembly: GCA_038030265.1. Classification (NCBI taxonomy): domain Eukaryota; kingdom Metazoa; phylum Arthropoda; class Insecta; order Hemiptera; family Tingidae; genus Corythucha; species Corythucha ciliata. Next base: position 17,801,541 of record CM075943.1, read on the forward strand.
CCCCCCCCCCTCGCACTCACACAAATGAACCAGAAATGCTCTTTCTTATATAGCTTTTTTATGGTAAGAGTTTGCGGTCTGATGACCATCTTAACTGTCCAACCCCGTTCTTATTTAACGTGGAAAGTCGACAATAAAGGAAACCCGTTGTAATGCGGGGGTGGGGTGCTGGGTGTATGTGTGTGTGCCACACCAGAGAACTCAAGAGTCGCGAACTTGTCTCCAACTTTGAAGAGTTTGAAAGGATAACTGGGTTTTATTTCTTGACAGAGTAAAATGGTATCCAGGCTGTCGCTTCGGAAGGGGGGGGGGGTGGCATGCTTCTCTTGTAAAAGAGACTCTTCAGTCCAGAGCAATAGAAATTGTAAGGAGAGGCGAGTAACTGAAGCGTTTGAAATATTAAAAGTAAGGCAAAAGTCGATGGTTCAGAGGGCTCAATTGAGCTTTGCAAAGGGATAAAGTTCCTTTTTTAGTGAAAAAAAAGCATGCAACAGGAAGGACGGATGGATGGCGCTCGTTGTATGATGATATGAGGTGGTAGGTGAAGGGGAGGGGGATTTGCTGTTCAAATTGGCTTTAGGGCCTTTTTTTCTCTTTATCCTCCTCAACTTAGGCTTTCTGTCGCCTTTCTTTTCCATCATATTCTCAAAGACTGTGTGAGCGATGGTGTGAGGGGAGGGGCAATGAAGGGATTTCCTCTCCTTCTATACTTGCAATCTCAACTTCATAGGACATTCAAGTTTCCAAGAAATTTTTTTTGCAGAAGTGTCCCCCCCCCCCAACACACCTCATTGCCTTTGTTTATCATTCTCTACAAACTATTCCATCCCTTCCCCACCGTCCAGCCCAACAAGAAAAAATTGTTTTTCGGCGCAGGCACGCCGGTCAGCATAATTTTCTCGCTTGGTAAAACAATGAAAAAGGGGTGGGAGGTTGCAATCCCCCAAAGTGAAGAAAAATGAAAGATTGGAGGGTGTGAGCGAGAATGAGAGAGAGAGAGTGAGAGAGTGAGTGAGTGAGCGAGGGAGAAAGCTTTTGTAATATGCTAATGAAGCTCTCGCACCGCGAATCAAAGGAGCACAAGTTTCGCGTGGTTAAAATAAAGGGTCTAAAGGGAAAGCTTGTATATCACAGACGGGCGTTTAGTAGCTTCTATTTCTGTGTGCCTTGAATACTCAAACAAATCACGCACGGCTTTTATACTCGAAGTCTTTTTTTAATGGATTTTTTTCTCATTTCATTACGTTAAATGTGAGCGTGAATAAAATATTGTTGAACGCTCATTTCTCTCTAGGGTCAATTTAGATGTAAATAGATTCCCCTTTACGCCTTTTCCGGCCGTACAAAAGATGTCGAACGGTGAAAGGTTGGATGAAAAAGGTTGTGGGCGGGGGATTAGATATGTCAGTATTACGTGATAGAAACTTTTCCTTGAACATCTCAACTCCCATTTACAGTTTTCTGCTAGAACTACCTTTTGCTAGTCAATATAACATGCGATTGAAAAAGGGCGAATAAAAAAAAACTTCTACTTTGAAAAATGAAGTCGTCATCGCTTTTATTTCGGCCCCACCTAATCGCGAGGGTGGAAATTGTATAGGGGTTTGGGGAGGGGTTAAGTAGTCATTGAACTCACATCACGTTTCTGCCGAATAGAAGCTGTGAGAGAGAGGGGGAAAAAAAAACTTTTTATTCGGTCGTGAAACACTCCCCCTAACTCCTTCCTCTAATACACCATACACTGGATAGTAAGGAACGGCTCTTACTCCGATCCGAGCCCGAGGTAGAGTTTCGGTTACCTCTCACGCCCTTTATCCATAGCCGCATACTATGGCCTCCCGGTTTCTAACAGCCCTCTAAACTTGTCCCGAAGTAGAATAGGCAGGGAGGGCTGCAGTAAAATTATTTTACAGCTGTGGAAAGGTTTTCCCTTCAACTCCAACTGCTCCAAAACCCATTTAAACGCATCTCAGACAAGGGTGAATATATGGGGAATCGTGGTAATGATTCGTGACTGCAGCCAGCACCAGGAAAAAGGTTGTGGTCCCAAGACACGGGATGAGCTGGTTGAGTGCTGCGGAGATCAGCAAGTACTACAAAAAAAAAAAACTGTCAACTACACCCTGCGTCAATTAATTGAAGAGAAAAAAACATGTTTTAGATTTAATTGGCGTGACGCTTGAGTGATGGTGGAACTCGAGGGGGAGCTTTTCCCCAGAGTTCTGCAGCACGTATGCATAAACAACCTTGTTTTCCCCTTAATGGTAGCCGGGGTAGTTTGACTAGGTTATGCTCGAGGAGTGTGTGTCGGGGGGGAGGGGGGTGAGGAAGAGAGTTCAAGACTCCGTGTGATGCTCCCCTGTATGAGCAACATTATCTGCTTCATTATTCATGAAGGAGCCGATTTGCAAGCCATAAGCTTCTTCCTCCCTTCACTCGTGAGGGGGGAGGGGGGGGGTCGTGCCTACTTCTGTAAATAGACCCCCAAACTCTCGTCTTGCCTGACATAGCCCGAGAAAGCTTAATTGCTCTTTTCAGGTAGATATAAATAAATATTTTTTAAAAGTTGTAATCTCACCTCCCTTCCCCCTTCCACAACACACATCCATTTCAACACGAACGCGCTACTCTCTGGAAATTAATTTCCCCCGAAAACAACTTTCGACAGAAAAGTCAAAAAGTGAAGTTTTAAAAAGGATTGACTCGGGTTTTAGATCGGGAAAAACACATCAGGCGGTTGAAATCCAGGGAAGGAAAAGCTTCGAGGTTCTTTCATTTACAGACTTTTTCTTCCTTTCCGCTATATGATGGATTGCTCATTTATAGCCCGAAAATCCAAGTCCGTTCCTTCACTTCTTGGAAATGGATGTCGGTTGGAGGAGGAGAGGAAAATGGAAAAACTATGAAGAATAAGATTGAAATAAAGGAAACGTATAAATGTACTTCTCCTGTAAAATTCGTTAAAATAAACGAGCGGAGAACAAAGAAATGGGGCGACAAAACAAAAGGCTCCAAAAAGTGTGCAGTGTGAACAGTTTCAGATTTACCACTGACTATGGGTAGCTTAAGTCCTCGATTACAAGGGCCAAAACGGGTATTTTTGTCTATAGGAAAACCCCCTGAAAATAGCAATTCTAACCCAAAGGCAACAATGGAGAAAATACGCTAATCCCCATTGTCTGATATACGTTCTTAGGAGGCTAAACTTGAAAAGACGCGCTAATTTGCTCTTCGTGCTGCTACACGACTGAAAGTTGAAAAAAAGTTCTAACATTCATGGCTAAAAACAGGACCAGGAAAAGAATATTCGGGCCCAGCGATGGAAATCTACGGGCCGCTTTCATTGACCCCCCCCCCCCACAATCGTAAAAAAAATGTTCTAAAATTTTGCTATGCTCTTTTCAATTATTTTATGACCATCAAGGAGACTTGATTTACTCATTGTCTTCGCGTCCACTGCCAAGCCATAAAACCATAAAGTAGGGCCCAACCACAGCAAAGGTGCAACCACAACCAAGATCAAATTTCAGCATCGGTCCATTCGCAGCAAAGGTGGAACCACAGCAATGCTCAGCCACAGAAAAGGCCAAACCACAACAAAAGTCCAACCATAGCAAAAGTCCAACCACAGCAAAGATCCAACCACAACAATGGTCCAACCACAGCAATGGTCCAACCACAGCAAAGCTCCAAACACACTTTTAACCTCCAACCACAGCAAAGGTCCACCGCAGTAAAGGTCCAACCACAGCAAAGGCCCAACCACAGCAAAGGTCCAACCACAGCAAAGGTCCAACCACAGCAAAGGTCCAACCACAGCAAAGATCCAACCACAGGAAATGCCCGACCACAGCCAACGTCCAGCTACACCCAAGGTCCAACCAAAGCAAAGCTCCAACCACAGTTTTAACCTCCAACCAGGATTGTGCTTTCTTCCCGCCCTGGCTTGATGCCTTGAAAGGCACATGACCAGGTTTCAGCCTGGGTGGACGGCCGGGAAGTGACCCGGCACGTGCAAGTCCTGGTTTTCTTCGCCCCGCTCCCCGTCAGACGTGCCAGCTGGTCAAAGCTGACACGATACCGTTGTGGACCGCTTGGTGGTGGGGGGTTTTACGGGTGGTAAAGAAGGGACGAGGAGTGATATCCATATGAGTGCAGAACCTACCGGCGTGCTGTTTCCGTTGACCGCTTGATGAATGGGTGAAAGCGTCGGGGAACGCTGTGGACGCGGTGTAAGACTGTTGAGAGCGGCGGTGGTACGTGCTGGTCGCGGGGTTTCACATGTCGGTGCTTTGAGTATCCTGTTGGCCGGTTGGCAGGTATCCGATGTCCTCCTATGATTGCACCACGTTTAACTTCCAACCACAGTAGTGTCCTCCAAAGCAAATAGCAAATCCAATAGCAAAGCTCCAAACTTCAACCTCAGTAAAGCTTTCCTTTTTTTCTTTTCTTTCTTCTCTTGAGTAGTTCATACATCCGGGCCCGGGGATAACGGACCCAGTGTCCAGGCCTGGCTAAAATTGTGAAAAATCGCTAATTCGTGGTGTGGTTCACGTTACAACTTCCTGACAAAAATATCGAGATAAACATCGCTGATTCGTGATTCACGGTCACCGTTTTATTGCTAAAATGTGTATAAACGTTTATGTGCTGCTTTGGGGGCAAGTTCACGGTTAAAATTGAAAAAAAATCCATTAATTCACGACTAAAACAGGAGAAAATCGCTATTACGAGGCTAAAATGGAGAACAACTCGAGTTGTCGGACAATATTGAGAAAAATTTATCCTTTGCAGCTAAAATTGGGGAAACGGCATAATTAGCGACTTACGTGCCCTCCAGGGCATAAAGCCTGATGCCTGGCCGGGGGTGGGGAAGAAGGCACAATTAGCGACTTAAATTAATAAAATCCGCTAATTTTCTGATAAAGGGAAGAAAAAGCGTTAATTCGCGGCTGAAAATGCGAAAAAAGATCTTATTCACAGCTATAACACTTATGAAATGACAGTTACGGAAGGCTCCGAACCCCGTAGCACCGGGAATCAGTGGCGTGGGGGGGGGAGTTGATTAGCGATTTTTCTCAATTTAAATCATGAATGAGCCCTTTTTTATTAATTTTAGCAGTGGACCTGCCCCCTAAAACGGCAATCGCCTACCCCATTTTAGCCGCTGAGTTGCAACCAGAAACTGCGCACTGTTGTTGTATCGCAACCCTAGCCGCGTATTAGCGATTTATCTTAATTTTTGCCGTGATTTAGCGCTTTTTTAAAACTTCAGCCGTGAATTAGCACTTTTTTAAAACTTCAGGCGTGAATTAGCACATTTTCGCCTGACTTAGCACTTTCTCTTAATTCAGGCCGAGAATTAGCGTTTTGTCTCTATTTCAGTCGTGAATGAGCGCTTTTTAATTTTGTTCCCATCATTTGGCCATGAATATGCACTTGACGTAGATAACCATTTAAGAGATTTGGCCCTTTCAAACTACGAAGTCTCAGAACCTTCGCAAATTCGAAAAACCAATTCCCTAAAAATTCGTGGAGTTGACTCAATCAAAAATGCAATTTCAAGGGTGTGAGTCTTTTAAAATAGCATTCTGCAGGTTTGGAAACCTTTGGATCCTACATTTCTCGGATTTGGTGCATAATGGACCCAATTTTGCGGTTTTTGCTAATTCAAGAACTGATTCCGCTTTTGAGTCTTTAAAAAAAGCAGTTCCGCTGGTTCGCCTCCATGATCTGACACGTCAGGAACCATTTTCACTCCCCCTATTGCATTTCCCTAAAAATGCAAGCTTCACGGATTTCACAACAAAATCAAAATTTCCCGAGTATGGGCTCATTCTAAGGAGCTGTATTTCGCGGGCCTGGCTCCTTTCAAAAACAAATTTTGCAGCGTTGGGGCATTCAAAACTAGTTTCGCGGGATAGGCTCTCTGGCTGATGAAGGGGGGGGGGTGAAATTCGTGGGTTTGTCCCCCCACACGGGTGTGGGGCTAAGTTAAGCCGAACCTTAAGCCGAGGTGGTGAAATCCACCATAACAATACTTGTGTAATTGCAACATTCCATATTAATGCTTGAAGTCTGATGTCGTCATACGCGTATAGGCGAATTGACGTCGTATAGGCCTATCTCGCTGCTACCGGTCATGTCCAAGCTCTTCGAGAAGCTCCTTAGTAAGAGATGAATTGAAATAATCGAGGCTCCGAAGCTAATACCTAATCATCAGTTTGGGTTTCGCAGAAGTCACTCTACACTTGATCAGGAACACAGAATCGTCAACGTTATAGAAAGAGCATTAGAAGAAAGAAATGTCTGTTCAGCAGCTTTTCTCGATGTGTCGCAGGCCTTCGACAAAGTATGGCATGACGGACTTAAGTAAAAGTTGAAGAAAATGTTGCCCTATAGATACGTAGAGCTACTGGATTCGTATCTCTCAGAACGATACTTTCGGCTGAAGCAGATTGATAAATATTCAGATCTGAAACCAATTGAAGCAGGAGTCCCTCAGGGTAGTGTACTAGGCCCAATACTGTACCTAATGTACACTGGCGACATCCCGGAAAATAGCAACATCATCACCGCAACATTTGCGGATGATACAGCATTGCTTGCAGTCGGCGAAGACAACCAGAGCTCAGTTCGAGAACTGAATCAAGCGCTCTCCAGCGTCCACAGATGGGCAGTGAGGTGGAGAATCAAAATGAATGAGACGAAATCGGTACACGTGGATTTCACCAATAGGTCGATAAACTACATACCGGCGTATCTCAATAACAAAGAGCTTCCGTATTTCAACTAAGCCAAGTACTTAGGGATGGCCCTGGATGCAAAGCTCCGTTGGAAAGAGCATGTGAAGAAGAAGAGAGCTGAGCTCAACATTAAATTCCGAAAAATGTACTGGATCATGGGTAGGCACTCAAAACTGTCTATCCAAAACAAAATAACATTGTACAAACAGGTCCTGCGACCAGTATGGACTCATGGTGCCCAACTGTGGGGATGCACCGCCCAATCAAATCGTAAAATTATACAAGGCTTTCAAAACAACGTACTAAGATCCATAGTTAATGCTTCTTGGTACGTTCGGAACGATAGACTTCATCATGACTTGGGAGTGATGACAGTCGATGAAGTCATTCAAGGATTGGCGAAAAATCATCAGAACCGTCTTTTATGTCACATCAACGAGGAAGCTGCCCAACTTGTTGATACCAGTGGCATGTACCGAAGACTTAAACGCGTAAAGCCGCATGATTTAATTCCTTCACTGAGTACATAGCTTACTGTGTTCATAGCTTCAATTTAATGAGATATCCGAATGAAGTTTAGTTCTGTACCTAAAAGTTGTGGACGTAAATAGTAAAACAGTGTATTAGAAAAACTTTACTTATAAGTGTAAACTTGGTGTAAATAAAGATATGAAAGGAAAAAAAAAAAATCATACGCGTTGATATTGGATTTTGAACTGAGTTAGCATGTAAAATGAAAAGTTGAGAGGAAAAATCACAATTATCAACATTTGCACGCGCTGAGCGCGTGTGTGTGTGTGTGTTTTAGGCGAAGGGGGAGGCTTGGAATTGGAAGAATACATCACGCATCGTTGGCCCGCAGAATCAAATCTCGGCAATAGTGAACTCGTGAACCCGTGAGATTTGGAGCCCGAAAGTGCTGAAAGACTTCGTGGTTCTTATCAAAAATAATTGTGGAGATTTGGGTGCGTGTATCGCCTGTTAAATGTTATTCTTGGGATGGATAAATTTCACGATAGACTGGTTCTTTTATTCTCCCTTTTTTTGAGCCGTCAGTTTCCCTATTTTAGATATGAAAATTAGTTAGAGGGTGTAACAAAAGGTGGTTTATGGCCTTTTTATATTTCATTTTTCTCTTACGCTATTCCTTTTAGAAAAAAAAGGCACTATTTTAGCATTGAAATATTCAGCAGGAAAACCCCCTCCATTCGTGGAAGCTTACATACTACAATGCACACACACTCTTAAGAGGGTGCGGTTGCATTTTCCTCTCCTCATCCTCTTTCCCCACATCCGATCCATCTTGTATTCTCCACACACAACGTCTTAAGAATAGATGGAGGTGACAGAGGAGAGGTGGTTAGGGTGGAATGATTGAAGGAGATAAGAAGCTTAGCGTGAGGGGGTTTTGGCGGAAGCGTGAACAGCGACCCATACTACCGTGTTTATACCACCCCCCTCACACTCTCAGCACACTATAACAAAGAAACACACTCACCTTAGCATCCCCATTTCTCGCCTCCAGGGCATTTGAAGGAGAGAGAAAAAAAAAAACGCAGCAGCCCTCCCCTTTTCAACAACGGACATGTTCTTCTGTAGTGGACAGGTGTTAAAATAAATCAGAAACTTCCTTTCTCTCACACGCCTACAATATAATTTTCTTTGCATGTGCATGAGTAGCGATTACAGTTGTAAGGCTGCTTCTCGCTGTTTATTTCCCCTTCCTTCCTTTTAACCACGTTTTATCGAGCCTTAAGTTCATGCAGATAATAAGAACAAGTTTGAGTCAGCTCCCTCCACCCCCTTCACAATGAAACACCGAACGAAGCAATTTTATGTGTTACTAAGAGAGGGATATCACGCATTCATATATCCTAGACGTGCACCCTTTCCTTTAAACCCCCCCCCCCGCTCGTGCCAACAATCTTCCTCCACAACTACTTCATCACGAAATTTTCCATCTTGAGTTTCTAAAGTGCTCTCCTCTATACCTGTTATGAATATGGAAGGGGTAAAAGTGACCTGGTGGAAAAAGAGTTGGAATGAAGGGTTTAAAATAAAAAAAAAAGTGGTGAGCAGAGGGGATTTAGTTTCCACCAAAGTATTCCAAGTTGGAACCCCGAGGAGACGGGATTTAAGGTTGAGAGAGCGGCGGAGAGGAGAGCTATAAGAAGAAGAACCCTAATCCCAAGCTTCGTGACCACACTCTGCAAAGAAAAACTTCTCTTTTCCTCCTGGATGACTCCGAATTCCTTCTAGTTTATAAGACAGGGGACCTTTACCCCCTCAACCTCTGAAGGATTTTCCTTCTAATTAACTGGAACCCCCCCCCCTCTTCCGACAACTTCATCGTATTTTTCGAATCCCACGTCTCTGACCCAATCTCTTTTCCCCTCGAGAAGCGTCAGTCTAGCGCCCCAGGGGTTCAATTTCTCGGGAAATTTTCATTAAAATCTAGTTTTATTGGATTTTCTTGTCACCAGAAAATAAAATCACGAACCCTTTCAAAAACAGATAAAATGGCGTCGTTATAGTTATCATTCAGTCGTCATTTTCTTTTTAAGTAATAATAATAATAATGATCTCGCGCGTCCCTCCAAAAAAGTGATGGCACTACGCCCTTTTTCCACCAGTTCAGTTTTTTCCTCCGAGATATCTGCGGCGCCCTCAATTTTATCTTATGAACTAACGGGCGTCTGCAGGTATAGAGAAAACACGGGAAAACGAGGGGTGACTCTCGGGAAATTGATCGTAAAAGTGACTTCTATTTTTTTCTTTTGATTTAATTTTTTCATTGCACACCCCCCCCCCCCCCGCCTTTTTCTTCCACGAATACACAATTTGATGGTGAGGCACTTCAAGATAAAAGATAAGAACGGTTATTAGAGCGAGAGAAAAAAAAATAAAAAATTCTCTTTTACATAACGACGTTTGAAACGACTAAATGTAATAAATGGGAAAAGATTTACAAGAGAGGCCTTGACAAGAACTGAGATTTTCTTTATATTTTACGAGGTGGTATTTTTACAAACGTGCGGCTACAATTGGTCACAGCCAATGATAAATTCCCTGTTCTGGTGCACCTTGTGTGCGAAGCAAACGCGAGGGGCCTTCAGTCAAGTTTCTGGCACAAAATTTTCTGTTTAAAAGACAAAAATTGCGTAGCCACCAGGGCGGATTATTATACGTTTCTTTCAAGAAAGGTAAGGTAAGACACGCTTATCGGTGACCAAAAAGTGTGTTAATTGGGCTAAACTGTCTTTTCACCCACTTTTTTTCGGCGTATCCTACGTGTTATCTTTGTCAATTCTAGCCCTTTTACCCGACTTCCTTAATTTTCAAGTTCGAGTGAGTCAAACCCCTCAAAATAGTTGTTGTTTTTTTTATTTGTCTCTGCTGCAAAATTGGTTTTGAATGGACCAATCCTGCGCGAAATGCTGTTCTTGTAGTAACCAGACCCTTGAAATAGTTGAGAGTCAGCCCCGCCAAATAGTTTTGAATGAACTATATATCTTTTAACTTTTGAAGAAGCTGGACCCGCAAAATCAGCTTTTCTAGAGGGTTGAATCCGCGAAATTTGTGTTCATTGGGTGAGCCTCTCCTGCGAAGGCCACGGCGCGGCGCGCGGGACGGGACTCGAAAATGGCTTGCGGGACGGGACGCGGGACAAAGCCTAAATTTCCCGCGCGGGACGGGACTTCCCGCGGTCGTCCCGCGGGAAATCGATATTCGAGTTTTTTCTTACTAAAAAGTGAGATGAACGAGAGAAACCGAATAATACGTTTGCCTTCTTTGAATCAATGTAACAGACAATTCATGTCTTTGGCCAAAAAATTTCCATTTTGAACACATCAAATAGGTAGCTCTTATATGTATTTTATTCTTCCCTTGCCCGTTCCCGCTTAGTGCGCTTAGTGAAATTTTAAAATTTGTGAAATTTTGCTAGTCTGCACGTATGTAAAGGGCTGTATTTCGGTATTTATTGGGCATGAAAGAAATTGTTGACTAGTAAATTTAGCCTTCTAAATTCACTGTTCAAACATTTTATATTAAATTTCGAAGTTGAAGAGCGTTAACTCTCCTGAAAAATTTAACGTTCTTTTAACATTTTACATGGAATGTTTTAGGGGTATTCATGAAAAATGTTAAACCTTGTATTTGTTATTTGCTAAATTCCGAACAGATGGGTAAGGCCATAGAAACGGAGAAGCTGAATACAAAAAATACGAAATAACAGGGTTTACGTCGATAACATATGTTAAACTCCAGAGCATGAATACCCCTTTTGTCTGTGGAACTCAATCGAGTTACAGGCAAAAAACAAAACACGGAGAAAATCTCAGGGTTCCCTCTACCCAGGAGGTGAGGAGGGGGACATGTTGTCATTTTGCTGAAATTCTCCTCTATCTAATCTTTTCTGTGCATTAGCCAATGGTCAAGGGTTGCCCCCCCCCCTTCTTGACTCATTGTAAACATCTTGTGAGGGGGGGGGGGGGTATTTGATCATGTACTTTTTTGTCTCGCAGTACATGCGGGAAATCCCGCGCGGGCCGTGACGCGGGACGGGACGCGAGAGAGGAACTCAGCCAAAAAATGCGGGACGGGACGGAACTTTTCATTTCCCGTCCCGCGCGCACCCCTAGTGCGAATGCGGTCTAACACAGCGAAATTTCACTTTAGAAAGGAGGCACACCCGCGAAATTGCTCTTTACAATGAGCCACCAGCGTGAAAATTGATATTTTGAATTCGTGAATACCGCAAAGTTTGCTATTTTGTGGGGATGACTTTAACACATTGGTTTCAGACGTGCCAGATCTTCGAATTTTAGGCTTTGGAAGAGTCGAACCTGCGGAATTTTTTTTTAAGGATCTAAAGGCGCAATTAGTTCTTGAATCAGGCAAAACTGGCTAAGTGTCAAATCCACCGAATTTTGGTCTCTGAGAGAGCCCAAGCCCCCCGGAATTGTTTTCCACCTTGTGAGATTCTGTCTTTGAACTGGTCAACCCCGCTTTGGGATCTGTGAGGGGTAATAATCCGCAAACTTTGTACTTAGAAAATATCGATTTCGCAAAAAAATATAGTACCTATACATATGAACTTGCAATTTCGCGAAAATAAAGACAGAAAATTGCAATTTCGCGAATATTTTTACCCGAAACTTGAAATTTCGCTTATTTTAGCTCAGATTGATGTGATTCCGGAGTATTATTTGCCAGAATTTGAGCTGGGTCAGCTGTCACGAAAATAACAAACCGAAAATGGCAATTTCGCGAATATAAAGACCAAAAACTAGCGGGTTTTGTAATGTTTAGCTAGGGAACGTTCAATTTCGTGGATATTTTAGCACCAAAATGTTGCAATTCTGCGGCTATTTGTCAGGCTTTGGGCGCTGACATGGTTGGCTAGTCAGGGTTCTGCGGTCATTAAAAAAAAAGCCCAAAACTTGCGATTTGCAGGAAAAACTCTCTATTTTCAAAATATTCAGTTGGACAGTTGTGGTTTGACCTTTACTGGTTGGGTCCTTATTAGGGGTTTTGTAGCTTGGCAGCTCGTGGAGGTTTCGTTGTATAAATTATCAAGCTTTGGACGCTATCGGGACTACTCGCGCTCGGGGCTACTCTGGACTTCCACGCCGGCTATAAGAAAAGAGGCCGCGGAACTTGCCATTTTGTGAATGTAAAGACCAAAAACTTGCTATTTCGCTGGTATTTAGACGCGAAACATGCAATTTAGACGATTTTCATCTCCTAATAAAGCAATTTCGCGGTCACTGTGCTCCAATGTTATAACGCAATGGTTTTTTGGCCATACATTGAATGACCTATGTGCAAATTCATTGAATGACATGTGTATTCACGTTCAAAAGCAGAAAATTATTGCTTTTCAATCTCGCTGTTTCCCCCCCCCCCTAAAACCTTTGCTGTCGTGGGATCCGTATTGTGGTTGAAGCTTTGCTGTAGTTGGCCCATTGCTGTGGTTGGAACCTTTGCTGTGGTTGGGCCTTCGTTGTGGTTGGACCATTGTTGTGGTTTGACCATTGTTGTGGTTGGACCTTTGTTGTGGTTGGACCTCGGCTGTGGTTGGACCTCGGCTGTCGTTGGACCACGGCTGTCGTTGGACCTCGGCTGTGGTTGGACCTCGTGGAGTGGTTGGACATTTTTTGTGGTTGGACCTTTGATCTGGTTGGGTCCTTGTTTGTGGTTTTGTAGCTTGGCAGCTCGTGGAGCTTTATTGTGGTTGGATCCAGGCCTGTTGTAAGCGGGAGGGAGCCACTGTGTCTTTTTCTCAACAGTCCGGCCCACGCCCCTGACCATTGCCCGCGCTCCCAGTCCTCTAACACTATAGGTCGAGCGCCTCCAATAGGCACCGTTCATTCACTCTTTCTTGCACCCCCGCCGTCAGCCTTGCCTCCATGATTGGCTTGTACCTTTAACCCCCCCCCCCTATTCTGTAACTCTTAACGCGTGCGTTAGCGAAATCAACAAGCCGAATAATTATAAAAAATCAGCTAAGAAATGTTGCTAACGCACGCGTTATGAGTTACAGAATAGGCCAGAATAGGCCGGGGTGACATTTGACCAACGCGTCTGAAATCGGCGTATTGGAGCGTGTCGGCAAGGAAGAATGGCAACCCCATCCGGTAAGAGAAACCATTACGAGTAAAACACGACATGACATTTTGAAACTTCAGCTTTACGTCAGTATTTTCCTTTTAAAGTTCAAAAGTTGCCTGTGATTTACCTATAGTTCATATTCCGACGGGATTATTAACCATTAAAAGTCCCCCTATACATCCATCTGTTCAATCCGCTCAGGTTTCTAATTATTTTAATTCCCTCTAATTATCCACGTTTGATGAGAAGGCTTTTAAAAATTACATTGTTCCGAAATGTCGAGGGGGTGGGTTGAGGGAAGGCTGGGCTCTTGCAGTGAAAATACTTTTGCCGTATCACAGTACTTATGGAAAAAGGGGGAGGCTGATCAATTAGATGCAATCGGACCTAATGCTCTCGAAGCACGTCATGTGGCGTGCGAACGGGAGTTCTGACTGTCACCGCTCTCGTTTTCACCCGGTTCTAGCTTTCTCTCTCTTATTGTTTAAAAATGAACTTAGCACTTTTTTTAAACATTTCCTCAATTTTTTTGTGACGGTAATTTATTTAATTAAAAAAAATTAAGTTCCCAGGATTTAAAGTAAGAGCAATTAATGTAAAGGGGTTTCTTTTTTTTGTTGCTAGAGATTCTCACTTTGCGAGAGCAAAGAATTGTTTAAATGGAACTCTATCCTCAATCTAAAGGGGGAAGGCGGTTTTAGGTGTTCCCCGTCCCCCCCCCATCCCATAACCATTTCTACAGTCCAAACAACCCCACACACCCCCAACCCTTTGTCACAGTTCGCAACCCGCACGAGCTGGGATTAAATGAGTTAAAAATTTAAAATCCTCTCCCTTGTTCTCATTCTCTCCCACGGGCAGCCAGGCCCTGCCGCACTATTTCACTTTCACTCCCTTGAGAGTCCACTTGGGGTAGCACGCGCTTCCCATCCACTCCGCCACTGTTTCGACCTAGGAAAATTGTTCGGAAAATTCACCGCCGCCTCTGTTATGTATTTTTCATCTTTCTACCCAACAATATAATACCCTCTCCCTCTTAATCAACCAAGACCTTGAACTTTTCGAAGCTCGATATTTTCGGCTGTAACAAAAGATAAATTTGTCAGAGTCGGTGTCTCTCTCCTATCGTTACGCGGAAACCTCATCAAAAAAAGAAATAAAAAAAGGCCACCGTCATCGTGATACAAGCTGTTCTTCGTACAAATACGACGCAGGCGACGCTGCGAAGCCCCCTCCCACCCCCCTTGAAAAATAATTGGACGATGAATGAAAGGTTTCATTCGTTTACGTCGGGTTTCATTCGTTGAATGAAAGTTTGATGGGTGCGGGATATATAGCGTGTCTTGATTAATTTCGAAAATAGACCCTGGGTGAAGTTTGAGGGGAGGGGGAGAAAAAAAATCGATCGCTCGAAGGTCTATGAAGCCGGGAAAATGATGGTCTATGAAGCGTAGTGGTGGGGTGGGGGAGAGGATTCTGCTGCTGATTTCCTGTGGATCGTTTCTCTTCCTTTCAACTCCTGGACTTGTTAGAAGAAAAAGGCGGTAAATCGTTGAGCGTTTTAAAGGGTGATTTACGAGGTGGCACGGTGTTTCTTGTAATTGACGATAAACTCGAGGGAGGGGAAAAAGATGTTGAGGATTGGCTAAATAAGAAGTTGGGTCGTTCTTCTCTCTATTTACTGTTGTGCGGGTGGAGGGGAGTGTTGATAATTGTCGTCAGGAGGGAGAGGGTGAGTTCTCTCTAAAAAAAATCCAAAAAAATCGTGGAACGGAAAGCCTCTTCCCGCACTCATAGTCATCTATTGTTGAGCTGTTCACATGCATTGTGTACAATTTCAAGGAGGGGCATGATGGGGGGGAGGTGTATTACTTATGAAACGGAAACGACGGAAGTGTAAAAGGAAATGATGTTAAGAATTTATGCGTCGCTTTTAGGAAGCAGCTCTTGTTTTGTTACCCGCTTAAAATTCGTGACATGAGTAGTCTAGCTGCGATGGTGAGCATACCAGGAACGATGATAGGGTGGAGGGTTGAAAGAAAGCTAAATTATTAAGGAAGCTGAAAAGGGGTGAAGAAGCGAGAATGGTTCGCCCTCCCCCCCTCCCTCGATATCGTCTCTTAGAGACACTGCACTTTGATTGAGGAGAAGACTCTCACGGTTCGTTATTGTATAGCAGTAGCAGCACTCACGCTGATATTATGGAATAAACCGCCCGCCGTTTTCAACTTTCTTACCGCGTTATTTCCTCTGTCTGATCAAAAATTCGAGAAGAGGAGTGATAGTGCAACTTTTAAGGTAATGAATTTACAATCGAAAAGTTTGATTTTGTTGGAAAAGTGAGCCGAATTCGGTGAATAAACGAGATTACGCTCCGTGTTAAACGACCGAGGTGGCATACTGTCAACCTACGCGATCTTTTAGAGGTTGATTGGTGCTGAGGGGTTGGAGGGTCGCTATTTAATAAGACCAAGTGTGGATAACGAGGAAAGGTGATGCTTTGAAATTGGACTCCCCCCCCCACCACACACCACCGTCAACTCTGTCACACACAGATGACTACTCGTAATTCCGTCTTCTTTTCCATGGTACCACCCATCCACAAGGGAGTTATATAAGGCGGTAATGAGCCTGCCAAGAAAGCGCCTCTGAAATAAAGGGCGGTTTCTCCACTCACAGCCAGGCACAAACCTCTCCAAGCTCAAGTTTCAGACCATCAGTGAGGGTAAAATGTATGCGTATAAAAGTGTAAGGTCTTTAGTATACTCTTTCCTCCCAAAAAGGGGGCTTATGGCGATGATATGAAGCTTGTAAAGAGAGAGAGAGTGTGAGCGAACGAGGAAAGCTTCACATAACCCTTAAACCTTCACCTCTTGCATCAGAACTCAGAACAAACTTCGATCGCCTCGTTAACTTCGGAGATTAAACCGCTGAATGAGCTTTAAAACGGATTAAGCCACAAATCAGTCACATCCACTTCTCTCCAAAGTTACCCCTTTTCTTTCCCATCCTCCCTCCCCCCTCACGCACCACCACAACTCTGAAATCGACTCGGAAGATGTTCCGTATCACTTTAATTTATACAAGCTCGACTACACAAGTTCTGTGAAGTGAGAAATCATATGAACTTCCTTCGACTGCAAAGATGATTTCAGTATGAACAGAGGGTGCCGTGATACACATGCCACTTCCTGACTGTGTCCTGCGTGGAGGGGGGGACAGTGGATGAGGAGGAGGAGAAGTTGGTGTCACAGAGCAAGGTGCGAGTAGCCATAACTTCCTTTATTTACTTTTCCTGATGATCGAATGGAAATCCAGATTTTCAGGAGCTCCGTGATAGAAACCACGGGTTGGGGGTCCTCCAGTGTAGTCCAGAAGAACCGCGAGGCCCTCAGGAGCCCAAGGTCCATTCCCAAGGTCAGGGAGCACACCGAGCGAGCGCTTTAATATATCAGTCATTTTTGCATCAGATCTCGCCCTGGGTAACCCACAAAATTGATCTTTTGAAGAGTCAAAACAATAGTCCGGGAGCCCACATTTGATCGTGTCTGGCACGTGCACAGGACGTTTTTTATGGTCTAGTTGATGACACTTCTGAGATCGCCAGAAATTTTCCGTGGGACAATAGCTGTTGACAACACACCTTTGGGTGCTTTGAAAACGACTGGCGAGAGTAAAAAGTCATTCCCCACGACCAATACGTTACGAAACCAACAACGCCGTCCAATTTTATTGTGGATAACGCTATCAGCAAGCTTTAGAAAATGTGAAATTTCGAGGCTCACAAGTAGCCAGGGATCTTTATTCAAAATTGGATAGTGGTGGTGGTTTTCTAGTTTATTGCCGGCGAAGAACCAATTTTTACACTTGCCTGCCGTTTTCAAGCAGCCCACAGGTGAGTTTGCCAACAGCTAGCTCTGATGTGAGCCCCTGTCCCACGGACAATTTCTGGCGACCTCAGAAGTGTCATCTGCTAGACAGTGGTCCTCAACCTTTTCACGGTCACGCCTCCCTTGGACCATGAAAATTTGTTGTGCCCCCCCCCCCTCCCGAAGGGACGCACCCGTTTTTGACCCCTTGCATACGTTTCAGAACGTATAAAAAAGGTTGAAAACTCGTAAGTGCAATGAAGATCCTCCAAACCCGCGGAGCACAGTTGACCGCCTTGGAGTCGAGACAATTGACCGAAATGGCAAGGCCAAACGCTCATTTATGACCACTTTTGAGGGCAATGGCAGCCCACTTTGGTGCATTTTGATCGGGACCTAACTATACCCAGACCGTGGAGAGAATATTCGAGCCCAGGACGAAACTCAATGAGACCCTTTCACCTGGGTGAAAACTATCCTCGCTTCTTTCTCGAAAGGCCTACATAAAACCACAGTAAAGCTCCAATCGGAGCCAAACTACGAAATCCCGAAGGCCCCAACACAGTACAATGTGACCCCATAAGGCCCAACCAAAGCCATGGATCAACAACAGTGAAGCTGTAATTATAGTAGAAACTCCTACTACAGCAACGTCTCAAGCACAATGAAGGCCCAGCCACAGCCAACGTCCAACCACAGAACAAAGTCCTACCACAGCAAAGGTCCAATCACGGAAAAGGGCCAACCACAGCAAAGGTCCAACCACAGCAAAGGTCCAACCACTGCAAAGGTCCAACCATAGCCGAGGTGCAGTTACTGCAAAGATCCAACTACTGCAAAGGTCCAACCACAGCAAAGGTCCAACCACTGCGAAGGTCCAACCACTGCAGAGGTCCAACCACAGCTAAGCTCCAAACCACAGTAAAAGATCCAAACACAAAGAAGACCCAACCACTGCAAATCTCCAACCACAGTTGAACTCCCAATAAAGCTTTCCCTTTTTTCTTCCTTTTCTTGATTTTTGAAATTCGGGCCCCCAAGATAAACCGGGCCCAGGGATAAAGGACCCAGTGCCACCACCCTCTCGACAGGCCTGCCGACTGCATTTCTCAATTGAGTATGGGCGGAGGGACTCATGGGCAACGTAAAAGAAACAAAAAGGCGACGTTCCTGAAGTTTCCGATATTTGTATGGTTGGTCTCAACCTTAAAGGCATGGGGACAAGTTCACGTCCCCCTGGAAATCGCCTGCGCTAGACCACAAAAAACGTCCTGCGCAGGTGCCAGACACGGTCAAATGTCCCGGATTTTTCATACGGTGGGCTCCCGGTCTACAAGGAATGAGCTAACACAGCGAAATCAATTATCACTTTTTCAAATAGACAAATCCTTGAAATTTTTTTTTTTACAACTAAAGAATCAAGTCCGCGAAAATTGGTCCCTTGACGGTGGAAACACTGTAAATTGATTTTTAATAAACCCAAACCTGGAAAAATTACTTTTCGAAGAAATCAGCACGAAAAATGCATATTTCCAGTGAATGAACCTCGCGAAATCGGGGTTTTGAAGCGCCAAACTAATGGAATTGGTTTTATTAGCGAAATCGGCAAGTATTGCGTTTTCCCTGGT
Source organism: Corythucha ciliata (assembly GCA_038030265.1). Taxonomy (NCBI): domain Eukaryota; kingdom Metazoa; phylum Arthropoda; class Insecta; order Hemiptera; family Tingidae; genus Corythucha; species Corythucha ciliata. Next base: position 17,820,399 of record CM075943.1, read on the forward strand.
TCAAAACCCGCAAAATTTGGGGTTTTGTGCGAGACAACCCCGCGAATTTTATTCACGGAAGAGCCAAAACCGCGAAATTAGGTTGTTCACTTCCATGTTCACCCTACGAAATTGGGGTTTTCCGTGACTAAACCCTGGGAAATTGGTTTTTTGAGTGACTAAAATCTGATTGGTTTCATTCCTTGCCAAATCCTCGAGAATGAGGATTTCAAAAGCTAAATCCGTGAAGTTCGTTTTAAATAAGTCAAGTGCGGCGCGAGTTTTGTTTCCTGGACAGCCGCATCCGCGAAATTGAGTTTTTCATTATTCAAACCTGTACAAATTTTGTTTTCTAATGATTCAGGACCGCGAAATTGGTTTTTTGAAGGTGAAAATCCCACAAAATTGTCATTTAATTAAACAAAGCCACAAAATAAACTTTTCAAAGAGCCAAGCACACGAAAATCGTTTTTTCAATTGCGAAATTGAGTTTTTCAGTGCCTGAATTCAGCTAAATTGGGTTTTTCAGTGATTAAACCCGCAGAAGGTTTAACAACGACTAAACCACGCAAAATCAGTTCTTTGAAGAGCGGAACCGGCGAAATTGGGTTATAAGTGAGTCAACCCCGCGATTTCTGTTTTTCAATGCCTAAACCCCTGCGAAATTGGTTTATTTGTGGCCTAAACCGCTGCGAAATTGGTTTATTTATGGCCTAAACCGCTGCGAAATTAGTCTATTCAACAATAGCCCAGCTAAGTTGGTTTTTTGAATAAACAAAGCCACGAAATTGGTTTTACAACGGCCTAACCCCCGCGTAATTAGTTTATGGAAGAGTTGCAAGCTCGGTGAAAATTGGTTTATTCAGAGCCAAATCCGCATTTATTTTTGGTTTATTATTCATTTTTAATAATACACCTATGTTTTCGGTCAGAAAACCCACCCTCAAACTTTTTCTGTGTACGTTCTAACATGTCTAGATTCGATTTCTGCAATGTCCGTCCGCCGTACGTCGTCCGGGCCATATCTTGTCCTAGGATTGCTCGAAAAAACTCTTTCTTTCGCACATAGACTCCATTTGGATCTAGTTGGTCCCAACATCTGATCAGTTTGATCAAATAACTCCCTGTGGTTTTATGGCCCAAAAGCGGGTCCAAAATGGGAATTTTTAAAGGTTTTGAGATCATATAGGGGTGTATGGTGTCGATTTTCATGTAATTTCAAGCCGTATTTGACTACATTCGTGAATGATAAACCCATGTGTAACATTTGCAGCGTTTTTTGACACGATAGGTACATGTTGTTTTTTTGAAGAACCAAACCCACGAAATTGCTTTTATTTTTAGTGAGATAGCCACGCGAAGATCGTTATCAATGACTGAACCCCGCGGTGTTGGTTTTTTCAACGACTAAACTCCGTGAAAGAACCAAACTCAATAATGTGGATTTTTTTGTAAGAATTTATCCATCAAAATTGAATTTCCTAACCTGCGAAATTGGGTTTTTGAAGGAGCCGACCCTACGAATTTCGTTTTCAGGAGAGCCAAACTCTCAAAATTGGGGTTTTCAACGATTAAACTCGGTGAAATTGGTTTTTTGAACAGCCAACCCATGAGATTGGTTTCATTTAGAACCAAATCAATGAGAGTGTGGTACTATAGAACAACACAGCCCTGCAAAATTGCTTTTTTTTGGCGGAACAAAGTTTTTTTTGGTGGTTTTAAAGAGCCAAACCTGTATGATTGGAATTTTTAACGACTCAGCCCTGCGATATTAGTTTTTTCAAAGACTAAACCCCGTGAAATTGGTTTTTTGAAGAGCCAATCGATGGAATTGGTTTCAGTCAGAACGAAATCCACGAGAAATTGCCACTGGAACGACACAACGCAGTGAAATTGGTTTTTTGAATGTAGACAATACCGCATTTTCAGTTTTTTTGAGAAAGCAAATCCGAGGATTTGGGTGATTTTAACAACTCAACGCCCTGGATTGAATTTTTGACAACGACTGAACCCCGCGAAATTTTGGTTTTGAGTAACAAATCCAGCAAAATTGGGGTTTTTGAGAAGCCAAACTCGTGAAATCGGTTTTATTCAGATTGAAATCCGCGGGAATATTTTTTAACAGGACCTGAATCACCAAAATTGGGTTTTCAACCCTGCGGAATTGTTTTTTTCAGGGAGCCAACTCTATACATTTTGGTTTTAGTAGAGCCAAACCCGAAAAATTGTTGGTTTCTAATGACTAAACCCAGCGAAATTGGTTTGATTTAGAACCAAATGACATGGTCCTCTGCTGCTAACACAAACTCTGGGGTTTTAGAGTGAGAAATTCTCCGAGAACCCTAAAATTTTCACCAATGGGGTGATCAAGTTACAGTTAGGTGTTCTTGTTTCAGGTTAGAAGCCCAATACTCGCTGTTTTGGTTGAATTAAATAGCCCAAATCACTGTTTAACGCTTTTCCTGAATTTAAAGCGTGAATCAGCCCCCAGAAATAGTACTAAACGCGGTTGGAAGCCCAAACTATCAGCTCTTCAATCCACATCGCTACAAAACCAACCTGTCCACCTGTATAGGTCGCGAAATCACAAATAGGTATTTCGGTTAGAGGCTCCGCACTTGCCATTTTTAGAGTCCCGTGGGATAATTTAATGTGTGGGTGTTTTATTAAATCCAAAAACCGGTCGTTTTGGAGGTCTTTAAGGCTTGCGTTTTCTAGCAATTAGGTCAATTAGATAGGATCAGTGACATCGTTGAACCTAAAGCACTTCAAACCCCCCCGCCCCCCGCCATTGGAATTTTCCTGCGGTTGAACAGCCTCAAAATCAAACGAAAGCTTCGTGTTAAATCAAGGGATAAATTTACAGCGAACTCTTTAAATTAAATATGATAACCCCATCCCCCCAACGCCAACTTCACCCGTTCCTTTCACTAAGCCCTTCGAGAGCAAGTAGGAACTCAGATCTTTTCACCACTTTTCCCATTCCCCTCACCTTACCCTCTACACCATCAAGCTTTTCGTCTTTAATTCAGATAAAAACAACCCGGACTCTCCTCCCCCCCCCCCTAGCACGCTCTCTTTTGATCTTTGTGAAATATGTTTTCCAGTTCCCCACTAACTCCGTAATTTTGCTTTTTTTCTGTCTTTCTCTTATACTCTTTCCACCGAGTTTTCGAGTGTTTTTGAGCCGGAGAAATCCGTCCATAGAATGGCATTGTGACGCTTTTTTCCTCTAGTTTTTTTGATCTTTTCTGAAAGAAACAGACAGGAGAGAGAGTTCAGGAAAAAAAAAATGTTTTTCACTCTTAAAAATTAACGAAGGGCTTTTTTGTGGTCGGCGTCACATAGGGTGAAAAAGGGTGAAGTCACGACGAATTGGGTTGGGAGTGAACAAACACACAAAAAATGTCGTGGGTGGACGAAAAGTTCAAAGGTGAAATGAAGCCTATACTGTCTTGTCATGTGGAAAAAGTGCAATGAATAGAAAGACGTTTCGTCATTTTCTGTGACTTGGCGTTCATAGATGATGATAATGGAGTGAGGGGGAATGGCATAGGAATTGACAATCCTGGATGAAAATTTAAAGAAGGGCCGCAAAAAGGGGAGAAGAAGAACCTCAAGAAGAAAAAAAAGTGGAGCCTGTTAGGCGGGGGTATTGTTGCCGGTTGGCCGCATTGATCGGTTCGCTACTGGGGGAAAAGGCCGTCCACTTTATTCACCCCTTTTTTTTTCTTGCTTTCTCACTTACTCTTCTCTTGACTCGGTGGAGAAAGGTCGAAAAGGCCCTCTTTTCTCTCAAACCAATTAATTCTCGCTAACTCATTTGCTCGAATCCCTCCCGGTGTTTCATTGCAGCAGATCAAAAGAGCTAACTAGATAGGGAAGAGCGCGATTTTTCAGGAGCATTTCGTTGTTAGGGAGCTCTGGAGTGAGTGGGAAAGGGGGGGGGCAAGGGTATAAATAGGATTTAAGTAGAGGGGTGGTAAGCGTGCAGAAAATGCTTGATTAGGGCGAGAGGGTTCCCTGGTCATGACTGTTGGAAAACCAGAGCACAAGAAGGGTAGGTGTAATCATCCTTGCGCAATTATTTTCAATCAAGAGGAGAATTGTGTCTTCACTTTATAATCCATCCGGGTCCGCCCCAGCTTGAAGATTGGGGCTCTGAATAATAATTTTCCACGGCGAAACCGAGGGGTTTATGTTTAGACATTCACCGTCTCAAAATCACTATAAACATCACCGCTCGTCGGAGCGTATGCTCCATTTTCCATTTCCCCGTAGGGGCTTATTCCACCTTCCTTCTTTTCCAACCCTTTTGCCCCCCCCCCCATCCTCAGGGGGCTTTCTATCTCTAGAATTTCACAGTGCCACGCCGCCGTACACGTTGGAAGTGGCTTGGGTTTTGCTCTTGTGAGCGACGGAAGACGCTCTCTCTCACTCTCTCTTTCTCTCGAGACGTTTTCCACTTGTTGGCAGCCCCGGCGGGACCTAACTGATTTATATATTACTCTATCTCTCGCTCTTTTCACTTCCTTCGCTGAAAGTTCAGAGAGAAGCTTTTCCAATCCTCGCAATTTCAACTCTCGTAGTTAAAGTGCTCAAAAAAAAAAAAAAAAACAGTTCAGCCATCGAAAGAGATAGGATCGCGAGCTCCATATCCATTTCATTGCGAGGGGATGAGGAAGAAGAGAGGGCAAACTGGGTCAATTTTTTCCCTCCTTCACTTCCAATCGAGTCAATTCCCATTTCTGATAAATGGATGGGCAGGAAATCAAATTTGCTTTCTTTTATTTAATTTGCCGAGTTAGCACTTTTTTCTCTTTCTCATTTGTCTGCCGTGATATGAGAGGCTTCGAGAGTAAATTAGCAGTGAAAGTAAAAAGAGGGACGTAATTTTAAAATGCGTATTGGTGAGGGGGAGAAGGGGGAATCTGATTAGCCGATAAAATGACTCTGTCATAGCAATTAATGCAGAGGGTTTCCGGGGCGCACGTTGATCTTTCAAATGAGAGCAGTACGCGTGGAGAATTATGGAAGGGATTCGGACTTGACAAGCTACACGTGGGGTCTCGAATAACGATACGTGCGTGGGGACAAGTGAAATCAGCGTCAGGATAGCGATATTTATCGAAGAGATGGATTAATAATTTACTTTTAGCGAACGACTGGGGAGGGGGGGGCTGAGTTTAACACGATTTCGAAATTCGAGGAAAAATTGACTCCCCCACGTCGTAGCGCTCATGCCCCCGTAGGCTTCGAAATTGGGTGACCCCAGTTTGGTGCTCTTGGCTTCACCAATCCCTTATTTTCAGCAGCAGTGGACGATGGTCGGCAGACATGAGCTCATCACATTCTTCTGTCACGATTTTCTTGTAGCTCTTCAAGAGCGACCAAATTGAGTATCAAGGTGTTCCTTGGGCAATCCACTGCGGAGCTGTTGGTGAAAAGGGAGACCGAAAAATCCTCAAAAAAATCGATCGGATGCTTCGACGCCATTCCCTTACGGGTGATGACCAGCCGAATGGCAACGCCCAACACAAGGCGGCTCACTGGAGACCCCCCCCCCTCCACCAAAATGACAGGAGAGTACAGTGGAAAAATTTAACATAGCAGACATTCGTGGCGTCACCCCAATGAAATTGCTTTCTTGAGTGAGCCAAACTCGTGAATTTCGATTTTCCAAAGAGCCAGGCCCATAACATTGGTTTCTTGGATGTGAAATCCCCACAATATTGATTTTTGCTGACCCAAATCCACACAAAATTGACTTTTTAAATAGCTGATGAACGCGTGAAATTCGAATATTCATCCACTAAATCTTGTTGGTTTCTTCAGTGACTGAACTCAAAGATTTTAGCTGCGAATGAGCGGGAATTTTCGCTGTGAATGAGCACCTTTTCTCAATTTTATCCTTGATTTGCAATTTTTCTCGTTGTTATCCACGGAGTTGTCTTCTGACTGAATAATTGAGAATCGCTTGTGAAAATCAGGGATAACATTTTTGGAAAATTCTCATTCTCGAATAAAATTAGGGGAAAATGCTAACTTGCGACTAAAACAAAGCGAAGAATGAATAAAATGTGAAGGCTTGAGAAAATGTGATAATTTACGCCTGAAATTCAGAAAAAGCGCTAATTCAAGGCTGAAATTGGGAATATTCGCTAATTCCCAGTTGCAAAATAAAATAAACGCCAATTTGCAGCTTGAATTGAGAATAATTTCTAATTCGCGCCTAGAAAATAGAAAAAGCGCTTTTTCGCTGCTTCAATTGAGGATATGTGCTAATTCACAGGTAACATTAGGGGGGAAATACAACTTCACGGATAAAATTGAGAACAAGCGTTTATTTGCGGATAAAATCAAGAGCAAGCGATAATTTACACCCTAAAATTAAGAAAAAGCGCTAATTCACTGCTAAAATCGAGAAGATGAGATAATTTAGCCTAAAATTGAGAAAAAGCGCTAATTCTTGGCTGAAATTGAGAGTAATCTTTAGTTCACACCTATAAAAGTGAAAAAGAACTCATTCGATGCTTTTATTGGAAAAAAAGAGCTGATTCACGGCCGAAATTGAGAATAATCGCTAATTCGTGACTGGACATGAGAAAAAGCGGTAATGTCTGGCTTTAATAAGGAGAAAAGGCTAATTCGTGGCTAATCGGCGGCTGAAATTGAGGTTTTAGGCAATTTTTTTCAACGTTTTTGATGTTGGCCAGACGCGGTTGATGAGTCCCTCGGACAATTGGCAATTTTGCGCAATTCAGCTGGCTCTGCCAAAACGCGACGAAATTTCCGGTTCAGGTGAGTACAAATAAGTTAGGCGATGACACCTCAATGTGATACAGTCGTGCTGGCCGCTGCATACCTTATTCGTCGTAGTAGCGTGATGAAAGCACAAACTGATTGTTTTTAACACAAAAGATTATCGTTTTTAAACCCCGCTTTTCCCCTCCCCCTTTTAATACAGGCGTTTTGTCCCCCCTCGACCCTTCTTGTTTATCTGGAGCTTCCGTTCGGAAATTATCTTTAGCAATTCAAGCTTCCCAATGGATTTTCAAACCTAAACGTAAATATTAAACGCGAATCTCTGAACGACGTCAAAATGTCTCTTACTTCCCCTTCTCCTGTTATCATCCCTTCCTGTTGGTTTCCATCAACCCCCTCACCAATCCTCTCATCCATCAATTCATTGTATTATTACACGAGATTACCAGAACTCTCTCTCTCTCTCACTCTCTCTGGCCCCGATCCTTGGACTATCAATTTGCAAACCCGGTGAAATTAGTGGTGATGCACAGTGTTTCGACTGGTGGTAGCGGGGGAGGTTGATATCGAGAGGTATATTTTGAGTTTAAGGGATACAACAGGCCCCGTGTGAGAGAGGATGTTAGATTTTCGTGAAAGCGATAACGCGATTCCTCCCCCCCCCCCCGATTAAATGGGCCTCACTATTCAACAACTCTACACTGTGATCTTTCCTGCATTTTCTGCGTTCTACCACACCCTTTTTCATGACCCTTCCTCAGTATTATTCATTATTCCATATCTCTCACCCCCACCCCCGTCAACCGGTCCTTCAGTTTTGTACCCTAAAAGCTCCGGGGAGTTTATGGGCGCCGGTTTATGGGTGATGAGGAGAGAGGAGCAGTCAACACCCACCCTCATAAATAATCTCCCGCTCGTCCTCCTCCACCTCCCCACTTGCCCCTACGTAACAGCACCGTGGGTTTTATCGTCATCCCTAGTTACTCTCGCTCAACCGATTGACTTCTTCATCAACCGGAAAATTGTTTTCATAATCCCTCTACAAATCTTGATTTGTGGATGATGATGATGACGGAAAGGAGTGGGGAAGGGGGTTGGTTTTGTAATAGAGAGCCTTCCTTTTTATACACCAAGCTTCCCACCAACGCACTTTTCGTCAATTTTATAGAGCGCCCTCCGCTAATGAAAATCTCTTTTTTTGTGTGTGTGTTCCAGAAGAATGAACCATGAACCCCCGCCAACCACAAACGATTCATCGACTCGAAATAAAGAGTCGCAGCAGCTACAACTACAGACGCAACAGCAACAACAGGATCAACCGGATCCAGATTTTATTAAAATGTTTGTGGGTCAAGTGCCGCGAAGTATGGACGAAGCCGACCTGACGAAAATGTTCTCCGAGTACGGTCGGGTGCATCAAATCAACGTTCTTCGGGATAAGGTCAACGGTCAGAGTAAAGGTGAGAGCTTTTTGCTGTTATTTGGTAACCCCCTCCCGAGCCGTGTATTTAAAACATTTATTCCTTAAACGACTACACTCTCCCCTACTCTTGGAGCCCGAACGCTTGGAGATGGAAAAAAAAAATATGTTCATGAATGTAGGAACGTGGCAAGAGCCTCCTACAAGGGCAATCCATCCACGTGTGCTTGGTGAGCTTAATACGTGAGTGATTTTAGGGTCATTTTGTACGAGCGTGGCCAAAACGTCTCTGAAAAAAAGGCGTCAGTGCCTAAAATGGAACGTTTTGCACTGTCGTTGGTTTTGGAAGATTTTTCTTGATTCCAGAGTAGCCTATCGATGTCCCTGAACACTGTTGTTGGAGAGAGTCCGCGTCTCAAATCGATGAAAAGCGCCAATACCCGCGGTTTCCTCCGGTCTTTACTGGCTAAAAACCCTAATTTGCCGCTAAAATTAATAAAAAACACAGTAATTCATAGTTATCTGAAGGCAAAACTTCGTGTCTAATGGATAAAATACGCTAACTCCCGGTTTCTGTGGGTACGGTGCTGAAAGTTTAGAAAAAACGTTAATTCATAGCTAAAAGTCAATAAAATCGCTTATTCGCGAGTGAAATTGAAGGGGAAAAAATAATAATTTCCGTGCCAAAATGAAAAAAACAGTGTTATTTTGCGGCTAAAGTTGAGGAAAAGTGCTATTCTCGGCTAAAGTTCACCAAAGCGCTAACTCGCGAATAAAAGGCGCTAATTCGTCGATAAGTGGGGGGGGGGTCACTAATTCGTGGCTATATTTGACAAGAAACACTAATTAGCAGCTAAAATTGGAAAAGAGGCTAATTCGCGGCTAAAAGTGAGGAAAAGCGCTGGTTCGTGATTGGTGAAAACGCTAAAACCTGAAAACCGATGATTAGCGGCTAAAATTAAGAAAACGCTGATTTACGGTTTCTGTAGTCAAGAGGGCGTCTAAAATTGATACCTAATATTAACTAGTTCCTGAGAAAAATGAATTCGTGGAAAAAACGCTAGTCTCTGGAAAGCGATTATTCGCGGATTTAAATAGGGAAAACGCCGATTTTCGGTTTCTAGAGGCAAGTGGGCCGCTAAAATTTATAATATTGCCCAATTTATAATTCGCGGGTAAAATAGAGAAAAAACGCTAATTCTCGGACAAAATTGGGAAAAGGCGCTAATTCATGGCTATAGGTGGATAGAATAACAATATAGAATAACAAAGTGACAAAGAACACATAACTCGCGCTGATTGTGCAAAGCATTTGTAAAACGCTAAACCCTGAAAAGCGATGATTCGCGGCTATAAAATGAGGAAAATGCCGACTTGCAGTTTCTAGAGGCTAGTGGGCTTCTAAAATTAATAATATGCGCTACTTCGTTACCAAAATTAAGAGAAACGCTTATTTGCGGCAGAAATTGAGGAAAAGCTACAAGCGGCAATTCGTGGCTAATATGGTAAGAACGCGAATTAGCGGTTTCTGGCGGCAAGTGGACGGATAAAATTGATAACTCGAGTTAATTCGTGACCAAACTTCAGAAAAACGCTAGTTAGCGGCTGGAATTGAGAAAAAGTGCTTATGAATCCCAAAAATTTAGATAATGCCATTTCGTGGTTTCTGGAGACAACTCCATTTCCAAAATTAAAAAAAAAAATTAATTACGAAATGTGAAAAAAGGCTAATTCGCGGCTAAAGTTGGAAAAATGGCTATTTGGCGTCAAAACTGGTAAAAGTCGATAATTAGAAAATCCAGAAAAAGCGCTAATTTGTGGCTAAAAATGAGAAAAAGCTATGATTTGTGCCTAAAATTGAGATAAGGCGCTAGATCACGACATTCATTACTTTAACGGAAAAAAAGTGCTAAATTGCGGACTAAAACTCTGAAAAACTGCTAATTCGCGAAAAAAAAAATGAAGAAAAGGGCTGATTCCTTGAAATTGGTGAAAACTCTAAACCTTAATTGAAAACACGCCAATTTGCGGTTTCTGAGGCCAAGTGGGCCTCAGAAAGAAAAAATGAATTTCCAAAAGTTAAAAACTCTAATTCGCGGCTAAAATTGTAAAAACCGCTTTTCTCCGCGAAAATGGGCAAAAGGCGATAATTCTAAAATTGAGAAAGAACGCTAACACGCGACTAAAATTGAGAAAAAACAATTATTTACGCCTAAATTTGAGACAAGTCGCTAATGTACGTCTTAAATGGAGAAAAATTGCTAATTTGCGGCTAGAATAGGGGTAAAGCGCTAAATCACAACTTTAATTGGGGAAAAGTGCTCATTTGGAGGAAACTTTCAGGAAAAGTCCTAATTCGCGAATAAAATTGACAATGAGCGATGAATCGCGGTTGAAATTGAGAAACCCCACTTTGCGGTTTCTGGGATCAAGTGGACGGCTACTTCTTGATCAAAATGACGAAAAACTCTAATTCGCGGCTGAAATTGAGGAAAAGAGCTAATTTGCGGAAATACATGAGAAAAAGCGCTGACTCGGTGCTGAAATTCAGCGATAACATTTGGGGAAAATGATTTTTCAGAGAAAGCTGCTAACTCGCTACTGAAATTAGGAAAATGCCAAGTTAAGAAAACCTCTATAATTCGCGACTAAAATTTAAAAACCCGCTAATTCACGGCTATAATTGAGAAAATGCGATAATTTACGCCCAAAGTTAAGAATAAGCGATAATTCACGACAGAAATTGAGGATAATCGCAGATTCGCAGTTAGAAAATTAAGAAAAGCGCTAATTCTGGGCTTATGAATTGAGAAAAATTATTTTTTCTAGCTTATTCCCTGTAACCCTTTTATATTTCTGTAATAAATTTTTCAACTATAATTAGTGCCTATAAGTTGGAAATAAATAAAAAATAAGCAATTGAATAAAAAAAGGAAAAGAGAAAAAGTGCTAATTCGCTGCTTTAATTGGAAAAAAATTGATAGTGCACGAATAAAATCCGAGGGAAAGTTCGAATTCGCGAGGAAAATTAAGAAAAAGCGCTAATTTGGGGATAAATGTAGAAAAGTTGATAATTTACGCCTAAAATTAAGATAAAGCAGTAATTCACGGCTGAAATTGAGAATAAAAGCTAATTCGCACCTAGAACAAAGAAAAATCGCTAATTCGCGGCTAAAATTGAGAAAAAGCGATAATTTTTTCCAAAAATTTAGAAAAATGCTAATTCACAGCTAAATTTGCGTATAATCGCCAGTTTGCGGCTAGAAAAGTGAAAAAGCGCTCATTCGTTGCTTTAATTGGGGAAAATTGCTTATTTCACGGATAAAATTGAGGAAAAGTTTTAATTCGTGGTTAAAATTGAGAAAATACACTAATTCACGTCTGAAATTTAGAATAATTGAAACGAGAAAAAGCGCTAATTTGCGGCTTCAATAGAAGGAAAGGGCTAATTCCCGGATGAAATAAAGGAAAAGTTCTAATTGGCGGCCCAAATTTAAAAAATGGTATAGTTTATGCTTGAAATGGAGAAAATGCGCCAATTCATGGCTGAAAATGAGAGTTATTGCTAACCACTATAGGCTCGAAAAGAGGAAATGCACTAATTTGCGGCGATAACTGCGGAAAAGTGTTAATTTCGCAGATAAAATTGAGAGAAATTGATCATTCCAACCGAAATTGATAAATTGCCCTTTTTGTGGTTTCTGAAGGCAACTTCGTGAAGGGCTACAAATTTGGAAAAAGCTTAACGCTAGGTAAAAATTGTATTTCTCATATATTTATAGACTTAGGGGCCCCAGTAAGTGTTTTGGGCTGCCCTGGATGTGAAACCCTTGAGCTTCAAGTTAATGTGATGAATAGAGGGGGAGGGGGAACAAGTTGAAATTGAAAAAGTTTTCTGCTGCTGCTTTTGTTTCACAGTCGCTTTCTTTCAAAAAACGGCAGTTCAGGAATTCGACCTTGAAAAAAAACACACAAAAAACTTAAATGCTTAAACTAACTGTATATTTTTTAAAGTTTTCAAGCTCCAAAAAGGGTTTTTCGTCTGTGGAAATTTTGAAGAATGCGGTGGTTTACGATATTCCTTTGTAAAATAGCGACCTCCCAGTTTATTTGATTAACCAAGAGAAAACACGCGCCCCAGCCCGTTAAAAAGAACACACTCACGAGCCCGTGACTAAAGGATTATTGAGCTAATAAACGGAGCCATCCTCATTTTTTTTCTGTGATGCGAATTTTCTTTTTGAGATAAAAAAAAAAAGAAAAAAGTATTGCGTTGGTGCCGTAAGGGGAAGTAAGGCCCAAGTTGAGGGGGAGGGGGTCGTGTGTGTTTCCCTCCGAAACGATAAATCTTGGTCTCTGTATAGCTTGAAATATTGTTGGACGAAGAAAATCGTGACATCGATTTCACGAGTTATATGACTAAAAGGGAAGAGAGGGGAGGTGGGGTGTCGCTGTATAGAAAGAAGCTTTGGGGGTCATACTTTAGGGGGATGGTGTTATGGAGCGATAGAGAAAGAGATGGTGTGGGCAGGGGGTCACCCTTTAAGCACATGTTTTCTCTTGCCGGGGGAAAGAGGGTGAGATGTATAAGGAAAAGAACTTCATACGTCTTGTGTAAACATGGGTTGGTTTTTTAAATTTCCTGTTTCCTCTCCCTATGTCACCCCCTCCTCCCCCACACAACACTGTGCACGCTTTTGGCCTCGAGGTCGTTCTTATTTCCGAAAGGTCCCTCGCCTTCCCATCATTCCCTTTTCCAAAACGTCTCCTCTTTCTTTTCACGTATATAAAAATCCCAAACGGTCAAATTGTGAATTATTGCTCCGGGGATATTCTCAATTTTCTGGTTCGAAAAATAGCTTTTACATGCCCTGAAATTTAATGCCACCAAACCCCTTTTCGACGCTCCCCCCCCCACCATCCACCCCTCAGATATTTTGCTTAACAACAGGGAACCGCACGAATTTAATCTTTAAGTTCGACTTTCCACCCCCACCAACCATCCTTGTCAACTCAGTTCTCACCATCGTATAAGTTTCAATTTCAATCACGAACTTCCAGACGATGACAACTAAGTAATCCATCAAAAGATCCTCTCGAAAACCCTTAGCCCCTCCCCCACAGTCTCCGTCCTAACTTCGCCACTCACTCTCTAAATTCGATACTAATTTAAGTTTGAGCTTGTCCCCCCCGGTTAGGTAGGGAACTTCAAGTAAAGAAAACAACATAGCCCGGTTTTAGGTGTTGGGGGATAAGGGGGGGCGCAATATTTTCGAGAGTCTGAGGACAATATTAAATTAGTTAGAAAGATATTTTTTGCGCCGCGGCTCCTTTTTTAAACAATTAGTTTTTTAACCCTTTCGCCGCTTATTAAGCGATTAAAAGTCAATTTCAGAAGGTTTAAGTTGAAGTTTCTGGGAGGGTGAAAAAAAAGTTGATTAAAGCAGCAGTTAATTTCATGAGATGCAGGACGTGAAAACAAGGCAAAAAAAACAAAAAAAACAATGATCTTTGAGCGGGTAAAATAAGGCTTATAAGAAATGGTGGATGTTAATGGTTGAAGATGGTGTGAGTGGTAGAGTGGGGGTTAACATTCAACCCCGAATTACAGCTTCTCCTGTTTGGTTCGCCAATTAGTTTAATTAAACGTTAAATGGGGGGGGGGCGGTCGTCTTCCTCTTTTCCGAGTAGTGTTGAGGGGAGGAGGTTATATCGAGGGGAAATAACAATCCCTGGGATAAACAGACGAAAGAGTGAAGATGAAGGAAAAAAAGGGCGGAATGACAGAGGTGGTGAGAGAGAGAGGCACAACTGGGGCTTCCAATTAAAAGAAGCCTCGTTTCTTCGCGAACGACAATTAATTCTTTAATCGGTTTAATTGACAATTTTCTTTCAGTTGCCTTTTCGCGAGAAGAGAGAAAAAGGGAAGCTGGAAAATTAGGCGGATGTTAAGGGAAAGGCTTTTAAAAGTCATAAAGTCAAGAAGAATATACAAAATAAACCTATGGGTGGGTGTGTAAGTAGGGGAGGAAGGGCTAGAATTGGTGATTTTCCAGACTGTGTAGTTTGAGACGAAACAGCACAATCCCTCTGGTACATTTCCAGCATTAAAGGCACCTGTCACGGGAGAAACATCGTATGGTGAACGATGTTCGAGGGTTGTAGAGGTGTGGAGGGGAGGGCTTCATGGGTAATGACGTTCCTGGCTCTCGTGTTACTCATTAGCAACAACGTCCAATATAGTTTTTAAGCGGATTTACAGTTGCAAAGTCGAGACAAACTCGTCACAAATACGTTTCAACAAACAATCCGCCCAGAAGAAGAATATTTTTCATTTTAAAAGTTTTTCGGCACCACCACCCTCCCTTCAAGGCACCCTTGTCAAACTTACGGAACTCATGCCCGCAACGTGATACAACTTCGTTTGCTTCGCCCCACCCCCTCACCATTCTACTTACCCCCTCATCCGTCAACAGTCCGGAAAAGATTTACGATTTCAAAAAGTTCACGCTCTAAGACGCATTTGGCACTCCTCCTAAACCTTCGCCCCCCCCCCACCACCACAACCACTCCCCTAACCTTTTTTTTCACAAAACTCAAGAAAACGGAAGATGCCGTTTCTGACGCTGTTCCTCCAGTCCCTGGGCTGGGTTATTTCTACTTTTTGAAAAAAAGGAGAGAGTAGTGGTGGTGAAAGCGTAAAAAAATAAGTGGGGGAGGGGGAAGAGACTAAGTTTTCATAAGCGGCGCTTAACTTGGTATTAAAAGGAATTTTCCTCGGAATGATGGCGAGGGTGTGGGTGGTTGAAACTTGAATGCGTGGGGTAAGAGAGAGAGAGAAAAACGTGGGAGACTTTGCCAAAAATTTTCAACGTTGGTAGTGGACGATGTTGAGGGGATGGGGAAGGTCCTGGGAGAAAGTATCCAAGTGTTGAGGATTGAGGATAAAGTGGTGCGAGTTGAAAAGGGGGGTTTGGAAGAGTTGCGAAGAAATGAGCAAATTAAGGAATGGCTAGTTTTTTTTTTTTTTTTTTTTTTTTTTTTTTTTTTAGTTTGGTAGAGTCTCCCCCTCCCTCTATCCATTGCCTAACAACAATCTACACTGAACTCCAAGGTTTTTTGGCTCGTCTCCAAATTAACCAGGGAGGTTCAACCCTTTTTAGTCACATCTTTTTCGCTCACTCACTCTCTTCTCTTCGCTCTCTTTTTACAGGTAGGTGGAAAAGGGATGTCTCGGATAAGAAAGGAAATTCATTTTCTTTTTAAATGTTAATTTTTAGAGTAAACGTTGCTGGGAAGGGAGTAGAAAGGGATCATTTCTACAGCGAGTGGAAGGTGGGGAGTGGTAGACGGTATACAGAGGGAAATAACAAGTCTACCACCTCTTCCATCTTCCACACTCTCCCGTGTTGCATAATTAAAATCTTCTACTACTCGTTCCCCTCTAAACAAAAGCTTTAAAGTTTCATAAACGTAGTTAAGCAACGAGAGAAGAAGAGGTGTCTTTTTTGTGCTCTTGAGTGAACTTAACTGCTCACATTAGCCTCCTACTGAAATTATTAAAAGTTCGAAAAAATCATAAGAGTTCTTAGGTCTTAGGTTAACAAGGGCAAACCGAGGACTGTACTGTAGTTCAGGTCCGACTAATTTCTACGCTAAAATGTGGAAAAATGTCAAAATCCGCAGCTAAAATTTTGAAAATCTCTAATTCGCGGCTAGAATAGAGACAAAGCGATAATTCGCGGCTTTAATTGCGGAAAAGTGATAATTTTTCGGATAAAATTGGGGAAAAGTTCTAATCAGCAGATAAAATTAAGAATAAGCGCTAATTTGCGGCTGAAAGTGAGAAAAGGCGTTAATTCGCGGTTAAAATTGAGAAAAATAGCTCATTTCAACCGAAATTGTGAAATCGACAAATTCTTGGTTTCCGAAGGCAACTATTGATATCAAAAAATTTGAGGAAACCGCTAATACACGGATAATTGAAAAAAACAAAAAAAAACGCCAATTCACAGCTTAGACAAACTTTTCCTTTTTCAATCCGAAATTCGTAAATGAGATTGAGACAAGTAGCCGGAGAACTACATCATTTGGAGCTAAATATTCAGCAATATTGTAAGTTATAGGTCTGAATGTCATGTAAATTGCTAGTTTAAGGGTTTAAAACTGTTAGTTTAAGGGTTTAAAACTTCCCGAAATCTGAAGTTTCGGGGCTTTTGGTAAGAGTTCGTGGACCCAGGGCTGGTCAGCCGTGACAGCACGAGAAGCCTGACAAGTATAGTCGAGAAATGAGCCAAAAATCCACGGTTTAGCCATTTTCTCGTCTAATGTTCGGTGAAAATGCTAGTTTCCGGTTTATATTCTCTCAAAAATATCCACTTTCTGGTCCTGGATTTCTTCAAAATTTCGAGTTTCGAGGATCTTTCTTGGTGGACGCATAAACCGGGCCGAGGTTTACGAAAACCGGCCATGACTGTGCCCAGTCTTCTGACTAGTTGCTAAATTGCAAAATTTCGAAAGTAAAACCTAGAATGAATTTGGAATCTTCCTGGCGATATTGCGAGTAGCACGTCCCAATTTCAGTATCATTGTGTGTTTCGGGCTTTTTTTGCAGCCAGGACAGCACTCAATGAAATTGTAAGTTTTCTGGCAGAATATTCGCGGTATTGCAAGTTTCACGACCTAATTTGAGCGAAACTGCGATTTTAAAGGCTTTTTCTTTTAGTAGGTGCGAACGCCATGGGCAAACAGGCCGGCTGACTGCGCGGCTGCGACCATTTCTTTGCATTATGATTTTGAACTTGAATTTCTTTGCAATTGAAATTGAATGCACTTGCATGTTGGGGTCCTATTTTGAGTGAAATTACAAGGTTCCTGGCTGAATTTACTCAAAGTTAACAGTTACGGGTCTTCGGGTCTTAATTTCGGCGAAATTGCAAGTAGAATAGCAGTTTCGAGGCCTTTATTGTAGCCACGACCCTAACTCAGGCGTTAGCCTACTGATTACCCGTGAAATAAGAAGCTTCGGATCTTATTTCAGTGAAAATGCAAGTTTTGGGTTGTAATTCTTGCGAAAATGCAAGTTTCGCGTCTCGATTTCAGTGAAATTACAAGTAACGGAGCCTTAATGTCAGAGAAATTGCAGTTTCGTCCCTAATTTTATCCGTGAAATTGCAAGTTCTCAATTGTTTTTTGTGGGTGAAATTGCAGAATGACCGCCCCTAGAACATCACATTAGCGCTTTTTTTTTCAATTTTAGCACGAAACAAGTTTGCTAACAGTGCCCGCCGAGCCTGACAAATGAACCCAGAAAATTGAAAGCTCCATGGTCGAATACCCGCGGAAATGCGACTTTCGGGACTTAATCCCTGCGAAAATGCAAGTTTCAGCACTTAATTTCAACGCAACAGGTTAACAGGACGCTTCGGGTCTTAATTTCGGATAAATTACAAGTTTTTGGTCTTAATTTCGGTCCATACTATCATTATCCGACGCGTTAGTTGTTGAGACGAGCTCGACGGCTCAGGAAAATGCGTAAAGCTGCCCCCTCCCCACCAAAAGTTGGCCTCCAGAAACCGCGAAATGGAGTTTTCTCGATTTCAACCGCGAAATAGCGCTCTTTTTTAATTTTATCCATGAATTAGCGCCTTTTCCCTATTTCAGCCGTAACTTCGCGGCTGTGTAATTGCGACGAATCAGCGGTTCTTCTCACTTTTAGCCATGAGTAAGCGTTTTTTCACAATTTTAGCGGTTTCCACAACTCCGTCCAAGAGCCTGGCTTATTAGCGTTTTTTTCTCATTTTTAGCCATAAATGAGCGCCTTTTCCCAATTTTAGCAGCAATTTCCCGCTTGCGTAATTGCCACGAATCAGCGGGTTTTCTCACATCGAGCCATGATTTAGCGGTTTTTCTCAATTTTATCGGCGGACTTGCTCCAAGAGCGGTGCCCATTAGCGTTTTTTCATGTTCCTATAGCTACGAATGAGTGCTTTTCCCCAATTTCAGCCGCGAATGAGAGCTCATTCTCAATTTTAGCCATGAATTTGAGTTATTTCTCAATTTTAGCCGTGGATAAATGATTTTCCCCTTCTTTTCACGCTTTTTAAAAATGTTGGCCACCAAATTAGCGGGTTTTCTCACTTTTTGCCGCGAACTATAGCGCTCTTTCGCAATTTTCACTGAGAATTAGCGATCTTTCCCCATTTTAGTCGCGATTGAGCTCTTTTTAAAAATGTTCGCCACTAATAAGCGATATTGTTCTCAATTTCAGCCTCGTACTAGCGCTATTTCTTAATTTTAAGACGAATTAGCCCTTTTTCCCGATTTTAGCCGCGATTTCGCGCTTTTTAAATTGTTGGCTGCGAATTAGCGGTTTTTCTCACATTCAGCTATGACTTGGCGTTTTTTCTCAATTTTAGCAGCTGAACTTGCCCCAAGAACGGAGCACATTAGAGTTTTTTCTCAGTTTTATCCGCGAATGAGCGCTGTTTCTCGATTTTAGCCATGAAGGAGAGTTTTCCCTCCATTTTTAACCGCGGACGAGAGTTCTTTCTCAATTATAGCCGTGAATTAGTAATTTTTCTTTCGCGATTTCGCGCATCTTTTAAATGTTGGCCATGAATCAGCGGATTTTCTCACTTTTAGCTATGAGTTCGCGTTTTTTTTTTAAATTTCAACGGTGGCCTTGTTCCAAGAACGAGGCACTTTATCGGTTTTTCACATTTTTAGCCTCGAATGAGCACTTTTTCTTAATTTTAGCCGCGAACGAGTGTTTTTTCTCAATGTTTAGCACTGAATTAGAGCTCTTTCTCAATTTTTTTTAGCCTTGCTGTTTCCGAATTTTAGCCGCGAATGATTACTTTTTCCATATCTTAGCCGCGATTTCACTCCTTTTCAAAATGTTGACCACAAATAAGCGGGCTTTCTCACTTTTAGCCGCAAACTAGTGCTCTTTCTCAATTTTGGCCATGAATTAGCACTTTTTCTTATTTTAGCCGCGGCAATTAGCCGCGATTTCGCGTTCTTTCAAAATGTCGGTCACAAATTAGCGGGTTTTTTCACTTTTAGCCATGAGTGAGCGTTTTTCTCCATGTTAGCGGCTAAATTGCTTTAAAAGAAGCACATTAGCACATCAAGGTTTTTTCTTAATTTTAGCCAGATTGAGCGCTTTTTCTCTCGAGTGTTTTTTCTACATTTATAACCGTGAACGAGAGCTCTTTCTAAATTTCAGTTTTAACCATGAATTATCGCTCTTTTTTCTTATTTTATAGCCGCAAATTAGAGCTTTACGAAAAGTCGGCTGCAGACTTGACCCATAAACTGCACATTTACGCTTTCTCTCTGTGTTAACTGCGGACTTGTGTTAACTCCCCCACGAACAGCTCACTAGTGCTTTTTAAAATTCAATTTTAGCCTGTAAAAAGTCCCTCTGCTAATTGGCCCTTTTTCTCAAATTTTTTCCGGAAGTTGCATCAAGAAACTGCGCATCGGCGAATTTTCTCAAATTTAGCCACGAATGAATGCTTTTTCTCAATAATGGCTGCAAATTAGCGTTTTTTTCAATCATAGCACTTATAGCCATGAATCAGAGCTATTTCACCGTTTCTCTAATAGCAACTAACTAGTTGCGTCCAGTAAACCGTGGGTTTAAGATTGCCGTTTTTTCAATTTTGGATGTAAATGAGCGCTTTTTCACAATCATCGCTGTGAATTAGAGCTTTTTATCAAGCTATTTCATCTGCGAATCAGCACTTTTCGCTAATTTTATCAGCGAATTATGTACTTTTACCCAATGTAAGCCGCGAATTGTAGGTGTGAATTAGCTATTTATGTCCATTTCAGCAGTGAATTGGCGTTTTCCCTCAACTTTATCCGGAAATTAGCGCCATTTTCATTTTTATTCGCGAATTAAGCGTTTTTTTGCACCGTAGCCGTATTCCGTAGCCGTTGCACGTATAGGATTGTGTCTTTCGAAAAACCAATTCAATGGACATTGCTCCTTTGAAATCATTCACGTGGGTTTAGCTCTGTTCGCCAATTTCGCGGATTTTTCGCTTTGTCAAAAGCAAAATTTTGTGATTTTGGTTCTTTTAAATCCCAATTTCACGGATGTTCACTCTTTTCAAACCAAAAGCCAATGATATGGCTCCTTTGTAACCCAATTCTGCAGAATTTTGCTAAAAACGCGCAGGTTTCACCCGTCAGAAGAACTTGTGGGAGTTGTGGGGTCTGGCCTGCTGTCGGCTGGCTGCACTCACGTGCTAGCCAGAAGCCCGCAGGCCGTGCCTGTCAGACATAAAACCGTAAAGGCCCGACCTTCGGTTCTGGCCTGTCGCCTGTCAGATAACTTGTTAATGTATGGCTATATAGCTATTATTTCAGCGTTACTAGGAATATCCTTTTCCACCAGTCTGCACCTATTTAATCGTAATTTGATTGTAATGACGGGTGGTGGAAAGGAAGGGACACCAAAGATGGCATATTGACGTATTCTTGCTATATGTATAGCGTCATATTACAGCTAGTTATTAGTTAGGGGTGGGGGGTAGAGCTGAAGTCATTGTGTACGGTCCAATGGGATTTCGGCTACGCGACAGAAAACGGCGCATGCATTCTCTACCCCGAACAAAGTGAAGCGCTAAAAAAAATTGTTTGAAATTTTAACTCAAAAGAAACTTGTCTTCAAAAGTTTTTTTTCCCCCTTTTTTCGGGAATGACGAGAAAATCGAGTATTTAAGGCTTCAAAGAGGGAGTTTTAAATACAGCATCATCTCTTTGGAATATTTATAACTCTCGCCGTTATGATAGTAAAAAGAATTTTTCAGCCATCCCTTTTTACTGGAACTCCCCGCCCCGCAGCACCGTCCGCTCAAGTTTCCATGAAAATCCTACGGTGGGTGGGGGATGGGGTTAGAAATGTCTCTACTAGCTTAGAGCTACAATCAAGGAAATTGAAATCTCGCATAGGACTATAATTATTTCTAATTCACGTTATTAGAACTCCTTTTTTCCAATTTATTTCTTTCATGAGATACTATTTTTCCCCAATTTCGTCTTGAAAAGACTCCCCCCCCCCCGACTAACTCTCCTTAAGAAATCGCGTCAATTTTTATTTTGCACGAACTCCCACTTTTTCTCTATTTCGTCCCTATGAAGGGAACAGCACGAAGGTAAACACTTGTTTGCTACGTGATCTGATTCATTACCCCTAGCCGATTCCACCGTCATCGGTTGTTGTTGTTTTTTTTTTTTCAACTGGTCCTCTTGAGACTCTTCAGAAAAGATTCCAAGAAAGCGCCCTGTTCTTTTTACTCTTTTATTCACTTTCAAGAAAAAGGGAGAATCCTTTCTTTTCAATTAGTGCCTTTATCCTCTCTCGGGGCCTTTGCTTCCCCTCCCAAAAAGGAAGCGCCGGACACTAATAAAGGAAAGTGGAAATCTCTTTCAAAGGCATTAGTCTTTTTTTTTTCGTAACGGCATGGCGTGTTCGGAGGGTCAGCCTATGGCTGGGCGGAGTGGAAGGGGAGTGTGAAAGTGACAGGTCTTCAATGAGGAAGTGTAAATAGTGATCAATAGAAGTTTCCGAAGTCATTTTCGAAAGATTCCCATAAAATGTGACTTCTTCACATCCACTCCCTTTCTTAAAACTTTTGGGTTTTGTTGTTTTGTTTTTTTTTTTTTTAGATAATTTTTTTTCAGGAGGGGGGCATTCCACCTTTTCTTCAGCCCAGTAAACACTCTCCAAAAACAGCGACAGTTTAACTAAGCAAACAAAGGCTTATTCTATTAACGCGACAAATCCACTAACTCCCTCTCGCACTCACTACCCTCCGTCTCTCCATAAACCTTTTCCAATAGAGCAGACAACTCCCACCCCATTCTACAAAACTCATCTTTTGTGAGTTTTCGAATCCCCCTCCCTCATCCCTCGTCCATCTTACTTTTTAACTAACCTCCACAGTAAAAACACACCCAACCACTTAACTTCCCCTACACCCGATCGTTTGAAGCTGTGAAAAATAATGTCATCCTTCGATTGTTTGTCAAGAGCTCCTTCTCTCTCGCTCTCACTCTGTTTTCAAAGTTCTAAGAACAACAGAGAATAAGGATAAAATTAAAAACTTCGCTTACTCGGCAAACATTCCACCCCCCGCCCTCCATCCATCCACCGTCGATATTTTCCACAAAAAAAAGGGGGAAGCTCATTGTGTAGGCTTAATTGAAACGATGTTTATAATTGTGTAAGAGAGTGAGGGGGAGGGAGTTTATTTGTTCACCTATAACGCCAGTGTTGAGCAAGGGTGGAGAAAGACGACTTTTTTTGTTTATTATACACTTCAGAGAGCTCTTGGCTTTCAATAAAGGACTCAATCACTCGAAAGAAATTGTTCAAAGAAAATTAAGTAACTTAAGTGAAATCAATTAAAAATGACCTTGTTGTGGCACAGTGGGAATCAACTAGCACAGTGGCGTAACTAAAGGGGGCTGATCCAGATCTTGCCTTCGTTCAGCTACATTATTAATTCGAGAAACCCGTTCTGTGGGGGGCGTTCACAACACTCTGTTGTGTGCAAGCGTTAATGTCAAGTGATTTCCTCATTTCCTCGCCTCCCCCCCTCCATGCACACCTCTCCACGCCAACAGGGGAATGAAATGAATCAAAATATTGTGTTAAAAGTCCATAAGAATGCCCTCTTTTGAGCAATTTATCCGGCATGGGATCCGTCGAGACAATTCAATAAGTTAGGCTACGACACTTCAATGTGTTACAGTCGTGCGGGTTATTGCATACTCTCTTCGTAATTTCACTCTGGGGAAAAGAAAACAAGCATACCCAACATTTTCACAGTTAAATAGACCAGTTGCTAAAGCGCTATTTGATATTTTGAAAGCTATTTCACTGCTGGAAATAAAAGTGCTAATTCGTGGCTTCCGAAGGCAAGTTCACGGCTAAAATGGAGAAAATACGCTGATTCTCAGTTGATCTAGGTCCTTCTTGAGTGGCTGAAATTGAGAAGACGATCTAATGTGCAGTTTTTAGCCTAGTAGTGTTTGAGCAAAAAGTATGAAAGAGCGCTGAAATTCGAGGCTCTTTTTGTACATGCGGTCATTCGTGGCTAAATGAAGGAAATTGCTCTAATTTAAGGTTTATCGTTGCTACAATACATACCTAAATTGCGGATAAAAACTCTAATTCGCGATGTATTGAGGCCCAAAGCTTGGGAAAACCCAGCTGATGTGTTTTTCTTAGAGCAAGTATGCGGCTAAAATTGAGAGAAAGCGCTCATTTGCTAATTCACTGCCTAAACTGAGGAAAATCGCTATAATTCACTGTAGTGTGTCATTTAGAAAACAAACTAATTCCTGGCTAATATTGAGAAACACCAATTTGTGGATTATCGAGGTAACTTTGTAAATAAATTGGGAAAAAACGCCGATTCGCGACTAAAATTGAGAAAGGGTGCGGCCAAATTGAGAAAAATATCTTATTCGTGGCTAAAATTGAGAAAAAGAGCCAGTCCACAGCTAAAATTTGTTAGATGGATATGATGAGTAATTCCGTCGCCGGTGTTCCGTGGCGCAACTGGCAGCGTGCTGGACTGGTAATCCAGAGGTTGCGGGTTCAAATCCCGCCGGGGAGCCATTTTTTCTCGAAACTCGAATCGTGTTGGGCTATGCCCTTCCATCGTCGTCCGGATAACATCCGTTCAATTAATTTGTTAATTGATAATAGTTTTCTTGGGACTTTTCTAAATAATTCTAAATATCAATTAATTAGTTAATTGCTGGGACATATAAAAAGAATAATAATAATGTTAAACGTGCACTGACCCGATGGGTGCGATTGGGTTCCGGGAGGGAGTTTCTCTCTGGTGGGGTTCGCTCTTAGCGTAAGCCTCTCAGGCTAGCTCAGTGGGAGAGTGCCTGGCGCGAAACTAGGAGGTCGTGGGTTCGAATCCCACCTTGGGAGCAATTTTTTCTCGGAACTCAAAACAAGTAAAAAGAGTAAGTATTTAACTTCAATAAAGTTTAATTCTTTATTTTCAGCCTCCCCACCCCCTCGAATTCACAGGCGTGACTAGGGTGGTGCGGTGAGGGGGGAGTAATCCCTTGAAAAGTCCCAAGACAAGGGTCGTCTAAATATCAATTAATTAGTTAATTGCTGGGACATATAAAAAGAATAATAATAATTTATAAAAATCTTTAAATCGCAGCTGAAACCGGTGATAAGCGCCAATTCGCAGCTAAATTTGAGGAAAAGCGCTTATTTTTGCGCCTAGTTCTGAGAAAACGCCAGTTCTCGCGGTATACCGCCGCACCTATGTAATGACATTCTGGAGAAAAACCAATTCGCGGTTTGAAAATTGAAAAAATTCTCTTGTTCGTGGCTAAAATTCGCCGCTAAAATTAGGTTTGTCGCGCTGTGCTGTCGCAAGTTTTGCTACCTGTGGGTTAACCCACTACAGTGGTGGATCCAAGATAGGGGCCATGGCCCCTCAAGTCGTCTAGGTGACTTGTGCAAAAAAAAACCATCAAAGCCACCTCCATCGAGTCAAATTTTCTGGCCAATTTCTCAAATGTACTGCGGTTTGAGACAGACGTCCCCTGAGTGGCCCAGCGAGGACTTTTCCTCGAGGAACGGGACTTTTCTTTGGACTTAAGCGCTGTCCTCGGGACCGTTCGTGCTCTAATGGTTAAAATCTGTGGCATCATAGAGAGAGCCCTTTCGTCTCAATTTTCGGATTCTCCGCGTGGAGAAACCCCATAATATTGATTAGGTTGGAGGCTCACAGTGGTTTGAGATTTCTGTGTTTAGAGCTTCGCTGTGGTTGGACCTTTTTTGTGGTTAGCCGGTGGTTTTTTGTGGTCAGTTGCTTTCAGCTAGACTTTAAAGCGCAGACTTAGTGGGCAAGCTCCCAGATACCACCAATAAAGTAAAATCCATCAGGATCGCCACATTTTGTATAGCGAAAATGTTCGCCGGTCTGGCTTAAGCAATACCCCAATTTTCACCTTTTCAGATTATTCATCCAATAAAATACCTTTTCTCACATTTTTATCACTAAGACATCAAATTTCCTGATTTTTCTTGTCGAAAAATAGCCATTTTCCTTGATCTGGCTCACTGAAAAACAAATTTCTCGGATTTCGCTCTCTAAAGCGGCCCATATACGTGCAATAATATGGGTTGTACAAGAAAATTGAACGTTTGTGGATTGTATTGATGGGTTGCACAATATAATGAACAACCTATTTTTTTATCCTTAAACATCTGGAAACGAAATATTGTACAAATTTATTGCGCAATATTTATTGTACGTCTATGGACCCCTAACCAATTTTGCGGATTTTTCTCACCAACAAAGAAATGTATACGTGACGAACTAACTAAAAAAATCAGTTTACGGATTTTCGTTGCTCAGTGTGCCCAAGTGCCGAAATTCAGGAATCGTTTTCGAAGATGTTACGCACTACAATTTGATATAAGCTGGGTTGGTACACTAAAAGAACAATTTTTCGGAGTTCACTCCCGGAGTTCATACATTTTCCGTATTTTTCTTTGGAAAAAAAAACACACATTTTCCCGGATCTGGTTCACAAAAAAACAATTAACTCAGATTTCGCTCTCTAAATACCGATTTTGTGGATGTTTTTGCGTGGTGAGTTCACTAAAAGATAAATATCTTATTTAGTTGTCAACGACAGACAAATTTCGGAGGGTGGCTTCAATTCGATGACCGAATTTGCTGATTTTCCCGCACTGTAAAACCATTTTTGCAGGTTTGACTCACCGAATCGAATTTCGCTCTCAAAGAAACCAAATTTTGCGAATTTTTCTCGTAGAAGAAAAAATTTCGAGGCTTTTGTCGCCTGTAGTACATTTCGCAACGAGAGAGGAAATGGGAACTTTACCAGCGAGTTGTGGCAAGCGTTACGTCAACGAGTCGGCTGAAGTTCCACTTTCCTCTCTATGGTTGTGAAATGTGCTATTTAGCGTTTCCCGGGGAAAAAGTGGTATTTCCCTCCCCGTTATCTCAAACCTTGAAGGCCCGGTGAAAACCAATTTCACCCGTGCAAATTGATCTCCGAATTGGGCCATCCCAGCGAAAGTGGTAAGCCGCCAATGAAAGTCCCCGAAATTACTTTTTCAGTGAGCAAAATCCGAGAAATTAAAGCGCGAAATGCCACATCTAGGGCAAAATTTCAGCGAAATGCCATGTCAAGGTCAAAATTCACGCGAACCGTCAAGTAGGTGAGAGTACAACGGGTTTGAAACGGCCGCGGCACACCCAAGGGAAAAGATTACGCGAAATGCCCCAGTTTTTGGACAAAACGCAAGAACATTGGGGGAAACACTCACGTGCAACTCGTAAGTGAATGGGGAATTGTCAATTTCATAAAAATTGTCGTAGAAAATTGTGTTGCTTGTCATGAGGATATTATGCATTTGGAGCCAAAAATGGGAAATAATTCACTTAAAACGCAACAATGAAGGCAACATTCATGAAAAATTCCCCGTTTCAGAGCAAAACGTCACATTCAGGCCAATATTTAAGCGTATGGCCTCATTAGGGCGTCTCATTCAGGTCAAAATCCGTGCAGAACTGCACATTCTATAGGCAGTATTTACGCGAATTGTCGCATTCAAAGAGGAATTTACACAGAATGCACCACTGTGGGCTAAACGCAACATTCAGAGAAACACTCACGCGAATCGTCGATTTTAAGGCCACGTCAATGGGGGGAAATTTATACGAAACGCCTCACCAAGGGAAATTATATATATATATAACTTGTCAGTTTCACGAAGAAATTGTCAATTTCAGAAGGAATTGTCTGTTTTTTAGCCAATTTTATGAGAAAATTGCCATTTTTGAGAGGGAAATTGTTAATTCCCCGTGACGTTAAACTTTAAAATACGCGGTTATGTCCATTTTTAAATGTTCATCATTTTGGGGCCGATTGGAGTCATGGCCCCCTCCTTAAGCCGGCCCAGGATCCGCGCCAGACCCACTACTCGGCTCGATTACACGGAGCTTTTTTACAAGCAGCTTGTTGGCTTTTTTAGAAGCTGGCTTGTGAGCTTGTCAGCTTGTAAAAAAGCTGTAAAAAAGCAGCTTGTGTTTTGCTTACACGCAAAACTACGCACACGCCTATACCGCCAACGTGCCGGCTTGTAAAAAAGCGCAGCAACTTCAGGGGGACCAAGCAGCGACCGTGTATGTTTCTTTCCTTTGAGCCTTCCGTGTTTTCGTCCGTTTCTTTTCTCGGTACCTAATTTAAAATAGTGCATTTTGACATAATAAATGAAATGCACTAAAAAATTACGTAGAAACATGATTATTCTTTTTCTGGGCGTCTGTGAAAACTATCCAGTCCTATGGAACATAAAAGATAAGGAATATTTCAATACAAAATTTTAAACTGAAGTTTTTCAACGGCTTTACGACTAGCTTAAAAAGAAGGATTTGGTTGGAGAAACGGGCTGAAACCACCGTGTCACTCTCGGCAGCGAGTTTACCCTCCTACAATCTCACAAGCCAGCTTGTGTTGTGAGCTTGTAAAGCAGCCCGAACTTGCTAGTCGCTGTTTTTACTAGCGGCTTGTTCTCGATTTCACGGAGTTTTTTTACACACTGCCTGTAAAAAAGCCAACAAACTGCTTCTAAAAAAGCTCCGTGTAATCGAGCCATAAAACAGCACAAATGGAAAGAAATGCTAATTTATGGCCAAAATGGAAAAGTGCTTGTTCGCGCCTAAAATCGAGGAAAATAGAAAAATCGCCAATTCGCGGCCAAAAATGAAAAAAAACTGCGCTGATTCGGAACGAAATTTGAAAAAAGTCTTTTTAAAATCGCTAATTCATGGGCATCTTTCACCGGTAAGATAGAAACAAAACAAACAATCAAATCGCGGTTGCTGGAGGCAACTTCGCTGTCAAAATTGAAAAAAGCTTCTATTCAAGGCTAAAAGTGGGGGGGGGAAATCCAATCCTTGCCCAAAGCTGTTTAAAAAAACGCTAATTCGTGACTAATTTTGAGAAAAACTTAATATTCGCAGCAAAAATTGAGAAATTTGCAAATTTGCTGTTAAAATTTAAAAAAGCTGTAGTTCACAGCTGAAATTAAGAAAAACCAATGATTTAACGCTACGTAAAAATAGCTTCCTACTTCCCCTGTCCTCTTTATCTCAGACCGCGCGTAGTCAGGTTAGAAAAACATCATTCGTTGCAGAACCTAGAAATTAGTTTTTGGCCACGCCGTTTTACGCAATAAACATTGGGTCACGCCAAGCGTGCTCCTTTGGTGAATATTTTTTACCCGGGGACCGCATGAAACAGTTCAAATGCTGAGTCTTTTTTTGGATCCGTTACAGTCAGATGGACAATTTTGGAATATTAGAGAGTTATGGAGCCGATTAGCGATTTCTGGGGTAAAATATTCGTTTTGCATTCGAAATAATTAAATTCCCGCTTGCGATTCTCCAAGCCAAGCACTTGCTAATGCTAGATCCCGGATTCTGGCCAGCAGATCGAGAGGCATCAAGACCCATGACCACAGACAGATGAGCACACGGTTCTTTCCACAAGAGTAGTGGCCCGTATCAGTTTTCCCCGAAATATCATAAGATCTTCGCGAGTACATAATTAAAAGAGAATAATTAAATAATTAAATTGGAAAAAGGACAAAAATTTAAAAATCACCTTTGAAACATTCTCATACAATTGACATTGTACTGCCAGAAGTGCCAGAGGTGTCAATTTACAGTTGACCAACCTCAACTCTCTTTCCGTCCTTTTTTGCTCTACCTCGAAGCCAAGTCTATTCAACTACCACACTTTAACCCCTATACCCTATTTCCAACCTTCATTTTTTCCGGATTTCTAATGAATTCAGAACGAAGAAAGAAAGCATGCTGATGGGTGGGGTGGTTGCCGGGGGTGAGATGAGAGAAAGGGTTGACAGCGTTAGGGAAATAAAGAGAAAGAGTGTTAAAATGTAATCAAGACCCCCCCTCTCCCCTCACTCTCGTTCTACACACCAGCCCTTCAACAACCTATAAGGGTTGTACGACGCTAAGTAATTCATATATTCCTCGCTGCAACACCTCTCCCCTTTACCCATCATTTTTTCTTTTTCGCTACACACGTCATCCTAAGTAAAAACAAAGGCGATAATAATGTGCTTTCGCTTCTGCTCATCCATTTCCTTATGCCATTTTCCCACCCTTGACCGTTCTCGTTGTGAATTATTCATCAATGACATTACAAAAAATTATCTCCTCTCCACTGAGTTTTATTCCAATAAAAGAGAAAAAAAAACGACGTGGGGACAAGAGGGAAGAAAGGAGCTGCTATGATTGCTGGGGAAAGGGGTGGAAGTGAAAAATATTAATCCTTTTGCTGACGAGACAGCGGAAAAAAAACACGCTGAGGAGTGTGGAAGGAGTTTTTTTTTAATTACTAAAAAGGAGGCTCCCCTACCATTACGATCTATTGTGTTCTTCAGGTTGCCCCGTAAGAAGGGTTCCGTAAATTCTAGAACCCTACCCCCCTCTCCGTACACAACGAAGCCGAGAAGTTTATCTGAACGTACACCCCTGTCACGTCCCTCGGATAAAGAAGGTCACGTTCTATAACACTGACATAGCCATGACGTTCGGTGGTTTCCAAGGCTACGCCACGTAGGCGACAAAGTGCTCGAGTCAACCTTTCCTCATTAGCTGAACGTTACAACAAAACGAACAGCGTCCTCGTCATTAACTTAACAACTTAAGATGAACAGCCGCTGAAAAGTTTGGAATGCCACGAATTGCTTTCGTGGCGTCTGGACAAGGCTCCGATCCCTCATGCAGGACTTTTGATCCCCGCCGCTATAGTCACGCGATCTGCTAGTTTCTTACGTTCAAATCTCGTAGAGTTCGGAAACCCACACATTGGCGTCTGTTTTGCCGAAATTCCTTGCTGATCATGGCAGAATGAAGCATTTCTGGGGTCCGCGTAAATAGAAAGGGCACCGCACCTATAATATCGATCAGTGGCGGATCTAGGATTTTATGTTGTGAGGGGTTCCACTGTAAATGTGATATAATGTACTATTCCGATTTATGGAACAATGTTCCAGCCATTTTGTCAATCAGTTTTCCATTCCCTCCCCCCAACCATTGCATCTCTGTATTACTTTGACTTTTTGTGATGCATCAATATGTTCTTATCAAGTCTGAATTTTTGCCTCATTTTTTGCTAATTTTTTTCTCAATTTTAGTTGCTAACCATTTCCAAATTTTAGCCGCGAATATTTCCTCGATTTCAGCCGAATTAGAGGATTTTTTCAAATTATCCTAAATTTATTGTTTTTCTCTATTTTAACTGCGAATGAGCGCGTCTTGTCAACTGTAGCAGAGATTAACGCATTTTCTGAATTTTAGATGCGGATGAGCAAATTTTAGCAAGGAATTAGCGGGTTATATAGTTTTAGCCGCGAAATAGCAGAGTTTATCAAATGTATCGACGAATGAGCATTTTTTCACAATTTGAGCAGCACATTCGCGCTTTTTCTCCATTTATAGCCGTGAATTAGCATTTGTCTTCCTTTATAGTCGTGTGGATTAGCACTTTTTCTCTATTTTAGTCGCGGGTTACCGATTACCGCGTTTCCTGAATTTTACCCGTGAATTAGCCGATTTTATCAAATTGATGCGCCTATCAGCGTTTTTCCCCATTTTAGCAGCAATGAGGGCGTCTTGTCAACTGTACAAGACAATTATCGTATTTTCTAAATTTTAGATGCGGATTAGCGGTTTTTAGCTAGGAATCAGTGCGCACGGGTTTTCCAAGTTGTAGACCCAAATTAGCGGTTTTTTTATCAGTTTTAGCTGCAAATTAGAGGATTTTCTTTTATCATTATGCATGCGCACTTACCGCGTTCCTCATTTTACCCGTGAATTACCGCTTTTACTCAAGTGGATTTTGTCAATATTCGTGAATTAGCATTTTCTCTATTTTATAGCGATGATTGAGCACTTTTCGTAACTTACCTGCGAATGAACGCATTTTTTAAATTTCAGCATGGAATCACCTCTTTGTCTCAATTGTAGGCTGGAATTATCCAATTTATTAATAATTTATTATTCGAGCACCACTTAACTATATAAACTCGCGATTTCCAGGGACTTGCCACGGTCTGAGCTAGTTGCCCTATTACTGTCGTATCGATTCTTCGTCACACTATCTGCCTCTCCCTCTCTCTTTCTCTCTCTGTCTAAAATTGATGTGAAGCTAAAAAACACTTGTTTCTTCTTCTTTTTTTCACTCAATTTATGAGGGGTCATTTCTGTTGAAAGATGAAAAAAAGTACCTACGCCGCGCCGCCTGGTCGTGTCGTTGAGGGCGAGTAAAGTGAGGTACTCTCTTGAAGTTTTTCTCCCCCCCCCCTCCCGTATCACCCTTCTTTTACTCTGTCGTCTATTCAACATTTTCCCCCTACTTCACTTTCACGTGGAATTTTTCACAAAGTCGTCTTGGGAAAAGTCTGAATTAATGCCACCGGGGGCCTGTTTTCTTAAAAAGAAAAAAAAAAAAAAAAATACATTGTCCTCTCTTAGCTGGGATGACGAAAGAAAGTTGGAGTCGGTTTGTTCTTCTTGTTGTTGTAAGAAGAGAAGAAGGGTGGAAATTTGATGGTGGAGAGGGATAGTAAAAAGTAGTTCACCACGTCCGTCCCTTAAAACTTTTTTTTTCTAGTTCAAACCAAGGTGGTAGTGGGGGGGGACAGTCTTTCTCTTCGTTGACTTGATGCTTACCTTGACTGATCTACGTTATAATAAGGTGAAATATCTTAAAGGGGGGATGGGGATTAAAAGCCTCGTCAACTCTGAAACTTAACAAACAGCGAAGGGGGGGAGGGGGTCTTAGTTTTTGAAATCAAACCCCTTTTCATCAACCCGAACTCAAAACTATAACCACTATAGAAACCCGTGCCCTCCTTTACTTCGTCAGTTAAATTTATGCTAATCAAATTTGAAATCCCCTTACCATTCCTCCACCACTCTCTAATCCCCCTTTCCCTTTCCTCTCACGTCAACTCGCGTTACGCTTTTATTTGAGTTGGTCAACTATCGTTGGGTGTTGGACGGGGGGAGTGAGTGAGTGGGAAATGTAGCCCAGCAAACATTATGGAAACGTGATTTATCCTGGCCGCTTCCAATGTGATTTTCGGGGCTGAAACCTATAAGGGGTGGGAGGGTGTATAGAGGGTTTTCGTTTGTTTTCATCCGAATTAAAATTGAGATTCAATGCCCACTTCATGGATTGATGTAGTCTTGCCAATTTCGACCGGGAGATCTGAATCTCAAGAGCTGCCATACGTTTCCTTTTATGCCAAAAAAAGTGGAAAAACTAATGAGAATCCCTTCCTTCCCACTTGGTATGGGGTTCATATAAGTTGAATTGTTCCCTATAATTGCCTTCACGCCCCCCCCCTCCAACCTTGAACGTAAAGATGCTCCGAATGCGAAACGAGAATAAAATTATGATTATAAAGAGGGTTTTAATAGGCGCTCCGAGATAATTGTTCTCCTCTATCATGAGTGAAGACGTCAATTGAATTGTCCTTATTCATCCTGTAAAATTACTGTTCCCTTCATTCCCCCCCCTCCCAATGCCACCAACATCTTCAAGTAACGCAATTATACTTTGAAATGATTTTAAAGGTAGTACTCGTGGAATAACTCTAGAAGTTTAAATCAAATCTTGCGATCCTGTGGATTGGTGTCCTCGTTAACACGAAGCGGCTTAGAGAACCCGTGTACCTCTTTCCCACCGGTGGACCCACCATCCCAATCGGTGGAATTTATCATTTTTAAGGTTCCAAGTGGGGAATGTGTTATTGGTGTAGTCAACTGTCAAAATCACGAAATTGAATTCTGCAAGTGTCGAATCCGTGAAATGTTGACTTTGAAAGCCTTCCCGCCATTTCTAGTCTATAGTATCGTTCGTAAAGTTAAACGTGGACCTCGCCCTCCTGTAATCAGCCCCTCTAGCTATTTTTCCTTACCCCCACCATAGAACTTTGGCTTGATAATAACACTTATCTTTGGTAAACTGTAAGACAACCAATTCGGTAAGGAAATTAGAAGGAAGAGAAGTTGCAACTAATCGAATGAGAGTGCGGTGGTCGCGGGTTCATGTTCTTCTTGACGGGATATAGATACTAAATCTCGTTTTTTGGCCGAAAAACTGAAAGTGATTTATTAAACAGGGAACATATCGACCACGGAAATTGAACGTGCTTTTCTTCCCAATAGTGATTTCTGAAATCTGTGCAGCTTGGCTTTTCCTATCTAATTTCTTTTCAGCCAGAAGTGACCGGCAAAGTGTCCACCTCCCCTCATGACAGGTCTGGCTCCAACCGCATTAAAGCTCCAACCACATCAAAGACCAAATCCTAAAAAAAAGATTCAACCACATTGAAGGCCCAACTGCAGCGAAGCTCCAAACCACAGCACAGCTCCAACTACAAATAACGGCCAACCACAAAAAGCTCCAACCATCGCTAATCTCTATGGCCGCGTCCGCACCGGAGGAGGCAAGCTTAGCGCCTGGAGGGTAGAGAGAAGCTAGGGTGAAGCATCCAAGTAAACGAACTCAAAGAAATGAATTTCCCTGGCCGCACCGAGAGCTTGGATGCTTGGGTAGACTCCTAGCGGCCATCTAGGCGAACAGCTCCCACTGTTCTACCTTGGATGCTTGCTTGGAGATTTGTGGGCGAGGGGGTGGCGGGTCATTTTTTTTCTCTCTCTTTCAGCTTGAAACAAGAGAAGGGTGCTAACTCTCTTTAATTAGTCGTTGTCCTCTATTTGAAACATAATAATTGCGTACATTCCTCTTGGTATCCCCTCAACTCCATACATATCGCACCCTTGTTACAATAGTGTCGTAACTCAAAAACATATTTTTTTCAGAAAACACCAAAAACAGTTTTTGAAAACTTGGCTGAAAACTGTTTTTTTGTGTTTTCTGAAAAAAAAAATGTTTTTGAGTTACGACACTGTTGTAGCGAGGGTGCGATATACATATAGGACATTGAATTTCCCTAGCTCTTCTCTCCAGAATTAACAGACATGATATTCTTAAGACCCAGAGGCATACACTGAATGTAAAAAAGAGAATTCACTCCTCAACAGCTCTGCATCCACTCACGACTCATGAGGAGGAAAAAAGAAGAAAAAGAAAAAAAGATCCTAGTTATCCACGCGTGCAACCCGCCTGCTATCCTTGCCAGTCGCTAGGCACCTATCTACCCTCCAGCCCATCCTAGCGCTAAGCTAGCCACCTCCG
The DNA here is from genome assembly GCA_038030265.1 of Corythucha ciliata. NCBI lineage: Eukaryota > Metazoa > Arthropoda > Insecta > Hemiptera > Tingidae > Corythucha > Corythucha ciliata. The sequence continues at coordinate 17,854,900 of CM075943.1, forward strand.
GTGCGGACGCGGCCTATCTCCTACACAGTGACACTCCAAAACATTGTAAAGCTCCAACCACAATTTAGGCACAACCACAGCAGAAAAAAAAATGGCTAAACGAACGTGAACAGTTGGTCGGTTTACGTTAAAAGTTGGCCTAACCCACTGACGCTGTGTAGCTTAGTTAGGCGTCCAAAGATTAAGGGTCTTGAGGGGTAATTCACGCTCGCCACCTGTTGTCTTTTGGGTAACAGGCCCCAATAGATTTTCTCGTATTTACAATAATTACAGTATTGAAATTAAGATTATTTCTGGGGAGAAGGCGTTGGCCTTGGAGAGTTCGGTAATTCTTCCGGACACGAGTACCTCCAAGGTTAGGCGTCCTGAGTTCTGCGCCTGGAGCCCGCGGCTGACGACCTGCTAGCATCCCTTCGTGCTGTTGACAGAGTCGTGGTCGACGGGTGAAGAGCGTTCTTTGACGCTGTCTGTAGATCCTGTGGTCTGACGGTCGGTTAGCGCCCTTGGTGCTGTGGTTAGGTCCTCTGGGTCGTCTGTGAGCACCCCTCGACGCTGTCTGCAGATCCACTGGGTCGACGTTCGGTTAGCGCCCTTGCGCTTGCACTAGGTCCTCGGGGCAAGGCAACAAACGATATGATGACGGTTCCGTTCATGGTCGGGTCACGTGAAGTTGGCCGCACTTATAAAATCGTGTTTCAAAATGCTAAACAAACAATAATTTTGGCTAAACAAACGTAAACAAGCGGTAAACAAACAAATAGGACTGTTTTCGCGGTTTTTTTATGCGTTAGGGGTCGGGTCAGGTTCACGTGCATAAGACCTCCAGGCACTATGTAATGCTTTTTCTCCTTCTTTTTTCCATTGTTCCATTTCTCGGCCCGCAAGAAAGGTCGGGCCCCAGGGTAACAGGCCCAGGGCTCCCGCCCCTTCTCGGTACGTTCGTCCTTCTGTGTGTGCTTGTCTCGAACCAAATTTGAGCATTCCCTCGCCCCCACCATCCCCTAGTCATTTCATTATCAAATTCGGTCCACAGGGACAATAAGTTGGCTCTTAAAAATACTGATTTTTGCCCCCGCCATCCAGAAAACACACCCGCGGCCCAGAATCAGCCAACTCGACACCGTGATCTGGTTGCTTAGGCAAACAATTACTCGTTGACAGTCTTCCCGCTATTAAAATAGGGCATGATCCAGAAATGGGGTCATAATTGGGGCAGAACTGGAGTTCCCCCTTCACTGGAACTCAACTCGAGTGTTTACGCGCAAAATTTCCCCCAATGGATAATCTTGGGCTCAACACTCGCGTTTTCCATTATTTAAATAGTCAAAAATAACTATTTGAACGTTTTTCCTCAATTTTAACGCCGAAATAGCTCAAAAAGCGGTGTTTAGCCCTGGGGTGCGTCGTTTTTGATGAACGACATCGTTAACCGAAGGAAGTGAATCGGCCCTTGGTTTTTTCTCCTGCTTTATTGGTTTATCCTTTCACAGGCATTCTTTTCATTTATGATTTATAAAGTTAGGAGGGGGGCACAGTAGACGTAATTATAGAACTTTTTAAGAGTTAAAAGTTTCATTTTACTGACGTTTGATGAAAATGATATAAAGCACCTAACTAGACTTTATTGCGGCAATAAACCAATAATTTATTTATTAATTTATTTCAATCTTTGTTGACTTTACCTCATATTGTCGGAAAGGTTGCTGCTAAAGACATTATTGAGCCCTCCCTTTCACCCCTTCGCATTCTGCGTGATTTTCACTTTCACGGCCTGATTCTCAAAGTCTTGAAGGTTCGAGTCTAACTTACGAGAAGGGTGAGTCTGAACTTAGCCAACGCGTTGGGTTTGCGAAACCTTTAAGATCATAAAGTTTGGTCGCCATAAACAAAGTTTATAATACCTCGAGAAATGCGCCATTAAAGTCCCTTCCTACTACCCCCTACCACCCGTCCTGTCACCCCCTCACCGGTTTCTCATCTCGGGGCTTTTCAAACGCGACAAATTCCCATTTAAATAATTGCACGCCACCTGGTGTTATAGGAGGGGGAGTGTGAGGGAGCGCGGCTCTTTTAATGAGGTCGATATCAGTGTTTCATGGAGCGCATCAAGTCTTTGTTTAAGGCCATAATAACGTGTGTATCCTATGTAAATTGAACTTGAGGGTAATTATCCCTTTTAAAAGTTGAAAAGAGAGGTTTGGGGTTAAAAACGCGTTAGCGTTTGGGGGGGGGGAGTGGATTTAATGTAGCAGAAAACCACCGCCCGAGAAGGGATGTAAATCATTGAATATCCCGAACAATATTTCTCACCGACTGGCCTAATATTAAGAGGGAAACTCGTCGTTAAACTCTTTTCCCACCTCCGCTTATTCATTTTTCTCCCCCCCCCCCTCTATTCAGGAATCATCATCATCTTTCGAGGTTATTATTTTACTCTTCAAGAGCATCCTTAAAGATTTCAACCTCACCCTTTATATTTCATCCCATTACAGTTGTCTTGAGAAGGAAATCCACAAGAGCACTGTAGTGAGTAGGGGGGGGGGAGGCGCTGTCCGTCGCAGGAAAAGCAATAAGTTGACAAACGAGGGCTCGCTACTCCTACTTCAAACAATTTTTATACGTCTCCTGCAAAACGCTGAGTCGACGTAAACAAATCACGTCCTTAAAGAAGGTCCGCAACTTCTTTTCAACTCATTATTACTACTATTGGAAAAGCTTTGCACCACCATGATGTGGTGAGGGGGCCAGGGGGGTCCTTCCTTCCTTTATGTCATGCTGCACTTATTTTCCATGTAGAGATTTATATCGCCGTCTCTCCTGAGAGTTTCTTTCACTTAAAAGCCTTCCTCTTACCCCGCCTCATCCTACTGTTGAAAAAGGTCCATTTTGTTGTTACACGTGTCGCACCTTTAAAGATTTCGGTCCTCCTGGGTAATGTATTGTATTCATTTATTACAAGAAGTACAGCTTGAATGTATAGGTTGAAGAGAATGGGAGGAGGTATAGCGATAAGGAAAAAGAGGAAAATGTTTTCGGATTCGACAGCTTTTGCTGTACCCTCACACACCTCTCCCCCTCACCACCAAGGCTCGCCCTCGTAATAATAGCTTGCTCAAAAAAAAAAAAAAAAAAAAAAAAAAAAAAAACCTCTGGAGGCAAGGGTTGAGCATGGGGGCATGAGGTTATTTATTTTTATTTCCCGCTGTTTTCTTCCGTCTGCTTAGGAAGTGCTTCTCTGCCACGCTAACTCGTATTACTTCTTTCTCTTTTTTTTTATTTCAATTTTTTCTCTCTTTTTCTGTTAACAGGATGCTGTTTTGTTACCTTCTACACAAGAAAAGCAGCGCTGGAGGCACAAAACGCTCTTCATAACATAAAAACATTGCCCGGGGTGAGTTATTATAATTTTTTTTGTCTCATTTATCCCTTCCAATTTGATTTGCATAAGAACGAAGAAGTCTTTTAATAACAAAAATTAACATTTTAATCAACCAAAGTACAAAAAAGGAGAAAATAGGCCCTCAACAAGTGTTTATTGTTGAGATTTAATTTTTCAGCTTGAAATGCCAAGTTCGGCCGAATTTTGTGCCCCATTTTTCACACGAAAACGAACGGGCAAGTGGGGCATGAGTCATGTCAACAGAAAAAAATAAATTGCTCGTTGCTGTGCAAACAAATTCGCAGTCGAGTATACGCCCCAGTTTTGTTATTCTTTAAGCGAAAAAAAAAAATGAAATCGGATATGAGAGAATGGTGCGGACAGAGTGATCTTTTTTCAGTTCTGAAATGTTTAAGAATTTCCCACAGGGGCAATATTTAAATTGCCAAGTAAAGCGGACGCCCTCTATATGCGCACTCTCAAGTAAGATAAATGGGAGTTTTAGCCTATCTCTTTTCCTTCTAGCACCACCCCACCACCCCTACAGCAATGAATTTTGCCACGAGGGAAGGAAAGCGATAAAAATGGTCTTTTGATATCAGGAGCACTCCCCCCCTCTTACCAACTTCATCGGCCCTACCGGTCCAGCATTGGAGAGAACGTTCACAAGGGACTGGACACCGGCTCTTGGTGTTATGGGCGTAGGTTTGGATAAGGGGATGAAGTAGCTGGGACGTTGCATGAATCACTGTATAAGCCCCCCCCCCCCAGCGGTGTCATTCAAGGCTGTGGGGGTCTTGGAAAGGTGGAGTGTTGTGTAGGTGGTGTGTGGTCCCTTGGAATTTGTCTGTAATACGTCCAAAGGCTATTGTGTAGGTGAGTTATTAGAACATTAAGAAAGCTATTGAGGGGGCCATTGTAAGCTCCAAGAACTGGACTTCGACGTATTAAGAAGGGGTGAAGTAGAAAGGTACTGAAAGAGGGGAAATGGAATTTCCTTTTTCAAAAGTTTACACTGCATTGACCAAACAACACTCGAGCGATTTCCACCTTTTATGGGCTCCAAGAAATAACAGCCCCCCCCCCTTTTAAGAGCTTCTGTTTACTCCATATAAAAACCTGCATGAGCAGAAATTCAGAAAACCGATTAACACCTTCTCACAAAACCGTTAAGCGCTGTCTAGCGCTTGGGTGAGCTGTGGTTGGCACCTTTCTCGTCGAGGCACTGAGAAAAATCCTTTAAATGGCCTTATAGAACCATAAGGAAAAGAACAAAATGGACGACATCACATTTTCGTGGGTTTCCTCAACGCGAAAAACTCAGTTGGACTCACATCGGGTAGTCAGCCCAGGCTTTATAGAGTTGGGTGGTCGCGCCTGTCGAGGGGGCGTCTCTTTCACCACACCCCATTCTATCGGCGATATCCTTTCATGTCCCATCGCTGGGAAAAAGACACCTGAATCGACATTCCCGCTCCCGCCGTTGCGTCAATCGAAGGAGAGGGCGACGACCATTTTTGCTTTGACGCCCCCAAGAAAGTGAAGGTGTCGATGACGACTCATGCAAAAAAGGGCGCTTTGACAGTTCAAATATGTCACGGATTTGACACTCACAGAACTCGATTTACAGTTGCAAACACCAAACGCCCCTGTAGCCTTATAAAAAGCGGTTCGCCTGTTTGGATCTTTCTGAAACTAAATTTTGTGAATCCCGCGCGCGTCAGAAACTAATTTTACAGGGAAAAAGGCCAACTTCACGTGATTTCACACTTATTTACAACGGTGAAACTTCCATCAGCGTATTGGATCATTTTAAAGAGGAATCTCGCGGATGTGGTTCCTTTCAAAAACAAAATTCCGCAGGGTGCCCATTCAAAGAGCAATTTCACAGAGTTGCTTACTTCAAAACCAATTTCGTGGGGCTACTGGCTCCCTGTAAATTCGCAAGTTCGCAGGGCTATGGCTACCGGAAAAAGCAATTTGACAGATTTCGCTGTCCCAAAACCCATACTTCACTCTGTTGACCCATTCAAAAAGCAATTTCGCGGAGTTGGCCTATTTTAAATACCAATTTCAGGGGTCTGGCTCTTTTCAAAACCAAGGTTGGCCTATTCAAAACAAAGTTCGCGAAGTTCTCTCGCCCAAAAGAGCAATCGCGCGAGATTCGCTGCCTTGAAAAACAAATATACATATCGCGCAGCTGGCCCATTTATGGAGTCAGCTCATTCAAAATCAGTTTGGCGGAATAGGTTGACCCCAAAAAGCAATTTCGTGGCTTTCGCCGCCACAAAAACCTATTTTCGCACTGTTGACCGGTTCAAAAAGCAATTTCGCGGTGTTGCCTCTCATTTTAAAGAGGAATTTCAAGGGTCTGGCTCCTTCCAAAAACAAAATTTCGCTGGGTGGGCCCTTCCATTCAATACTGATTTAGCGGGATCGTGCCTCATAAACCAATTTCGCGGCTTTTAAATTGTTAGTAGAAGTGCTTAAACTACGAGGGTTAGTTGGGTTTTAGTTGGTTTTCAGTTGGGAAACCGAACGCTGAAGATGGCGAGCGGCCAAAACCAATCCGTTTTTGACGAACCTCAACGAGGGAAGACAGAAAATGTAGGCTCCTACGGCTACAGTTTTATGCGTGCAATTTCGCGGCTTTGGAACACTCGAAAAAAAGTCCAATTTCGTGGACTTCGAACACAATTTAGCGGGGCTTTCTCCTTTTTTAAAAAAACATTGCGCACTGCTGATCCATTCATAAGGCAATTTTGTGGAGTTGGCTCCTGAAAAACAAATTTTGCGAGGTTAGCTCACCTAGAAAAGCAAATTTCGCAGTAATCGCCGTATCAAAAACAAGATTTCCCTTATAAAAGAAGCAAGTAGGGGCAAGTAGGCGGCAATAAGTTTGGAACAAACGCTAATTTTCGTGACTAAAACTGTGAAAAAGCGCTCATTCGTGGTTTCTCGACGCACCTTTCAGACCATAATTTAGAAAAAATCGCTAATTCGCTGTGTTTAGAAGCAATTATACAGCTGAAATGTTTTTAAAAAAACCTTCAAAGTGCTGCTTTTGGGACAAGCCCACAGCTAAAATTAGGAAAATGCGCTATAACAAGGATAAACAGATGAAAAAAACAAAAAAGTTCTCTGACGATGCCTTCAGCACAAGAAGGCGAAAGCTCAGGAAACGAAGAAGTTGAAGAAGAAAAAAGCCAAAACCCTAAAAATATAACATTAATCAAGTTGTATGGCTTAAAAACTAATAATATTAATAAAGATGAAAAAAAATCGCTTATTCGTGGCTAAAATTGAGAAAACGCCAATCCGTAGTATCTGAAGGATATTTTGAGGCTAAAACTGAGAAAAGGTGCTAATCCATAACAGAAATTGAAACAAAAATTGCCAAATTGCCAATGTGGGGCTGAAATTGAAAAGAAAAAAAAAAAAGAAAAAAAAAACTAATTCACGGCTAACATATTTAGAAAATCACTAATTATCGCGGCTAAAATTATGAAAACCAATAAAATTCAGCTGAAATCGAATAAAAGTATCAATTCGCTGCTAAAAATCGAGGAAATAAACGCCCATTTGGGGCAAAATGGAGAAAAATCGCTAATTCATGGGATAAAAACGCTAATAAATACGGTAATATTCAGTACAAATTAAGAAAAGTTGTGAAGACTATTTATTTGTTGCAAAATTTGATTTAAAAACGTCAATTCACGGCTATTGGTAAATAATGACAATTCATGGCTGAAATAAAGAAAAAGCAGTAGTTTAACGCTTCGTAAAAATTATATTTCTTGTTTATTTTAGAGACCAAGGGGCCTCGTAAAGTTAACCGCTCCCAGCCCCGATGGGTGTAGGCCCGCCAGTGGATTTTTTGTGGTTGAAGCTTGTTCGCGGTTCGCACTTTCTTGCTTATAGTTAGAGCTTATTTGTGGTTCCAGCTTTTCGATATTTCCTCTATTTCGAGATTCCATGTGGTTTAAGGTTTTCCATGGTTCGAGTCTTCTTGTGGTTCGAGCATTCTTGTGATTTGAGATTCTTCCTGTTGGTTCGAGATTTTTGTGGCTCACGTTCTCTTGTGTTTCGAGATGTCTAGAGATTCGATCGTTTTTGTGGTCTGAACTTTTTGTGCTTGGAGGTTTTTTGTGGTCCGTGCATTTTCGTGGTTCGCGCTTTTATTGCGTACGGTTGGGGCTTATGTGTGCTTCGATCTCTTTTGTGATCCGAGTTTTTTGTGGTTCGAGCTTCTCGTGGTTCTAATGTTTTTTCGAGATTTCCTGTAGTTTGAGATTACATGTGGTTTGACCTTTCCGTGGTTCGAGACTTCTTGTGGTCCGAGCTTTTTGTGGTTCAAGCTTTCCTGTGGTTCAGGATTTTCTGTGACTCGAGCTTTACCTGTTGTTTCGAGATTTTTCGTGGTTCCAGTTTCCTGGCGGTTCAAGCCTTCTTGTGGTCCGAGCTTTTTGTGGTTCGAGCTTTTTTGTGTTTCGAACTTTCTTGTGGTTTGACATTTCCTGTGGTTCGAGCATTCCTGTTGTTTAGAGATTTTTTGTGGTTCGAGCTTTTTTGTGCTTCGAGATTTCCTGTGGTTCGAGCTTTCCTTTTGATTCGAGATTTTTCGTGGTTCCCATTCTCTTGCGGTTCGATCTTTTTTTGTGGTTCGAGCTTTCTTGTGGCTCGAAATTTGAGTGAATCGGCACCAAGAGCCAAAATTATTTGTTTCATGGCTGATTGGATCAACATTTTGCCGAATTTGGAACTTCTCCTCTTCCTCCTCCTCGGACGCATGCTCCTGCCCTGGGGAAAACTTTTGTTTTCTTCAGGTTCATGGGAAATTCTGGCCTTAAAATTATGGGATGACGTAAACAGTTCTCTTGGCCGGACAGGAAAACAATTCGCCCAAAAAGTTGATTTTTCCATGAAAGAGTGTCTTATTTTATTTGAGACTGCCTTGTACGTGAGGGGGGAGGGTTTGTAGGTTCCGCCCCTTTTAGGTCTGATAAGTTCTATAGTGGGCTGCAATTATGTCTAACAAAGAGAGAGAAAGTGATTTTGAGGCGCTTAATGTGCAAGTGATTCGTTAAGAAAGTGACGCCTTTTGGTGCCCTAAAGACACGCGTAATTAAATAACATCAAACTTGAAAAGCCATTTGGCGGCTGCGTTAAAGAATTGGCTCAAGAAGTGAGGTAAACATTTTGTGTTTTCTTGTTTACTCGAGAGCCTCTATTCAAAAGTTGTAAAAAGATACGTCGAAATTGGGGTGGAGTGTTGTACGAAGGTTTGCGGTTATTGCGAGCTCAAGCTATAACCATTAGTTCGTTCGTTGGCAAAGGGTGGTGGATATATATACTTGCGAGGAATGCCCGTAGGGGCTTTTCACTTCTTCAGCGAAGAAACGCTCAACCATTCAGGCAGTCATCATTCCTAAACACATCGTGGGAGAGGGGGGAGGGGCTTGAAAGGCCGCGTGGAAATAAGATATTGACTGTGAGATGAGGAGATGAAGAAAAAGAAATGATGATGGAGGAGTTTTGGAAAGGGACGAATAGTGGAAGAAGGGGTTGGAATGAGATTTTACTCAAAGGGGAATGAACTGAAATTGAAGAGGTTTTTTTAGTTTATTCAGAGCACGAAATCCAACCCCTAAAAGTAAGTATCGCGAATGCGATTTAACGAAATGGGAAATTGTTATTAAACGATCCTGCGTAATTACGAACATTATATTTAGTCGTTCAATTCAAATGTAACATTGTCGAGGAACATGTAGCCTAAAAACGCTATCCAACTAGCCAACAGAAATTATTGTTTTGGGTGTAAAAAGAAGAAAAAGAAGACTCCAAGTTATTCCACTCCTATCGCACCCTAGCCCACAGTTTAATTGCCTAAGGGATTTAATTGAAATGACCCTTCTCGCAAGCTTGAAGGCATTGACAAGCTTTTAGTGGTTGGAGGGTGAAGGGAGAAGCGCGTGGACGCAATCAGCTATATCTGGAGGAGTATTGATCGGTCGTTCAAAATAGGTGCCAATGAAATTCGGAGGCCATTTGGGAGTGAAAGCGAAGGGGGGGGGGGTGCGAGAGAATTCCAGTAGGGCGAAAGGTGACAGGAGAAGTAATGAATGATGGGAGAGGACGGGGGAATGATATTCTGAATTGCGTTTCAGAAAGAATCGAATCTGTTTTACCAGTTTCTATGAAAATGATGAGAGGGTGCTCTGAGTGCTCCGTTTTGAAAACAAACAACGCATTTTTTGCGGGTTATTTTACTACGTTTCATCCCATCAAACCCCCCTCTCAACCGTTCCCATCAACTTTTCATATCGCACAATAAGTTCAGAGAGCTTTTTGTTCTGTGAAGGTTTACACGTCATCTTTTAATTAGAATGCTGTCACTGTCAATGGAAAAAGGGTGCGCGATATTGTTCAGACGTTGAATAGGCGGAAGAAAGAAGAACATTTCCGAGCAAGGAATCCAAAGTTAAGTAACTTTGTGCCGTAGAAAGCTGGATGAAAGTTGATGAGAGTGAAGAATACAGCACAAAAACTCTCATCTTGACTTTGACTCTTGGTTGACTATACAATTTGCAAGGTGCGGGCACGCCCAAGTTCACTCCTGCAGACGCTTTCACGGTGGGTCCACGCATTGTTTCCGCAAGCCGTCAAGCGCTCTACGACTATAACAAAAGACAGTCACGTTCTGGGAAGTCCCTTAAAATATTGAGAGGTTTAAACCCTCCTAGCTTTCGTCGTTCTAAAAAATCCGATGTATTGTTTCAAGAGTCAAAATTCATTTTAAATTGAGGAGTCCCAAAATCCTTCTCTGAATCGCACGATGATCCATAAGAAGTGCGCCGAGTGTCTCCAATGCGGTCGACTAAAATATCCCGATCAAAACAGTACCCACCACTGATACGGTTGTCGTCTTCGTTTACTGCTCTATGTCTGTTCCCTCCCCCTCTTCCCCATTTCCACGTCAAGTCCAGGCCGATATTTCTTTTATTCACGAGAAAACTTCAGCTCTTCCCAATGTTTTTTTTTTTTTTCTGGGAAAGAAATAAAGTTATTGTTGTATGACAATGCCATATAAGAGACGTCGTGGGGAGTGTAAAGAATTTTCAGTGGAAAAGGAGATGTGTTGGTGGTTTATGGGAGGGGGGGGTGAAGAACGAACAAACAACTCCCGTAAATTGCCCAGTTTTGAAAGTGAGTTAGACCCTCCTCCCCTTATCATTCTGGAATTAAATGGAGAGCTCTGGAACTGGGGGAAAAACTCTAAAAAGTGTTGTTTTTTTTTTCGTCAAAGCTATGAAACTTTTATAGTGGATATTTTCGAAGCATCGACGTCACCTCCTTCTTATCAATTTGACCACATCTTCTAACCATTACCCCCTTCCACACACACTCACACCCTCACCTTAGCACTTCTCAATAGTTGTTCATGAGCGTAGTTGGAGAATTTTCGATTGTGGGGAGGGGCGCTCATACAATCACCGCCTTCTGCTTACACACACGCACATTGATACTGTGGACGACCTCACGAAAAGAAGAGAAGCGTGTAATTGACATCAGTAGTAAACATAGCAGGACAATATTTTCAAATTTCAATGATAGTCCAGTAAACGAGTGTTCAAAAAGGTGGTCTAGAGGGAATGAGCGAAAGCAGAAATTTTGACTCCGGAACCATGTTTGGACTAGTTAGGAGGTAAACATACTAAAAGTCCCCACCCCTAGGAGGTGAGCCCGAGTGGGGGGAGCACAAAGAAGGTACCATTTTTCGGATTTTCAGTGATATCTCGAAAACAGACAAGGCAAAACTTTTGTGATAACCAATTAAAGCTGACATAAATATCAGAAACTTGTGTCAGATGCATGTTTCACTAATTCCTAACCTTTCTCGAAATACATGCCCCGCAAAAGTAAAAATGTCCGAAAAAAAATTTTATTCCACGTTTTCCGTTGAACATTCTTTTATATCGTCTAAACCGTTTATCCTAGGAGAAAGCCCTAAGGAAGGAAGTTTTAGAGGATTTAATTATCTAACATAAACATACATACATAAACAAATATATACTGAACAGGTCAAAAGTTACACGAGTTTTAAAAATGTTGGCCAATTTCAACTTTTTTGGTTGAACTGTTGTGAAACTTCAAGAATGGTATACATTTTCTCAATAAAGTTTTAAAGTTGAGAGACAGGTATGGAAAGGAAAACACCTGTAGTGTGAATACACACTGCTTTACCAGCTCAGGAATATGGGAAACAGGTGCTTTTTAAGCTGGTATTTACGGTGCAAACAAGATGGATACCTCCCTCAACACCAATCGTCTCTAATGCTTCCTAAAGTCTGCGTCGATCATCAAACCTGGCATTTCATCCCTCCTACTAACCGAGGGAGTCACCCAGGAGCACAGTTTCCGGCCTCAAATTTTGTTTGGAAATGCATTGAGCCCTAAAACTGGGGATGGGATCAGAACAGCAACAGCCACCTTGTTCCCATTCAAACCAAGCAACCAGCTCCACTGCACCGGTATACTACACCCTCAATCTTATATTATTTCGTCGGTGTATTACCGACCGCAGCAGTGGAAAATTTGAATGCAAGAAGGCATCGATGTCGTGCTTCAAAATCTGTGAAGCTGCCACTTGACGATCAGGAAAAGGGTGATGATGATGATGACACGGATACAGTTTTAGTGCCATCGCTCAAGAGACTAGTGACCTGGACGAACAACGGGTTTAAATCTTCCTCCCCTCATAAGTGGAGTGGTCTATTATTTGAGTTAATCTGATATGTTCAGACTTTTCATATACCTACTAAATTTACGTTCAGCGTGAGCAGAACATGCATATACGTATATGATACGGTGAAAGACCGACGGCTGGTAAATCTTAGCATTTACGAGTGAATCCTAGCGTTCACCCGCGACGTTCGTTAAAGTTCAAATGATTTATGAAATTCGGACTTGGGCCCGGGCCGAACACATGGGATTGAAGTTCTGTTCTCTAAACTGAGCTTAGGAGCTTAAACTCCAATCAGAATTTTTGGTATTTTGAATACAAATTCGTTTAAACCCAACGCAAAGTTTAACGCAAAACGCAATGCTTAAACAGACATTGTCGAGACCTAACCCTCCTTATACCACTAGAAATACAAGAATGGTAAAATTCCGAAATTCCTGGAATATAGTAAGATCATCGGACTTTTACTAGACAGTTTTGGTACGTAATCACCGTGCGGTGTTGGTCCACAATTCGACCACGCAAGCCCTCCTACGTCATTGAAATCCCTCCTCCGCCAATCAACTTTCTCACGGCTCATTACCCCTTGAAATGAACTGATAAAAGGCAGAGAAGTTTTGACCTGTTCAATATAAATTTGTTTATGTACTTACAATTTCCAAAGATAATTAAATCCTCTAAAACTTCCTTCCTGAGGGCTTTCTCCTAGGATAAACGTTTTAGACGATATAAAAGAATGTTCAACAGAAAACGTGGAATAAAAATTTTTTTTCGGACCCGCAAAAGATCAGTTTTTCCTCAATTTGACCTGTATATGATCCCTTTTTCACAATTTTAGCCACAAAAATTCCACCAATCAACAACAAACGGTGACAATTTTGCCAATGCGCTTTCCCCCAATTTGAGTCGCAAATTAGTGCCTTTTCCCAATTCTGCCTTGATCAATTTGTCCCCCCTTTCAAATTTTAGTAGTGAAAAGGTCCAAATAATGCGCAAGTTAGCGAAATTTCTTAAATTCGGCCCGGACTTGGCATCGCGAAACCGCAAATTAGTGTATTTTCTTAATTTCAACCGCGAATAATGAGATTTATTTCTCATTAAGTTTAACGTGAATCAGCGCTATTTCTCAATTTTAGGCGTGAATGGGTGGTTTTCCTCAGTCTTAGCCGCAAAATATCCTTTTCTGTGGATTTCATCCGCGAACGAGAACTTTTTCTCAAGACGTGCACCCCCCCCCCCCCCAACAACCAACTATAGATCCGTGCCTGCCCACGCCCCTGGCTGTCACCTGCTAAAAAACATTTTAGCAATTCCGCACTCCCTAAATCGCCGTTTTCACGGATTTTACTCATTGAAAACCCATTTTCGCTGGGCCTGCCTCACCAGAAAAGCAATTTTAGCCACTAGGATGACACTTTCGCGATTCTGGCTCGCTAAGACGCCATTTTCGCGGGTATTTTACTCACAATTTGGAGGATTTTGCTTGCTGAATAAGACCAATTTCGCGGATTTTGCACCCCAATACACAATTTTCGCAGGTCTTGCCATCTATAAACCCAATTGCTCTGATTTCACTGACAAAAAACTATTTTTTCGATTATGGCTCACTAAAACGCTATTTTCACTGGTCTGGCTCATTAAAAATCCAATTTCGTGTGTTTGACTTTTTAAAACCGCAATTTCTCCGATAATATCGCTCACTAAAAACCATTTCCGCGGTTCTGGCTGTCTATGTCGACAATTTTGCGGTTTTTACTCGAAATGTTTTTGGCAATTCTTGCCCACTAGTACTCTTTGTGAGTCTGGCTCATTTAAAGCCTAATTTTGAGTATTTTGATCACTTTGAAAACTTTGTTGGGGTGAAATTGTCACTTATAGATCCTGTTTTGCGGTATCAGGGGGAAAAAGGCGTTTTATAGACGAAGGAATCAGATTCTGAGGAGGCTTTTCAGACTTACTTATGAAAAGTTAGTTTCTTGCACAAGGGGGAAAAACAGTTTCCAAGCCCCTTCGTTAGTGTCCAGGCCAATTTGTCATCTTCTAGACCGATTTTACAGTTTACAGTCCACTTTGTCAGTAGCCAAGTCATTTATTGTCAGTTTCCTGGTTACTCAGCGAGTTTCCAGGTCACTTTGTCAATTACCAAGTCATTTTGTCAGTTTCCAGGCCAGTACGTGCCAGTTTCCAGGAGAATTTGTCTGTTACCCGGCGGCTTTTCAGTTTCCAGGTCTTTTTGTAAGTTTTCAGGCCAATTAGCCTGGTTTTAGGTCGCTTTAAGCGGCGTTCAAGCGATACCGATACTATATCGTTTCGATATCACTTTTAGATATCGCATTTTCATCAGTTGTTTCTAACTGTTTTAGACGCTTCGCGATATTGAAACGACGTGGTTAATGAATTCCTCAATCAAAGCTGGATTGACAAATGTAGCAGGTCACAGCCAAAACGCCCCTAAAACAGGCCTAAAATGGAACCGTTTTGCCTTGTCCTTGGTTTTGGTTGATCTTGACGACAACGATTTGATTAATATATTCGTATCCGGATATTCGCGATCTCTTAGCCATTGCTGAGTAGTAATGCTAATGACACTGTCGCCCATTCCTCGCCCCCTTATGAACGTCTCGTTCTGTTGAACCTCAAGTTTGGTCGGATAAAGGTAGGGAATAGTGCGCCACATTAAACGCCACAGAGATTGAGTGTGTGTGAGTTGGGAGAGAGGTAGAGATTCAGTGTGTCGTGATTTGGATGTGAACCCCTCCACCATCCTCAAATCACTCCTCTCGCCAAAACCCCGCTCACTCCGGCCACATCCTTCCTATACGTTTTGAATATGCAACAGCCCGCAGGACTTCTCCCCCCCCCTCCGAGCTTTGCATCGCCATCCTAGCAGATCACTCGCATTTACTTCCGAGCTCTCATCAGTTGAAGGCGGGGACGCTCTGCACCGTCGCGTCGCCCGCTCCTCAACAACAACAACCCCCCCCCCCTCACACCTTTACTTCCTCTCGATCAACGAGAGAGAGCCGTATGCTTCCCTAAATCCCTTCACCTCCTCACAACACACGAACAAGCCACCGTACGACAGATTCTAGTTAAAGTGGAATTCGTCATCATGGGAAAGGGATGATGTATTTTGAGTGTGACTCAAGTGGGCAAAGAAGGATGAAATGTTTTTAACGGGATTTTCGTTGGATTGTTTCACAATTAGCTTTTTCGAGAAAGGTATACGAGCATAAATAACTAAAAATATTGTTACAATCTACTCATTAGAAATGAAGTGTGTGATAGAGTTGAGTAAAGAGCGCATAATTCCAAAGAACGCGTGAAAACACATTTAAGAAAACGTGTATTTTCATTTTTCCGAAGGTAAGCACAGCACAGGAGAAGTGAAGTTGTGTTATCCTTCACTCTCCCCGTTATGCCAGCCCGCATCACAGTCGCGTTTTGCGGGCCCTCACCCATCGCCGGAATTGTAAGAGCCAAAACATGCAGGTTTTTAAAGAATATGTCGAATTTCTGAAATATCTGAAGTATACAATGGTTTTTGCCGTAAAAATGATAATTTCGGAGACTCTGGGCTGGGGAGGACGAGAAACTTCATTTTAATATGGGACGACAACAGCAGTTCTATAGTGATATAAATCGCTAAATAGGTAAATACGTCAACTTCTAGCGTCACAAAACTCGCAGTTTCATACCAAAGCTGATAATGTGTCCATATCACGACACAACTAACTATTCCGCTCATGGAACAGAAAAACTGGCTATTTAGCCCTCTAAAAAATTAATTATTCGACGCTAAAACATGCCTCTTTATTTACCCGCAGCTGACCTACTTTCTCCTGCTGAAATTTCAATTCCACGCGCTACTAGGGAACAAAAATGCGCATATCAATACTACAAGCGGTCCTTCGATCTTTTACACAGAATTTAGAAGGAGCCTGAAAATCCACGATGACCCCCTCCCCCCTGCCGATCAGTTGAGGATTTTGTCTTTTAAAACTGGCAATCGACCCTCGAAATCGTTGACCTTGATAAGACAGATTAATCTCGTGTAACCATTGGGGATAGGATGAATTCCTGTTTCTAGCTACCAGTCTATAGTTAATGGGCGTTTTTGGACGCTTTGGCCCGTTTTGTGACGGGCCGCACGAGTTTTCCCGTGGAGAGCATTGTCATTGGCCGCGCAATCGAAAGTTCTGTAATTGACAGACGAGACTAGGCGCGGAAATATCTACGAGGCTCCCAGGCCCATATTGATGAACGTTCCTTGAGGTTCCCTCTGGCCAAGGAATCGTTGAGAACAGTTTCGATTACAATGAAAACATCTTTCCTAACGAATTTCAGGGGATCCTTAGTTTCAACGAACGTTCATAATCTAACAGTGCAAAAAATCGCTGATTCGCCGCTAAACAGAGAAAAATCCATGACTAACATCAGTGCAAAAATCGCAAATTTGCAGCTAAAATTGAAAAACATCGGTCTTTCGCGGTTTGAATAAAGGACATCGCGAAATTGAGACAAAAAACCGGTAAAAAACCACCGGTAACAACCCGTTCACCGGTAAAAATGATTAAAACGCTGATTCGCGACAAAAATGTAGTGAAAAACTAGTTTGCAGCTCAAATTATGAAAAGCATTCGCTAAAGCGATCATTTGCGACTACAACTAATAATAACGTTGATTCGCGTCTAAGACGGATAATAACGTTAATTTGCGGCTAATATTGAGTGAAAAAATTATTCCTAGAGCTTGCCGAATTGCTAATTCGCTACCGAAATTGAGAAAAACCGCTTATGCCCGGCTAAAATGGAGGAAACGCCAATTCGCGGTTTCTTGAGGCAACTTCGCGGCTAAAATTGAAAAAATGCGGCCATTCGCGACTAAAATTGAGAAATAAAACCAATTCGTGGCAGACACTGAGGAAAAACGCCAATCGTCTATCAATCGTCGTTCGTAATCGTCATCGTCTTTTGTCACCAATCGTGAAAAGTTACCTAATTAGCTGCTAAAATGTATAAAATGCCATTCGCCACTAAAATTGAGAAAATCCCTGTTCACTGCTGAAATAGAGGAAAATGTTATAACGAACGCTAAATTGTACAGTATATCTCTTGACTATTTTATTGATAATAACGTTAATTCGCGGCTAAAATTGAGAGAAAAAAAGTATTCCCTACTTGCCGAAATTGGGACAACGCTTAGAATACCACAATTCGCAGCTAAATTGCATGACTGAGGCCTCGTTCTTCGTGAGCGAGTGTCGCGCGATTTCGGCGGTTTTTAAAAGCGTGTTGCTGATTTACAGCGGGAAACAGCTGGAGTGTCCTGTCTTTGGGCTATTTGCGAATAGGTGACAGCGCGTGTCATCACTTTTTTTCGAGCAACAGAGTCAAAAGTTTGAAACATTTGAAAATATCCCGCCCCGCTAAAAACGCAATAACTATCAGTTTTAGCCGCGAATGAGAGGTTTTTAGCCGGCGACTTAGTAATTTTTCGCAATTTTAGCCGCGAATTAACGTTTTACTTATTTTTCAACCGCGAACTCGTATTTTGTCTCGATTTCATCCACAAATCATCGTTTTTCTTCATTCTAAAGTTTTTTTCTCTCTATTTTAGTCGTAAATTAACGTAATTATCAGTTTCATCCGCGAATTTACATAATTATCAGTTTCAGCCGCGAGTTATCGTTATTATCAGTTTAAGCTGTGAATTAACGTGATTATTTGTTTTAGCCGCGATTGAGCACTTTTCAGGAGTGACTTGGCAATTGTTCACAATTTCTCCCACAAATTAGTTTTTTACTCAATTTCAGCAGCGAATCGCCGTTGTTCATAGTTACAGCCGTGAAAGAGCGCGTTTTCTCAATTTTAGAGGTGAATTAGCGATTTTTCCGCTGATAGCGATGATTTTTTCTTTTCCCTCAATTTTAGCCTCAAATTAACGTTATTATCAGTTTTAGCCGCGATTTAGCGTTGTTATCAGTTTTAGCCGCGCATAAGCACTTTTTTTTTAACCAGCAACTCAAATTTCATGCGAAAATCACTGTTTTTTCATAGTGTTAGCCGTGAAAGAACAAATTTTCGCTATTTTAGCGGTGAATTAGCAATTGTTTCACTGAAATTTTTTCATGAATGTTTATCTGTTAAACAGTGAATTAACGATTTTTTGATTGTTAGCCATGAGTATTTTTTCCCCTCAATTGTAGTCGCAAATTAACGTCATTATCATTTTTAGCCACCAATTAACGTTATTATCAGCTTTAGCCGCGATTTACCGTTATTGTCTGTTTTGGTCGCGAATGAGCACTTGTCAACAGCGATTTTTCAATTTGTCACAATTCCTGCCGTGAGAATTAGTTTTTTACTCGATTTTAGCCGCGAATTAGTGTATTTCTAAGTTTATAAGTTATGCGGTGAAAGAGCGCTTTTTCTCAAGTTTAGCGCCCAATAGCAATTTTTTCACTACTTGTCATGAATTAGTGTTTTCCCTCTAATTTTAGTTACGAATGAGCGCTTTTTCATCATTTTGTCGACTCGCCCCGGCGAATTGGCTTATTTTTCATTTGCAGCCATGAATTATAGCGCTGTGTTTTTTCAATTTTAGCTGCTTACTTGGCCCATGAACTCGAGTTTTTATCTTCATTTTAACCGTAAAACGGCCTCTATATACTGCGAATTAGCGATTTTGTCAAGTTTGGTCTGCAGAAGTTGCATCGAGAAATCGCAAAATAGCGCATTTTATAAATTTTAGCTACTATTGTACGCTTTTTTGTCATTTTACCCACGATTATAAGCGCTTTATCTAATTTTTAAGACGCGTACTTTCCCCAAGAACTGCACATTAGTGCCTCTTCTCACTTTTAGCTACCTTAAACTCTACAGAAACTAGAGTTCAGTATGTTTTCGCTACTTTGGCCGCAAAGTTGCCTCCAGAAACGCCGAAGTTGTGTTTTTTGGATTTTATCTGTGAATGATCGCTTTTGGCCGTGAATTATAGAGGTTTTCTCCATTTTAGCCGCGATTTACCACTTTTTTTGTTCACTTTCAACCTGTGAATCTCGGGGTTTTCTCAATTTTCTCAGCACACTTGCCCCAGGAACTTTCCCGTAAATGACAACCCCCCCCCCACCGCTTCGCCATGAACAATTGGCTGGCATGCGATGTGGGCGTTTGGAAAACCAATCTCGCGGATTTGGCTTTAAATGAAACCAATTTCATGGTTTTCGTTCCTTAATTCACGGGGGATTTGGCTGCTTCGCTCTTTAAAAAGTCTATTTTGCGGGTTTGAGTCGACAAAAATCAATTTGGTGCGGCTCCTACCTTCAAGAAACCGCTGTCCGGCCGCTCTCACCCACGCGAACGTCCATAGCATTAAAATACATGAAAATTGATTCTTTATTTCAGTCATTATTGAACGATTTTCACGATTGTATTCATAAGACATTCAGCTCATTGAGGAAAACACAGCCCAGAACGCGGCGTAGCTTGAAATTATAGTTTTTCAAAGTTCTGTATTTTCGGATAGTACCACAGAGATAGGATGGGGGAAGGGGTCTGGAGCGGTTGAAACCCAAAATCGATTTGAAACTTGCTTGGCACTCCAAACACCGCCTGTCACTTTCCTAACGAGCTTAAGTCCAGCTAGCTACCGAGAGATGCCAGACCAGCCTATTCTTGTTAATATAACAAAATTGCCTGGTTTTTTCCCTTTCCTCCGCCAACCTTGTTTCCACTTTTTGAGTTATTCTACGCAATTGAATTGAATTTATCAACATCGGATCGGGGCATGAAAAATGCCCTCCAGGAGTACGGTGAAGGGTCTGATAGGGAGAGGGGCGTGGAGGTCGCGAACGCATTGTATCCAAAATTAAATGTGTAATAATAGGGAAGGGGGTCCCATGTTAAATTAATATCACGTCCTCAACCACTTTTTGCTGTTCAAGCGTGGCATAAAATATCCTCTCCTTCTTCCAATTTCCCCATTCCCTCAACCTTCCCATTTTCTTTCAGCATCAATCGTGCTTTACCCCCACCCCTTCAACACCACCCGCCGTGCTCTGCCGATATATAAATCGCGATGAAGGGAGAGAAAAAACCCCGTTTTAATTCAATATAACTTCAATTTTCCTCCCCGCTCGACTTTCA
Organism: Corythucha ciliata; assembly: GCA_038030265.1. Classification (NCBI taxonomy): domain Eukaryota; kingdom Metazoa; phylum Arthropoda; class Insecta; order Hemiptera; family Tingidae; genus Corythucha; species Corythucha ciliata. The sequence continues at coordinate 17,875,169 of CM075943.1, forward strand.
CATTGACTACTCATTTTAGACTCGACCGAATTAACCCGTTCCTATAGTCCCGGCTGTGCGGTGGTGCACTGTACAGTGGTAGTAATAGGTGAAGAGTGGGTGTGGTTTGAATGATGAAAAAAATGAACTTTGATTATTAAGCAGCAATCCCCCCCTCCCACCACCACAAGCGTGCCCCCTTCATATTGTACAGGAACCGTAGGCGAAGTTTATATTTTATTTATGAGCTCGCGTCCTCCCACCCCCTCTCATCCACACCAGTACTTCCTGACAACGCAAACCACTTTTGCATACTGTGAAATAGAGGTAGTAAGGGTTTTGAAGCTCACCTTACCCCTTTTACACTGCAGTTAATTACTTTTGGAGGGAAAAACGAGGCGGGGGTTAAAGGATGGGATCTGATAAAAATTCCCTTTTTTACACAAAGCCTCCCCCCTGCTATGACTTCTTGCCTAAGTTGTTCATAAAAAAAGGCCACTCTTCACCATTATTTTTCCTTTCCTATGTTTTTTAAAGGCATTAAAAACCATACATAGACCAATTAATCTGAGCACCAGAAAGCCCCTAACTAAGCACGAGCGAGAGAAACCCCCGAGTTTTATTAGTCATTTAAGGTTTTTTAGCACCTGTTGGGTTATAATTCAAGTGAATTGAATTATTACTTTTAAAAAAAAACATTATGGACGATTCACGCTTTTGAAAGTCGGAGGATTAAGCGTGTCTTCAAAGTTTTAGCTTTCACTAAGTGGCCTCCCTAGTGGAAAATCAATCGACTCTCGTCCTACTACCCTCCCCCTCACCATTATTTGCACAGAACCTCAGCCCTGGATTACTTCCCTTATAGCTACTTAATAATTACCCGAGATGGTGCAATTATGGTGTTTCGTTTCGTTCGTTTTTGAAGACTACACTCGTCGAAGTGGGAGGCTCACTATATTGCTTCTATTTACTGAATGGGCCGAATCAAAGGGAATAAAATTAGAAAACAATAATGAGGCTAAAAAAGGGAGAGGGTTATCGCGGTTTTTCTCCCCCCCCCCTTTCCTCATGAACATGTGAACTTGCAGTTAAAAAAATTATTGGATGGCCACTTTCGTGTCCACTAACAGACAAGTCCCGGCCGTCTCACGTTGTTTTGGTCAAATAAACGACATATTTCTCCCCAGTGCAATTCAATTTGAGGGACCTCGCGACATTTTCAAGATCCTTGTTGAAGCATTAGCGTGGAAATTATGAAAACCACTGGAATAATGCGCTCTGTCAGTGAATTTGAATGCGTTCCTTCAATCACCATTTACAACGTACCACCTCTATACGACCTATACGACGATAGAAGCCGTTGAAACAGTTAAATACCACATGCCACTGCTGTAGCTTTTGCACAACGTTCGGTTAAAAAATAATAAAACTATGTTTTACACTAAGTTTTCGCTAGACGAGAGAAAAAAATCTTGACCTTAAATTATTTACGACCAGCGTAACACAAGCTGTACAATAATGCGCGCTAATGCTCTATCCTCTCAAACCATCTTACTATCTAATGAGTTTTTCTATTCTTTGTTCCTCGTAGCCTAACGTAATATTTTATTTTAGTTTTTTTTTATTGACCGCAACCTTCGCTTTTTTTAAAATAAAAAAAATCTCGACAACGCTTCGTAGAGCGTCTTCTTTTTAAAGCATTCATAAAATCGTATGCAAACCGAAGCCACAAAATCGGTGCGTCATAAACTTCACCGCGTTGAGAGTCACAACTGAAACTGCGTGTGTAAAACGTGTGACATATCATACGTTCAGTACTGTGTGTGAGAGGGGGGAAATTGTCTATTTTTAGACCAAAACAAATTACTTTCAATTTATAATAAAAAATAAAAAATCATCAAAACAAATTACATTCGAAGCCTCAGTTGACCATCTCAGGGTCGAAATGAGCGATGCCTGGAGGCAATTCCACGCCTCATAATGAAATATATAATTATAGTTCCATAATCTTTATAAATTCTGTTAGAAAGTGATAACGAGCCAAAAGCATAAAATTGAGTTTTTGACTGGATTCAAACCCGCTGAATTGGTTTTTGAGAGAGTCACACCCGCGACATTTTGTTTTAGAAGGAGCCAACCTCGCGAAATTGGGTTTTTTAAGAGCCAAATCCGTGAAATATGATTTTGAAAGAATTTGGATTGTGAAATTTGTGATTCGTGGGATGTGAAATTTTATTTGGAAATGGAGTTTTGGTATTTGGTTGAACACCGTTAACACCATCAGTATTGGCCACGTTCGACGATTTTCAGTCCATCCGACCTGGAGAATGGAACATTGCAGGTGATCAGCAAAATGTGTAGCTGAATATTCGATTTAGCCCGCACAAAAGCGCTATTTTGAAGACTCAAATCGTGAGAAAATTGCGCCTTCAGGGGGGTAACATCGCGTCTAAGATAGAGAAAATACGCCGATCTCCGCAGTTTTTTAGCTCCTTAAGCGGATAAAAAGATGATAATGAGCATTAATACGCTCTTCTGGGGGCAAGCACGCAGCAAAAACGCTAATATGTATTCGAGGCTAAAACTCCGAAAAAGTGAACTTGAGACAAAATCGCTGCTTGATTCTCGGTGTTATAGATGCCGCTTTATCGCTAAAATGTAAAAATAACCTAATGTGCTGGTATTTGCTCAAGCCCACGGCTAAAATTGAGCCCCGGTTTTTGTGAACGCAAAAAAGCAACAAAAGAAAAAAATCATATTAGGCCAAAAAAAGATGAACACAAAAAACATAAAAGAGAGAAAAAGGCAGGAAAAACGCTGATATAAAGCTATAAAAGTGAAATAAATTAATAAATATAAAACATAAATAAATTCAAAAAATCGCCCATTCACAGATAAAGAAGAAAAGCCGCTAATTCGCAGCTGAATTTTCGAAAAACGCTAATTTGCAAATTTGAAAAAAAACAAAAACAAATCGCTAATAAACAGCTAAAATTGAGCCGAAGCTAATCCACGGCAAAAATTGAGAAAATCGCAAGGTAAATAACAGCTGAAATTGAGACAAAGCGTTAATTCCCTGATGAATAGCGCTAGTTAGCGGCTAAAATTTGAGAAATCCTCATTCGCAGACAAAATCGCTAATTAAATCGCGAGTAAAATTGCTGTTCTTTGGTCAACCACGTGGTTAAAATTGTGGCGTGTTCCGGTTCTTGCATTTTTGCAAACGCAAAAAGGGCAAAGAAGGCATAAAATGAAATGCACTAAACGGCAAAAAAAGGTACAAACAAACAATAAAACGCACAAAAGGGGAAAAAGGCAATAAAAACGCTAATTTGTGGCTATCAAAGTGAACAAAATTAAAAAAACAAAAATACTGAAGTTGTAAAAAAAAAATAATCGCCCATTCGCGAATAAAAAAGACAAAGGCCACTAATTGGCAGCCGAATTTGCGAAAAACGCTAATTGACAAATTTTGAAAAATGGCTAATTAGCCGGTAAAATTGGGACGACGCTAATCCACGGCAAAATTGAGAAAATCCCTCGTTAAATAACTGCTAAAATTGAGACAGATTTGCTAAATCGCTATAATGAAATCGACAAAAAGCACTAGTTAGCAGGTTAAATTGGGACCATTATAATTCGCGGGCAAAATTTAGAAGAATCGCTGATTAATTAGGGAATAAATTGAAAAAAATCGCTAATTAGTGAATGAAAATGGTAAAAAAGCGCTAATTCGCGGATAAAGTCTAGAAAAATCGTTAATTCGTGGATAGATTTGAGAAAAATGCTAATTCACATCAAAAAATTTAGTAAAACGTTGATTCGCGGCTAAAAGTTTGGAAACCGTGGCTTCCACGGAAGCCTGAAGGCAATTTCGGGCCTGAAACTGAGAAAAATCACAAGAAAATTGGTAATGAGGGGCGAAAATAATTCATAACCCGCTAATTTGCGGTCAATAGAGAAACCACTACCTAATTATCGCGGGTAAAATTAAATAAAACATTAATTTACGCTTAAAGTTAGAATAGGTGTAATTCGCTGGTAAAAAGGTAAATTAATAATTCTCAATTAAAAAATTGAGAAAAATCACCAACACGGGATAAAAACGCTACTTCGCTGCTAAAATTGAGAGAAAGTGCTAATTCGTGGCAAAAATTGAGGAAAATCACAAAATCGCGGATAAAGTGTAGAAGAAGCTCACATTCGCCGGTGAAATATATATATATATCCATTTTTTGCTGTAATTGAAAATAAACCAATCAAAAATATTCACAATGAGGGGCATAAATGTTTGAAAACCCGCTAATTTACGGCAATTGTTGTGAGAAATTACGAATTAGCGCGGCTAAAATAAATTAAAACGCTAATTTGCAGGTAAAATGGAGAAAATCTATAATTCACGGGATGAAAACGCTACTTCGCGGCTAAAATTGTGGAAAATCACATATTCACGGATAAAAGTGTAGAGAACTTTCCAAGGCCAGCCGCAAATTGAGCCCACACGTGGTTCACCCAAGATAAAAAAAAACAATTGAAATTGGATAGTCTTTTAAACTGTTTTTTGAGCTGGCGGGTGTCCCACGCTTGGGCTCAATTTGCGGCAAGCCTAAACCACGGCTAAAATTCCAATTTTTGGCCATAATTGAAAATACGCCGATTCGCGGCTACTGAAGGTAACTTTTCAGTATATTAAGCGCTAATTGGCGGATATTATTGTTCTTGTTTATTTAGAGACTTAAGTAAGGGGCCTCGTGGGGATTCCCACCCCGGGCTCCAATACAGGTTTGCCCAGTGGAAAGAACCAAACCCACGAAAAGTGTTTCTAAATGGGTGAAAATCTGTGAAATGGGATTTTGAAGGAGCCAATTTCACAACATTTGGATTTTATTGAGCGAAAATCTTCTCAATTTCGAATGATGGAACAACTAAACTCACGAAATTCATGTTTTGAAGCAACCAAGCTGTGAATTTGCATTTTGAGCGAGCCATTTTCCGAATTAGTGGAACCTGTAAAAACCAGTTTTTAGACTTGAGTTAACACCCACAAAATTCTCTATAATATGTAAAACCCAAAATCACGAAATTGGGCTTTTGAACTAGTCGAATTCGTCCTTTCCCGAAGGGGGGAGGGTGCACACCCATGAAATTAGTATTTTGAAGAGCCAGAATAGCACATTTTGGATTCCGAAAGTGACAAATCCGTGAGATTTTGTTTTTTAAAGAGTCGATCTCACAACAATAATCGATGATGATGGCGCTTGTTTAGTAAAAACACACCCCGCTTAATAGGATTTTTTCAGAGTCAAATCCGTGAAATTTTGGTTTCAGTGAGAGCCATAAACGCACAACATTGGTTTGCTGAATAAGAATCCCCTCTCCGTCGTCCAAAGTTGTTTTTCCGTGGAGCTAAATCCGTGCAATTTTGTTTTGAAAGACCAAAACTCGTGGATCGCGGCTTTTGAAAAAGCCAAGAACGTGACATCGTATCTCTTAGGGCCCTGACAGGCGAGGCCCTAATAGACCTGGCCGAATAGACCGAATAGATTGGCCTCTAATAGAGTTTGTATGGAGCCTGTCACACAGGGTGGCGCGACTTCAAAGGAAATATGAAACGCGTCACCCGGGTCACGCCTAGTGTTGAATCGATACTTTACTCATTTGAAGTATCGAATGGAAATTATCGAATGGTACTTGGTATCGGAAGAAAAGTATCGATACTCATATAATTTGTTTATAGTATCGTATAAAAAGTATCGATATGTACTCGGTATCGGTACAGAAGTACCGATACCAAAAGAACTTGGTATTGATTCAAAAGTATCGATACTTCAGTGGTATCGATTCAACAAGCTTGTAATAAAACCCCTCCACCACCAACCAACAAAAGCACTACCATCTCTAATGATTTTCCGAGTAGTCAATCACTACTCCCTTATACAAATAAAGATTCATTTTAATTGAAACACAATGACTACTTAAGCTCGATGCACACTATGCAACTTTTGAAATAGGATTGCCTACCGGTTTTAAAAAATATCCGGTCACTACCGGGGACCATATATTTTCTTTCGACCTCCAAATAAAAAGCAAACATGCTACGAAAAATTCATAGTGTGAGCTTATAACTCTCTTACTTCACCGATACTTTTACGATACCGAATGAATACACCGATACCGAATATCTACTCATTTGAATCAATGCCCATTCGATACTGAGTATTTACTTGTTTGAATCAATACCCGTTCGATACCGAGTTAAAGTACTCATTTGAATCAATACCCATTCGATACCGAGTAAAAGTACTCATTTGAAACAATACCGAATCAATACCCATTCGATACCGAGTATTTACTTGTTTGAATCAATACCCATTCGATACCGAGTAAAAGTACTCGGTGGGTGTTGATTCAAATGAGTAATTTTACTCGGTATCGAGTGGGTATTGATTCAGTATCGTACTAGTTTGAATCAATACCCATTCGATACCAATTAAAGTACTCATTTCAAACGGTACGTTTCCGATGCCGGGAGTTTACTTGTTTAAATTAATAAAAAAAATGTAAAAAAATAAAAAATACTCGGTATTGATTAAAAAGTATCGAATCGTACTCATTATCGATTCCTGAAGTACTCATTTCCCAGTATCGAAACAAAGTATCAATATAGTACTTGGTATCAAAAAAGTATCGATACCAAAACTACTGGGTATCGATTGAAAAGTATTGATACTCTATTTACTAGTATCGATTCAACACTAGTCGCGTTACTCAAGTGGAATTGCGTCTTTGAATGTGAATTTCAATTTTGCCGTACCGTTAAATTTATGTTTTTAACAGCCAGTCCCGGGAAATTGGTTTTGTAACAGCCGACCCCTTAAATTTGGTTATTGACCCCCCCCCCCATCACCAATTGGCTGTTCTGTAGCGATTACCAAACTCGTGAAAATTGTTCCTTATAATAGCCAGCCCCACGATATTGAGCATTTAAGATAGTCAATCCCTAGAATTTCGGTTCATGAAAGAACCCCCCTCCTGAAGGCGTGACGGTCCACCACTCCGATTTGGCACGTTTAGCCGCGAAGCCTTGGCGAGAACACAAGCTCAGAAATACTGTCGTGCTTTGCGGTACCTTAGCATTTCACTACATGCCCGCCTAGCACCTGCTTAGCTCGGGTTACTACATTAAGTGAATTGAGGACTTAAAATTGTGAGTCGGAAGGCAATTAACATCCCCCCCTCCTCCTTTTGATAGTGCTGATGAGTACAAAATTTGACCATTATAAGATTCAACAAAATTCACTTCATCAGTTAATGGTTCAGATGGATCAGAAATCCATCTATTTATTTGGAATTCGCCGGTATAAATCAGCGGTTGTGACGACCTCCCCCCCTACAACAATATTTTTCACACCAGTTGATGTTGTTGTTCTATTTTTAGTCAGATTTACAGAAAAATCTCAGTGGAAAATAGTGAGCACTGGCTCTTGTGGGGGGCCAAACCCTTGAGGGGTGTGCCGGTGTGGCAAAATACCGTTTGTTTATAGCATTATGCTTTTAGCCCCACACTCGAAAAGAAGATCGTTCTTATCAAACAAAAATAAGGGCGTAGGTGGGTTTTTAAAAAACCTAAAAATATCTTATTGAGAGTCTTGTTTTGAGGGGTGCAGAAATAGATAAGTGGCGTGATTTCACCCTCTGTGTGCATCACTTGTGAATGCCCATTTCGGATACACTTTGGGGGCCTTCTCTTTCTGGTGTTGTAACGAGGTTGGGGTTTGATGGCGGTGGGAGGGGGGGATGTTCTTGTCATATTCTGCCTCAGAGCTCAAATTCCCCGGTAAATAAGTAAGCAAACTATGTCAGGAAGGAATAAATAGAAATATCGGAAGTTTCTGAAACAAGGAGGAGGGGTCAAGGAAGGTTAACGGGATTGAAACTTTTGACTCCGAAACCTAAGATTTTTTTTTTTTTTGCTTTTTATTTAAAACGAGAATACCCTCCCACCCCCTCGTTCGTTCACAGTTCCCCCCACCCGAACCAACAAGCTAGTAAATTAGACTTTGTTCGATGAAGTTTTTGCGGGTTTGAGGGAGAGAGAAACTTATAAGAAAGTTCAACAATAATCAAGTCCTTCTTTACTTTTTCAAGCCTTATGGAAAATACTTTTTATAAGGTTCGATGATTTTTTTTCTTTTTCCCCTTAACGCCTTCATTTTTCTCCTTTTTTTATCGTTACCTCAGGCACTTATTATTAAGTTTATGGTAGGGGTACTCGTAAAAAAGTATGAGAAACAAACTTTCTGGGAATTTTATTCAATTTTTTAAATAATTTCCATTACCTATTTGTTTTTATTTTCTCTCTTTTTTTCCACAGATGCACCATCCGATACAAATGAAACCTGCCGACAGTGAAAACAGAAATGGTAAGTACAGTGTGTGTTTATATATGTGGGTTTTATGCCAATTTCTAATGTGCCAGGGAGAAGAAAAGTGTCTAGGGTCGACAGTGGCCGACCAGGGAGCTTAGGCTTATAGGAGTTACTGCCGATGCGCAGAAACTAGAAAATACAGTTGATTTTCCGGACAAATAGCTCAAGGACTGTCAATTTTTAGTTGTACCTCCTGTTGTATCGTCATAAGCCGAGGTCGAGGCACTGGTGGGGAGGAGTGGGCCTTGGCTAGCAGTTAGCAAATCTAGTTAGCTCTTTAAAAAACCAAGGATCACTGATTTGGCTCTCCCCAGAAAACAAATTTCGAGGACTTGGCTCTTAGAAAAGACCAAATTTCGTGACTTGCCTAGTGCAAAAACCTAATTTCACGCGTTTGACCGTTTCAAATCCCGAATTGGTGGATTTCGCTTCCAGTACCACCCCTGCGACTTTTAATAGAACGGAAAACTGCCAAATTGGGTTTTGAAAAATCTAATAGCGATTTCAATTCAACACACTACACCATTGTAGTGCAGGGTCCTCTCCATAAACATACGTTTCAATTCAGAGAGGACGGGTGGGTAAACTTACACCACACATTGAATGGAAAACGCCATAAAGTCATGATTCCATAAATCTCACGAATTTGATTTGTAATCCGCCAGATCCGCCGCAAAATTTGCTTGTTTTTAAGGAGACAGAGGTGGAATTGGTTCTCGAATTAACCAAACCAGCAAAATTAGATTCTTTAAGTGCCGATCCAGCGGAATTTCTTTTACGAAAGGCACAAACGTGTGAAATAGCTTTTTTTTAAACCCCGTGAAATTGGATTTTTGATCCGGTCCACCGCGTCAAATCGGCTTTTTGAGGAGTTTATCCTGCGACAGTGGATTTTTGAATGTGCAAAATACGCGAAATTGAGTTCTGTGAGTGCCAAATCGCTTAAAATTTGAGCCATTAAACGGGCTAAAACAGTGAAATCAATTTTCAGAGGTCCAAATCCGTGATATTCGGGTTCAAGGGGCGGGAAAAAACTGGTGGGTCAACACCTATCGGGGCCCGGGGCGGAAATCTCTGAGAGGCCCTTTAGTCTCTAAATAAGCAAGAAACATAATTTTCACGTCGCGTTAAATTATGCCTATCATTAGAGAATTAGCGCTATTTCTACACCATATCCAACAATTATCGTTTATGCTCAATTTGCTAATTGGCGATGTTTTCATTTTCAACCGCGAATGAGCGATTTTTGTCAATATTGGCCGCAAGTACCGTTTTTCTTAATTTTGGCCTCAAAGTGGCCTTCAGAAGCCACGAATTGACGTATTCAAAATTGTATCCGCAAATTGGAATTTTTCTAATTTATAGCACACGAATTAGCACTTTATCCGCAAATTAGCGTTTTTCTTTACACAAGCGGTGAATTAGTGATTTTTTGTCTCACTAGCATCCGCGAATTATCGTTTTTTCCACACTTTTATCCGCGAATTATAGTTTTTTCCATACTTTTATCCGCAAATTTGTGATTTACCTCAATTTTAGCCGCGAATTAGCGTCTTTTTTATTTTTCCAGCGAATTAGCGTTTTTTCACAAAGTCTAACGCGTGAATTAGCGCTTGGCCTCAATTTTCGCTGCAAAATAGCGATTTAGCAATTATTCTCAATCTGTGCTGTGAATCTTAATGTCAGCCCCAGAGTGAATTAGTGACTTCATTCGATATTAGCAGCATTTCTACATTAAACCGCAGCATTTTTTTTAATTATTCTAGCGCCGCATTTGCTATTTTGTTTCACTTTGAGGTATGAATTAGCCCTTTTTCCCAATTCCAGCCTCCAATTTCCTATTAGAATCCACGCATTTGAGTTTTCTCGATTTCAGCCGCGAATTTATCATTTTCATTCATGTCAGCCGCAATTTTTATTTTCTTTGACTTAGTATGCAATGAATTCGTTAGTAAATTTTTCACTTGTATCCGCGAAATTCCTTTTTTTTTCTACGTTTAACCGCGAATTATCGCTTTTCCTCAATTTCGACCGCGATTTTTCTTAATAATAACCGATAAATAATTAACGACTATTTTAAATTTCGGCCGCGAATAGCTTTTGTCCCAATTTTAACCGATAATTGGCGATTTTTTCCATTTGGACGGCAAATTCACGATTCTATCAACTATTGCAACGAATTAGCGCTTTTTCTACACTTTATCCGTGAATTACCGCATTTTTCTTTACATTAGCCGTGAATTCGTGATTTTTTTCATTAGTATCCTATCATTAAAATCGTTTTTCCCACACTAGTGGTTTTCCTCAATTTTAGCCATTTTTAGACGAATTAGCGCCCCCCCCCACCGTTAATTAGCGTATTTCACACCTTTAGCTTTGAGTTAGCGCTTATTCTCAGTTGTCGCCTCGAATTTGCCTTCAGAAATTGCGGATTTGAGTTTTCTCGATTTTGGCCGTGAATCGGCGTTTTGCTTAATTTTAGCCGTGAATCGGCGTTTTGCTTAATTTTAGCCGCGAATTTAGCGTTTTTTCTCCATATTAACCGGGAATATTTTTTTATTTGACTTATAAGCAATGAATTTCTTGGTGAATTTGTTACATATTTGTATCCGCGAATTTTCATTTTTCCCTCTCTTATCCGTGAATAAGCGATTTTTCTTCATTTTAGCCGATAATTAATTAACTTTTTTTTTTAATTTCGGCTACTTTTGTTGCAATTTTAACCGCCAATTAGCACTTTTTCTCAATTTCATCCACGAATTAGCTATTTTCCTTCATTTTAGGCGCTATAATTAGCGATTTTTCTTAATTTCGGCAGTGAATTTTAGCCTATTTTATCTATTTAGCCTAATTGAGCTATTTTTCTCAATTTCAGTAACGAATTTGCCTTTATTTTGCTCAATTTTAGCCCCGAATCAGCGGTTTTTTTGTTCAATTTTAGCCGCGGATTGAGCCCAAGAACAGCACATTAGCGTTTTCTTTCTATATTTTAGCCCTAACACGGTCTCTGTACGCCGCGAATCAGCGGGTATGTTTCTGACCTGAAAATTACACCCATAAACCACAAATGGGCGCTTTTTCGCGGTTTTATTCATCAATATTGGTGCTTTTCCCAAACTTTTAACAGCGTTACTTGCCCCAGGAACAGCATAATAGTGTGTCTTCAACCTAAAGAAACTGGGGATCAGCGTTTTTTCTCTATTTTAGCCGCGAAGTTGCCTCCAGGAGGCGCGAATTTTTGTTCAATTTGAGCATTCAGCGACTATTCAGTGATTATTTGGTTGATCCTGCATGCGTAGTGCTAAAACTATCACACATGCTAATAGTCCAGTCAATCTAAGCATAAAAATGCAAAATAAATGCAATAAATATGGGATTTTGTTTTTTTGCGGGAATGTGTACGGGAGGGTCCCCTGATCATTGTCTAACAAAGTCCCGAGCTGAACCACCTGCCCCAGAGGGAGGGGGGTCGTTTAAAGGTATCTTTTCGTGATTTTTCGCCTATATCTAAAAAACGGTGCGTCTTGGACAAAAACTTTTAGACAAAGAATGTAAGCTCCTTAAATTATCTTCAACTTTTACTCCATGCATTTTTTTTAAATTCCCAACGGTTTTCGATATATACTACCCTGAAAAGTGACCTTTTTCAAAAACATTATTTTAACCTCACGTTTTTTGTCAAACTTTGCATCCTACCTTCTTACCTGATCAATTTTAGCGTAAAGAATAAATTTAGAAGTTGTTGAGAATTGAATTTGCTTCAAGAACATATGCATAAACGCAAAATTATCTTTAAGGGGTCGTCGGCTATGATTTTTGTGGTTTCAAAAGGAAGTCTACAAAAATGATTCACAAATTTTAAGTTTTCATCCTCAAACAAAGCTGCGGCGCTTAGCCGCCACGTCACCAGTCGCCATTTCGCTATCGCGGCTCTCATCAGCCCTAGTCTCCTCCCAAACTCGATTTTACCAGGTCAGGTCGAGCGTCAGGGGCGGAAAGATCGTTGAGTGCAAAGTCCACTCAAAGAAAAATACACCGATTTCGCCCACTGCATCACTTCCACACACCGCCATGCCTCCATTTCTCTCAAAACTGTAAAATTCGCCCCAAAACCCATGAGATTGAATCGACGGAAAATATGACTTACATTAGTCTGATTTAAAACCAGTCATGAGCGTTTGTCACTTTCGAAAACAGAATTTCGTTATTTTGACTCTTCCAAACGTCAATTTCGTAAATTTTCGCTCATTCAAAACTAAATTTTGTTGATTCGTCTCGTTCAAATCCCAATTTCACTCGTTCAAAACCCCAATTTACAATTGACAACTCGAACTAGGGAAGAATATCCAAGAAAAAGAATCCAAAAGTTTTCGCCCAAGGCGCACTGTTTTTGAGATACAGGCGAAAAACCACAAAAGGGTACCTTTAATCAGCCCCCTCCCCCTGTGGCAGAAGATTCAGCTCGGGACTTTATTAGACATTGATCAGAGGACCCTCCCCTACACATTCCCGCAAAAAAACAAAATCCCATATTTATTTCCGCTCAAAACCTTAGATTGACTGGACTAGAATACTGAATACGATAAATGAAAATCAATAATATTTGAGTACTTATAAGGATCCTCAGCCATAGAGTCGCCCTCATCATCTTCCTCGTCGTCAAACGGGAAGGTATTGTTGCAGTGGCGCGGCGTGGCTTGTTGGAAATCCCTCCCCCTGCTAAACTAGCCTTGGCGCCCCTTCATCTTACAATCAGCTCAATCGTAGGACCGAATAAGGAGAAGATTTTGACGTTTATTGCTGGAAGTCCTCATCAGAAATTTTCATTAGTTGGAGAAAGTTAAAATTAAAATTAGGTTAATTAAATTATTTTTGAGTTGAAACTTTCATTTTTATTGCACTTTTGTCGCCTAGTCCAACGACAGAGGACTGAGAGAATAGCAGCTCTGCGACGTACCCCCAATGTTTAGCTGAGCACTGAGTTAATTTTTTTTTTAAAATTATGAATGATATAGTTCATAGCTATATCATTTAAATAGATAAGTATAGATGGGGGAAAAATACCCTGAGCTCAGCGCCCCCGAGGGCTGTGGGGGCTATTTCTATGCCTCTGAATCGATGCAGTCCCCCTGGGAGTTGCTGCTGACCTTGAAGCAGAATACCCCGGCCTTCCTGCAACCACATCTTGATTGCACTCACCCCCGTGCAGCGGCAGAATATGGAGTTCAGCGCGTGATCTGGTACAGGGGGTGCCGTGGTGATCACAGGAGCCAGTTATCCCCCTTCCCCACTCTTACACTCACATTCCCTTGGTGGAAGACTGTTTCCCAACCAAGTATGTAAGGTCTCTTTCCAGAGGCGTATATCTCGAAAACTCCTAGGAGTGTTAAAAAATGTATGGAATAAAAGTTATAGGGAACTCAATATGCTTTCATTCTGTACTCGCAAAGAATCGTCGTAGACACACCAGTTTTGAGATACAGGCGAAAAACCTAGAAAAGGTGGCTTTGAACGCTCCCCCTTCATTCGGGGGAGGGCGTTCAGCTCGGGACTTTATTAGTTTATTAGACATTGATCAGGGGACCCCCTCCTTCACATTCCTGCAAAAAAACAAAATCCCATATTTATTTTCGCTCCAAAGCTTAGATTGACTGGACTATAACTTAAACCCCAGAAATTAATTAATTCGGCAAAACACCGCCCAACCCCCCTGGGCTATCGTTATACGCCACTGCCCCTCACACACCGCCGGGCTGGATTAGAACAACAAAAAAAACTTTCGATTACCATACAGACAGTGCCTTGTTCACACGAAGTGATTTCGCATGCGATTTTCACGGGGACAAATGCGGGAATTTGTGTCTTGTTTACCTCTTATGCATCACACTATTTAAGCAATTGTATGTGTCCTCGCGTCGTAAACTTTGGCCGCTGGGAAAGGGGGGGAGGGCTAAAAGTTTCATTTTCCAGTCTTTTGTGGATTCACAAATCTCGGTTTTTTCAGAATATTTTCACACAATTTCCGGCTAATTTTCAGTTTTATTGGCATGATCGTAAAATTTTAGTGCGTTGAACGAAAAGGATAAAATTGCTTCTTCCTTTTAATTATTTAAAACCGCTTAGGGGATGAAAATGATTACAGTACCTTTTTGGAATGGGTAAATAATGGTTTTTAGTGGTCTGTGGATTTGGACGCTGTGGTATTGGAGGTTTGTTGGGCTGCTATAGGGGGGGGGGAGGGGATTGTTTCAACATTAAGCTTCTTCCCCTCCCCGTCCCATCACTATGTTCTCTACCATCAGTTCTAAACCCACTACGCTTGATTGGTCGTTGTAATAGAAGCACGTGAGGGCTTACTTAAACAATAATAAACCTGGAAATGAGAACGAGAGAAAAGAGAGACAGTTTGAAATAAGAAGACTTGGGCTATCCGTTTCTGAACCGTCTGAAACGCGTTCAAACTGATCAATTCTTCGTACTGACCATTTATTTATTATTAAAGAATAGCGGAAGGCGGGTGGCAAGGAGGGAAGTGCCTGTCAAGGGTTGAGTAGAGAGTGTCGGGCACGATCGGGCTGAGAAAGAAAGCCATTCTCGTCTTATTTTCTCTCACTCATTCTCTCTCTCTTTCTCGAAATGCTATCGATTTGTCCAATTAATAAATAATAAATGGTTTAAGCATTTATGCCCCGACTCCTTTGGCAAAGTTTGTTCACAAATGGGCCTATAGGGGATGGAGGGGATGTCGTTGTAGATGGGTTTACGGATTGTAAGAAAATTGTTGTTCTGAGTAATAATCTTGAACCGAAAAAGAGGCCCTTATCAAATGAACGTGTTTTTCACGTTTTCTTTCAAAAGGGCTTTTTCTTTTCGCTGACCCAGTTTCATTGGACGTCGTAGTGAAACACGAACTGCGTGAACTCTTCCCCCCGCCACCACTCATCTTAACTTCATCACTCTACACCTTATATAGCTGAGAAGATATATTTCATCCATTTCAATTTGTACGTAGGAAAGAGCATAGAGGCGGGGAAGGTAGTTGCGCTAATTGATCCATTAGACAGGGCTACCCTCTCCCCCCGACCCTGGTGAGAGTCTGTTTATGTTTGTTTTTCGCGCCTCGCAGTGCCCCTTCCTTGCCTTGTTCTCTCACTGCTTGTCTATAGCCTTTGCCAAACATCTTGTCCATTGCTTCTGTACAGACAACTCTCTTTCCGAATAAAACAAGGCTTTTAAAAATTTACTTCTTTTTTTTTCGGCCCCACTCATCCCCTTAATGAAATTATTGGACGTGCCAAATATTGAATGGTAAAATATACCGTATTTACCCTCCTCCTCCTCATCACAATGCTCGTTTCACCCAATAATGTCTCCTCCTCATACTCCCATCACATTAATTACATTCCAATCAACCAAAGCATACCAAATCAGACGGTTGGTAATGGGTTGTGAGATGGAGGGGGGGGGAGGGTCTGAGATTTGTTAATCTGATTAGGCACAGGACGGAATACATCATAGGCTCTCCCGCTCCCAACCATCACTCTACCGGACTTTAGCCGTAATGAACAGCCATTAGACTGATGATTTTAGGGCAGGGATTTTCCAGGGGTGGTTTCGTTGAGAAGTTCCACTATCTTTTTCCACCGATCATCTGGTGACGACCCCTTCATCACCCCCACGGTCAACCCATTAGAAAAATTACATCCTTTTTTTTTTTGTTGAAAAAACACAGCACCCTCACCCCCCAGAGGGGCTTCAATTGGATTAAAAAGACCCAGAGAAAAACGCACGTTTTTTCAATTACGTGACCTTAAGTATGCCCACTCTGCTCATAAAACAACCCGAGTTATCTATCACTTAAACAAAACAAAAAATTGTCGATCCCTCAGACGACACACGTGCTTCCTCCCTTGCCAACAACGATTTCTTGATCGAAAGGGTTGTACCTACACAACAGGCATTTAAGACACAGACTAATGCTGTGGCGGGAGGGGGCATCAAGGTTAGAATAAATGAATTTAAAATATTGGAATATATTTAGAAGGAAAAAAAATCGAAAAAGCGAGAAAAAAAAACGAACATGCCGATGTTAAGGTGAAGAAGAGAAGGACGGGGTCTTTTCCGAACAATACAGCGCAATCACCACAAAACTAAAAAGATCACGTTCTCATTTTTACTATCCCCCTCCCCCCAAGTTAACCCGTAGCAGTAGTCGTTTTTCATTTGCGAATCTGCGGGAAACTGCGGTGCTATATACTCGCCCTTGAAATAATTGCCTGACTAAATTCTTCGTCAGTGCGAACAATGGGTCTTGACAATGTGAGAAAATAGGTCTAAAACTAAACCGATGAAAACGAGGAGGAGTAAGCAAAAAGTCGTTAGAATTAAAATATACGGGAAAAAAAGCCTTAACAAATTCTAGTTTGTTGTAAATAGTCAACTCGGACGAGTTAACCGAAATAGAACTAAGCCCTGCTCGCTTATTGTGTGTGTATTTTTATTGTTACAATTTTATTCAATTATCGGGTGTGCGGGCGAAGGGGTTAATGTTGAGGCAATTCTTACCATACGAGTGTACGTGCACACCATTGTCCAAAATGTCGGGTAAGTAGATGTGGGTACTTTTAAAATGCACGATTCTTTACCCAAGGCTCTGGGCGTGCACTCACAGCCAAGTGAAGAACCAATAGCAGAAGGGGGAGGGGGTTCACTCCAGGTACCATTCTTATGGAAGTGGCAAAATTGAGCGGATTACGTCAACCAATATTGTCGGTTCCTGTGAACTTGATTTTTCAGGTCTGTCGAGCTCAAGCTTCCCAGAGCCTCTAAGAATTTCGACGGAGGAGCCCCGGAGCGAGAAATGATCAGTTAGGGGTGTGACCTGCTACGATCTGTAGTCACGAACTGCATGAACAGGCAGACATCATTGCTATTTAACTGCGATCATAGGCTTTGGAGGCAGTTGCAACGTTGATTACGAGTACCTGCCCTAATGGAACTAAGGAAGATATTTCTGGTTAATAAGATTACATTTTTGGAGAGCAGGCCTGTTCGTGACGGTCTTTCATATAGTCTGCCGAAGTGGCCCAAATCCCGCTTTTTCTGCGTTCTAGTAGCCAAATCCCTCACAGAAATAGCTCAAACTGATTGTTGCATGGAATGGAACAACAAATAATTGCATGGGAATAACAATCAAACTTTTTCAGTTGGCAATTTTTCTCATAAAGCAACGCCTCCGCCCTGAAACTGTCTCGCAGTCGGAATCTTCACGCATCACGTTAAACTCCAGCACCACAGCATCCTGCCACAGCCACAACCCCCCCCCCTCAACCTCAACCTTCCTCAGGGGGTACGTATGTGGCAAAATCTCTGAAGCTTATAGCGTTGGTCTAACGAAGTGACGCCCTTATACGGGGCTCCTCATGACCCTGAAACCGTGAAACGTTTCTTTTCGATCGTTTCTTTTCGATCATGCTTTTCGTGTACCACTTTGGTCACCAATCTCAGGGCCGTGGAAGAGAATGTGATTGTGGAGCAGGGACGAAATCCTTCCGGAGGGGGTGATTCGGGCATTCCGCACCCTACTTATATGACCGGCGGGGGACGGGTGTTGTAATGAATGCCCTTCGTATTGCTGGGAGTTCGCAAAAAGTTGGCTAAAAACGCCCCCCTCCCTTCTGGGTACGCCACTGATGTGGAGCTGGAAATCAATTTCGAGGATTCTTGTTGCTCATAAAACGAATTTCTCAAGGGTGACAGAATTCAATGATCAGTTTCGTGTTTTTTGCGCCCTAAAATAACGTTTTCGCAGATCCGACATAACTGAAAAGTCAATGTTTCTGATTTTGTTTCTCTAAACAAAAAACACCTGAAATGGTAAAATGGCCAGTTTTTGGCAAAATCACAATTTTAGAGCCTACTAAAATCTCCATTTCTGTGCTAAAATCGTCATTTTTGAGCTCAAGGGCCCGATCGTCAATGTCCGTTTAAGCGTTATTAAGGGTTTAACGTTTTTTTAAATTGGAAAATGCTGTAAATTATGATTGGAACATAAGTTCTCAGCTTAAGGATAAACGGACCTTTCATCCCATGTGGTCAACCCGGGCCTAAATCTCTATAAAATAGCCGTTTTGAATTATAATCACCAGATTCCACGTGAACTCAGGTGAGGGGTGTTTTTAAGGTGAAATCAGCAGTTTTGAGGTGAAAACATCAAGATTCAGTTGACAGTTTTTGGGGTTAAAACATCAATTTTAGGTTAAAACTCGTCAGTTCTGTGCTACAATTCCTGGTTTCAAGTTGAAACCTCCGGTTTCAGGGTAAAATTATCGTTTTGTGGGAAGACTGACAAAGTGCCTTTTACGGTAAAAATCACCAGTATTGTAGTGAAATCTTCAGTTTGGGCTTGAAATCGTCAGTTTTGTGTTGAAATCATCAGTTTTCAAGAAAGAGTCGTTAGGTTTGGCGTAAAATCATCTGTTTACGGAAAAACGCCAGTTTTGCTGTGATATTGTCTGTTTTGAAGTAAAATATCCAGTTTTGAGTTAAAATAATATTTTTTTGGAGGGAACTGCTAGTTCTAGGGTGAAATCGTCGGTTTAGGAAAGTTTTTGGAATGAAATCGTAAGTTTTGGGATTAAAACAGTCAGTTTTGGGGTAAAATTGCCCGTTTTTGTACAGAAAATATTCAGAATAACAGAGCATCGTCAGTTTTGTAGTAAAATAACCCATTTTAGGGGTAAAATATTAATTTCTGAGGTTAAACCGTAAAATTTGGGTTTGGGATAAAATCGCCAGTTCTGTAGTGACGTCTTCAGTTATGGGGCAACAAGTCAGACTTGGCTTGAAATCGTCTGTTTTGAAACAAAATCGTTACATTTGGGATGAATTCGTCGGTTTTGAGGTGAAATCGACGGTTTTCAAGGCAGAGTCCTCCTTTTTGTAGTAATATCATCCGTTTTTGCGAAAACTTCATTTACAGTGTGACATTGTCAGTTTTTGAGTAAAACATCCAAAAATTATGCTTTTTGAAGCAGCGAAAGCCACCAAATTGATTTTCAGGGGCGAACCTATGCCGTGAAACGCGTTTTTCGTGAGCCAATTTTACGAAATTCCACTTTTGGCAATGCTGGACGTGCCAAATTGGTCTTTCTAGTCGCGCGATTTTTTTTATGAGCCCATTGGTTTTTATAATATTATATAAACTTATTACTTTTACCCCTCCTGCCTTCTATGGTTTTACCCGCCCCCCATACCATAGGCTGCCCCCTTGTGGGCAGGCCTGCTAATCGGCTCTAACAACCGAATTTCATGCACTTGGCTCCTCCAAAATACCCAATTCGTAAGTATGGTTTTTTCACAAAAACCAATTTTGTGAGATTGATTCCAGCTTGAAACCAAAAGTTCATGGATTCGGCTCTTTAAAACAACCAATTTTGCCGGTTTAAACTCCTGTCAACCAATTTCGTTCCTGGCAATCCACAAAAATCAATGTCGGTGGTTTGGCTCTTACAAAACCCCTTGTGGCGGGATTGGAAAATGTTCGTATAAAACCGATTTCAGGGGTTGTTCATTAATTTAATCATAAACAATTTAATTTTGATAGAATTAAAGATATATTCAAATTTAAAAATAATGTTTGAAAAACAGTTCCGTCGCCAGGCTTCAAGGCTCCTCACTATCGGGATCTGAAATGAGGCTGGTTCAGTGGAGTGTGGCAGAAGCAATTTTAAAATAAAACTTTGGGGGGTATTTACCTCAGATTAATTCAGTCGCCAATGGTTGGATAAACCTTTTAATCAAGAGAAAAACATCGACGAGGACGAGACTTTTGTTGATGCGAAACTTGAGTTCATTCTTCCGTGGCGGTGGAAGTAGAAGTGGCCAAAAAAAAACCTTCCACTCTTTTTGGGACAAAATTGGCGGTAAACTTAGCCAAATAGGACCGCGAAGCGAAACGTATTTTTTTTAAATTCTGACAGTATGTATAAACACGAGACAAACTGAAAAACTTTAACATTAAGGAGCTACTTAATCACTAGCTTAACTAAATTATAATGATAAAATATTAAATTAAAATAATAAGCATTCGGTTAACGAACAGGGGTTTTGGCTCCTGCTAAAACCAAATTTAGCGCGTAAAGACCTTTTAAACTCAAAATTTTCGCAGATTTGGCTCTTATAAAAAAAACTAAATTTCGCAATTTGGGCTATTTCAAACCCCGATTCCTCGGGTTTGGCTCTTACAACCCCGAAGTTCACAGGTATTGCTCTTTCAAAAGATGCACTTTTGCGGGCTTTTTTAAACCTCAAATTTTTGTATTTGGTTCTTTCAAAAACCCAAATGTCACATATTTGACTCTTACAAACCAATTTCGCGATTTGGCACTCTTATAAGCAAAATTTCGTGGATTTTGTACGTACAGACAATCAATTGTACCTCTTTGGGATGTTTAAAAACCCAATTTCACGGGTTTGGCATCGATAAAAATTAAATTTCGCGAGTTTGGCTCCTGTCAAACAATTTCGCAGTCTAACAGTTGCCCTGTTGAAAAATGCGAATTTCGTCTCTTACTTGAAACCAGTTTTCCGGCATGAGCTCGTTCTCAGAACGAATTTCGCGGGATGAGCTCGTTTAAAAACCGAATTCGCCGGTTTTGGTACAAGATTAAAACTTTATTTTTAGGGCTTTGGCTTTATTGCTTCTCCTACAAGATTTCTATACCAATATTGAATAGTGCCCACCGCCGCCATGGCGGCTCGACGTTTTGGTCTTGACAAACGAATATTTCGTTCAGTAACCGTCGAGTGTGGGCCACATCCCCCCCCTCCATAAGTTCGCCCATACAACTGGAACTGGATATATGACGCATAGAGGATCTTCGCTTGAGCACAGAAAACAACTGACAATTAAATAAGGAAAGTGCAATTTTAACCCCAAAATCTAAATTTTCTGTTTATAAACGAGTGATTTTGCCGAAACTGCCTCATTATCTGGCACTTCTACCTTTGGTGACGTCACGTAAAATTGACAAGAATAGCGACAGCTGTGGAAAACTTTTATTTTCTTTTTCATCGGTTTTCTATAATAATAAAACAAAGAGCATGCCTTTTGTAATAAAACTCCTCTTATCGTCGTTGAGTTATCCGGTGCTCACTTCCGGGTCAACCATCCATTTTCTATTTGCCCCGTTCGAGACTGTAGCGACGTATTTGCCCTGTAACAATATTAAAGAGAGCCTTCAACGCTGGAAGAAGTAAAATGGTTGTAGTGGATCGGGGTGCGAGGGGAGGACCCAAGAAGAAAGGTCTTGGAAAGTTTTTGTGTCATGAGAGGCCTCCCTTATAGTTGTCCGTGGGTGAGTGTGAGGGGGGGGGACGAGGTCCGGAAAATGATGACGTGCTGGTGGAGAAGGGGGGGGGAGCATTTCCACCCAAGAGAAGAAGTCGTTATTCTATGGATGAAAAAAAAAAAATTGTAGTATTCTACTCTCTCGCGCACATTTCCTTCGGAACCCGATAAGCCACCCCCTCTTCTCCCTCACCCCTTGTAAAACACCCGTAGAATTCCTATCGCTTCCCTAATAATAACCCACTTTTGTTCTCCACGGCTGTGAAGCTCTAATAAGCCATATTTTTGTTGTTTATAACATCGGTCCCGTTGTCGCGCCCCTACGACGCCCCCCCTACCATCACCAAATACTTCTCCTATCGTTCTTTTTTTTTAATGGGAGTGGGGGACATACACTTGATTACACATCGAAATATCGCTTTTGATGGTAACAGTTTCGTTATTTCCAGTGGAAAAGACGGAAGTTTTGTACGCGGAATTAAAAGAGAAATAGGAAAAAAAAATGAAGCGACGTTACGACTTGACTTTTACAACGCGAGCTATACCAAGTAGGTTTTCCAAGCCAGACTATTAAGATAAACGTGCTTCAAATAGACATACTGAACGATTTTAACGAGAAGGCAAGGGGAGGGGCGTGTTTGTTTAACCGTGTCAATCCCTGTTTTTTTCCTTTTTTAAATTTCGAAAATTTGTGTGGCTCTTTACCATAAATCGATGAATATGAATGGATTCCCTTCATCTAAATGTTTAAGACAACGCTATTTATCTTTAGGAGGAAAAATGAGGTCGTTTTTACAAGGTTAATTTGTATTTATTTGTTCTCTGTTAGAAAAGTAAGGATTGGTAGAACAACCAAGTAATTTTTTCCCTGAACGATTTTACCTTCCACTTGAAAAAAATACTTGTGGAAGTCGTGTTTTTTTCATAATAACTATAATTAGAATTTCTCGGCATAGATACGAGAGTAGTTTAGCTCCCACCAAAAATCCAACTGACAGAATGTCAGGCGTATATCAGTTTTATGTCAGAAAAATGGCATGAAGACGGCTGGGCTTCCACAAAGCCACAGATAGTGTGATGCGTTTCAGGAATTATTGTTGCACAACGTTCTTTTTAAAAACGGTGATAAAGCCGCTTTGGTGATTAGAGAAATGGAACAGAAGATAGTGTGGCGTAGAAGCTGCTTGACAGATAAAACTTGACGTAAAAACTAATTTTAGACCGCATTTTGAACCCGTTGAGCAAGAAAGCATTAGAAAAATACCTGTTGTTCCACAGGGAACCACGTTTCATGTACAGAACACACTTTGACAACCCCCCCCCCCTCAACCGATTCGAGACGTGCACGCCCCTCATTTAACTGCCCTTTATACGTGGTACTTGGCCAATGTTGCCTTTAATAACCGTTTTTCCATACCACGAAGTCCCGTATTTTCTTGTATCGTTCTCATTTTTCAAAGTTAAGCTCATTACGCGTTTAATAGTTCAAAAATGAACGCGATACAGGTGAAATCGCTCTCTAAGTATAAGGAGGAGTCTTGTAATTAGTTAAAAAGGGATTTGACGACCCTGTTGAGTGATGGAAGAGGGGTGGGGGTGTGCGAGAAGAAGTGCAGTACAACATTTAACTCGAGGAGGGATGGTAAATTAAGTTGAAACAATAACGAAGTTGTTTTCTTCTGTTTATGATGAGAAGGGAGGGAGATAAAACTTGAAAATGATTCGCGAGAAAGCTTTGAATGGTCTCTGAATGAACTGAGTTAAAGAGTTGTGAAGGGAGGAGGGCCAAGGGATGTGAAATAAAGCTCTCTAAACAAGTCTCTTGGGAATTCTTTTTGGGTTGTTTAGAGAGCCCCCAAGTGCCCTGAAGAAGTAAGTACCCTAGGGCGAGTCATTTATACCTCCTCCCACATTTTCTACGAGATTATGGTTGTTGTGTTCAAGATTTAATACTTTCTTTAAAAGAAAATTAAAAATTTGGATAGGCCATGGGGAGTTTAAGGCAATGAAGTGAGGGGGTGTTTATAATTCGAATATTTTCCTTGGGGGCAGGAAAAATTATTTCGTTAATTTGGTTCATTTTGACGTCAGACGACGTTTGGGGTTTGGGAATTTTAACTAATGGGCTCCAAGGAAGTGTGCAGGTGGCAAGGGCAGATTCATAGAGGGTGTCACCCCTTCCAACTTAAACTAACGTGTTAGAGACATTAGTGGGGGGGGCGGGAGGCGCTCCTCGTGCCCCGGGCTAGATCTACCAGGTTTTTTTTTATATTCAACGGCCCCAAGATTCAGCAATGTCTCTACAAGGAGTCGACAAGGTCACAAATGGTACGTTTTGCATTGCCGTTGGTTTTAAACGATTTTACAAAATCATGTTCTACTCTGGAGTAGCCTATCGAGGCCCGTGTGTGACGTATGCGAAATCTTACGGGCACGTCCATGCCTGAAATTGTGAGAAGAAACGCTAATGCTCAGTTTTTGCGAAGCTTTGAGGAAAAGTCTCATTTGACGCTATAAAAATTGAGAAAAATAGACCACTTAGATCTGGAAGAAATTTCGCGGTTTTAATTCGCTATTCTGAAAGATGTACTTCATTGCTGAAAAGTAGTGATTCGCGGCTTCTGGTGGGTAAAACATAGAAAATACGCCGATCCCCAGTTTATGTAGCTCATTAGCAGGCTTAAATTGGGGCAGGATCGCTTCTAAAAGCTAATATTCGTGGCAAAAATGGCAAAACCAAAACGCTAAATCGTGGCCGAAATTGAGAAAATGCGATAAATCGTGGTTCCTTAACCTAATTTTCAGACCAAAATTGAGAACAATCGCTACTTCGTGGTGTATGGAAGCCGGCAATTCAGGAAAAACGCTTATTCTCTGCTGGAATTTACAAAAAAATCACGGTTGCCGGTTTGTGGCTAAAAGTATAAGAAAAAAGCGCTAATTCATGACTAGAAGCGTGAAAAATTCGCTAATTCGGTGCTAAGACTGCGAAAAACGCTATTTCGCCAATGCAGCAGCTAAAATTTGAGAAATATGGCTAAAATCGGGGAAAGTCGCTAATTTAGAATTACTGCACATTTTCAGCTAATTGTAGACGAAATTGAGCTTTTCGAACGTCTTTTGGGGGCGTATTTTGTGAAAACCGGCGCGGAATGCTCGCAGACAAAGTGAATGAGCAATTTTTCTGAATTTTAGCCTCGTATTTTCCTCCAGAACAGCGCACTAGTGCTTTTTCGTAATGTTATAGCCGTGAAGTTGATTCCTGAAACCACGAATCAGAGTTTATGTGGTCATTTTTAGCAGCGAGGTAGCGTCCTGGGACAAGCTCCAGAAATAACACTTTGACGTTTTTTTGACTTATCCGACTAAGATGCTTTGCACAAAGAAGCCTAACCTACTTTCGCGGACCTACTTTTGAGGGCGCGGTGTCAATAACGCGTGGTTGCGACTCTCGGAACGAAAGTTTTGCGGATTCGGCGCCTGAAAACCCCCAATTTCACGGCTTTTGCAATTTGAAAAAACAAATTTGCGATCTTGCGGCACCTCCAAAAACCATTTCTCTCCAGGGCGGGTTGACTCCAAAAAACTAAATTTTATTGGGTTCGGCTCTTCAAAAAATATATAAAAATCGCTTCGTTGACTGTTTCGAGGAATGAAATTTCGCGTATTCGCGCTGCCTGAAATCCCAAATTTCTCAAATTTTGGTCTTCAAGAAACAAAATTTCACGGGTTTTTAAGGACGAAATTCCGCTTATTCGGCTCCTGAAAACGAAATTTAAGTTAACGCTGTTGAGACTCCAAAATTTCACGGGTTTGGCCTTGAGATCTTTTTTGTGGTGTTGACTTCTTAAAAAAATCCAAGTTCTTTGGGTCGACTCTCCATAAAATTATATACACGTGACTGGCTCTTTTATGAACGAAATTTCGCGGGTTCAGTATCTCTAAAAGTCTACTTGGGGGCGGGAGGAGACTCAACTCTCTTGTGGACAAAATTACGCAGATTCAGTGCCGGAAAACCTAAATTTCACGACTTTGACACTATAACAACACAAGAAATTTTAGGAGTTTCGCCGTTATGGAAAGGAGTATCATCAAAATGGCCGCCATTTTGAAAGCAGACTTGAAGAGAGCTTTTGCATGGCAGACGTTTATTTTCTCACTCAATGGACCATGAGCCACGAGTTCCGATCTTCAAAACCTGTGACAAACTACATGCATCTTTTCGGGGCTGGCTCCAGGACTAAATCATTTTTTTTAAATTGCTACTTTTCTGGAGGGTATATCTCCGGAACGGTTGGGAATTTCTATAAAACGTATGAGATCAAAGTTGTAGATAATTGTGTCTTCTTTATTCAAGTACATAGTGACGATTTCGGTAAGACCGATTGTCTTCGAGGTAGAGGTGAAAACCATAAAAATGGGACCTTCTTGGACGCCCCTCCACATGTTGCCAACCCCCTAGGCGAGAGGACTTTTAGTATGTTCACTTTCTAACCACCCTTAACAAGTTCCCGAAGGATTATGTACCGATACCGCTCACCGGAGCTACACCCCCTTTTGAGCAATTCATTGACTGGACTAAGAGCCAAAATAAATCGTTTTTTAGTGAACCAAATCTGTGAAACGAAGCATTTTAAAGATTTTAAGGACGCAACCCCGCGAAATTAGGTTTTCAGTAAGTCAAAACCCAAATTTGACTTGACCCAAATTAGTTTTTACCTCAAAACTAAAGATTTCATCACGAAACTGACGATTTTACCCAAAACCGACGGGTTTACCCAAAAACTGACTGATTTTACCCTCAAAACTCACGTCATAAAAAAACTGACATTTTTAAAATTGACGGTTTTATGCCGGACCAGCATTGACGCTGATTATTTCACCCCAAAACAGGGTATTTTACTCTAAAATAGACAATTTTCCAGAAATGGCGCTTCCTCATATTCTTACGTTGTTCGCCAAAACAGACGATTTTACGTCAAAACTCACGTCTCAGACTTTAAAACTGCCAATTTTACCGATACTGTGACGATTTTATCCCAAAAGTGACGGTTTTACTTCGAAACAGATGTGTTAAAGGGGAGTTGTACAAGTGTTTCCTCGACCCCCTCCAATCATTTCAAGGTCTCATTGAAATCTTCAGAAATTCCGCACAACCGTACGATCTTTCTTTCCTAAATAAATCGTCCAAAGAGTGTGAATTTTCAAGGTAAAAGTTTATGTGCGTTATACAGTTATTTTAGGGGTGAAAAAAGAAGATCGTGCGAATGTGCAGAATTTCCTGAAGATTTAAATGAGACCTTGAAATCCAGGATTGGTTGCAGAAATACGGCGATAATTTACGTAACGCCGAGTAGGGGAGGCATGATTGGAGGGGGTGAGGAACGCATGTACAACTTCCCCTTAAAAGTCAATACTTAAGATGTCACCACAAAACTGGGGATTTTACCACAAAACAAAACATTTTCCTCTAGAACTGACGGTTTTGTTTATTTAGAGTTATAGACGTTACGTTTTAGCAGAAAAATGGCGCTTTTTCTCGATTTTAATAGCAAATAAGCACTTTTTCTTCACTTTATTAGCGAATGGCGATTTTTTCTCATGAGTTAACGTTTTTGTTCAAATTTTAGCCACGGAAGTTGCCTCCTCAACCCAAGTAGTTGCATCCATAAGCGATCTCTTAATTTTAGCTGCGAATGGTCACTTCTTCTCAATTAGTGCATTTCATTCAAAAAATGCACTATTGGTCTCGCCCTGATGGTCGCACATATGGGTTGTGATACTTTTTTTTCACGTTTCAGAACCCCTAGAACACGAATCCGAGGTCGGTTCGATTTGCTATATATATATATATATTTATATATTTATGGCCCTTTTTTGTTAGCACGATCACGGTCGCAATTTTTGACTTAGGGCAACCAAATTTGGTCTAAAAATCAATAGCGTGAATATCTCGGACGAGTTCGTGATCCAGATGAATCGGTCCACGGGAACGGTGTAAAAGAGGGGTTTGAATTAGTTGAAAATTCGCTACCGCACGGCTGTTGCTGCAATTGCCCCCAAAATTGACTCGAGTAATGAAAAATGAACGCGCTTTCGTATGAGACCCCAGTGAACCGAATCCGTTGATATGGCAGGGGAGTTCTCGGCGGAGGGGAGCTATTAAATTAACGCTATGCCTTACTGGACCACCCAATTACCAAAAAATTTCATTGACATTGTATTTTGAGCCGTCTCTTTTATTTTATTTGCCTACAGCCTAATAAATCTTGAGTAAAAAATTCCGAGGTGGGCCAAAAAGGGAGGAAAAAAAAAAAAATTTAAAAAAAAATTGTTTCGGATTCGAACCCAGGCACTCCGCAATGGTGAAATTGTGACATACCATTTAACCTAATGTAACTGATCTGAAAATTAACGTAATCTGAAAAAAGTTTTGTTCCGACAGCAGCCTGTCGGGAGAAGTGCATTTCATTCATGCGACAATCGAGTCAAACCTCATAAGTTAGAACGATATCAATCAATTATGAATGAAATTTAGGCCGGAATAAAGATTTTAATTGCAAATAACTCCTCTAACAAGAGTCCGCCTTCCCATATCGTATAGGCAACCAAACCGACTCTGTTTCATTTTTCATTTTCATCATTTTATTCCCCCTCAGTAGGTGCCAAAAAAGGAGCCTGCGGTAAAAAGAAACACGATTTTATGATTTTGACTTTCTACACCACGGCCTAAATGTCATTCATAATTGATTGACATCGTTCTAACTTATGAGGTTTGACTCGATTGTCGCATGAATGAAATGCACTTCTCCCGACAGGCTGCTGTCGGAACAAATTTTAACCATAAATTAGCGCTTTTACTCAATTTATACCGTGAATTAGAGCTTTCTCTCAATTTTAGTTGTGAATTAGCAGGATTTTCACTGATAAACTATATGATATATTATGAACCAGCGCATTTTCTCCACGAAGTAGCCTCCAGAAACTCCGAATGGGTTTTTTCTCATTTTAAAACGCGAACTACTGCGTTTACTCGCTTTTAGCCGCGAATGAGCGGATGTTCTCGAAATTGATCCGCGAAAATTACGGTTTTCTCCATTTCAGCTGCGAATAGGCACTTTACCTCAAATGTAGGTCAGGAATAGCGGCTTTTCTCAGTTCCAGCCGCGTGTAAGCCGATGTCATTGCTTTTCATCAATGTTATTCGGACTTGAATCTTCAACGTGTCCTTTTCAAAATTAATCATGAGCGTATGTTTAATTAATTAGCGATTTTTCGGAAGTAATGACAAATTTGTAGAAAAATTAGTGATTTTCCTACCCAAAATCGCTTGTTTTTACCTGTAAATAAAAATAATCCTTGCGAATTTCAGCAAGCTAAAAATCATTAAAACCTCATCTGAAGGGGTCATTGGCATGGAACTGAATATGAACGCTCACCAAAGCATCAAAAGATATCGCTCCGGCAGCTGGCTGTCGTCGCTGTCGCATGGAGTGCATTTCATTGCTACGAATTTCAGTAAATTAGCGATTATTTGGAAGAAATTGCTAAATACAAGTAGAAAGTCACACTGAGTTGTAATTTTTGTCGAATAATAGCAAATTAACTGAAAACGTCGAACTTCGTAGTAGTCAAATGCACTTTATTCGACAGCCAGCTGCCGGAGCGACATTTTTTGAACTCTGGCGGGTATTCACAGTTGGTTACATTCAATGGGCCACTTCAGGTGAGGTTTTCATGACTCTGAGCATGTTGAAATTCACAAGGATTGTTTGAATTTTGCAGGTGAAAGCAATCGTTTTTGAATAGGAAAATCAATCTTTTTTCTAAAGAATTGTAATTTCTGCCGAAAAATCGCCAATGAGGAAGTAACATACAAATTGAAAATCGCTGGAAACATTTTTTTTCGAAAGAAAATGACTAAATATGACCAGGAATTGAATATTAGTGCGTAAATGATTGATTTCGATTTAGAGCGAAATCATAAAACTTGCCAATTTTTTTGTGACCTTAAACGGCCGGTCTGTGACTCGTGACGCAGTTAAGAGGTTGTGACCCCTCCCAACCCCCCGCATCATGGCTGTAATCATGTCTTGCCCCTTCTTGTCCTTCCCATTCTCTTAAGTTCTATTGTTTGATTTGTGGGAAGCTATTGTGAAGGTCATGCGAATGCTGTTATTACGTCATCAGTCTATCTAGCCTATTTCAAATGGGTCCCGCAACCCAATAGTTTTAAAAATTAATAAACAAATATAGGGCCTGATTTTATTTGAGCGGATCGTGTTTTCATGAGCTATCACGACAGCATGATTTTGGAAAATGTGTTACTTCCTCATTAGTGAAACAAACTCTCATCAGTAATTTTGAGAGGGACACGTTGAAGAAGTTTTTCCGATCCATGGGAAGTCGATAGGTGCAGTTTTAGTATGGGCAAGGAGGGGGTTGCCTTTTATTGAAAATGTCCGTTTCGCACAACTTGGAAGTGCTGCCGAGGACACAGAAAATAGTTATTTTTGACGAAAATAGCTATGGCTGACAGAAAAGAGTGTGCTCTTCACGAATCCAGCGTCAAAAGTTGCAGAAAGTCAGCTGGGATGTGAGTTACTCGCATTTAGTCAAATAAAATGATGTTATTCTAAAAATATGTTTAAAAAATCACATCTCGAAGGGTTTTGATTTTCGGACCATGGTTTATGGGGTGTTTTCGAACGCAAATTAGGTCTACTTTTACCCATTTTTTTTTTTTTTTTTTTTGTTACACTTATACGCATCCACCCTGTATGTCACCTTAACATTGCTCTTGGTGAATCAATTCGCATATTTATTGCCCTTAACGAGGAATTTTACGTAAATTTTGCCTTGAATGGGGCGATTCACGTGTGAGTGTTTTCCCGAATGTTGCGTTTTTCCCGCCGCGCCGTGGGGCATTTTTCGTAGTGACGTTTCGCTTAAAGTTTGCTCTTGGCATGACCTCTCGCTAAATTTTACCCTGGACGTGGTTCAACGTCAATTTTCCCCTCAGTGAGGCCTCGTTCGCGAGAGTTTTTCCCTTAAGCAACTTGGCATTTCGCGTCTCTCAAGAAACTCTGACCCTCGGGCCTCTGAGAAAATGACCCTGGATGATTTTGGAGAAGGTTTTGATGATTTTTTTTCTTTGCGCTACGGCCACTGCTTTGGCCCTTCCCTTGGATCCGCCACTGATTATGACCGTGAATTAGTGTCCTTATCAATTTTTAGCCGCCAATTATAGATTTCTCTCGCTTTTGCTATGAATCAGCGGTTTTCGCTATTTTAGCCGCGAATATTGGAGCTTTAGCATTAGCTTATTAGTGCGTCTTCTCAATTTTAGCCGCATATCTAATAAGGGTCTATAGGAATTTGGGGTTGGGGACTTGGCCTATTTTCTCTATTTTAGCATTAAGTCGCGTTGATTTTAGCGGTGAATCTACTCTTTGAAACCTAAAAATCCATATTTTTTTCGTTTTTAAGTGCTTTGGGGCCCCCTCTGAATGGTAGCACAAAGCAGTCTGCCTCCCCCCCCCCCCCGCCATCACATCAGTACGCTGCTGGTTGTCACTTCTTGGGTTTGGGTCTTTAATGAATCTATTTCATGTTCAAATGACTAATCTCGCGGGGTTAGCTCATTCCGATCCTTCTGGTTGTCTTCCGGCATAGATTTCGAGATTATAAGCGTAGTAAACTTGGCTATCAACCGTAGCGTAAATTTTTATACCATTTTTCTGGGGGGTTATTCTGTAAATTTAAAAGTTTACGTGTCGTAAAATGGAAGAAGGGTGAGGAGAGGTACCTCGTTGCTATGGTTTTTACGATACCTTTCGAATTAAACTGCGGAATTTTCACGCGAGAATAGTGGCCCATACACGGGCAGATAATTCTGACAGATTTGATCGGCTGATATTTTCAACAGATATCGTTAACGATCTAGAGCAAACGATGAGATCGGTCGTCGCCCCTTAACGTACAAAAGTTATCTGTGACCGATATCTGTTACCCGATCAAATCTGCCCGTTAGTGGGGGCACATCTCGCAGATTGAGATCTGTTGCAGAAAAAAATCTGACAGATTTCATTTATCGGTTGGGTTCGAAAGATATTTGAGATCGGTGGCAGATATGAAGTTAGAAAAGTAATAGAGGGAGCAAAAAGCTTGACCCATACATATGATAAAAATAATAGAAAATACATGTTCAGTGAAGTTTCGGTGGTTAAAATCGTTGCGTTAAGGGGCGACGCGCGACTCGAAATCGGCCGATCTATGTCTGCCAGATATCTCTCATAAGAAATCGGTTGATTAGTGGGGGACCACAGACCACATCTGACGGATTTGAACTCCCACCGATATCGGTTGGCCGATCACGGTTGATCTGTCGTCGTTTCTTGCCCACTGACGAGCAAATTTTCACCACCGATATCTGTCAAAAACACGAAATCTGCCGCACATATCTGCTCGTGTATGCCCACCTAAAGTGTGGTCTCGAAGAAAAAATAATAAATGCTTAACAAATGTGTGGAAAAACCAAGGCAACGGGGTGAATCCTCCCCTCCTTCCCAGTTACGACACGTAAATTTTGAAAATTACAGAATCACCCTTCTGGGCTTTGAGGGAATGTATTAAATAAAGGAAAGTCTGCCTCTGAATCCTTCTAATTTTTCGTCTAAAGTCAGATCAGGGCCAGGAGAATATGATTTTTGGCAGTTGCCGATGAATTTTTGAAAGATTTCTCGAATGTGGCATAAACGATAATTTTTCCAACGCTCCATTCGAGTAGTTCTGTCATCGAAACGTATGGAATTGTGCAAAAAATGAAAACGAGCTCTGCTCATGACCAAACCGAAGATCTCGACCCCGTGTCCATTATTGTCCCATAAATCCAGAGTATTTAGACGATGGGCTCGGAGCCGTCCAGCTAAATACATAAGTCCAAAAAGGGCTTTGATCTCTGTAATATCAGTAGGACGGGCATCCCTCTTTCTCTGGTATTTTGAGCGCTGTTCCAGTTCCCATTCTTCAAGGGGTGCCTTCGCAGAACGTTCGTTTCCCAAAACTACTCCTATTTGGCCGATCAGAGTATTTTGCTTACCTCATTTTTGCCGTAATGAGATTTTTTTTCCACCGCCAGGCGTCAATAGTTTTATTGTTTTTTCTTTTCAAAACGACAAAGTAATTGTGGTCGTCAGTTTCCTGCTCACCAATCAACTCCTCATCACCGTTATCGTCGTCTGAATCATTGCTTTGGTCAGTATCGGAGTCTCCTTCACGTTCTTCAGCGACTTCCTCTTCGCCTTCTGAGTCACTACTCAGAATACTCGCATCATGTGAATGTGAAGAATCTTCATCGTCCTCTGATAGAACTCGGCGAATTTCTTCAATATCTCGAGGATCAGACAAACAGTACGACTTTCTTTGATGAGATGCCATTTTTCCTGGAGAAGGAGGAAAAAAAACATAGAAACTCGCTATGACCTCATAGTTCTTTGACTGATTTCACGAAATCCGTTAGATTTTCAGACATTAGCGAGCACTCGGAGTTCAGAACTAATCAAAAATTAGCAGCACATAATTTAATAATCCAAAGTTGTGAATAAAATATTTAGTTACCTGGAAGCTCGCAATGGACCCACGAGGTCTTATCAGCTACAGCTGACTCGAGATCAAAAAGTAAACGCCGAGGGCCAACTGAGGTCATGAACGAAAGTTCAGGGTAGGCAACAGTGATCCCCACCACTTGACTAGCGCAACGGCCTCAGCGCTATCTAAATATTATAAAGAAGGTACGAGACCTCTCAGGTCGCGAGTTCCCGAGGGTTAACCGTAAACTCGAACCTCAAATCTCAGGTGAGAACAAAAAATTGTCAAATTTCTGAGGTAGAAATGGAGAGTGCAGTCGTGCTTCTGACAGTCGTTCTTTGCTAGATTCGTTCTAATTTGGGAGAAATCGTTCCATTCTACACGAAGTTCGTTTATTGATTCATAGAAGCGGTACGCAAAATTTTCAAATTGTCGGTTGTGGTGAAGAGGTGAGGAGTTCTTGATCATGAAAAAAGAAGTTGTGTGGAAAGAAAGAAGGATAGGTGGAAGGAGATATTGGACAAATTCGACAGCATCGACTCATTCGCACTGACCCAAACGTTATCGCTTCAGCAGAGAAAGCTCATCGTCTCAGGATTACGACTACCGTCCGTCTCAGTTCCACTTCGTGCTGTAGACTCACAATCAGATGCTATTGCTTTTCCAGAGTGTCTGATGTGTCCCGAAGTCACCGGACAGGCAAAGAGGCAACTTCCAATAATAAGCAGCATAATAACGTGCGTTCTTTAGCTACAGGCTGTGGAATTCATTTGAAGCCTAACGGCGGACTCAAGAGTCCGGTCCGCCGATGAAGGACCGGACGACCCACATGTGAACGAGCGATCTATCATAATATAGGATTTTGATACTTTATTCGCGTTGTAGTTCTCATTTATTATTCAGACTTTTGTGAATTAAAACATCGTTTTATTCGTACTCTTGAATTTACACAGACCTCCTTACAAACCCGCCGTCCTAGCCGTCTTTGAGAGCGGATTTTTACCCTTCCATATATCCCTTTATGATCGCCGCCCTTATTGCACCCATCTAAATATTGTCGCCGTCATCGTGAACATAGCAGAGCGCTGTTTCACTATCACTTTTTTTTTACATAAAATTCAAGACAGAACAAAATTTAAAACATATTTTTTGGGCTGGAAACAAGGTTATGTCCGAGTCAAGGGATTATTCCCTGGAAAGAGTAGAGAATAAGACCTGGGATTTAACTCTCTTGGTAACCCGCACGTTAAGACAAAGTCAAAGTGGAGAAACGCATTTTTTCTTTAACTCCGGGTTTCCCTTAACTCCAGCTCTAACTTTCGTTGATGAAACTCATTATTTCAGTTGAGATGGACTTAAGAGAGGTGGTTTCTCTTGGTAACTCCAAGGTTAAGCATAACTCGAAGTGGTGAAACACTTTTTTTATGCTAACTCCGAGTTACCCGAAACTCAAACCTTAACTCTCGGTGGTGAAATCCGCCAATAAAAAAATAAATTCGCAATTTCAGCTGTTTCAAAAGACCAATTTTTTGGTTTTGGCGCTTCCAAACTTTACCCCCCCCCCCCTTAAACACTTCTGCGTGAAATGTAACCGCTTGTTTGTCAGTCCGAAGTCCGAACGGAGAAAATTAAAATAAAAACATTCTCTGTAGGCTCAAACGGCTTTTAAGACTCTCCACGCTTAGATGTCAAGTTGTCAATGTCAACTCTTTTTTTCTCTTTCCTCTCTACTCAACCGATCAACCTCTTCAGTCTCAAACTCATCAGCGCTTCGAAGCGGTTTGAGTCGATAACTATTAAGGACACACTCGGCAAAAACTTGGGCGCGCGGCGACGCGTCAAACGCCCGAGCCCAAGAAGGGATGAAGACGGAGCGGCCAAGCGGTGCGGGGATGGGGGGGGGGTTATAGGAGGGAAAAAAAGGCGACTCATCTCTTTTTTACTTTTTCTCGTCTCACTCGCTTCTTTTCCCCCTTTTCATTCGCTCGCGTGCAAGTGTGCCAAAGACAAGCGTGTTTTCTAGGTCCTTTTTTTTATTTTTCCTTCCCCGCTTTTGTCGAAGTGTTTTTTTTTAAAAGAACGGGTCGGAAAACAAGTGTTTTTAAGCCTTATGCAAGGGCACGCGTCGCCTATTATTGTCTCTCTGTCTCTCTCGCTCGCCCGTACCTCAATTCCCCTTTAAATTATCCCTGGGAAGTGATTTTTGTTTTAATGATTCAAGTGTGTTATTAGTTCGCGACAATCGGTAATTTAAACAACCTGGAACTGATGGTGGATAATGGTGTGATGAAAAGCCGAAGGCACAGGCCCTACTATGTACCAGTACCAGCCTCTCATACGCTTAGCTACTTGTGGTCGGACGCTGTCAGTCCGTTGCTCTCGCCTCAGAGCCATGGTAATGAGCGATTTTTTTCAAAATTGTGTCTCTAAATTTTTTTTTTAATTTTCTCAACTTGTGTCTTGAGTCGAAAGTCCAATTCTAATCTACTCGCTCGTACAGCCGTCTCAAGTTCTTATCGCTCCCTGGTGCCGGTATGGGCGCTGTTACGTGGTGTGGAGTGGAGGGGGATGGTTTTTTGTTTCCTAGCATGCTTGGGTCCTTCATAAAATGAAAGATAAAACCTATTCTTATTCAATGGTTAGACTAAAGACTAAAGGTCCTAGTGATCAAAAATAAATGCAACAGGTTGCTTGGTATTTGGACTCTTCCATTTAATTATGAAGTTTCACTCATGTTTTTCACAATTCGTTGAGCCCCCCCCCCCCTATCACATTTACCTCAGTTCCATACCCGTCAGCTCATCATGCCGACATTGCAGTTAGTATTGCCTTTCACAATCTGAAATAATAAAAATACTCAAAGCTTCAATGTTTTCTAGTAATTTTAAAAAATTGAATCATCAGGAATTTCCCAGGAGGAACTCATTATTTGTTCCTCAGTTGGCCTAAATCCTGTTCTTATTTCAATATTTATATTGAAACTTGATGAAAACCTACGTGATTGCAATTTGACTCCCCAGCCCCGCCCCCTCGAATTTTGTAGCCTCCCACATTATAACTTTTTTTCTGGAAAGTAACGATCAATAGTATGAGAATTTCACATTAACTGAAGACAAAAGCGACAAAAAAAAACAAAAAATTATTTTCAGGATTGAAACAAGCCTTCATAATTTAAACACTGAAACAACCGTTAAGTAGCGAAGAAAATGCGGAGGGTAGGGGGGGAACAATAGAAGTTGCACAACTCAAGAAAGAATATACGTCAGTCGTCGAAGAAGAAGAAGAAGAAGAAGCGCGAAGGCTATGGTTGGGCGGTGTAAAATGAGAGAAGCCCCGTTGATGCTGAGGTGTTGTTTGTGTGTGCGGGGGGGAGGGTGCAAGGATGGGAAAACAATATTCCTTCGAAAAGGACCTTCTTTCTACGATTCTTCAATAGAGAATATGAAAAAAGGAAGATTCTTTCAAACAAAAATTCTATCGTGTTGTTTTCAAGTTTCCTTCTTTTGAGAATGTGCGAGAGGTATTGATGATGGGTGGGGGACTGTTTGAAAGGGGGGTGAGTGGAGACGCTTTCGCTTTCTCGCTAATGGGGTTTTTGTCATTTAGAAGAAGATTTTTAACTTCAAGTATTTAAAAGGTGGAAAAAGAACGACTTCAATCGTTTCTGTTTAAGACGTGTTAACTTCACAGAATCTGAGTTTTATACGCGCTTCAAAAAAATGTTTTTCTCTAAGCAGTAAGCAACAACCCTCCCTCGAATTGTGATTGAATTTTTGTTGAAAAGACTTTTATAAATGATGGGAGGGCGGGAGAAACAGATTGAAATGAAAATAAAAAACCGTGTATTCAACTTTCACCCCACCCCTCTCCATCATTGAACAATTTCACTCAATAGTAGATCATCACTTTTTTTTCTTACAATCGCCCCCGCCCTTTCACAATACGCCAATGAGTGATCGACCCTTGTTGATGCCCTTAATGATTCTGCCCTCATTTTACACTTATTGAACCCTTCGTAACAGTCAAGGTGGCCCTTCAAATAAATAAAGGAATGGCGATGAGAGCGCGGGGGAGGGGGAGCAGCAAAGGAGAACGAAAACAATAACTTTTGGTGTTCGGCACGAGTGGCTCGCTTTAAGAACGTAGAGAGCATTCGGCACCGGTTTCAAACCGTCAGGGTTGCCCCAGGTCAGGGGGACAATATGGGAAAGTGGGGGAATTTTCCTCTTTTTTTTCTCTCTCGCTCCCATACTCGAGGCAGGGCAAACGAAAATTCTATCTACTTCTAACCGTCCTACTTGGCTATTTCGTTATTTTATTACCGGTGCTGCGTAATTCACGCTGTGGGAAATTGGGCACACTCAAAACACACAACTCAAGAAGCTCCAAGAAATAACTAATTTCGCGCGTGGGGCCCTTTGAAAACCTAATTTCGCGGGATTTTTGGCTCTTTCAAATGACCAATGTCCGTGGTTGCGGTTCTTTTAAATATTTTATATTTAAATGTCGAATTTGGTTCCCTCAAAATTCAATTTCGCAGTGTCTTGCTAATTCAAAGCCCGAAATTCGTGAACTTGGTAAAATCCATTTCGCGGGGTTGACTTACTCCAGAACCAAATTTCGCCGATTTGTCTGTGGTGTTGACTATATCATGAAAAAAT
Source organism: Corythucha ciliata (assembly GCA_038030265.1). Taxonomy (NCBI): domain Eukaryota; kingdom Metazoa; phylum Arthropoda; class Insecta; order Hemiptera; family Tingidae; genus Corythucha; species Corythucha ciliata. The sequence goes on from CM075943.1 coordinate 17,913,178, forward strand.
TTTGCTGCTTCAAAAACTAATTTGGCCGAATTTGATTCTTCTGAAGCCCAACCTTGGCGAATTTCGTTCCGGAAAAAATCAATTTCACTATGTCCGCTCCTCCGAGACACAAAATTTTACGAATTCCGCTCCTACAAAAAATCAATTTACCTCTTCCTCTCACCATCCATTTCATAAAATAGGGTTTGACGTTATCAAATCCCCACTCAAACTTTTCAAAAATTCTCTCTAAAAAAAATCTTTGATTAATTTCAATGTTCTATGTGAGCAATAGCATTGTGGAAGAGCCCTCTTCAATAAACACCAGTGCTTGAAAAATGTGCAAGTTCCCCCATTCGTGACTAAAATTTTGAAAAAGTGCTCTTTCGCCGATAAAATTTAGAAAGCGCACTAATTCTTGGTTTCGCGATGCAAAATCCAAGTCAAGATTAATTAAAATTCACGGTTTATGGAGACCTTTTTGATTAAAAAGGGTTCGCCCCGCGGCGCCAACCCTTCGAAATTGCCATTTGAAAGAGCAAGAGCCAAATAAAAGAAATTCGGTTCTTGAAGAATCTTTTAGTACGAAAACATGGTAGAATATTATTAGTATATTGAATATGGTTGTATACATTTTGAATAATGACCTAAAACTTGCCATTTCGCGAAAATTGTGACTTGAAACAATCCAATTACACTGATATTTGCCACCAAAAATTTCTATTTTGTCGAGGTTACGTCATAAATGGGCCTCGTCAGCCAACGACGCGGTTCGTCGTTCCCGCAGGTAGGCTCCCGTCCGGATTTTAGGGGAGAGGGAACCAAGCAAACAGAAACTTGTTATTTCTAAAAAATTAAGACCGGAAACTAAGCAATTTTGTGAATATTCAGACCCTAAAAATCCCTTGAAACTTGCGGTTTCGCTGAAATTGATACCTGGAACTTACAATATCGCGAATATTGAGCCATTAAACTTCCAATTTGCCTTCAAAATGTTGCAATTTTGAATCTATTCGTCAGGCTTTGAGTACTGTTCACAGGCTGGCTTGCCCTGAATTCACAACCTCTTCAATAAACTACGTGTAACTTTCAATTTCCCTGTAATTGAGACGTAATGCTCGCCATGTCGTGATTATTCAGCCAGAAAAATGTCAATTTCGCGGAATATTTGCTTTTAAAATTGTGCAATTTCGTACAGTTTGGGCACTGTGTCGCGGCCGGCTGGCCAGGGTTCCACAGTCACCTAGGAAGATCCCCGAAACTCCAAATTTGTGCTGAAATGAAGACTATAAACTGACAATTTTACGAGAATAATACCGGAAACTAACAATTTCACCGGCAATTACGCAGATTTTGCGCTCCGCGCGACGTAATTTCATGACTATATTTGTCCAACTTTGGGTGCTGTCGCGTCCTCTAAAAATGAAAAAGAAAAATGAAGCTTGTAATTTCGTGAAGGTTAAGACCACAAAACTTGAAATTTGTAGGATATTTAGACCCGAAACTTATAATTTGGCTCTGTTGAATTGTTTAATTTTTTTCCTATTTCCCTCAATTTGACCGGCTACTTGCAGAATTGGCGTTTATTCTCAATTATATAATTTTTAGTTTATTAGCGGTAATTTTTCCACTTTTAGCGCTGAATTAGTTTTTTTTTAACCGTGGACTCAAGCCAATAACAGCACATTAGCGTATTCACAATTTCAGCCTCAAATTATCGGTTTTTCCGCTTTTACGCCATGAATTAGCGTTTTTTTCTACGTTCTACGTTTGCCACGAGTTTTCTTAATTTTAACTGTGATTAGCTGTCAATGAGCGCTTTTCTCAATTTTTGCAGTGAATGAGCGATTTTGGTCAATTTTAGCCATGAAGCGACTTTGCGACAAATGAACATTTTTGTTGTGTGAAAATCTGTTTATCCCCCCACCCCCCACCCCTGAGCGGTCTTCCTTCAAGACTTGAGGAGCTATAATGTAACGAGAGACTGAATTCTACTAGTGTGAGGGAAACATCATTTCAGCATTTCATCAACCTGGCGGAAAAACCTCCAGTTGGTGGGATGCGAGAGATGAAATCCTGGCTTTGAGTGTAATGGGACGTGTCTCGTATTTATTTTCGAGCAATTGCAATTTTCTGGACTATATTTTTCTGCGAATTAGCAATTTTCTGGGCCTTTCTTCTAGTAGGCGTGGACCTGGGTAAGCCGCCCATGACTTGAATTGTAATTTTCAAAGCTAAATATTTGTGAGAGTGCCAGTCCGGGACAAAATTGAAGCGAAATTAAAAGTTTCCTTGCTGAATATTCGCGAAATAGCAAATTTGAGGCCTCTGCTTTACACTAAATTGCAATTTGCTGGATTTCATTTCTGCTAAATTTGAGTATCGGGGCTAATCATTCGCGAAATTTCTTGCGTCTGGTTTTGGACGATTCCATGGCCTATCGAGGTCCATGTGCGCAGTTTTTTTCTGTGAGCAAGATAACGTACGGGCAAATCTTCGCCTGAAATTTAGATAAAACGCTAATCAGTTCCTGTGCGTGTTCTGTACGACGAGAAGACCAATTTTATCGGATAAAATTTCGAAAAAGCGCTCAATAGTGGCTAAAATTGAGAAAATGCGTCGATTCGTTGTTGCTGATACGACTTCCAGGTCAAATTTGAGATAAAACACGCTCATGTGAAGTTCTTCGGGCAAGTACGCGCCTAAAATTGAGGAAAAGCGCTAATTCACAGCTAAAATTGAGAAAAACCTATTTGGAAGTTTGGTTTAGGGAAAGTGCCAACTCGGCGAAACGACTTTTGATAGGAGGGAAAATAGCCAAATTGGATTTGAAAGAGCTAAAAGCATGAAATTGAATTTTTGAAGCGCCAAAGAAAAATGAGTTCTTAGAAAGATCCAAACAAAGCAAAATTTGGATTACTGGAAACAACCAAACCCCCGACTTTGGCCATTTCGACAAGGAAAGGTTGATGAGGAGCCTCGTAGAGATTCTTCCCCATAAATACGTCAATTCGCGAATCAGTTTGAGGAAATCCGCTAATTCACGGCTAAATTTGAGGAAACGCGGTGATTCGCGGCTGAAATTGAAAAATAATTTGCGACTAAAATTGAGGAAATGCGCTTAACTAACATCGCGGCAAAAAATTAAAAAAAAAACTCTAATTCAAGGACACATGTGATCAAAAACCCGCTTATTCACCGCTAAAACTGAGAAGAACCGCTGATTCCCGCGTAAAATAGTCGTAGAACGCTCATTCGCAGCCGAAATAAAGCTATGTTATTGAATCTTAAAATCGAGATTTATATGGGCAAAAAGCGCTCATCGCGGATCAGTTTGAAAAAATGCGCTAATTTACCGCTAAGATTGAGGAATTCGGTGATTCGCGGCTAAAATTAAGAAATAACCCAACGCTAAAATTGAAAAAATTATTCGCGGCTAAAAAGAGATATTAGCGTTAATTCACGGCAAAAGTAGAAAAAAGCGCTAACGAGAAGCAAAATTGAAAGAACGCTAATTCACGGATGCATTTGTAAATCCCGCTTGTTCACGGCTAAAACTGATTCATACCGCTAAATCCCGGCTGAAATTGAGAACATTAGTTAATTCGCCGCTAATATGACAAAAAGTGCTCTTTCGGAGCTAGAATGGAGAAAAAACGCCAATTTACGGATTCTGTGGAAATTCCTCTAGTCCGGAGCTGAAATTTTGTAAAAGCAATGATTCAGGGGTGAAACTAAGGAATAATTCACTGCTAAATTTCAGAAATAATTTGCTTCATTTTTAGCTAAAATGAAAACAAAAAAAACGCTAATTCGCGGCTGGAACAATGGTGATAAACGCTAATCCGGATGATTAAGAAGTGAAGAAAAATATGTATAAGACTGAGACAAACCGCTAATTCCCGTCTAAAAATCTAGATAAAGAGCTCATTCTAGGACGGATAGAATTAACTGGAACTAACCAAAACTTGTACCCCTCGCACCTGATATCCCGTCGCCGTCGGTAACACCGAACCGATGTTTCGCTCTAGTGTGTAATATGTGGAGAAAAGTATGTTTTTAGTCCGGGTTTGAGCTATCCTGAAATCGATAGCTATCCACTTAAATTTTATTCAACATTTTCGATCTAACGCATCTTGCACACTGCACCCCCCTCCCTCACCCCTTTACTTGAACTGCCCAGTCTCACGACGAAACGTGCCTCTCTTACAAATACACCAGACTGTTTTACCACAGAGGAGGATGATGACGTACGTTACGCGTGCCTGAGCATTTTAGAGAGGAATTGAGGACGGGGTACTTCTGCCTTGCTCCCATCTAACTCACTCTCTCTCTTTCCCCAAGCTTGAGAAACGATGCTGTTTCCAATATGATGTGCAGCGGTTTCATAATGCAACAGATTAAGGTCTTCTTCTCTTCAACTAAGAACAGCCGATTTCTCTTAGGAACAATTATTTATGTATTTATTTTCAACAGAGGGAAGCTAAAAATAGGTTTCAAAGGTATACTACTCCCCTATATTCAGATCTGGCCCACTCACCTTTCCATTCTGTAAAACGAGTGAGACAGTTTTGACAAGACAGGGATTGACGCAACTAGGCGCGAGAGGGGTAGGTTTTTTCTATTTTTCTCTCTCTCTCTCTCTCGAAAAACAATAGCTTTTTGGGGGTTAGTCAGAAATTGTTTTTTAAAACCTACATGAGAAGCAATTAAACACCAGTTAGTCTCAGCGTGGAGGATGGTGGAACCGGAAGAGAGATTAATTCCGCGGGGAAAAAATTATAGTTTTTAAAGCGGTTGAGCCGTTTTTTGCTAAATGAAAATGTATTTACGTTTTCCGACACGTTGTTTATATAAAAAAAAGGGAGCGTTCGTGAGAGTGGAGGGTGGTCAATTAATTAACGAGGGAAAAAAGGTGGTTACCTTATTTCACATAGCTTCCTTTTAGCCTGTCCGCGGGAAATTAAAAAAAAAAAAAAAAAAAACAGGTATAGCGTATCGTGTTGACCTTTGCACCGCTTTTTCCACCTCGCGTGACAGAATACGGTTTTGAATTCATCTGCCTGGCTTTGTGAGGCATCAGCAAATTGAAATTACAAAAATTACTTGTCCTGGGGTGAGGTGACGAGAGACTTTTTTTTTCGTCTTTTTTTTAATTCCAGCTTAAACGAACAGAACATGTAGGCATTGTAATCTTATCGCACATTTGTATGATAAGTTGAAAGCCCGTTTTATAAAGTTCCGTTTCCTTTTTTTGTACCATTTCCGGCGTCCTTATGACCCCTCTGCTGTCATCATTGGTCAAGGGGAAAAATTCCCATGCATGAAACCCAACGAGTGTTTCTGAAAAACGGCGACGCTACAGCCTTCGGTGCTCCGAGGGGATGGGGATGCCTCACACACGCACTTGTGTATGTCTGAGGGAGTCAACCCAATTTATTTGGTTCACCCGTTGAATCAGATTCTTTACTCGAAAGGATATTACACTGGGAAACCAATACAAACCATTAATCTCAGACGCCCATCGACTTTAAGAACGTTTGCGACGTTGAAGAACATAAATAAGTTTTTACGTCGTTTGATGATTGAGGCCCGGGGTGGAGATGGAGGAAAAAAAGTTTTTGGGTTCGAAACCCACTCGAGAGGACAATTTTGTGTTCATCGATCACTGTTAGAAGTGACCGCAGCAAATAGAATTAACTCTGTTTAATCTTCGCCTTCTCTCTCACCTCCTTGTATAAACGATCTTTAAGGCTAAGGGTAGGGGGTTAGGTAAATAGTGGGACGCTCCCATTTTTTTTTTCTTCCTCTCATTCCCACCCCCATCCCCAAAAAAGGCAGGGAATCGGTAAATACCTACGACCCTTAGCAACTCGTGCCTGAAAATGACACTACTGGTTGCTCAGAATTTTGACGAAGCCTCTCGGCTTTTAGTTTAAATTAGTTGTCACCCGCACCCCCCCCCTCGTCACCAGTATGACTGAAGGGTTTGAAAAGCAATCAAAACAGTGGCTAGCCGAAGTTGCCCCTTTTTCTATAAGAACTTAATATTTTAAACCGATGGGAGTATACTTTCCGAACCACCCCCCCCCCCTAATCAAGTGATTTATAAAATTTTGCGTCCCGTCCTCTAGGAGGTCGTTAGACACTTCTCCGTGACAAATCGATGTCACTTCAGACCAAGTTCCTCAATTTACGGCATTCCAAGAACATAAATAAGCATGGAAGCGAAATACAAGAGTTTATAAAGCCTCCCTCCCCCCTTCCACATAGGAAAGTACTGCACTGCTGAGAGTTGCACTTTATATAGCTCCTATACTTCTTTTTTTTCCCTGAAGCTCCCTTTTCATTCCTTTTTTTTCTCTCTCCTAGAGCAAAAGCAGCGAGATACATTTAAGCTCGTCCAGAGGAGCCTTAACTTAAAACACCTTAAGTGCCCTAAGATCACGTTCTGTTTCCTGGGAAAAATTGTGAACGTTGATAGGATGGGAGCGGCGGGGTGGTAGGGCGCTGAGAAGTTGTAAAGAACTTAGAACCCTCTTACAACTTATTCGCTTACGCGGGGGTGGGGGTTGAAGGAGACAAAAAGTCGTTACCCGTTAACATTGTTCTCCCCTTGGCGCTATAAATTATTGTAAATTTTGAGATAGGTTTCACAAAAAAAGAAAAAAAGTAGCCACTTCTGCAGAGTGGAATCTTATTCATCCGGAGTTTGCAACGATTTTTTTCCATGTGGAAGGAGTGAGGTTGTTGGCGTCCGAAAAGTGTTTCCCTGCCCGGGAAGTACGAGTATTTCGGGGCATCGCTTGGAAATTCTCCTCATGGAAACGCTACTTCTAGGAGTATGCGCATAGGACTCATCAGGCAATGAACTCTCCATCTGGGGCTTTTATATGTGAGCCGTGCGATAAGGTTTTCGGAGGAACCCCCCTCCCTATAGGGCCAGCTTCAGACTCCAGATAGTAACAGGGTGAAGCCTGAGGGCCACTGGCAGACCTACTCTTATCGGGGCCCGGGGCGGAAATCTCCAAGAGGTCCCTAAGGTCCGTTTTCAGTAACCAAGCACTAGGTTGTTGAAAAATCGTAAGGTCTGTTGAAAACTGTCATAATATGATTCCAAGAGCTTTTAGAAAGGCCTTGAAATACGGCTCTGATGAGTCTCTGTACATATTATAAACAAGAAATATAATTCTTATGTATCGTTAACCTACGGCCTATTCCTTATTTTAGTCTCGAATTACTGCTATTTCCACACCATATCCGATAACTAGAGCTTATGCCCAGTTTAAGCCGCGAATTTCCCAGGTCACTAGCTACTACTATGCCCAGGTACTAGCTAATGAGTGCTTTTTGTCACCTTTACCTGCAGATTCGCGCTTTTCTCAATTTCAACAGCAAAGTAGCGTTTCTATCCTGTAAATTAGCGATTTTTCTTAATTTTCCACGAGTTGGCGTTTTCCTCAATTTCAGCTACGTATTAGCAATTTTTTTTATATTTATCAGCATTTTTCTCAGTTTAAGCTGAAAATTAACGTTTTTCTTATGTGTTTTCCTCAATATTAGCCGCAAAATAGCGTTTTTTTTTGTTTTTTTTTTCAATTTTCGCACCAAATTAGCATTTTTTGTTCACTATACGCTATGGATTAGCGATTTTTCTCAGTTTTAGCCGTGAATCAGCGGTTTTTTCACTCATAGCCATAAATCGGCGCAAAGTTGCCTTCAGAAGCCCCCTAATGCGTTTATTATCAATTTTTGACGCAAATTAAAATTTTTCTTAATTTTAGCAGTGAATTAGCGAATTTTCTCAATTTTACCCACGAATGTGGTGTTTTCCGCGATTTCAGCTGCAAATTGGTGATTTTTTTTTTTAAATTTAAGCAACGAATTAGCACTTTTTCTCAATTTAGGCTAAAAATTAGCCTTTCTCTTAATTTTAGCAGGCGTTGTTTTTTTTCATTTTAGCTCCGCATTAGCAAATTTCGTTTTAATTTTTGTTATAGATGAGAGCTTCTTCTTAGTTATAGCCGCGAATCAGCGGTTTCTTTTACTTTTAGTTACATGAATTTGCCGTTTTTCTCAGTTTTAGCCACTGAGTTGCCTTCAGAAGGCGCAAAGCCGCTTAATTTAAATTAGAAATTCTACCACACTTTATCCACGAATTTGTGATTTTCCTCTATTTCAGCCACGAATTGGTGTTTTTCTCAATTTTAGGGGCACATTCCATTCCCAGCAGGGATTTCAAACTTTTCCCCAATTTGGTCCCAATTCGTTTTTTTGTTTTAATTTATGCTGCGCTAATTATTGTTTTTGTTAATATTAGCCGCGAGTTGGTTTGTTTCAACTTTAGCCGCAGTTTAACGCTTTTTCTCAATTTTAGCGGAGCACGAGGATTTCTACCCCTTGCATTGGCAATTTTCATAACTTTAGTCACGAATTGGCGTTTTCCTCAATTTTAGCTGCACATTGGTCATTTTCACAGTTTTAGGAGCGCATTAGCACTTTTTCTCAAATTGAGCTGAAAATTAGCGTTTTTCTTCATTTTAGCCGCGCTAGTTGGTGGTTTTATAATTTTCGGTTTTTACTTTCTGCTATGGATTAACGCTGTTTTCAGTTTGAGCCTCGAAGCTTCCAGAAGCTACGGATTTGTGTTTTCTAAATTTGCCGCGGATCAGAGATTCTCATCATTTGTATCCGCAAATTAGCGATTATTCCCAATTTCAGCTATAAAATAACGTTTTCTGATAATTTTGGCAGAGAATTAGCATCTACTCTCTTTTTTGGCGATTTTTGACAATGTCAGTTTTGACCTTGCCATTTTTACCCACTTTATCCCGAATTAGCGTTGTTTTTGTCATTATTAACCGCAATTTTTTTCACTTCTACAGCCTTGAATTAGCAGCGGTGTTTTCTCAATTTTAGCCGTGGGCTTGGCCCAAAAACAACACTTTAACCTCCGTACACTGCGAAGGCCTCCGTACATTGCGAATCAGCGATTTTTTCCCTTCATTTTAGCCCTGGAAGTTGCTTCGTGAGACCACGAATCAGCCCTTTTTCGCAGCCACGAATATTAGCGCTTTTTCGAAAAGTTTTTGCCGCGACAGCTAATTGCAAATTGCCAATCAGCACATTGGTGCGCTCAAGGGTCTATTGAAACTGGGGACGGTGTATTTTCGCTATTCTAGCCGCGAGAATTTGTTTCAAGAAGGTGCGATTTGGCCTTTGAACCAGCCAAATTCCAAAATTTGGCTTCTTATCAAGTATCAAGCATTTTCATTCATTCCATTCATGTCATATTTCAAAGGCCCCGTACACAATCAATCTAGAAGTCAACTTAGTTTACAAAATTGTGAGTTGACAACCAAGTTGACTGTCTGTGGGGGGGGGGGGGTTGTCAACACACGGGCGACTTACGAAAGTTACAAATTTGTAGGAAGTTTACATAGCAACATGAGCTCAACTGGCTTAAAATCTACACAACTTGCAAAATTTGGAACTTTTTTAGGTTTGGAGGGCCGCCCGAAAGGTTTTTCGGTGAGTGCGGTTTGTAAAAATAAAAGAGAATCCCTCGAAAAACGAATATTTCGTCTAATCGTCCTTCGAAAAATGAGTTGCAAGAGACATACCCACGAGAAACGCTCAGTAAGATGCGTGGGGAGGCAAGGAAGGGCTGCACGCCACAATTGCGCTCACCAGCATTTCTCAGATGGGTTGGGCAATGGAGTCGAAGTTTAAAAGTTGTCCTCGTTGTGCATAAAATTGGATGTAATTTAGGTCCTTCACTGTTCTTCGACCAGAATCCCGGGACTAGCCTAAGGCCCCTTGCACATTAGGAAATGAAAGTCGCCCAGGTGCGGCGTCGGCTCTTGCAGTAAAAATACATAGAACTCTATGGGGCCTTTCACATTTGGCGCCGACGCGGGAGACGTCTCGCCCCCGAGAAAAAATACGCTGGCACGAGCGATAGGTGTTTTTTTTAGGCGTCGAAAGGGGCTAATTCAACGTCGACAACGAGATATCCTTGCCCCACGTGGGCGCTTAGATGGACAATAATGAGCTCTGCTGCTGTAGTCGAAAACTCTCATTTTAACAAAGAATTTCTAAACATAGCTCTAGCTTTGGAGATTTTTAAAAAAATTCACTTCAGAAAGGAATCCCCGCGGTTATTTTATTGCATCGATTCCAGTATTGCTAACAAATGGTATTCTTGATACACTGAAACACTCTGCAGGCCAGACAACATTGCTTTCACTTCTCTCAAAGCAACATTGCCTTCAAAGCAGTATTGCAAAATTCTCACAATTTCAAGAATAGGGCCCCTGATTTGTGAAAATTTCCCTAATATAGGAAATTTCGCAGACATAATTCGCTTTGTGCTCGTTGTTCTTCCGAAAGCTTGGCACTTTAGTGTCCAAAAGTCGTTGAAGCCCCACCCTGACACCACTAACTCGTGGAACTTTCCATGTCGGGACTCCGACGCGGATTCAGGATTTGTTTAAGGGAGGGACTTGAGACTTGAAGAGGTTGATTGCTAACACTGACTATTAGCGTCCGAAAAATAGCCAAACTGGCAAATCTCGCTCTTAAAATAGCGAAACTGACTTCATCCGCCTTAAAAATGACTAGGCTGACTATTTGTGCAGCCCAGAAAATGCCTGAAAATACCACGGTTCCCGCCATGAAAATGGCTATACAGGCTAGACTGATTCCTGCTCTAAGTATGGCCCTAAGGGCCCTAAAAATGGCTAAATTGACGATTCGCGCCCTTCAAATTCCTAAACAAATAATTCCTGCCCAAAAAATTGCGCCATGAATGCTAAACTGACCACTCGTGGTTTGGCTTGACGGGCTATTTCTACCTTAAAAGAGGCAAAACAGACTATTCGTGCCATAAAAATGGCTTAACCGACTACTTACATGCTAAAAATAGCCAAACTGACGTTCCCTCTCTAAAACTGGATGAACTGACGACTCGTGCTCTTCATTGCCTAAAAATGTCATTCCTGCCTAAAAAGGTGATTCCTGCCCTGAAAGTGGCTAAATCGATTAATCACTCGCCTAAGGTGGCCAAACTGACCATTCTTACCTTGGCCTGACGTAATTCGCGCCCTATAATTGGCAAAACTTACTCTGTGCTCCCTAAAAATAGTAGCCAAACTGACGATTCGCGCCTCGAAAAAGCTTAAAGTGACGATTCCTGCCCTGAAAACTGCCAGACTGATCATTCGCGCCTAGAAAATGGCTAAACTGGAAATGCCCTCTCTGCAAACGGCAAAACTGACAGTAGCAATATTGGCGATTCGTACCGTGAAAATATCACACTGGCTATTCACCGGCGCACCATATGATTGGCAAAACTCACTATTTGCGTCCACAAAATGGTTAAACTAATGACTTGCTCCTTAAAAATGGCTTTTAACTTGAGTTTGTATCCCACAATTGACTAAAATGACGGATTCGTGCCCTGCAAATATCACAACGTTCATTCACGCCCTAGACGTGACCTTAATACTCCCAACTTCACGAGTTTGCGCCGTAAAAATGGCCAGATTGGATATTCACGCCCTAAAATTGGTACAACCGGCAGAAAACTTGAAATCATACAGTTTTGGGCCTGCTGGGATACATTATTTTAGGGATTTTACGATTTCATCGCCTTTTCCTGAGGCAATGTGACTCGAACCCATCGAGCGTTGCTCCGAAGTGGTGAGGGTAGGGGAGCTCAAGACCCCTGAGCTGAGCCTCTCCCTAGATTCTCCGCGACTGTCGGGACGAATAATAAGGAGCCCGACATGAATAGGGGGGAGGGGTGGTATTAAGACTGGCGGTGAAGGTGCTGATAGGAGCGTGGACTGAATAACAGTCAAACCTCGATAAGTCGTACCTCAATAACTCGAAATAACAGATAAGTCGAACTGTTTCTCCGGGTTTTGATACCATTACTTTACTCGCCAGTGTACCTCAATGAGTCGAATTCTGGATAACTCGAACTGATTTCCCTGGCCCCTGCGAGTTAGACTTAACGAGGTTTGACTGTACCAGGTTTTTTTGGTGAATTTGTCAGATTTTGTGGGTCATAAAAAACCTGACTTTCTAAGTAAATTGCTAGGTTGGCGATTGCGAGTCTGCTATTTTGTAAAGATCTTAGAAACAAATGTTAACAAAGAGCTTCCGATGGGTAAAGAAAGGGTTTTGTATTTTCCCATAGTTGTGCACCGGGAGGGGGGGGGGTAGAACGAGCTCTTATGAATAAATTATTTTTCTAACGCCAAGCAGGTCTCATTTTCCAAACATTAAGGTACCGGGAGTGTGGGATCTGTTGAGGGGGTTTGAAGGAAAGTTGAAGAGAGATGGAAGGGAGTCGAGTTGTTACATATTAAAGAAAGTCATTATGATAATGTCCCCCCACTCCACCCCCTTAACACTCCACTGGTTGAGTAGAAGTGTACGGGAGAGGGGTAGGCGTTCCTCTATTTTTTATTCCATGACGCACTTAATGAACTCTAACCTGGATTCATAATGCACCATACTCCCCAACCCCCACCCCACGCAACACTTTGGAGGAAATTGGTGGCGGTGGGGGTCATTTTTTTTAAATCGCCAAGATTTTCTGTCTCTATCGCTCTCTTTTTTTTTACTGCAGTGGTTCTGAGTATACACAATAAGGCCCACTTCCATACATTTTGAAATGGTTATACAACGCTTTTTTGGTATATCATCTTTCACTTTGTTTTCACGTGGCATGTTTACGCATTCACTTTGCAGGGGAGAAAACGCTGAACGTGTAAACATTTTTCGTTCGAAAACAGGTAAATTCTCCGAGGCAGTTCGTTTACCAAGGAGAAAAAAATAGTGGGATACGCATAATAACAATAGAAATATTTTAAAAAAGCATTCAAAGGCCGAGATATCCAATAAATAAACAGTGCGGGAAGATAAATTTTGTCTAGTCGTAACGGAGCAGTTCATTGGAGCCAATAAAAAATGAAGATTACAACAGAAAAATAAATTTGAACAAGATAGAAAACAAATTGCTGGTCAATAAAAAATTTTGTAATCCTTAAGTCCCCGTGGCCTTAATTACCCCGCAATAATCCTTGTTTTTTTTTTCTATCCACGTAAAAAAAAATAAACGACATAGTCCAAATAAAGTTTATGCAACATATTTCATTCTCTTTGACGTGCTCAGAAGTCATTCGAGCGTCGTCCCCCCCCCCGCTCCCTTGCGTTAAAAACTGGACAAAGTCGTACCCTCACAAGAATTGTTCGAGCTTGTTAAATTCAAACTTTCAGGGGAAGATGAGTTTCCGACTGTGAGAAAGGGACAAATACAATAAAAAGGAAAAAAAAGGGTAACGTAACTCTCCAGAGAAGGAGTTATGTTTCACTTTGGAAAAAAAAACACCTTTGAAAGACGATGGGAATAATGAAAAATACGTGTGACAATTTTAAGCAAATTGGCCCCCCTCCCTTCCATTTCACCCCATAATTACCACGGATTTTACTAAACTCAATTTCGAGCTCATTCGTATTTTAAAAAGCCCCCCTCCCATACCATACCCTACCCTACCATGACCACAAACACTAGCTGGTAGCCTTTTAATATTTGCAGCTGTTTTAGCTCAGTGTCTTAATGACTCATGTGGCAAGAATTGAAGGAAAACAAAGTCAGCATTTCATATCGGGCTAACTGATACAAAAGAGATCTCTGTTCTTTTCTTTCCGGCTTCTAATCTTTCAAAGGCTTTGGACTTTCCTTCTTTTTAACGATAATGTTTAAAATCGTAAAATTTCTCGATGGACATTCGGAGAGATCATGATGGATGTATTTGTGTGGATAACATGGCGAAAAATAAAAACTTGAAAGAAAAAACCCTCAGGGATGCAATGCGAATGGTGTCGTATTTCTAGTGGGGAAAAAGGTGACCGGAAACAAGAACGAAAAAAAAAGGTTGACGGTGCCTTTTAATAATGCACACAAATCAGGATTTTAAGAAACAGTCGAGAATCTGGGCTAAAATTCACTGCTTTGATTTGTGCTTAAAGACACTGGAGAAACCAGGGGGGGTTGAGTGGAGGTGTCAAACCATTTTTTGGTAGGTGGCATCCTCCCTCTTTATTATCTTTCACTTTTTGACATACTATAGCCAAACCCATTCACAATTTTGTAATATCTCCTGCTTTCTTCCCTACTTGCGAAGCCATTGTTTGTTCCCCCTCTCATTCATTTTTTTTTTTTTTTTTTTTTCTGCTTACAAGAAACTTGACGCGCGACTTAAGACTTGTTCACGTCTTGTTTTTCCATTGTCCCCCACCCCACCCCATCACATCCTTTTCGCGTTCCGTTAACAACTAACTTATAGGAACTTCCTTTGTTGTTAAACGGGACGGGTGGTGGGGAGGTATTTGTAAATGAGTTTTTAAACAAAACTCCCGAGAAAGTGTTGAAATAATCTGGTAGCTTTTAAAATAATTGAATGAGACGTGGAGTTTGCTTGGTGAACCGGTGGTGTGTGTTCGTTCCAATGATCTCGATGATGGGGGGAGGGGTGGTGAAGTTGAACCGTAATAGCCCCCCTCATTGGAGGTGGTGGGGAGGGTTTCTTTTATCTATCTTGGCAGTTAAATGTCTCTGTTCGGTTGTAATGCGCTTAAAAATAGAATTATCTTTCCTTAATACATGAGTGTGTGTGTTCGAATAATTCGCGGCATAGTTTTTAGAAACATTCTCCAGGAACGGGAGTAATCGTCATTTCCAAAATTAAAAAAAAGAAAACCTCAACCCCCTCTTTTTGCGTTTAATTTATAAGTAAAAACTTAATTTGTAACTCATTTGGTTTTTTTCAACTGTCCCTACCACCACCAACCCCTGACACCCCCGCCCACCCACCAGCTCGCACCATCCGGGGAACGCCGAACACTTGAAAACACTCTTGTGATATCTCAAGAGCCACCCTCCCTTTCATAATCATCATCATCATCACATTTACTTTCAAGCCTTCATTACTTTAATGAAAACTCACAGTACAAGGAGAGGGTTGGGGGGGTTTACATGTAAAAAGTAAACATGAAGCAAAAATATTTTGTGACCGTGGCTATGTTCAACGCACTCCCGCCCTTCCCTTACCATCCTCATCCATTACATTAAGTTCAATTTTAAAGGATTTTTCTCGTTTCATTTTCAGAATTAAAAGTGTTTATTAACGAGGGCACTTTAGAAAGAAAATAAGGTCTTTTTGCACTCGACTGAATTGCCAAAAGAGGACAAAATCCTTAGGTTCTGAGTGTTTTGTAGATCCCTCAACAAATTCCGCATTTTTGGCGATCTTATGTCACCATTTGTTGTCTGAATAGTCAAAGTCGGGGTGCAAAATTACAATTTATGCGACAGACTGGCTATTTGGCGAGTTTTGGGATCAAATGAAACACTTTTTCGCGCCTAAACTGGAGATTTAGCACTATCTGAAACAAAAGTCTGACCATCTGACCTGAATTTTTTTTTTTTTTTTTTTTTACCGTCGACCCACTCCAAGCCTTGCATAACTTGACAAGTTTTTAATGGACCCTGAGGACTCAAATTTCCCGATGGTTCTTGGAACGTGTGTTTAGAAAGTTAACTGAGTTTACCACTTCTTTCGGTCCATAGGAAACTTGTCGATCTTTAGGCGTGATTCTTCGTTACCGTGGAGACGGAATGTCGATGATTCCTGAGTCACCTTCCTCTTCTGGGTAATGGTTTTTGTAGTTGGAGCATTGCTGTGGTTGAACCTTACTGTGATTGGAGGTCCTAACTGTGAGTAAAGCTTTTTGTGTTTGGAGCTTTGCTGTGGTTCGACCTTCGCTATGGTTGGAGCCTTGCTGTGGTCAGATCTTGGCTGTGGTTCGACCTTTGCTGTGGTTGGGCCTTCTTGGTGGTTGGGTTTTCAGTGTTAGGAGCTTAAGGCCCGTTCACAAGCTCTGTGCAATGCGTCTGTGGAATCTATGTAACCTATGAAAATGCTTCATTTTTCGAGGGAATAAATTTGTTTGGTTGCATAGACTCCACAGAACGCTTGTGAACGGGGCTTTAACACTGTCGTTTGGAGGTTCTAACTGTGGGTAGAGCTTTTTGCAGTTGGAGCTTTACTGTCGTTGGAGCTTTGCTGCGGTTGGAGCCTTATTTAGAGCCATCTCTCTGGTTGGAACTTAACTGTGTTTTGGAGCTTTAATGTGTTTGGGCCATCTTTGATTGGGGTTTTATAGTTAGTAGTAGTGTTTGGATGCAGACCTATCGAGAAAGAGCGAGGGGAGCACTGGAATTGTGGAAGGGTCCCATTAGGTTCGGCCCCCCGGGGGCCTGGGCTCAGTCAGGCTAGAATCTACGAATTTGCCACGTTTTTTGCCCTTTCAAAGCCCAAATTTTGCGGATTATTGACACAACCGAATTTCGCGGATTTGACTCACTCAAAAGTCCAGTTTCGCAGAATTGAAATCCCTAGAAGACCAATGGAGACTTGCCTATTTTTTTTTTTTTTTTTATTCGCTCATGGCGTTCTTTGATAGAAGTTATTGAGGAAAGAGTAGGAAAAAGTGGAAAAATCGCGTGGGAAATATTTTTAATTAATTTTTAAAGTAATTAGTTTCGCGATGGATGGGGTTTTTGCAGAAGTGACCTTGTAACGTCAATACCGCTAGGTGTTTTGACAGTTGACAGGCTTATCACAAGCAACCGAACCTGAACGCTGGTTTCAGTGCATGTGGGGAAAATAACATTTCAGTGCATTTAATTTTTCTGACGAAATAGGGCACTAAATAGGAACGCAGCACACCAAGGCAAAACAGCGAAGCAATGAACGTGCAAGTTGTTGTAACAGTAAGGTTCTATGATGGTTGCTGTGATACTGGATGAGGGGTCAAATGGTTAGGCAGATGGTTGGTGAGGATGGAAGGGGGACGTGCCTGAGAGGGGTTGGTTGGCGGTTGTGACGTCACATTTCCAATCCTCGTCCAAGTCGATCAGCTGGTAATTCACGGATGTTTTAAAATTCAATTAAAAATTGCTGCCTGCACCTATTGAGTTGCGGGTTTCTCCATTCTCTTCTGTTTTAGCACCACTTTCGACTGAGAACGAAAAATAAAAAATAAAAATTTCATGCAAGTTCTCCATTTTATGAGGCTGACCCGTTCAAAAATCCAATTCAACGTAGTTGACTCATTGAAAAAGTCAATTGCATAGATAAATTAAATGAAAGTGATATCTTCCAGACGACGATGGAAGGGCATAGCCCCACATGATTCGAGTTTCGAGTAAAAATGGGCTCCCCGGCGGGATTTGAACCCGCAACCTCTGGATTACTAGTCCAGCACGCTGCCAATTGCGCCACAGTGACGCAGAACTGCGAGAGATCAGCTAAGCCAAACCCCACCCAGGGCCATTGTTTCTCGAAACTCTATGCGTTTCTCCTTATGAAAAAAGTAAACCACGCCAATGTTATCATATCGTAGATGAAGTTTCAAAACTCGTTGATTTGACAATCACAGAGCCCAATTTGGTCGCTTTGGCCTATTCATGAACCTATTTCGCCTTAGGCTCCAAAATATATATGTATACATATCTTCGCTAGTTTGGCTCATTCAAAAATCAAATTTTTCACTGATCTAACGCGTCAGAAACCAATTTTGCGGGGTTGAATCTTTTTAAAAAGTCAACAGCGCGGATTTTACACAATGGAAATCACGATTTTCGGATGATGATGCCTCATTTCAAAAGAACAACTTTCGCCGTTCTGGCCCCTTTTAGAAACAAAATGTCTTATTTTTGCCAAGTCAAAACCGAATTTTTTGGTACAGGGTCGCCCAAATAAAATGTTTGACCTGTCTCAAAAAGCAAATTTGATGAGTCTGGCTTCTTCAAAAGTAAAATTTAGTGGAGTTTGGGCTATTAAAAATTAACAACGGCGCTGGTTCTTAAAATCAAAATAACATAAATCGAAGGGTTGGCTCATTAAAAACCAATTTCGCTGCATCAAAAACAAAATTTCGCGCTGTTGACCTGGGGGCCTGTTCCATAACTTTTCAATGTCGCTATCACTGTCTCTTTCCACCCGTCCTCCCAATCAACATGTGATGTAGTTTGGGGCGGACGGCGCGGCGTGGAAAAGGATATTCCTAGGAACGCTGAAATCTTACAGAACAGCAGCCCCCCTGTTTTAAAAAGCAATTTCGTGGGGTTGGTTCCTTCTAATAAGCAATTAAGCATATACATATAGCTCTTTTAAACCCCCAAATTTTGTGGATTCACACGTTATTCTGGTCAGGTCCATGTTGTTCTTGTCACGCTATAAATAAAATTTAACCAGTGTCCTATACCTATTGTGGCCCGGTGCAAAAAGATTTATGAGGCTCAGGCGCGGATCAAAGATTTTCCCAAGAGTGCGGGGCTTGGCAAATTGTGTGCTTCGGTTGAATAAAAAACGACTTGACAGTCATTTGCCGTCTAAAAATAATTAAAGTAGCTATTCCCACCATAAAGACGACTAAACGACCTATAACCGCACCTCAAAAAGGCAAAACTGACGATTCGCACCTTACAAATGGCTCAACTCAACGAATATTTGCGCTCTAAAAATTACCAAACTGGCAATTCCCACTCTATGAATATCCTAACAGACTTCATGCCCCACGAAAAAGACAAAACTAACGATTCGTGCAGCCCAGAAAAGATCATAATTCCCGCTCTGAAAATGGCCAAATCAACCATTTACTCGCCAAAAATAGCCAAACTGACCATTCGCGTCCTAAAAATGGCTATACTAACTATTTGCGCGTGCGCCTCAAAATGTCAATTTCTCGTTCGTGGCAATGGATTCGTTCGAAACCATAAAGCTGCGTTTACATTTGAGAGTTTTTTGCTCTCGAGAGTACTCTCGAGAGCTTAACTCGCCAGTCTAAACGGGCCAGAGAGTTTTCGGGAAGGGCATCCTGGCACTCCGAGAGTTACTCTCACGACGTGTAATTGCACCGTAATGCCTGGAGGCTAAACTATTTATTATCGCACTATAAGTTGCCATTTGGCTGAAAATAGCCAAACTGGCGACTTTTTTGCCTCTAAAAATAACCTAACTGACTCTGCGCGCTCTAGAAATGGCCAAACTGATTATTCCTGCGCTTAAAATTGCAAAATACCATTCGCGCCTAGGCTTGACGAAGAATTTGCACTCTAAAAGTAGCACAACTGACGACGACGGCTAAATTAACGATTCATGCTGTCCCGAAAATGCCTGATAAGTTCATGTTTCCTGTCCTGAAAATGGCTAAATCGACCTTCCGCTCGCCAAAAATGGTGAAACTGACCATTCACGCGCCAAAATGGTCTGTACTGACCATTCGGATTACTATTTGCGCCCCTAAATGGCAAAACTTACGAACGCTAAAGCTGCTTAAAAATGCGCTAAAAATTGTCGAACTTGCAACTTTTTTTGCTCTAAAAATGTCCTAACTGCGCTCTTCGCGCTCTAAAGATGGCAAAACTGCGACGATTTCCCTGAAATATCACACTTTGGCTATTCACTTACTAAACTGACCATATACTGACAATGTGCGTCATAGAAATGACAAATTGACCATTACACACACTACAAATGGCTTGACTCACTTATTCACACGCTACTTTCGTCCAAAAAATGGTTGAACCAAGGATTTGCGTCTTGAAAATGGCTGAAATGAGTTTGTATCCTGCAAAATTGACTAAAATGATGGATTCGTCCCTTGAAAATATCCCTCCGGATTCATACCCTAAAATTGGCAGAACTGACTGCGTGCGGCCAATGAGAGGTTAAATTGACTATTTTGTGGTTCAACTGCCAACTGGCAATTTGAAGTGCCCTAAACAGATTATTCCTGGTTATGAAAATGGCGAGACCGACCATATATGGCGTCCGAAAACGTTTAAAATTACGAATCGTGCTGCCCCAAAACTAGCAAAACTGACAATTCACACTCTGCAAAAAAAATTGTCAAACCGATTATTTGCGCTCTACAGAGGCTAAGATTCTGCTAAGGACGATTCGCACCAAATATGGCTATTCGCGCATTAAAACGATTTTCTCAATTTGAGCCACAAATTATCACATTTTATCCAAGTTAGATCTTTTTTAGGGCATTTTTTTGGTTTTAGCCGTGAACCTAGCGTTTGCCCTCAATTCAACACGCAAATTGACGCCTTTTCTCAATTTTGGATCGAATTAGCGTTTTTTTCTCTCAAATTTGGCCGTGAATCATCGTTTTTTCTCAGTTTTAACGGTGAATTTGCGTTTTTTTAAGATTGTTGTCGCGAATTAGCTATTTTTCCACTTTTAGCCATGAATCAGCTTTTTTTTCTCTCTTGTAGCCACAAAGTTACTCTTTTCTCAATTTTAACTGCTAATGATGCTAAATTATTATTATGTGAATTATTATTATTATAGCGTTGTTTCATAATTTTAGCTGTGGACTTGCCCGATGTTGGCCTTGTTTAGCATTCTGCGAATAGAGTAGAGGGCTCTGATCGTGCTTGATCCGCAAAATTTGCCGTTTGAAAGAACTAAATCCTTTAAAATGGGAAACTGAATGAGCCAATGCCGTGAAATTGGCTATTTCAATGAGCCGATCCCCATCAAAATTGCATTTCAGTGGGTCAAACGCGTGAAATTTTGTTTTTGATGAAGTTCAACTCGTAAAAATTGATTTTTCAAATCGTTCGTCGACGCGATAATTGTGTTTTTGACCCAGCGAAACTTGCCTAATTGTTTTTCGAGTAAGCCAGCCCGGCCAAATTAATTTTGAATGTGCCATGCCTTTTTTTTTTTTTTTTTTTTTTTTTTCCAGGGAACCAGCCCTCTTCGGGCGAAAGTGCCTTTTTCAAAAAGAGTCGTAGGCAAAATTGGTCCTTGAATTAGCCAAAACCACAAAATTGGGTTATTTATGCACGAAATCCGCGAAATTTAGTCTTCTAAGGAGCCCAAGCCCGCAGAATTTATTTTTTTGAAGGAACCAAATCTGTGAAATGGCGGTTTTGAATGCGTTGCGTGTTAAAATGACTTTTTGGGGGAGTCGATCCTGAGAAATCGCCTTTCTCAGTATGTGAACCTCGCGATATTGGGTTTTGCGAGTGCCAATAAATGCACAAATTTTGGGCGTTGAAAGGTCCAAACCAGCGAAAACTAATTGATTTATGATTTTTGTTATACAAACGCAGCAGGGAAATCGTCAATTCATTCCCTGCACAGAAAGAGTCGTTACTATCGTCGTCGTCGTGCGTCACCTTCTATTCTGGGTGTAATTTTCTAGCCCAAAACCTAAAATTGTACCCCAGAAAACGGTACTTTTTGCGGTAAAGTTGACATTTAGTCCCTTGAGACTGCCTATGCTTGGCAACTGGTAATTTTGCCCATCAAACTGCAATTTGACCATTATTATATTCCACGTGCGTGTAATTTTGGTCAGAAAAAAATGGATCATCTGGCAGGATGGTGTTTGTGGTTTGTCTTAACGGACAAGTGCTTGACTCACTTCTTTCACTATATTTTCCAATACGAAATGATTCATACGTCAAAGAATAACATTGATAACGGTTTATGCCCTCCATTGGTATTGCTCTTGGGAAAATTATTGTTTTGCCATCAACTAAATAAATAAACTGAAATTGTCTATCGTAAAGATTTCTTTGTAAGTCGCTCGAGTCGTTAATAATTCCTAGCGTGACATATCCGGCCCCTCTCCCACTTGTCTTCACCCTTGCCACGCTTCAAAGAGAGACGCGTGATCGTGCTTATTAATTTTTTTTTCCTTTCTCTTCTTCTTAAGTTCTTATAAATCAATTAATAATTATTTTCCCTTATCTCCTCTATGTTCACAGAAAGGAAATTATTCGTCGGGATGCTGAGCAAAAAACTGGTTGAAAACGACGTCAGACAAATGTTTGAAAGTTTCGGCCCTATCGAAGAGTGCACCGTGTTGAGGGACACGGCGGGTCAGAGTAAAGGTAAGTACCGTCCAGGGGGGGGGGGTGTACTTTTTTTTTCCGTCCGTCTCTCAATAAAAATTGGGATTTCTGGGCTGCTCAAATACGTCTGGGGAGGGGGGAAGTCGCGTTTTGCAAGGGGAGTGGTGGGAGGGGGTACCTGAAAAATGAACGAAAAAAAACTGTAACACGATGTTGTCCCCCAAAAAACAAAAACAAACTGTAAATAACCCCCTCGTTTACGCTCGCCCATTTTCTTTTTATTATTATTATTTTTCATTAGAATTTTAAGGAATTGCTTCACTTGGGTGGCAAAAACTACTAAAATCGCGTCAATACGGGTTTTTCTTATGGTAAAAAATATATTTGTTTTTATTTTCCTTGAGAGCACAGCTAACATCAGTTTTTGTGTAGCTTATTTTTTTATTGGGCTGTTTGAAATTTCCTCCCTTATTTTCTAACTTCGTCAAAAACTACATTCGTGACTTCCGTTTATTTTTTGATTATTCTTTTTCATTATGTTACATGTTTTTTCTTGTAACGTGCAATTATGTTTTTTTTTCTTCACCCCCCCCCCTTCCCTCTTTTTTTTATTGTTTCGACACACCATGTGGGCATACTTCTTTGTTTTTTTATGGTGTATTTTTTTGTGTACTGCACTTTTTAACGGCTACCAAAAAAAACTGTCAAAGCTTTCAATTTTTGTCATTTTTTGTATCATCGTTACAAACATTGGTAGTCTTTAAATAATGCACGTTTTTTTATAAACATAATTTCCTTTAAAAAGAGGACTCTGATGAGCACCGAAAAAAATTATGAAAACAAATCTCTTGGGCGTATCTGTCTCCTGAAATTTTCTTGACTTTTTTTTTTTTTTCGTGGCATCATTTTGTATAATTGCTTATGTAATGTGTGTTTCCGGAACCCCAGGGTGTGCGTTTGTCACTTTTACTTCGAAGCAGAACGCGATCAACGCCATTAAAGCTATGCATCACTCTAAAACAATGGAGGTAACCTTTTTCCCATTTTTTTAAAATTCTCTTCCGAATATTTTATCCCCCTTTCCAACCGCCTCCTCATCCTTTTTTCCGAGGTTGATGTCATACTTAATGCATTCATTTTTTTTCTCTCTCCTCTATTAATTAAGTATGGTGTGAACCTCGTGAAACAAAAAAAAAGATACAATAATGAAAGCATTTTTTTATAATAAGGTTTCACTTTTTCTCTCTCTCTAATATCATCAAACTTCTCTGTTTCTCTCACATTAACTTTATTATTATGTGGTTGTAATTTCTATATTTTTGTGTTTTTTATGTTTAATTTTTTAGTGTTATAAAACAATAAGTGCGCCTAACAAAAAGTGAAAAGGAAAACCCAAGAGTAGTATGCAAGTGTGCACCAAGGAAGCTTTAATGTGTTTTTTTTTTTGTGTTTGCATGACTCTTTTCATTATTGAAGGTATAAAAAAAAACCAAGAGAAATTCAAGGGTTAACGTTTGTGTAAGTGTTGATTGGGTCGTGATTTTGATTGGGGTGAATTGAAGGGGGTGGGGGTAGTGTAATTAATTTAAAGTTTCGACTGCGGTTTAATAAAATTAAGCACTTCAGTAATTTTTAATTCGCTCAATTAATAGACGTCCTAGGATGAGAAGCAGCCGTATAAAGTTCAAAATTCTGATGGAAACGCTGTTGGAAAGTGGGGGGAAAACAAAAGGCTGTTGGACCCATAATTTAGTGAAAGGGGGAGGGGAGGGGGCTCAGTGCCAGTGGCACAAAGCTTTCGAATGAATTATAGAATTACAAATGTTGAATTGGCCTGGAACAGAAGATCGATAGAGCTGAAGTTCGGGGTGAAATCGTCTGTTTTTCAGTTTTGCGCCGAAATTTTGACGGCCAAATAATCAGTTATTGCGATTCAAATTAGTGATGTCCGAGAGTAGTCAGTTTATCCAGTTATTAGGCTGCGTACGTAGAAATGCGGGGTGGGGGGAAGGATGGGGGTCTAGTTCATAAGGAGGGGACGGCCCATGTTCGGTTCGTAAACACCAGTGGTCAGTTTATCGGTTCAGGTATCAAGGCGCCAATGGCCTTGTTACGACATTTTTTACTTACTTTTTTGGGACAAATAGCCTTTTTGAAGGTGCGAATCATCATTAACATCATCTGTAGCCTCTGTGAACGGTGCAAATGATTAGTTAGACAATTTTTAGAGCGTTTGCCAATAGTATGCAATTTTCCCCTTTTTTTTTTCAATTGTAAGTTTGCCATTTCTAGGGCGCAAATAGTCAGTATAGTCGTCTATAGGGAGTGAATAGCTAGTGTGAAATTTTCAGGGCACGAATCGTCAGTTTTACCATTTGAGGGTTCGAATGGTCAGTTTTGCCCGTTGGTAGAGCAGGAATTGCCAGTTTATCCAGTATATCAGAGCCGTTTTCCAGACGCCAATGTTCTGTTTGGCCATTTTTAGGTCAGGGATTGCCTGTTTAGGCATTTTTAACGTGCTCCATGGCACTCACCTGAGTCTGAACTGTCAGACGTTCTCAAGGCTTGAATTAGCCAGCCATAGTGACCATTTTTAGGGCGCAAAGATTCAGTTTTGCCAGTTGAAGGCGCGAATAGTACGTCCTAAGCCAAGGCGAGAACGGTCAGTTTGACCATTTTCCACGCTCGAATGGTCGATTTTGCCATTTCAGGCATTTTCAGAGCGCGATTCGTCAGTTTACCCATTTTGTGATCTCGTCAAGTAAGATCGGCAATTTTTAGGGCGGAAATATAGTAATTTTAGCCATTTTCAAGACACGAAACGTCAGTTTTGCCATTTTTAGAGTGCAATAATAGTCAGTTAACCCAAACCCCGAATGGTTAGTTTGGCTATTCATGGCGCGTGGATTATCGATTCGCTGTTGCAACTTACAGACTAGGAATGATCCTGTTGGGCATTTCCAGTGCGCGAATCGACACTTTAGCAATTTTAGGGTCCAAGTAGTCAGTTTGGCCATTCTTAGAGGGAAATTGTCAGTTTTGCCATTTTCATAGGGCAGGAATCGTCTCCTCTTAGGCATTTTCAAGGCGAGAATCGTCCGTTTAGCTATTTTCAAGCCACGTTAGAGTCAGTTTGGCTATTTTCAGAGCAGGAATCGCTATTTTAGGGCGCAAATATAGTCATTTCGCAATTTTCAAGGCACGAATAGTCAGTTTTACCATTTTTAGTGCGCAAATAGTCCATTCAACCAAGGCCCTGAAGTTTGACCATTCCTGGCGCGCCAGTTGTCGATTTTGCCACTTTCAGGGAGGGAATAATCTTTTTAGGCATTTTCAGGGCGCGTGAAGTCATTTTGGCCATTAAATAAATTAAATGAAAGTGATATATTTCCGGACGACGGTGGAAGGGCATATCTCAACATGATTCGAGTTTCGAGAAAAAATGGGCTCCCCGGCGGAATTTGAACCCGCAACCTCTGGATTACTAGTCCAGCACGCTGCCAATGGCGCCACGGTGACGCCTTTGGTAGTCGTACTTCGAGGAATCAGCGAAGCCATAATTTAGACCGGAAATCGTCAGTCTGGCTAATTTTTAGTGAGCAAACAGCCCGTTTAGCCTTTAGCCATTTTCAAGGCATGAATCGTAAGTTTTGCTATTATAGTCTTTGGCACGAGAATCGCTATTTCGGACATTTTTAGC
This sequence comes from Corythucha ciliata, assembly GCA_038030265.1. Taxonomy (NCBI): domain Eukaryota; kingdom Metazoa; phylum Arthropoda; class Insecta; order Hemiptera; family Tingidae; genus Corythucha; species Corythucha ciliata. The sequence goes on from CM075943.1 coordinate 17,938,815, forward strand.
GCGCGAATGTTGATTTAGACGCGGGAAGACTTAGGGCGGGAATCATGATATTTTCAGGCATTTTCAGTGGTTCGCTAATCGTGTTTTTGAGCGCGAGTTTAGTTAGTTTAGCCGTTATTGTAGCGGAATTAACGTATTTTCTCAATTTCACTCCCGAGTGAAAGCTCTTTCTCAATTTTATCCGGTAACTGGCGCTTTTTCTCAATTATGTAGCCATGAATAGGCGATTTTTCTCAACTTGATTTCAAACAAAAACCGTGAAGCGGGGTTTTGAAGGAGCCAAGCCCATGAAAGATAGGCTTTGTACGACCGAAATAAGCTTTTGAAAGCCGTCGAACTGGTTTATTGAATTATCAACTTCCATGAAACAAATAGCAACGAAATTTTGGTCTGAACTAGAGAAAAATCCGCTAAAGAGTAAAGGGGCCAAGTTCACGAAATTTGGATCCTGAAGGAGCCAAGCCCAAAAAATTGATTGCTGAATGACAAATAATCCGTGACATTTGGTTTTAAAGAAGCCAATTTTACGGCATTAAGATTTTAATTATCAAAAATCTGTTATAGTATTTGAGGTGAAAGAACCGAAATCACAAAATTCACTTGTGAAGGAACCAAATTCGTGAACTTGGTTTGTTTATGTGCCAAATTCGTTAACTTTTAAGTGAGCTAGACTCGTGTTTGGTCTTGAAAGAGCCAAACTCGCGAAATTCGACTTTTGGACTATGCCACGAAGTTGGTGTTTCGAGGTTGGAAACCCCTCGAGTTGTGGCTGACTGGTATAGTTTTGGTAAAAACGAACAGCCTCAAAATTGGGTTTCCCGTGAGCCAATGCGTGCAATTTCGCTTGAATAATAGCCAAAACTGCGAATTTTTTTTTATGAACCCCTTCCACCTCGATGTTGGGTGTTAAAAAAGCCAAATTCACGAAATTTGTTTTTCTGAGCGCCAATTCTGTGAAATTTCCGAATGAAACCCTCCCTCAGTTGTTTTTCCAAAGTGTCAAACCCGCGAAATTAGGTTTTTAATGGAGCCAAACTCGAGAAGCTTTCATATAAGTGAAAACCCTAGAATTGGTTTGTCAAGTGACGATACCCCCAATGATGGCTGTTGGTTTTGGTAAGAGCAAACCCCTCAAAACTGATTTCCCTGAGGTGAGAGCCATTTCAGTGAAATGTGGTTTCAATAAATTGGTTTTTTATTAAATTTCATTGGTCACGAAATAGGTTTTTGAGAGAGCCAAACTCATGAAATTCGATTTTTTACAGAACATTCCAGAAACTCCAATCTTGCGGGTTTTGCTCTTGAAAAAACAAAATTCGCTACCTCGGCTTAATTAAAAACCAATGTGGCGGGTTCTTTGGCTCAATCGAAAAACCCATTTTATCGGTTTTTATCTTGAGAAAAATCAATTTCGCCGGTTTACATCTGGAAAAACACAATTTTCGCAGATTTGGCACTGAATAAAACCAATTTTAACCATTCTGTAAAAATCAAATTTCCCAGTTTTGGCTATTTAAAAAGAAAAAAATTGCAGGATCTAATCACTCTAAACCCAGAATTTGCCGGGTTGGTTCTTCAAAAAACCAATTATTCGCAGGAATAAGTCGTTGGAAAAACGAAAAACGAATTTCGCGTGTTTTGCTCCTGAAAAGTCAATGTTTGCTACGTTTGTATAATCAAAAATCAGTTTCGTGGGGATTTTTCCTTCAAGAAACCAATTTCTTGGGCCGGGTGGGGCTCATTAAGAAGTGAAATTTGCAAAATTTGGTTCTTCCGAAAATATATTTTGCGGCTTTGGCTGTATCAGAAAATCAATATCGCAGATTTGCCTCACTCAAAAACAAATTTTGCGGGTTCGACCCTCCAAAAATCCAAATTCTTGCATTGGTCTCTCTGGTGGAAAGGTGAATGGTGGAAGAGAGGGTGGCGCGGAACAGTGACCGGTGCTGCGGCGGGATCCAGCCGGGGCCGTTTTTCAGGGTAGGCGACCGCCTCGCCTTAGGCCCCTAGGGGCCCCCGTCTTGGAATAAAAATCATTACAAAATAATCGTCTGGGAGTTACAATCTAACTAAATTTTTACAATGTTGGGACATTTTTGTTGAAACCATGAAATTGGTATTCGGAAATGGTCAAAACCACAAAATAATGATTTTCAAATTGAAGAAAATCCGTGGAGTTAGGATTTTACAGGGCTAAATCCGAGAAACTTGGGTTTTGAAGAATTCAAGCCAACGACATTGGACTGTTCATTTACGCAAATCCGCGATATTCGCTTGGAAGGTCCCCAGATCCCCAAAATGTGGGTCACATGGGAATGCGAAATGATGTTCAAAGAAAACAAATTTGCCAAATTGGGATTTTAAAGGGTAAAATCCTAGAAATTTGGTTTTAGAAGACCCCGCGATGAGGTAAACCTCGTGAAATTGGCTTTTGAAGATGCCAAAATTACAAAATTGGCCTATCGGGTTGAGTCAAACCCTTAAAATTGTTATTTGAAAGAGCTTGAATTTGTTTTTGAACGAGCAAGACCCGAAAAATTAAAAAAAAAATCGGTTCTCGCTACGAAACTTGAGCGTACTTGAACTTCAACTACTATTTGTCCCCAGAAACGTTTCTCAAAGGGGATGACTCTAACTGTACTAGAGAACCTTTAAAACACAGGTACTGCAACACGGATTTCAGCGCCTTATTTGGTCCCTCAGTCGTTAGGGTAAACACAATATCATGAATGAAAAAATTGTCATCGTAACAGCAAACAAACGCGGAATGCGGTCGAAATAAATAAAATATCCTACTTGTCAATGAGATCAGGTGATAATTATAATCATATGAGGGACCAAGTATGGCGCCGATTTGCGTGTTGCAGTGCTCGTGTTTTATAGTGCCTTAACTGTACTTTGAGTCTGCCTCCGCAATGGAGACAGAAAATTTTGTACTTAGGGTTAAATTTAGCTATTAAAGGTGGAAAAAAAGCAGTAAAACAGTTAATCACTGTCTTTTAATGGCATGCATTATGAGTTGCGGCTACCTACAAGGCTCAAATGATCAGTTTAGCTATTTTTAAGGCACGAATTGTCTGTACGGGGCCCAGCAGAGTGGCCGAGGTCGTTAGGGCGTCGACTCTCATGTTCAGTTATCGTCTGCTGCGTGGGTTCGATTCCCACTACACGCTGGATTATTTGAAAAAAAAAAAATTATATCTCATGTGTAAATAAGTTAAGTAAGTGCTTTCGCCCTCGTCCACGACACCTAATGGTAGATAGACGTAAAGTCCCGTTGGATTACCACTCCAACTTACTCGTCTGTACGGGTCATTTTGGCTGTTGCCTCCGGTAGAGCGCGAATGATCAGTTTGACCATTTTTAGAGCATAAATTACAAATACGAATATGCCATTTTCAGAGTGAGACTAGCCAGTTTTGCTATTTCAGGGCACGAATCGTCAGTTTATGACCTTTTTCATGGCGTGAAGGCTCATTTTGGTAATTTTTGGCGCTCAAATGGTTGCTTTTGTCAGTTTCAGGACAGGAATAAATCTGTTTAGGCCTTATAAAGGCGGGAATCGTAAGTTGAACCATTTATAGGCCGCATATAGTGGATTTAACCACCAAACATTTGAGGTCTGGCATTTTTTCTCTTAAGTCCAACTTAATGTTAAGCCGAACCTTAAGCCAAGGTGGTGAAATCCACCAATAGGGTCAGCTTTGCCAATTTTAGGGCGTGAATAGCCGGTTTGGCCATTTTCACGGTGCAAACTGTCCGCATGGTCATTTCTTGGGCGTGAATAGCCAGCTGGATACTTGTAGGGCACGGCTCCGACATTTTAGTCAATTGCAGAGTACAAACTCAGTTCAGCCATTTTCAATGCCACTTTTGGGGCGCACAGTGTCAGTTTTGCCAATTATAAAGCGCGAATGGTACGTCAAGCCAAGGCGCGAATTCCTGTTTCTTGGTACGCGGATGGCTGATTTTGCAATTTTCAGGTCACGAATCGTCAGTTTAGTCCATTTTTGGGGGGCGAGTAGTGTCAGTTTGGCCATATTCAGAGTGGAAATCGCCGGTTCAAATATTTTTAGTTCGCATAATCAGCTTGTAGCCTTTTGTCATTTCGTCCGTTTTGCCGTTTTGGGGCGCTTATTATTCAGTGTTTAGCAGTTATTCGGACGCCAATTCTGTCAGGCCAAGGTAATTTTTGGCGCACGAATGGTCAGTTTGGTCACTTTTTGCACGCGGAAGATCGATACCTAGCCTTTAGGTATTTCCAGGGTGGATAAATCGTCAGTTTAGCCTTTTTTATGACGCGAGAAGTCAGTTTTGCCGTTTTGGGGCTCGACTATAGTCAGTTTAGGTGTGGGAATAGCTAGTTAAGCTATTTTTAGGAAGCGAATGGCTGTCAATGCCAGTTTTAGTAGAACAAAGCGTGCAATTTCAGCAAATCCTGAATCCATTTTTGTGTACAAACACAGTATCCACCCGTTAGGAGGCCTCGCGATAATTCTCGCCTAGGGCGGGCGCCGCGAGGGCTAAAAACGGCCCTGGTCATTCAACCGGTGAGGCGCCACATTCTGGCCTGTCATTCGGCTGCTTTACATCTGCCAAGAGGGTCATGCCATCACCAAAACGCAGGTTTCGGTCACCTTTTAACGTGAATTCTTTTTACGGGAGTATAGGGACCAATTTGGCAGAAGTGGCTTCGAAGCTGTTCACCCCCCCCCCCTCCCACACACACACAACAATTCCCAAACAGGGTTTCTTGGTCCAGGGCGTCATGCCTCTTGTAAATCTAACCAGATAACTACACAACTTCAGGCCTTCCTTGGCCCTGGGTTTTAACCTATTTTGGCCTCTTACACGAGATTTATTTTTATTTATTTATTTTTTTTTTTTTAATGTAAAATTTGGTTATTCAGAGGTGAGGGAGCATGCTCCCGGTTCAAGCCCTTCTCTTCATTTTCACTCTTTTAATAGGATCTTAAATTGGAGATGTGCTCGAATTAAGAAGTATTAAAACGATAATATTTCAATAATCCGACGCATACATTTATTCATTATTTTGCTTTTTCATAAACGTTCGAAAATAAAATAATTTGTATTTCCTCGTTTTTGCTCCACAGGGCTGTACGCTGCCGCTGGTAGTTAAATTTGCCGACACTCAAAAAGAGAAAGATCAAAAACGATTGCAGCAAATGCACGCGAGTCTTTGGAATTTGACTGGCGGTGCCACCAGCATCTCGCCACAGTCCTATCTTTCGGCTGTCAACAGTGTCAATCAGCAGCAGGTAGTAAAACCGTTGCCACCCTGTTTGTTGAATAGCTTCAAAAATGCCCCCGCATACTATTTTCCACGGGGGCGTGTGTTTTTATATCGCACAGCGCCCATCAACTCTTGAGTAGCTGGGGGGGGGGGGTCTAAAAACAAATATTGTAGTCAAAAGAATTAGAAGGGGGGGGGGGGTTTGTGTGGTAATAACAATTAACGGTATGCGCCCTCGTTCCACAAACCACTAAATTCAGTTATTTCTGTTTGTGTGTGTGTGTTTTTTTTTTTTTTAAGTTGATTAAATAACGTTAACAGTACCCCATATTTTAGCTTCTCTTCACTGAGTTTAAGCCTTTTGCTGCTGATCCGTGTGGAATCCCCCCTTGCCCCGCCACCACCAAACCCCGGGACTGTTCACACTCGAACGAACATCTCTCTTTCGACGGTCTCTCTTTCCCTATTATTAATGCACCGATAGCCTTAATTGAGCACGAGTTTGGAACGACTCTCCTTTTTTCAGTGAGAGAGACTCGTTCGTCTCGTAAAATTTTTAAACAATTTGCGTATTTATTGGTGTAATAATTGTAAATTTGAGTGCTTTTGGTTTTTTTTGTTTTTGCGTGTGTAGCCCGACCCGAACACCTGCCTGGGACAATTGCAATTACTTCAACACTTGCAAACGAGCAACGTCCAGCCCAGTTTGGGTACTCAGCTTCTTTTGCACAATTCAGGAGGTTTGTTTTTTAAAGTGAAAATTTCTTATATTTTTGTTTAAGATTTTAATTATATTCCAGGACTACAAAACCTTGCCGCCCTTAACGGCTCGAATCCAAGTCTTAACGAAATAAGCGCCGCCAATCTTCAAAGTCTAGCCGCTTTACAAGGACTGGCCAACATATCCGTAGCGAACGGTATTATTTTATCCTTATTTTTAAAAATAATAACTTTCATAGATGTGTTTTTAACCCCTCCCCTCCGCCTCCAATCATCATCCCAACCATTACGAGACCATCATTCGCTTATTTACTCAACTCTTCACGCTTCAACCTCTCTCTCACACTCTCTCTCTTGCTCACAGGTGTTGTTCATCTTTCTATTGATTGAAGAATGGCACCTTTTAGGACTCTCTCTCCCGTCGTCCCAACTCCTCGTTCCATCAATTTATTTTTAACTCTGGAGAAGTCTCATCGTAAACTATGACCCCGCCGTTCCCCCCCACCCCTTCTCTTCTCGTTACCGCATAACCATAGAAACCTAACCGCGACTGTCACTTTCCCCAACACGGTACAACGGTGTCCTTCGGTTTATTTCGGACGACTTTTAAGTGTACATTCTGGATATTTGCCATGTTGTTGAACGATTTTTTTTTGTTTTTCTGTTAAAAGGTAATCCGATGAGTGTGCAAAATTTGATGACACTTGCCGCAATGACGGGTGCCGGTGCGGTCTCACCAAACGGTAAGTAACATTAAAAAAAAGTTTACATTTTTAGAAGAAAAAAAAAACTCCTTCTCCCTCGCCACATCATCCATCTTACCTCCCCCCCCCCTTCTCTCGTCAATTTAGGGTGAATACGAAAATTAAAATTTGTGTTACTCCGCAGGGTCGAGTTCTTCTAGTCTGAGTAGCCCAGGTTTGTTTTTTTTGAATTCCCCTATGGGGGGCAAAAAAAAACTAATTCAGTAGTTTATTCCTCTTGGAAACCCCCCCACCCTCTCTTCCTCTTGCTATTCACCCGCATGCTATTGTTCTTCAATGCGAACATTGAGCTTATAGAACAAAACTTGGCCGTTTTGCTGTTTGCACGTATTTGGAACGAAATTAAAAGTTTTTGTTTTGTCGTGCCTTATGTAGAAAAATAAAACAATCGTTCCCCCTAATGAAGCCGGGTCAAGGACACCTTTTAAAAAATAATAATAAAATGTAATAATTAAGGCCTCTACCTTAAAGTAAAACCACTTTTTTTCCTAATTTACTCCACCACCCCTCACTCTCTCCAACTAATTTTCCTTATTCGTTTAATAGTCAAGTGTCTTTTTTAATTCCTCTTTTTTTTCTCGCATGCCTCGCCAATTTCACTATTAATTGTCGTTATAAATACCTTTATATTGGTTTAAATTATTTTCGTATCATTGATTTCTAATTAGACCTCCCCCCCAAAAAAACCTCTGTTTCAGCCCTATCCACGTTAGCCGGAACTTCTGCCGCAGGTAATTGTTTCTCGATAATTTTTAATTAACTTTTTTACCCCGCTTGAACCGTGCAAAACTTCGCCCCCCCCCCACCCAATTTCCAATCTTCGAGAGAGAAAACAACGAAAATTGAAGCTCGCCCTCTTTTTTTTTAACGTAGCCATCCTTGGGAAGGCGACATCTTCCGGTGAGTTTTAGCTTGGAAACCCTTTTTGTAGTTGAGAAAAAAAGGGTTTTTTTCTTAGAATTATGTACTTTGCATGTTTTATTTTCAACTATTTGAAACAAAGAAACGAGGCGGCTGATATTTCAATAGCTTTAAATTAACTTAACAATAGTTCTCCTGTAGATGGAGACAGAGAGAAACAAGTAGTAATAATAGGCAATGCGCATGCCTTTTTAAAGATTTTTTTGTAGGTTTGCATTCTATTTTTTTTTTTTTTAGTTCTCATGTTATTCTTTTTTTTAAAAAAAAAATTGTTGGCTCGTATAGAATTCTCCTGACGGAGTTGTTTTGTTACTACAAAATGTTGCCGGAGGGGCGGGTGGGGTGAGCAACGTGGCCCTAAACATCCTCCATCGAGGCACATTTTTCAGGTCCTAAAATCCGCTGCATAAGAAGAGGGTACAAATAAAATGCGCATTCCCTGTTATTCTACACTGAAAGGGACATTTTTGCATGGTTCATGATGGTAAAAATTCAATATTTTTTTTTTCATTAATTATTTTTCCGGTCAAATATTTGGATTTTTTTTGTTTTGTTTTACTATTTTGTTTTTATTTCATCATTCCTCAGGTGCCCCAACATTGAGTGCTTTAAGTTCACTTAACGCGTACAGTCCGACTGCATTGTCTCTTTCTGATGCTTATCATCCGTACCCCGGTATGAATTTTTAATTATTAATTTGTTTTATTTATTTTCATTTGTTATTTATAATTACTCAATTTTTTTTCTCGTTCGAATCGACAAAAAACCACAAACAAATAAATGGCAATCGTCCGTAGGGAATTTAAACATAATATTTGACAGTAATTACTTTTAAGGCCTCGCCACACCAAACGCGAACTGCCGCGCGGACTGGTCCGCTCGCTAGAAAACCATGACAACGTGGGTGAGGTATACCCCGTTACCATAGTTTTTCCGCGTGCGGACCAGTCCGCGCGGCAGTTAGCGTTCGGTGTGGCAAGGCCTTTAACGTATTTTTTTAGACAAAGCATGTGTGCATTTTGAACGTCTTTTATTTTGTTTTAAAAGAAGCTAATTTTGTACTCTTGGTGCCTGCTTTTTCAAAATGAAAATGACAAGGTTACTTGACGACTAATGACATTTTGCTAGTTGAAGAAATTGACGTTTATAAAAAGCTAATTTTTGGGCGGATCATTTCATTCGGAGTAAAGGGCGGGGGGAGGGGCAATTTCCCCAGATTTTTCTCTTTTGATCAAGCGAAGAACGTTCTCATACAGGAGTGGAGTACCGACAGTGGCGTTCCGCCCTAGGGTTCTTGCTATTGAGGGATGCCTCTCAACTCTTTCTCACTATAGAGCTAGGGTAAAACACAGCTTCTTTTTAGTGCATTTCAATCATGAAACATGCACTACCTTTTTTTTTTTTTTCGTTCGATGTAGGCTGGAATGGGGGAGGTCGTTTTTCATTCGAAAAAAGCGAGACGCGCCGTGCCCAAAAACAAGACATAGCTCCTCTTCCGATAAATATTACTCAACCAGGGGTGCAGACATCGAGGGGCGGGTGGGAATGATGCGGGGGTGCCATTGAAATTTCAAAATTTGTGGGGAGGATTTGTTTTGTTTTTGTTTTTATAATAAGTGCGTAATAACAGGCCCTCTCGGCATGAACGAGTCAAAATGACTAGAATCTGTCGATTTCACACCTTTTAACCCCTCTTTCGCATATTTGGCACCCGAATAGTAATCAATTTTACGGCGTTGGTTTCCCAAAAAAGCAAATTTCACGGGGTTTCAAACCTTTTTTTTCACAAGGGTAAATTTCCCTTCTGTTTGTCTCATTTTAAAGAGCAATTTTCTCTCAAGTTAACTCATTCAAAACAAATTTTGCGACGCTGGTTCCCCTCGAAAGAGCAATTTCACGGTTTTCGCTTCTACAAAAACAAAATTTAGCGCTTTTAACCCGTTCCAAAAACAATTTTGCGTTAGAACAGTATCTAAGCTATCGACTATTTACGGGCAAAGGCAAAACAAATTTTTTTTTCTCGAAACTAATTCATTCTTTTGCAACGTTTCGTCGACTCAACTACGTCGACCTCTTCAGGCACATCTGGCAAATTTTTTTCCAACAGAAAAAAGTCAAGAAAAGTCTCGATGAGGAACATCAAGCAATGAAAGAAAAATTTCTCTCCATCCCGAGTATCTTTTATCACAGTCGGTTACAATCTATATATCACAGCAAGTACAAGGACAGAAACCCCGACTAGTACCCAGGAGAGAAAGACGTCAACTAAACCTCAAATCCCTCTACACCCTACACCTTTGAGGTTTAGTTGACGTCTTTCTCTCCTGGGTACTAGTCGGGGTTTCTGTCCTTGTACTTGCTGTGATATATAGATTGAAACCGACTGTGATAAAAGATACTCGGGATGGGAGAGGAATTTTTCTTTAATTGCTTGATGTTCCTCATCGAGAATTTTCTTGACTTTTTTCTGTTGGAAAAAAATTTGCCAGATGTGCCTGAAGAGGTCGACGTAGTTGAGTCGACGAAACGTTGCAAAAGAATGAAGTAGTTTCGAAAAAACATTTTTTTTGCCTTTGCCCGTAAATAGTCGATAGCTTAGATACTGTTCTAACAATAATGATTGGCGATAAGCTCATTGAAAATAGAAACAATTTTGCGTGTTTGGTTTGTTTCAAAGAGCAACTTCAAGGGTCCGGCACTTTTTTCAAAAAAAAATTTCATAGGGTGGCCCGATACGAAACCATTTCGCGGTCGCGGGATGGGGGCTCGTCCCAAAAAATCACAAGTGTGGGCACTGGCCGTCCGACCTCACCATCAAAAATGGAATTTCACGGAATCGGCTCATTGAAAATTAAGTTTCGCGGCACTGGTGGTTCGCCCGTAAATGGCAATTTCGTGATTCGCACTGATACAAAAGCATAATTTTGTGCAGTTGGCCAATTCAAAAAAACAAATTCGTGGTGTTTGGCCATTTTAAAAGCCAGTCTACGGGTCTGACTCCTCAAAAAAATTAATAATAAATCGCAGGGTTCGGCCATTCCAAACTTGATTCACCCCAAAAACCCGTTTGAATTCCTAATAAATGAATTTTCTAGGTCTTGGGCTTGTCTCACTCAGTATACAATGGCTCATAAAAGCCCTTTCGCAGGTTTCGCTACATCAAAAACCAAAATTCTCGCATTCTGAAGGCAATTTCTGTGGAGTTGGCTCATTAAAAACGAATTAGCAATTTTTAGGGCGCGTGAAAGTCATTTTCTGGAGCTGGAATCGCCAGTTTGGTCATTTTGGGACGCGTCTGGTCAGCCGTTTTTTAAATGCGTTAGTTGAACCGTTTTGGGGGCGCGAATCAGCAGCCAAGCCATGGCGTACTCATGGTTATTATTGACCTTTTGGGCGTTCCAATGGTCAGATTGGCCATTTTTGGCGCGCGAACGGTCAGTATTGACTATTTTTGGCCCTTGAATGGTTGATTTGGCCATTCTAAATGCAGGAATCATCTGTTGTATTTTAAATGTGCGAACCATCAGATTAGCCATTTTTAGGTCACGTATGTCAGTTTGGCCATATTAAGAGCTGGAATGGACAGTATGGCTTTTTTTAACGCTCAAATAGTCATTTTAGGCATATTTTGGCACGAATAGCCATTTCAGCCGCTTTTTGGGCGCGAATGGTCAGTATTGGCCTTTTTAAGCGTTCGAATGAACGGTTCGGCCATTTTCGTGCGCGAATAATCAGTATTTTTGGTGCCCGAAAGGGTTGATTTTGCCATTTTCAGTGCGCATGAAGCCATTTCTGGAGAGGGATTCGCCAGTTTGGCTATATTTAGGGGGGGGGAGGAATAGTCAATTATGCCGTACTCGCGCGAATACTCCGTCAAGCCATGGCTAATACATAGACAGTATGTATTGACCTTTTTTGGTGTCCCAATGGTCAGATTGGCCATTTCATGTGCTAGTTTAGGTTCACGAATTTTCAAATTGCGAACCATCAGGATAGCCATTTTTAGGCCAGTTAGGCCATATTAGGAGCAGGAATTGCCAGTTTGGCTTTTTATAGCGCTCAAGTAGTCAGTTTGGCCATATTTGGGCGCGAATAGTCAGTTCAGGTTTTTTTGGGGGGTGGGGGGCGAATATTCTGCCAAGCCAAAGGCCCGGATGGTTCAGTATTGGCGTTTTTGGTGTTCCAATCGTCAGGTTGGCCATTTTGTGCGATTTAATGGTCGGTATTTGCTGCAGTTATTAGCACGGGAATGGTCGATTTTTCCATTTTCATGGCTCGTTGCCATTCCTTGAACGGGAATCACTAGTTTGATTATTTTTAAGGGGAAAAATAGACAGTTAAGCCAATTTTAAGGTTTGGAATCATCAGTTTTGCCATTTTGGGGGCGAATATTGTCAGTTTAGCAGGTTTTATGGTAGTTTAACCATTTTCAAGGCGTGAATCCTTAATTTAGCCATTTTGAGGGCGCATACAGTCAGTAAATGGTTGTCAAGCCATCCTTATGTTAGAGCAAAGCACACAATTTTCAAGCCACTCCATCTAGAAAATCCTGGATCTGCGCCTGACTCCAACCCATGAAATTGGATTTTCTATGAGATAAAATCCGTAGAATTCAGTTTTGAAAGAGCCAACCACGCACCAAACCCCTGAAATTGCTTTCTTGACAGAGTCAACTCAGGGATATTGCCTCTTATGGGAGTCAATGCAACGAATTTGGTTTTGAATGAGCAAAACACGTGAAATTGGGGTCTGTGAGTGCCAATGATCCGCAAAGTTTGCGCTTTTGAGAGGGTGAAACACGCCTTTTTTTTTTTTTAGGGAAATTTTGACTTCAAACGTGTGAAATTAGTAAAGTTGGCCTTTTTCACGGAGGCGACCATCGCCGTGTGTTTTTTTCTCGGGGTAAAGGTTGCTTGTGTGTTAGTTTTAGGACCAGAAAAACCTCGAATATTTGTATTATGGATTGAGACAACAGTTTTCTGTCGGAATCGTCGCATTACCTCTGGGAGTGTCGTGTAAAGCCTTAGTTAGTGAACTGTGACAGTAGAAAAGTGACAAGCTATCGAACTTTCGGGGCTCAAAATTATCAATTGTTGTCCGCATATTTGCATCCTTTGGACGCATATTTGCATCCTTTGGTCGCATATTGAACAGAATTTAACAATCTACGAGGACAAATAGGAAGCTCATCACTTCCGGCGCTGAGAACTTTCACGCGATGGGTAATTGTTTTCTTACTCCCCGCCCCGCTCCCAATGAAATGCCTGGAGGACCGTGTTGGGGAAAACTTATTAATTACTTTTGAATATTTTTTTGTATGTTTGTTATGATGATTGCCATAAATTTTAGACTAATAAGACAAAAATTCACGCACAATAAGTTATTAGGGAGTTTTTCAAAGTAGTTATTTTTGTAGCATACTTTAGTTGTTTCACTCATAATAATATGCTTTTTATTTCTTTTGTTTGACTTAATGAATTTTAAGACGGTTTTTTGATAAAACAATTTGCATAGTTTTACATTTTAACGTTATTTTATTCTACAGTTCACTATCCTTACATTTTTTTTATATATATTTCCTTTATCCGTCCTTGTGGCGTTACTCTCGTCCTTTTTTTCTGGTTCCTCTAAAAAAAAATTGGGGATTTTTTTAATAGCGGGAGGGAGGGTCGGTTTTTTTCTTCTTTAGGGTTCATAAAATGTAGTTACCAAGAGTACATACAAAACATTTTTTTTTATTGGGCATGTTTTAGCGTCGAACGGAATATCTAGCAAACAAATTGAAGGCCCAGAAGGAGCTAATCTGTTCATATATCACCTTCCACAAGAGTTCACTGATGCCGAGTTAGCTCAAACTTTCTGCCCATGGGGAACGGTCTTGTCGGCCAAAGTCTTCATAGACAAAGAAACCAATTTATCTAAATGTTTCGGTATGTTTTACTATCCTTCATTTTCTTTTTTAAAAAACAATTATTCGTTAATTTCATTTCTTTGAAAAACAGAAGAAAGTTGGAAAAAAAAGTCTGGTGCTTTAAATGTTGCCAAATTAATTAATGTGCACTTAAACCCCGAAATCTTAATTTTTATGTTTTTATGTATTTTTCTCTTCATACTTTACTTTTTCATTTTTTTTTACTATACTTTAGAGGAACAAGCTTCCGTTGTTTGTGTTGTCTTAGTTCTGTCTCTATGTTTTACGTTTATGTGTTACACATCTTTCCCATCAATCCTTACGATGGGTACTTGGACTGTGTTGGTCGCCCGGTAAATTGTCTTTTTTTTTTTTTTTTTTTTTTTCTCCTCTATCTTTTTTTTCTTAGCGTGAACGTTTTCGTATTTAACAAGCTCTGAAGATGGGAGCATTGAATTCGAAAACGTTTTCATAAATTTTTTTGAGGGACCAATACAACCCTGGTACCACCATGGATTGCGTCTCCACCCAAAAATCCCGCCAACCATCATCCTTTTGGATACCTCTGTTTCAAAACCACCCACTTTTTTCCTTTTTCTTATTTTTTTTGTTTAATTTTATAATTAATTATGGAAAGGTTAACTGTGTACATACTAACGGTAGCATGCTTCAATTTTTCTTTTTGGCTACCATTTCTACTTTTTCTATTAGTCATTCTCAGAATGAGTTTCTGCTATTTGCTTGTTTTCATCTTCCGCTACGTAGCACTTTTGATTACTAATTTTGTAGTCGCCCCTCACCCTCCCCCAACTGTTCAATTTCTTCCAGATCGTTAATTTTACTATCGATGTTTATTATTTCAGTAGCGATTCCAGTGAGGAATTACAAGGCATGAGATCGTGAGGGGCCCTGTTCTGTAGCATTTCAGCAGTTTTTTATCTTCACATTTTTTATTCAAAGTATAGAAGTTGGAAATCGTCGTAGGATCTCTGAAATTAGACCGAATACGTCCCGGACATTATTGGAGTCATATAACCTACAAAAACTGTCGAACCAAAGACAAAACTCGTCCCCCCTTCCCCTCCTCACAATCATTCGTCTTCAGTTTATCCCATGGGATCTCGTAATACCCCCCGCCACAAGGCTATACACCGCAAATACCCACCATCATCATCATCACATTAACATTCATTCTCTAAAATGGGTAAACCAACGATTTGCGCTCAATAAACGACGAAACAGGCCATTCGCAGTACGAAAATAGCCAAACTGACAATTCACCGCACCTTGGAAATGGCTAAACTTACCATGACGATCCACCCCCTTCATTTCCCGAAGATGAAGGAACTGAATTATATCCCTCGCCCTAAAAATGGCGTACTGGTCGTTTACGCTTTAGAAATGACCGAAACTCATAGTTTGCGTCCCACAGATGGCGTTATTGACAATTCACGCCTTCAAAAGTTCTTTAAACTGACGATCCGTGCCCAAAAAATTGCATGGGTACCTAACCGACCATTTGCGCTTTAAATGAAAAATGGCCAAACTGATCATTCGCGCCTTTAAAATATTCAAACTGATGATTCGTGTCCTAAAAATGGTGAAACCGACCATTTGCGCGTTCCAATATTGGCGAACTGCCACTATTCACGCTCTAAAAATTGCCAAACAGATCATTCGTACCCCTACAGATGGGTGGGGGTAAATGGCGATTTGGCGCCTCGAAAAATGGCTAAATGACTATCTGCGCTCAAACTACGGCCAAAATGGCTATTTGCGACCGGAAACAATAAACTGACCATTCGTTCTTGCACCGAACAGGGCAGTCTCCACCACCTTTTGCCAAACTGATTGACTCCCCCTACCCACCCTATTTCCTGTTAGTGACACGCATCTCAAGAGTGGATGAATTGACTTCTGCTCTCGCCATATAAAATAGCTGTGACTCATCTCGTCCCTAAAGTAGGCTTTACTGACTATCCGCACCATATAAATGGCTGCACACTCAATTTCGTGCCCTGATAAATGGCAAAACTGACCACTCCTTGCCTGAAAATGGCTTGAAACGTTTTGCATTACCGCCCCCCACCCCATTCCAATGCTATAATGCACCTCCCTCCTCAATTCACTACAACTACCACCAACCTCTTGCGTCATTCATGCACTTAACCATTAAAACTCACGATTAGTGCCTCGAAAATCGGTAAACGACTCTATCTGCTTTGCCCCAAAAATGGTCAAACTGGCGATTCGCCACTGACCCATTTGCGTTCCTAAAAAGCCCAAACTGACGATTCGCGCCTTAAAAATGCTCAAACTGACAATTCGTGCTCTAAAAATGGTAAAACTTACCGCGTGCGTTTAAAAAACGTCTGCTAATGATTATAGCACAGTGCTTCCTCGCTTTTCACCCCCTCCCCCTTGTACGATTTTGACGAAATTGATAGGGGACCCTCTGCTAGCCAACACATATATTCCCTGAAAATTTCATCAAATTCGGATAAAAACTATGGAAGATATGCTTGTTACAAGGATTTGCGGACAGACAGACAGACAGACACGAAACCGAAGTTGTTCAGGAAGGTATAAAACGTGAAATGCAAGTGGAAATTTCGATTTTAAAGAAGAAGAAAAAAATATTTCCTAAAAGTGAAAACAGCTCCGCGGAAGCTTTGCTTCCGTAGCTCGGAAGCAAAAATGCAAATTAACGAACCGCCTGGTTAAAATGCTCTAGCCGACTATTTGTGCCTTGAAATTTGTAAAACCATCCATTTGCGCCCTACAAACGGCCAATTAGAATGGCTAGACGTCTATCTGCGCCCCAAAAATGGTCAAACCGTCTATTGGCGCCCTAAATGATCAACTGGCCATTCGCGCTCCTAAAAAAGCCAAACTGACCATAACTGACCATTCCTACCTAGAAACTGTGCGCCCAAAAATGGCCAAGCTAACTATTCACGCCCTAGAAAGGCTGCACGGCCCACTCGTCTCCCCCCCCCCCCGCGCTCTGAAAAAATGGCCAAACTGGCCACTCGTGCGCTCTCTAAAAATGGTTTGACTGACGATTCGATAGAATGAAGCAAAAGCGGAAGTGAAATTTTGTGGTTATTTCCAGAAACGTCGGATGTTTTATCCTACGCCCAACGTATGTATCGTTAGGCCGGCTATTTGGTGAAAAAGTGTCTTGTACCTAAAACAAAGTTTTCAAAGCTCCCTGTTTCCTGTTTTGGAAGCCACAAAACTCGCTTTTCGTGGGTCATCCATGGAAAATCGGGAAATACGCGCTGATTCACCCGCGTAGAACCGGGTAAATGGCTCTTCAAGTCTCAAAATGAGGAACTTCAGCCTTTTTCCAATGTTAAGGTTTCACGAATGAGGCGCAGATTCACCCCTTGGAGTCAAGGTCGTCCTTTTCGATAAAAACATCCCCCCCCCCTATCTCGGAGGGGGGTTAACCCCTGACGTGGTTTATATTGTCTCTAGGACCCTGGTTTACCGAAAAATGTACAAGCGGTTCCAACTCCCGCCGGGACCTCCCCCCCCCCTTCCACAATACCCTTGCCGTGTCGGAAAATGAGCGTTTTAGTTTGTTTCGACGACAGATTTTCTGGCTCAGTGAAGGTCGTACACGTGCATCGAGGCTCTTCCTTGTACTACTTCCGGTCGGTCGATTACGTGGTCACAATTTGTGCGACCCCTGAGCGGTGACATTCCCAGTCGGATCCCCTGCAACGGCTCGTTTGATCGAAAGTCTGTCTCGATGCTCGGGTCCACGCCCCCCCCCCCTCCCAAGATACCTTCGAATTGGCCAAAAATTGATTCGTCATCGATTTGTCAGATTTTTTGAGGGCTCAGTGTGGCTGTTTGGAGGTCCACTGGGATCAACACTCTTTCTCACGGACTTCTAGCCCCCCCCCCCCCCTTCTAGTGGGAATCTGGGAAATGTGCCCCAAAAAACTTTGCCACTGCTCCACCTTGCCTATTATGAGCCTACTATGAGGAAAACGGACTGTTTTATTAGTTCTCCCCCCCCCTTCCTTTTTGAATGAAAATATGTTCAGGGTTGGATACTCAACCCTTATCCCCCCCCCCCCAGGCTCTTAAAATTGAAACACCACGCCTTACGTCCGTGGTGCTGGATGAGTGGAAGTGATCTGCCCCAGATGCAGCTTTTTTCTATGGTAATGTGCAAGTTTTACGACGGTAGCCTTAACATTGAGAACTAAATATCCCGAATGGTCCCCTAAAGGCTCAAAAACACGTTATTTTTGGACCCCTGTGAGCCGGGTTTTTGGCTTTATCTCGTTGCCTAGAACTTTACTGTGTTCACGCACTGTAATCGCTACATTTTTTTTTTTTTTTTTTTATGTCAACCCCCCGCCGGTCCCCTTCTATTTTATCTCGATCTGCCCAACTAAAACGCTGTTTTTCACGGTCGTATTCATCCGATAAATAATTTTACCGTCTTTTTTTTCTCCAAAATTTCAGGTTTCGTCTCCTACGACAACCCCGTCAGCGCGCAAACTGCCATACAGAACATGAATGGATTTCAAATTGGAACGAAAAGACTTAAAGTTCAAGTGAAAAGGGCGAAAGAAGCGTCGCGCCCTTATTAATGAAAAATAAAACAATTATATTCTTAAGAACAAGAGAGAGAGAGGAAACAAAAAAAAAAGTTAGAAACACACAACATAACCACACTCGCAACGTTATAAAACACTTTACTCCCTCGTCCCACTCCTCCGGTTTGAATGACGCCAGTCCTATTTTGCCCCTCCCCAACTTACCCCCCAGCAGTAATTTAAAGTTGTTAAATAAACCAAAAAAACGGCACACCTCGGATTGAAAGAGAGAATACACCTTTTTAATTCCTGGAAGATTAATTTATTATTTCTTGTTTATTTAAAGAAGTTTATATATTTTATTTAATTGCTTTAAGTAATTTAAAGAAGTTACCAAAAATGTAACTATAATTTAAGACTGTCACTTTGTTATTATTAATTTTTCCTTTTTAATTTTTGTGTCGCTTCTCCCCAATTTGCCCAAATACCTTTCTATTTATAAATAAGGACCAAAACGGTGGGTAAAAAAAACGTGTTTTTTTCTGCTTTTGATGTTTCAGAGCGTAATTAAATTAAATGTCACTTTTAAATGTGTATTTTGGTATTTAAAGACAAAACAAACAAAACCATATCATGTGAATTTTTTTTTTTTAAGCCCGCAATAGAAGGATTCAAATACTAAAATAAATCAATGTAAATATACGTTGGGGATTATTTTATAAAAAGAAGAAAAAAATATGTAGACCTTCTATTTTAGAGCGATTGTTTGTTTTGTATTCTATCGTTTGTTTTCGATTTAAATAATAAGCTTTTCGGTGATATGAGAGTGCGTTGGAAGGTAGTAGTTGCAAAATTTGCCATCGGCCTATGACTACCTGAAAAAAAAACAAAAAACGCTGGTGGGCTCAGCAAGAGAGAAAAAAGAAAGAAAGAGTAATTGTATGAAAATGCCTTATAGTCTTACTGTACGTTATTGTATAAAAAAATTATTAAAAAAAAAAAAAAAAGAAAAATTTTCGATGTGTGTCATAGTCAAAAAAAAGGGGGGGGGGAACGTGAAAAAATTTAAATTTATTTTTCATTTTTCTTTTGTGTTTAGACGTGTAGGTTAAATGTTACTCTTGAACGCACACCTTTGCTCACTGTGCAATATTTCTTGTTCTTTAAATTTTACTTTTATTACTGGAGAAACGTTCCTTTTCTTCTTCTATTTTTCTTCTTCATATTCTCCTTTTTAGAGCCCCCCCCCCCCAACCCACAGTTAGTTCTATTTGTCCCCCTGCCCAAAATTCCCCTTTTTTCTTTTTTTTTTTGTTCGTTTGTTGGGTGTGCCATCAGATGCAAACAAAACGGCGAGTGTATATTTCATTATTATTTTTGTTTTATAAAGATAAATCGTGCTTATAAATGTTATATTGTTCTTATAGAAAGAGTTTTTTTTGTTATGAAGTAAGTGAAAATTGTCAAGAGTCCGCTATTTTTAATAGGGGTTTAAAGTTTAATTGTTATTTAAAAGAGTACAATTTTTAAAACAAATAAAAAGCCAAAATTTCTTAAATGTGTAATTTTTAAATAAAAGGCGTAAATAAGAAACTTTTTTCAGTGTTGTATAGAATAAATGAAAAAAAAAAAAATTGTCCTTGTACACTGTGGGGAAAATTTTTTTAACCAAAGATTGAATTGCCCCCACACACCCGTGAGAATTTTTGTTCTAGTACTTCGTTTCGAGTCAAGTTAAGTCATTTCGTGTGCCTTTTCACACACACGGTTTTTTTCCCGTTATCCGGAGGAAGGTTGTTCCTAATGAGTTTTAGTCAAATTTTTTCGTGTTGTATTTATTTTAAGAAAAGGCCGTGAAATACGTAAAACAAATTCGTTTCTCCTTATTTTAGTCAAAATATGTCTAGTTCTGAAAAAAATTAAAAGTCCCCTTTTGTTTGTTTCGAGTCGATATCAAAGAAAATATTTCTTGAGAGAAAGAAATTATTGATTTAAAACGTTAAATTAGTTACCAAGGAAAGGGTTATCTTTGTTTTAGCAAGTTATTAATATTTGAACGGTAACTTTCAGGGTTATTATTATTATTATTACATTTTTTATTTTAATTTTACGAACGAAAATTGAACAATTACTGAGGGAAAAATTCGATTGCCTTTTGTTTTTAAAACGAAGAAGATACCAATTCAAACTATGTTGTACATTTAAATGTAGCAAAAATAAAAGTACCTATTTTGGGTATACGGTACCTATTTTACTCCTTCTTTCAGACCGGGCGTTTCATCGGCGTTGCCAGAATGAAGAGGTGGAGGAGGGTGGACCCCCCCCCCCACCACACATTGACTCCAAAGCGACTGGCACAACAAAATTTAATTATTCTCAAGGAAGCCCTTTAAAAAAAATCACTCGTTGAATGTGACTGTACGCCGTAGCAAGAGCATCCACCCTCCCCACCAAGAAATTTGATACACTACCAGGATGCCATCGTCCATGTCTCCCTAATGGACCCCTCCCCAGTGGCGTCCCCGTGGGGAGGGTTTCGGGGGTCAGAACCCCTCCCAGAGTACATCAGTCAGCAATTACCAAGCTAACAGAAGAAACAATATAAAACTGATTTGTTTGCTCCTAAAAGTTCGCTATTTAGCCCCGCAAAGTAAATATGCACGGCATCAATGGTATTTATGCCACTGACCAGGCGCAGATTCAGGATTTGCTCGAGGGAGGGTCTTGAGTCATTATGTGCTTTCCTCTACTCAAAATGGCTTGGCTGACTACATAGACTCGCGTCCCAAAAAGGCAAAGCTGACGATTTGCGCCTTGAAAATAGTTAAACCGACTATTTGTGCCCTAAAAATTCACGAAAGTTCAGGTTCCCGCGATGAAAACGGCTGATTCGACCATAAGCATAAGCGTGCCAAAAATGACCAAAATGACAATTCGTGCCTTGACTTGACGGACTATTTGCGCCCAGAAAAGACCTAAACAGATTGTTCCCGTCCTGCACCAAGAACGGCCAAACTGACCATTCGCGCCTTTGACTTGACCATTATTTGCGGCCTGAAAATGGTATAACTGTCGATTCACACCTTGAACAGGCGTTTATCCAGGGGGGGGGGGACAGATCCCTCCTCCCGAAATCCCGAACCCAAGCGCTGAACAAAAAACGAATAAAGGAACTCGGCCATTTTAACTATGAACCATGCAAGTTTATTTTAAAAGGAAGGAATTTAATCAGAAATGAGGATCTTATACACCTCAGTTACTGATAGCAGTGCCAACTCACCCACTGTAGTATGGGAAAATCGTTTCATACAGCGTGGAGGTGTGGTCAACCAGCAGGGCCGTCGAGAGAAAATCCGGGCCCGGGAGGGCCTTCGAAGTCGGGCACCTCAAATAAACAGACGAAAACCTGCGAATGCATTCACGTACGAACCATTATGGTGATGCTGTGTACATGGTGTTGCGGTTTACTATACGCTGATGACAACTACACACTATAAGTATCATAAATTTGAATTTGAGGACAGAGTTTTTCTAGTTTTCTGGGCAGAAAAGTTTCTAATACCCAGATCCAATCTAAATCCAGCTTTTTCGTCAAACGGGGGTTCGATGCAAGGGGCAAGTCCTGAAACACGTTAATGTTACGAGCACGAACGATGAATATCGTTCACATTGGACAGAACGATAAAACCCTTCAGCACTTATGACGTCATCAAGCCCGCAAGGCGAGACCGTGGGGTTGCTAATTTTTCCCTGGTAAAAAGGATCGTCTATACCCAAGAAATAGGGGAGGAATAGGTGGAGGGGGGAAAGTCTTCCAGTAACGGTTTTCGGTTTATTAAACCATCATCAGTGGTATCCTAACTTGTCAATCACCAGGATTGATTCACTCAATTTGATCTGCAAAAGTTGCCTCCAGGAACCGCGAATAGTGTTTTCTCAAATTTAGTCACGAATTAGCACATTTTCATGGCCAAGAATTTTCGTCGCGTAGTTATCCTCAGAAACGCCCAACTGGGGATTCTTCACTTCTATAGCTGCGAATGGTCACATTTTAATTAATTTTAGCCGTGAGCTAGCGCCTCTTCTAATTTCGGCTCCGAATTAGGAATTAGCGCTAAAATTGTGACTATTTCAACCGTGAGATGGCACTCTTCCTCAATTTTGTTAATGAATTATTGCTTTTTCTCATGTTTAGCCTTGAAATATAGCAATTCTTCCCCATTCCACCACACTAATGATCGGACTTTCCAAATTATTGCCGTGAATTTAAGTTTATTCACCTTCAACCATGAATTAGCGGTTTTTATCCATTTTAATCGCTAATTAGTACTTCTACTGCAATTCAGCATCAAATATTGGCTCTTTTCCCATACTTTTAGCAGAGAATTATAACAGTATTGACGCGTTTTCTCAATATTTGGAGCGAAATAGCGATTTTACCACATTGAGCAATGAACAAGCGTTTCTTGGTATCAATTTTTGCCACGGAGTCGTCCCGAAAAACGCCAAATGGGGAACTTGCACATTTTTCAAGCAATGGTGTTTCTTGAAGTGGGCTCTTCAACAAGACAATTACTCATAATAAACATTGAAATCAATCAAGGGTTTTTTAAAGCGAATTTTTAAAAGATTTGAGTGGGGGCTTGGTTACGTCAAAGGCTGTTCAATGAAATGAACGGTGATTGGAAGAAGGGTGGAAGATGTGTTTTCTAAGGGTCAATTTTTCTTGTTATTTGTAAACAAAACATTTGAGAGTCCCTCAAATGCTTCAAAACTGCACATTGACGTCATTTCCCTTCGAACCATCCATCCCCTCCTGAAGAACTTTGAAATTTATTTTTAAAATCACCAAATACACCAATCGGGCTGCAACCACCGTTAATACCCTTCTGTCCATGTGCCAAATTCACCGGTATACTTTTCTCCCAATTCGGGCATCCATGCAAGTTCCCCATTCACGGCTAAAATTGACAAAAATTCGCGAATTCACGGGTTAGAAGAGCTACAGCGCTGATAGAATTGAGTAAAAACCCTAGGTTCACGGCTAAACTTGAGGAAAATCGTTGTAAAACAAAATTGTGTTGAAGTGTTCAACTTAAATACTCGCCTTAGCGCATTCTGAATGCAACTGTGTTGCTAAAATTGAGAAAAACAGCAAATGCATGCAGCGGCAAACACCGCTGATTCGCGGCTAGAACTGAGGAGAAGCGCTAATCTATAGGTAAAAGCAAAACAAAATTGCTAATGCGATGCTAAAATGTAAAAATGCTAATTTGTGGCTTGAAAAAAATCAATTTTTAGTCTGGCTAAAAATGATGTGCAATGCTAATTTCAAGCCTAAATGGGGGGAAAGCCAAAAAAATCGCCAATTTGCAGATAAAATTGCGGCTAAAATTGAAAAAAAAATCTCTAATTCACGGATTAGAAACGCTACTGCGCTGTTCAAATTAAGAAAAAGCGCTAATTCGCGGGTAAAATTGAGGATAATCACTAATCCACGGCCAAAATTGTGAGCAATTTTCAATTTGCATCAAAAATTGGAAATACGCCAATTGGCGGCTTCTGAAGGGAACTTTGAGGTTAAGAGGATTTTTGGCTGAGAATAATCGCTAATTCATAGCGCTTGGTGAACAAAAAAGTGCAATAGAGAAAATACGTGAGAAAAACGCTAATTTCCAGCTCTCAAGTGGTAATTATCCTCAAAAATATAGAAAGAATTGTTAATTTGCCACTGTGGACGTAGGGGCGAGGTGAGCGGGCCCGCTATCCGGGTCGCCAGCAAAAAATTGAGCACTAATTATTCTCGACTGAAATAGTGAAATAGCAAAAAAGCGCTGATTCATAGCAAACAAAAAACAACAAAGTTTTCTCTAAAAATTGAGAAATTAACTGATTCGCGGCCATAATTAAGAACAAGCGCTAATTCACAGCTATAAAATTGAGAAAAAGCACTATCACATCACTCAGCAGGCTCAACTAATATTGAAAAAACGCCCATTCGTGATTTCTCGAAGCAACATCTGGACTTAAAATTAGGAAAGAGCGCTGATTCACGCCGATAAGAAACCCGCAAATTCGTGGCTACAAAGTTGGGAAAAAGCGCTTATTAGCAGTTAAAACGAAGAAAGACCGCTGATACGCGAATCAATGTGAGAAGATCCGTCAATTTGCGTTGAGAATTTGGTATAACTCGCGGCTAAAATTAAAAAATAATCCTCCGCAACAAGTAAGCAAATATTTCGGGGCTAAAAGTGAGAAATATCGCTAATTAGTGGCAAAAATAGTAAAAAAGCGCTAATAATGCAGCTAAAATGAAAAACTCTAGTTCACGGATACATTTGATGAAAGCCGCTCATTTACGCATAAAATTGATACAATGTGCTGATTCCCTGTTGAAAAGGGAAAATGCGTTAATTAGCGGATAAAAAGTCGTCTAAAAGCACTCAATCGCCGTTATAAAATGCTAATTCGCGAATATTGAGAAGATTCGCTAATTCGAGCTGAAATTGAGTAAAAGCGGTGATTCGCGGGTAAAATTATGAAATAAGTCACGCCTACACTCGAGAAAAATCGCTCATTCACTAGTAAAATGTGGGGTGGGACGTTAGTTCGCAGATAATTTGAGCAAATCCGCTAATTCACGGTTAAATGCGCGGCTGAAATAGAGAGAAAGTGCGGATACATATGATAAAACCCTCTAATTTGCGGCTGAATACCGATAAAACCCGCTAATTCGCGTCTAAAACTTGGAAAACTGCCTAAAAGTCTATAATTCTCATCTAAAATTCAGGGAATGCGTCAATTGCGGCTCATTCGCAGCTAAAATGGGAAAAAGGATAACTTTCGGATAATTTGAGAAAATCCGCTTATTCGACAGAAATCGAGGAAGCGTGGTAATTGCCGGCTGAATAATTCGCAACTAAAATTATGAAATCAATCCACAATGGAGAAAAATCGCTCATTTGCTGCTAAAATAGAGAAAACGCTGATTTACGCATTAAATTTGAGAAAATAAGCTAATTCGAAAACGCAGTTTTGGGAGTGCACAACAAAATATAGAATAAAGTGCTAACCCTCTAAGAAGTGAAATACAAACGCGAATTCACGGCTAAAATGGGCAAACAGTGCGAACGTGCTGCTAAAATTGAGAAAAAACGCTAATTCGTAGATACATTCGCGGCTGAAACTGATGAAATCTGCGCGCGCCGATTCCTGGCTAAAAATCCGCTCAAAGACGCGCTTATTCGCAGCTTAAAATGGAGGAAAACAGTAAATCTCGGATGATTTGAGGACATCCGTAAATTTTATCCGCGAATGTTTACAAATCAATCAAAATTAGCCTGAGATTAAGCTCCTTTTTCAACTTTCATCCTCTGATTTGCGCTAAAATTGTCACTTTTTCTCAATTGTGGGAGTTTGCATTTTTTCCACTTCATCGATGAAACTTGAATTAGCAAGATTTCCCAATTTCAACGGCGTACTTGAGCTTTTTATGAATTTTTGTCATGAATTAGCGATTTTTCTCAATTTTAGATACAGATTAGCGCTGTATTAATTTTGGCCGTCAATGAGCCAATCGGCCATTAACTCAATGGATTTTGCGAATTTTTTTCTCAATTTTAGCTGTGAATTAACGATGTTTCTCACTTTGGGGGGGGGGGTGAATTTGCGTTTTCTTTCAATAAGCGCTCAATATTAGCGTTTTTCTCAATTACAGCTGCGGTTTGAGCGGTTTTTTTCGATGTTAGCCGTGAATGAGAGGTTTTTCCCCGCGAGTGAAGCGTCTTGCCTTAAGGTGGAACACACATTTGGTGCTTGCCAAGTAACGAGCAAAATAATTTTCAATTTTCAGTTGGTCGGTTTCTAGCAAATTTGCTAGAAAAATTGATTGATAGTTGACTCACGTGTGTATCCGCCTTTATCAAGTGTAACTGGCATACGAGTAGCACCAGCTAATTGCGTTTAGTTAGTTAGTTCTGATTACTTGTGCACTAAAAATAACCAAATAGGCATTCCCCGCTCTAAAACAGTCCAAACTGGCTTTAAGAGTCCAAAAAATAGTTTAACTTACAATGTGCGGTCTGAAAATGCCTGACTAGCTGAGCTGTGATTTCTGGTTCCTGCTCCAAAAATAACAAAATCAACCACTCACGCGCCAAAAGGTGGCCTTTGGCTTGACGTACTGTTCACGTCCATAGAAAAGCTGGCTCAACGCGCCCTAAAAATGGCCAAACTGGGGTATTCAAGCCACCATAAAATCGGCAAAACTTATCGGCCTTGAAAATTGAGTTACGACGATTACTCCTGCCAGAAAATGGCCAAAAACTGACCATTCGTACCTATAAAGTGGTAAAATTGGCAATTCTCGCTGACCCACATTGACCGATTGGATCCTAAAATGGCAAAAATGACGATTCGTGCCCTGAAAATATCACACTGATTAGTGACTATTCAATTCCTAGAAATGGCCATACTGTTGTACAGTTACTTAGACTTATAGCGCCGGGTAGTGGCAGTTCAGATGACCGAACTGGCTATTCACGTCCTAAAATTGACAAAAGTAACTCTATACATGTGACCTTACTTATTTAAACTGACGATTCGTGCTTTAAAAAGGCCTATACAGATAATTCCTGCCCTGAAAATGGCAAAACCATAACAATTCGCGCGTCCGAAATCCCCAAACCGGGCTTTCACGCTTTTAAAATGTTTAAATTGACAATTCGTGCCCTAAAACTAGCAAAACTGATTATTCACGACCAAAAATGGCATACTCGTACTGAAAATTCACGCTTTCAAGCCTAAAAAATGGCCAATCTGATCATTTGCGCCCCACAGAGGCCGCAGATGTCATTTCTCGCCCTCAGAGCCGGACGTGTTTAACTGAAAGTTGGCGTGGAAGGTGCGGAGAGATACCCGATGTGTTGTAACGTCAGACCTGAAGTCCGAGGAAGAGCCTCGACGCTCGTGGATCTCACTGAGCGGACTCGATAAAATCAGCCGAAACCAACGACATCGCAAAATGCTCATGTTTGGTCGATTCAAGGGGTGCTGGCGCCCTTTTGGGTGAGTTTTGTGTCCGGCCCGGTTGTGTATTTCAAAGACCATTCACCGTGGGATCCATAAATCGTATCCGGCATTGTTCGAAAAACTTTGAACAAAATGACTTAAAATCGTCTCTGTGCCATTTTCCTGCTACCAGGCAATTTCAGAAAGTTCCCTTCAAAATTTGACGAAACTGTGTATCCAGAGGTTTCGCGACACGGAGGATTCGTAAATCGAAGCGGATTTTTCGATCAGACGACCCATTGAAGAGGGACTCATCGTGATGGTGCCATTTTCGGCAACTTGCGTACTTTTTCGGGGGCTGCCCGAATTGGCCCGGGGATTTGGCGGCCCCTCAATTGACATCCTTGCAGTCCGAATGTGTCGACTTTTTCGCAGATCCAAAGACTGTCCGGCACGCCACACAGATGCACAGATTACCGCCTTTGTGTCTCAGGGACACTTGAATCTTGAATCCCTCGATTACTCGTGAGTCCTGAAATAAAAAACACCTCCTTTATTTATTTTTCACAATTGTTGTATAAATATTGTACGTAAGGCATATAATTTGTTACTTCCATGTTCCCGCAGGGAAGGAAGTTTGGTAATGGCAAAAAAAAAAAATTTAGCTGACACCAGATTCGTGTTCCTGGACCCCGAAAAGGCCTAAATCTCGATTTTCAGTATGGCGTCTGTCGTCCGTCCGTCGTCCACTTTTTTCTCGACAGACCTGGACGAGTGATGGCTCAAAAGTTGTGTCTTCATCTCTAAATGTACATCGTAAAATTTGAAAACGATTGGTTGAGCGATTTGGAAGATATTATAACAAATGTATTCGAAGTAAAAATGGTTGGACTCTTATAATTCCAAGAGAATATTATAAAATTTGATGATCGATCGTTCAAAATGGTCATCTAGGTTCCTAGAAGACGCTGCTAAAATTTGAATAAGATTTGTTGAGCGGTACAGTTGCTAAGGTTTGGAATGCGTTCCAGCTCTTTTTTTGCCCCAAACCTATCTCCTAACAGAATTTTAGTCCGATTTCCTCTCATGATGGCTTAAAGTGACCACAACAAAATTCCCCATCGATGAACTGGCCATTTTTTCGATATTCAATTTGGTTATTTTTAAATTAATTTTTTAAACAAATTGACGAGGATGAATTCGAAGATTCGTTTCTCTTCGATTATTTTGAGTTTTAGCGAGAGTCTGATTGATCAAATTGTGTTCATTATTTAATTCAATGATCGTGTTGAATATTTCAAATTGATAGTTACCGTTAAAGAGAACTATATCAGGCTACAAAATTCATTATTCGCCACGTCGTTAGAATTTGTGTGTTCATATTGTTTTGTGTGTTATTATTGCATCAATCGTTGACATGGGATGAATATTGAGAGACATAGAGCTCTTTCCAGCAAATTTTAGAACTTTGGCATTTTTATGAGAACAGAACTTCAGGAAAGGCTAGGGCAAATTAATTAATTTTGATGGGTGAGTTTTATTGATTAATGACTCGTGTCGGAATTGTTTTATGTGAAAGGCATGTTGTAAACGAACGACGGGAACATGGAAGAATCGTGGGGTCCTCCACACAAACTTAATTTAAATTTCAGGCCTCAAAACTTGAGGTGTCGTCTACAGGCAGGGGGGTCGCGAAGGACGTGCTTGAGCTCAAACAAATCTAACCACAAGAAACTCTAACCACAAAAAAATTGATTGAAGCACAAAAAACCTTGAATCCCTAAAAGCTCGAACCACAAAAATCTGTAATCCTAAAAAGATCAAACCACAAAATGCTCTAACCACAAAAGCTCTGACCGCCAAGTCTTCTAATCACAAAAAGATCAAATGTCACAAACGAAAAGTTAAAGCTGTAATTAATTTGAAACCCCTTCCCAAGAACAAGTCCTGGGCACGCCTCTACCCCTCCCCCCGGGTTGCCTGTAAACGGTCGGTGTACCCTTCCACTTACAGTAAAAACTGCCAATTTTTTCTCGAAGAATAACTTGTATTTTCACTGAAATTAAGACAGAAAAAAACGCAGGATTCGAAACTTTTAATTTCGAGAGTAATCGTCAGGCCATGGCCACGACATTAAGGCCAGCCGTAAATTGAGCCCACGCCTGGGTCACCCAAGCTGAAAAAACAGTTGAAAATGGATAGATTTTCAACTGTTTTTTGAGCTTTGGTGACCCACGCGTGGGATCAATTTGCGGCGGGCCTAATAGTTGGCGCCGGCTATAGCCGGGGGGTTATTATGCCACTACAAAACTGCAATTTGGCTAAAAGACCCTATAAACTTGCCATTTCACCGTAATTAAGACCCGAAACTGACAATTTCACGTATATTCAACCGGGAAACTTGTAATATCGCTCAAATTAGGACACCAACTTTGCAAACTCATTCAATTTCAGTTGCAAATGTTAAAAGTTATGGACGCAGTCGAGGTCGACTTGCCCAGGGTTCACGCCCACTAGAAACAAACGGCCCTGAAACTTATAGTTTCGCTAAAATTGGGACGTGAAACTTGAAGTATCGCGAATATTCCGCCAGGAAACTTCCAATTTCACGGATATTTGGCCGGGAAATGTTGCAACTTTGTGGCCAGTCGCCATACAAACTTTGAGCGCTATCACGGCCGTCTAAACCGAGTTCCAGTTCACTTCTTGAAGGGGGGGGGGGGACAGGAAACTTGAAATTTCGCGGGAGAAAAAAAAAAAAAACACACACACACACACACACAAGAGAAACGGAAACTATGCAATTTCGCGGATATTTAGACCCGAACAAAAGAACCATTAAGACCTGGAACTTGCAGTATCGCAAATATTCAGAATATTCAGACAGTAAAATTCCAATTTTGCTGATGTTTGCGTTCAAAATGTCCCAACTTGCCGCATATCGTCAAGCTGTCTGGGCTGGCTTGTGCGCGGGATTCATTAAAAAACGACCAGAAACTTTCAATTCCACTGCAAATTGATACGTGATGCTCACAACATTGCGATTATTCAGCCAGAAAAATTCCAATTTCGCGGATTTTATTTGCTCGCGGCTTATTCGTCAGAAGACTTGGGGCAACTGCCGTGGCCGGCTGGGCTGAGTTCCCCTGTCACCCCGAATCATGAAATTTCTCGTAAATGTAAAGACCAGAAAGCAGAAACTGGCAATTTCCCCATTATTTAGACCCAAAACTGGCCATTCCGCAGATTTGCACCTCCTGGTGGTGTAATTTCATGAATACATTTGTCGGGCTTTGGGTGCTGCTACGGCTGGCACGGTTCACGGCCATTAAAAAAACAAACATCCCTGAAATTTGTAATTTCGTGAAGGATATGATCAGAAACTTGCGCAATTTGCAGAATATTAAGACCCGATACTTAAATTCGTAGATATTTAGCTCCGAATTATGTAATATGCGGCTATTTCTTTCACTTTTACCAGCAAATCGCAAGTAAAATTGATGAGCTTTTCCTCAATGTTAGCTGTGAAGCTTTCTCTCAATTTTATCCGCGAATCGCCTATGATTATGATTTTTTCACTTTCAGCGTTGAATCTCAGCGTTGCTTCTCAATTGTAGCCGGAGACTCGACCCAGGAACAGTACATTAGCGTTTTTCATAATTTCAGCCACGAATTAGCGATTTTTTCATAATTTAGCCATGTATTAGCGCTTTTTTCCGCTTCGCCACGAAGTTGCCACTAGAACGAAATCACGAATTAGCGATTTCTTAGTGTTAACCGCAAATCATTGGCGATTTCTCAATTTGAGATGTTAATTAACGTTTTTTAAATTTTTATCCGTGACGTACCCACTTTCCGACAAATGACAATTTTTCTTGTGAAAATCTGTTTTTTGGGATAAATTTCAAGATACTTTCTGGTTTTTAAGGGCTCAATGTTCACCTTTAATGTTAGTTTAGCCAATTTCTAGGTGCAAATTGACGGTTTCCGCTGTAGCTGGTTTCAAACGAAGACGACTTACGGCGGTATTCGCCGCAAATTCAAATTGAGAACAGCTAAAATAGAGAAAATACGCTGATCCCTAGTTTTTTCAGACCTTACAGTTGAGAAGGCTCACTAACGTGCTGTTCTTGGGGGCATGCACGCGACTAAAAGTTTGGAAAAAGCTTTAATATTTGCGCTCATTCACGATTTTTCTGTGCACTCTTCCAAACTAAAGTTGAGAAAAATCGCTGATTTGTTGTAGCCTGATTTACGGCAAAAATTTAGAAAAAAAAAAAAAAGCCAATTGGGCCAAGCTTGGGCGGGCTTGTTGGGCCAGGGCACATTCACTGCATCTCGCCCATAGGGAACGCCCAGGATGTCAAATAAACCGTTGGAAAACGGATTATAACGTGCAAACGTCATGGTCAGGTGCCTCACGCCAACTGTTCAGTACGTCGGTGTCATGTGGGTCATTAGCACAACGGACGAATGCAACCTACCGATGTGACACTAAATACGAGAAGGAAGCGAATAATAAAGCCTTGTGTGGGCGGTTTTTTTTGGGGGTACTTTTCTCAAATTGTGGTTTATGAATCCTTCAGACAATGCTTAAGTAAGAAATTCAGGCAGTCCTGGTTTGAACGCTTCTCGCCTAATGCCTCTCAAAATTGCTAAAAATGAGCATTCCACGCAATTTTTGTTTTTCGTACTGTTTCGATTTGTGCCTGACGCGGCTTATATGTATAAGCCCCCCATCATAGTGAATTAAGACATGTAGCCGGCCTCAGCCAAAACGCCCTTGAGGAGCTCCGCCATCGCCCCTTATTTGGCCTGACTTAACCAAAACATTGCCAAAAAATGCTCTAACCATTTAAAAAAATGTGGTTAGAGCTTATGTAAGGACATTGAACCCCAAAATGCTCCAACCACTAACCATAATAAGCTCTAACCTTGAAAGCTCAGACCACAAATAGCACTTTACCTCAAAATCCTCAAACCACAGAAACGAAAAAAATAACCTCAAAAACTTGAACCCCAAAAAGCTCGAACTACAAGAACCTCTATCCACAAAAATTCGCATTTTTGCTCTTACTAAAATCAGTTTTACAAGTTTGGCTAATTCGGAAAAGTAATTTTTTTTTTCCCCAAAACCAAACGTCTTATTGTTGTGTCCTACTTCCTGTCACAAGCGTCCTACTTTTCGAGACTGGCGTCCTCGGAAACCATTCTTACGTCTGATCACTCAGTAAAATGCGTTTTTAAAATTGGGTCAAACTCACTTTTCTCACTTTTTGAAAATTTAATCTCGTGAGTTGGGATTTTTCGAAAGGACAGGAAACCCCGGAACGATCAGAAACAATTATTTCGTAGTAGATTGAACTTTGGATCGACTATCTCAACAGCCGGAAATTGAGGGGAAAAAAAAAAAAAAAAAAAGTAACAATTTCGGGGGGGGGGGTTTGCTCAAACAGAAGACAAATTTCACGATCTTGACTTCTTCAAAACCCAAATTTCGCTGGTTTTCCCCGTATTAAGCCCTGTTCACACGATGCAATGGTTGAAGCTAAATTGCATGCTGGATTTTTAAAAACATCCGGTCACTACCAAGGAATATATTTTTTTGAATAAACAGCATGCAATATAACTTCAGACATTGCATCGTGTGAACAGGGCTTAAAACCCAAATTTCACGAAATGTGTCTCAGAAGAACCAGCTCGGTTCTTTCGGGATTTGGCAGCGTATACTCATGAGTTCTCAAAAATCGAAAATTCGCCCATTTGGCTCTTTCAAAAGACAAATTTCGTGACTTCGGCTCCTTCGAAGCCAAATTTTACGGTTATGGCTCTTTCAAACCAAATTCAACGTTTCAAAACTGATCCGGCTCGTCCATTGTGGCTTTTTTCACAAATCAATTTTTTTTAGGTTTGAATATTTTGTGAACTAATACAAATATACTAATTTGGCACATTCAAAAATCAGAATTCAAAAACCAAATTCAAATTCACAAATTTTGGATCTTTCATCCCAAATTTAGCAGATTTTCAATTATTAAAATCCAAATGACGTGAATTTGGCTCTTTCAAACTCCAATTTTACGGATTTTTGGTACAGATTTTGTGGGTTATTGCTATTGGCTCTTTTATAACCAAATTGAGTTGGTTTCCACTCTTTCGGGATCTGAATTTATTTCATCCTTTAACAGATTTTCTACATTTCGTGGGGCTGTCTCTTGATAACCAGTTCGACGGATATTGATCCTCCAGAGTCTACAATTGATACGCGTATGTTTGGCTCTTTTAAAATCAAAGGACATGCAAAACCAAAATTTCACCAATTGGCTCCTTCGGAAACCCAATTTTCGGTTTCGCGCGTACTAAAACCAATTTTACCGTTTTTTGTGCTTACTGAAACCAACTCTGCGGGTTTGGCGCAAAAAATACAATTTCGAGTGGTTGACTGTTTCAAAACCCAAATTTTGCGAGCATTGGCTACTCAAAAATGAAAATTTCAAGGATTCGGCTATTTCAAAACAGAATTCCTCGGGTTTTGTCTCATAGCCGTAAACAAAACTGCGAAAAAGCGCTCATTCCTTTGTTTTTCGGTACAATTTTCGAGACTAAAATTGAGAAAAATCGCTGATATGCGGTGTATAGGCTAGTATAGAGGCCATTTTACAGCTAAAATGTTGGGGGGAAAAAAACGCTAATGTGCTGACCTCAGCTCAAGTTCGCGGCTAAAATTAAGAAAAAGCGCAAAATTCGTGGGGGAAAAAAGGGACAAAACTTAAAAAAAGATAATTCGCATTTTTATGTAAAAATTGAGAAACATTCCTAATTTCAAGGGTAAAAGTGAGAAAAATCGCTGAACTACAGCTAAAGTCGAGAGAAATCATTATAATTCGCGGGAGGAAATCGCTACTTCCTGGTGGAAATGGAAAATAGCGCTAATTCGCGAATTACAGTAATAATTAGTGGGCGCCAAAGCCTCCTTTGGGCTCATACGCCGTACCCTGATCCAACCGTATACTTCACACCCGTACTACGCGGGCGTTTCGGTCGGTGCGCGGTTTGTTGAACGCACAGCGCCGGGAACGCCCACACGAAGCGAATTACAGCTTCGACTCCATTTTAGCCGAATTCGCAGATTTTTTCATGTTGATTCTCGAAAATTATGTTTTTCACCATTTTATGCTGAGAATAAGTGCTTTTTGTCAACTTTAGCCACGAATTACACTTTTTTTCTATTTTAGCTGCAAGTGAGCGCTTATTTCAGTTTTCGCCGGGAAATTAAAAGAGTTTTTCAGTTATAGCCACGAATTATATCTCAACTTTAGGCGAGAATCACTGCTTTAACTCAATTTTAGCAGTGAATTCACGAATTCTCTCTTTTTGATCCGCGAATTAGCGTTTTTATCCACTTTTCGTACGAGTGAGCGCTTTATCCTAATTTTTATTAGCGTTTTTTCAGAATTTTAGCAGCAATTTATTTTCCTAGTTTCAGCCGCGAAGTATCTGCCACTTTTATTCAATTTTAGCCTTTTAGCCGCGACGAACCTGCACAGTGATTCATCGCTGCTCCTTCTCAGTTTTGTTGCCTCGAATTAGCGATTTCGCTCAAATATGACCGTGATTTCACGTTTTTCTGAATTTTTAGCCGTGAATTTGTGATTTTGTCGCATTTTGCTAGGGATTAGCGCTTTTCCACTGCATCGGCCGCGAATATTAGCACTTCTACATACTTTTTGACACGTTACTTGCCCCTAGATCAGCACACTTTCTCAATTTTAGCCTCGTATTAATGGCCTAAAGAAAAGTATGGTTTGCGCATTTTCTCTATTTTAGTAGCAAATTTGCCTTCAGATACCTGACCATGCTAGTTGCCTTAAGAGTTGGTGTATTTTCCTTAATTTTTAGAGGGAAATGAGCTCTTTTTCTCAATATTATCCTCGAATCAATGCTTTAAAACTAAAAATGTAAGTTAGTCACGAAGTTTCCTCTAGAAACCATTAACTGGTGTTTTCAATAAACACTGAGCCTGCCGAACGACTCATCGAAGTTTTTTCTCAATGTTAAGCCGGCACCACACATGCGGTATTTGCCAAGTAACGAGCAAAATATTTTTCAATTTTCGATTGGTCGGTTTCTAGGCAATGCTAGAAATTTATAAATAATTTACACGTTATTTGGCAAACACCGCATGTGTGGAGCCGGCTTTAAAGCAGTGAATTAGCGATTAATCTCGATTTTAGCCACAGATTAGCATTTTATCTGCTTCAGCTGCCAATTGGCGTTTTCCTTAATTTTAGCCGTGATTAAGTGATTTTTTGTCAATTTCAGCTGTTTATTAGCGTTTTTCTACATTTTATCCACTAATCGGTGTTTTTTCTTAATTTATTCGCAAATTAGCTGTTTTTCTCAATATTAGCCGCGAAACAACGCTTTCAAACCTAAAATTTCAGTTAGTAGCAAAGTTTAGTTACAAAATTGCCTGGAGAAACCACTAATTGGCTTTTTTCAATATCAGATGAGCCTGCTGAGCGATTCATCGCTGCTTTCTCTTAATTTAATGTCATGAATTAGCAATTTTTCTAAATTTCAGTCGTGAATTAGCATTTTTCCTAATTTTAGCCGAGAATTAATGTTTTTTTCTACGCTTTATCCGCGAATTAGTCCTTTTTCTTGGTGATTTTTCTCCGTTTCAGCCACGAATTAGCGCTTTTCCCCAATCTGTGGTCACTAAAATAGAGATTTTTCTAATTAGAACAGTTGGATGTAGGGGGCTTCGCACCCACCAAACTTCACGAAGATTGCACCCAAGGTGCGGTCCAGTCTCCGTTTCGACCTCACACCTTCAGCCACCAGGGCTACTCGGTCCTGGTCTCATCAGCCCGGCAATTGAGCCGAGTACGGAGCCGATGGACCGCCCCTCGCCGAGAGCGGAGGTGCTACTGCATTACGATCCCCACCCTCGGCTCTCAACCCGTTCTGGCAAGACCAAGACGGGGAGAACCCGGCTCACCAGAACCGATGAGAACTGTGATGGCGAAACGGGGACTGGCGATGTAGCGGCTATAGGCGCCGCGGCCAGCGGAAGAGTTCTGCAGAATTTGAGCGCGTCACCGTGGCGCAATTGGTATCGTGCTGGACTAGTAATCCAGAGGTTACGGGTTCAAATCCCGCCACGGGGAGCCCATTTTTTCTCGAAACTCGAATCGTGTTTTGTTTTGCTATGCCCTTCCATCGTCGTCCAAAAGATATCACTTTCATTTAATTTATGAAAAGTATAACGGTGAATTGGCACATGGACAGAAGGATATCAACGGTAGTTGCAGCCCGATTGGTGCATCTGGTGATTTTTTAATAAATTTCTAGTTCTTCAGGAGAGGATGGATGGTGCGAGGGGAAATTACGCCAATGTGCAGTTTTGAAGCATTTGAGGGATCTCTAAAATGTTTTTTTCACAAATAACAAGAAAAATTGACCCTCAGAAAACACATCTTTCCCTGACCATCAATTTCGTTAATTCCCTTTGACGTCATGAAACCCCCCCACTCAAAATTTTTAAAAATTCGCTTCAAAAAAACCCTTGATTGATTTCAATGTTTAATGTGAGCAATTGTTTTATTGAAGAGCCCTCTTTAAGAAACGCCAGTGCTTGAAAAATATGCAAGTTCCTCATTGAATTCAAATGAATGGAAAACCTACATATTTCGTTAAATTAATTTCTGTGTGGATTGTGGGAAGGTGAGAAAGAAAGAAGCAGAAACAGAAGATGACGAAAAAGAAGAAAAAGGGAAAAATAGAATTCTCTCTCAAGAAAGCAGTAATAGGATTAAGTTTGACAAGGGTGTTATTACAGGTAGTGCGTGCTAAAGACACAATTATTTCATTGCGCGCTAACAAC
This sequence comes from Corythucha ciliata, assembly GCA_038030265.1. Classification (NCBI taxonomy): domain Eukaryota; kingdom Metazoa; phylum Arthropoda; class Insecta; order Hemiptera; family Tingidae; genus Corythucha; species Corythucha ciliata. The sequence continues at coordinate 17,975,845 of CM075943.1, forward strand.
ACGACAACAATCAAAGCCCCGATTCATGGCCAAAAGTGAATAAAATCGCGGGTAACAATAGGGATAACGCTAATTGGTGGCAAACAATTTAGAACATCGCTAATTCACAGTTCAAAATTGAGAGAAATCGCTTAAACACGGATGGAATGGAGAAAGTGAGCTAATTCGCGGATGAAGTGTAGAAAAATATGAGAAAACACCAATCCGCGGCTTATCTGATTAAGTCAACTTTGAGACTAAAATTCAGTAAACGCTCTAATTCACGCCTAAAAGTAAAGAAAATTACTAATTCCCAGCTTAAGTTAAAAAAAAAGATGGGATATTTCGCGGAGAAAAATTGCCTCGATAAGTGAAGGTCCGCCAGTGCCAGAGCCTGATTGGTTTGACTTTAAAACATGAGTTAAAGGTCAGAAAAAGCTTTGACTCATATAAGCGCGAGGACCATTATTTCCATCTCGAATTTCTATATTCGCAGAAGACGATATCACGGCATTAGCACAGCATTCTCCACTGTTGGGAAGCGAAATCCATTCTCAGAGCCTATATACACCAAAAGTCACTGAAGTTTTTCAGAACGGTCAAGAAAAAGTGTGTTTTTGAATAACGTTCATTAAAGTTGTAAATTTATTTTCAGAGTGCTGAGCCCTGTGAGATTGGCGTCGAGAATTTCACACTCTCTTTTTAAGGACTTGAATGATGTTAACATCGAGTTACGTCTGACTCCTTCCCACAACTGTGGAGGCACTGTGAAAGGACCCAACGATTGAAAAGGACAAAAAAAAAAACTTGTTAGAAAAACTGATGAGCAGCTAAGAGAAATTGTGTAGATTGAATCACACTCCCTTTCATTAAAAACTTCCGAAGGCCTTTTTTACTTCGCTGTAAGGTGGTCTCGCTTACAAATGACCCGATTGATAGATTACTGAAATTGAATACAAAACTGCCTGCTAGGATATTCAGGCAGCAAAACTATCCCTCGGCGGTAGTGAGGTGAGCTCGGTGGGAGGCAACAAGTGAAAGCGGTTTTTGCGAACTTGATTCTAAATAGAAACTAGATTTTTTTTTAAAGTCATATATACTCCCGTTGGTAACAATTTAAAATGCATCGAAATGCAAGCGTTTCTCTCCTTCCTCAACCTTTGTAAGCGAGCCACGGTGTAAATCAGCCCCCTCGACCAAGTTTAAGGACGCGAATTACAAAGCTTTTACTTCTTCTTCTTCTTTTTCTACCTACACCCACCCCCCGGTCGACGTTCCCCCCGCTCACACACCAGTTTTTCTTCTTTCGCTCGTTTGTGGCTACCAACGGGCACAGTGGCGGAGTAAAGTTTGGCAAGAAAGCGTCTCAAAACAAGGAATAGAAGAACAAAACAACGAAATAAACAAAAGAAAATATCGATTAACGACAAAAAAAACAACAAAAAACGCCGGTACATATAACGAGTGTGTTAAGTAGTAGAGCAAGATGAATTCAAGGACTGTCCGCGCGTCCTGCGGGACTACTCTATTTTTACTTTTTTTCATTCCAACAACAGTTGGAATACCTGGAGCCAGATCTACCGTGAGTATTGAAAACAAAACATTTTGTTATTATCTTAATTAGATAGCCAATCAAGTAACTTGAAATTAGCCATCCTCCAATAATCAACTTCATTTGTTGGGGATACTCCCGGGGCCTAATAACTAGTTTTCCTAAAGGGCTAACACATTTCCACTGGTATTCTGGTCAAAGCGGAAAGCGAGGGCGAAAATGGTGATTTCCAGGAGAATTATTGAGATTGGTGGGTATGGGGGAGGGGGGATCGAGTAATTCAAGAATAACAACGGTGGGCACTTTAACGCTGTTGCTAATTTATAGCCACTGAAGAAGGCTCCTGACGCAAACAGATCATCACTTATGTGACTCGTTAAGCCCCCTCCCCCCCGTCCGACCAGCTGACAGCGTCTAACAATAATTACGCTTCCATTTACTTGATTTTATTTTTCTTTTAAAAACAGACTAAAAAGTGTGGAGGTAGGTTGCCACAAATAAGACAGTCAATTACCTTGGAGCAGCTTTGATTTGTTTCAAGCATGCCCCGTTCAGGGATATCGTCCGTCTAATAACGCAAAAATATTTTGTTTGAAAACTTGGAATAACAGGGCTAACCATCGAGAGAGAGAGAAAAAAAAAGAGTTCTAAACACATTGTGAGGATATTATTAATCAAGGAATAGAAGAACTGTAATTTTCACTTAACGGGGTTTTTTTTTGTTTGCGATTTATTGATATGCCTGGGCAAGGTTGCTCGTAATTATACTCAATCGTTTCACACTACATACAAATTATAATTTGTTGTACTCAGTCAGTACACGGAAATATGAGAGCACAATAAAAACAAGGAAACTTCACAAATGCCCCTAATCTTCTTGAGAGGATTAAAAAAACAGAAATCAAGGGAACGGCGATTTAATTTAGTGATCAGGGAGGATTCTATAGGAAGCTTTTCTCGATTGTTTTTTTTTTTTTTTTTTTTTTTTTTTTTTCCTTCTATCAAAATTTCGTTTAAACAGTTGCACAAGGAAGTGTATAAACCGAAGAAGTAAAGCACTTCCGTTTATCCATTTTTTGTAATACCCTCCTCCCCCTACCCACAGTCGTTAATTAAATGCAAAAGTAAAAGGTCGCGAGTCTGTTACGCAAGGAGTAGTGCAGTCGTCCTGTGGCACAGAACCAGAGTCATCATTAAGGTGTCTTCGGTATTAGCATTTTATTATTATTATTATTATTATTTATCCCGAACGTGACGTGGGGATGAAGTGGAGGCCCAAAAAAGATTTAGTTACATAAAAAATAAACATTTCTCTAAAAAGTGAATTTGAGGCCTCTTGAATAGATGAAAGCGAAAGGATTTCAACACTTGCGAAGTCATAAAATTGATTCCAAGTGGTTCGCTTTTAGACTTGAGAACGATCTCCGCGCGAGAGTACTGAGCCAGCACGTTTTTTCTTCTATTCTATAAAAAAAATTTAAAAAAAACAACAAACGCTTCCATCATTATCTTGAAGCCTAAATCAAATTAATGAAGCCATTAAAATCTCGGGTCCAGTCCGTTCTTTTCCCCGATCCATCTTTCATTTTAAAAAAAAAAAAAAAAAAAAAAAAAAAAAAAGGAACAGACGTGGAATGGCATAATAATGTGAGACAAGGGCTGACAAGACAATACACACACTACGCACATATATCGTTTTGTAATCCAAGTACAACACAAAAAAACCTCCAAAGATATGGACCGGTCCCATTGTAAGAAGAAAATTGATGGTAAAGGAGCCCGGGGGGCGGGGGGAGGGCGTCTTTTTAGGCCGCAGCACTGAGATGAAGGCAACTTTACTCCTTTTTTTTTATAATAATAACAAAAAAAGAAGAACAACAAAAGCTAAAGCGTGTCAATGTTAAATTATTTGTCGCGCATGAAAATGATTTATTTACTTAGTGAAATGAGTGGAATATGCAGGTAATGAATTGATAGTTCTTAATTGTTTTATGGCGGACGAATAGGAATTTCAGCAAGTCACTCTCGCCGCTTCTTCCCAATTATTTTTAACGTCAATTAAAAGAATTGGACAGGACGGGAAAATTATAATACTCCACGAATAAACAAATTAATTCCAATGGAAAATTCTCGCGACACACCCGGCACCTATATACGAAATTTGAAGAGATTTAGTGCCATCAGCCTCGAGAATTCTAGGTCAAATAAATTTGTTGTTTTTTTTTACGAAGACACGAAGAGGGTCACTTCATGAATGAAAACAAATTTTTGTAAATGCCTCGTGCCCCCGGCCTAAATGTTTCGTGTTCGTTGCATATTATTTTAGAGCGAGAAACATATTTTTATATTCACGGAAGAGAGCATAAAAAAAAAGGCCTTAGTCCACCTTGAAACTTTCTCTTCCCATTTCGTTCGTTCATAGCTCTTTTTCCGAGCGAAAAATGAAGTTCATTGCCCACCACAAAATTAATAAATTAAAATTAAAATAAACATTGAATAGGAGATTAGGTGATTTTCGATAGTCAAACTTATGCTAAGCACACAGGACACCTGAGCCTTAAAAGTGTCAAGTTGTCAATCGCTATTGTTTTCTTTTACGATACGACCGGCCATTATCTACTGGTCCGTAAATGGAAATTTTTTTTTTGAACCGTGACAAGCGCAGGATGTTGGATGGATTAATGCTAATGATTGTAGAGACAAAGTTAAATTATGCGGCTATACTGCAGTCTCAACTCTCACGTAAACTGACCAGTAGCGCCTTTAATATATCCAAGCTCCAAGGGGAGGGTGGTCCGTGATCGAGGAGGCGATAAATAGCAAAATTTTACCCACGAGCTTGTCAAGAACAGCGAATTGGCGTTTTTTCAATTTTAGTCGGGAAATTTAGTGGTTTATCGCAGTTAGAGCCACGTACAAATTAGCGTTTTATTCAAATTTTTGTCGCGAATCATTTATTTTATTTATTATATATTTATTACCAAATACAATAATTATAGGTGAATCATCAGGACAATTCCTCCATTTTTACCACGAATTGGAGCTTTTATCATTTTAGCCGTAAATAATTTCTCAGCTTTAGCCGCGAATTAGAGCTTCTACTCCATTTTAGCTGTGAATTAGCAGATTATTCCATGTTGATCCTCGAAAATTGGTTTTTTCACCATTTTAAAAGCTGAGATTGAGTGCCTTTCGTCAACTTATAGCCGCGAATTACGCTTTTTCTCTATTTTAGCTGCAAATGAGCGCTTATCTCAATTTTTGCCCGGGAAATTAAAAGTGTTTTCTCATTTATAGCCGCGAATTATTTCTCAACTTTAGATGAGAATCATAGTTTTTTCTCAACTTAAGCTGCGAATTATTTTCATAGTTTCAGCCGCGAAGTACCTATACCGCACTTTTACTCAATTTTAGCGCCGGGGAATCAACGAGTTTTCTCAAACAGAATTTTCTTTATTTCCTAGAAATAATTCTTCCTTTCCTAGAATTAGTGATTTTTCTCATTTCTGACGGTGATTTCACGCTATTTTGAATTTTTAGCCGCGAATTCATAATTTTGTCGCTTTTTCCCACTAGATCAGCGCGAGTGCACTTTTCCACTAAATAAGCCGTGTATATTAGCCTTTTTGCCAACTTTTTGCCACGTACTTGACCCTAGATTAGCACTTTAAGTTTTTTCTCAATTTTAGCAGCGAAGTAGCGCTTCGAACCCGTTAATTCCCGAATTTTCTCAATTTTAGCCACGAATAGGCGTTTTCCGCAATTTTAGCCGCAGATTAGCCATTTTTCTTTTGCATCGAATTAGCAGTTTCCCTCAATTTGAGCTGGAAATTGGAGTTTTTCTCAATTTTCGCCGCGCTAATTAGTGATTTTTTCAATTTTAGCCGCGCTGTTTTTTATATTTTAGCACCGCATTAGCAATTTTTTTTTTTTTTACTTTCTGCTATGAATTATCGCTGTTTTTCAGTTTGAGCGTTGAAGCTTCCAGAAGCTACGGATTTTTGTTTTGTTTTCTTAACTTCATTTTAGCTGCGATTCAGTTATTTTTTTCATTTTTATTCGATTTTAGCGTGTCAATATTAGCCGCGAGCAGCAGACCTCAAAATTACCTTCAGGAGCTACGAATTGGCGCATTTTAAATTTTTGTTTCAAAGTGAAATTTTAACAATTTTGGCAGCGAACTAGTGATTTTCCTCAATCTTACCTGTGAATTAGCGCCTTTTCTTAATTTTAGCAGCGTATTAGCGTTTCTATAACCTGTTTATGAGGAAGTTTCACATTTTCCAAAAATATTTTTTTTCGATTAGCCATATCAATCTTTCCATATAAGTAGATAAATAAAAATTTAAAACCCTTCGGAAATATTTTTTTTTTATTAACAAAAGTTGGCATATTTGAAATCCCGCCAAAACGAACATTTTCCGCTACGTAATATCCGTTGTATTCTCTGTCCTTTTCATGCCTCTAAATAGCTCATCTGTTTATCCTCCATTATTTTATTATCGGAGAGCTCTAGTAGAAAATAAGGCAAAGAAACACAACAAACCGCTCTCCAACAGCAACGTTACAGGCGGATTTTTTTCGGAAGGCGCATATGACACAAACATGCTAGCTGGCGTGTTTGAAATGACCTAAAACTTCAAAAATTGGGTATTTATTAACTGTTGGGTTGTTCTACGAACGGATCACGATTTATGCTCTATTTTAGCATAAATAAACCTTAAAAAATAAATTTATGAATAAGTTCTGACCCATGAAACTTCTTCATTATCGAATTTTCTCCATAGCCTCAAAATTAGCGTTTTCTGCAATTTTAGCTGCAAATTGGAGATTTTTATATCAGCGCATTAGCTTTTTTCTCAATTTATTTTTGTTTTCTCAATTTTGGCTGCGATTCAGTTATTTTTTTTTTTTTTCACTTGAATCCGATTTTAGTGGTTTTAGGTAGGTACTGGAACGATTTTCTCAATGTTGGCTGTAAAATTGCGTTTTCAGCCATACTTTTACTGTGAACTAGCATCTACTCACTTTTTTACGTGCGAATTCTGCGAACTTTTATAGCAATTTTACTTGTGAATTTGGCGTTTATTTTGTCCAAGCTTGCTTTTGTTTTTATATATTAGCCGCGATTTTTGTCTCAATTTTAGCCGTGGGCTGGGCAGAAAAGCAAAACTTTTGCGTTGATTTTAACATTTTAGCCGTATAGAATGGCCTCCGTACATCGCGAATCAGCGATTTTTTCACAATTTCGGTCTGGAAGTTGGGTCGTGAGACTACGAGTCATCGCTTTCTCGCAGTTATAGCATAGCCACGAACATTAGCAGCTTTTTCTAAAGTTTTTGCCGTGTCAGCAAGTTGCAAATTGACGATCAGCACATTGTTGGCAAATTACCGCCGTATTTCTGCACCAATCCTGGACTTCAAGGGCTCATTTGAATCTTCAGGAAATTCCGCACAACCGTACGGTCTTGCTTTCCTAAATAAGTCGTCGAAGGAGTGTGAATTTTCAAGGTAAACGTTTATGTGCGTTTTGCAGTTATTTTAGGGATGAAATATGAAAAAGGAAGATCGTACGGTTGTGCGGAATTTCCTGAAGATTTAAATGAGCCCTTGAAGTCCAAGATTGTTGCAGAAATACGGCGGTAATTTCCGTAACACGGATTTGGTGAGGTATGATTGGAGGGGGGTCGAGGTAACACATGTGCAACTCCCCCTTAAGGATCTAACGAAACGGAAGACGGAGTATTTTCTCCATTTTAGCCGCGAATTTTCTAAATTTCGAGCTACCAGAAGCACTCTCGCCGGGAGCTCAATCGAATTTTTAGCCAACACTCTTTGCAACGTTAGGAGGGACTAAAAATCGTTTAGAAAGGAACAAAATCACTGTCCAACCGTCCAACCTTTCCACCCCGAGCCCGCAGGCCCGTCCGGCCATGGAGGAAGGAAAAGAGAGGAGGGAGCATAAGTTGAAAAGGGTGACGCCGATTTTCGCCATATTGGTGGTCCCTCGGCCTTGATATTGAAGATATAGATAACAGAGGAGCAGTCGTGATAAAGTAGTCCTCAGCACAAATCCTGATGCGTTCCGGGACTACCAATGTGGCTTATGTTGGCTTCACCCCGTTAACTTGATTTTACATCTATCGCTCCCGGCAATGGCGGCCACTGTGTAGTGTTTTGGCCTGGAACCAGCTGTGACTTGAGAGGGGCTGATAGGACTGATACTGATGATATTCGGGGCGAGCAGGTGGACCGGCGAGCGCGCTCAGGCGTATTTAAGTGAAAGAGTCCAGGGGAGATTGAAGGTTTCTGTGTCATAGGTTTCCCATACAAATTGTGAATAGTAACGTGGTAATGGCCATTCCCCCGCCCCCCAAAACCACAACTTTTCTGACCATTCCACCGCGAAGCTAAACATTTTCACCAAAAAATTCCCCCTCCTCCTTACAGCAAAAAGCATTATAGCATTCGAATTCACCCCCCCCCCCCATTCACACACACACCCACACCATCAGCACCGCCTTACAGATAGCCCACACTGCCCACAACTATAGTGTCATACGTCGATACAAAAACAGGGCTTTTACAAGTAAATGCATGTAGTCCCTGACGAATCCAAAGTTTAATAATACGGGAAGTACCTTTATACGAATAGTTTTAAGGTTCTAAACCCTCCCACCTGCATTTTTTTTTTGTCCTCAGTCTGACATAATCGAAGACTACGGGTACCCAGTTGAAGAGCACAATGTCATCACTGACGACGGCTATGTCCTAACAATGCATCGAATCCCGTATGGTAAAACGAATTTACCTCGCGTTCACCGACCGCCCATCATCCTTCAACATTGCATCATGTGCAGTTCGGCCGTTTTCGTTCTCATGGGACCGGAAAAAAGCCTTGGTAAAGTGTAAACATATATATGACGTGACGATGATGGCAGGATAAGCGTTAAAAGAGAATATAGTTTAGGGGCGTTTCAACACGGGGGATAATAAAACTTAAAATATGAGGGCTTTTAGTTCCGAAAGAAAGTGTCAACTACCTTTACCCAACTTTATTAGTTTTGTATTTTGCAGTATTATACAGACACGATATTTTTTAAATAAACTAACGTCCTTTAAATATCGCTGTTTTCAGGGTTCTTATTAGCTGACAAGGGCTATGACGTATGGATTGCAAATGACCGAGGGACGGGTTATTCTAAGAACCATTTGAGACTGTCACCCAAGGACTCTAAATTTTGGCAGTTCAGGTAATTCAAGGTAAAAATTGAGGAAGAGATCGAGGTGACTCAAATTATTTTTTATATATTTTTCTTCAGCTGGCACGAAATGGGCGTTTACGATGTGGCCGCTGAAATTGACTACGTTTTAAAAAATACTCAAAACGAGAAATTACACTTCGTTGGTCACTCAATGGGAACGACCATGATGTACGTGCTTTTGTCCGTCCGACCTGAGTACAATTCAAAAATCCGCCTATTCGTAAGCCTCTCGCCTGTGGCGTACATGTCGAATATAAAGAGCAACGCTTTTCGTGTCCTCTACGGTCCTTTATCGGTAAGGACAGGCGTGAAATTAAACGAAAAAAAATAACATAAAACATTCAGGCAATATTTGGTGTTTTTAGAACATGCTCGCTAGGATAGGTTTTCACGAGTTTGCCCCTAAAAACGGAGTTGTTTCCACTATTGGACGAATATTCTGCAAAATGGAAGCTGGAACGATATGTTCCAATATGTTGTTTTTGGTCGCTGGCTACGACTCACAACAGCTGGAAAAGGTTACCTAATTCGCTGTGGCCCCGTCTACTTGTTTTTAAATTTATTTTAATCCCTTTCCCCCCCTCCAGGCCGCACTACCCAATATTTACGAGCATATACCCGACGGAACGTCAGTGTCGAGTCTCATTCACTACGGTCAAAATATGAACTCGGGGAAATTCAGAACTTTCGATTACGGAAAGAGTAAAAATTTAAAACTCTACAAAAGTTCAGAGCCCAGAGACTACAATTTGACAAACATCAGAGCCCCCGTCGCCCTGTTCTACGCCGACAACGATTGGCTCTCAGATCGAAAGGTTTGTGACCCGCGGCTGTCGCATTTCGCTCAACTTTGTTTTTTAATTATCTAATTCGTTTGTTCATAATACAGGACGTTCAAAAGTTGGTATCCCAATTGCCCAACGTTCAAATCAAATACAGAGTCCCACTACCTTCGTTCAATCACATGGACTTTTTATTTGCTAAGGATGCGAACAAACTGGTGTACAAAGAGTTGTTCAGGGTCTTAAAACAGTATTGACCTGTTATTTATTTTTATATGTTACCCTTTAATAGCTTTAATTTTTTTAAACGTGATCGCAAATGGCTGTGTTTGTTACAACATGAAACAAAATAAAACTTTTTTTTTCTAGAACATGTCCTAAGTTTTTAAAGCTGAAGAATTTAAGAGCAGCATTTATAACAAAGCCTAAAAGACTGACCCAAGGCTTGTCCTTGGTCGGTTTTGCAAAAGACGTATCTTGACTAGATATCCTTAGAACAGAAAGAAGAGCGCCATGTAGAAATTGGGAGTGCGTACGAGCATTCAAGTGCTCAAAAGAGAGAGAGAGTGAGAGAGAAAGATAAAATTACGAAACTTTGAAGGCTCTTAAGATGAGTCCTCGGACAGAAGGGAGAAGCTTTTTAAATCTGACTGCTGATATTGTTTACTTATCTTTTTTTTAACACACCAACTTCAAAATAAAGTCCTAAAAAGACCCTCATTCTCTTTTTCTTTTTTTTTTTTTTTTTAGAAATTTCCCTGCAATTAGAGGTCATGCGTGTAAAAAAAAGCATACGAACCAGTTTTATACGACGAGTCTTGTTTCAAGGGCAAGGGGAAGGAAAAATCGTATTGGAAATCCCTAAATAAAGTACTCGCGTCACATAGGCAGTAATGCAATGATTCAACAATTTACAATGTCTAATTAAATATTCCTGAAGTTTTTTCGACTAAGCAAAACAAGTGAAACTAATTTTTCCATTACCCCGCCGTCCCCCCCCCCCAAGCTATTTCTTCTTACTAGAATGCTCAAGTATTAAAAACAAATGCACTCGCACGTGATTTTATTTTTGCGGTACAGGTCGAGGCGTGATGGCGAAATGGCTTCTCGAGTGGTAACGTGGTATTACGTTAGCGTGTTTGCATATAGCCGATCTATACCCTGAAGTACACGGGCCCTTATAAGGAGAGAAGAGCAAGTGACTGTGGGACGAAAGTAACTATCCTCCCCCCCTCTCTCTCTTAAACAAAAATAGCGGCGAAGTTTTATTTAAGAGGGAAAACAATTATTGTTGATGAGTTTTTTTTTTCTGCATGAAATAATCGAGAATATAACGGATAATAACACCCCCAAAAATAATAAGTCTGTAGGTATTTCTTTCTTTCTTTACAATTGCAAAACCTGCGGTGGTCACCTAAGAATTAAGACTTGCATAATTTCTCACTTTAAAAGTGCCAAGTTTTCACTTCGCGTGACAAAAATTGTAAAAAAAAAAAACAAAAACAAAAACTGTCGCCTATACCGTGACCGCCAACAACAACGCAAACCGCGCCGAAAGGACGCGCGCGCTTTACCGTCAACATCACGCAGTTAATTAAAGTCAACAGAAATAATAGCGCGATTATAAACGATGAAAACAATAGAATGGACTGGAACTTTCAGTGTGTACGACGAACAAAGGGAATGTAAAGTAAAATTGGAAATTGGACTCATTTCAATGTAGTCATCACACGCGAGTAATCGTATGCAGCAATAATGACGGGCATTCTTTTAACAGTGGGTGGTCGGGAAGGGAAGGGTCCTAATATGAACGTATTGTATGTAATAGAAAAAAAAAAAAAAAAAAAAAAAAAAAAACACACAAAAAAAAAAACTGTTTCAAGTTGGCGAAATTGTAGGGTTTCAATCCTACTGCATTGTGTTCGTGATGGGTGATGAGTAAGTCTAAAGGTATAGGGCCGTAGCGGAGCACCGAAAGAGTATCAATAAGGTCCAGAACTAAAAAAAAAAAAAAAACTGAACCACACTGATGGGAGCCCCCCCCCCGCAAACCCATCACAACGCATTGCCACCCGCCAGCCAGCTAGGAGTAAGGCGAGAGGGTGAAACGGAGAAAAACGCTAATTCACGGCTAAAATTGTGAAACTCATTAATTCTCGCCTAAAACCAGGGGAAATTTTTATTCGCGGCTAAAATTGAGGGAAAGTTCTAATGGGCGGCTAAAACTGCGAAAATCGCTAATTCACGATAAATTTGAGAAAAATCGCTAACTATTAAGAAGCACATTAAGAAAAATAATTATTAGGTCTATTCGTTTGTCGTCCCGGACTACTCCGAGCAGCACGAATTTATGTAACCTCGCGGGTTATCATGTGAAATAACGCGAAAAAATAATGGAAGGTTAGTACTTTCAGTGCTAATAGTGCAGCTCCGGACGACAAACGAATAGACCTATTATTATCATCCATACCATTCATATGAAAAAGGATTTTCGAATTCGCGAATAAAGTGAAGAAAAACGCTAATAACCAGCTAAAATTGACAAAATCACTAATTCGCGCTTAAATTAAGGAAAACGCCCATTCACGGCTGAAAATGAGAAAAAACGCTAACTCGTGACTGAAATTGAGAAAAATCGCCGATTCGCGGCTATAAATCTGAGAAAAAACAGTGATGAATCGCTCAGCAGTCTCAACTAATATTGAATAAAACACCGATTCGTGGTTTAACGGGTTAACTTCTTGACTAAACTTATACTACTAACTGGAATTTTTGGTTTTAAAGCGTTAATTCCCGGGTAATATTGAGAAAAAGAACTCATTCTTAGGGCAACCAGCACGGCAGGTATCTGAAAACAATGTCCCTGCTGAAATTGCTGCGCTGTGCTAATTCTAGGGGCAAGTAGGAGGGCTGAGAGAATTTTGAAGAAAAACAATAATATTAGCGACTAAAATAGCGAGAAGAGCTAAATTCGTGGCTGTGGGCGACAAAAATCACGAATTCGCGGCTATAAATTAAGAAAAGTGCGAAATCGCGGGCATAATTGAGAAATATCACTAATTCACGGCTGACATTTTCAGCACAAGCGGACTAAGTTATCGAGACGCTGGGGGAGGGTGTGCCTTGGTCAAGGGGGCGCCGGTTGTGTGAGCAGTGTTCGTTGATGCCGCGAATGGACGTATTTTCAATTTTATATGCACATTGAAATTTTTCACTACCACGAATTACTGATTTTCCTCAATTTTATCCGTGAATTATAGATTTTACTTAATTTTAGCAGCGTAGTAGCAGTAGCGTATCTAACCCGAGAATTACCAAATTTTCTCAATTTTAGCCTCGAATCAGCGTTTTCTGCAATTTTATCTGCAAATTGTTTTTTTTCCAATTTTGTTTGCCACAAATTTGAATTTTTTTTATATTTTAGCGCCGCATTAGCAATTTCTTTTACTTTTTGCAATGGATTTGCCCTATTTTTCAGTTTGAGCCTTAAAGTTCCCAGAAGCTACGGATTTTTGTTTTCTTACTTTTAGCTGCGATTTAATTTTTAGTGCATTTCATTCTGAAAATGCACTATTGGTCTCGTCGTGATGGTGGCAAACATGGGTCATGTCATGTTTTTTTCACGTTTCAGAACCTCTAGAACACGAATTCAGAGGTCTCCAGGATTCATATATATAGTATAGTGTTTCAGGACGAATGCCGTATATTTTAATATGTTGTAGTACTAAGTAATTGCGACCAAAATCACCCTATTGACATAGGGTCGCAAATGATTTCTCTTGAAGTTACAAGCACATTTGTGTATTTTTAGCCATTCGCTGTTTTTCCTCTAAAAAGTCCTTACATCGACAAAACCTTTCTTTGTGCCCCTAAACTGCCGACGTTTTTGAAAAGATCACACAATTTTACTTCAGAAAATGTCGATCAACATCATTTTAGTTGCCTCCAAAAATTTCAGTAATTCGTTAAAAATGAAGAAAGCGGCGTTTTCCAAATTTCCTGTGTACGTCAGCGCCAGTTTCTGACCAAGAGATCGCAGTGAAAATTTTTCGCCAATTTCAGTAAAACATGTCCGTGTTGAGAGCTTTCAAATGATTTTTGAAAAATTGTAATCGGTCCATTTTTCCATGAGATATTGTTCCTAACGTGTGAAAAAACACGGAGTAAGTCATCAATTAGGCATAGGTGAACCTTCCTTAAACGCGTTTGATAACAGAGTAAATTTGTTGGCTTTTGCTAATTAATCGGTTTAGTGAGGTCCAATAAGATCCCTCCCTATCATACCAGGTTTGTGCCTTCATCCGGCTCTGGCTTGATGCCTTTTCAGGCACATGACCAGAAGGTGTCGGAGTGCGACCCGGAAGTGACCCGGCACGTGCAATTCCTGGTTATCCTCGTCTCACTCCCCGTCAGCCGTGCCAGCCGGTCAAAGCTGACACGTTACCGGTGTGGACCGCTTGGCGGTGGGGAGTTTTACGGGTGTAGTGTGAGACGAGGAGTGTTACCTGAGATAACTTGTTGCGCGATGTTACCGGCGAACTGTTACGCGGGACACACGCGGGGGGGGGGGTGTGATTAGTCTACGGCGGGAGGGTGTTGACGCGGTGTTAAAGTCGGTTGGTCGTCAGTGCTCTGGGTATCCTCATCATAGGGAGCAGTAGCGTTTGATGGGGCTGGCGGCTGGAAGTGTTGCGGTGGTCGTGCAAGGGCCGCTGACGTACCGCGTATTCGGCTCCATGCGTTGGCAAATGCCATGAACCGGCGTGCTGCAGCACGGGTGTTGACGAGGTTATGTGGTGCCTGTGGTATTCTCCAGCGTGCTCGAATCTTGGCGTATATTGGGCAGCTCCAGATGACATGAGCTGCATCCTCCTCAACTCGTTGGTCACAGGGGCAAAGTGGGTCATCGCGGCACCTGTGGAAGGCGAGCTTGGCGTTGAAATTGCCATGCCCGGTGAGTAATTGGACTGCAGGGTAGTTGGGTCGGAGGTGTGTCCACTTGAGTCTCGCTTGGACCGATGGTATGATGGCATTAGTGTGGCGCCCAGTTGTCGCGTTGGTCCATTCGGTTTGCCACGCTAAGGCGGCTGCGGTGCGGCATTGTTCCGCGTACCTGGCGTCCTCTAGGTCGAGTGGGACGGCTTGTAGATACGGAGGGCGATAAATATCTGCAGCAAGCGCCCTTGCTCTGCAGGACGCGCTAATGTCGAGTTCGAGGTCAAGGGGTAGCACCCCAGCCACAGCGTGGAGGGTGGCGTGAGCGGTGGTAGAGTATGCCCTGAGGGTTACTAGCAGGAACTGTCGCTGTATCGTCCTTAGTTTTCGTCTGTCGCTCGGTTTAGCCTGGGGCCACCACACGACACACGCATACGCAATGCGGGGCAGGAAGATGGTTTTGTAGTACCGGAGTCGGGTAAGGAAGGATGCTCCCCATCCCTGTCCAGAGATGCTTCGCACAAATGAACAGGTGTCGCTGATGGTGGAGGCGAGGTGGGCGAGATGAAGGGATGGCCGTGGGTCTCGCGTGATGACGATCCCCAGGTACTCCCTATCATACCACACCACACATTCATAAAAATCGGCGCTGAATTGCTTTCGATCGCGGCGTTGAGGTTTTCTTCCTCCCACTGGCGCCAGTTCGACTGTTGTTCATACCGTCTCGGGTAAACGTGGCATCGTCCGAAAAAAGAGTAAGAGGAACGGAATACTGATTCTCGAACACCCAGTGATAAAAAATAATGCGATTAATTTCGTCTCCAACGTGTAGATTTTGCACTTCCTGAAATTGGTACAGATAGTGTGTGAGAAATATTCACTCTGGAAAAAACGCATCACAAGAAAACGAAAAACAATAGAGCAGCTGTTGGACATGATTAGAAATGATTAAAATACGTAGGTGTTCTTTAGAATACATTTTAGGTTGATTTATTCAATGTACATACCAAGTTTTCCCCCAGTATCTTTAAAGTTGACAGTAAGGGGGGGGGGGTAACTTTTTTGGGAGTTTTGTCCTTTGTCACTTACATTGCATTTCATTTTGAAAATTTAAGACAGGTTATTAAACTGAATAATCAGCAAAAACCAACTTTACTTTGTAATAACGCCTTTAAGGAAGTTTCACGTAGGTATGCCTTAATTGATGACTTACTCCGTGTTTTTTCACACGTTAGGAACAATATCTCATATAAAAATGAACCGATTTCAATTCTTCAAAAAACAATTGAAAGCTCACGAGATGGAGATGTTTTACTGAAATTGGCGAAAAATTTTCACTATGATCACTTGGTCAGAAACTGGCGTTGACGTACACAGGATAATTCGAAAACGCCTCTTTCTTCATTTTTAACGAATTACTGACACTTTTGGAGGCAACTACAATGATGTTCGTCGACATTTCCTGAAGTAAAATTGAGTGATCTTTCCAAAAACGTCAGCAGTTTAAGGGTACAAAAATAGGTTTAGTCGTTGTAACGACTTTTTAGAGGAAAAACAGCAAGTGGCTAAAAATACACAAATGTGCCTGTAACTTCAAGAGAAATCATTTGCGACCCTATGTTAATCGGGTGATTTTGGTCGCAATTACTTAGTACTACAAAATATTAAAATATACGGCATTCGTCCTGAAACACCCTGTATATATTGATTTATTTATAATATTATGGCCGTTTCGTGGTTAGCACGATAACTCTCGAAGAAATCAATTTAGCGGAACTCGCTTTGGCACAAAAATTAGTAGTCATAAGACCCCGGTCAGGATTGCATTTGGGCCAAATCGGTCAAGGTGGAGGGGGGGGGAATAGGGGTTAAATGGGAAAAAAATCACTATAAATCACCAGTTGATTCTAGAAGCATCATATTCTGCACGTATACTCCATGTTAGAGTAGCCTTTGATTCCCATTATATATTTTTTTTAAAGTCGAAGGGGAGGGGGTGTTGCCCCCGGAGTGGAAGTAAGCGTACGGTCTTGTCAGCACGATAACTCTGGAAGAAATCAATTTAGCGGAACGCGCTTTGGCGTTGATTCTAGAAGCATTATATTCGGTACACTCCATGTTACTCATGGAGTTCCATGAGTTACTCCATGTTATTCTCCCCATGTTATATCCTCCGGTATACTCCATGTTATAGTAGCCTTTGATTCCCATTTTAATTTTTCGAAAAAGTCAAGGTGGTGGGGGGGGTCCTTCCGGTGTGGAAGTGTAAAAATAGCGTTGAACTTCACTAGTTCATCTTAGCGCTCTAAAATTCGACTCAATAATTTAATGTAACGAAAGCCCAGGGTTCCATTGAGATTCATAGAAAACTTTGATCGGGGAGGGTGAAATGGGGGATGAAATTTCAAAAAATTGCTATACATATATACCTACACGTTTAGGTATTATAAAATACGGCACAAAAATATAATATAACAAAGCCCTTGGAAAACTACCGAAACTTTTCGACATTTTTGAAGAGAGGTTGGTGAAAATAGAGGAAGAAGTTCGGCTTAATGAAACAAATTATGGTATCAAAATTATTACTTCTGGGACGGCTTAGGGTATCCGTATACGGAATGAAATGCACTCTTTCCGACCGCCAGCTGCCGGAGCGATTTATTTATTTATTTTATTTATTTATTTATTTTTATTTTTTTATTTTTTTCATTCATTCGTATCCGATTTTAGCGGTTTTAGTTATTTGCAGCCATTTTTCTCAATTTTAGCTGTTAAATAGCGTTTTCTGCTACTTTTGCAGTGAATAAGCCTCTATTCTCTTTATTATGTAATTTCAGTCGTGAATTTGCCATTTTTGCCTAATTTTAACCCTAATTAGCGTTTCTTTTGTCAATATTAGCTAGTAGCTAAATTGTTTCACATGTACAGCCGACATGTAATTCACATGTAATTGAATTAGTAACGTTTTTTCTTAATTTTAGCCGCAGGCTGAGCCCAAAAACAACACTTTTGCCCAAAAACAACCACGGAGGGGACAGAGTCCCTTTTCTGCAATTCAATTTTGATGATTCCAAAAAACACAAATTAGTTTTGAATCCATTATTTATGAAAATCTGACGATGGTCTGAGAGGGGCGACACGCCCAAAGGGGCCCGGGGGTGGTTTGGACACCCACCCCTCCCGGCCAGTCCGCGACTGGAACCCGGTAATTCCGCAGCTAACTTCAAAATAAAATGAAAAAAGAAAAATAAATTTTTTTAAAAATCACTCCGAGAAAAACCGCTAATTTTCGGCTAAAATTAGGACAATGTGCTCACTTGCAGTTAAAATTGAGAAAAACGCTAATTCGCGGTTCAAGTGGAGGAAATCAGCGAATTCGCGGCTAAAATTATGTAAAAACGGTAATTCTGACCCAAAATTGAGAAATAATTTACGGTTCTAACTGAGAAAACTCATTTTATTTCCCGGCAAAATTTGAGACAAGAGCGCTAATTTGCTGATAAAATAAAGCACAAACGTAATTTGCGGCTAGAGTTGACAAAATACACTCATTCTCAGCTTAAAAATGGTGAAAAACGCCAAACATGCGAAAGCTCCATTTCGGATCAACATGAAAAAATCTCAAAGACTCATGGCTAAAATAGAGTAGAAGCTGTGATTCGCGGCTAAAATTATAAAAACTGTAATTCGTGGCGAAAATTGAGGAAAAGTCATCATGATTCGCGACAAGTATTGGGAAAAAAGTTATTTCCCGAAAATGGGAAAACCGTTATTTCCAGTTTAAAATGAGATAAAAAGCTAATTAGAAGCTAAAAATGGGAAAAAATCTCCAATTTGCAGCTAAAATTGCGGAAAACGCCAATTCATGGTTAGCCATGAATTTTAGGATAGAGAAAACTCGCAAATTCACGGATTAGAAACGCTACTACGCTGCTAAAACTAGGAAGAATGGCTAATTCGCAGGTATAATTGAGGCAAATCACTAATACACGGCTAAAATTGTGAAAAATTTCAATTTAAATCAAAAATTGAAAATACACCAATTCATGCCTTCTCAAGGCCACATCGAAGTTGTAGGAGCCAATTTATGCCTACGGGGGAACAAAAGTAGATTCGCGGCTGAGGGCTGAGAAAAATTGCTAATTCACAGCGCATGGTGAACGAAAAAAATGCGATTTGTGGCAAAAGTTTAGAAAAACTGGCTATTTTGTGGTGAATATTGAGGAAAATTGTTAAGAAAAACGCTAATTTTCGGCTTTAAATGACAACAGTTCTAATGCCCTGCTAAAATATAGAAATAATTGCTGTGGTGTTTTTTAAAGACGGCTCTTCCACAAGCCTATTGCGAATTTTTAAACATTTTGAGTCGGGGTCGATTACGTCAAAACTTATTTATTGAAATGGATGATGTGGGGAAGAGGGGGTTAGACGCGTTTAGTGGAGGAAAATTTTTCATTTTATTTGTAAACAAACAATTTTAGAGTTCCCTAATGGCCCTAATAGAGTTCCGTTACCAAATGATATAATTCAGAGAAGATGGGTGGAAGTGATCGCCTTCAGAGCAGAATGTTATGGAAATGAAAAACGCTATAAAATGCTTCACAAGTACATATTAAGGATTTACGTCATTTCCCCTCGCACCATCCACTCTGAACCTTTTTTAAAAATCTTAAAACGCACCAACCGTGTTGCCACTTCCGTTGTTATCCTTCAGTTCACGGGTCAAATCACCGGTATGCTTTTCTTCCCAATCTGAGATTCATGCAAGTTCCCCATTGCTTGACTGCCTGGCTAATCACGACCCAAAAATGCCTAAACGGACCATTTCCGTTGCCCGGGTAGTGACGAAACTTACCATTCGTGCTTCTAAATTGGCCAAACTGAGCCTTCGCGCCTTGAAAATAGCTAAAGTAGGTACAGTTGATTCATGCGTCATGCCCTAAGAATAGCCGAATTGATTTTTTGCACCATACAGATGACGTAACTGACAACTCAAATGCCTAATCTGTCTTGCTGCGCCGAAAAAGGCCAAACTGGCTATTTGCGCTCTATAATGGCTACATGGTTTTTCCTTTTTTATAGGTATACTAGCGACTTTCTTCTGACCTACGCCCAGGGATAGAACCCCAGGGCAAATGTGCCCCATGGAGCATATTTCACTGATCCTACCCCCATCCCTTACATCGCAAACATGTTGTATACTGGTCCATGATGTGTCTTTATTTCTATTGTGAGGAATTCCGTCATACCGACAGTATATAGTTGATCAAATCATTGGGGGAAATCCTCTGACCAGCTGGTCACCTTTTAAACCCCAATCCAATCGAACGATTTTTCAACTGCTATTGTTGGTGTTCAGGGTGAATTAATTTTTTTTTTTTGTATCCTCAATTTTCCTGCCGGTGGCGTGAAATGCGTTGTAAAATTCCTTAAAATTCTCATAGTGCGAAATTTACTAAGGCCACTAGACAACTAAAGACCCGCAGTACACTTCTGTACTGCGAGAACTTACCCAGAAAACTGACTATACGGACGATTTTCATGGATTTCACTCTTTTACGATCAATTTTATTGGGTCACACTATCGTTCTCCCCGTCCCCGGGGTTTGAATATATCGTACGACCTCTCCCCGAGGGTTGAACATCGTCTCGTGCCGATCCCTTTACAACTTTCATAGCTATATGACCCCCTTAAAAATTAATTTCACAGTGTTCTTATCCTTCAATTAACCAAAATTCGCGAGGATTTTTCTCTTTAAAACCCGGCTCTGACCATTAGCATGCTGTGTTATAGGTGAGGGAGTGTACCGCCTCACGCCCCTTCCGGAGGGGTCCCCAAAACAACTGGAAAATATGGCGATTTGGAAAAATGGATGTGAAAAAATTGTCAATCCGCTTATAAAATAGAGAAAAAGGATGGATTCACGGCTAAAATATAGAAAAGGAGCTCATTCGTGGATAAAAAAATCGAAAAAAGCGCTCACTCCCAGCTATAAAATATAAAAAACGTGCCAGTTTCATGGGGGTAACATTGAGAAAAAGCTGAAATTTAAAAAACGCAGATTCGTGGGTCCTGGAGGAAACTTAGGCCCGTATGCCAAGTCGTTCCTCGAATTTTCCTCAACCTCAAAGCTCCCTCACAAACTGGAAAAATTATAAAATAACAATGTGATTCTACAGTTTGTGAGGAAGGTTGGAGTAGAGGAAATTTCTAGGAACGACTTAGCATACGGGCCTAAGGGCCGTATTCAGAGACCTTTCTCAAAGTGGCCTCCTTAAAGTGCTTCGAAACAGATGACAGGTTCGAACAGACCGTATGATTTACAAACAACTTAAGTTAAGCCCTCGTTAAAGTTTTCTGAATACGAGACTTAGCCCGTATTAATAGTCGGTACTTAAATTAAAATTCTCTCAATAGGTCAGTCAAAAAATGATTTCTAGGGGGCAAAACTCGGCCCACCTCTTAAACTTGTCTCAAAAATCCCTCATTATGCCACAATACGAGATCCGATGAGTCCCGAGTTGTGGGAAGGGGGGAACCATGATTGCGCAGTGGAGGAAAGTTTGGACAATTCCTTAAATTTGGGTTTTTAGAATTTACTTGAATAAGGAATGGGATTAAGGTGGTTCCCGGCGTATTTGCTAACGCTGAGTCGAATGAGACCACAGCCAGGTCGCTAGCACCAACATTGTCCGAGTTATGATGCAATTTGTACTAAAAACCACAGGGTTTTCAGGTAAAATCGCGACAATTTTTAATTTGAAGAAACTTGCCGGTTTGGTCAGCGTTCATATAATTCGAGCCTCGAACGGAAGCTACGCATTTGCTTTTTTCCCATTTAAGCCGGGATTTAGTGATTTTTCCCAATTCCAGTGTTGGTTTAAGGTTTTTTTCCTTATTTTAGCAGCGCCGCGCCGTAGCGCTTCTATCCTGTGAATTTTCTTAATTTTAACCATAAATTGGCGTTTTCCGCAATTTTAGCACTTTTTCTCAATTGAGCTGAAAATTATAGAGTTTTCTCAATTTTCGCCGCGCTATAATTAGAGACTTTTTCAATTTTAACCGCGTAGGTTTTTATATTTTAGCCCCGCATTAGCAATTTTTGAAATTTCTTCTATGGATTGGCGTTGTTTTTCAGTTTGAGCCTAGAAGCTTTCAGAAGCTGCGGATTTTTTTTTTTTTTTTGCTCAACTTAAGCTGCAATTTAGCAATTTTTTTTTCTCATTCGTATCCGATTTTAGTGGTTTTTAGGTATTTGCAGCGATTTTTCTCAACTTTAGCTGTTAAATAGCGTTTTCTGCTACTTTTGCAGTGAACTATCATCTATTCTCTTTTTTACATGCGAATGTATGCGCGATATTTTTTATTTGCATTTTCAGTTGTTGTGAATTTGCCATTTTTACCCTAATTAGCGTCGCTTTTTTCAATATTGTCCGCGATTTTTTCACTTGTACAGCCTTGACTTAGTAGCGTGTTTTCTAAATTTTAGCCGCGGGCTGGGCCCTTGCGCCGGAGGACTTTTGTGTTGATTGGCCTCCATACACCGCGAATCAGCGATTTTTCACAATTTTGGCCTGGAAGTTGGATTACAGTTACAGCCACGAATATATTAGCGCTTTTTGAAAGATTTTGCCGCGTCAGCAAGTTGCACATTGACGATCAGCACATTAGTACGCTTAAGGTAAGGACCTTATGAAACGGGGGACGGTGTATTTTCTCAATTTTAGCCGGGAATTTTTCTCGAAGATAAAATTTTCTAAAATTTGAGCCACCAGAAGCGCTCTCGTGGGCTCAATCGAATATTCAGCCCACGCTCCTTGCTGATATCAGTATCACTTATTGTAACGTTAGGAGAGACTGAAATTAGTAGAAAGGAGCCAAATCACTGTCCAACCTTTTCATTCACATATCTACACCCATGAATATAGGACCTAAAAATCCTCATTTTCCCGTATTTAAGCTTTTCGGAGGCCCCGTCTGATATGGGGACGCCTCCCCTCGCCACTACCTCTATACGCTACTGCCCTAATGCCACAGTTTTGGACCGACCGGGTGCCCCTTCGGGCACAATGACTGGCGACCCCCAATATCTGCAAAATTGAATGTTTTCCGGCACAATTTTTGTGTAATTCCTGTGAAATTGCAAGTTTCATGACAAAATTTTTTTTAGAGGTCGTAGACCCGACCATAACGACCGACAGCGCCCATAACGTTAAGAGATTAATATTTGTGAGTTTACAAATTCGGGTATTTGAGCAAAATTACAAGTTTCCTGGCTGAATATTTCGCGAAACTGGAACTTTCGGGGTCTTCGGGTGTTAATTTTTAAGCAAAATTGCAAGCTCAGAGCCTCAGTTTAAGTGAAATTGCCCGTGGCGGGTCCAACAGGCTATTGCCGGCGCTAACAGAGCCCAGACCCTGACGTTTACCCATGAAATTCGGGTCATCATTCCTGCAAAAATGCATATTTCGGGTCTTAATTTAAGTGAAAATGCAGGTTTCGGGGCTTAATTTAAACGAAACGGAAATCGGAAAAATTGACAGTTTTGGGTTTTTGTTTTTGTAGACGAGCACTCCTAAGCTTGACGAGACGAAACCTGTGACCTCTCCGACGACACCACCACTGTCATTATCCGACGCGTTCATTGTGGCGGCGATCACGTAAAGCTGTGTGCATCCTTCTGTCTAGAGCTGTAGCTACGCCCATGGCCTATATGCGTTGTAGTTGTTTGTAGTAGATAGGAGAGCTGACATTAAACATTACGCCGGTAATATTGTGTTGCAGCAATAGCATATGAATGAAGACCAATATCACACATCTAACGAACCAAATGGTCCAAATGATTACCCCCCCCCCCCCCAATGAGCGTGCACCCCTCTGAATGGTAGGCGCCACTGGCCCCTAGTCTCCCGTTGTGCAGGAATTTACACACTTCTTTTAAATATTATTGCGTTCACTTTTTGAACCGTACTGTGAATAATTCATTCTCATTTGTGAATGTATGTTAATGCGCACAATTAAAAATAGAAAACGTTATTTTCACAACTTAAATGGACAGAATTAGAATAACATGGTCAAATTCAAAATTGTACTATACAATAATACAGTAAAATTAGTGTGTAGTGCGTTATTTCCGGCGTAAGAAAAGCGAAAAAGATATTTTTGTGAATATTTTTTAATTGTTCCTTCATAATAGTGCAGAAGCAAGCCTGTCATTAAACTCATGAATAGTGTAACAGCCCCTCTCCCATCATTCATTACAACCTATTTCCCTGACCCTCCCTTCCATCGTACCGAATACAATTACATTTGGTCTATTATCGCCAGTAGGACCGGAAGCAAACTGTTTCGAACAAAGGAAGTTGTCACATATAGTTTTACTTATTAGTCAGTTATATACGTTTTTTTTTGTTGCTGTGCTAAACCTTACACGCTAAATTACGTCCTCGTCAAATTCACCCTTTGAAAACATGGGAACCATACCAGATTTTTTTGCCGGAAAAAGCATCTTCATCACGGGAGCCAATGGCTTTATGGGGAAAATCCTCGTGGAAAAACTACTCAGGTCTTGCTCCGATTTGAAACGGATCTACGTGTTGATGCGCGAACGACGTGGTGTGCCTCCTCAGGACAGATGGAACCAAGTGACTCAGTTGGAGGTGATTATGTGAATGAGATGAATTTAAAAAAAAAAAAAAAAGCTAACGATGGACGGAGGGGGAGTTAGTGTTTTAGCAGGCTCAAGAAGGAGAAACCAGGAATTTTAGAGGAAAAAGTGACCGTTTTAAGGGGCGATATAATGGAGGATAAACTTGGATTGTCGGACGAGGACTACAATTTGTTGGGGGAGAAAATTAGCGTGGTTTTCCATGTAGCAGCCAGCGTTCGTTTCAACGACTCCCTCTCATATGCTGGACAAATGAATTTGGGAGGGACTAAAAGAATGGTGGATTTGGCGATGACAATGAAAAACATAAAAGTAAACAACGACTGTGTTAAGGAGTCATTTTATACCGTTCAATAGTCTTTTGTTCATGTTTCAACGGCCTACTGTAACTGCGATCAAAGTGGCACAATCGAGGAGAAACTGTACCCTTGTCATGACGACTGGCGCCAAATATTTGACATTGTTAACAATGCCGATGAGAGTACCCTGTCCATTTTAGCGCCCAAGTAATCGAACTATAAAAAAATAATAATATTTTGCCGGCTGAAACTGAAATTTTCTTTGGATTAGGCTGCTCAGGTCAGTACCGAACACGTACATATACACGAAAAAACTCGCGGAGCGTGTGGTTGTTGACCACTCCGATGTACTCCCAGTGGTAATATTTCGCCCATCAATCGGTATTACGCACTCTGAACCTCAAAAAACAAAAAATTACATTTTTTTTGTTTCTGCAGTGGTAAGCTCTTGGAAAGAGCCAACTCCTGGATGGATTGACAACCTCAATGGACCAGTTGGCCTGCTCCTAGGGTCTGGGTCCGGCGTCATACGAATCATACTGAACAATCCTGATGTCATCCCAGACTATATGCCAGTCGACATCGCTATCAAAGGGATAATAGTAGCCGCTTGGAGAAGGGCCACGTTCAAGTACTAATCCCAATAAATTGGGACCCCTCCCCCCTCGCCATTTAAAAAATGCACAAACTTCAGATTTGTTTTTATCTAATTTAGGGATTCTCCCAAATTACCAATTTACCAAAGCTCTTCACAACACAAAAGTTGGCCCAACTGGAAGGTCCAAAAAATTGGATTTGAGAAATTCTTTGAACACCCACTGTCAACAGTAATGTGGTACCCTGCTACAGACGCTATAACGACAAGTAGGAAGATGTTCAAAATCAAAGCAATATACAAGCACTTTGTCCCAGCACTATTTTTCGACGCTTTACTCAAACTCAAAGGAGATGAACCACGGTACTCACCTCCCCCACCCCCCTTAATCACATTTAAAACGACGCCCCCCCCTTTTTTTTTGTTCTTCTAGGATCTTAAAAATGCAAATTCGTATTCACAACGCCTTCCTAGCCATCGGCTACTTTTCCCTGAGAAGTTGGACCTTTAGCAATGACAAATTCCTGGCCCTCATCGACGACATCCAACCGGTTGACCGGGAGGAATTTGATTTCGGCTTTGAAGACGGCGATCCTCAGGCGTATTTTGAAGTGGCCTATATGGAGGGCAAACGATTTCTGTTGAACGATACAGTGGACAAGGAAGAGGAAGCCCACAAACTGGTAAAAAGGTAATAAACGAACGTAATTTTATAACACGAAAGACGGTGAAAAAAGTAAAAAAAAAAAAAAAATATTTCGAGACAGATTGTACTGGCTGGACTTGGTTGTGACCAACAGTATACGCGGCACCCTCGCCTGGTTACTCTACAAGATATTTATATAGTAAAAAACAACATAGGTATATTATTGTAATACATTTATGTATATTTTACGTCAATAAAAGAGGAGTCTGGGGGTCAAAAAAGGGTCTCTTGGACACGGATTCGTGAGGGTCGTAATGTATTAGCGAGGTGAAGGGTGGGGGCGAGGTCAAGTTTTTAAAAAGGGCGGTTGATGATGGTGCGGGGGAGGGGGCTGAGGCTTCGACTTATCTTCTTTTATCAGCGAGTTGTCTTTCCTTCCCTCTGCACAGTGAATGACGGTAAATTAAAGTTTTTACGTTTAAAAGTGACATTTCACTGTCGTATTCAATTATTCATTGTATAAAAATCCTTATGTGACTAAAAACTTCCCACTTCTTTGAATTTATGCTGGCTGAAACGTTATCCTCGAACTTTCAAACGTTAGCTCGATCGAACGAGCGTTCTGTTTGTTTTCCCCGATATAATGGACTTCGGAGAAGTAAGTCGTTACGATCTGTAAGACACTTTTATTTCACGCGTTTCATATTTATTACAGAGTGAATCAGAATGCCTGGTTATTCGTGGTACATATTTCGACTCACGAACCAACACAGGGCCCTTTACTGTTACGTGGTACTTAGTGTGTGGATCCTGATACTCCTGGGCGGTAAAAATATAAATCCCCTTAGCCCTTTAACTGCAATAAAAGTTTTTCTGACCTCTTTACAATTTACAGTGACGTACAAGTATGCAAATCTCGAGAATGACGCCCTGGGAGTTCTTAAACTTCATACGACAGATTTTAGCGACGCCTATTTCTATAGAACGATCAACCCTTTGTATAGGTCGCCGCATGTTCTCGAACAGTGCAACCCGTTTGAAGAGATTAGCCGTGGAGCTGAAGGTGAGAAAAGTACATTATTGAGTCGAGTTCAATTTAGTGTTGGTGTACCAGCAGAGGGGACGATCGACCCCCCCCCTCATCCTCCTCACCAACACAACAATAATTCGTTCCATTTGGGAAATCTAGAACTTTTGCAATAATGTACCCACAACATGAGTCCCATCAACCCAAAATATGGTCACGTAGGTCCTTTGGTAGCATAGCAAAGTGCCGTGGACCTGGCACTACACATACTGCCAAATTGAACGAAAACAGACCCATTCGTTTGATTAGCCGTACCGTGTGCGGCTAAGTTCAAGCATCCCAACACAATGAGCAAGATCGTTTGTTTAGCGGCATAATTATTCCGTCAGAAAGTCCAAAGTCGTTTGTTTAACTTCCCAAATCGCTGCATTAGCCACGAATAAAGTGTGCGCGGCCAACGCCCCTGGCGTAGGTACGGGGGAATGTGGGGGATAGATCACCCCCCCCCCCCAGAGCTACAAGTATACGAACGAAGGAGCACCAGTGCCATAACGAAGAGCCCTATAAAATTTCAAAAAATGAGCATTTCACGTTGAAGTTAGGTTTAGCAGATTTTCTGGACTTGAAGCAGCCCGAAAAGGTCCGAGTACGTCCAGCTTTTTCCATGGACGTCAGACCCAACGCAGTAGTGCACCGTGGTAAGGGGGGGGGGGTTCGCCCCGGACTCTCTATCAGACAAAAATCGGTAATATTCGTGGCTAAAGCTGCTAAAAAGCGCTGATTCGTGGTCTCGCGATGCAACTTCCAGTCTCAAATTAAGAAAAAAATTGCTGATTCGCGGTACACAGAGGCCATTCTTCGAATAAATTGTGGAAATCAACGCGAAAGTGTTGTATTTGGGTAAACCCCGCGGTTAAAGTTGAGAAAACACGCTATAATATTGACAAATAAAAGACGCTTTCAGGTTAAAATTCGACAAAAATGGCAAATTCACAACTGAAATGGCGTAAAATCGCCCATTCGCGAATGAAAAAGGGAATAGGATGCTGAATGGCCGCAAAATTAGGACAACGCTATTTCACAGCTGAAATTGCGGAAAATCGCTAATTTGCAGATATAAAGTTGTGGAAAAACGTTAATTCGCGGATACAAAATGAAGAAAATCACCAATTAGCGCAGCTAAAATTAAGAAAAACGTTAATTTTCAGTTCAAATTGGGGAAAAGTGCTAATTCTCAGTTAAAAATGGAAAAAAATGCTAATTTGCAGCTTAAATTGAGTCAAACGCCAATTCTTGGCAAAGATTGACAAAACTCTGTAGGTAATGCGTGGGTTGGAAACGCTACCACGCTGCTAAAATTTAGAAAAAGCGAAAATTCGCTGCTAAAATTGAGAGACATCTCTAATTATCGAATTAATTATCGTGAAATTTATAATTTAATAATTATGATTTTTTGACAGAAATGGATGGATAGATGTAGATTTTTTGGTTTGAAAAAGGTTTGAAAAAATGTACATTTATAATTTAAATTCGCATCTTCTGAAGGCATTTTTGTGACTAAAATTCAGAAAAATGGCAAATTCATGCATGGCTATAGTATTTACAGCTAAAATTGCGCCAAATGCCAATTTGTGACTTAAATTGAGAAAATTCGCTAATTCACAGGTTTGAAACGCTGCGACGCGTCGCCGCTACAATTAAAAAAAAGCTCTAATTCGTGGTTAAAATTGATAAAAATTCCAATTTGCGCCAAAAACTGAATATACGCGATTCTGAAGGCAACTTTTCAGGCTGGAATTGAAAAAAAGCGCCAATTTATGGCAATAGGCGAAAAAACCGCTGATTCGCGAGTAAACTCAGAAAAATCGCTCACGCATTGCGCATGGTGAACCAAAGAAATCCTAATTCGTGAAAAGTCCCCCTATTTTGCGGCAAATATTGTGGAAAACACTTTGGAAAACCGTTAATTTCCGGCTGAAACTGAGAAAAATGCTAATCCCCTGGTAAAAAAATTTTAAAAATCGGTAATATGCTGCTAAAATTGAGGAAAACGCCAAAACTCGTGGATAATTAAGAAACATCGCTTATGGGATAAAAACGATACTTGGCTGTTAAAGTTGAGAAAATGCTCAAATTCATGGCTTTGGGAGGGGTGGGGCAAAACCGCTAATCTGCGGCTGAAATTGGGAAGAACGATACACTCAGCCAAATTTGAGAAAAGCGCTAATTTGCGGGTAGAGTCCAAAAATCGCTCTTAACTGAGAGATTAAGGCTATGATGAGGCTAGCAAGATGTCCAGATTCAAGACTGTGCTGGTTGGGTGGAATGATGACTAAAATGTGAACTTACCCCCTCTCCACACCCTTACGAGATTTCAATCTGATTCCCCCCCCCCTCCCAGGACAAATTCTTACCTACGCCACTGCTTGGCGCTGTCGTGGGCGGGTGGCCCAGGTTCCACCATCGCTAAAAAAGACCCCCAAAACTCGAAATTTTTCGGAAATAAAGACCCGAAACTGGCAATTCCGCAGATAATCACTTCCGAGTGATATGATTTCATGACTAAATTTGTCAGGTGCTGTCGCGGCTGGACCTGCGAGTCACAGGTAAAATAGAGTTGTTTTTCCTCAATTTTAGCTCTGAATTAGCGCTTTTTCTCAATTTTATCCGCGAATTAGCGATTTTCACAATTTTGGTTGCGAATCGGTGATTTTTTCACTTACAGTGGAATTGAACAACCATCTTTACTTAATTTTAGCCGCGAACTCAACCCAAGAACAGAACATTAGCGTTTCTCACAATTTCATCCGCGAATGAGCAATCCCTCTCCCCCCCCCCCCATTTTAGTGATGAATTAGTTTTTAATTCCATGTTCCGGAAGGAAACGAATTTTAGTAATAGCGAAAAAAAAAAAAAAAATTAGCTGACACCAGCTTCGTGTTCCTCCACCTCGAAAAGGCCTAAATCTCGATTTTCAGTATGGCGTCTGTCGTCCGTCGCCTTTTAGCTATGATGTTGCCTCCAGAAAGCTCGAGTAAGCGTTTTCTTAATTTTTACCGCGAATTAATGGCGATTTTTCAGTTTTAGCTGCAAATGAGCGTTTTTCTAAATTTCAACAGGGAATGAGAGATTTTTATACATTTTAGCCGCGAATTAGCGTATATCTCAATTTGAGCCGTGAAGCGACTTTGTGAGAAATGACCACTTTTCCTGTGGAAAATCCGGTTTCCGATTGTAGCTGGTTTCGACCAAAGACGACTTGAAGAAGGGTGGGCAGCTGGTCACCCCCGTGTTGGCTACGCCCTTGCAAGCCCCGCGATAATGTCACCCTAGGGGGCCCCGAGAGATCTAGAAACGGCCCTGACCTTAGGTCTTGGTATCTTAGCTACGGTGGCCAGAGGTGCTGGGAAGGACGGTACTACTTAATAGTGGGTATTCCTTTGGTCCTTTGGGATCTTCTGAAGGACCCTACATGGTACCACTTTCTGATGTATCTGATCCACTGGCCGATGGGTCTCATGAATACCGAAAACACGAATGAAAAATAAAAAACACGTTTATTGCTCCTAACATAAATTAAGTGCTTTCACACTAGAACATACATCGGCGTACTTGTATCAAAATCTGACGGGGCAATCCTTTAAAACTAATGCTGTACTTGGAAACCATCAAATTACCTTTTAAACTGGTTAATTATCATCAAAACCAAACATTTGGCCCTTAAAAAACGGCGAAATCTTGAAATTTCGTTCAATAAACAGATTTTTCCACGGCAAAAAAAAATTGCTGTTTTCCGTGGATATAATATCAAGTTTGGCCAATAAACTGGCGAAACCCGCTTGGAAACTGACAATTTCGGCTTCTCCCCCCTCCCTCACCACAGGACTGCCCATTAAAGCATAAAACTGCAAATTTAGGCCCCAGGACCTAATCGGGTTGGCTATAAAAGTGGAAATGAACGTGGCTATACGTGCCGGGCAAGCCGGTTACGGCAGCGACCAAAGTCTACCGCGAAGTAACATCAAATGTGAGCTCAAAATCTGCGAAATTGCAAATTGTTTGTCTGAAAATTCATGAAATCGTTAGTTTCTGGTCTTTATATAATCCGTGAAATTGCATGTTTCGGGCCTTTTTGTCTATAGTGGTCATGGAACCTGGGCAAGCCGGTCACGAAAGCGCCAAAAGTCTGACAAAAAGCCGTGAAATTGCATCGTTTTATAGTTGGCTATCCGCGAAATTGGAATCTTCCTGGACGAATATTTATACATTTTCAAGTTTCAGGTCGTTACTCGCTCGCGAAATTGCAATTTCTGGTCTTTATTTTCACTAAATTGCCACTAAATATTTAGACACTGGTGGTCTAAATATTCTCGAAGTTAGTAGTTTCAGGTAATTTTTTTTATCGAAATTGCTAGTTTATGGTCTATATTTTCGCGATTGGGGTGGGTTAAGGAGACATCGTGGATAATCCGGCCCAGACTGCTCCAATAATAGCCAGACGAGTAGCCCTGTAATTGCAACATTTAGAGCTAAATATTTGTGAGTTTTCAAGTACGGGTTCAAATTTGAGAGAAATTACTTTGTTTTCTTGCTGAATAACCGCGGAGTGCCAACTTTCGGGTCTTAATTTTTGTGAAAATGCAAGTTTTGGGTATTTATTTCAGCGAAATTGCAAGTTTCGGGATTTTTTTTTTTTTTTCTATCGCCGTATTCGACCGCGGAATACGGTCGAGCTGGCCCTGAGGGCGCCCAAGCTTGATAGATAGCGGCAAAATTACATCATTCGGGCTAAATATCCGTGGAATTACAAGTTTGCATTATTTTGTTACTGGTCGGCTGGATAGTTCTGTCATTTTATTTGCCATTTCTATTCTACAGGACCCTTAAGAGACCCCTCTCAAGGCCAAGGGTCCTTGTCTCCAAGGGAAAAAATCTTATCGCCGTAAACGTAGCGTAGATTTTCAGGCCACAAACCCGAGTTTTTCCGCTATTAGATTCAAAACTCGCTGTTTAGCCCACTAATTGAGTATTGACTGTAAAGGTGGCGGAATTCGACCAATGAGGGGAGGGGGTGCAAATATTAAGAAACTGACCGTCCCCCGCCATCCAGCTCCGGGCCCAGGGACTGGGAGACTGTAGCAGGCGCGGCTGCCACCACGGGAAAATAATTCGTGGGGCCCCCGGAAAACGGGACAAAATCGCCGGAATCCCAGGGAAAACCCCTTCAACGAGTCATCAGATTTAAAATCCGTTTCGATTTTCAGAGTCCCTCTGTGGCAAAAAAACCCTCGAGCTACGCGGTTTCAACCATTTTTGTGAATCATGACCGTTTTCGCCCATTAAACGGTAAACTGACGGTTTGTCCAGGAAAAGGTCAAAGTAGCCTCAGATTACGGATTTTCAGCTTCATAACTGACAATTTTGAACCAGAAACCGGTCCTTTTCACCCTAAAAAAACTGACTTCTTTGCTAAGACACTGCACATTCTGCCCCCAGACTAAGATTGTACCTTCCCGTCTGAAAGCCTAATAACTTTGTTCCAGCAATTTATCCCCTGGAACTGATAATTTTAACTAAAAAGTTGAAACTACGTCCGGAAACTGACATTTTACTCAAAGACTCCAACCCCCTAGTTTTAACCCCCAATTTTAATCCGAGAACCTACATTTTTTGGGCACGACACGTTCATTTAAGACCTTGAAGCACCAAATCCGGAACTATAAGTCCCTGACGTTTTCGCCAGACGCAGGAACGAAAATGGCCGAAGTGTTAAAAACTGGTAATTATGTTTCAGGAGCTCTAAACTCCAATTTCACCCTACAAGGAGTTCTAATACTCATCAGACATGGCGATCGTGGTCCGCTGACCCACGTTCAAAACATATCAACAGTCGACTGCAGCTTCCATCTGATACCTATGTACAGCTCATTCGAAAATGTCATCGCCAACATTACTGGGACTTCGACGCTGTCTCAATTACTGGGAGCATTCCACGGAATTCCACCGCTTCCAAACGCTGAGTGCGGACTCGGACTTCTGACAAAAGTCGGAGCGTCTCAACTTTTAGCTTTGGGTAAAGTGCTCAGAGATGTGTATCATCCATTTTTGAATTTCAACCAGTCAACCATAAGGGACGACGTGAAAGCGTACTCAACCAGGTATCGCAGGACGATACAAAGTGGGCTTGCTTTCCTGTTCAGTTTTTTCCGTAAAGAAGAATTTCAGCGTTTGACCCTTATGGAAGCGCCAAGTCTGGCCTTCTGTTTCGACGACTGCGCCTGTCCAGCGGCGGATCTATTTTCAAAACGCTACTCATCCGAGAATGGTCGTCGAATCCAGTCTCGCCCGCTTATGTTGAGCCTCGTGAAAAGCCTTTCTTCCATTGTGTACGAGTTTCCCGACAGGAAAATCTCCTCTGATCCGCACGCGTTAAAAGACGCTCTCCTAACTTACATGTGTCACAACGCAAAATTTCCGTGTATTGCGAATAGTTATATCGCGGATAAAGTCTGCATAAAAGCGGAACACATTTCCAGTTTGTTCGATTATTTAAAGTCTGTGAGTAAGGAAATGGTGAATAGTAAGAATCTTAAAAATTTGGGAACTCTCCGCGCCTACGGCCTTCTGAAAAATATAGTGTCGCACTTATTGAGAATAGTTTCGGAAAAAAAGCCCAAATTTGTGCTGTATTCCGGCCATGACAAAACCATTAGTTTTCTAGCTACCTCTCTGGGTGTTAAACAGGATGACATTGTGTCTCCTAAGTACGCTTCACGCTTTATATTCGAGGTAAGAAAAAAAAATCCCTAGCTAACACTGTTTATTCTTTTGTTTTTCTTGTCTTCCTCAACAGGTCTATCGAAGCAACGACAACGAAAAAGTCGGGTCGGCCCCCGTCGGCCACGACTACTTTTTCCGCCTTCTTTTTAACGGTCGTGACATAACACGAAAAGTTAATTTTTGTAAACAAGCCGAGAACGCTCATCCACTTCAAGGGGACAAAGTTAACTCGAGCAAAAATGAGTTTTATCTTTGTCCTATCGAACGTTTAGTTAGATATCTTCACGAAGATTACTTTCTTCCGTTCAACGCGAGCAATATTAAGGATGCTTGTAGCATCACTTCGTGATGAAAAATCGAAGCTTGTTATTTTTCTATTTTTTAATATAAATTAAATTAAATTGTTTGAAAAGTCTTTTATTGGAGTTTTTGTGTGCACCCACAGTGCAGGTACAACTTAGTTAAATATAATAAATACAAGCGGGTGTCGGGGAGAAGCTCATGCGTCACACCCGAATGAGCCGTGCGTTTCAGACGATGCGTGGTTTGTTGTATGCACATCGCTAGAATGCACAGCGTCACCACCAGCTCGCCGCAGCCCCGATGACGAAGTGAGACAGTAACGGGATTCGAACACAGGCCCACTGGGTGCGAAGCGCGCACTGTACCCACTACACCATCGAGGCCCGCTACAGAGGGTCTAAAGTCACCGGAGAGAGATTCCTTATCGTAGTCAGTTGATGAAATAAAAATATTAGCGGAGGGGGCACTAGTCTACCGTGGAGAGGCCTGAGAGGGGCTTAAATGCGGAAAAATTAGGATTTTTAGTTGTTTTTTTTTTTACGAATTTCAATCTACATTCGACCTGGAGAATACAACGTTACAAGTGATATCAGCAAGGAGTGTGAGCTGACTATTCGATTGAGCCCCGAGAGTGCTATTCTGGTAGCTCAAATAAATCAGAAATATGCGCCTCCTTGAAGGAAATTCATGGCTAAAATAGAGAAAATACACCGCCCCCACTCCCAAGTTTCGTTAGGTCCTTAAGTACTGATCCGCAATTTGCTACGCGCTAATATTCGTGGCTATAACTGCGAAAAAGCGCTGGTTCGTGGTCTCACGATGCAACTTCCAGACCGAAATTGAGAAAAAATCGTCGATTCGACGGCCATTCCACGACTAAAATGTGGACATCAATGCAAAAATGTTGTTTCTGGGCCAAGCCCGTGGCTACGATTGAGAATGAGAATACACGCTACTAATTCAAGGCTGTACAAGTAAACAAAAATCGTGGCAATTATTGCCAAAAACAACGCGAATTCGAGTTTAAATTGGACCAAAATGGTAAATTCACAACTCAAATGGCGAAAAATAGTATATTAATGGAAAAAAGAGAATAGATAATGTGCTAATTCGCTGCAAATTTATCAGAAAACGCTATTTCATAGCTAAAATGAAGAAAAATCACTAATAATTGAGAAAACGAAAATCTGTATTTATAGCTTCTGAAAGAATCGAGGCTCACACTGAGAAACAGCGCTAATCCTTAGAAAAAAAATTACTCACGCGGGGCTAAAACCTAAAAAAACAACGCGGCTAGAATTGACAAAAATATTAATTAGCGCGGCCAACATTAAGAAAAACACTAATTTTCAACTCAAACTGAGAAAAAAGTGCTAATTCGCTGCTAAAAATGAAAAAATGGCTAATCTGCTGCTGAAAATGAGAAAAAACGCCAAATCGTGGCTAAAATGGAGGAAAATGGCCAATACATACGAAAGAATCCCTACTGCACTGCTAAAATTGATTAAAAGCGCTAATCCGTGGCCAAAATTGGTTAAAGTCACTAAATCTTGAAAAATTGACAAAACGCAAATGCGTAGCTTCTGTTCGAGGCCAAAACTAAACAATAAACGCTAATCCATAGCAAAAATTGAAGGAAAAAATGCCAACGTGGGACTGAAGTGTAAAAAAAAAAAACGCAGCTAATATTGAAAAATTCACTATGGCCTGTCATAAATAAATAAAAACTCTCGTTTTCAGCTAAGGAAAAAGTGTTATTACCGGCTAAAAATTGAGGAAATCACCAATTCGTGGCTAAAATTAAGGTAATTCGCGTATTCACAGGTTAGAAACGCTTCAAAGCCGCTATAATTGAAAAAAAAACGCGAATTCGCGGCTAAAATTGAGGATAATAATCGCGCATAAAGTCTATTGGAATTTCTAATTCAATTCCACCTTCTGACGACAACTTTGTGGCTAAAATTGAGATAAACGGCAAATTCATGGTTATAAGTAAAAGAAAAAACACTGATTCACGGCTAGAACTGAGATGAAGCTTTATTATACATATATTAAAAAATTGAAACAAATTACTAATGCGGTGCCAAAATGTAAAAGAACCCGCCAATTTGCGGCTAATATCGAGAAAATCAGTAATTATTCTGGCTAGAATAAAGAGAAAAGTTAATTTTCAGACTAAATTGAAACAAAAAGTGCTAATTCACTGTCAAAAATGGAAGAATGGCCGATTTGTAGTAATAATATCGTGGCTGAAATGAACAAAATTCGCTAATCCACGGGCTAGAAATAGCTACTGCATACTGCTAAAATTACGAAAAAGCGCTAATTAACGGCTAAAATTGAGACAAATTTCAATTTGCGTCAAAAATTTGAAATACGCTAATTCACGGCTTCCTCGGGCAACTCTGAGGCTAAAATTGAGTAAAAGCGCTAATTTATGGCCCTGAGTGAAAAACTCGCAAATTTGCGGCTAAAATTGAGACGAAATCGCTATTCCGCAGCGTATGGTTACTGTGAACAAAAAATGCTAATTTTTGGTAAACATTTCGAGAAAACCGGTATTTTACGGCTAATATTGAGTAATTTTAAGCTCATACTGAGTAAAGCGCAAGAAAAAATCGCTAATTTGCAGCTAAAATTGTTGAAAACGCCAACTCCACCTTATTGTGTGCAATATACATGCTCTGGATTATTTCCCCTCCGGTGTCCACCTAGTGCACACACCGATCAAGAACTATCGGACAGCATCCTTCCCTTGACACTTTTGGACGCTCCCCCACTACCACGAATAATTTCCCCCTCAGATGAAGTTTTGAGCTTTCCCCCTCTAGCGTCAGGTGGACGCCGACGGCGTGCTTCCCCCCCCCCCTCGTGTAGACGCCCCTGTAGGGAAGGGCTCGAGTCCCCTCCTTGGGGGTACCGCTCGATGGGTTCGAGTCCCGCGTATTACTGTACTAATGGCGTTTTCCATTTACATAAAATTCCGAGCCGAGCATTTCCACCCGTCTTTTCCGTTACCATATGATATAATGCAGAGAAGACGGGCGGTGGAACTACACGGCTTCAGAGCGGAATTTTATGCAAATGGAAAACGCTATAAATCCCCCAAAATAATGTATCCAGCTCCAAAACTTGTAATTTCACCCCATAAACAGGCTGTACAGCGATCATTCGCAAACGCACTCCAGTTACGGTTGCCCGGCAGGGCCGTCTTCACTAAAGTTGGGGGTCCGGGATAAAATTGGGCCCCATCTTTGGTGGGGGGGGGGCACACTTTCTTTCCCATGTGTGGTTCAAATTTGTGTTACCCAAAGTACCTACTTTGGGTAAAAAGTACAGTGATGTTCGTGTAAAGAGATAGGCATTTAAAGCCAATTTTTCTCATTTTTGAGAAATACATCAGTAAAAATTATTGTTGTTTGGGTAAAGAGGAAGGTAATTAAAGTAAATTTTTCTTATTTTTGAGAAATATCGACATAAAAATCTGGCCACTTGTCTGGGCACGCCTTTTTTAGATTTCTGCCGTGAACTAGCTATTTTTCCCCTTTTAGCCACGAATTAGCGTTTTTTCTCAATTTTAGTTATGAATGACCGTATTTTTTTGTTTTTTCAAGTATCGCTTTTCACAAATTTTAGTTGACAGTATGAGTTTTTCTCGATTTAAGCCGCAAATTAGCAATTTCTTTCGCATTATCTAGCATGAATTAGCAGGTTTATCTCACAATCTCTCTTTGTCAGCCATACGAAGGAGCCGTTAGAAACCGTGAATTTCTGATTTTTTTTCAATTCTAGCTATTATGTTTGAGCGCTATAACCTTAATTCTGTCAGCGAATTAGTGTTTTTCTGAGTTTTATCCGTATTCCTCAATTTTAGCCCCGAATCAGAGCTTTTTCTCAATTTTAGCCCCGAATAAGAGCTTTTTCTCAATTTCAGACCCGAATCTGCACTTTTTCTCAATTTTAGCTGCGGAAGGGCCCTTATTCTCAATTTTAGCCACCAATTAGCGTTTTTTCTCGATTTTAACTGAGAATCAGGTTTCATCACTGATTTTGGAAGCGAAATAGCTATACCCCCCCCCCTCATTACTTTTAGCCCACCTCGACCCTTCATCGCTGCGCTACTGACTCCAAAAACAAAAACCCTAAAGCATTTGGGCAAATACAAAATATGTATATTATTTTATCCAACGTTGGTTGCCTATCGATAGAAGATGAGTATCTTTCTTCCCATATTAGGAAAAAAAATCTGAAGAATCCGGGGCCCAGACCCGCCGCGTCGGGTTTTTCAGCTACAAAACAACTGCGACATTGGGTGGGTTTCCTGTGAGCCAGAACGGCGAAAATGGGCTTTTAGCGAGAACAATCCGCAAAGTGTTTTTTGTACGGCGAAATCAGATTTTTTTTTTGGGGGTGAGTCAGGCCTGTAAAAATGAGTTCTTAGTACGCAAAATTAGCGAAATTGGTCTCTTTTAATCACGCCACCCCTCACGCTAAATATTGGCAAAAGTGTTTGTTTTCTTACTGTGCGAACTCCGAGAAAGGATTTTTTCTAGTGAGGTGGACCCAAAAAAGTCTTTTTGGCGAGAAAAATCCCACGAAATTTGATTTTAGAGAGTGAAATCCGAAAAATTGGTTTCATAGTGAGCCAGATCCGCAAAATATCTTTTAGTGAGAAAAATCTTTCGAATTTGCATTTTATTTCATTTTTATTTATTTATGAAGGAACCCCATGAAGTCGGTAGTGTCCCTGTTTTTGATGGTATTGCCTGGTCTAGTGGGCAGCTGCGAATTGCAGGTGCAAATTTTGAAAGTTTTTTCTCTATTTTAGCAGTGAATTTAGTGCCTTTTTACAATTTTATCCGCGAATCCTCCACCACGGGCCTCACCCATATGGAATACTACATTTTCTATGTTTTGTTTGTTGTTGTTGTTGTTGTTGTTGATGTTGAACTGTATAAAAATGAAGGGGTTCAATTCACAATTCCACCGCAAATTAGCGATTTCCTTTTTACTTTTAGCAATGAATTAGCGTTTTTTCCATTTTAACCTCGATTTGGCGCTTTTCTAAATTTTGGCCAAGAAGCGACTCGATTCAGCAAAAAATGGCTATGTTTCCATTGGAAAACCTGTTTTTCCAGCGAAATTTCAAGACTTTGACAAAGGCAAAGACAGAAAAACCGCCGGGGCCCCTCTGATTTGTAGTTTTTGCGGGTTTTGGTTCGCTAACGAACCATTATCGCGGCATGTCTCATTGAAAACCCCAGGTTTGCGGATTTTCCACTCTAAAGAAACATTTTCGCAAGTCAGACCAGAAAAAAAAAATCGCAAGACAAAACACTAAAAAGGATTCCACCCGCTAAAAAAAACAAAAAACATTTGGGCGAGTCTGACTGAGTAAAACTTCAGTCTCGCAAATTCCGCTCACTAAGACACCGATTTAGCGGGGTTTTCTCGCCAAAAAGTCATTTTCGCGGGTTTTGCTCACTAAAAAATGAATTTTGTGGATTTGTTACAGAAGAACCAAATTCAAAAACCATTTTCGTAGGCCTGATTCATTCAAAACCAATTTCCGCGGATTCCTCACGTTGAAAAAGCATGTTTGAAGGTCTGACTGAAAACATAATTTCCCATATTTCGCTCACTTATAGCGTTCCCCATTTGCTCAAAATTCTGCAACGGGGCTATTCATTTCTACCCGTCTTCTCCACTAACATATGATTTAATTCAGTGAAGACGGGTGGAAATGAACTGCCCAAATGCAGAATTTTGTGCAAATGGAGAACGCTATTAAACACCAATTTCGCGTACTTTTTCTCACCAAAAAACCATTTTCACAGATCTGGCTCACTTATAAATACATTTTTCGGGCTTCACTCACTAAAAAACTATTTGCGCTGATTCCGGTGCACTATAACGCCGATTTAGCGGGTTCTGTTCGTTAAAGAAGCATTTTCGCGGGCTTGGCTGGCTAAAAACCAATTTCCAGGTCACAATTTTCACGCCACGCGCGTGTTGAGGGCTGAATATGACAATTTACAGGGTTGTAAGTTTCTGACGAGGAACTGTTCGACTCTACGACGGAAGGGTCCAGTTTGAGGGGCTAAATTACTGAAGTTAATGAGGCCGGCGCAAAATTTAAAGGTTAGTACAGAAAAATGCCATTTTCTGGTGAAAATGGTCAGTTTTTCGACGGAAAATTTAGAACATGCCGGGGACTGATCGCCGATTTGTAAGTCTGGAATAGGACAATGGCTGCCCACCCACCCCTAGATCAATTGCTGGATTCGCCTCTTGATTCAGCTGGGCACTTCACGTGCGTTTCAGTTGATGCACGGGTTTTTATATTACCGCGTCCCATTGCCGGACTAGATGGCTCACACGATAGTCCGAGAGTGTGTCGAGTCACAACAGATCGCCGCAACCTTACAGCGAAGTGAGGGCAGTTGTGACGGGACGACATTTTAATACGTCCAGCTAAGAATGCGCGGGCGGAATCCACGAAATGCAACAAAAGCCGGCGAGTAACTTTTGAATTTCAATCGGACAGACTGGCGATCCACTGGCACAAGTTTCATACCATGTACGGTATCGCAGTGCCCAGGAATCCTGTCTTTGTCGACTTCGGAGCTAGGCGACGGACGCGACGTACGAAGAGGTACTTTTGTTGGATACTTCTCTGCTTTTTCATTGTATATTTACGGCTTTACAAACATTGTTATAAATTAATGTTTTTTTTTGCTTTTTACATTGTATTAGCGTTTCATAAACATTAATAACACCTTTTTTATCCACGCTTACGTAATTTATTATTACAGCGGTGCCCTTGGTACGTTTTCGTTAAAAATTTTCGTGAATTTCTGTATAGTGTGTAGGATGTAACCAAAACACCTTCACGTTATAATTCTTTTCTAAACGTTACAAAATAATAATATTGATAGTAATAATAATGGTGATAACAATAATAGTAAGCTAAACACAAAAACTGCGGCAATTAAATATCACAGATAGTTGACAGTAAAAAATAGTGAAGGAAGAGACATTACGGGATTCAAAGTGGAAGATAATACAGAACCAAAACAAGTGATGAAGGCCGTAAAACGTTTAATATAAATTAAAATGACTAGTCCAGAAGGTTTAACGGAGGAAGCCAACTTAAGAGGCGGGGGGGGGGGGGTAGTGTTGAAGGTATGGGCACACTTAGCCAATTTTAAACGTACGCCCTACAAAGACATGCAATTATTACGTACAATAAAGTAAGTTACAGCACGAATGGGCCATGGTGATGCTGGCATTTAAAAACAGGAATACGATGAAACGTGTTGAGGAAGAAAGGGTTCATTTTTTTTCTTCTACCAAACAACGATTGGCCCTCTTCCAAAAAACGGATAAACAGTACCTAGAATTAAGACACCATACATGTTTTCAGTTACCAACGGAAAATGAAAATTCCAAGACCAAGGAAAGTCGTTAACGTCGTATTAAAAGGAAATTAGTTGTGCCTTTACAAAGGCGAGGACGGCAGAGAAAACTACCAGCACTAAATTATTGTGGTGTCAATCAAAAACTTACAAAAACTGCTCATTCATTTTTAACAAAATTTTTTTAGGCCATTCAAGTCATTTTTTGCTGAGCATTTTAATATTCACAAAATTCCACTTACAATATTATTAGACGCTGTTTAATACATTACTAACTAGAATAACGTACAAAAATCTATACTTTATGTTTACATTTTAAGCAGCTACAAATCCAGACTAAAATAATATGTATTTATTTGGTCTTTTCATCTTTTTTTAAAAACTATATATATTTATATCGTCTTCCTTAGACAAGTGAATAGAGAAACGGAAAGTTTTTGAGCACTGTCGGCAATGGGGGGGGGGGGATTCAACCTAATCAAGTGATCAGTGGGCTGATTTTAAACAAAGCGCGCGATTAGGCCGAATTTTTAGAAAATGTTAAGATTTCGATAAGATAATAAAGTCGAGGAATTGAAGGGAGAAGTATTTTCTTGGCTAGTAATATTGGTGATTGGGGGGGGGGATGCTAAAAAAAAGTCGCTAGGCAAGTCCACAGTTGGTACAAGTACAAAGGTACAGCGACAAGAATAGCTTTCGGACGTCAGAACGCCATCAGCAGTGCACCATCAGTTAAATTGACAGAAATCGATCGGGGTGATTGAATAAATCTGCCATGCGCGTGAGACGGCAGATAGAAACCAAAACATAATATAGCGGGGCCATTAATATCCTACGGTTTAGCGCCGAATTTCAGCCTCACATGTTCAAGTCACCCCCCCCCCCACCGTCACATATTCTCCCTTAGAAAATTTCAAAAATTCAAAACTTAAAAATGCAATCTGGGTGACATATTCTCGGAAGACGTTTTCTTTTTATCTTGAAGTTTTAAAGCCTCATTTTTCTTTCGTAATACAAAGTAGGTACCAGAAACGTGTACACAGCAAAATAAGCCAGTTCGTATTTACAGGGAAAGGGAATTTTACAAATTCTGTAGCGGACCACTTGGCACTCTTTCTGTGGGAGAGTCTTTTCATATACTTTTAAAGAAGGACTAGAGACTAGAAAGCGCCTTCATTTAAAAAACGCAAACTAGTAGGTCATGCCACGATAGCTTAGTTACATCTACAGTGCTTACTTAGATTACATTACTGCACGGCTTTCAAAGTTGGCTCAAAATGAGAGTGACGTTCTTGTGACTGTTTCTCAAGTAAAATGGACGCACAGCATGAACAAGAGTCATGTTAAGATTGAAGAATGCAGTCAATCTTTTGGTAAATCAAAATTAACTGCAGGGGTCTGAAATAAGTTATTGTCAACGTTTTTTTCTCGGCTATTAATCGGAAATTGAAGAGTTTTGACGAGCGTTTCCAATGAGAAAAAGATCTCCGATCGTGGAACTGTGTCGCGTTTTACGACATCCTTCGTCAAAATCAAAACTCGGATTCGCCGAATGGGACAGAGCGACAGTTCTGTCGAAATCAATCGTCGCATAACCGCCGACTGGTCGAACGGGCGGCGACTCGGGTGTACCACCGCCGTTGCCCGCCGTCGTTTTCATTTGCACCT
Source organism: Corythucha ciliata (assembly GCA_038030265.1). Taxonomy (NCBI): domain Eukaryota; kingdom Metazoa; phylum Arthropoda; class Insecta; order Hemiptera; family Tingidae; genus Corythucha; species Corythucha ciliata. The sequence continues at coordinate 18,018,763 of CM075943.1, forward strand.
CGGACGAAGGTTGATCCAAATCAAGCGTGATGTAGTTGACGTTTCTCAACGGTGACGGAGGGGCGGCTAGAAAAATGGCCGTCGGATCGAGGTCAAGGTCCAAAGCGCCCGGCGTCAAATTGGCATATATTGGAAGCTCCTCCTCGATCGGATCCTGGCAATTGACGTTCATGTAAACAGCCGACTCGGACATACAGCCGTCAAGTGGGAAAAATTCGTTGGGACAGTTGTTGTTTATGAGTGCGGGCGGCGAGGGTGACACGCAGCCGTTGCTTGATCCAACGCTGTTGAGTCGCGATGGGTTGTTATGAAGCGACAACCGTGGAAGGCTGGGCTGGTGTACAATGTTATTGGTGTTAGACGAACTTGTCGTTGTTGGGGTGAGTGACGAAGCATCAAGAAAACCCCCCGAGGGCCTAGTTTGACTTGGTGTTGGTGTTCGCAATTCTCGTGAAAGGGTGTCTTCATTATTCCGCATCTGATCATATTACAAAGTAGGAACACATAATTTCGCGCAATATTTTTGATTGATCTAACATTGTTTAAACCCTTTTCACGATAACGTTGAAGTAAAAAAAGAAAATCATAAATCTACCAACCTGAACATGAGCCTGAACGAAGTTGAATAATTTCTCAGCTCTCTGACAGCTGAACGCGTATATTCCCGAGCCGGTAGGGCACCTTCGCCCTGCCTCAAAGCTGAAAACCTGGCGCTCGTAGCCGTAGCGGCGGAGAGATTTGAGCGGCCATCGCACGGGTGCTTTGCCTCTTTGATGAAGAACAAGCTCCGTTTCGTTCACTTCAAGCTGGCCTGGGCTCAAAGTGTTGCCCATATCGTCGACATTATTCACCTGGAAATGGCGGGGAAAACGTAGGTGGTTCGGTTAATCATGAAAATACATTAAGCACGGTGGGGGGGGGGGGTAAAGCAGCTCGATGGAAGGGACTAAACCTTATTCAACAAAAGGTCTATCTTTACTACAATTATTCAGGACCCCCAAGAGGGATTGAAACGATTACCTGGGGCCTCCTTCACGAAAGTACTCTGCAACTCTTCACTACTAACTTTGCACTTCGCACTTTTCTGAAAAGTTAGCAGAGTTTGTGTTCCACCATCACTGGGCAATAACTTTTCATTCTTCACCAGTTGCAGAGTTAATTTGAAGAGTAACCTTCATGAACGAATACCTTTTTGTAGCATAAGTACCGTACGTTGAAGTAATTACTAGCCGCTAGCCGTTGACAAGAAGTCAGTAACGAGGGATATTCTGCACTCGAGGGCACTAGAGAGAATGAAATAATAAGCCCACCAATTTCCACGGCTTTATGATGTAAGTAGTATGTATAATTGTAGAATTCACTGAGTTATAACTCCTTTTTCTACGTACGCACCCCTTTTTGACAACATTTTCTCTAATTTCTGAGTTTATCGAAAAAACTGGAAATTATCCGAAAATTTCGTGGTTTTACGGCTGCCAAGAGTTTTCCCCTCGAATGTTTTGGTGGGAAACCACACATTACTCGTATTAGCACCCCGCAATGAACCAATTAAATCAATAAAATCAAATAGCATATTTTTTGATGTTTGGTCGGGCCCATTTTGAGGATAATTTGACTGAGCTACTATACATAATTGGTAATTTTCTAATCTTGCCACGTAATTCGAAACGGGATGGGTGAGAACTCCTTTCTTTCCGGCATTGTCAAATCGTGGACCGCCTTAAGTTTGTGACGGGTCCAGACAAGTGAAAATCACACACGGAGACCTATTTCACGAAGAGTACTCTACAACTCGGCACTCTTCTGAAAAGTTTCTGCTCCTCCAAACGGAATTTGAAAAGTGGTTGGAAAAGTGAACTGCAAAGTGAAAACTTTTCAACTTTTCACACAAATATGTATTTCTGTTTCACCAAACACAAATTTGCAGAGTGAATAGCCACACTTTTCAAGAGTTTTCAGTTATTTCTGCAGAGCCATTAGTTGACCCTTCAAGTGGAAAGAGGTGTGTGAAATACCTATGCGAAATTTATTTTTCTGAGGGAGAAAGCCGTAGGGATGCATGTCCGAAGGGAACATATAGAATTCACATAAACTTTGCAGTGAGTGATAGCTTTTTCACGAAGCTTTTCGTTTGATTATAGGGCTCAAATTGAATAATTATGTGCTCGAAAAAATCGACCGTCGTATATATCCTCCGAAACGAAGCCTATAGCGTTGTCTGCTGAGATTGAACAGAAACTGTTGTTTCAGCACTAGGTGGGCATACCCACCAAGTAACGGTATGCCATGCCGTGTTGCAAGAGGTTTCTAGTGTCTAGTGTAATTGTTTGATTCATGTTCGGCAGAAGACTCTTGCGGATTAGCTTTTCTTTAAAGGAGGGTTTCCTTCTGTTGGTGGATGTGTCGGTGGTACACTGATTAACATTGACGATTCGAGAGAGTACGAAGAACAATTTGTCAACAGACGTGCGAGCGTCTTTCACCCCTTTTAACGCGTCATGATTATCTCGTTCTTCGCAATTCCGTGATTACCAGCGATTGCACTCGGCACGCTCCCTTCTCGTCGCGATGGCCAATTTTGGGGGGAAAATACGCAAGAGAATACTTCATCCTCTGTCCATCTCCTTCAAAACACACCTTTTTTCTTCCAAAATGGGGTAAGTGATCTGTCATGTATGAGGTGTACAAAGCGCTTCGCTCTTTCAAGCCATCTCGTTGCGAAGACATATTTGGCATGAACAGCATTGTTTTGAGAGCAGTAGCTGATCTGATATGTGAGCCTTTGTCTCACGTTTTCAACGAATGTATCTCTGCTGGCATTTTCCCACTGTATTTCAAATACTCAAAAGTCCGCCCAATTTATAAGAAAGGGAATCACAGCCTACCAGCGAACTATCGGCCGATTGCAATATTGCCATACTTGGGGAAGGTGTTTGAATCATTCCTGCGAAGGGATACTGCCATGTTCCTTGAGGCCAACAAAATTTATTCCGACTGCCAGCATGGCTTCCGGGCTGGTAGGGGAACAGCAACGGCTGGTATTCAGCTCGTTAATGACTGCCTCCAGGGGCTCGAAGCAAGGGCGTTCGACGTCATACCTCATGACATTCTTTGCCGGAAGCTGGAGGGCTACGGTTTCATGGATGGCTCTCTTCGTCTAATAAAATCATATTTGTCGGATCGCTACCAGACAGCCTCCACTGGATCCGAAGTATCTTCTGTTCGTCCGATCCTACACGGTGTTCCGCAGGGCTCCCACTTGGGGCCGGACTTGTGTGTTGTTCTTAACAACGATTTACCACGGAATACCACATTGACATGGTCTGCGGAAAGCTCTCTCGCAGTCTACTTTTGTTGCGGCGACTCAGGGGCTCTGTGTCGGAGGTTGCGCTGAGAAGTGTATATTTCGCACACTTTCATTGCCATCTTCTTTATGGGGTTCTGCTTTGGGGTGCTTCACATCAGGCTGGTCGCGCCTTTCAGCTTCAGAAGCGTGCTGTGAGGCTTCTTGCGGGTTCGAGGCCAAGGGACTCGTGTAGGGAGGCTTTCACTGCTCTTGGGATACTCACCCTCACTTCTGCTTTTGCCCTCCAAGTTTTGAATTATGTGAAGTCTAACTCACAACTGTTCAAGTCACACTCGGATGTCCATGTCTATTCGACGCGGAACGCCAACAAGCTTATAAAAGATAGAAACCGTTTGAGACTCACTAATAAGAGCTTTCACCAACTTGGGATTGATCTCTATAACATGCTGCCTGGATCAGTAGCGCAGTAGCCTCCAAAAGCATTCAACAGGGAGCTAAAAGGACTGTTTCTTGCAAAGGCCTGCTACTCCGTCGATGAGGTGAAGGACGCTCTCTGCTCGTGGAAGCCTCTGTCTCTGTGATTTTGAATTTTGCCACTTGACGTTGTAATGCCCGTTTGGGTCTCTACAATAAATAGTTTATTATTATTATTATTATCGGATTATTATTAACTTTGCGGAAAAGTGTGGAGTGCAGAGTTGGTTGCGTAGCACGTTCGGCTCGGGATGAAGGGCTGGTGCTCGAGAGTCTCCCCCCAAAAAAAAGTTTGTTTCGAGTTTGAACGGCTGCATAAATCCCCTTAGCAGCTTAGCGTCGCGGAACTGCGTAACGACTCTCCGGACGGATTGGTGCCTTCACGTAAAAGGGGATTTACAAAATTGACGAGAAGCTCGCACTAGTAGTCAGCCATTATTTTTCGACGTTCGTGAAGGAAATCAATCAGAATCATCTTCCTTGAATCTCATAAAATGGTTGCCATAATTATATTCGCACAGACGATCGAGTTTTGGCTTTGATCATAAATCAAACATTGCACTAGAAACCTCTTGGAGAACGCGGCATACCGTTGCAATTTTAGTCCCCTCGAACACACATCCCTGCAAACATCTTCATCACTTTCATCCACGGAAAAATACCGTAACACAGACATTTCGCGTCTAGGTATTTCACTCACTACATAAATATACTTTCGACATGAAGAGTCAACTTTGCGTCGTGGAAACCTCACCCGAAGTGGTCCATTAAATATAACTGACTGTGAACTTGTACCAGAGTATCAATCAAATGTCGCTCCGGCAGCTGGCTGTCGAATAAAGTGTATTTCTCTTCTAGGAAGTTCGAAGTTTTCAGTTAATTTTGGATTATGCGACAAATATTACCACTTGGTGAGACTATTTACTTTTATTTAACAATTTCTGCCAAATAATCGCTAATTTACTGAAATTCATAGTAGTGAAATGCACTCTATTCGACAGCTGCCGAAACGATATCTTTTGATGCTTAGGTGAGCGTTAACATTCAGTAACAATCCAAGGACCGCTTCAGATGATGTTTTAATTATTTTTCGCACGTTGAAACTCGCAAGGATTGCTTGAAATTACAGGTCAAAACAAGCGATTTTGAATAAAAAAAATCACTCTTTTTTCTAAAAAACTGTCATTTCTGCCGCAAAATCGCCAATTAATTAAACAAATGCTCAGGAGTAATTTTGAAAGGGACACGTTGAAGAAGTTTTTCTGATCCATGGAAAGTCGATTGGCGGAGATTATGAACAAGTGGTGATTGACTGTCATTCAAAAAGTAAAAATTCCTGTTTCGCAAAACTTTGAGGAGCTGCCGAGGGCATAGAAACAGTTATTTTTTGACGAAAATAGATAGTCCTGGCAGGAAAGAGTGTGCTCTTCCCAAATCCATCGTCAAAATTTGTAGAATGTCAGCTGGGAAGCGAGTTACTCGCATTTTGTCCAGGAAAATGATGTTATCCTAATGATCCAAATGTTATCCTAAAAAGATGCTAGAAAAATCATATCTCGAAGGGTTTTGATTTTCGGACCATGGCTTATGGGGTGTTTTCGATCGCAAATGAGGTCTAATTTTACCCAATTTTTTTCTTTACACTTAAACCCTTCCACCCTGTATATCCGTTGGCAAAACTACTTCTATACGTTTGTCCCGGCCAAATCCCCTATTGACTGGACTATAATTTGGGCATGTTTTTGGCAAGTTCCTTGCCCGCAGATGACTCTTATAATTTTCTCGAGGCTGGAGACATGGGTTCCGTTTACTTGAGATATACCCCCAAATATACTAGATAATATACCCGCAACTACGACGGGGGAAAAAGTTCGAAATTCTAGGTTTTAGTCGCTTGGGGGGAGGGGGGGGGTTCGTCCCACTGAGCGCCGGCCTAAGCACCATGGCTGTCTGATCCTCCTCGTCCGGGTTTCAGCTCTTCATCGTCTCAATGGTCCAATCCCTCGTCCCTTCCAGAACCCACTTCCTTGCCCTTTTGCAACCCTTCTATAACCAAAGTTGGACCCAGGAGACATTTTGTCTCGTAAGACCTGCAGGATTGCGCTGTCCGTCTTAGCCGTATACAGGTACTCAGACATGATGTATGGGTTCTGGACAGAATACGGTAACTGTTGGTCACATAAACCGGACATAAGAGACTACAACGAAACGCAATTTATGCCAAACGGAAATGATTTAAAAAAAAAACTGCATGTTGTTTGGCAGCCATAGACAGTATGTTGAAGAATCAAGCAACTTACTTGAAATATATTAGGGTGGATATCATTGATGTCTTTCTTGCTCGAAACACAGCCCATTTTCCAGCATTCTGTAATCCACAGTAGTTTCAGTTAAGAAATAAGTAGCAGATAGCGGGGGAATAAACCAATAATTCACCTGAAATAGTTTCCAGCAACCAAGTCATCTAATAAAATGTTCTCAAGTGACATCCAGTGGAAGACGTAACATTACATTCTATTCAAGTTTCAAGACCAACACGAAAAGCACTCCGCCACAGAAAATAGATAGCATTTATAATACAAATAATGAACACAAGAGAAACGTCAAAAAAGGGGGAAAGAGTTAAGAAAAAATCTAAACAAGGAGAGAAGTTTAGTGATAAACAAGGCGTATCGCGAGACAAAGTAAATCAAACGCTCAATCAGTGTTTCCCGACCCTTTTGAAGAGGACTGAACTCATTTATCTCCAATTTCGAGAACTAATATTGTTATTGTTGAATAAAATTAAAGTGCGAAAATAAGTTGAGAAAGTGTCGAGAGGGTAAAAAGAAAAGGAGAACTCGAGGAAGACGCAGTTTGAATCGATGCTACCACGCACGAACGCTCGATGTTGACACAAATTGATTAATTCCGGCTTGAAATCTTGTGAAAATAGCCACACAACAACCAAATCATCCAAACTAAACTTGAAAAACACGACAAAAATAACTGCGAACACTGGCGATGGCTCTTTAACAGAGTAGTAGCCCTCAAAAGCTTCGATTCAACAATCGAAAAGCCTCAGCTGCCATGATAAAAAGGGTAGGGCTGCGGGAGGAAGGAAAAAAAAAAAAAAGAAACAACTTGAAGCACAAAGTACTCCATCCATCGAATTTTCCGATCGTTGTGCCCTTTCCTGAGTTTGGTGTAGTGTTTTTGCGAGGGGCTTTGTGCCCTTATACGTGGCTTAGTTGTGCGAAGTAAAATACTCGGAGAGAAAAAAACAAATTATTCAGCTGGCACCCAACAAAAAAGTTTCACCAGTTAGTTCTTACCTCCCTCAAGCTTCGTAGGTGAGTGCCGTATTTTTGTAATTTTATCGTCCCCATTAATATGAAGGGGGACCCTTTTTAAATTGTTGCGATACGAGCTTAATTAAAACACGCAAGTTAATCGCCTTAGCATTAAAAGTGGCCGCATTCTGGTGGTCAGCCGCTCCAAACAAGAGTGGGTATCTTAATTCATCCAAAAATATCGCCATTCGTGCGCATTTCAAAAAAGATGCCCCTACGAGCTGCGATTAGTAAATTGTGACAGGAGAATGGAGACGTACTTATGACTATGAGGCTTATTTCACTCTCAAATTACGCGACGACAGTGGAAAATAAATTAATTAAACACCGTACCATTTGAGTTGGAAACAGTCAAATCTGGTTTGTTTGATGCTTTCCAATTTTGTGGACCCATCAAGGCAACAAACAAAACTGACATGATGAAAATTAGGAACAGACAATGTTCTCAACTCGTCTAATTTACTTGCACCAACTGCCCCCGCCCCTATTTCCACCTTTTCCTGAAGGATCAATAGATGCACATCCTCGCACTCTGATTAAATCATACCGCTCCGTAGGCAATAAAGGCCCATTTACCCTATGCTTAGTTTATAGTTCGAGAGCTGGCGACAGTCCCATTCTACCGGAAGAACATAGTCACGAAAAGTATGGAAAATGATGGCATATGACCCCCTATTTACGAGTTCGGGAGTCTGCCATGCTGTATCTGGGGCCTGAGAATTTTATAGCTAATTAAAGTCCTTAATTTAGGACATTTAACCGGAAAACCCTAGTCCTGAAACTGGTCTCATTCGATAGGTTTCGTGAAGATGATAACAAAATATGATCGTCTGCCGTCGCCTACTTGGGGCATTTGCCCTTGGTCGCCAGTCAAACTCACCTGTCGGGGATGTCGGGCCAGAGGAGATCGCTTGGACCCTGATGGAGATTCGGTCGGAGGCGGTGGGTGTTGACGGTCTGCCGGCTTCTTTCATTAGGCGGTGCATGGAGTGGCTATCTCCGAGTCGCTTTAGACGGGTTTTCCCTGAGGTCTGGAAGGTTGCGGGGGTGAGAGCGCTCCCTAAGGTCCCACGGCCGCGGTCCCCGGGTGATTAGGATTACAGGACCATTTCGGTATTGCCATGCTAATCAAAGGTTTTGGAGAAGATGGTGCACAGGCAGATGATGAGGTACCTTTAGTCGAATGGGCGTGTCAACCGTCTTCAGTCGGGATTTAGAGAGTGCCATAGTACGCAGGCTGCGCTACTCAAGGTGGTGGAAGATATTCGTATGGCGATCGACTGCGGGGACAATAGTGGTTCAATTCGATTTTAGCGGGGCATTCGATCGGGTTAATCATGGGATTCTACTACGGAAAGCGGCCGGTTTGGGGTTCTCGAGCAGCGTCTTGCGCTGGGTGGTCTCGTACCTTGGGAGGCGGAGCCAGGTGTTGGAGGATCTGGGGAGTCGTCTTCGCTCATGCTTAAGCTAGACGGCGTGCCGCAGGGAGCTGTCTTGGGACCTGATTTCCTTTCTGATATGTTTTCTGACGTTCCCGCTTGCTTGAGACACTGCGAATACCATCTTTTCGCTGATGACTTTGTCATAATATTACTCGTGCAGACTGGCTGATCTGGCAGAGGGGATCTTGCGAGTGAATGATCGTATGACCGCAGCGTATTCATGGTCGATTGGTATGCCACCTAACATAGAAAAGACCCGAGCTATTGTCTGCGGGTTCGTTCGTGAGCCTTATCTATTCGGCTGTACCGCCACCTGTTCTAAGCTTGGCGGGCCAAGACATTCCCCTTTCGGAGAATATGAGAGTCTTAGGGGTCACGATAGATTCGTGCCTTTATTGGAAAAGCCATTGTCTGGGGGTGGTACGTGGGGTCTTCCGCACACTAGGGCAGCTTAAGGCGGCTCAGGACTGCTTGCCTCGTGGACTACGGGGGCATCTTGTTAGGTCGCTAGTTTTTCCGGCGTTCGATTATTGTTCGACGCTTTTTGTGGGACAGTCCCAAGAAAATGACCTGATGATGTACCGGGCTATGAATGCATGCATGCGGTTCATTCTTGATCTCCCCTATGACTGTCACATGACGCCCTACTACTCCCAGCTTAAGCCTGCTGTATGGAGAAAATTAATTTTCGGGTGTTTCTTGTACAAATTGTTGCTCACGGGCTGTCCGAATTATTTGAGGGACATGATCTCCTTTAATTCGCCCTTGGCGGGTGTTCGAGTTAGGACTAGGCTGATGGTGATTCCGGCCCATTGAACGTCCGCCTTCGCCCATGGGTTTATTATTGAGTCCGCCGCCGGGCTCTGGAATGCGATACCCTGAGAGATTAGGTCAATCAAAACGTTTCCGGTGTTCCGCAAGAAGTTGTTTTTTCTTGCGCCTCCCACTACTCTGACTGGTCTGTACGTAATCTTGGTGATCTTTACTGGTACCCTCTTTCAATCTCCAACTCATATGATTGGTCTTTATTTTATTTTTTTTTTCTCCCTCTTTCTCTTCTCGTTCTTTCTCGCTATATTTTTCTGGGCAATCGTTGTATATTTATCTAATTCTATTTCATTTTTCATTCCTTCATCTCCTTTATTTCAGTTCAATTTATTCACACTCTTGCTCTCTTTTCATGAAGACTTTGAGTACCTTGGACACTGAATAAGCCAGAAGATGGTAGCATTTTTCATTCTTAGCAGTTCATTTTAATGCATGCCCTTTGTTTTAAGTATATATTTCTCTTTTTTATAAGTTTAGTTTTCTTTTTTTGGTTTTCTCTCTTCTTCCTATTCTTAATTTATTTGATAACTTGACTATTGTGTTATTTTGCGCTGCAACAAAATTGTTGTGGTTCTGTGCCTTCTTCTTCTATTTTAATTGCGACAATTTTATCCGACACATTCAGCGTGGAAAAGTCAAAATGAGGCCGTTACGACTTACGAGAGAGTTTTACGTGCGTGCATGCATATCTTTCCCGTCGTTTTGTGTTGTTCGATATTGTTTTTATTTTCATCTCTCATTGTTGTTGTTATTATTGGTTATGGTTGGCATGAGACTAGTTTCAGGTCCATGATCTTCCGGTTAATTCTTTTCCCTCTGTGCAGTTTGACTGGTCACTGACAGCAAGTGCCCCTTGCAGGCGATCATTTTCGTATTCAGCAACATAAAACCTGTAGCATAAGACCATTTTGCAGACTTCGTTCTTCCGATTAATTAATATCCCTGATTTATGGAGTTTGACTGGCCACCAAGAGCAAAAGTCGAGGGCAGACGCCGGCGGACGATCATATTCGTAATAAGCTCCATAAAACCTTTCGAATGAGACCAGTTTCAGGACTATGTTCTTCCGGTTAAATTCATGTTCCAAATTAAGGTCTTTAATTTGCTATAAAATCCTTAGGCCCCTGATACGGCATGACAGACTCCCAGACTCGTAAATAGGAGGTCATAGGCTATTATTTTGCACAGCTTTCATGACTATAGTCCCCCTGTTGAATGGGACTGTCACCGAGTCGCTTTAGACGGGTTTTCCCTGAGGTCTGGAAGGTTGCGGGGGTGAGAGCGCTCCCTAAGGTCCCACGGCCGCGGTCCCCGGGTGATTAGGATTACAGGACCATTTCGGTATTGCCATGCTAATCAAAGGTTTTGGAGAAGATGGTGCACAGGCAGATGATGAGGTACCTTTAGTCGAATGGGCGTGTCAACCGTCTTCAGTCGGGATTTAGAGAGTGCCATAGTACGCAGGCTGCGCTACTCAAGGTGGTGGAAGATATTCGTATGGCGATCGACTGCGGGGACAATAGTGGTTCAATTCGATTTTAGCGGGGCATTCGATCGGGTAAATCATGGGATTCTACTACGGAAAGCGGCCGGTTTGGGGTTCTCGAGCAGCGTCTTGCGCTGGGTGGTCTCGTACCTTGGGAGGCGGAGCCAGGTGTTGGAGGATCTGGGGAGTCGTCTTCGCTCATGCTTAAGCTAGACGGCGTGCCGCAGGGAGCTGTCTTGGGACCTGATTTCCTTTCTGATATGTTTTCTGACGTTCCCGCTTGCTTGAGACACTGCGAATACCATCTTTTCGCTGATGACCTTTGTCATAATATTACTCGTGCAGACTGGCTGATCTGGCAGAGGGGATCTTGCGAGTGAATGATCGTATGACCGCAGCGTATTCATGGTCGATTGGTATGCCACCTAACATAGAAAAGACCCGAGCTATTGTCTGCGGGTTCGTTCGTGAGCCTTATCTATTCGGCTGTACCGCCACCTGTTCTAAGCTTGGCGGGCCAAGACATTCCCCTTTCGGAGAATATGAGAGTCTTAGGGGTCACGATAGATTCGTGCCTTTATTGGAAAAGCCATTGTCTGGGGGTGGTACGTGGGGTCTTCCGCACACTAGGGCAGCTTAAGGCGGCTCAGGACTGCTTGCCTCGTGGACTACGGGGGCATCTTGTTAGGTCGCTAGTTTTTCCGGCGTTCGATTATTGTTCGACGCTTTTTGTGGGACAGTCCCAAGAAAATGACCTGATGATGTACCGGGCTATGAATGCATGCATGCGGTTCATTCTTGATCTCCCCTATGACTGTCACATGACGCCCTACTACTCCCAGCTTAAGCCTGCTGTATGGAGAAAATTAATTTTCGGGTGTTTCTTGTACAAATTGTTGCTCACGGGCTGTCCGAATTATTTGAGGGACATGATCTCCTTTAATTCGCCCTTGGCGGGTGTTCGAGGTAGGACTAGGCTGATGGTGATTCCGGCCCATTGAACGTCCGCCTTCGCCCACGGGTTTATTATTCAGTCCGCCGCCGGGCTCTGGAATGCGATACCCTGAGAGATTAGGTCAATCAAAACGTTTCCGGTGTTCCGCAAGAAGTTGTTTTTTCTTGCGCCTCCCACTACTCTGACTGGTCTGTACGTAATCTTGGTGATCTTTACTGGTACCCTCTTTCAATCTCCAACTCATATGATTGGTCTTTATTTTATTTATTTTTTTCTCCCTCTTTCTCTTCTCGTTCTTTCTCGCTATATTTTTCTGGGCAATCGTTGTATATTTATCTAATTCTATTTTATTTTTCATTCCTTCATCTCCTTTATTTCAGTTCAATTTATTCACACTCTTGCTCTCTTTTCATGAAGACTTTGAGTACCTTGGACACTGAATAAGCCAGAAGATGGTAGCATTTTTCATTCTTAGCAGTTCATTTTAATGCATGCCCTTTGTTTTAAGTATATATTTCTCTTTTTTATAAGTTTAGTTTTCTTTTTTTGGTTTTCTCTCTTCTTCCTATTCTTAATTTATTTGATAACTTGACTATTGTGTTATTTTGCGCTGCAACAAAATTGTTGTGGTTCTGTGCCTTCTTCTTCTATTTTAATTGCGACAATTTTATCCGACACATTCAGCGTGGAAAAGTCAAAATGAGGCCGTTACGACTTACGAGAGAGTTTTACGTGCGTGCATGCATATCTTTCCCGTCGTTTTGTGTTGTTCGATATTGTTTTTATTTTCATCTCTCATTGTTGTTGTTATTATTGGTTATGGTTGGCATGAGACTAGTTTCAGGTCCATGATCTTCCGGTTAATTCTTTTCCCTCTGTGCAGTTTGACTGGTCACTGACAGCAAGTGCCCCTTGCAGGCGATCATTTTCGTATTCAGCAACATAAAACCTGTAGCATAAGACCATTTTGCAGACTTCGTTCTTCCGATTAATTAATATCCCTGATTTATGGAGTTTGACTGGCCACCAAGAGCAAAAGTCGAGGGCAGACGCCGGCGGACGATCATATTCGTAATAAGCTCCATAAAACCTTTCGAATGAGACCAGTTTCAGGACTATGTTCTTCCGGTTAAATTCATGTTCCAAATTAAGGTCTTTAATTTGCTATAAAATCCTTAGGCCCCTGATACGGCATGACAGACTCCCAGACTCGTAAATAGGAGGTCATAGGCTATTATTTTGCACAGCTTTCATGACTATAGTCCCCCTGTTGAATGGGACTGTCACCAGCTCTCGCTCAATTAGTTAGCGCGGGTGGTGAGTCGGCTATGTGGACATCAACCGTACTGCTTTTGACAGTAAACAGTACTTCTTTTGACAGTACACCGTATTGCTTCTCATTGGACACCGAACTGTTTTTGACAGTGCACAGTCAGGGTTGCCACAGAATGGGGAAACCGGGAAAAGCCAGGGAATTTCAAAGTGGTCAAGGAAATCGGAGAAAAGCTAGAGAATTTCTTAATTTTGGCACCAAAGTCAAAGGAGAAAAATGAATGGACAGCTTCTATATCCTAAACTCCTTTTACCGGTTGTCCCTCTGTGAATGCTCCGCGCCAAACTTTCAGAACTAAGTACAACCAAAATACTTTGCAGTCTCCTTTAATACGTCGAATGCATTTCGGGCACAACTTTGACCCCTCATCAGCAACTGACACCTTCTACTGCAAGTAACACAACTCACCGACCGAAGTAACACAAGTTTCAGCTGCCCTCCCCTAGAATCGAAATCGCAGGCTAATTGGGGAAGCTGCCTCAACAGAAATCAAACAGAAGTCGCCAAAATTATCGCAGGTCGCTGTCTCTGCAATAAACCAATTACTACGATTTCGCTCAGTGAAACACCAATGTCGCGTTTTTTTGTGTGTGATGAAACCCAATTCGCGGGGTGGCCTCATAAACCACTTTTGCGGTTTGCGCACTAAAAACCCTTTTATTCTCGGAACTCTGCTTTACTCAAAAATAAATTTCTCATATTTCGATCCCTATAATACACAACTTTTCCTGATTTTCCTCGGGTTTACAAAACGTCAATTTCGTGGATTTTTGTTGCCAGCAAACCAATTTTGTGGGGTGGCCAAATTCCAAGACGACATCACTGATTATTTGCAATAAAAACCGATTTTACCCGGTTTATTGACTCACAAAAAAAAAACAGTTTCTCGGATTTCATCCCTTATCAAAAAACAATTTCGCGGATTTCTCTTGCTGGAAGGTCAATCTCATTAAAAAACTAATTTCCTGGGTTATTCAAAGTAAAAAACATTTTCGCTGGTTGGGGTCACTAAATAACTTTTCTTTCTTTCTTCAATTTTTGGATTTCTTCGTGCTTTTGCTTTTTAAAACGATAATTTCACGGGTTTTTACTCGGTAGAAATTCAACTTTCCTGTACCATGAACGTGTGTGAAGTCTGAACTTTTTTCTCGGATTTCATCCCTTACTAAAAAAAAACAAAAAAAAAAACACGATTTCGCAGATTTATCTTGTACCAGGCAGACCAGACTTATGGTGGGGAGGAGATGCCAGCGTTTTCAGTCTCAGTCCCTTTTCTATACCAAGAGCTGGTTACACGCTTGTTGCGAGGACTGTAATTTGGCAGGCTACATATAGGCCCGTGAAATCTCTATGAGCTTCCTTAGTCTCTGAGTGAACCAAAAATATAATTTTCACGTGTTAACGTGAAGTCATGTTACATAATGGCTCTTTCACAATTTTAGCCCCGACGTTGCCTCCAGAAACCGGGAAATAGGCGTTTTACTGATTTTAGCTGTCAGTTAGCGCATTTTGTTTTTTCATGTTTTTCATTCTTAGCCACGAATAAGCGCATTTTATTAATTTTAGCCGTGAAGTTGCCTCCGGAAACTGCGGATTGGCGTTTTCTCAACTGCATCAACGATTGAGCACATTTTCTCAATTTTAGTCGTGAATCAGCGCTTTTTCCCCAATTTTAGCAGCAAGTGATCTACTTCTTAGTTTTAGCCGCGAATTAGCAGTTTTACCCACGAATGAGCGCTTTTTGCCAATTTGATCTGCGGATTAGCGTTTTTCCCTAATTTTGCAGCGAAATTGCGTTCTTCAATTTCAAAAGCAAATTAGCGATTTTGTAACACTTCCAGCTATTGATGAATTATCAATTTGACCGACGAAGTTGCTTCGAATGATGGCTTTTTTTCCAATTCTAGCCGTGAACCAGCGCTTTTTTTCTATTTTTGCCGCAAACTAGCACTTTTCCTCAAATTTATCACCGAATTACCGCTCTATCCCAATTTTAGCGTTTTACGCATTAGCCGTGAACAAAGTCATATAGTCTATTTGACTTTGGCCGTGAAGTAGCGATTTCGTCACTTTCAGCCCTTGAATCAGCACTTTTTCTTAATAGGCCACGAAGTTCCCTTTAGTAACCGCGATTTAGCGTTTTCCCAATTTTAGAAAAGCGAGTGGTCATTGTTTTCAGCAGTTTTTTTTAGCCGTGAATCCACTCATGCTGTCACTTTTAACCCTGAATCAGCGCACTTTCTCAATTTTAACTTAGCGATTTTTTTCTACTTGAGCTAAGAATTAAGTTGCCTTAAGAAAATGTGAATTGGTGTTTCCCCCCATTTTTAACGGGGAATGATGACTTTTTCTCCACTTTAGCCGCGAATTAGTGCTTTTTCATGATTATAGGCGCAGACTTTCCCTAGAACAGCCAACACATTAGCGTTTTTTTCTGAATTTTACACGTAAAAGGACCTCGTTACACTTCGAATTAGCGAGTTTTATCAATTTTGATCAGAATGGTGCATCGAGAAAGCGTTGGTTAGCGCATTTTCTCAACTTTAGCTACGAATGAATGAGCGCTTTTTCGCAATTTTGGCCACAAATATTGACGCTTTTTCTAAAATTTTAGCCGCGCTCTAGCCCCCAGGACCAGTACATTTGGCCACCATCTCAATTTTGACCTATTAATGATGCTCAGTAACTGAAGGTTAGCGTTGAGAAAAATCGCCCAAAACTAGTGACAAGGCAAAATTGGTCATTGTCGGCGCTGATGATTTTGACTGGGACTGGAAAAAATTGCCAATTAGACCCTACGACAAAAATTACCCAAATTCCGATTCAAGTCAGAATCGTGGGCTTCATCTAATATTCAGCTATGCAGGGTGTAACGGAAATAAACGGCATATATGAAATGGGTAATTCTAGGCCACATTTGGAACCAAAATGACCCTTTGGTTCATGGGGCATCATTAACGGTTTAGGAGATAATCGAGTTTGTCTTAATAAGCGATGCACCCGGGGTTTTCGCGACTAAATCTGCCGTATCTCATGAAATAATGGTATCACTGAAATTTCAAGACCACTGGAAAGAGCACTAAATTCTCTGAGGGAATGTGTATTTGTGTCCCTTGATCGATCAATATTTATGCGGTCTAGTATAACTGAGTAGTCACTCGACCAGACTTTCACAGACAGTTGTCAATCCGTACGCGCAGCCCTCGTAGGAAGTGTAAAAAATTTGGGGAAATGCCGTTCGACAGCTTCCAAATGGCTGGGGGTTTTGGATGATTGTTTTTTTCTACGATACAGACCCAAGCGTGCGAAAATTGGCCCACAATTTTCCGTTTTATCAGGGTCCCCCCTCCCCGTTTTTGGGATATTTTAAGGTTTTAGAGCGTTGATTGGCGATTAAATTTTAGAAAAAGCGTTGATACAGGGTTAAAATTCAGGAAAGGAGCTCATTTGTCGGCATAATTGAGAAAAAACGCTAATTCACAATTAACGGAGGAGAGGACCTTACAGGTTACATGGCAGAAATTGAGGAAAATTGGTTATACGCTGTTCTTGGGGCTAAAACTGAGAGGAAACATTAACTCGCGGCAAACATTGAGACAAAGCGTTAAATCGAGCGCCAAAAAAGTGAGAGAATGCTCTCATTTGCGGCTACAATTGATAAAACCCCCTAATTTGCTAAAATTGAAGGCCAAACACTAATTTGTGGTGTCTGACGGCTACTTCGCGACTGAAATTGAAAAAAAAAAATCGCTCATCGCCATTTTTCTAAATTAGGCAACTACAGTTAAGAAATTGAGCAAATAGGCTATTCTAGCGACTAAGACTTTGGAAAAAGCGCAAATTCGCTGTTGTTCATTGTAACTTCCAGGGCACTATGAGAAAAAAAGCTAATTTGCGGTTCACGGAGGACTTTAAATCGCTAAATTTGGGGAGAAGCGCAGATGAGCTGTCCGAGAAATCCTCGGCTAAAATTGAGAAAAGGGGCGGCGAATTCGTGGCTGTACTGAGAGAAATTGCTCTTTGCTACTCAAATTGATAAAAGGTACTTAATTGTGGCAAAAATTGGGAACGAACTCAAAACCGTGGTTTTTGAAGGCAATATCGCTGCTAAAATCAATCAGTGGAAAAACTTCCTCATTTTGCAAGCTTTCCAACGATGTGTAAAAGTTTAGGTACCCTTACAGAATTTTTCCGTTGAAATACCTATAAGTAAAAAACTTGAAAAATCCCAGCCAGAAAACGAGGAATTCAACCATTTTTACAGTACCATTATAACCGAAGGAACTATTGTTTTCTTATTTTATTTATTTTTTTGACTTAATTATTTCTCTTTTATCTTTTTAATTAATAATTTAAGCTCGATTCGTGAACTCATCCCCCCCTCCCCCTAGAATAATTACGTAGGCACTCATATGAGTGGGGGTGGGAGTCTCTTTCGGAGGGGAGAGGAACTTAAATTATTGACTAAGAAGATGAAAGATGAATAATTGAGTCACAAACAAAATAAAAGAAGAAAAAAATGTCTCCTTGTGTAATAAAATATTGTCGAAGAAATGCATGAATTCACGTTTCCTGGCTGGATTTTTCAAGTTTATTGCCCATATCTCAACGGAAAAACGCTGTAACTATGAACCTTTGCATATCGGTTAAAAGCTTACAAAATGAGGAAGTTTTTCCACTGATTTCAAATTTTTTCTTCCCAATGGCGAAGAGGTGAAAATCGCTTCGGAAAAATGTATGGAAATGTGAGTCACCAGTTTATTTTGTAAATAGGCTGCTCTCATGATTGGTACGAAAGTAATTTTCACCCGTAAGTGGACACATTTTAAAGAAAATTTTATGCTATTTCCAACGAGCTGATTAGTTTTGGGCTAATACCATTTTATGAGCGTATGGCAAGCATTTAAGTGGGAAAAAAGGGAATTCATGAAAAAATCATAAAATGTGTGATATGTCGGAAACAAAGCGGAATTCCCAATAACTGGTTTTCTTCTGTCCAGCTAATTCATGAACACCCTGTACAGAAGAGTAAGCGCATTCGCCTTATTTGATCATTTCACACAAAGGTGTTTAAGGGATTTTTAAACATATTCAAAGCGTCTGCTAATGGTGTAGCACAATGCTTCCTCGAGTAACGTATCTCCGTTGAACAGGGCCGGATCTTTTAGGTGGGGGGAGGGGTAGGAGGGGCATTTTCTCCAAGGCAGCACTCGCCTGGGGCAGCAATTGAGCCTTTAATAAGAAGACAAAAATCAGCCAAAATTAGCATAGATAATTCGAGAACAAAATTTTGGCTAATCGTGCACGTCAAGTGTGCACTGTACACTGCCCCCCTGGAGCCCCTCATATAGGGCCGATTTAATCCAACATGAAATGGGAGCATCTATAGTCTATCCTACGTTTATCATGAATACTTCGTGAATATGAGTTGCCTCTTCTAGGAGATATGTGCGTTATTCGTGAGAAGTGTGCATTGACCCTCCCCCCACTGGCGCCCCTCCAATTGGACCGATTTTATTCCAATTCAAATGGGACCATATTTGGCTCAACCAATGTTCATCATGAATATTTCATCAAGGTCGGTTGCCTTTCTCAGGAGATCGTGTAACGTTAGCTTCGCCAGACATGTTCAAATCATCCAAGTCCCCCCCCCCCATATTTTGCAATTTCGTTGCCTTTTTTAGAAGATGTGTGCGTTGGTGGGAAGTCCAACCCCCCCCCCCTTCTGGAGCCTCTCACATTGGACCGATTGAATTCAAATTTAAATTGAAACTTCTATAGTCTAACCTACATTTATCATGAATGTTTCATCAAGCTTGGTTGCCTATTCTAGGAGATATGAGCGTTGGTCAGAAGTGTACACTGCCCCCCTGGAGCCCCTCCTATTGGACCCATATACTCCCATATGGATATTTGGCTCAACCAATGTTCATCATGAATATTTCATCAGGTCGGTTGCCTTTCTCAGGAGATCGTGTAACGTAGCTTCGCCAGACATGTTCAAATCATCCAAGTCCCCCCCCCCCATTTTTTTGCAATTTCATCCTACCGCGTCTACTCAGTGTCCCATCCGATTTTTCTGGCATTGAGATATTCCGGTAACGGAGCATCCAAATAGTAAAAAATAACCCTCGCCAGACATCTTCAGTTGATCCGATTTCGGGGCACAAATTTTGCACACTTCGAAAGCTGTCGTCCTTCTATGTCCCACTGAAATTGTCTGGCGTTTGTTACTAAGGAAACCTCTCTAGGCGTGTAATAGAGTTACCAAAACGCCAGACACGATCAAATGATCCGAAAAACGATTTTTTTTTTTTGCATACGGCAAGACGCCCATCTCGGCCTTGTCCCGCTAAAAATTTCTGGCGACGATACAGGCACATTTGCTAGTGACCATGTAACGTCGTGATGATGGTTTCAAGCGCGATCAGATGATACGGATTTTTCATATGGTGGGCTCCCGGACTATAGCCTAACCTACGTGTATCTCGAAAATTTCATCAAAATCGGTTGGCTACTTTAGGAGATATGCGCGTCGGTATAAAGTGGACAGACACACAGGCAGACACGGAACCAAAGTTGTTCAGAAAGCTCTGAAATGCAAAAAGCAAGTGGAATTTTTGAAATCGGAGACAAACAATTTTTTCATCTCGAGGAACGATCACATAGCTTCACGTACCTTCTGTATTCGAGGAAGCAAAAATGCTTTTGCCTTCGAAATCTTGTGGAGAGAGACGGTAAGGTGAGTTGTAGATCCTAGTCACATTGTGCTTGATCTTGCAATTATGCTTCACTTGAAATAAAATGTCTCTTTCGGGCTTACATATTTTGCGGTGGAACTAGTTCCGGACCATGCATTTCGGTTTTTTTATTTTAAAATAGCCTTCACAAAATTAACGGCAAGGCTAACCTAATGTTGTGTCTTCGAATCGCTATCGCTGGAATGCGGAGAGCGAGCACATTTCTATCAATGATCAAATATGGCGTACGCGCACACCTGTGTTTATAGATTCTCTACATGAACACCCGAAATTTCCAATAATTGTATTGCTTTTATGAAATGCTTTTGCGACCTGTGACCCACCTCCGCTATCCAAGGAAATCAATACTTTTGTTCTATTGATAGTAAGGGATCCATTAAGGCCCGTTCACAAGCTCTGTGCTATGCGTATGTGGAGTCTTTGCAACCAATCAGATTAGTTCCCTCGAAAAATGAAGCATTTTCATAGGTTACGAAGACTCCACAGACGCATAACATAGAGCTTGTGAATGGGGCTTTAATACCTCAAATGATGGCAATTAAAGCAATAGAACCACTACTCAAAGGATAATTCTACTTCAAACACAATATTCATCAAGAAACGGGATAGCATTGAAAGAAAAGTTTGTGCGATAAGACTGAAACCCGTCCATATGCTCAAACTTATCGTCAGTTTTGCATGTTCACAATGCTCGGTACCGTCAGTCTTTATGAGTTTTGTCATGCCAATTTTTGTTCATGAAAGACTGACGACTTCTCGTCCACACGTAACGACAAGTTTGACAAACCTGGCATGATCATGCAAGACTGACGATAAAACTGCACGTGTAGACCGGGCTTAACACAAAAACGAACAATCAAACATACAGCAATAATCAACCTTCTTGTTGCAGTGTTTGCGTCTGAAATCAGCCTCGATTATCCTACATTATCGTCGCTTCTTCGGGGGGAAAAATCACTTCACGCTCCATCCGTGTCTTCTGGGAACTTCTGATTGTTGGCCTCTACTTAGCCGTTCAGACCTTCACATTGCTGTTCTCTCTCATTTTCTCTACACCTGAGCGAACCCGAGAGTCAACTCATCTCGTCGCATCCATCAGCAGCAATCTTAATACCGTAAACATCCGGGCGTGAATGTAAGTTGCTTGTTCGATTCCCTCGTGATATACCGTTTCATCCGGATTTTCTTTTCTTCGCTCTTTGCGTTTCTTGCGGTTTTGGTACGCGTTACTCCGGGAAAAAATAACGCGCGAATTCCGTTCTATTTCTATTTTATTTTATTTTTTGTTTTTGTTTTTTTTTTAACTTGCTCTTCCTTCAAAATTGTCGTCGGGCCGCGGTGTCTCTGTAAAAATGTGGTCTGCAAACTGTCGCAGAAATTTATTTTTTAACGCGGGTCGTTGCCGTCGCGTGGACCGCGGAAAAAGCTTGAATCTTCGCTTGAAAATGTTGCTGAGATCAAGTGTTACTTAATTTTCCCCCTTTCCACTACGCACACACACAAAAAAAAGGTCTGGCATAACACGCCTTCCTTTTTTTGTATTGATTTCTTAAAATTCCCATTTCAAGTAATTCTCGGGCGATACATTCATGGCGGTCATTCGGTTTTAAAATAATTCGGTCGGTGGGGATTACAACTTCAGAAGAGGTATGAATTTGTTCACCTTAAAACAAGTTATTTTATGTCTATTATTATCAATACTTGTTTGTTTTTCTTACATTTATCGTCTATTATTATCGTCGTTAATGGGACTTGAAAGGAACTCAACTACTAGAAAAATATGTCCTACAACGTCCTAGGAAGCCGAACGGAGTTTTTTTTTTCAGCAAACATTGGCAGAAGCATTCGACATTGTACTGTTGGTTGACCCAATGAGAAACAAATGACAATCCATAAATTAACATCTGATGGCTCTCGCTCCCGTCCTTGGAAAAAGTGACAATTATATACGGATCTACACGAAGAACTGACCTAAAGAGCATGCGATTGTAAAACTAAGAAAACCCTAGGAGAAAGTAAAGAATCTAAGAGAACTTGCTGTTGTCGAAACTTTAACGAGACGCTCATCAGCCTAAAAGATGTTGAGCCTACGCAGACGCCAGGAGTCATTGTCGCTATCTTCCCTCGACATTAGTGTACATCTCAATACACATTATTGCATAATTCTCAAATTATACATTTGTTTGATTCTTAGCCGCCTAGTCTGGAAATGATTTTTTCTGTCTTTTGGGATATGGACTGTATAATCATTTTATCAATTTTTTGTTTTTTTTACAATTTATTCCAGATGTCTTCTCGTAGGAGAGATCGTTCGAGATCTCGAGAGAAGTCAAGAGAAAGGTCGCCTAGGGCTCGTCTCCGTATGGATGCCTATCAGGCTCGTAATGGTGGTAGATCAAAGGGTTAGCTTTTTCCTTCTTCCCGGTTCAAAATAACAAGGAGAACGCTCATTTGAACGGTGTTGAATTATTCATTTCAGGTACTCCTCCCCGGTCTCGTGAAATTGACAGCGTCATGAAAAGAGCACGAAGAAGCGACAGTCAGAGCACTTACTGGAATAAAAAACTACTCGAAGTTGAGGAAAAAGACCCGAACAGGTGGATTTCTTGGTTATGTTAATTAGTTTGATGGTAGACCGTTGTTAAATGTAATTTGTTGACGTTCTGGTGTAAGATGGAGGCACAGCGGATACAAAGAATTATATCATAGGACAGGATCATCGAAATCTAACTCCGATTCGGTGTCGCGTTCTAGATCCCGGTCGAAATCACAGTCAAATTCAACGTCGCGTTCACTTGCTAGAGTCGGTTCACCAAGGCGAGGAGGAGTTGGCGTTGGACGAGCGAGGACGCCTCAGCGAGACCTAGGGGGAAGGGTTCGTTCTCCTGGACCGGGCACACGTGGTGGTCGTTCTCCTAGAATCCGTTCACCCAGGTATTTTCAAAGAAGCGCGATTGATAGTCGTGAGTGGCTTTTTTAAAAACAAAAATTCTGTAAATCGTAGAACGCCAAGTCGTACGCGAGAGAGATCCCTTCGACGAGACACCGGTGGACATTCGATTCAAAGGGAATCGAGCTTGAATCGACGGGGTAAACCAATTCGTACTCGGTCTCCGCGCGGAGGCGAGAGGGTGAGAAGTCGATCGCCCAGGAGCATGAGGAAACCCCGTTCACCCGGTCCAAGATCGCCTCCTCCCAAAAAAGCGGCACGAGTCAACGTTAGTTCCCCCCCCCCCCACATTTCAAAAGTCATCTGAATTTCAAGCGATGATTTTTTTTCCACTACAGCGATCAAAGAGCTACTCTTCAGAGACAAGCAGCAGCTGCTGCTCTAACGAGTCCTGTTCAGTTTGTTCACCTCCTCATAAGGGCGCCTCCAAAGAAAGAGAAATTCCAATCAAGGAAAAACCAAGGGAGTTGCCTAAAATGAGAGAAGTGAAAAAAGAACCCACTGGGAGCCGTGCAAGGCCAATACCACGGACGCCGCCTGAGAGATCGAGGTGAAATTAATCAATCAGATAACAAACATCACGATTACCCAGATTCCCCATGCACTTGAACCTGACCCGACCCATAACGCAAAAAACCACGAAAACTTATTATTCTCTTTATATTTAAATTTCGAATTCAATTTTTAACGGGAAGTATTGGCAGATTTCCAAACTGATAATAAGAAACAAATATTGATTTTTAGACCAAATTTGGTTGCCCTAAGTCAAAAATTGCGACCGTGATCGTGCTAACAAGCGAGGGGCTATATATATATATATATCAAATCGAACCGACCTCGGATTCGTGTTCTAGGGGTTCTGAAACGTGAAAAAAAAGTATCACAACCCATATGTGCGACCATCAGGGCGAGACCAATAGTGCATTTTTTGAATGAAATGCACTAAAAAAAACTCGTTACCGAACCCAAACATTTTACACATGGGTTTATTATTCATGAATGTAGCCAAATCCGGCTTGAAATTACATGAAAATCGACACCCCACACCCCTAGGATCTCAAAACCTTTGAAAACCCTCATTTTGGACTCGCTTTTGGCCCATAAAAATCCAGGGAGTTAGTTGATCAAACTGATCAGCTGTTAGGACCAACTAGATCGCAAATGGAGATTACGTGCGAAAGAACTAGTTTTTTCAAGCAATCCTAGGGCAAGATATGGCCCAGACGGCGTACAGCGTACGGCGGACGGACATTCCAGAAATGGAATCTAGGCATGTTAGAACGTACACAGAAGAAGTTTGAGGGTGGGTTGTAAAACTTTTTAAAAATGCCAAACAAACGATTTTACGTTGAGTTATGCCACTTAACAAACGATTTCGTTCATGGGTCGGGGAGCGCGGCTAGCCTTACCAAAGTTTGTTTGTTATTCAAAGTACTTGGAAGGCTAAACAAACGAAAATTTTGACAAAAAAAACGTAAACACACGAGTAGGACCGTTTTCGTCGTTTTTTGCGTTATGGGTCGGGTCGGGTTCATGCCCCTTGTCCAATGATAACAAATGGTTAAGAATTGTGAATGGAAACATGTCTTTTAATGCACGAACTTTACCAGAAACATAATTATCGCTGCTCGGTATGGAAGTTGGCTCGTAACAGCCGCATTATCTTGTGTAATTTACAGGTCTAGATCGTTCTCAGTTCCAAGATCCAAACCAATTGAAAAGAAGAAAAAGAAAAAGGAAAAACCATTTAAAGTAATAAAAAGCAGGTAAAAAACTAATGAATCAACGAAAATTCACCGTAATTTTACCGTTCATAGCTCGGAAGACCACCGTTCATTAAAGTCGAATCCGACTCGGAATCAAGTAGCGGGCGTGGAAGCACCGTCGGCATCGTGAGCAGTATATCAGGACCAAAATTGAGTCTGTCCGAAAGATTCGGTCGCATGGCTCAGTGGTCAACGGACCGTGACATGGAGCATCGTAACCTGAGGATAACAGCCGGAGACCGACTCACTGTGGAAATGGACAGTCCTCCATCTCCGCTCTATCCACCGTACGTTTTTCGGCATCCTCCCCTCGTTGGGGGAAAAAAAATCACCGCGGTTTGTATTTTTTTTTTTTTTTTTTTTTTTACAGAAGCCTCTCGTCACTCGCTGATCTGGGATCCTGGGATGATGTTCGCGTCCGGTACGCGTACTACAAGGAACGAGGCTACTTGAAAGATCTCACTCTTCAGGATTATATTAAATGGGAACAGTGGTGGTACAAGTACCAAGACTGGCTGGAAAGTGATTGGTAATTGACAACTTAGTCCAATTCTTACGCGTTAGCGCAAATTTCAAGTGTTTGCCTCTTCTTCAACTACAGTTATTACAGGAGAAGACTTTGATCATGAAAACGGCAACTCTGCTTCATCTATTTCTCGATAGTAATAATCGAAATTAACTTTGGAATGGTAAGCAAGAATAAGGAATGAAATTTTTATCGTATAAAGAAGAATAAATTTTAATTTTAATTTTAGTATGTACGTATCATGTATGTACAACATTAATTCTTAGATCTGCTTTGTGTTATTAATGATTAAATTTCTCTGGAAGAGTCATCATTCGATGAGGGAAATACTAGTATTGTATAAAGCCGCTAATTTCTCGACCCCAGAGCGACCTATCGAGGTCCGATTGGGTCGAGGCTCTTTTTCGCGGGCTTCATGGCTGTTGGCCATGTCACGCCATAGCAAACACACTTGTGGGATGGTTTTTTTGTAATGAGCGTTCGCATACTATACTAGAACCCTTGGTTGCAGAGTTGCCAGATATACTCCATGGAAGAAAACACCACCACGCGAGTTAAGGTCCTTCATGAACACCCCCCCCCCCACATCCCCGCTGCCTTGGGGAGCCCAGGGTCCATTGAAGAGCTTCCTATAGCAGTCATGTTTGCTTCAGCTCTTCGCCCTGAGAACCATAAATTTCTTCCCCTAAACTTTTGCCCATCAAAACATTTTCTGTGAGTGACTATCCCACCAGTATTGAACATTTTTCTACGAAGACACTGCGACTAGCATCCGCAACACAACACCCCCAAATTAGTCTTTTCAAGAACCTAAACAGGGAAAATGGTTTTCTAGGTAAATAAATTAGTAAATACCTGAAATTAGTAATTTCGCGAAATTGAGACGTGAAACTCGCAATAACGCGAATAATCAGCCTGGAAAAATTCCAATGGGGAACTTGCATGAATCTCAGATTGGGAAGAAAAGCATTCCGGTGTTTTGACCCGTGAACTGAAGGATAACAACGGAAGTTGCAACCCGATTGGTGTGTTTTAAGATTTTTAAAAAAGGTTCAAAGTTCTTCTGGAGGGGATGGATGGTGCGAGGGGAAATGACGTAAATCCTTACTTGTAAAGCATTTGAGGGAACTCTGAAATTGTTTGTTTACAAATAACATGAAAAATTTCCCTCTAGTAAACGCGTCTAACCCCTCTCTTTCCCAAATCATCCATTTCAATAAATAAGTTTTGACGTAATCGAACCCCTACTCAAAATTTTTTAAAAATTCGCAAAAAAAAAAAAAACATCCTTGATTGATTTGTAAGTTTAATGTGAGGAATAGGCTTGTAGAAGAGCCCTCTTTAAGAAACACCAACTTTTGAAAAATGTGCAAGTTCCCCATTTCGTGGATATCTGTTTTAATTTTTTTTTCAAATTTGAAGACTGGGTACTGTCATGGCCGGCTTGCACGGGTTCCACGGTCACTAAGAAAGATGTAAAATAAATACCAGAAACTGACCATTTCGCGGGGATAAATACCGGAGACTAGCAGTGCCATTGATATAACTAGACCCGAACTGGCAATGACACAATTTTAGCCCTGCGTGGTGTACGTACTGCTTTAATGCTAATCAGCCATTATTGAAAGGGCAATATTGACGATTTCTGATTGTAGATTGTTTCATAGTGAAAGTTGTAAAAATGTTGAAAATGTAAATGTTGTAGATTGTTTCATAGCTGTATTTGTGCGCTCCACAACCGTACAGCGCAGGCGTTTCGGCCGCTTTCAGTGCCGAGTAGGCAGTGTCACAGCTAGCCGCAGGTATAACTAGCGAAATAAGGCAATAGATTCAGCGGCGTCTATCCCCCCCCCCCCTGATGACTGGACGCGAAATCCCCCCCCCCCTATTAAAGGGCTGTAGATGAAAAATTACCTGCAGTAAATAACAATGTTAATGAATGGCAGATATTTTCCTTGTTTCGCTAGTGCTATACACTTCTGAAGAAAACCATGAGATTTCATTGACTAATTCGAAAAATTGAATGAAATCTGATAATGTTCTAGATCTCTGTAGCACTAGCAAAACAAAGGGAGCGAATTGGCCCGTGGATGTATATAAAGGGGCGCTAAAGTGCACCCGGCTGCGACCACACGCGGTCTGACTCACTAGCTCTGTCTCTTGGAGTATACAGGGTGACTGGTACTTGGATGAGGAAAATGAGAGGGGTGATTGTACACCCAAAATGCATCAAAAAATGCCCTATGATCATGGGTTCAATTTCCATTCCTAGTCGAGATAATCGATTTTTTCACGTTTTTCAGCACAACACGGGATTTTACAACAAAAACAGCTTTAACTTGGGACATAAGCACACTTTTTTCTGTGGGATCAAACCCATTTTGTCTAAGGGTAGGGAAAGATTCTTGGAGTAAACTGGAAAGATATCAAGATATTTTCAAAAATGTCCATTTTTCACCACCGTTCAAAGCAAGACTACAATAGCAACGTTGATCCCAGCGCCTGGCAAATTCCTCTAAAACTGGATGGAGTTACTTAATTTAATAATTCATGGTTAGTTTATTCCTGTCCTTCGCAATTTTTTGAGAAAAATCAGCACTAGCAATGCAGCACTAGTGAAAAAATGATATTAACAAAAAAAAAGCTAATTCTGGTTAAAATTGGTCAAAAATGGTAAATTCACAACTGAAATGACGAAAAATCGTCCATTCGCCTTTAAAAAAGAGAATATATGATAATTCGCTGCAAAATGAGCCGAAAACGCTATTTCACATCTGAAATCGAGAAAAATCGCTAATTCGCGGATAAAGTTGAGGAAAACCACGAATTGTGCTCCATTTCCACACCTTATTTGCCATTTAGCGCTTATGCCAAGTTCAAGCCGCGATTTTCTCAATTTTTGCCGCGAATGTGTGCTTTTTGACAACTTTACCCGCATATTGGCGTTTTTTTTTTTCAA
Source organism: Corythucha ciliata (assembly GCA_038030265.1). Classification (NCBI taxonomy): domain Eukaryota; kingdom Metazoa; phylum Arthropoda; class Insecta; order Hemiptera; family Tingidae; genus Corythucha; species Corythucha ciliata. The sequence goes on from CM075943.1 coordinate 18,046,882, forward strand.
TTTTGACCGCGTGTAACGTTTTTCCCAATTTCAACCGCGGATTACTCGTTTTGTCCCCCCCCCTAATTTGCGCTTTTTCTAAACATTAGTACCAAAATAGCGTGTATATTCTGTTAATTAGCGATTATTTTTGTTTACGACGAGTTGGCGTTTTCCGTTCAGTTGCAAATTAGCTGTTTTTTTTTTTTGCAGGAAATTACCACTTTTCTCAGTTTGAGCTGAAAATAGTCGTTTTTCCCAAGTGCTTTCCTGAATATTAGCCGCAAAATAGCGGTTTTTCTACATTTTTCGCGAAAATTAATACTTTTTTGGTTCACCATACGCTAATCCCAGTTTTAGCCGCGCGTTAACGGGGTTTCTATCTATAGTCACAAATTGGCGTATTTTTAATTTTTGACCCAAATTGAAATTTTTCTCGTTTTGAACCGCGAGTTAGTGATTTTATTCAATTTTAGCCGCTAATTTTCTTAGTTTTAGAAGCTAATTATTTGTGTTTATTGGTGTTTTCTTGCAAATTGGCAATTTTTTCGTTTTTAACAGGTAATTAACACTTTTTCTCAATTTAGCGATGAAAATTAGTGCTAATCTTAATTTTAGCCAGGCCAATTTTATTGATTTTCTCAATATTGACGGCAAATGAGCGTTGTTTTTTTTTACATTTTAGTATCGCACTAGCAATTTTGTTTTACTTTTGACTATAGATTACCGCTTCCTCTCAGTTCAAGGCACAGGCCTTTTTTTGCTTATAGCCCTGAAATTTAGCCACAAGATTGATTTCAGAAGGCGCGAAGACGCGTATTTAAATTACAAATTTTTTAGCACAATGTATATCCGCGAATAGTGATTTTGCACAATTTTAGCCGCTAGTTAGCGCTTTTTTCAATTTTAGGTGCAGATTATCCATTTTTCCCCATTTTTAGCAATGAACTACTAGTCGCGTCAATGTACGCAATAAAAAGGAAAAATTTGCGTCCTGGACGGGTCGGAATGCGGTTTTTTGCATTAGCTTCCAAAAATTATTTGTAAAAAATTTACCTAATTTTCATTAGGGAGAAACCGGAAATTGCATTGCTGCAGCCAAAAGTACATTCAAAAAATGCATCATCTGGGAGGCCTTTTGGAAGGTAAGTGTCAGAACTGGCCCTGATCGGGTACTCGGGGGTTTTTCGAGGTCGCTGATCACGAATATGATGTTCAAATTGACTTCCGAACACCTAGTGCACCAGAACCTGACCGTAAACGTCACCTCCGTGCCTTTTCCTGACACAATCCAAAAAGGCCAACCGAAAATCATTATGGGGGTTTTTTGGGGCGCTGAATTCAAATATGGCTTCGGCGAACACCCCGCGGACACCTGATGGTGCGCGCCAACCTGGACGTGGCCGTCCTCTCCGCGAGAATTTTCCTAACAAGAGTGTGCCCCCACAATGATTTTTGGGTTGTTTTTGAAACTCTTGTCAGGAAAATTCTCGTAAAGGACGTCCACGTCCAGGTTGGGGCGCTCTAGGTGTCCGCGGGGTGTTCGCAATGCAATTTCCGGTTTCTCCTTAAAGAAAATTAGGTAAATTTTTCACGAATAATTTTTGGAAGCGAATGCAAAAAACCGCATTCCGACCCGTCCAGGACGCAAAGTTTTCCTTTTTATGGCGTTTTTTCGCGTATTTTGCCTCGACTATTCTAATTTTTCTGTATAGAGCTGAAAATGAGAGTTCTTCTTAATTGCGCTAATTGTTAGCGCTAGCGCTAATTTAGAAAAATCGCGAATTGGTGATTTTATTTGTATATCCGCTAATTGATATATTTCTCAACTTTATCCGCGAATTAGCGATTTTTCTAAATTTCAGATGTGAAATAGCGTCTTCTGCAGCGAATTATCATAATATATTCTCTTTTTTAAAGGCGAATGGGCGATTTTTCGCCATTTTTAACAAGAATTAGCATTTTTTTTGTTAATATCTTTTTTTCACTAGTGCTGCAGTGAATTAGTAGAGTGTTTTCCCAATTTTAGCCGTGGGCTCGGCGCAAAAACACTACTTTTGCGTTGATTTCTACATTTTAGCTGTAGAATGGCCTGCGACTGCGAATTAGAAGATCATTTCTTAATTTTAGTGGAAGCTGCATCGTAAGACCACGAATCAGCACTTTTTCGCAGTTATTAGCCACGCATATTAGAGCCTTTTCCAAAAGTTTTTGCCGCGTCAGCAGTGATAAAAAATTTTCTATTTGTCTCAATGTTATCCCCAAATTAAGTATTTTTTTCAAGTTTAAGGGCATTTTTGTATCCATGTTGATGGTCTTGAATTAGGGGGTTTTCTAAATCTTAGCCGCGGGCTTGGCGCGAGTCAGCGCGTTTTCTCAATTTTTACTGCAAAGTTACCTCCCAGATTCCAGAAGTCGCACATTTTTTTCAATCGAGCCTTCAGAAAAGCGCTTTCGTGGGCTGAATCGTGTATTCAGCCACATTCATCGCTCATTGCACGTTTTATTCTCCAGATCATATGGAGTGAAAATCGCCGAAAGGAGCCAAATCGCTGTCCAACCGTATACGAAAAATCCTTTTCATGTACCGACATCCATGAACATAGAATCTAAACCCCCCCCCCCCCCCAGAGCTACAAGTATACGAACGAAGGAGCACTAGTACCATAACGAAGAGCCCCATAAAATCTCCAAAAATGAGCGTTTCACGTAGAAATCAGGTTTCGCAGATTTTCTACGTACGTCCAGCTTTTTCCTTGGACTTCAGACCCAACGCAGTAGTTTACCAATGTGCGGGGGGGAGGCGGACCAAAATCGGTAATATTCGTGGCTATAGCTGCTAAAAAGCGCAGATTCATGGTCTCGCGATGAAACTTCCAGACTAAAATTAAGAAAAAAATCGCTGATTCGCGGTACATGGAGGCCATTCTACGAATAAATTGTGGAAATCAACGCAAAAGTGTTGTATTTGGGGAAACCCCGCGGTCAAAGTTGAGAAAACACGCTATAACATTGACAAATAAAAGACACTTTCCGGTTAAATTGGACAAAAATGGCAAATTCACAACTGAAATGGCGTAAAATCGCACATTCGCGTATGAAAAAGGGAATAGGATGCTGAATGGTCGCAAAATTAGCACAAAACGCTATTTCACAGCTGAAATTGGGAAAAATCTCTAATTTGCAATTCGCTAATATAAAGTTGTAGAAAAACTTTAATTCGCGTTTACAAAATGAAGAAAATCACTAATTCGCGACAAAAATTGAAAAAATTACCAATTAGCGCAGCCGAAATTAAGAAAAACGTCAATTTTCAGTTCAAATTGGGGAAAAGTGCTAATTCTCAGTTAAAAATGGAAAAAATTGTTAATTTGCAGCTTAAATTGAGTCAAACGCCAATTATTGGCAAAAGTAGGTAGGTAATGGACGGGTTGGAAACGCTACCACGCTGCTAAAATTTAGAAACATCACTAGTTCTCGAATTAAGTGTCGTGAAATTTGTAATTTAAAAAGGATTATTTTTTGACAGAAATGGATGGATAGATGTACATTTTTTGGTTTGAAAAAGGTTTGAACAAAAAAATTTACAATTACCATTTAAATTCGCACCTTCTGAAGGTATTATTGTGGTTAGCCACATGGCAAATTCATGCATGGCTATAGTGTAATGTTAAAAAATACGCTAATTCACGGCTAGAACTGCCGTGAAGCAATAATCAATACCTATAAAAGTTATATAAAATTGCTAATGCGGTGGTAAAATGTGAAAAACAGCTAATTTGCGGGTAATATTTAGAAAATAATATAATCAGCCTGCCCCCCTATTCTGTAACTCTTAACGCGTGCGTTAGCGAAATAAACAAGGCGAATAACTGAAAGTAATCAGCTGAGTAATTTTGCTAACGCACGCGTTATGAGTTAAAGAGTGGGGGGGGGGGCTGGTCAAAATTAAGAGAGAGGTTAATTTTAAGCCTAAAAATTGAGAAAATCGCTAATTCGCGGCTAAAAATGGAAAAAATCACCAATTTACAGCTAAAATTGCGCCAAAAGCCAATTTGTGACTGAAATTGAGAAAATTCGCTAATTCACAGGTTTGAAACGCTACGACGCGTCGCCACTACAACTTAAAAGTTTAGTTCCGACAGCAGCCTGTCGGGAAAAGTGCATTTCATTCATGCGACAATCGACTCAACCTCGTATGTTTGAATGATATCAATAAATTATGAATGCAATTTAGGCCGCTATGAAGATTTTAATTGCAAATAACTCCTCTTACAACATCCTCGCTTCCAATCGTATAGGCAACCCATCCGACTATGTTCACTGTGGTATGGTATACACTAATCATTTTCATCATTTTGTTCCCGCCGAGTTGGTGCCAAAAAAGGGCTTGCAGTAAATTTTTATGATTTTGACTTTCTACCACGGCCAAAATTTCATTCATAATTTATTGATATCATTCAAACTTATGAGGTTTGAGTCGATTGTCGCATGAATGAAATGCACTTTTCCCGACAGGCTGCTGTCGGAACAAAACTTTTTAGATTACGTTAATTTTCAGATAAGTTACATTAGGTTAAACGTTATGTCGCAATTTCATCATTACCAAGTGCCTGGGGTCGAATCTAAAATAAACTTTTTTTTAATTTTTTTTTTTTTTTTGTTCTCCCTTTTTGGCCTGCTTTAGGATTTTTCACTGGAGACTTATTAGGATGTAGGCAAATTAAATGAAATAGACTGCTCAAAATACAATGTCGATGGAATTTTTTGGTAATTGGATGGTCCAGTGAGGCATAGCATAGCAATAATTTAATAGCTCCCCTCCGCCGAGAACCCACCCGCCAAATCAACGGATTTGGTTCGCATGGGTTTCAATCGAAAGCGCATCCATTGCTTATTGCTCGAGTCAATTTGGGGGGCCATCCCAGCAACAGCCCGTTAAATAGCGAATTTTACAAGAATTCAACCCCCGCTTTCGCGCCCTTCCCGTGGACCGATTTGGCTGGATTACGAACTCGTCCGAGATATTCACGCTATTGATTTTTAGGCCAAATTTGATTGCCCTTAGTCAAAAATTGCGACCGTGATCGTGCTTACAAGAAAGGGCCATATATATGTATATATAGCAAATCGAACCGACCTCGGATTCGTGTTCTACAGGTTCTGAAATGTGAAAAAAATGTATCATGACCCCATATTTGCCACCATCAGGGCGAGACCAATAGTGCATTTTTTGACTGAAATGCACTAAAAAGCTCTAATTCGAGGTTGAAATTGAGAAAGATTCTAATTTGCGCCAAAAACTGAATATACGCCAATTTGCGGATTCTGAAGGCAACTTTTCAGGCTGAAATTGAAAAAAAGCGCCAATATATAGCAATAGGTGAAGAAACCGCTAATTCGCGAGTAAACTGAGAAAAATCGCTCGTACATTGCGTATGGTGAACCAAAACAAATGCTAATTCGTGAAAAGTCCCTTTATTTTGCTGCTAGTATTGAGGAAAACACTTAAGAGAAACGTTAATTTCTAGCTAAAACTGAGAAAAGTGCTAATACCCTGGTAAAAAAATTTTAAAAAACCGGTAATATGCTGCTAAAATTGAGGAAAACGCCAAAACTCGTGGATAATTAAGAAACACCGCTCACGGGCGCAAATTCATGGCTATGGGAGGGGGTGGGGCAAAACCGCTAATCTGCGGCTGAAATTGAGAAGAACGATACACTCGGCCAAAATTGAGAAAAGCGCTAATTTGCGGGTAGAGTCCAAAAATCGCCCTTAACTGAGAGATTGAGGATATGATGAGGCCAGTAAGATGCCCAGATTCAAGAGTGTGCTGGCTGGGTGGAATGATGACTAAAATGTGAAATTACCCCCCTCCCCGCACCACTACGAGATTTCAATCTGATCCCCCCCCCCAGGACAAATTCCTACCTACGCCACTCTCTAAAAATCCTCTTCCTTTCGTCTTTAGGCTTTCCGCCCCAGTTTGGGATATTACAATGGGAACATCACTATTGGTGTAGAGGTGGGTGGGTCCTTCATCCAGAATTTTGCTACACCTTAATGAAATCGTTTCGGCGCCATTGCGTTGATTAAAATAGCCTAAATATCGCTTTAACGCTATTTCTCAATATCAAAACCGACTAATACCTTTGGGATTTCGCCTAAAATGCGGTACGTATCCCATTCTAGCCACTCTGATGTAGTTTTCCATTTACATAAAATTCTGCTCTAGAGCAATGGATTTCCACCCATCTCTTCCAATAACAATTGTTTTAATTCAGAGAGGACGAGTGGAAATTATTGGCTATAGAGCAGAATTTAATGTAAGTGGAAAACGCTATGAGTGAATCAGAGAAGTCAACAGGTAAGGTTCAAAGAGCAAATACCGGTCGAACTCGTGACGTCAGATATCTTCACCGGGCCAACCTTTTTTAAACCTATACCCACAGATGATTCACCACTGCGTTTAGTTCAGGTTTGAATTGGAAGGAGTTTGCACCGAAAGCGTGTTCGCAAATTTTGTTTTTTCCGATTTTTCTATAGAAATAAACACGCAAAAATGGTAATGGGTCCAGCTTCAGGTGATTCACGGCGCAGGGAAGTCGTTTACAACGACAAAAAGAAGCCGACGGACATAAGATCGAGCAACATGACGGCTGCTAAATGTGAGTACACAATGAAGAAAAACACCCACTACCGCACCCGTTTTCTTTGAAGCGATTTTGAACATAATTTGATGGCTTTAAAAACAATTGAAATGACTCGATGGGTTAATTGTGGCGAAAATTTTTCATTTCAGCCGTTGCCGATGCTGTGCGCACGAGTTTGGGTCCTAAGGGAATGGACAAAATGGTAGGTAGTTTTTAATGTCTTCAAGGGTTCGAAATAAGAAATAATTTTGTTGTAGATTCAAAGTGGTAAGGGAGAAGTGACGATAACGAACGATGGAGCGACAATTTTGAAACAAATGAATGTAACTCATCCGGCTGCACAACTGGTAAAGTCGCATTAATGAGTTTAAAATGATAGGTCCTCTTTAAATTTCTATTTTGTGGTTTGTTTGGTAACCAGCTAGTCGAATTGTCTCAAGCGCAAGACGTCGAAGCCGGAGACGGAACGACCACCGTTGTGATCATGGCCGGGGCTCTTCTTGAAGCGGCTGAGAAGCTTCTGTCGCGTGGCATTCACCCGACAATTATCTCCGACGCTTTCCGCGAGGCTTCGATCAAAGCTTTGGAAATTGTTCGCGCCATGTCCATACCGATTGAATTGTCAGACCGCGATAGTCTGATCAAAAGCGCCTCGACGTCACTCAACTCTAAAGTTGTTTCCCAGCACTCGTCAATATTGGCGCCGCTGGCAGTTCAAGCCGTCATGAAGGTGATCGACCAGAAAAACGACAGAAATGTCGATCTTAGGGATGTAAAAATCATCAAAAGTCTCGGCGAGACTGTTGAAGACACTGAGCTTATCGAAGGACTCGTGTTCACCACCAAAACTGCCAACATCAATGGCCCTAAACGTCTGGAGAAAGTTAAAATTGGGTTGATACAATTCTGTATATCTCCTCCCAAGACAGACATGGACCACAACGTTGTCGTCTCGGATTACATGGCTATGGATAGAATTTTGAAAGAAGAGCGAACGTACATTTTAAACATCGTCAAGCAAATAAAAAAAGCTGGATGTAATCTTCTTCTGGTTCAAAAGTCTATCCTTCGTGACGCACTTTCTGACTTGGCCATTCATTTCTTGGACAAAGTCAAAATTATGGTGGTCAAGGACATTGAACGTGAAGACATTGAATTCATTTGCAAGGTAATTTCGTGCTTAGGGTGTTTTCCATGTTGAAACATGTCTAAAAAATTGTTTTATCTCAGACTCTAGGCTGCCGACCGATTGCTTCTGTTGATCATTTCGTCGCTGAAAGTTTGGTCTCGGCTGAACTTGTCGAAGAAGTTCAATCAGGCTCGTCACGCCACGTGAAAATCACCGGAATTCAAAACGCCGGCAAAACCGTCACAGTTCTCGTTCGCGGTAGTAACAACCTTGTTTTGGACGAGGCTGATCGTTCAATTCACGACGCTCTGTGCGTCATCCGGTGTCTGGTGAAAGAGCGTGCTCTCATCGCCGGCGGAGGTGCTCCCGAAATTGAAATCGCCCTCAAACTGGCTCAGTACGCTCAGACAGTCACCGGTGTCAATGCCTACTGTATTCGAGAGTACGCCTCGGCTCTTGAAATCATTCCGTCGACGTTGGCCGAGAACGCCGGGTTAAACGCCGTTCAAACGGTGACTGAGTTGAGAAATAGACACGCCATGGGAGAGAGCACGGCGGGCATCAATGTTCGCAAAGTATGCGAATCGATTAGCGTCATAAATATTAAATCAATGCTCAATTTATTTATTTATTTCAGGGCGTCATAACCAATATCCTGGAAGAGAACGTTGTTCAACCTCTTCTTGTCACCACTAGCGCCATTACTTTAGCTACAGAAACAGCGCGTAGCATTTTGAAAATTGACGATATCGTAAGTTGATTTTCGTTAGCCTTTAAATCCAAGAACTTACAGTTCGACAATCACGATTTTGTATTGTTTCAGGTCAATGCTTCCCATTAAGTGCACCGATGAGTTACACTGCTTTTCTCATATAACGTGCTTATGCTTTACTATCATTTTCTTTTTTAGACTTTCTAAACATTAAATTCTCACAAACAATTCAGTTTATGGTATTTTATGCCTTTATTATCCTCCGGTGAAAATAAGAAACAGAAATATAACAACTCGGTCTCCACTGAGGCTTCCGTTTCAATTGAATAAACGTTCTTTTTCTAGTTAAACGTTACAAAATACGTTTCAAGAGTTAATTCTAAAAAATTGGCATTGCGGGAGAGTAGCCCCCATCGAAGTTTCGAGCGCAAATACAGCGCTTTGACGACAATGTATCTATGATAGGACCAGCGCTCTCAAGCCGGGCGGCCATAGGATCTACCTGGATTAGAGGTTCCCATCCCACTCCGCAAGGGAGCTGACCGTACAATGCCCAATGGCCGAGGCTCATGACCTAAGATCACGACACTCTCTGTCAATTGTCCGGGGAACTTCCCCGAGGCAGGTGAACGAAATCTCGCCCCGCGTGTTGCCTCGAATGCCGTCCTCCCCGCAACGCCTTGGTGGGAGAGGGGGGTTCGATTGGTATTTATAATGCTCGCAAGTGGTTTGAAGTAAATTGTCGGGTACCTTGCGGTGCTGACGTCTCTCGCAGTGGCTACACAGCCAACAATGAAACATACATACCAGCCGGTAAACACATTTTCGGAAAAACAAAATTTTTTTTGGTGACTTATAACAAAGAAATAGAACAATATGTTGTAAGAAAACAACAACCATGTTTTAATTGTTTTTTTGGCTACCAGATTGCAACTCCCGAAGGCCCCTTGTCCATCCCTAAGTCAAAATATGAAAATATTCTCTTCGGGGACTAGTTTGCAAAATATTTCTTTCATATCAACGTTAAAAGTTTCGTTACCACAAATTAACACTAAACAATGTTCGAACGGTGCTAAATAGGCTAAAACAAGCTCTTCATTGATGCGGCCTAGCACGAATGACTCACCGCTCTTATTTTCCACACTCTCGATACCGTCCGAAAAACAATACCACGACCGATAATTCCAAAAACTCAACATTCTGTGTAGCCGATCTCTCAAAATCAAGCTATCCACGCTCCTACATCCGTACAAAAGTTTAACGAACGTCTCATCGCTTTCATTGTCGACAATCTCTTTCGCCACGGCGTACATTGGCACCACTCCTGTACCCATACAAATCATGAGTACTTGATCGAACGAATTAGGTACGTAATTGAAATCACCGGCTGGACCCCGAAATTGCACGACCGAACCCAATTCCAAGCCCCCGATGTACGATGACATGACTCCCTGATCGTACAGTTTGATGACAACGGTGAAACAACAGGGTTCATCGTCGCTCTCCTCGAAAGGGATCAGAGTGTAATCGCGGGTTACGATTTTATCGCCGTCATTGCCGGGATGTCTAAGGACGACGTGCTGTCCAGCACGATAGGGAATTCTCCCTTCGAGTTTGTCCGACAGAGCTTGAAATTTAATCAGCCAAGCGTCTTTGCCTTCTTTAATTTTTGATTTGAGGACGAACGGTTTAAACACAGTCTCAGACAGTAAATCGGTGCAAAGTCTGAACGAAAAAGATTCACTTCGAGTCTTTTTCTTCCACTCGGCCAGGCGTTTTTCGTAAACGTCGAATACGCACGGAGAACATCCGTTATGACAACAGTCTTGATCGGACGGTTTTTCGGGGCAACCATCTTCCATGGGCTGTAAAGAAGCGAGGCAACAACCATAAAATTTGGCAAATGACTGAAACAATTCGTTCAAAACGAGAGCACTAATTTATCAAAAGATGGTCAGGAACAAGAAAAAAAGGAAAGACAAATCTAAATATTTCCGATCTAACGCAAGCACACGAGGATAATTACGAAGATTTATTACAGCCAATAAAGATTTCAGGGCAAGAGCAAGACGTCTTATCCAGCAGATCTCACAGTTTTTCTCAACATGGGGGGAAAGGGCACAAGAAGAGAAGTCCACCTCCGAAGTTTACTCAGTCCGTAAATTTCCAATTAAGTCCCGAGAAACCGAATATTCAGCTCAATAAAAGGTAACTTGACCCTCGCAGGCATTTGTCGGGCACGAAACTACCAGTCGAGCCAAAATGATGAGAAGACCACACAGTGCCACGCTGCAATATCTATTTTTTTGTGTGCGCAACAAATACACACTCTGGAACTCATTTTCAGTTATTTCGGGGTGTCAGTAATTTTTTCTGGATGAAAATTGGAGAAGGAACAAGTTCCTGGCCTGATTCAGTTTATTTGAAGATTCAGGGGTCAATGGGTTATACTTAAAACTCTAAAATCTTACTGTTCAGAGGGTGGGGGGGGGGGGCAAACCTCAATTTGTCACAAACCAGCGCGTTTAGTTTCCTTTTTGTTTTTGTTCTATTAATAGAGGAATCCAAAGCGAGGGATTTTAGAGGCTCTGGTGGCGATTGCTAGTTCATTCCCCCAGGGTCCCTGGAACTCTATAGAGGCGTTTCAGGCCGTTTTGCATCAAAAATGTATCCACCACGCAACAAGTTCATCGGCATATACGCCTCTGAGGCCTACTCGCACTTATTTCCGATTCAACATCATTTAAGCGCTTTTTCTCAATTTCAGCCGTATTTTTCAGTCTCAATTGCCCCAAGACGATACCTCTAGAAACCGCGAATTTCGGCGAACAGAACAATGAGCGCTTTTTCGAAATTTCAGCCGCGAATGAGTTCTTTTTCTTTACTCGTGAACGAGCGCGCGTATTATCTCAATTCTAGCCACGGACTTACCCTAAAGAACAGTACATTAGCGTGCTTTCTTAATTCAAGCCGCATTATTTGGACCAATACAGAAACGGATGAATAGTGGTTTTTCTCTATTTCAGCAGAGAACTAACACTTTTATAAATTTCAGCGGTGAAGCTGCCATCATAGGACATAGGCGCTCGCCGGTAAGGGGGGGGGGGCGCATACGCCATCCCATTTTAACCACCGCATTGATGATTTCAGGAAACGTATTCGCCTTCCCTCCTCAATAGCTGTAATTACCAGATAGTAAGTATATAAGATTACAATTACCAACAGAAAATACCCGCAATACCACCACCACCACTTACCACTTTGCAAAGTGGAGAAAAACGCATTTTCCATTTTGGAGGCGGGACATCGACTCAAACCCTTTTCTTGAGCAATTTAAAATTGTGTCGAGCCCCCTTTAACGCACTACCAATTTGGTAGTGTTTAAATTTAAATTCCAATTTCATCCTTCCCCATTGAGCTGTACAGACAGATTGTCCTAAAGGGAGGTTCAAAGCACGTGTAAATCAGGGGCGGTTTTATGGGGGGGGGGGCGATCGCCACCCCCAGTGAAACGGGGGGGGGGGGATAAAAAAAAGGAAGGGAAAGCAAATCATATATCCTAGAACTAGGAAGTAAGAAACTTTTGCGGTGTTGACCGCAAAAGTTCGTGAAATTAGTTTTTGAATGGGCAAAACCTTAGAAATTCGGGTTTTGGAAAGAGCAAACCCCACGACAACGGGGTTTGAATAGAGGAATTCGCAAACTTTAATTTTCTAAGAGCGAATTACCGCGAAATTGGGGTTTGGAAGAGCGAAACCAACGAAATTTTGTTTTTGAGAGATCAAAAATCCCTAAAATTTGGATTTGTACCAGCGAAATCCGTGAAATTTGGTGTTGAGAGAGCGAAACTTATAGGTTCAAGATAGACTCAATTGCGATGATTGGTTTCAGAAAGAGCCAAACGCGCAGGACTTTTTTTTGATCAGATATTGGAAAATACCTCGTTTTTTGGCTGAATATGTTCTGGATTCTTGGGCCGTATTCCCAGATTTTTTGTTTTAATCAAATCGCCAAACCACATTCACTTATACATATTCTTGAACAGGTATCAGACATTGCAATATAAAATCCGGTTTTTGGAAAAACAGAGACATTTCGCTTTCGGGCTACGGTTTTTTATATGTGCAAATTAATAAATTGGGTGAATGGGATAAGGGGGGGGGGTTGAGAATACACATTACCACCACCCCCGTCGCGGAGGCCTAAAACCGCCCCTTGGAGGAATTTCCGAATTTAAAAAAAATATATTTTTGACAATTAGAGTCCCAAGGCGTACCCACGTCTCCGATTGGATTTTATAGGAGCCCAGTCCACAAAATTGTGTCATGAAAGAGCATAACTCACGAAATTTGGTTTTTAAAAGCGTGAAAATACACGAAGTTGTGGTAGGACATGACAACAATTCGTGAAATTTGGTTTTGAAGGTGGCAGATTTGAAACATTTGGTTATGGAAGAAAATCACAAAATTTGTTTTTTCGTCTTTTGTTTTTGCCAAGATTATGTTGTCGAACTAACCGAACCCGTGAAACTGATTTTACAAAGAGCTAACCGAAATTCGCTTTTATAGGAGCCCAGTCCACAAAACTGGTTTTTGAAATAGCGAAACCAACGAAATTGGGGTTTTGAAAAAGAAAACCCCACAAAATTGGGATTTAAGCGAGACGAATCCACAAAATTTTGTTTTGAAAGAAAAAAAAACGGCAAAGTAGGGTTGGCAGAGTTAAAATGACGAAATTTGGTTTTGTAAAGTGCCAGACGCGCGTGATTGTCCAAATTGTCTGTTTGGCAGTCGAATATGTTCCAGTTTGTGGGGTGAGTGTCAGATGCCATGCCCCTCAGTTTGAAAGTGAAAGATGTTGGGACTAGACGTTAAAAATTGAGACCGAAAAGTAGGACAAAAAAGAGGACAATTTTGACCTCTCCCCGGACACCTGAAAAATGAGTCCGGACGTCCCCGGACGCTCTAAAAAGTAAGACATGTCCGGGGAAAGTAGGACGTCTGGTCACCCAACGGGGAAACGCACCCCCGGCGGCGGCAACCGCACAGTTGCAGCCATGTTGCAGCGTTATGAGTCGAGTAGCGGCAAAATTGGTCTTCAATGAGCCAACCCACGAAACTTTCGGAAGGCCGAAAAATATGGTTTCAATGGGCCAACCCCACGTAAGCGTTTGTTCATTTAAGGAGCTAGCCCCACGAAGTTGATTTTAAGTGAGCCAAATCCGCAAAATTCGATTTTTGAAGAAGCCGGACCCACCAAATTGGCTATTATATTTCTAGGCGAGCCAATACCACGTAATTGGGTTTGAATTGGCCAACTCTTCGAAATTTTGTTCTTATAAGGAGCCTGACCCGTGCAGTTGATCTTTAAAATGAGCCAATATCCCAGTAATTTTGATTCCAAAAGTTTAAAATCCATGAAGTTGTGCTTTTGGGGGGAACCATACCCACAAAATTGGTTTCTGACGAGCCAGATTCACGAAATTAAGTTTTTGAAAGAGCCAAATCAATCAATTCATTTTCTTTTTAAGGAGCGAAAGGCGAAACTTGTTCTTGAACTAACCAAAACCACGAACTTGGGTTCTGTACGTGTTCGGGCCACTCAGTTGGCTCTGAAGTATTATTTTTGTATGAACTGATCATTGCCTGACGTTGTCAAGTTAGTCAGGGGTTTTCTGTTTGTAAATTAATTGTCCCCTGCTAAATGGCAATGACTGGTGAAAAAAAGCGGGCTGCGCAGTTTGGGCCTGAGCGTCGAGAGTTTTTCTAAGGCTGTTTCTCGCTCGTGCCGCGCTGCCTGTACTGTTCTCTCTAGCTTTTTGAACGTCTAGCTGCTCGGACATATTTTTCCTGTTCGCGTACAATCCGCGAGTACTATTAAAATTCTACAACTGAAGCCGGAGTCCCTCGCCGAGAGTCTATATACCGGCTGCACAGTGATCTGTAGTCGTGTGACAATTTATGACTGGCTGGTCCTAAATCCATAATTACTGTGAGTAACAAGAACATTTATTCGCCTTCTCCTACCACTTTACTTTGCGAAATTGTCTGTTTATGATCCTAGCAAGGATCAGGTCCTCCGAAATTAACTACTAACTGAAGCCCTGTAATTTATTACCAATTCTGAACTGGACATTTAAAACCCGATCAGACTGAAAACTGAACAGTAGGTGCCAAATCCGCAAAACGTGGGCTTCGAATGAGCCCAACCCGCGTGAAGGCATTTTTAAAGGACCAAAATACGCGCGAAACTGATGTTTTGATTGAGTCGGCCCCGTGAAATTAGATTTTTGAATCGGTCAACCCCGCGAAATTGGCGTTTTAGGGAGTCAATGAAGCGAAACAGGTTTTTTTTTTGTGTGCGAGCAAAACCCGTGAAATCGGGTTCTGTCGTGGGTGCCAATAATCCGCAAAGTTTTGGCTTTGAAAGGGTAAACCCCTGGAAATTGGTTCCTTTATGTCCAAATATGCGAAATTGGGGTTTAAAAGGGTGAAATTCACAGATTCTAGCCATCTACTTAACCAAACCCATAAAGAAGAATCACGCCTAGATACGCTGGACTGCAGTGGCGGGGGTCTTGCCCCTCCACGTAAGATCCTTCGGTACGGCTCTGGAATTGGAGGGCAATAAGTTCGTGGTGCACTGGAGGTGCTTATAATTGGTCTTCTGATTTTCGCGTTTCACTTTATTTATTCGGCACTCGAGTGCCTTGGCTCTAACCGGATCAAGAATTTTTTCCTGCAAATTTTTGATTATGGAGAGGAATTTTGGCCCTTTTTTCTGTTTGATAATGACAGTGTGGACCAAATTTTCCAGTTTTGTGATCTAATCTATATACCTACTCCTAGAATAATATTCCAGTAGTCAAGTACTATGAATGCCCTGGGGGGTTGTCATAGAAATGTGAATCACATGTGAGACAAGATGAGATTGACATTAACAGCTAAAAATTTACGCAAAAATAACTGTAAAGGATACAATAATTCCAAAGTTGATGAGATTTTGGGGTGTTGTTCGGGGACGTATAAGGATGAACACGGAGTTTTCAACTAAACCTCGTGGGAGCCTGGGGGATGCGAAAAAAGCGAGCGACTTTGTCGGGGTTTTTGCCTCCAACTTTATATCTACGCGTGCGGCTGAAAAATCTTCCCTGTAAAACGTTAATACATTCATTCATAACAATACAGAAAAAAATGTTCTTTAATGTACAGGCCTTTACTTCGGACCTTTTAGACTGAAAACCATGTTGTAAAAGAGAATTGTGAATGAGATTCAATGCAGTTTAGCTTGTTACTGGGAAGATGTTTCTGTATGACGCGAATTTTTCGAATTGCAGGCATAACACCGGAAATTATCAGACAAAATTGCGGGTTTTCGGGCCCCCTGAAGCTTCCACAATGAAATTAGGTAGAAAACTCGTAAAACATCCTTATATGTTCCCTATATTATGGTAATGATACCTAAGCCATACGTAAACCATTATGTTTATTGGAAAGAAGGCAACTATATGCCCATGCCCTAGACACATAAAATCAGACTTTGGAGAAAGGCACGTAATTAAATAAAAACCAAAATAGTACAAAAATAATATAAAAAGTAATTTAAGCATAAAAAATAAGGGACGGAAATGAAAGAGAGATTCATCGCTAGGACGGAACTACAGCAACTACCAAAAGCTGCATGAACTTTAACGTGAGGGGGGGGGGACAAACTAATGACTGCTTTTCAATGGATCCATTTGAAACGCAGTATGAAGATTTTCTTCTTTCAAACGCTTGATTCTGTGGCGTCGGGCTTCTATCAGAAACAGAGTGCCTGAAGCGTACGAGCCTATCACACCAATGACAGCCAAGGCGTAGGACCAACCGATGTTGTTGTGCTCCCAGTTGGGTAGCCAGTCACGGCCATCACCGTAGAGTCCAAAAAGGTAGACGGCAATGGTACCGAAGAATGCTATTTTGATAGGTAGGGAGATTCAATTAAAAATTCTGGCTTTTATAAACATCACTCAGGCACTCAGACGGTTATGGGTCGAAGGACATAAGCAATTACTAACGTAGGGTCAGGGTGCTTCCACAGAATATGCAGGCATGCCATTTGTCCCTAGGGTGAACGGGGAAGTCGTAAACCGTCGATTAACAGCTCAGATCATTAGGCCCAACTGTCTGAGTGATAATTCTGCTCTTATAACTCACCAGCAACGATCAGCGACCCCCCCAAATACGTCAGAAGTTTAATAAACCTATAGTTATCACGGCTGCACCCCAAGTAGAGCAGTGTAAGGCTCCCGGCGAATAAATGCATTGTAAAGCATATCGTAAAAAAGAACTGAACAGCTACGAAAAACCCTGAGAGAAATAAAAATCGAGTTAATGAAATAATTTAGGTCTTGAATGTCTCCATCCTACCAGGTAGTAAGAAGTCAAAGAGGATGTAAAACTCTTCTTCAAATATCCACCAACAGTTACCGAAAACGGTATCATACCAGTAGTGAGGCTCTTGAAAATCGTAGAAACAGACAATCCAAAGCCCTAGAAACGACCGGCGAATTGACTAGGGTTTTGATACATAAAAATCAAATTATTACCTATTTTTTGGAATTTAGGATTTTGAAGTCTGTAGTCTGTTTCAAGCCAGTGGGGCGTTGAAAAGGCAACTAGGATACAAAGAAACGAAACAGTGGCCGAGCCTGTGGCTATTAATCCAGTTAAAGTTTTCCCCATTTTTTAAATTTCAGATCTATTCGGAGATTCTTTTATCGAACACAGCTTTGATTTTGTGGAACACAGCTTTGATTTTATTTTATTAGTTGACCCTTTACAGTCACATACTTGTTTACTTGACAGAATATTGATAAAACGTTAACGAAACGAGAACACGCCTCTCCGCCTCTGAAGGGGCGTCGGTCCAAATTCAATCAACAACCACTAGGGAATGTTTTACCACACCATGTTTTACCGAATGTTTGTGGGTTACCGAATGTGTTCCAAAAAACTGCCCACCTAAAATGATTTCGGTTGAACAAAATGAACGAATGTATCGGAATGGAGGATTTTCAAATAATTTTGAAATTTTCCAAATCAAGAAATAACCAACAGTGAAACCCTGCATCCGCAGAAACCCCACCAATCATCTACCCACAAAGTTGAAGTATGCGGAAGAGAAGCTCCGCTCATTCCCTGAACTCCTGGTCAGAGCGAACAACGCGCATCGTTCTCGCCTACCATCTATTTCCTCGAAGTGTCTGACTCGCATTCTTTCCGAAAGGTGAAAAAGAAGTTGAGAACTCCCGGGTTTTATTTTAAATTTTGTCTTTTACTAAATCTCAGTGAGGATTGAACGGTGAATGGTCAACCCCGAGAACTTGGCTTTTTAAGTGAGAACTTCGAAATTGGGTTCTATGGGTGCCAATACTCAGCATAATTTGGAACTTAGAAAGAGCCAAACCCTCGAAATTTTGTTTTTGAAATGAGCAAGACCCGCGGGATTGCTATTTGAAAATGATCCAAAACCCCGGAAAAATGGGCGTAGCTGCCCACCCCCAAAATTCCAAAAATATTTTCCTTGATCTGGCTAACAGAAACACAAATTTATTATATTTCGCTCCATAAAACCAATTTTGCGGATTTTTCACATTGAAAAACAACACATTTTCGCACATCGGTTCCACCGAAAATCAAAAATTCGCGGATGCTTGTTGCTGAAAAACCGATTTTGAGGGTCGGCTTAACTTGGAAACCGATTTCGCACTAAAATCCCATTTTCGCAAGGCTCGACGCGCAATTTCGTGTGTTTGGGTTAGCTCAAATCGTGTTTAGACCGCTGTGCTATACAGACTTATGATGGGAGAGGAACTGCCAGCTCTGTTTACCATCTCAGGTCTAAAATTTAAAGTTTAGCTCCAAAAGTATCACTTTCCACGGTGGGGGGGGGAGAGAAGTTTCAATTTGTCGACATAAAATCCGAAATAGAAGGCTACAAACGACAGGTTTCCAGCAGATATTCTATTTGACGGATAGTGGCCGTTTCTGTGCAACTTTAGTCTCTGATGACCGTGAATTGACGCGATTCTAACCTCCAGATCCTGTTAGAAGCCTGCAAAAAGGCAATGGTTCATCTGTTATTTTCGCCAGTGAATCTGCCCACAGGCGTGGTGGATCCAATTTTTTCTCAAGAGGAGTTGCACAGAACCCCTCCCCCCCACATTTAACTCGTGAATGAGCACTATTTGTAGCATCGAATTAACGTTTTTCTTTAATATTAGGTGAAACTGAGTGCTTTTTCTCAATTCTACCTCGAACTATAGCCTATTTTCTTCCTTTTAACCGTAAAAACGAAATTTCATTTTTTAATGGACACCCTGCGATAGGTATTTTGTTTTTAAAAAGATCCAGGCCGTGAAATTCCTATTTTATATGATGCAGTACCCACTCTGAAAATTTTACATTTAGAAAAAAAGGTGTGAATTCCCGTGAAATTGACTCGTTGTAAGGGATGAAGCCCTGCGAAATTGATTTCTGGTCTCAGAAAGTGCCAAACCAGCGAATTTTTTTGTTAAAGACACCTGCAAACGCGAAATTTGGTTAATGAATTAGCCAAAACCACGAAATGGGGTTCTGTTAGCTTCAAATTCTTGATATTTAGACATCCAAAGTGTCTACATCCAGCGGAATTGCATTTTTGAATGAGTCAACGCACATTGGCTTTTTAGGAAGTCAATTAATCCTGTGACATTGGCTTTTTGATTGAGGAAAATCTTTGAAATTCGATCTGCGAGCAACGGATGCACCGCGTTGATCCACAAAATTTGGAGTTATCGAGCTAAAATACATGGATCAGATTTGTCCAGTGGTGAAATTTTTGATTCTAAGCGATTTAAGCGGCCCATTCCCGGGTGAGCCACGAAATTGAAAATTCAGGGCGAAATTGTGAGTACAGGAGATAAACAGATACGAAATCGCAAATTTTTTAGGACAAAACAGACACGAAATACTAGTTTTGAGGGATACATAGCCGCCAAATTGGACTGTTCGGGGATGAATTGCCACGAAATTGCAGGAGTGGCCGGCCGGAGTTTGTTGGCCAACAAAAATTTTTTTTTTATTCCCTCCGAGGTGACTAAACGGCAACTTTCGCCCAACAAAAACCTCTAACTTTCCGGAGGGTTTAAAATATTTCAAAATCGGAGGATTTTGTCCTTTTTGGGTCCATTTTTCTGAGTAAGGCTGGTGTCTTCAACTCTATGAGTAGAACCACATTCGCCTACTATTGGGCATCCGGTGTCTACTAGACCATTCCTCTTGATCATTCTGTGCATGGATGAGCAAGGAAGGAGCGACCTTCTATAGTGCTCAATTTTATTGGGTTCTAGGGGTAATAACTTCTTTAAAAATAAATAAAGCTCATGTTGTTATGTAATTGAACTTCTCATGGAGCGTACGACCTCCCTTGCAAATCTTTTGTGCCATTCGAGTTTGAGTCATTCGATATGCTTGGTTTTAAGCCTTGAAAATGTAAAAAGTGGTCGGGCAACTTGAACAAAACGATAGAATTTATCGCTAAAGGCTTTTATCCACGTCAGGCATTTAAATTCTTCGTTTATTGACCCGTCCTTGAAACTGAAAGTTGGAAATCCTATTGTTGATAACCAATCAGTCAGCTCGCCCTCAGTCTTCCGATCACAGGATCGGGTCAGCGCGAGGAGACGAGGATGTCATTTCTGCCAATTTTTAGGTACCGAACGTTAAACTATTTGCTTATGTAATTTCTCAGACTTATTAATGGATTATCGTTTCAAGGCTGTCAGGCTAAAGAGAGAGAGAGAGTAACTCGGAAGAAACGTGTACGTTGATGAAGTACGCTCTGTCTCGCCCCAACAAAGGGAGCGTAGCCGAGGAATTGATGGTTTCAACTTGACGCTAAAGATACCGTCACAGCGACTGACAACGCGGTAGAAATTATGGAGGAAAATACGAATACGAGACCTCTTCTTGAAAGGAGTGAGAGTGACAGTGATTTTGACGAAGAGATACGAGTCGTCGGCAAGAAACCAGAAGCAGAGGATGGCGTTGATTTCAAGGGCAGTCAGCCTGTTTTTAGCGGTTTTCAGCCTGTTGATAAGTACATTCTTGGTTTAGAAATATCAGTTGTCTGTCAGATAAGTTCATTTTGCCTGATCATGCTTTAGGTACAACGTCAGCTACGTCATCTTCTACATTTTGGGCACAATCATCCTTCTCCCCTGGTTCTTTTTCATGACTGCAGACGAGGTTAGTCTAAGCTGTATTTATTAACTTGATTTTACAAGTTGTCCACAAAAGTACTACTAGATCCCGAGAGGCCTGTGAATAAGGTTTCCCCGTAAAATATGAGGGCATACCGAATAGTTATGGATATTGGGGGGAGGAGAGAACTAAAGACTAGTGGAATCACAGAATCCAAACACAGTCGAGATTTCAGGAAACTAAAAGCACTCAAAAATGGGCCTACCAGACCCGCCCTCAAACCTGTTGGCTTAGCTCTTCCACGCGAGGATTTCCTGTTGATTTTTGTGAAAGGGCCACCCGAGGCTCGATCCGTCTTCAAATTCTTTTATTTCTTCTTAAACCAGTAAAACCGTAGCCCTTACATCTATTTCTTTCAGTATTGGATGTACAAGTTCAGACCTCTCCGACACAATGCAACTCTCACGGAAGACGGTCGATCCAATCTTCAAGCTTCTTTCATGTCATACATGACTATGGCGGCGACGGTGCCAAGTACTTTGTTTTTAATTATCAACCCGATGATTAATCATTTGTAAGTGGATTGGACTTGTGTTCGTGCGGGCAGCTTTTTCAGCATAATTATTTTTGTTTAGGATACCACTCAATGTTAGAATGCTGGGATCCTTGTTCACTATGCTCGTTCTATTTTTATTGACTACCATACTCGTTAAAGTCAACACAGACTCTTGTAAGATTTATTTTTTCTTTTTCTAAGAAAATTTGTTCTTTTTAAATGAAGAATTTTGTGTTAAAAGGGCAGCAAGAATTTTTCATCGTAACGCTTGCCATCGTCATTATTCTCAACAGTAAGTTTTCACATTACTTGTTCCATCGTCCAGCCCTAACCTTTTTCTTTCTCTCAAGTCGCCAGTGCCATCCTGCAAAGCGCACTTTTTGGAGTCGTCGGTAAATTTCCATCGAAATACATTTCGGGGACAGTCAGCGGCCAGGCATTGGGCGGCATTTTTGCTGCGATCGCCGAAATAGGATCTCTGACAGTCGGCGCATCCCCAATTACAAGCGCTTTAGTGTACTTCATCACTGCCGATCTATTTATCGTCGCCAGTATCATATCTTACGTGTTTCTGGTTTCAACGGTAATTACTGGTTAATTAATGGTAATTATTATTATAAATTTTCACAATCCCTTCGTAGATATTTTTCAAATTTCATTGCAACGAGATTTCAAAACAAGGCTCAATTCAATACGAACCGGTGAATAGTCTTGATGAGTCACCCATTGTTCGTGACTTGTCGTACATTGGAATTTTACGAAAGGTTAGAGGCATCCTCGCGAATCCACGCCCGCGCGCCAAACTGCCATTATTAAAATTGTACATTTCCACAGATTTGGGTCTACGGATTGTCTCTCTGGTACTGTTTCCTGGTGATGTTCTCAGTTTATCCGTCAATCGCAGTTTTAGTTAAATCAACGAGCCAAAATGGTTCAGAGTGGGGAGGTAACCGTAATGTTTAGGTCTCGCTGTTTCTGCATTTACTGTTTGAATGTCTCGAATTTAGACAAATATTTCGTTCCGGTCATCACGTTTCTATTGTACAGCATGTGTGACTACCTAGGAAGGCTCATCGCTGGATATCTTCAATGGGTAAACATTCTGTATAAGAAGGTCGATTCATCTTTATACCACGCGTTTTTCTCTTTAGCCTGGGAAACGAAAATGGATTCTTGCCCTAATGAGCTTCCTGAGAACAGTTTTCATACCTCTCGTCGTTTTCTGTAACGCTCAACCCAGGAAGAACTTGCCCGTTCTAATCTACTCAGACTGGATGTACATTCTAATAACTGTTGGACTCGGGCTTTCCAACGGATACTTGACCAATATGGCCTTCATTTCAGTCCCCAAGTATTTCACCTTCTTCTAAGTGTAACTTTCCTGGACAAATAACGACGCCATTCTCCCCCCCCCCAACCTTCCATAGAATTGTCGCAGTTCACGAGCAAGAAGTCGCGTCAACAATGTTGGCTGCTTTCCTCGGCGTTGGAATCGCCTGTGGTTCAGGAATCAGCATCGGAATAGTGAAATATTTGTAGGTGTAACCAATTTTTGGGGCGGTTTCATTTATATTCTTGCGATTGTTACATCTGTACCCCCTCCACACGTGCCTTGAGGGGCTTGATCATAACGGGTACCTACATATGAAAGGTATACCTACCAATATTTCTTGGGAGGGTTAGTATTCGCATATTATTAGGCGAAAAAATTACACCGGGCAGTTTCGTAATTGAATCTCATTGATGGCACCCTTTTAAATTATGACTTGTCTTTCGAGTATGCCACGTTATTTTTCCTGAGGGATCTGAACTGTTAATTTATTTCATTTTTAAGTTCATTTTGTTCTTTAACCATACGATTGTGATATTTAAGTGACGGTTAGAAATTAGTCTAAAAATCAAAGCAAAGTTAGAAAATAACAAAGTAATTATTATAAACACGAATATTATAGAAATGCGTAAAAAAAAAATACATCATCAGTTGCCAGAATTTTTCAAACTCAAAAGATGGATTCGAGGGGCGAACAAGGGCAGTATTTTTGCTGTATTCTGTTGCTGTTTCCGGGGCCAAATTGTCAATTTCTTATCGAAGCTGCTTACTTCTGATAAAAAATGACCATTTTGGTAGTGTATGGTTTTTCTGTTCGCCCAAAAATGGTTTCTAAGGTCTGTGAGACTTAGAAACCGGCCAGTGAACAGCTCAGTTATGTCCTACTAACTAATTTCTCGGATATCTGAGAACCGTTTAAAAAAATCTGGTAAATACCTCTCGAAAACCCAAACTCAGGCCCTGAAACTCCAGGTTAACCATATTCCCTAGAGTTATACCCTATGAACTGGCAATTCTGCCAGTAGGCCTATGAACCTAGAACTCAGGGCCGTGTCCCCGAAGGCAGTTGCAGTGCGTTCGTTCTTCGCGTTCGCTTTGTCTCTCTTCGATAGCAGCAGAATCGGTCTCAAATGAAGAGTCACCAAATAGGCAAAATTTGTTTCTCGAAGTGACAGTTTAAGGAAATTGGAAATATAAAAAAATTCAAGTCCACTAAATAGATTTTTCAATTACTCAAGCCAGCGAAATTGGTTATTTGAACGACCCGACACCGCGACATTGCTTTTTGAATGGGTCTTGAGCGCGAAAAGTATTTGATACTGTGAAATCCGCGAAATTGGTTTCTTTTTGGATTAGCTTTTGCGGGTTTTAATGAGCCAACCCCGTGATATTGGGAGGGCCAGTCTTGCCGAATTTTGTATCAGAAACGAGCCAGACCCGAGAAATTTGCTTTCCGATTGTACCAAACCCAAGGAATGTCTTCTTTTTTGTTTGTGAGCCAGCCCCATGATACTGGTTTGTAATGAGCTAACTTCACTAAATTTACTTTTTTTAAGAAGCCGGACCCACACGTTGGCTTTTCGAGTAGAACCAATCCCACGAAGTTTTCAATTGGTCAACCCTGGATTTTTTTTCTTAACACAGCAAGGAAGACCCACCAAATTACTTGTTAAAATGTGCTAACTCCATGGACATTTTGATTTTGAAGGTGTCAAATCGATTAGTAGCTTTGTCAGGGAGCTAACCCCGCGAAATTGGTTTCTCACCCCACCAGATCCACAAAATTTTGGTTTTAAAAAATCCAAATCGACCGGATTGCTTTTTTCAACAAAGCCTTAATTTTGGATTCTGCAAGTGCATAAAGCCGCGAAATTAGGAGATCGAAACAGTCCAACCCGTGAAACTGACTTTTTGAGAGTGAAGCCAGTGAGATTGGGCTTTTGAATGAATCAACCAGCGTATAGCTCTCGTGTTTCAGCGCTGATCCAAACCAAATTTGCAGGGGTGGACTGGGGTATCGTGACATTCGGTACCTTGGTTAAGGGGGAGCCAGTAATTTCAAGTATTTTTTGCTGAATTAGTATTCAAGAATTAAATATAATACTTAATATAAAATTTACATATTTTATGCATACCCGGGGTGCAGCTAACATGAACGCATCCTTCCCTGCTCATAACCTTACCTAGCGCATTGCTCTACAAAAAACAAAACAAAAAAAAACGGAAATAATGAGCTATTCCAATATAAAAATTCTATGACCGTTTATCTATGCCTCTATGGCATGATGTCGAGCATAAGGAAAGCAAATCCATGTCACCCGACGTGGTTTCCGAGCAAAACATCTCCACAGCTTTAATCGCTCAACAGCTAAACAGCTCAACATAACAGCGCAACAGCTTTATACTCATATTGCTGTGTCTTGATTTGGTAGGCTGAGGAAGGGATCCGGTTCGGACCCGAAATGAATATTGATAAAAATAAAACAAAGGCAGAATAAGTTCGAGAAGAAGAGGTGTTTTGGATATTCAAATTGCTGTGAATTTCGATTTGCAGAGTCTGGTCTGGGATTTTGTGCGATTCCCTGGGTTTTGACCAACCAACCAGACTTCGGATGAATAATTCGTGTTATTTGGAGGTACATCCAGTTTTAGGGTCCGAGGGGGAAGACACCCCTCTCCACCTCATCATTTAGCAAAAGTCGTAGTAGTAAACCTGAGATATACGACTCATACGGCTGCGAAAGGCAGCAGACGAGTTGCCACAGAATCGATTGCACGGAATTTCCTGACTTTTTCCGGTTATACCTGACCAGTTTCGTGAAATTCCCCGACCAAATTCGGATAACATTGGAAGAACGACAAAGTCTTTCTACGAAATTAAACACTTATAATTGTGTATGTCAAGAGAGTTACTTAGTAGTGACTTGACAACACATCGTGCGCTCGGAAGAATAGCTGAGGGCTCGAGACCCCTCCTTCGGGGCTATGCTCGGATCTGGGTTCGAGTCCCAGGTGGTTGGCTCCATGAGTAACGAGGAACTCGTTAAATCCCCCAAAAAATGTATCCAGGCCCAAACTTTTATTTTTACACCATAAACTGACTGTTAGCTGCACGACTGAGGTCATCACCTCACTACCACCAGGAGCACGAAGTAAAATTGTCGATTGAGCACAAAAGTTGGATTTTCCAGTTCGAAAACTACAAACTTTGGCCACCCCTACCCCTCTTCCGCAAACCGGCCCTATTTCCATAAAACTTAAAACGTGACACCCTAAATCCGATTCATCAGCCAGACATTTCGAGCTCAAAAATTCTCAGCTGACGTGCCGCAACTGGAAGGCTCCGTGTAGCTACTTTTAGAGCGTGAATAGCCAGTCAAACCATTTTTTAGCGCGAGCCTAACTCGGCGATGTATTGCAGGAACTATATCGGGGGAGGGGTGCGATTCGATGATTTGGTGAGGCGAAGAGGCTCGTTCACGTGGCGGAACGAAGAACCAGTTCAGTCATTTTTAGCCCCACTATTGCCAATTTTAGGACGCGAATAGCCAGTTTGGCGATTATCAGCGCCCAACTGAACGCCTGGCGAACTGCTTGTTCTGCCGTTTTGGGACGGGAATAGCAGTTCAGCCATTTTTTTGAGCGCGAGTAGTCCGCCAAGGCAAGGCGCGAATGGTCACTTTGGCCAATATGGCATGTGAATGGTCGATTTAGTAATTTTAAGTCGTTCAAGTTGACAAATAACCTGTTCAGGTATTTTAAAGAGCACGAACCGTAAGTTTAGCCAATTTTAGGTTGCGTAGAGTCAGTTTGGTTGTTTTTTGAGCAAGATTTGCCTGTTGCCTGTTTTAAGCGCCCAAATAGTCAGTTTAGCCATTTTAGGTCGAAACTAGTCAGTTTAGCCGTCTTTTGCTCTAAAACACTCCGTCAAGCTACATGACGTGAATTATTGCCCATTTTGCCGTCGGAATGGTTGGTTCAGTCGATTTAGCCATTTTTAAGGCGAGGATCATGATCTGTTTAAGGATTTTCAGGGATGCGCGAATCGTTACGTTATCCATTTTTGGGGTTATCGCTCGGATGCGGGTTCAGCCCAGTCAATCCATTTTATAGCGCGAGCAGGAACCATCGGGGCAGGAGGGCAAGTCGATGCTTTGGTAAGGGCGTAGAGGGTATACTGTTCGGTGGCGTAACGTAGACCAGTTTACCGATTTTAGTGATCGAGTCGTCAGTTTAGCCATTTTCATGGCACAAATGGACAGTTTTTAGCCATTTTTATGCCAGGAATCATCAGTTTAGCCATTTTAGAGTGCCAACTGTCATGTTCTGCCATTTTGGGTCACGAATAGTCATGTGTAGCCGCTGTTTTTGGCGAGAATAGCCCGGCATTGCAAGGCGCGAATGGTCACTTTGGCCATATTTGGCACGTGAATATAGTCGATTTGGTCATTTCAAGTGCAGAAATAATCTGTTCGGATATTTTAAAGGGCAAGAACCATAAGTTAAGGTAATTTTAGGTTGCGTAGAGTCAGTTTGGCTATTTTTTGAGCAAAAATTGCCAATTCTTATTTTAGCGTGCAAATTCGCCTTGATCATAATTCAGGCAGCGCTGCAGTTGGCCATTTTGGAAACAGTTGTTGTAGGTGAATTCTATTAGAAACTAGTAGAAGACTGCCCACATGAGCTAGTTCCCAAGTGGCCAACGACAGCGCTGCCCGAATTATGAAATAGGCGAATAGTCAATTTGGCCATTTTGGTGCTAAACTATGTCAATTTAGCCGTTTTTTGCTCGCAAATTTAAGCTAATGGCGTGAATTATTTTGCCATTTTTGGCACCCCAATGTTCGATTTAGCCATTTTCGGAGTGGGGATCATGATCAGTTGAAGGATTTTCAGGGCTGCACGAATAGTCAGGTTAGCTATTTTTAGGGCGCGTGAAGTCATTACCAAAGTGGGAATTGCCAGTTTGGTCATTTTTAGCGCGCGAATAGTCAGTATTTAGACATTTTAAAGGTGCGAATCGTCAGTTTTGCCATTTTGAAGGGCAAGTATAGCTGTCTGCTTTCTGGTCATTTTTAGTATTGAGCAAAGCACACTATTTCTCAAGTCTTGAGCAAATCCTGAATCCACACGACTGGTATAACATGCAACTCAAAAAATCGAGAACAAAAGAGACCGTCAAAGGGTGATGACGGATAGAAGAGCTCTCATTATTTTAATTTTTTTTTCTCGTTTAACCAACAAAAATAATAGGAAATCTAGGAGAAAAAAGCTGTCCGCTCATTTTTCCCTGACTTTGGTGTCAAAATCAAGAAATTTCCTGAATTTTTCTGTGGCAACCCTGGTGATTTACCATCTATCACTCCCTCCTCTCTCCTCATAATTCCATGGGTAGTACTGGACATGCTCGGAAATCTAAACGCTGCTGGCAGGGTACATGTTTCTGGGAAGTCGGGGGGCCAAAATTGCATGTGATCAAAACGCTTTTGACTCAGCCGGAAACTCGACGCTACATCCCGTTCCCTCGAAGACCCTAAAAGACGGACATGTTAAGGAAGATCGATGAAACTCCCTTGGGCCACTCATTGCTGCACCGAATGGGAGTTTTGAAATAAAAAGGAATAATAAGAGGCTACAGGAATCTCTGCCCCCAAGGCCAGCATTACAATTAAATGAGCAGATTTAGGTCAGAATTTGCCAGTTCAAAAAAAAACAAAGGGCCCCACCTAGCTATGGCAAAACAATCTGAACAATCATCATTCTCACAACTCCACAAGTTTTAAAATAATTATGAATAATTGGCAGGCACAACTCACCGAAACAGGTTTCTCGACGAACTTCTAGGAGCACGAATGGCATTAAGGGATAATTAAACTCAGCAATAATAACATTTTCACAAAGGACCACCTGTCGGCTTCTCAGCTTCTCTCTCGATGCAACGTTCTGCATGTTCTTTCGTGTTCGACGGTCCGTTCATCGCTCCCGCTCGCCGTACTCTGTTCCAAACAAAAGAAGGTTCTCACCCTGCACATGCACTTCTCTGGAAGTGTGACGTCATGAAATTCTTGTACCTCCGTGGCTCGGCTGGAGGCATGTAGTTACTTATCACGGTGACTTCTCTGACTTCCCTCTGTGGAATGAAATGGCGGTCGGGTGAGCGAGGCTTGCTTAAAGTTAAATGTTTTTTTCTGTGTGTGTCGTGTCATCGATTTCAAATAATTAAAACTAATTCGTGGTAGCATAATGTGACGATTTATAACTTCGACAGCGTTTGAATTCTTCCTCCAACTTAGTGAACAACTGATGTCTACAGATGAAGATTTCCTTTTCCTCACCATCACCGGTGTAGCACAGAGCACGGAGGTGAGTCCGCTTGCTTTTCTGTCTCTTCTTTTACAATTTCGCAACATTCTCATTTCAGTCACGGTCTAAATACGACGTGTTTTCTGTGAATCTAAAAAAATTCAAATAAATGCGACAAAAACCATAAGTGTTGGGAGGGCGGTGGCGTAAAGGGAAACGATTGACGTACGGCCTCGTTCAGATTAAGCAGCCGGTGCTCAATTCTGCCTGCGTGGCTCAGCTTCTCGTTTATTTATTTTCTATTTTTTCAAGAAAATTCTTTTTTCATTTAGTTCATTTCCAGGTTGTGGCTTCTTTTTAACTTCTGACCTAGTGTGCGTGGAAAAAAAGTTAGTCCCAACTCAAACTATATTTTGAGTTTCGGTAGAGATCTGAGAACATGAGAGTAAACATCGCGCTATCCTGTATTTTCTGAACCAAGTGAAAACGGAGATTCCCATACGGTCGCACGTAGGCCGAGTAATTATGGATGGGGGGGGGGGAATAAAATTTGCAGGATGTGCGGTTCGGCCACTCTGAAACTGAAGGTCAAAAATGACGTCGGCTGGGCTTGTGGCCGAACCAGTTTTGAATAAGTTTGTGTGGGCGTGGACGAAAGGTGGGCACCCTCCCCCCCTTAGGGTTTTGTCATTGCGGAAGCCCAAATTTCACGGGTTCGGCTCTTCAGAAAACCAATTTAGCGGATTAAAAAAACAAATTCCTATGGGGTTTTGTTACCAAAAACCCTATTCTCGCGGATTTGCCTCTTCAGAAAACGAAATTCTCGGGGTTGGCCACTTTGGCTCATTGACAAATCAATAGGACTGTTCCTAATATAGCAGGGGTTTAGCTCTTGAAAACCTCATTCTCGCTGATTTCACAAGGAATAATATCAATTTCACAGGGAATAATATCAATTTCACAGGCTTGGCCTTACTAAAAATAACCGATTTCGTGGGGCTCAGTCACTGGCAAAATACAATTTTCGCGGGTTGTTGTCATTGGAAATCCGAATTTTGCGAGCTTTTGCTCTTCTAAAAGTCAACTATGCTGGTTTGAGTCGACATACATAAATTTTGCGGGTTTTCCACCTTAAAGAAACCAATATCGGGGTTTGGCACTTTGAAAAAAATTAAAAATTTAGTGGATTTTTGGTTATCCCAAACATTAATTTTACGGGTTTAGCCACTCAAACAAACCAATTTTACAGGTTTCGACTCTCCAAATAACCATTTCCTCTGTTTTCATTCTTCAAAAGATCAATTTCGTGGGGGTTGGCCTCACGAATGGCTTTGTACCAAATTCTTTTAGTGTGTCGGCTAGACGAAGGGGGAAAGCTTATGAAAAAATAAGCGCTCCATGATGGGCCAGCTCTGGTCCAAGTATAGAGACCGATACTACAAAATGCCTTTCTCAAGCACTGATGCATGGTCGTGCGTCGTGTTCTTCGAATATGAACTACGTATTATATGGATAGCTAATGGTTGTGCGCAGGCGCGGACCGAACAAGTTTTCTTTGGAGGAGCGATAATTAACTAAAGCCTCGATTACACGGGGCTAGCGAGTTCGCTAGCAGCTTGTAAACTAGCCCTGTGTCATCGTCTTTGTTCACTCTCCGATTGTAAAAAAGCTGCGAAAAAAATAGAAAGACTGGCTAATTTACTCGCCACTCGCTGTCTTTTAGCTTTTAAACTAGCCCCGTGTAATCGAGGCTTAAGACCTTCACCCCCCCCCCTCCTGCAATCGCGAGAATTAGCACTTGTTCTCCCTTTTAGCCGCGAATGAGTGCTCTGTTCGAAAGTGGACTGTATTACATATTACGGGGGAGCCGGAGCGTTGGCCAATGCGAGTCATTTATTTATGCCATAAGCAAGTGAAGGAGGAGAAAAAGGAAGGACTCACCAAGATCGTAAAACGGTGTCGGCTGGCGTCCAAAACGTCACTTCTCGGTAGCGCCTTACCGCGATTTAAAAGTTGTGTGAGAGGGGAAGGAAAAACTTGTCTCTGCCTCTTCAAGGCGTGATGACTTGATGAGAAAGGTGGGACAGGTTTTGGGACCGAAAAAGAGGGGGTAGGGTTCAACTGATTAGAAATGACCAACGTTTTTTTGTTGTTGTTTAGGATAACAGAACATGATCTTTCTCCATTTTAATCACGAAGTTGCCTCCATGTTACCGCGAATTGATGTTTTCACAATTCTAGTTATGAATAAGGGATTTTACTCAATTTTGCACGCTAAAGTTGCACTATACGTACATACCTCAACATTAGCCTCGAATTAACGGGTTTTCTCAATTTCAGCCACGAATACGAGCTTTTTCGCAGTTTCAACCTCAAATTATCGCTTCTTCTTGATTTTATCCGCAATTCAGCGCTTTTTCTCACTTTTAGCCGCACTAAAAGTTGCCCCCATGAATCAGGGCACCTTATTCACTAAAGTTGGAGCCCCCGGTCCGGGATAACATTGGGCCGGGGGGGCTCTTGCCTGGCCACGCCCTTTTTTCACTCTGGACAGGAACAATGGGTGTAGTCAGAGGGAGCAGGGGGGGGGCAGTCGCCCCCTGCTAGACTCGAAATTGAAGCCGTAGTGGGGCAGCTGCCCACCTCTAAATAATACCATCAATAAGCACATAAATCCTACAGGTTCACCACTGATTTCAAGGGGTTTCCTGATTCAAACCGTTTTTATCGCCAAAAGAAATTTTTGCGTCTCTGGCTCACAAAGAAACCAATTACTCGAATGTCACTCTGTAAAATCAAATTTAGTGGATTTTTCTCACCAAAAATAAATTTTCGTGCGTCTGCCTCACTCTAAATTATTTGTCGGATTTCGCTCACAAAAAAAAACCAATTTCACCAATTTTTTAGCCGATATACCAATTTTGCGAGTTGGCGTCATTAAAAGATTATTTTCGCAGATTTTCGGTACTGAAATTCCATTTTTACAGGTCTGACTCACCTAAAAAAAACAATTTTCGGTGATTTCACCCTCAAAAACCATTTCGCCACCAGTTCCAGCTCCAGTTCTGGCCCACAGGAAACTCAATTTCGCGGTTGTTTTGTTGCTGAAAACATCAATTTCGTGGCTGTATATGTTGCTGAAACCCCAATCCGGATTTCTTATGAACCCCCAATTTCGCGGTGTTGCCTCATTCAAAACAGCAATTACTTGGTTTTAGCTAACTAATCTAAGCATTTCCGCGATTCTGGCTTACAAAACGTGATTTACTCGCTATTGAGAGCCAATTTCGTGGGCCTTGGCTGAAGCCTTGGCTCTCAATAGCGAGTAAATCACGTTTTGTTAGCCAGAAACGCGGAAATGCCTAGATTAGTTAGCTAAAACCGCGTAATTGCTGTTTTGAATGAGGCAACACCGCGAAATTCTGTGGAACCCTAATTCCGTGGTGTTTTCTCGCTGAAGAGCTAAACCCCTAATTTCGTGGGTTTCGGGCTTGCTGAAACCCCAATTTCGTGGAGTTGGCTCATTGAAATGATCCATTTCACAGATTTGGCATACTAAAAAACGATTTTGCTGGATTCAAAAGCTCTCAAAAAGTCAAAACTCCGTATACATCTCAAATTCATGAGCCTTGATGCGATCTACTTAGAAAAGCAGATTTTTCCTAAGATCATGAACTACGCGCTTGTTGATGACCAGAAACCAATATAATTGGACAGTTGACACAGGTCTGCAAGTTGACCTGCCGCAGACACAAGACTGCGGAGTCACCGTTCCAGCGGACGAGCATTCAAAGTTTAGAGCCCAAAGTTTAGGTATCACTTTTTGGAGGAAAAAATGACAATTATTGGACGGAAATTTGGAATAGAATGCAACAACAACAGTTTTTCAGATGAGACGGTTTGACGGTTAACGACTCTTTATCTGTGCGAATTGACGATTTACCGCGCCGAATTCATCTGAGTTATGTTCCCACGCGAAGCTCCCCACCCCTAGATCAAAGGCTGGCTACGCCCCTTCTATGAACTAGCGATTTTTCCACTTTCAGCTAAGAATTACCGTTTTTTCTCAATTTTATCCAGGCATTATCGTTTTCTCAATTTTAGCTGTGAATGAGCGCTTTTACACATTTTAGTCGACGATATGAGTTTATTTTTAGATTATTGTCTTGAATTTGCAATTTCTTTCGCCCATATTATATATGGAAACCGTGCATTTTCTCCGTGTGTGAGCGCTTCTTCTCCATTTTAGCCGCAAATTCGCGCTTTGTCTCATATAAATTTATACACATTTTTTTCTATATTGGTATAGTTGCGGAAAGGCCTAAACCTATTATAATATTCTCAATTTTAGCCACTAATGAGCGCTTTTTCTAAATTTTAACCGAGAATCAGGGATTGTAACTCTTTTTGGCCACGACTTAGCCATGATTCCCCCCTCCCTTAAACTTTTCGGGTCCCCCTCTGAACGGTTGCCCGGGGCGGTCTGAACTTGGGAACAAAAACATAAATTTTAGTACCTAAAACACAGCTCAAATGGCAAAAGACCATTTAGTTTTTTCAAAAGACAATTTCGCGGAGTTGACTCTAATGAAACCAATATACTGCGAGTCTGGTTCGTTCAAAATTAAATTTCGCGGGAGGCAATTCACGCTTTCGAAAGACCGATTTTTGCTTCTGCTTAAAAACCAATTTTGCGAGGTTTCCTTCTTCAGAGAACGAATTTCGTGGATTAGGCTCTTTCAGTAATGAATTTCGATGTTTTGGCTCTCACCAAAGACCAATCTTGCGGATTGAGGGTTGTCCAAAAAATGACAAATATAATTTACGTTTATTTTGTGTTACGCCCAAAAAAAAAGCATGTATTCATTAATGGTACTTGCGTACTCGGCACATAATAAAGTGTAGTCAAACGCGATAAATATGCGTTTTTGTTCTACTTTGTCTCATTTGTTGCTATTAATGGGCCGAGTTGTGTGATTTCTGCTGAAAAATTAAAGTTTTTTTTTTCTGTCAGTTTTTGGAATTAAATTACCTATTTTTGGGCAGAGAAATTAGATTTGGTAGTGTATTGATAGTTTAGGAGCTGATTGGTGAGTTCCCACCACTGCCAGTTAATAATTGGTCTTCTCCTTTGTTCGATGGCTATGTAAATGCAGGGAAACTTAACTGTGCCTTCGATAGACTCGGCGTAGTCAGCTGAAGAAAGAAGGATGGTCTGAAAGTTTCGTCGCCGCCAGTAAATAATGTGGTGATTGATGGGAATTTATAGTTTCCGAGTCTACCCTACCATTCCGTTTTGGAGGAGGAGGGGCTAAGGAAACAAATCGTGTAGGGGTCTAGATTTCTGGTAGAATTTTCGTCCTTAGTAATGAAATTACTATATGAACCTATGCCGCGCCGCTTACAAGCTTCTTCAGTAGAGCCCCAGACCAGAGTCGTTCTGAAAATTCGGAATGATGTTTTCTGAAAATCATAATCGAAGTTTCCGAGCCGCCTTAATACCTGATATAATGTATGTCGATTTAAAGTCATCTCATGAATAAGAAGAAAAAATTAAAGGTTCCAAGCAAAGTCCAATTTTTTTATTAGTGGCTTATCAAACTGCGGCCGACGTGAGATGGAATTAACTTCTTTTAATCGCGATCTTCTGAAAGATTATGAGTCCATGGATTTTTGGGCTTTGTCGTCCTTGGGCTTTCTAGACGAAAACTGTGTCCAGCAGCTCATTCAGAGGTTCCAAACAAAAAAGTGTTGCGTCCGAGTTTAATCTTCTAATGCGTTATTTTTGTCTCAAGTGGTGGCAGCGTGAATGACCTTGATCGCCACGGTTGGACTGCTCTAATGTATGCTTGTTCTTTCGGACAAGCTGACGCTGTCGATATTTTATTGTCTGCAGGAGCGGACAGCAAATTGCTGGATCCAAAAGGACGGAGCGCGCTTATTAACGCTGTTTTAAACGGGGAAACAAGATTGGTTGGTAAACTACTCAAGGTACTCCCCCAACCCCCTCTTTTGAAACTCAAAGTTGTTGATTTTGGTTTCGGTTATTCGATGTGTGCCAATTCATTTTTCAAGCGTTGATCACCCCTTCTACCCAATAGTTTTCCGATTTAGACTTACTCGACGGATTCAATCGGACAGCTCTTCATTACGCCGTCGAGCTTGATCTTGAGGATATCCTTTGTTGCCTTGTTCAGGGCGATGCCTCTCTTGACAAGTTGTGTCTGACACCATAGAGATGCGTGACACCTGTGTTTGACCGTTAATATCTGTTGGTTGTTAAAGGCCTACCGACGCTACGCCTCTTATGTTGGCCGCTGAACGAGGAAACCTTAATATAGTAAAGTACCTCGTGAAATCTGGGGCCGATCATCAACTATCGGATCGGATTGGTAGAAACGCCGAGTGCATCGCTCGAGATAATGGTCACACGGAGATTTCGAAATTTTTAAAACTTTTTAGTAAGGACTTGGACAGAGTTTGTCAGCCTTGCTACTTCTCTTGGTCTTATCGTGTCAATTTTGTGTCTTCTCAGGCGTATCTTCCATACAAGAAATTCTAAATAACCTGAGTCTTGAAAAATATTTGGACGTCTTTGAAAAAAGATCCATAACATTTAAAGAGTTTCTGAACATGGCAGAAGACGATTTCAAGACCATTGGCATAACGTCCGTTATTTCTCTTATACATATTAAAGCGTCTCTTTCATTATTTGGTAAAACGCGGTCGTCGCAATTATTGTTTCATTCCATAATTTACAGATTAATTGGTCCACGGCGTAAACTGTCCCTCGCCCTCCAAGAATTACGTTTAAAAAAATAGAATAATTTATTTTTATCGTCAACAGATAATAATACAGAAAAATAGATACAAACAAAAACAAAAAGGTCTCGCCGATTATTATGAGCATGACAATATTATTAGTTGAAGAAAAAGAACCTATGCTGACGAAACTTGGTACTTAAAGAAAAAGGCACATTCAATTAAAAGGTGGGAAATCATTAATACTATTTACAAAATTGTTATGGTAAGGCAAGAAGAATAAGGCACTGTACATTAAATAATGTTTGAAAGCAGTATAAATTAAATTGTAAACAAAAATTGAGCCCATGCTAAATAAAGTATATTCAAATTTTTATTGGCTAAAAAGTAGGCAAGACATTGAAGGTACTTCAGTTTGCTCGGAGATTTTCAGGCACTAGTAGGAACTATTCTGTGTGTTCACGAAATTCGGAAGATACTGTTCAACCGTAAGAATTATCTTCTCGCAACCGGCCCTTCTTCCAGCTTGCGCCAAACCACCTGTTGAAAGGGAATGATCAGACAGTGGGAAACTTTGGGGTGACTTCGCGAGAGTAGTGTGGCCACACTTACATTACACATCTCCCTCAAAAGGGCTTTTTCACCCTGATCCATGGGCGAGCTCAAATCAGGTGTTCCTTGTTCCAATTGTTCCCTGACTTCGAGGACTTGCAGTGCTTGGACAACGCTCTGTGGTGGAGTCAACACCTCCTAAAAAAAGGAAATTTTTATTTGTTTTAACCTGACTACGGAAAATAACTCACGGATTCCCAGACTGGGACAGGAGTTCCAAGTTTTTGATGTAAACTTCTATTCTCCTCTTCCAGGGCTTTTATTCTCGCTTCCAATCGCTGAATGTACTCAAGCATTTGAGGCATATCTATGTTTTGTCAGATTTATGCGTCAGAAAGATCATAGTACCTAAGAGTTAATTCTAACGTCACTTGAGGTTTACCGTTATTGGTAGAATTCTGAGAGACCGGCCTGAAAGTGTTGTGAGGAGGCATTTGAGGCTCGTCAGCGTTCGTGCTGGAGCTGCTGCCGTCTCCGTCGTCTCGCCTCAAAGCCACTCCGCAGTTTCTGCACATTCCACTTCGTTCTTCGTCAAGGTACAGGCACAACTCCTTCAAACCCCAAAAATAAAAAATAAAAATCAGTGTTTAACACAAGAATGTACGGCTAGGGAGATAACCTTTAGCTCCAAGTTGTCCTTGATGAGCTCCTGTTGTTTCGAGTCCAGCTCCCTTAATTTGTTCTGGTAAGCCGAGACCTCTTGTCGCATGACGCTCGCCGTGTAACGCCCAAATCTAGAGGGAAACATGAGCACATAGTGAATTTTAGTCATTTTTGAAAATTACTGCAGTGTTTACCTTTGCCATTCCCTGGCTAATTTACGACCTTTCTGTCGATCG
This sequence comes from Corythucha ciliata, assembly GCA_038030265.1. Taxonomy (NCBI): domain Eukaryota; kingdom Metazoa; phylum Arthropoda; class Insecta; order Hemiptera; family Tingidae; genus Corythucha; species Corythucha ciliata. The sequence continues at coordinate 18,083,982 of CM075943.1, forward strand.
TCATCCAAAAAACAACAAAGATCCCTCAGTTCTTGATTATCATCGCTGAGTCTTTGATTTGCCTCTTTGAGGCCTCTTATTTCAGCGACGACGCGTCGTGACTGAAAGAAAAGTCGAAATATTTTCGCGGGGACAATTTATAACGCATTGTAAAGGCTAATAAACGGCCTTACTTGATCTGCCGCATGCCTAGCCGCTTCGGCGTCCGATTTTCGAACAAATTTTAACATGTCTTGCTGGTTGGGTTGTGATGAAGGAGGTGGTGATACGCAATACTGCGCTGGCACAACTCTTGGCACTGTGTTCTCTGCTTCTCTCCTGAAATGAATCAATTACATGTCTATAATTTTACAGTCAAAAACGGGTAAATATCTGTTAAAGACTTTGAGCAGCAGTGTTGACAGTATCCGACCTTGTGACATTATACTCTTTCAATAGATTGTTGCGTAACTGTAATTCTATACAGTCGTATCATCAACCCAGGAAGGGAGGTTTAATTAATTTAAAAAATTGGATAAATAAATAACAGTGAAAGTTGTTAATTCACTAGAAAAAGTGCCGTTAGGATCAGGGACACCGGGGTTTTTTCTAGCCGCCTCGAATACATAATCAACGTGTTAAATAAATATGCTTTGATTATTTAAAAAAAAAAAAAAAAAACCCTGTTTAGGTTCAGTATCGTACCGATAAAAGGGATGAGCGGGGACTCCTGGATGCTACTTGTTGGGGGGATCAACTTTCAGGGCTACTCATTCAGGAGGATATTGATCTATGTTCTTTTTTTCGGGGAATAATTGGCCCTAACATCTCGGCAGCCTAAAAAGTGCCTGTAAATGATTTATAATTTTACAATAAGACTCGTCTGCTTAAAACACAGACTAGATTTTTCGATTCCTCGTGTCGAGAAGCCCAGAAAAGATACGTGGTTCCGTCCAATTTTACGATTTTTGCCAAAATAGAGAAGGGGCTAACCTCAAATTTTACGGGATTTTTTTCGACGTGTTTCGATTTGAGTCGAACGGTTTTAATGAGCCGAGGTTAATTTACCAATGCAGCTGGTCGAGGCCAAACCGCATCTATGGCACTCCTTGGGAGTGGCCCAAAATCAGTTTTTCGCGTTGTCGGGGGGTTTCGGCCGGCTTCTGTGTGGGCCAGCCAGGTTCGCGTTCGTCGAGGCTCTTCCCTTGACTTTACAGGCCAATCGATTGTGTGGCCACCGAAATTAATGAGAAAACGAGCCTAAAAATGGGACATCACAGCGAAAACCCTTTAACGGCTCTGATCGGTCTGATCCAACGTGTCAAAAATCCGTGCAGATTTTCGGATTACCTGAGTCGAAAAATACCAAAGATTCGCGGTTTCGTCCAAGTTTGGCCTTTTTTGTCAAAATTGGGAAAGGGCTAGGCTTCCAAGTGTTTCGAGTTGAGCAGGTCGTGACTTTTTCTTTATATGTCCGACAATTAGTAAATTAATTGCACTTAGAAGACCCCTTCCACGGAGAATTATGGGATTACTCCCCCCTCACCGCACTACCCTTGTCACAACTGTAAATTCGAGGGAGTGGGGAGGCTGAAAATAACGAAATTAATCTTGAAATTAAATACTTACCATTTTTTTATTAGTCTTGAGTTCCGCGAAAAACTTGCTCCCTAGGTGGGGCTTCGAACCCACGACCTCCTGGTTTCGTGGCAGGTGCTCTAACCAACTGAGCTACCCGGGAGTCTTTAGTGAAGATTACCAGTTTTGGGAGTGTGACCATGAGTTTTGATAAAAAGTGGGCCATTATTTAGCGAACAGCCGGTTTCTTCGGGTAAATTGACAATTTGTCATGATAGTGAAACTCAACATCAAGTTTAGGAGACATAATTCCCAGTTTTGTGGACAAACAGTGAGTCAAGATTGTCTTCAAATTAGATCTGCAATTTATATTTTGGGGCCAATTACACATAATGTTGTCACAGTATCAGTTTTTGCCTTATAGCTGGAATTTCAACATAAATATCCCGGTTAATCGCGCTGTAATTGAAATTTAGAACTTGTCGTCCCTAAAGTTGACTGGGCTTGTGGTTCGCCCGCTGGGTTAGGGTCTGCTGTATCCGCGGATGCATACAACTCAAAATTTTTAGATAGCCGTAGAAACCACTTGACAGAAAAATGTTCTTCAATTCAATTATTTTCAAGCTATAAACTATTTTAGATTGGGTTGGGGCTCGGATGACCCGCTCTGGGTGTCAATTGCTTTTGGACCACCTCTGTTCAGATTTAATAATATAAATTGCGTTTTAATAAGTATAGTAAGATAAGATTCTTGTTTTCCTAGTTTGTTGCTTGAAGGTGGAGGAGGGGGGTTAATACGGAGTTATCAGATCACTCTCGTCATATAGTAGAAATGTACAATACATATCCCTTATTTTTATCAAACCGGATTTATTCTGAAGCGAATCACTAACTCCTCAAATTTCTGAGCTTTTGAGTTTTGAGTAAAAACCTTGTTGTTTTCATTGCTTGATATTCTTGACCACCCCAGCATATAGATCACCAGTTTAAATTCCCTGATGGGGAGAGGGGGTAGTTTAGTACCGATTCTCATGTATGAATTACCTGTCAATATGTTGAACAGGAGGGGGCTGTTTGTACAATTGCTGGGGGTGTTGATCCGTCACTGTCACTGGCACAGTGACGATGGGCGCATGGTGTGGTCGTACTGTGGCACTGAGTGGTAGCGATGGCTGTAGTTGCTGCGGCTGCGGCTGTTGCTGCTGCTGATGTTGTTGAAGAGGACCTCCTGGTGGGTACCTCGTCGTCGGTGGGTGTTGTTGATGAACGGCTCCTCCAATGTCGACCTTCTTGACGGCGGCAATTGGTCCTTTGTTTACAGCGTTTGACATGTTATACTGAGTGATTTGGGTGGTGGTGGTTGGCACACCGCGTTTATCTCGCTCTCGAATGTAATTCATAGCCGTGTGTCACATCGTATAAAATATGTTCGAGTTGGATGCTAGCGAATGAGCCTAATATCTGAGGACACACAGATACAAAATTGATGAATAACTTATACAAAGAGGTATTAGAGTTAAAATGAAGAAAGTAGAACGTGAAAATATTCGGGTCACTAAAAATTCCAAATAACAAGGAGTACCGTTAACTCGTTTCGTAGAAACATTTCTTGAACTCCTAACAACTACGCTCAAGTTACAATTGTCCCTTCAATAGGCATTGAGACTTAAATTTACACTAAAATTTATGAATAACCGAAAAAACTTACCATTTCCACAAAATAAATAAGCGTCGCAAAAATATGTCAACAAAAACCGTCCTACAGACACACCATCACACACACCTCTCACTGACTGGCTGTGCCTATTTGTCAAGAATCAGTGTAGCCAACTTGGAGGAATCTCATTTCCTGATTTAATCCGACAATTTTGTACGATTGTGGACGGAAAGAAATCGCTCTGATTAAAAAAAATTAAACTCAGTAAACAGTTTCTCTCAGGTATAACGTGGCCGTGGACGGTTTGCTTTATTTGTGGGTCAAGAAATCATACTACCTTTTTTCATGGGAACATGGGCAAATTTTGGCATTGCCAAGCCAGTATAATGTGCATGTTTTTCTCACGAGTAGGTTAATAGAGAATACTCAATCTTGACTTGAGCGTGCTCCGATTTTCCTTCAGATCCGTGAGGGTTTCGGGGTTTCCCTATACGTCAATGTCAAATTTCAGGGGAAGTCCTTCGTTTCTGCAAGACCATTGGAATGACGAGTGTTCGAGAGTTAAACGCTCTTTGGTGAATCATCTCCGGGAATCATTCCCAGATGATTGGGAGTGGAGGGAATATCTTGCGTTTCTTCCGCCTTAAACACATTTTTTCTCCTAATGAGCAGCACAGGTTTCCTCTTAATTATTGTTGCCATTGCGAGCGAAAAGGGATAAACCCTTGTAAGTGAAATTTCTGACTACTTTCACAATTTTGGTTCACACCCTTATGAAGCTCTATCTACTGTCATCCTTTTTTTCCATAATATTTCACAAAAATTTCCTGCCCCTTCCACTTAACAGCAAATAGTTCACCCGGAAGTCCAACGCGCAGCGCTATTAAAGAGTTATCAGGGCAAGGGTCGGAGGGGTGGTAGTATCATCGCTTACGACCAATCACGCCGGTCCGTGGCCGGGGATTTCGAAGAAATTGTTAAGTCCACCCCGAAAGATAATGCATTTTTTATACAGTAGTCATTGTACGAGGTTGACACGCCATTTGTTCTCGAAACGTTCGTCACTTGCCGCTATTCACTCCAGTTATTCTCTCAACATGCCGATCAAGGTAAGTTTACGCTTGGTATTTTAGTTTTTCTCCTCAAGTTCCTCTTATTCAGTATACCTTTATTTATTCTGCTTTACGTTTCTTTATTTAATCGCCATTTTCATCAGTGAGTTTTTTGTATAATGCGATAGGAATATTAGCTGGTTTAAATGTTGTTGTTTTTTTCTAAAATGTATTTTTGTCCGGTGTGATTGTCGATGGTGAAGAAGTTGAGCGTCACAGAAAACCTTGGCAGTTGCCCCGAGATGATTGGCTCTGCACGGCAAACACGGCCGAAAAAAAACATAAAAAAACTAAACAGAACTACAATTTTGTTTCATAAATATGGCCAACCGAATATAGTCCTGTTATAAATTACCTAAATTAAGAAATTAAGATTGATTTTAAATAGTTCGTTTAGTGTTTCTCGGAGGAGATTACCGTGTTTGCTGCACGTTTGGCTGCCACCGTACAAGGCTATTGATTTCTATGCGTATAATATGGTTTTCATCTTTCGATTTTCAAGCAGAAAACCAGCCACGAGAACAATCAATTCGTTTCAAATTATGTATTGGTATTATTTTTTCCAAGGCCTCGTGTCCGGTGGTCGATAATATTATTTCAACAAGTTAAGAACATTAATGGAATACGCTAACAAATGCACCACGAGCAATTCCAATTTTTCTATTCAATTAAAGCTCCCTCTCCCCACACATGTAGTTATTCTTAATTGTTGCTTGCAACATTTGAAGGAGCTGGTTAATACTACTAATAATAATTTTGAACAGGTCCCGAGTTTTTGAATTGACCAGGAAACACTTATACCCTGTTCAAGATAAGAATAACCCCGATCCGTATGGCTTTTAATGTTTTATTAACGTGAAAGGCGAAAACAAACAGATGGATCTAAGGTATTCTTATCTTGAACAGGGTATAGCAATTTTATTTTTTCCTCACTCAATTTTCTCAAACATCACGGTTGTAGAGCGCGATAACCATTATTTACAATTGAGAACTTGCCTCTTTTTTTGTTATTATTTGCTCATCGCGTTGAGTGCTTAAAGTTATTGAGGAAAGAGTAGGAAAAAAATGAAAAAATCGTTCGGGAAATATTTTCAATTAATGAGGAAGTTTCACATTTTTCAAAAGTATTTTTTTCTGGTCGAACACATAGATATAGTATATGAATATGAAAACGTGTAAAAAAAATTAAATCGTGCTAGAAACATTTTTTTTTTAAATTAATAAAAATAGGAAATTTGGGTTCCCGCGTGACGTCACGAATGCGTACTCTGTCCTTGTCTTATTATATTTTGTGTCACTCGACATGAGGCACAGTTACCTGCCTCACTTCATTGGATGGTGCAACATGATTATTAGTCAAGCTAGTTAATCATTAAAAACAAAGAAAAGTTTGACTTTTTCAGAGTCCATTCCCCAATTTTTCAGTTTCATAATAATATCTTTTTAATTTAAGTTGGAGGTTCTCTTCGTTCGTTCTTATCTTCTCACGTCAAAACATATGTGTAATAGTTCGAAAGCTAGGGACAGTCCCATTCAACCGGAAGAACATAGTCACCGAATGTGTGCAAAATGATGGCATTTGACCCCCTATTTACGAGTCCGGAAGTCTGCCATGCTGTATCTGGGGCCTAAGGATTTTATAGCTAATTAAAGTCCTTAATTTGGGACATGAATTTAACCAGAAGAACACAGTCCCGAAACTAGTCTCATTCGAAAGGTTTTATGAAGCTGATTACGAATATGATCGTCTGCCTGGAGCATTTGCCCTCGGTGGCCAGTAAACTCCTTAAGTCTGGGGCATTAATTAACCGGATGAACTAAGTCCGGAGAATGGTCTTTGGCGTCACGATTCATGTGGCTGAATACGAAAGTGATCGTCTGCCTGGGGCACTTGCCCTTAGTGACCAGTCAAACTGCACCAGAGGAAAATGATTAACCGGAAGAACATAGTCCTGAAACCAGTCTCATTCGAAAGGTTTCACGGAGCGGATTACGAATATGGTCGTCTGCCTGGGGCATTTGCCCTCTGTGGCTCGCCAAACTCACATAATTCGGTAAATTTTAATTAACCGGAAGAACACAGTCCTGAAACTGGTCTTATTCGATAGGATTTATGGAGATGATTTCAAATATAATGGTTTGCCGGCGTCTGCCTGGGGCATTTGCCCTCTGTGGCTCGCCAAACTCACGTAATTCGGTAGTTTTTTAATAACTGAGGAGCACAGTCCTGTAACTGGTCCTATTCGATAGGTTTTAAGGATATGATTACAAATGTAATAGTCTGCCTGGAGCATTTGACCTCGGTGGCCAGTAAACTCCTTAAATCATGGATATTAATTAACCGCAAGAACTAGGTCCGAAGAATGGTCTTTGGCGACACGTTTCATGTGGCTGAATACGAAAATGATCGTCTGCCTGGGGCACTTGCCCTTAGTGACCAGTCAAACTGCACCGGAGGAAAATGATTAACCGGAAGAACATAGTCCTGAAACATAGACCATTCTCCGGACTTAGTTCATCCGGTTAATTAATGCCCCTGACTTAAGGAGTTTACTGGCCACCGATAAATTCGATATTCGATAAATTCTATCGAATAAGACCAGTTGCAGGACTGTGTTCTTCCGGTTAATTAAAATTTACCGAATTACGTGAGTTTGGCGAGCCACAGAGGGCAAATGCCCCAGGCAGACGTCGGCAGACGATCATATTCGTATCATAAAACCTTTCGAATGAGACTAGTTTCGGGACTGTGTTCTTCTGGTTAAATTCATGTCCCGAATTAAGGACTTTAATTAGCTATAAAATCCTTAGGCCCCAGATACAGCATGGCAGACTTCCGGACTCGTAAATAGGGGGTCAAATGCCATCATTTTGCACACATTCGGTGACTATGTTCTTCGATTGGCCGAACGCAAGGACGTGTTGCAGGCAATGTCAAGGTGAATAAAATGTCTAGAGGTGCCGCAGATTTCCCCTGTCCATCATGATGGAGGGGTGGGGACTGACGTCACCAGCAGTCCTTTACTCCCGATTGCTCACCCTAGAGCAGCAGAGCAAGTTAATTTTGAAATTGAAGTTTATGAATTCTCAAAAATCACAACCCAACAACAATTAATAATGTACTGCATCCAGCGCAAAGGTGGTTGGGACTGCTCGTGACGTAAGTGAAGGACAGTAATGGCCGAAGATCTGCGGCACCTATAGAAAGTTTAGTCACCTTGAGGCAATGTTATACTGCGCTTGGTTCTTGTCTATGCCTACTGTGAACCGTCCAGCGACGGCGTCCTAGCGTGCTACGATGACGGGGCAACGATGTGGATGATTGATATCACCGGAGAGAACGGACAAAAATCAAGGTGTGGGAATTCTGCGGAAGATATGGGCCGAAGAAGTCCTAAAAGAGGCTTTAATTTAACCCAAATAAGTTACTATGGGCCGCTTAAACAGTCAATTTCCCCTAGTAATTTGCCAGAACTCTCAGACGTCAACTTCACTCCAGAAACCGGCCACTGTCTGGAAACTGTCAATGTAACCTTAAAATACGAAGTTTTGGTATAAAATTGAATTGTTAATTAGGGCTACTTCGTGGCTGCAAATGACAAAACATACTGGTTCGTGGCTTCTGACCTCATCTTAACGTATAAAATTGAGCTAAAACCCCTAATTTGCGCTTCTGGATGAAAGACGAGGCTAATATAAAATAATATACAGAAAATTTGATAATTCGCTGTTTCTGGTGGCATTTCTGGGCTTCTACGATACCACACCAAAAACTGCCTCCAAACTTGCAATTTCGCTTTAATTAAGACCCGAAACGTGCGAGGCATTTCCAGGTCAAGATGGATGTAAGATGGATTAAAATACGTTAATTTGCTACTTAATTCTCTAGCTCAAAATGTAACAATTTCATGGGCGGCAATCGTCAGGTTTTGGGTGCTGTCGGGGCCAGCTAGCCCCGTCGCGGTATCCGCGACCACTACCAAAAAAATGCCGATTATTGCTTTTCGAAGATATTTAGCTCTGAAACTTGCAATTTCGCGGCTACTTATCCTTGAAATCTCGACTTTTTGACCACCACTTTCAATTTTGAGGCTAATTCAGCCCCGAAACTGTAATTTAACAGAAATTCAGGCAATACAAGCAAAATTTGTAGCCGTAGGAGCCTATACGTTGTCAGTCTTCTCCGTTGGGGTGCATTATCGACGGATCGGTCTCGGCTGTTCGTCATCTTTAGCGACTGTTTTCACAAATGAAACTGACCCGCCTCGTACGGCTAACAGCCGAAACCGGTCCGTCGATGATGTACCCCAACGAAGGAAGATTTACAATAATGTGTAGGCTTCTACGGTTTCTTTTTGCATGTATTTACTTTAAGCCTTGAACTTGCAATTTCACGGATGTAATAGCATTGATATTGCAATGCCACGGGTATTTTAGCCATGAAATTTGTTTATGGACTGGCTGCTCAACTTAGTCATTCAACGAAGCGCTCTAAAGCAAAATTATTTACATAAAATTTATCTTTTTCCCCCTAAAATAGCGATTTCGTGGCTATTTATCCCCGAAAATAAGCAGTTTCCCCAAACTGCTGGGGGCATTTAGCCCCAAATTTGCATTTCACGGAAAGGATAGCCAAGCAACTTCGATTTTCGCGGCTATTTATTTTTGAACCTCGTCTCATTGGCCATCAATTGCTGTTTTTGGGTCTGTTTATCCATGAAACTGGCAATGGGGTTTTCCCCATTTTGTTTTTAAAAAACGGTCATTTTTGTTGTGGAAAGACTTTTTTTCTGGCTAAATTCCAAATATTTTATGTTTTTCAAGGGAAAACTGTTCAGTTTTAAAGCCAATTGCCAATTAGAAGCGTGCAGCTTATCTTTCGGAAGGCATAGAATACGTAGTTTTGTATGGTGATGAGGTTTTTTATTATTTGTGAGTCTTCTCGTTCACTCAAGGTAATTTAACATATCATGGGAGAACTCCGAGTCCACGGCTGAACTTGGGTCGAACCCTCCGACGAGGGCCCTCAGCTCACCGAGCCTCTCCTTCACTTCAGCTATCATCTAGAAGTTAAAAATGTATTAATTTAATTCTACAACTAGCTTACAATAAACCATAAAAGTATTTCTCAAAGAGAAAACACTGAATTGATAACACGAATGCCTTCCGAAAGATAAGCTGCACGCTTCTAATTGCATTGAGTTCAGATTTTTTTTTGTTTTTTAGTAACCTGCTCAAATTAATTTACTTTTGATTCAAAATCTCGCATTTTCCTCCATTCAATTTTCTCTAAAATTTAATTTTTGTTTATTTTTTAGAGTGGAGACAATATCCCGAGCGTTGATCTGTTTGAAAATGATCCGACCGGTAAAGTGAACATTGCCGAGTTGTGCAAAGGAAAAAAAGTTGTGATTTTTGGAGTGCCCGGCGCGTTTACTCCCGGGTGTTCGAAGGTACGCGTTGAAATTTTGCAGCAATTTGATTTTACGCTGTCGGTTATTACCTATTGACACTTTTAACAATTGTTTTTTATTCCTCAGACTCATCTCCCAGGATACATAAACGATGCTGACAAACTTAAAAGCAAGGGAATCGATGAAATTGTTTGTTTGTCAGTTAACGATCCGTTCGTCATGGCCGCTTGGGGAAAACAACATAACGCCGATGGAAAAGTAAATTTTCGTTGTTTTTTCTCATTCTTTTTAACGCGCCCTAAGCTTTCGATTAACAGCATTTTAATATTAAAAGGTTCGAATGTTGGCCGACCCCAATGCCGCTCTGGCCAAAGCCATGGATCTGACAGTGGATCTTGCTCCTCTGGGTGGTGTTCGATCCAAGCGTTTCTCGATGATCGTCGATAACGGCGCGGTGAAAGAAATCAACGTAGAGCCCGACGGTACGGGTCTCACCTGTTCACTGTCTAAGAATATCAAATTGGCGTAGAAGGGGTGTCAAATGTGTGAAAAAGAAACGTGTCGTAATGGGTTTTAAATGAGTTAGTATGACGTTAAATCAAACCACCAACATCCGTTTTATTTAGGAAAACACTGGTCGAGGTTGTTTTGTTACAACTGTTTTCAATTTGTAAAAGACATTTAGCGTAAAAAAAATCACACATCGCACGAATAACTAACTACTTGATCATTATCGCTATTAAGTTTCTTGTTTATGTTTCAATGTTTAAAATTTAGCACAATTTGATTTGTAAGTCAATGAAAGGCTAATAATCATTCACTGGTTATATATATTTCAGCCTATCGATTTCTGCTATCGTAAATTGGTGTGAAGGGCCAAGCTCTGAACCTAGGCGGGCACGGGAGCCATGTCCCCGTGGTTTATGACTCTTTCTGCACAAGGTGAAATTGAGTTAGTAGCGCCAATAAGGAATGCTATAACGTGGAATGGGGGGGGGGGCTGAATAATGGCCTTGTCAGCAGAGTTAGCGACTAGGTCAAGAAAATAACAAAAGACATGCCTTCGCTAGGCAAGAAACGGTATATCCACTTGGGAACGTTGAATATGTATGAAGACATTGATGCTATCATCAGTTACAGCATCTCCTAAGTGGGTGGTGACCGTCTTGGTTTTTTTCTAATAATTCTTGCAAATACTTTGACTTCCAATGAATTGCATTCTGGTGAATTTCATTGTTTTTAGGGCGCGAATATACGGTTTGGCCATTTTTCGGGCACAGATAAATCAATATAGGCATTTTCAGGGTGCCAGTTACGCCGTCTGTGAGACGCGAAAGATTAGTTTGTCCACTATTGTCAGTGCCTAGACATTTTCATGGCCTTCGGTCATTTTTGCCATTTTTAGGCCGAGTATTGCTATGGCTTCTAAACAAGCTCCTCTCCCCCTTGAATAAACCTCAAAACCATTCAAATTCCTCTTTAACGCTTACAAACCTCCGATTTTCTGAAAATATTGCACGGAGGGGGGGGGGGATCAAAGTCGAGTTTAAGAGCATCGGAAGTGTTTACGTCGTTGGTGCGTTTTCCTTTAAAGATAAGCATATAAGATTATTAGTTTTTACATATCTCCTTTTTAGATAGAGTGGGAGGATTCCCCGTTTCCCTGCAACACGCACTGGCCTTTGCTCAAAAAAGTTCAGTGAAAAAGAAGTAGTCCAACTTAATTGTAAAGACAACTGTTGTACGTCGCAATTTATTGAATTCAAGTGACACAACTTCGTTGAACAGTCAAGTGTCGTTACCTGAAAATGACAATCTCTAACGGAGGCATTTCGCCGGGTGGACAATCGTATTTTCAACGTTTTTGCAAAATGCTGGTGCAAGAGTGAGCAAGGGTTTTAAACCAATTTTACAGGTTCTTTTCTTACTAAACCCAGCCTCGTAAGTTTGGACCTTTTAAGCAATTATAATGCCGAGTGTTTGACTCTTACAAAAGACAAATTCCGCGAGTTTAGCTCTTTGAAAACGCTCATTTGGAGGGTTTGGCTTTTTATGAAACCAAATTTAGCTAATATGGCTCTTCAAATCCCAACGGTTGTGGCCCTTTCAAAAACAAAGGATTGTTCAAAAATTCAAATTTCGTGAATTGGGTTTTTTACGAACCGAATTCCGTAGGTTTGACTCTTCGAATCCTGCTAGTTCGAAAAACTAATGTGGCTTATTCAAAAACAAAAATCTCTGATTTGGTACCTTCAGTTCTCGAATTGTGTAAGTTTGGCTCTTTCGTTCAAAATCAGGCGATGATTCAAATACATGCGGTGAAATTGGCTCATTCAAATTTGGGTTATTAGCAGTGGCGGATCAGCACCCACCGGGGCCCGGGTCGGAAATCTCCGTGATTCCTCTAAGGCCCCGCCACACAGAACGCGAATCAACGCGCGGTTTGATCCGCTCGAAAAAACCCATCGCAACACGTGATATGACGTCGCCTGACATGTTTTTTTGTTGTTTATTCGCGTACGGCCTAGTTCGTGTTTTGTGTCTCTTGCGTAAAAACTGTGGTAAAGGGCTAGCCGACCAGTTCACGTTGTGTGTGGAAAGGCCTTTAATCCCTGAATAAACGAAACACATAATTTTTACGTTGCATTCAATGTCTCTAGGAAACTTCACAGGTCAGGTCTTCTTCTAGGAAACTAAAATAAGATAAAACAGAAAATCCACATTCAATACATTTAAAATTGAGAAAAAACACTAAATCACAGCCCAAAAGCTCAATCGCTTGTGGAGGGGCTGAAGATGAATTCTAACTCAATACAACACTTCTTTAGAAAAACAATAATTAGAATGAGACAAAGTTAAAAGAAAAGAAAAAGTGACGAATCATGATTTAAAAAAATAAAAATAGAAGAAAACAAAAGCAATGCATTTGACTTTGACATTAAAATCACAATATAAAAAAGGCATTGTACAATTTTATTTACAGGTCACGTAGGGTTAGTTTATCATGAAATTTTAATTTACTAATATACGATTATAATGAATTCACGTCGTTAAAGTCCCTGTAGTTAAATTGAAATTTTATAGCAAATTTGAGTACAACAATTTGTGCATGGCTAGAGAACAGAGAGGTTCTTATTTTAGGCAGAATTTTAGCCGCGAATTAGTGATTTTTTTCCGCTTTTTGCTATGAATGAGCGCTTTTCCGCAATTTTAGCCGCGAATATTAGCGTTATTTCTAAACTTTTCGCCGCGTACTTGCCCCAACAAGACTAGCACATTAGCGCGCCTCCTGCATTTTAGCCGCGAAGTTGCCCTCAGATAGTGTGTTATTGGTCTTAATTTTAGCAGCTAATAAGCGGTTACTTTCAAAATTAACCACGAATTAAAGCTTTGAAACCTAACAATCCCTAACTCCTAACTTTTCATCCTCAAACTTTTCGGTGCCTCCTCTGAACGGAGCATGGGGGGGCGGTCTGCCCCCATTACCACCACTACGGTACGCTATTGGTTATCAGGCTCTTTTCAAAACTCAAGAATTTGGATTCACAGCTCCTTTTTTCAGGTGTTTTCTTTTGTGTGTTAACAACGAGCCCATTGTTGTGTATTATTAGTTCCCGAAGGAAAGAAGAAGGTCAAGAATTTGGCTTTTCGAAAAACTAGTTTCGTGAATTTGGCTATCTCAACTGCCAATTTCGGGAGATTTGCTCGGTGTGGCTCTTACAATTAGAAAAACTAATTTCCCGGCGTGGTTGACTGTTCAAAAAAAAAATTTTTTTTTGTGGCATGACTCGAAATTTCATGAAAATCCAAATTCCACGAGTTTGACTTTTTTAAAATATAAAATTTTTGAATGAATTGCACGATTTTGGCTCTCAAAATATCCAATCTTGCGTATTGTCTCCCGCGAGTGTTTTTCCATTCGAGTGTTTTTGAACTTTAAAAAATACCCGCACTGATTCACTCCCACACATCGCCATGCCACCATTTCACTTTGAAAAACTGAAAATTCGGCCAGAGAATCCAGAACATTCGACCGTTAAACCGAACATTTGGCTCACCGTCTGATCCAAAACCAATCACGCACTTTTGCTTCTTTCAAAAACTAACTTTCGCAATTCAGGCTATTTTGAAATCCAACTTCGGCTCTCCAGAACTGAATTTTGCTCGGCTCGTTCAAATCCAAATCTGAGGGTTTTCTGCTCTTCCATTTACAACATTTCGTGGGTTTGGCTCTTTTCAAAGCCCAATTTTGTGTACATTCGCTCTTTCATAACCAAATTTCTTGCGTTTGGTTCCCTCAAACCCCTATTTCGGAGATCTACGCTTCATACACCAAATTTCATGACTTTAGCACTGTCTATAATATTTTGCGTGTTACTATTAGAGGTCCGGTACAGAAACTTTGTCCCATTATTACTTCCATTTTCTGACATTTGTGTTTTCCATATTTTTTTTGCATGTATTTAGTCTTGATTTTATACCTATCTATTGTGATTAATAGGAATGAAATCACGGTCGCGTAGTGAACATAAAATACTTGTTCGAACAATCTCACGAATTTTGTTATTTTGAACAAATGAGTTAGTCTCAGCCAGTAAATCTTTCAAAATATACGCTTGAGTAGTGGCCCATACACGGGCAGATAATTCTGACAGATTTGATCGGCCGATATTTTCAACAGATATCGTTAACGATCTAAAGCAAACGATGAGATCGGTCGTCGCTCCTTAACGTACAAAAGTTATCTGCGACCGATATCTGTTACCCGATCAAATCTGCCCGTTAGTGGGGGCACATCTGGCAGATTGAGATCTGTTGAGGAAAAAAATCTAACAGATTTCATTTTTCGGCCGGGTTCGAAAGATATTAGGTGGGCATACACGAGCAGATATCTGCGGCAGATTTCATGTTTTTGACAGATATCGGTGGTGAAAATTTGCTCGTTAGTGGGCAATAAACGATGACCGATCTACAAATATCTGCCGAACGATATCGGTGGGAGATCAAATCCGTCAGATGTGGTTTGTGGTCCCCCACTAACCTACCAATTTCTCATGAGAGATATCTGTGGGACAGATCTGCCGATTTTGAATCGGGCGTCACCCCTTAACGTAACGATCTGATCTGTCCGTTCTATAGTGTTTAATAACATATGTATGATTCAGGCTAGACAATATACTGCTTTTATTCCAGTTCGTTTATAAGTCTTTTGATCTGAATTATATCAATTTATTACCTCTCAAGTGAAAAAGCTTTTTGCACCCTCCATTTTTTTTTTAAAACTCCATATCTGTCACCGATCTCAAATATCTTTCGAACCCGATCGATAAATGAAATCTGCCAGATGTGCTCCCACTAACGAGCTGATCTGATCGGGTAACAGATATCGGTCGCAGATAACTTTTGTACGTTAAGGGGTGACGACAGATCTCATCGTTTGCTCTAGATCGTTAACGATATCTGTTGAAAATATCGGCCGATCAAATCTGTCAAAATTATCTGCCCGTGTATGGGCCACTAGCGGGGATTTACACTTTTGATTAAAACCTTATGTCATGGCTTTAGCCCTTTCTATAATTTTGTTTAATCCAAAAAACTAATTCGGCTCGCGCGAAAACCAATTGTCGTCATTTTGGCTTTCTCGAGCCCTAATTTTGTGAACTTTTTGCTTTTTCTAAACGAAATTTCGTGGATTTGACTCCTTAAAACACCAATTCGACCAATTCGAGAAATTTCGTTTTATTAAAAACTAAATTTCGTAGCTTTAGCTCTTTCTAAAACCAGATTCGCAGGTTCGGTGAATTCGAAAAACGAACGACGAAAAAACGAATGTCGAGATTTTTTCTCTTTCTAACTCCAATTTTGCTGTAATGTTTGTCCTTCCATAACCAAAGGTTGCGGATTTTTGCTTTGTCGAGCCCCGAATTCTCTTATCTCGGCTCTCGAAAACAGTTTTGCTCGTTTGCATTGTTCGACAAACTTATTTTGCTCTTTTTTAAAACCCAAACTCACTGATATAGTCACAGAGCAAACGGTTCTTTTAGCAGGACGAATTGAAAAGCGCGCCAGAGAGTTCCAACCCGGGACTGTCCCGACTAAAGCGGGACGTCTGGTCACTCCTGCTGGATTTAAAGCAGAAATACACGTGCCCCGCAGCCGCAATGCACCGGAGCTTGTTGGGTCTCCTGACAATGAAGCACGCATAAAGTTGTAGCCGTTGAAGGTCCTCAACGAGGGAAGACAGGGAATATAGGCTCCTGCGTCTAGCGGCTACAGCCTTATGCGTGCTTTATTCACTAACCCGCGCTTCTGCTAACAATTTAAATTCTCCTGACAATTTTTCTAGAAACTAGAATGACGCAATACACTCACGTACGGCGTGTTGTTGATTTATGACTTTCTTTTTAAAATATCAACTTGCTGCTTTAATAGCCGCTCTCTATCGGTTGAAACGTACGAAGTGACTTTTAAAGTTCAGATATTTCATTTGAACGTTTCCTCATATTTAGGACCGTAAAGTTTAAATGATTTTCATTCCCCCAAGCACACAACCTATCCATTTTTTTCTCTCTTTCATTCCTTTTTGAAGTCAGTCTTCTTGGCACCAGGAATGTTCTCAACTCTTCAGTATCGACGGAAGTGAGTCTTTCTTCGAATTTCCCCTTCATACAAGCTTGAAGTTCTCCCAAAACCCCCGTAGGTTTTGAAATGCCTCCCAGAAACCCGAGAGAGCGGTTTAGGTTATTTGGCCTTTGTACGACTACGAAGGAGTGTGGTAGAGCATTAGCTGACGAGCCTCCGCCCGGTGATGGTCGCTTGGAGGAACAACTTTTGAGATGGGGGCAATGCGAAGAAGCGAGGCGGATATAATGTTAAAAACGACGGGTCTCTCGTCAGACGGTCGATTCAGGTAGTGAACAAAATCTATATTGTTTTTATATGAGTATACCATTTTGTCCCGATTTTCGTTTTACGGCAAACTTGTTGGTAAATTTTATTTTTAAAAAAAAGAAAAGAAAACTTTTGGGTTTCCATATTGAAACTTGTCAATAACAGACTACCCCCCCTCCGCCACCACCACTATTCCTATCGTCCACCTTTTTACCAACCACCCACCTTCAAGGTTATACGCGCGTATGCGCCGTACTGCGCTTCTAACGTCGCAGTTGGTGGTAACCTGTTTAAGCCCTTTTTTTTTTTTTTTTTACATGTTTTATGCAATAATTATTGAAAAATATATTCTAATATTTTAAGTCATTGATGAGGTGATGTTGTCTAAGGAAAAATAAAAACGTTGTATTTCTTCGGATTATTGTATGAGAGTTGAAGGTTAGACTTGTATTTTTTAACTTTTTTACTGGACAAAAAAGTGAATGGTTTTGTTAGAATGTGTCCTACCCTTAACCGATTCTTCAATAAAAAGATTTATCTCTAAATTAAAAAAAAATGTTTCAAGTGTTTATTTTCCTCGCCTCCCAGCCAGAAATTCTCGTGAAAAATCCTTTCGCTCTCGTTTAAGCTGACCACGAGATTCCGAGTATCTTGCTAATTGCCTAATAATTAAGATCGTAATTAATTGTTAAAACAACGGCACGCCTAGCACCTGAGGAACGGTTCGACGACTCGTAATGATTGATCCTACACGAGAGGAGAATAAATACAGCATCAGCAGTGACTCGTGTTATCCCATTCGCTATGCGTCTGATGTCATGAAAATAAGTATAAATTATGCCATAGGTTGTTCACTAATGAACGTTTAAAAATATATATAGTCGGTAAGTTTTCAGGTTTCGCCTATTCAAATCGTTTGATTTCAAGGATGTGTGATTATTAGCAACTTTATGCATTTTTAATCCATGTGTTTTCATGAAGGAAATATTTCAAACACTCGTCCGTGGAAACCGAGGAAAAAGGGGGTTTCAAATTGTGTTTTAATGAACAATTACCTACGTCTCGACACATCAATCTTATACGCTTCAATTATTCTGTCCGGTATATTATTCCTGTATGGAGTAATAAATTGAATGATCAGCGTGCTCTGAGTGAAGGCATATTGTTACTTTTCAACATTATCGACGTGTAGCCATTGAGAATGACAAGGCTTGGGATGGGAATATTTATGTCTATTGCTGTTGGTAACCATCGCTTAAATCCAATTAATGAAGTCCGCATCAATGGTACCTTATTATGAGTAATAATGTGAAAATAACCTTTTCTTTCAGCACGCCCGCGTTTGACGTATAGTCATATAGTTATTTTGTCTTCCATTTTTTAATATTCTGATCACCTGTCACCTCCGCCTCCCCTTAATTACTACACTTACAGTGAATTTTTGCCTCGAATGCTTCTTCGAAAGCAGTCACAACGGCTTCATGCTCTGTTACACAACAGTAGCACTCGGAGATCTTCTGAAAAACCGTGATTGTGCTTTGTTCTTCCCCCCATGAATGACGGGAAAGGTTGCTGGAAAATTTGAATTTAAGATGCCTTCCTATTTTGTACACATTATATCACGTCTGATTAACCCTCCCCCTCCCCCCACTTGTTTAGCGTGTGGGTCGATGAAGCAAAGAAACCAAAGTTGATCCTCCCCACTCACGTGTCACGTCACACATCGAAGAAGGGATTTGATTTGTCTTGTCGGGATGCAGTTCTGTGCATTTGGGTTATTAGATGGTTCAAAGATTGACGTGGATGACGGTGTTTTTTTGTTGGTGACGGGTGCAGGGGCTTTGGAACCTTCGTGAGGAAGTTATGAAGAGGCGGAGGAGAATATACTTGAGTGGTGTGCGTAAAGAAACTTCAAATGACAGATGTGCTGTTTATTTCGTATTGCACCTGTCGATCGATAAGGTTTTGCTTTCGATCGATTAACGTTTTAACGTCACTCCTTTATTTCTTTTAAAAAAAATTGGGAGCCCATTCAATCATCAAGGATAACTGGTGTGGGGAGGGGGTACCTCGACACAATCCAAAGTTATTGAAATTGTGGGTCCTATTTCGGCATGTATAAAGATGTAGTATACGGCTTTTCCAACTAAATTTAATTTTTGTAGAAACTTCATGAGGAGAGGGGCGAAAAACCGCGACCCTCTACAGCCGGGTAAAATTTCTCAAGACGTACAACAAATTCATGTCTTTGGCCCCATATCTTTTCGATTTTCAACGGATCTGTGTATAACCCTCAGCTATTACCACCCCCTTATCCCCTCTCCGTTTATATTCATGCCTAATATCGGTGACGAGGTAAGGGGAATACGTGGCGTACACTGTACACAAATATTAGGGACCCAAAACGTTAATTTTTACTATGTATTACTTCCATTTTCCCGCTAAAAGTATGGTGCTCGAGAAAAAAAAACCAGTCCGAGATGACTTCATGTTTGTGATACACATATCAGAATTTCGGAAGTTTTCCACGGCGGTGAAAGGTTCTACCTCAGTTCTTATTAACCCAAGAAACACAGCAAGTCTAAAACAAATCAACAAAAATTAACATTAGGAAATTTATGAGGGGGAATCCCGAAAAAACACCCCAAATTTAATCAACTTGAGAATTGTGTCCAGGTAAAAGTACCTGACTGCTGGACTAAACGATGTTAAAGGTTATAAAAACGAAATTTATGGTGAGGTTTGTATAGAAGAAGCCCTTTCAGGGAAGGGGACATATTGCCCCCTCCCCTTGAAATATTGGAATGACACTAAGTACTTTGATAAAGCTTGCTTAAATACTAGACGATGTATAGATTACTAATTAATTATTGTTATAGCTTTGGAGTCTTCAACAGTATAGAAATTAAGAATTAATTGCCTAACACGAAGGGGAAAAATAACGGTGGTACCCCCCTTTTCACTTTTTTCATACCTCAACCCTTCCAGAGCCTCTACCGGAATGGTTTGGATGCAAATTTAGCGCTGTAAGGGATGGGGGTGAGGGAAGGTGTGACGAACTCCGCAGATGCCTCTTTTCGACGCATTTCTCTCGTCCGGGGGGTGCGTATTGACCCCCCCATAGGATTTGTGCGCCGCTTTGGAAGCTCACACCCTATTGGCGTCCTCTCGACTTGCTGAACGGCAAAGGCGGCTGGAGCCTATTATACAAGAGGAGAGCTTATAGCCTGCTGTCTCCCGTATTTCGACCCCTCTGGGATATTACAGGCTGCCCTGCTCGCTTTTTTGAATCCCTAAAATGTGGTTCTGGTGAGTGGGGTGGATCGGGGGGGGGGGGGCTAAATAGGTAACGCAAACATCTGCCCTTAGTGCCCTTCACTAACACTGTTAATGGGGAGATGGCCTCATTTTTATGTTGGCGTCTGTGGCCCGCGTTAGTTTTTCTTTTACTGCAGGAGTGCAGGCCTTATTTGTACAATTTGAATGCTGAACGTCTATTTATATTTTGTGATTTCCCTCATTCGGTGTCAATGTAGTAAATTCAATTAAAATGGTATGTCTCCCACCAGCCCACTTCCAACCATTACCCAAGTCCCAAAGCAAGTAACAGCCTAGCAGAGAGCCGTCTTCCACTTTTCCTTCCATTCCATTTCCTTCCACGCATTCAAGATAATGACATTGTTGGATAATATATTAATTATTTATTATTTACTTGAGTTTCTATGCGGTTCTCGCATAATAAATTATCTTTTTTTTTTTGTGTTCCACACTACTGTTCAAGTGGCTGTCTAATGGTTTTATTGCACGTGAATCCTATCTTTTGAATAAATAATGATTGTCGTTGGGAGATGACAGAAGGGGTAATGATTTGATTATATCGATTTTTTAATCAACTTTAACATTGGGCATGACCTGTGAATGTGTTAATTCGAGGTTGCTAACTCTAATTATGTGACATTCTTGTCACATAACATAATAAGAACATGAAGGGTCTTCTCCCTATTTCCAAGCCCCTCTCCCCTCGCCCCACTAGTAATTATCATCGCACTCCGAGAAAGCAACTTCTTCGCTTCTTGAAACTGAGAGAAAACTACCAACATACTGCTACGGCCGGTTCCGTACATTGCTTCCGTTGATGAGCACACCGGCATCAACAGCATTGCTTTTTGAAGCTTGTGTGTGGGCCCCCTACCCCGTCACCCACTCCTATGCTCGCTGGCCTTTCTCATCGCCTGATACCAACTCAGTGTTTTTACGCGTGAATCCATTTTATCTTTGAATACCTCTTTTTCATTTTATCCCACAGTTTTTTTTTTATTTTTTATTATTACCTGAATACACCTGTTGTATTGTTTTCTCGTTTTCTTTCCGAAATTATGAAAACAGGTTTTTTAGAATTCTTAAATCCTCAAAAATGCAGCGCTTGAGTTGACAGAAATTTTGCAGTCTACAAATGCTAAAAGTCTCTTGGGGACTCATTTTTACCCAATTACTAGCGTTCAGGGAAGCAGGAAGGACGACTTTTTTGAAAAAGTAGCGTGCGCCTGATTCGAAAAATCCCTTCTTCACCCATCCAGCTCCAGATGTAATTTATTCAAATTTTATATAAAAATGTGGTGGATAGTCGTTCCCCATGCGGTACCACCGTTGCAACTGCCTCTCAAACCCCTGGACTCTCCAAGATTTACCCCCTATCCGCACTCACTATAGCAAAAACCTTTCGTTTCGAGTGACGGAAGACGGAGAGACAGCAGTGGTTGCGGCCTCCGCTTTTCTCCTATAATAACCCCACCACCGCCCCTCATTGACCATCTCGTTTTTCAAGTGCTATAGGATTCCAGAGCTCTCTTTTTATATTTTTGTTCGCTCCCCCCACCCACCACACACGCAGACAATTTATTTGCTGCAGTCTTGAGACGTTATCACCAAATGGTTGTTCAATTTCTTATTTTTTGGGGACAACGGTATAATGAATAACCAGAAAATCGCGTCAGTGTGAAACACGTTTCGCATTTTTGGGTATTCTGAATACCTTATTGGCCTCGAAAACCAGTTTTTAAAGCTCTGAACACCTAATGAGGTTTTTTATAAAAAATATTTTATGGGGGAGTTTAACGGGATTCGGTCTATTTTTGAGGTCCCGATATACCTTACCCTTAACGCTCATTCTTATCCCTTGGAGCTTGGGGAGTCTCTAATTTAAAAAAAAAAAAAAACCACCCGCATCCCACACTTCCAGAAAGTTCTACCTCATTTACGGGGGCAGATTTTGCTACGTATCTCCAAAAATTCGTCGAATTAACAAAATCATGAAAATTATTACATTCGAATTACACCTCCGAGTTCATTATTTTTGGCCTTTTGGTCACGATATCATTACGGGCAATCATTAATTCCCCAATTCGAGTTGTGATTAATCCCTCGACGCCTAAAATCCTGAACTGAGTAATTGCCGCTCCCGCCCACATCTATCCACTTACCCCACATTTTACACTTTGTTCGATGACGATAGTGATGCCTTTCATCTGCACACATAAAGACAAAAATTCATTACAAGGTGGTGATACTCGCCCCCCCCTCCCACTACAAAGATTCATATGCGTTTTCCCCCTTTGATCCAGCAATCAATTTATGCTGGTTAAAATATGTGTCAATAGAGTTTTCACCCTTTATGTGGTCGAACCCTTTCTCCAGAGTAAATTTAGCCAACTGATATTCATAATAAAGCTGTGTATATGACAATGTTAGGGCCTTCGCGTTCATTTTTTTTGTTTTTGGAAATGAGTGATTTTATTTCTTTGTGTTTGTTAGGATCAATGCTTGATTGGTTTCTTAGACTAGAAAAGAATTATTTTTCAAGTCAAAATCGTGATTTACTACGATAATAAGTAAAATAATTGATTTTAATTCATTTGTTGGCACATTTAACGGAAATAACTGTTTATTATCTTGAAATTTACTTAACACACTGAAAGGGGGTAAGAAAATTACTTTTGAATGATATTTGAACCGGCCACCACTGGAGGCGGGGAGCGCTAGTGTAGCGCCGTATACTCTCGAACCCAGAGCAAAGAATGGCAATTTACTCTCGAACCCCTCCAACCTCGTATTTTTCTTTAAATAACTATTTTTACAGTTAGAGTTACATAAAACGGCCGGTATATTCGTGAATAAAATTAAATTTCCTACGCTAAAGTTTTTCGTTTAAAGCATAACTCATCCGTAGACACAACTTCCAAGTTTCATTCTTGCCGGGTCTATCGAGCCCGAAGCCCGCGCCATCTTCATTTTGAACAAAGGCCGCAACTTGAGTCTGTTTCAGTGCGTTACTTGGAGTGTGTCTCGAACAGTACCCCCTTTTTATAGGTTTTATTTTAATTGTTTACTATTTATTTCGACTGAAAATTCTTCTCTAAAATATCCGCAATGAGTTCGAAAGCAAATTCAGACGTGGCCGTCGAGAAAGCGACCGAAAACAACGACAAGGCGAACGCCGATGGCAAAGCCGAAGTTAAAGGAACGAAGAGGGCAGCGGAGGTAAGCTTTTATTTTCTTGTTTTTTTCACAAATTTTTCCGGTGAATAGTTTTTATTTTTAATTCTTACCGCGGTGATCCTCCCACTAATTGGGATGGATTTTTTTCATGAATTGCGAGTCGTTCGCTAAATCTAAATCTGTACGAAATGCTCGAGGAGGTTGTCGCTTGTCTCCCCATAGTTGAGAGGGGCCATGTGAGATGCCGGCCGGTCGGTCCCGCGCTTTCTTCATTGCTTCTCCATAAGCCCCGAAGTGGCCCTCCGAAGAGTTGTCTCGAATTATCAATTTTCTTAGCGGTTTATTTACTTCGTTTCGCTATGATTAATTATTGGAGTAAATCTATTTTTTCCCCCGCCAACGAAACCTTCCTGCCCTTTCACCGCCATCAACAGAACGAGCTTTGTTTATGAAGATGGCGTCCCTACTGATTTTGTCAACATTCGCGCCTACTTGTCATTATCCATGTTCAATTATTTTATTTTTATGTATTTCATTTTATGTTTTAGCACTATGTATTTCAATTATCTCGTTTTAGTCGGGAACGACGTAGGACTCGACGAGGAGAGCTTTTGAGCCTATTACACAGAAGTACATTCTCGGAACATGTTCTCTGTTCTCAAAATAACCCAGTTATTCAATTTTTCTATGTTGAGCCCCGGTCTGTATTATTGCTTTGAGACTTGTTCTTAGTGTTTGAGCAACAGGTTCTCACGCCGTTGGGAAGACTGTTAGAAAATTGCAAAATTAGGCAAAAATGTTAATTTCTCATTGCTGGTTTGTTCAATGTTCCTGTGAATGTTAACCAATTTTTGAGGTTCCCGGAAGAAAACGCACTTATTTAAATTTAACCCAATTTCCGTATTACATCGCTTCAAAATTTCTTTCACTTCACACGAAAGCTTTTCTTCCCCTCCCCCTTTTTCAATCTCCTTTCCAACAGTACCGTAGGAGCCTCCCCCCCCCCTGCTAAGTCAACCCTCTTTTTGGCTTTGGTTGGTTTTGTGCTCGTCCGAGGAGGGAGCAAACTGGATTGGCTGGGCCTTTACCCCCTTCTCGAGGGGGTAACGCGGCGTCGAAATATAGAGTCGGAAAGAGGAAGAGAAGAAAAAAAAGGACGCTCTTTTCGTCGTGTTGGGGATGGACGCGGACGAAATGGATATTCCCCTCCCCACCGTGTTATGTAGCTGTGAAGGGAGGGTAGAGATCGAGGCCCCTCCAGCCTGGGTCGCGCTGCGCCCTCCACCTTTCTCTCCGCTGATCTATTCTGTGTGTAAAGTCTGGTTACTCGTTGTATCGCGTTGGTTGTTCATGGCGATGTTGGTGTGGGGGGTTGTAGCTGTTCAATCTTCCCCCTCCACCACCATTTCAATATTGGTATGGTTTTTACACACTTCTCCCCCAGGAGTTGAGGAAACAAACGTTTCCCGCCCGATTCTTAACCCTCGGCTGCTATCTGACGAAATGCCAACATCTTCAAGCTTCATTCTCAATTTAATCGATGAAGTTCTCCGGTCTCATGATTAATAGATTCACGAGAATTACGTTAACGTTAATTCTCCTACTAAAATTGTAGTTGGCCAGAAATGCTGTTAAGAGTATTTTAAAGCGTGATAAGAAACCCAGATAGTATCCTAATGTTACGTAAACCAATTACTACCGGTTTGCACGGAATACGTTAATGTTTTTTGAGAATGTCTTTCCTATGTGCATTTTAAATATTTTTTTTGATGCAGGAAAATTTGATTAGGAGCGTAATTATCGTACAAATTCGTATTTACCGCAGATTCACTGATTGGAGGTATAATTGGTAGACTTCATTGTGAATATTACCCCCTACATCGTCTAAACTCATTCATTCACCCCTTAACATTGTCATCCCTTATGATACACTTTTGCACATTCAGCATTGAATGTAGTGTTATTTTATTTCCATATCGTCCTCTGATTATTACATAATGGCGTTTTCCACTTGAATAAATTCTGCAATGGTATCAAACGCCGGGGTGTCCTAGAACAAATTGTTATTCGAACGGTAAAATTAATTACTTGTTTATTTTTACCTGATGACGACGCCTCCCCCCCCCCCATTGTCCTAATGGAAATTGTTAATGAAATGCCGGTATCAAAGATATACCCTGTTTGGCTGAACCCAGGTTCACCCCCCTGAAAAGTTTTATTTTCGTTAAGCGCGCTGTGAAATTGAGAATAAGCCTTTGACGCGCCGAAAAGTGGGGGGGGGGGTCTTCTATGGTGGGAGCTTTCGTGTTTCTTTATTTTCCCTAAAAATCAATGAAATCAGGGAAGACTGGAAATGCTATACTTGAGAGTTTCAGGATGTATTGTCGGATCTTATAAAACAGATAGGTTTCATTAGATTGAAATTGTGTTTTCTTCGGTTTTTCGGTCGCCTCTTATTTAGCTATTATAATCGTGTGGCGTCTCATGTGGCTGGAAAGGATTACATGGTTCGCGTGGTAGGATGCCCTAGTGATTGTGTGATGAGCACAGTTACAAAAAAATATCTTCACTATATTTCACTTGCCTTGGATATCTAGCTTATGTAACTCACGGTGCTCTGAATTCAGAGATTTTAAGTCGTAGGCTCGTGCGATTTAACCCTAAATTATCTTCCATTAGAAAAGACGGCGTGAGCCAGGCTTCCAACAAAGGGGTGGAAAAAATATATAAAGAATATAGTCAAGTTAACACGGTGAACGCACGGCGATACAGGGCACCTTGTCCCTACCGACAAAACAATTTCTCAACTATTAATCGCGTGTTATGATGTTATGTTTCGGTGCGTTTTTTCATGTTCACGTGCGCCCCTATACTTTTTCGTGAATCAAAAAGAAGAAAAATTGACTAAAATTGCCCATCCCCCAAAGGGGACACGTGCAAGTTCAAACCCAAATCTGCCTGGAGCGAAATAACCGCGTGATGACCCCGACGTTTCAAGTTCTTGCCATAGTTAAAGATTCTTATTTCGCTTATTCATTCATTATTGGTTTTCTAGGTTCCAAGAATTTTGTTCATTTATCACAAAATTTGACGATTTTATCATAATTGTTCAGTAAACTCATTAATGTTATTCGGTTTTGTAACCTACAAACCTAAAACTTCTTCGGAAAAATAAAAATAGAAGTGAAATAATTGTTAATTATTTGCTTTATAAATAGGTTGTGAAATAGCATCGTTAAGTTTATATCTCGTCCACTTAATGTAGAGCCTACATGATTCCAGTTGTTCTTGATTATCACGGTGTGGTTGGAAGCTCAACTTATGTTTTTAAACGCTCTTCCATTAAGTGTTATCGATGGGTCCGAGATTGTTCTTTGAAAAACAAGAGTTGTTAATATTTCCCCCCTTTTCTGTTCTTCCAGGACAAGACGGAAGACGTCAAAAAGTCGAAAAAGGAGGAGGAGAACGGCGAGGGTGACGACTTCGAAGAGATCCTAGACGAAGAAGAGGAAGAGCCCGTCGAAGGCGAAGACGATGAAGATCAACTGAGCGAAGCGGACGAAATAGGTGAAGAACTGGGGGAGGGGGAAGGTGAGTGTCCGCCCGCGTGCCGCGTCCTCTCCTTAACCGACGACCCTTCATTCTGGTGTTTTTCGTTTCCTTTCCCAACCCTCTCTCTTTACCTATGTCTTCCTTTCCTTGTCCCATTCGCGCCTGGTTTACTCAGAACTCCTCGTGCTAACATTAATGGTGGAACCTTGTAGCCTGGCGGCCTGCCTTAAACCCTATTTCTCCTTTTTAAAAGAGTTAATAGGGTTTAAATGGGTTCTTAGGACACTTCATGTTCATTTTTCATTCATTAGACCGGAGACAGTGTCACAAAACGTAATATAATTAATTATGTATAAATTTTACAGATGAAGATGAAGAAGACGTAGATGACGAAGAGTCTGCGTAATGACTTGGTGCTTAAAACAATAATGGCGCCGAGTAAACAAACAGGGAGAGTGAAAAGAAATAAAACACATAAAAACCCTTTTTAACATAAAAAACAACAGTAATACAATTATTTGTAAAGAAAAAAAAAAATGCGAGCTGAATGGAAAGCGATTTCGAGTGGGCTCGTGCGGGGCTAGCCAGCGACGAACTTGAACCTCTGGAAAAACCGTTTCGAGGGTTTTACTTGGCTTTGAAGCCTTCCTTGCTGGCTACTCCTTCACTCGGCCCTCTTTCGCATCTCTCCAACCTTCTCATACACCTTTTTTTTGTTTAAATTATTATTTTATTATTACGACTTAACGAAATTTTCGTTACTACACCTCCTCATTCTATTTTGTAAAAAATTAATAAAATTACAAAAAAAAGGAGTTAAATCGCCTGGAAGCGTTTTTTATGATGAGGTCTGTCCTTTTTTTTCTATATATTTTTTTTTTTGTAAGTTTGTAAATTACTAGGAAATAAGAGTTAAGGTATTCTCTCTGGTAATCAATATAGAATGGAATTGATGTGACCATGTATTAATTGATGAACTGTACAAATATTTAAATGAATAAATTAAGTATAGGATTTTTAAACGATTTTTTTTTTATTTGTCCGCTGTTTGTGGGCGCTCTCTTAGTATCTTAGTTTCACCTTTTCTGGTCGAAATAGAAAACTTAGAACTCGGGTATTCTATTTTAATTTTTTTTCAGTTTAAATGACAGGTTCTACCGAAACAAAAGTGTCAAAAACTATGTAAAATAATTTTGATTAAGGCGATGAGCATTTTTTATTCATTTGATTGCTGCCCTCATGTTGGTACTCATTCCAATAGACAGAAGAACTTTATAAGATTGTTCATATTAAGGTTTTAGATTTTTTTAAACTAGGAAGTCCTCCGCGTACAAGCTGTAGATGTAAATCTTGTAATTTTTTTTTCTTTTTTGGAGTGACTAAAATGGCTAGTTTTTAGTTTATGTGGTTGTACTTCTTATTTATTTCCAAGATCTTTTGTTTTTTCGAACAAAATTCATTTCAGCTGTCTCACACACATCCAATGACAACCCTCTTCAGCCCCCCCTTTTTTTTACGCCGCATTCTTCATGATTTTTATGTTCAGGACGATATCTTTTTTTCCGTCCAATTATTTCTGTTCCTCGGTGCCCTCCCCCCCACTCATTTTCATTTTTTGTTTTGTTTCTGAGGTCGTATTTATTCTGTGAATAAATAAAAGGAGCGTAAAATCCTATATAATTTTTAGTCAACCACGATAAAATGTGTTATAATAACCTGAGGGTAGCCGGTACTATAGCGACCGGTGTGTTTCCACGAATGAGAGATCAGTGAGTTTTTCAGCGAGAGAGGGTTTTTTTTTCTATGAACTCGAGACCTGATGATGTTCTATGACGAGAACAGGTAAAATCAATTTTGTTCCAGTCCAGACTGGACAACTGTGAGAGCCTGTTCTCGAGACACTGGAGCTTTCAAAATGCAGCTCCATGTAGCAAAACTTATGATTTTTGAATAATTTTTGATGAAGTTTTGTATAAGAAAAACGAAAATCATAAAAAGACAATTTTGTTTTCAATTTCCTTCATTATGAAACATGCAATCCTGTTCACGTGGGACTTCGTGGTCCTCCTCCCTTGAACAGTTCTTGAGTTCCCGCTTTTTTGTTCAAGTAGTACCCCTGGGGCGAGTGGGGGAGATTCCAGATTTTCAAGGATCCGATGAGAATAGATTTTTTTTTTAGTCTTGTAGGCGGAGAAACCTCAAAGGGGGCGTCCAATCCAAGCATTTATCATAGAATTGTGTCCCTGGTTGTGCGGGGGTGTTATGGCGCAGGCGCGTCGACTTGGAATTTGTAACTCTCCTCCCCATCGCCACCCATTTGTCGAGTATTGACTTTCTTTGCTGTCACCGTCATTGATCTGGGGGAGAACTGGGCAAGGTGCTCACGTTTTTGAGAAGTGGAGGAATCTCGGGATACTCGCTATCTATCCGCTTAAATGAGGTGGAAACAGTTGGTTGAGAGGGCCGTCGAGGCTTCATTTCATCGATGGGGAAAACGGGTAGGGGTTTTTGGACCTGAAATGTATCCGGAAGAAACCTTATTAATTAATGTCTTTCGCAAAATCAATACGTTCATGTAATCGATGGTGTCTCTCCCCCTTGATACCAAAAACTGAAGAAAACTACTGTAATCGAATGATGATGGCTGAGGGGGGATCTAATCGCCTTTGCTCGCTTTGCTTCTTTGACCTGTGGCTGTGTGGCCAAACGTTACCTACCAAATTAGGCCTACTATGGGGCAAAATGCTCAAGCGGACTTGTTCGTTCCGTTTTGTGTGCCTGTTGGTTGTCTAAATGCTCGGCCACGCATATATTGTGTTGTCTATATTTGAAAAATACTTTCCCATATTAATTAATTTATAGCACTGCCTAGTTACCGACCAGCTGGAAATTGAAACGTACGGCCCTCTTTGAAGGGACGAGCAATACATTAACAATCAACCGCTCTGGGTAGGATTTTCGGCGAACAAGTGTACAAATCTCGGTACAATTTATGGTGTATGGTCGTACAAATGTCAAGTTTCAATATTTTCACGAATGTGAGTATTCATCCCCCATAATATCTTCAACAATTTTCTCTAATTAATCGCACAACATGTGAAATGAATAGTATATAATACTAATTATTGGGCGCGGGGCTTCGAACCCGGCAAGCGCCAAAGGTTGCGCCCTCTGCACTCATTCCCCCCACACCCAAAGAGCTTGTTAGCTTCCGATTGTTATACCTAAATTTTGCTGCTAAGAAGATAAACTGTGATCTGTGTTTACCTTCTGTTTTATTGTTGAATATAGCGATATGAAATTAGTAAAAGTAAATTAAGAATGAAAGTTGTCATTAAAAGTAAGAAGATCAGCTTCGTAATTGTTTTTTCTTTGTACCGCTAATTGTCGCTAAATTTCTCCCACAGGTTGGAACGGTGTTGCTACTTGGCGATGGTTAGCGAATGATGACACCTGCGGAATTTGCCGTTTAGCTTTTGACGCCTGTTGCCCCGAGTGTAAAATTCCCGGAGATGACTGCCCTTTAGGTAAGTCTGCGTTTCTCTCTCTTCCGTCCTTATCCAGCCGCCTGCTCCAGAGGAGGGCCATCGCTTCCTACAAAAGTTATGTCTCAAAACTCAGCAGCTTGATAGTTCATTCTGAACGGAAATAATTATGATTGTTTTGAAGAGTGAACATGTCAATTTGACCCCTGGAACGGCTGCCAGATGTTTCGTGAGGGAAACCATGAATTGATTTCTACCATGAAGCTCAAAATAGCGCACTGCTTTTGGCATCCCAGGGTTCCATTGCAAAACCAGGGTGTCCCAAGAGCGTCAGTGGAATATCCAAGGGGGACCATATCCCCTCCCATTCACCATTTGAATTCGAGGTCACTTGCGCTAAACCACATCGATAGGGGTGGTCACCTTCCCAAATTTTAGAGCCATTTTCTTGAAGGCATTTGTTTGAGCCGGACATCGTTGACGAGTTCCTCGAACCATTCTCAACCGTTCAATACAGGTGGTTGCAGCTCGAAACCTAACTGAGTGGCCACCAGCGTTGGCCATAAAAGAACGTAATTAGCCTTATCTGGATTTTCTCGGGCCCAGAGCGTCCTACCGAGACTTTCTCCATTTGCGAGAATCGAAGTTGTCAAATGTGGTTAGGGCGGGGGTTTGAACTCATAGTCTGCTTTTCGGTTTTGTTGTGACTAATATTCGGTAGTATTACCTGCGGACATCAGGGGCTATGCGCCCGCACCTGTAGTTGGGCCCCACTTATTGGTGGTGTGGAGTATTTTCAGGCCTGTCGACGGCTGGGTCCGACATCCCCGAGCCCGGATTTCAGAAACCTTCATGAAACATCAATTTGCAGATTTGTTTCGTGAAAGTCGTGTAATTCCGTAAATCTTCAATATTATGATATTACAAAAATCTCAATTTTCTGGTAGCAGTTTTAGGGCAAAAACTTCAATTTTGAGTTAAAAAACGTCGTTTTGGGGAAAAGTTGCCAGTTTTGTGGTAAAATCACAAATTTGGGGGTGAAAGTTTCCTTTTTAGGTAAACCTGCCAAATTTTGTTCAGGGATAAAATCACTAGTATTTAGTATTGTCTTGAAATCATCAGTTTAGATGTAACCCGTCTGCTTTGGCATGAAATATGTAGTTTTGTAGGTTTTAACCTCAAAAAGTGACAGTTTTAGTCCAATAATAAAGTCAAAATTGAAGTTTTTGCCCTTAAACTGCTACCAGAAAATTGAAGTTTTTACTACAGACTGGCGATTTCACCCTTAAAATTAGTGGTTTTTACTTCAAAACTAAAAATTGTACACAGAAAGCTGCGACGTTTTATATATGTATAAATAAAAATAAAATAAAAAACTGAAGATTTCACCACAATAATGTGATCTTATCCTCAAACGTTTGTCAGTTTTTCGTCAAAATGAAAGTTTTCCCCCAAACTGATAGTTTTACCACGAAACAGAAGTTTCTAACCAAACATTTAACTTTCTATCCCAGAACAATTACCAGAAAACTAAAGTTTTCACTAGGAAACTGCTGATTTCACCCTTTAAAAAAAATTAACGGTTTTACCTCAAACAGAAAATTTCGTCTGAGTTTTGTGGGAAACGACAGTTTTGGTGTGAAATTGTCTGTTTTGGAGTAAAATATTCAGTTTTGGTGTAAAACCGCATCCCCACTTTCTGGGTGGAATAACCACCGGTTAGGGTAAAATCGTCAGTTTGTATAGGTATGTAACGTGAGTTTTTGAGAAGAAGTCGTAAGTTTTTAGGTTAATGCCGTCATTTTTGTTTTAGTAGTGAAATATACGGAACAACACTTCAGGTCAGTAGTCAAATCGTCAGTTTTAGAGTAAAATCTTCCCTTTTCGGTTGAAAAAAAGTCTTTTCATGGTAAAATGAACCTTTTCAGGGTGAAATATTCAATTTCGAGGTAGAACCGTGAAAGTTTTTGGACAAATTCGCCAGTTTTGTATAGTGACAGCTTTGGCGTAAATTCGTCTGTTTTGGTGTTATGTCCTCTCATTTTGGAACAAATCGCCAGTATTTTGTGATGAAATCGTCAGAGTTTTTATGTCATAGAGTCGAAATTTCGCCGTAGAATCATCCGTTTTGGGAAAAAATTCAGTTATGGTGTGAATTTGTCAGTTTTGGAGTAAAATATCCAATCCAAGCCAGTGATCTTCGCACAAATCGTCAGTACGGTGGTGAGTTTCGGGTTAAAAAAGACAGTTTTTTTCACGTCTCTCAGGCGAGACGTTGAAAAGTCTGGCTCCTTTTATTGGAGGGCTAAGGAGTCTGAGCCAGTGGCGTAGGTACGGGGGGATATGGGGGATAGATCCCCCCCAGAGCTACAAGTATGCGAACGAAGGGGCACTAGTACCAACGACCTAAAGAGCCTCATAAAATCTCCAAAAATGAGCGTTTTTCGTTGAAGTTACGTTTAGCAGATTTTCTCGACTTCAAGCAGCCCGAAAAGGTCCGCGTGCGTCCATCCTTCCTTGGACTTCAGATCCCACGAAGTAGCGTTTCAAGGTAGGGGCCAGGGGGGGGGGCACCCGAAAAGCTTAAATACGTAAAAATGGGGATTTTTAGGTTATCCATGGATGTAGGTATGTGAAAAGGTCAGACGGTAGGACAGCGATTTGACTACTTTATACAAATTCCTGTTTATCCGACCTGAAGAATATAACGTTGCAAGTGCTATCAGCAAAGACTGCGGGCCGATTATTCGAATGAGCCCCCGAAAGCGCTATTCTGGTGGCTCAAATTGAGAAAATTCACGATCATGAAGAAAATTCGAGGCTAAAAAGAGGAAATACACCGTATCCCCAGTTTCATTGGGTCCTTAAAGCCCAGTAAAGTGCCAATCGGCAATTTGCAACTTGCTGACGCGGCAAAAATTGAAAAAATCACTAATATTCGTGTCTATACCTGCGAAAAAGCGCTTATTCGTGGTCTCGCGATGCAACTTCCAGACTAAAATTGAGGAAAAAAGATTCGCGGTGCATGGAGGCCACTCTACGAATAAATTGTGGAAATCAACGCAAAAGTGTTGTTTTTGGGCCAACCCCGCGGTTAAAATTGAGAAAACACGCTATATAATTGACAAAAAAAAATACGCTTTCAGGTTAAAATTGGACAAAAATTGCAAATTCACGACTGAAATTGCGAAAAATCGCCCTTTCGCGTATAAAAAAGGAATAGATGCTAAGTCGACGCAAAATTAGCGTAAAACGCTATTCCACGACTGAAATTGGGAAAAATCGCTAATTTGCAATTGACGGATATAGGTGAGGAAAAACGTTAATTCGCGAATGCAAATGAAGAAAATCACTAATTCGTGGCTAAAATTGAAAAAAATCACTAAGCGCTGCTAAATCAACTCTAAATCAAATCAAATTAGCGCTGCTAAATTTGAGAAAAACGCTAATTGGAAAAAATGACTAATTTGAAGCTTTAAAATGAGGAAAACGCCAATTCTTGGCAAATATTGAGAGAAGTCGGTAATGCACGGGTTGGAAACACTACGGCAGCTAAAATTTAGAAAAAGCGCCAATTCACTTCTGAAATTCTGGAACATCACTAATTTTCGTATAAAGTGCGGTGAAATTTTTAATTCACGAGCCTTGTTCGCGCCTTAATTTGAAGGCAACTTTGTGGCTAAAATTCAGAAAACCCGCCTATTCGTGCACGGTTATAAGTAAAAACAACGCAGATTCACGGGCTAGAACTGAGAAGAAGCAATAAGCTATACCTAAAAGTAACATAAAATTGCTAATACGGTGCTAAAATGTGAAAAACCGCTAATTTGCGGGTATTATTTAGAAAATAAATAATTAGTCTGGCCAAAATTAAGAGAATTAAAATTTAATTTTGAGCCTGAATTGATAAAAAGTGCTAATCCGTGGCTAAAATTGAGAAACATTCTAATCTGCGTCAAAACTGAATAACTACGCTATTCGCGGCTTCTGAATACAACTTTTGAGGCAGAAATTGAGAAAAAGCGCGAATTCATGGCAATCGGCGAAAAACTACTAATGCGCGGTAAAACTGAGAAAAATCGCTCATGCATAGCATATGGTTAACCCAAATAAATCCTAAATTTGTGAATTTGTGAAAAGCCCTCTGTTTCGCGACAAATATCGAGGAAATCACTTGAGAAAAACTATAATTTTCAGCTAAAACTGAGAAAAGTGCTAATCCCCTGCTAAGAAAATTGAAAAAAATCGCTAATTTGCTGCTAAAATTGAGGAAAGCTCCAAAACTCGTGGAAAATTAAGAAACACACTCACGGGATAAAACCGCTACTTTGCTGCTAAAGTTGAGAAAATGCGCAAATTCATGGTTATGGGAGCGGGGACAAAACTGCTAATCCGCGGCTGAAATTGAGAACGATAAACGCGGCCAACATTGAGAAAACAGGCGCTGATTTGCGGGTAAAGTTGACAAAAAGCACTCATTCATGGCTAAAATTGATAAATTCTCGGCTTAAACTGGTCATAAAGCGCTAATTGGCGGATAGAAAAAGTGAAATAGCGGTAATTCGTGGCTAAAATAAGGAAAAGGTCAAGTTAAAATTATATGTCTTGTTCATACAGAGAGACTCAGGGGCCTCTTGGAGATTTCCGCGATTGGGCCCCGATAGGTGTAGGTCCGCCAGTGACCCCACGATACGCGGTTTCATCCATTTCTATATTTTAGCCGTTTCCTCCAAAAATCGCCCAACTGAGAGATTTTAGGGTCATTTATTTCTGAGTATTTCGATTTGAGCCGAAAGTTTGAGTCCCGTGGAGATATGCTCAACTGACCAACGTACGCGGTTTCCTTCCCAACATCATAGAGTGGCCACCACTGTCCCTTAAATTGGGTAAAAGTGTGCGTTTGCATTTGCACTCGTATCATCGACTTCGTTGATCTGCATCCGGAAGAACTTCATGAGACTAGCAGACTAGCCTCTACTCTACTCATTCCATAACGGAACGATTTATCGAAAAGAAAATTCTGGAATGCCTGGATGACTCAGGGATTAATAGTAATTTGGTTCTCGGGCAAGGCTATGATGGGGCCAGAAAGATGTCCGATAGATTTAAGAGTGTGCAGGCTTGGTGGAATGATGGCTAACATTTTTAATTACCCCTCCCCCTCACCACAATGAGATTTTAATCTGATCCTTCCCTAGGACAAATTCCTACCTACGCCACTGGTCTGAGCAACCCCTTCCTTCAAGTATCGATATTTCTGAGGGAAACATTGTCAATTTTTGGGCAGAAAAGCCTGAATAGAAGGCTACAACGACAGTTTTCCAGCAGAAATGTTAGTTTTTGACGGATTCTGAACAATTTGACGTTTTAAAGCGCCTATATCTGAAGAGACGAACTGCATACCTACATACCAGTTCTCTTGTATGGGGCCTCTGGTGCGTCTGACATATTGTTGCCCACCTCTAGACTAAGGCTAGTTACGCCCCTGAACGGCTTGATAATATTCGCGCCTAAAAATGGTGAAACTAACGTGTATAGTGACTTGGAAATATCTTAAGTAACAGTTTCTGCACTAAAAATAGTCAAACTAGCATTCACGCTCGAAAAATGATCAAACCAGCCAATTCGTTCCTGAGTGGCAAAACGGACGACTCGCACCTTGAAAATGGCTAATCTGATAATTTGCGACCTAAAAATAGTCAAACTGACAATAATCACCCCATAAAATGGCAAACTCACCATTCGTGCTCTAGAAAGAGCTTGACGGCCATTTCGCGCCGTCAGAATGACAAAACTTACTATGTATAAGCGTTCAAAAACTGAAAGATAGCCGAACTGGCTGTGCACGCTCTTAAAATAGCTTTATCCGCCCTAAATATGGCTCTATTGACGATTCACGACGCTTAAAGTGACGTTTTGTACACTGAAAATGGCAAAGCTAACCATTAATGCTCATAAAATGGCCAGACTGACGATTCTTCTAAAAACAACCAAAGTGATTGTTCTCGCCCCAAAAAAATGACAATATATTTTCTGACTAATAAAATCGCAAATCCACGGCCTTCCGGCTCTTCAACTTGCTTTAATTCCGAAATTGAACTGTGAACTACTGAAACCGTTGTATGGAGGGGGTGATGGGGAGCCTTGCACTGCGTGTTCCTGTACCCTGCGGGCATGGTTCGAGGGATTTATAAACAATGCCTGGTCCAAAACCAATACCTTTAAGAAAATTACCCGGACATTTTGATAATGTCATCTCCCCTCAAAGGGGTTGTCATCAACCAAGGGGGGGGGGGGTTAAAATGCCAACGAATCGGGGACGAGGCGAACGAGCGGTCCAGGGACCCCTAAGTGGCGGTGGACGCTACTAACTCAAAGGCCTCTCTCAGCTCGCGCGCCGCGCCGCCCCGACAAAATTGGTGCCGTTTTCACTATAGACATCGGTACAGACGCCTCGGTGACTGACAAATCGACGGAGGGCTGCTACAAAACAGCAGTGCTAAGGCTGCTGACCAAGACTAGGTGGACCGCCTTGGTCACCATGCACACGAACACCGTCACGTACAATGTAGTGGGGACCACCCCATGAAGTCATCGTGCTGGCTTCGATGTATGGGCGAGTTAAGGGGGAGTTGCACATGTGTTTCCTCGACCCCCCTCCAATCATACCTCGCCTATTCCGCGTTACGGAAATTACCGCCATATTTCTGCACCAATCGTGGACTTCAAGGGCTCATTTAAATCTTCAGGAAATTCCGCACAAGCGTACGATCTTCCTTTTTCATATTTCATCCCTAAAATAACTGTAAAACGCACATAAACTTTTACCTTGAAAATTCACACTCTTTCGACGACTTATTTAGGAAAGCAAGATCGTACGCTTGTGCGGAATTTCCTGAAGATTTAAATGAGCCCTTGAAGTCCACGATTGGTGCAGAAATACGGCGGTAATTTCCGTAACGCGGAGTTGGCGAGGTATGATTGGAGGGGGGTCGAGGAAATACATGTACAACTCCCCTTTAACGCAGTGAGTTCTAGTGTTGATCCATGGATTCGGGCAACGAGTAATAAAGGCGCCGAAACTCAAACTGGCTATTCAAGCAGGAAACAGGGAATTTAGCCCTCAAAATCTGACGATTTTTACTATAAAAGTGTACTTCAGCCCAGAAACCCAATTTAATTGACGGTTCAACTCCCAAATACTGATTATTTGAACAACTAAATTACCACTTTGTCTGACGACTAGCGGGTTAACCGTGTTTGTGCGCTAAACGCGAAGTCAAAAATACCTTCATTTGTATCCATGGCTCTGCCTGCATAAACCGTATTTTTCTTTTTGTTTTAGTTTGGGGTCAATGTTCCCACTGCTTTCATATACATTGTATTATGAAATGGCTTAACTCTCAACAAATGAATCAACAGTGTCCTATGTGTCGCCAAGAGTGGAGATTTCGGGAATAGAATTTCAAAATAAAAGTGAGAATTAACGGAACTTCGTTATGCAGACAGTGAAGCGAGCTGTGCTGGTCGAGGCTTCGAGCTGTCGCCAATGTTACAGCTCGAGGATGCGTCTTGATTGGCTATGGCTCGAAGCTTGACCTGCAACTGCTGCCAGTGTTTGCCCCCTTTTTTTTCACACACTATGCATTTTCAGCATGTCTCTTCAAGGTCTTCCGCCGCTTCCAAAAAGTTTAAGTTCCGCCAATTTGAACGATTCGGTCGGCGGAAGCAAACGTGTCTCAACTAAGGCCCCACCTCCGCCTCCTCCGGGCCATCGACAACCCCCTCCGCCGCCTCCTCGTAAACAATCTAAATTGGACGTTCAGCTTGCTAGACTTCGAAAAGAAATGGTAATTATTACTATTAATTTTCACGCGGATTAATATTTGTTTCCCGATTCAACAGTACAGCTTGAGGGAATTGGATTTATCCCTCCTGTCACAACTTTGGTCCCTTAACGAGTCGATTCAAGAATACCGGACGATGCAGGAAATGCTCTCCCCTAATTCGGCTTCGTCCGACGCTGAAGATGACGCCATTTACTCGAATCTTCCACCCCTCCACGAACATTCCTCGTATCATTTGTCGAGTAGTTCGTCGCGATCGAGCAACAATGGATTTACTGAACTGTAAGAAAATCGGTTGTGCTGAGTGTCCGAGGGATCATGACTTTTTCGATGTTTCCCATTGGTACAAAATGGTAACTTGATTAATTTTGGACAATTTCCTTTAAAAAATATTTAATTATGAATAAGAAACAATTGTTTTTGTATGTTAGACAAGAAAAGAATAATAATCAAGAATGAAATGAAAAAACTCGAAGAAATTATAGGAACTCGAAATTCTGAAGACTAGCATTGAGCGATTGAGTTCGCCTTAGCTGGACACCACGTTTTCTGTAAAAAAAAAAAAAAAAAAAAAAAAAAAAAATCCACCAGGTACGTGCAGGATTTTCGATTTCAATTCACACAATCCAATGAATCTCGATCACGCCTCATAATCGTTATACTCCCTCTCGTCATTTTTTGACAGAACGGGAGAATTTTTTTTACCTGAGGGGTTGTTTTTATAATTTTTCAATGACCCCATTTCTACGGGTTTTCACCCTCCCCGCCTTCACCAATTTATCATTTAACTACGAAGCGAATGAAACGCTGACATTTTTTAGCATGGGCGTTCTGATTCTAAGACGTGATCTAGTTGAACTAAGTTGATGGTCCTCCCGCGCCGTTAAACAAATCGTGTTACTTACCGTTTTGCAACTTGGGCAGGGTCCTCCGATGAAATCAAACAATAATTTGATGGTCGGCAAACTTTGAAACCACTGAAAAAAATTGAATGGTTTTAGAACTCACTATTAGGCTCGTTTCACACGTACGTGGTTTCTCGAGGCGCGATTGCTACGCGGCGCGAACGGGGAGGGTGCCTCGCATGTGTGAACCGAGAAACCTCTTCAAACCGCTGCCGCGAAGAAACCGAATTTCTGTTCACACACGCGAGGCACCCAACGCGTTCGTGCCGCGTAGCAAACGCGCCTCAGGAAACCGCGTATGTGTGAAATGAGCCTTAGAAGTCAAGGCGATAAAGTTACCTTTACTAAACATTCGTGGTGAAATACGCTGGAGCACTTGTCATTGGGACACCACCGGCCGAGAATTCCTCCGTTCTCGGCAGTGTCCAGGCAAATTGAACACATCAGTGTCGCTTGGGAAATTTCTTCTAAGTTGTCTTTTTCCGGTCTCCTCGGTAGTTTCGGAATTTCCAGTAGGAGCTCCAAATTTCGTGTCACACTCATTTCTACGTTCCATCCCATGGTCTAAGGGAATCAATTTTGCGTTATTTTGAGTGGCACGGGTTTAGTGTTAACATACTTCAAGGTTTTGGCGATAGGATTCTTTCAACACTTTTGCCGTTTCTAAAGTGCTAAAAAAATTGACTTCGGGCTCCTGATAAATATTTGCAGGATCGAAAGTCACTAGTAATGACGTCATGCTATCTAGAGTTAAGGAATTCGTATAACATAAATATGTTTAAAGTGTTACATATTGTACCAAGGTAAATCCTTCTGTAAGTGTCTTGTTTTGATGGGCACTCAGGGTCCAAAACCCAGACTTGGGAGTCAAATTCCTCGCAGAGTTTCCAAAAAGGAACTAAAGACTCCACGATCGTTGCAAATGACTTATAAATTTCTCCGAGGTGGTGCATCTGAAATATCAACAGACTTTAGTCCGCCACTCCTCCATTGGTCAACCACAATCCCTTCAAACTTACCCCCTGCAATTCCGCCTGCTTTGCCGTCGGCAAATCCGCATCAGTCACCCTTAAATCACCCGTATCCTTAGGAAATCCGGCGGGGATTTCCACCGTTATTTGATGAGACTGTCCGGTCGAGTCTTCGTACTTGAGTCGAACCCATCTTAAATCTTCGTCCATACTCGTTAAATTCTCCAAACCGACGCCTTCTTTCAGGTCCTGAAGTACAGTCTTGAGCAGACTCAACTGCGTGTCCGACCACAAATTCGTGGACGTTGTGTTTTTATTAACGCATTTGTTCCGAAGTTCAAACTTCAGCAAGTCTAAAACTTGTGAAAAATCGTTGCATTGTCTTATCTGGAAAATGAACTCTCTTTAAGGGACCAAAAGGGGGATGTTTTGTCCATAAACCGACATGTTTTCGAGCTTTTCACGTCTAACGGTCCGTGAAATCATCAGTTTTTTAATAAAAACGGTTCGAGGAGATATTTACCGAATCCAATGCCGTCGAGTGTAGATATTTACTGACGTCTATTCCCAGTTCAAGTTTCATTTCTTGGGTCAGCGGGTAGAATGGAACGTTCGCCTTCAGTTTGATGTGTCGATCCTACGGAAAAGTAATTTTTGTTGCATTATTACTGAGCCCCAGAAATTTTCTTCGGTCTAGGAAAATGGCTGCTCAGCAATTTTATTTGGCAAATTTACTCGAGTTTCAGGTCAATTTTGTCCCGGAAACTTGCTCACCTTATCTATTCCCTTGGGAAGTTGTTGTAGATTTCAGAACGTCCATCACTTTTGCATAAAAGTGCATTTCAAGCGAAAGTTCTGGGATATAACTACGCTTTCTCCGAAAAAAAATTGAAAACTCGAAAGTATAGTGTGATGGGCCATTATC
Source organism: Corythucha ciliata (assembly GCA_038030265.1). Lineage (NCBI taxonomy): Eukaryota > Metazoa > Arthropoda > Insecta > Hemiptera > Tingidae > Corythucha > Corythucha ciliata. Next base: position 18,124,793 of record CM075943.1, read on the forward strand.
CCATATTATAAAAATGTGTGTCCACCCAGAATACTAAAAGCCTCATTAAAGGCTATTCGGCGTCAGAAACTTACAAGCCCATCAATTAACCAAAGTGTGACCCCAAAATATACTTTTTCTGTGATGTTCAGTCAGTTTTTGGGGATAGGTACATTACTTGTAGTGTAGTTGAAGTTTTCACGAATTACAAACAGACGTTTTACAACGTTTTTACTTGTAGTTATCGACACGACACAATAGTGACGTACTTGGGCATCTACGATCTTCTCAGAGAATCTCCCAACCCCTAGATCAGCGTCTGGCTTTCGTCCTTGGGTCAGATACTCAAGTGCCTACTTTTGGGTATCATTGTTCTCAACCACCATGGCTTCTTGCAGCCTTCGGCCTATATGAAGGGAGTGTATAAACGGAATTGTCGACTCAGGAGTTGTAACTTGACAGTCTTTTATTCCAGGCAGGAGATTATGGGCAGTCTCTTGGTCGATTGCCCATCTCTCTCTTCCCAGCAATACTAATAGGCTCTCGCCATTGTAAGAATGTGATGTCGATAGCTTTTGTATTGACACTCCCAAAATTGTCTGATTCAAGCTGCTTATGAGTTGCAGTGAATGAGTGTTCGTATTTCGCCTTTAACCCTTTGTGGTCACTTTTGTTAACCAACCAAGAAGTGCCCCGAGTGGGCAGGCTCTGGATGCCGTGTGTTGCTCTAAATGCTTTGCCACTCGGGAGCAAAACGGGTTGGTCAACAAAGGTGACCATAGAGCACACAGGACCCTCCTAAGAAATTCTGCTTGCGCGATAAAGGGTTAAGACGGTCGTGATTTCGACTGCAGCCTGTCCTAAATTATATCAGGCAGTTGAAAGATTTAAAAACCGTTGGAATTTTGAGACGCTGATCGCTGTTCAACACTATGACTAAGAAAAATCGGCCACCCAAATTCGTGCTTCTTGTTACACACTAAAATCGGCGTGACCTGTTGATCGCTTTCGGTCAGTATTGTCGGTTCGGTAGGAAATTATCGACCTCATTTTTTTTTAACCTTATTCTTGAAAATTGTATTTGTGCGTTCCGTTTCTCATAAAATGTACTATTATGTACTCGTTTTAAGAGGATGCTTGCTAATTGACTCACGTTGATAATGATGTACCCTTCCCAAGTCCTGAACTCATCGGTTGGAATTAGGAGGGTGTGCTTCTGCAGGATTTTTCTCGTTGTAATTCGAGGATTTATATTCATCACGATCGGATTTTTGTCATCCCAAGCCGCACGGCACGGTAGAACTTATCTCGGTAGAAGGTGAACTGAAAAGTGAAAACTTGAAAAAGTAAAAAAAATACAAACGGGTTCTTCCCGCTCAGCGTATTCTGTCTCCTTTCTTCTGCGGTTATCCCGCAGGTCGTAAGGTTACAACTGAATTATTGGCCCGTTTTGGCTTGTTTTTATTAATTATGAAGTGAATAGTGAGCTTTGGCCAACAAAATATGTCGAGGGACAGCTTCACGATGTTCGTGGGGAATGTGGACGAACGGGCGACCGAAAGTTTGTTGTTTGAGTTATTCACCCAAGTAAGTACGAGGAATAGCGAGACGTTTTCCTCTCCAAAATCGTCTTAAGGCAGCTGCCCTGAGTTGTTGTGTTCCGCTCGAGACATGCCTGAGAGACACTTAAAATGATGGAACGGGCACAGGCGACAAATATTAACTCAATGCGTTAACGTTGCAGGCAGGCCCAGTCACCAGCGTCAGGATTCCATCGTTCAATGGCAAAAATAAAAGCTTCGGCTTCGTTGAGTTCAAACACACGATCTCAGTACCTTATGCCATACAGCTCATGGGAGGAATGGAGTTGTTCGGTCGCCCTTTGAATCTTCAAGCCCGAGGGGGCAACCATCGCGGTGTCGAACCGATTCCCTTTCCCACGCCGACGCGAATCTCCCGTCAAATGGGCCCACCTCGACCTGCCGCCCCAATGACGAACGATTCAAAATCGCGCCAGCCCAAGTCGTCCTCATTTGACAATTCTCGACATTTTTTCGACGATGCGAAAAATTTGAAAAAGCCGGGGGGTAAACGTCACCGCGACAACAGTATGATGCCCGCGGTCAAGTCACGGCGTACAAGCGCCTCTCCCGACCGTACCGATTTGGACGATTTACCAGATACTTTGGGTTCAGGCCCCGGCTTTATGTATCCCAGTCAGCAGAGGGGTCAGGGTCGAGGCTCACAGGGGCGTTATCCCAATCGCGATAATGACGCGACTGAGGATCGCCGTGGTGGTGACGATCGTCATCATCATCACCACCATCATCATCATCGTCGAAATGACCATCATAATCGACACAATAATCAATCGTCTCGCGGTAATCAGAAAAACCGAAACAATTCGAGGCACAACCATCGCAGGAAAAATTGATTTCTGACCGCCTCTCTTTTAAAATATTTTATAATTGTTTTTACGAAAACAGGATGCTCTCGTGTAAATTAATTTTCCACGGTTGAGTGTTAGGATTGCACTCTTGACGACTGTATATATGTGTACAGTAACTTGTATGAGACGAAAGTACAAAATTCTCAAGTTTATTTCCTCCTTAAAAATAACGATTTGTAGTTTCTGGACATAAATTTTATTACCACTGGAATGAGTTCCTGACCAGGGACACTCACGTAACTGAGATAGTTCCCCCTCCGCGGAAGTAAACTATTTTGAGCTAAAAACTTGCGTTTTAACGCCAACCTCGTCAGACGTATAGTTTAACACTAAACAAACCCCTTGAACCCATAAGTTTGGTTAAAGAGCCACTGCAAGTTATGATGTTAGGTCCTAAATTTCATCCAGAAAGAGACTAGCCACCACGTTACCGCAAAAACAGTTTCTTCTAACAAAAATAATTTTCTGTGAGGAAATTCCTTTACTATAAATTTAAATTGTGGATAATCACAGTACGGGAAGTAAAGCCAAAATTCGGCCCAATTTCGAATGTGGCCTAAAAAATTCCTTTCGATGGTTTGAGGATACGAAGAGTCCGCAACGATATGGGGTGGCGAACCCATTTTCAAGGGCGGGTAGTCGTTGGCCAACTCACCCGTACAAGGGATGAAAAAAATTGCCAAAAAGAGGTGACTAATCTTATGCAGTTGTGTGTGCTGAGTCTATAAAAATCAGCCTTAAGTAAGTGGGCTGATTACTTCTCGAGTTATGGCATAATTACTACGAAAAAACGTTGCTTTTGGCTTGATTAGTTTATTAAAATCCTCACGCCCTACATTTAGTGATGAAGTCATTTCATTATGTAGTTTCTGTAAGTTGTTTTTGGTGGTGAATCAAATGCACGGTAGCTCGATTCTCTGAGGTCAATATTATTTGAGCTATGAACGAAAATACCCGAAAAAACACGATTTTTAAATACTTAAACGAGCCCTAAAAACTTTGTATCGTGATTTAGGCAGGACTGACCATTTTCTCTCATCGTACGCAGTTTTTTGTGCTGAATTGGATGACCTGTAGTCGGGATCGCTAGTAACAATACTTTTTCAGTTCCCTAGAAACATCTCCAGCATTTTGAAAGGATTAGTCCTTATATTTGTGAGCGTATCTCAGAAAGTATTGACCCCAGCGATCCCTGCAAACGCTCATTCGACTCAGCACAAAAAACTACGCAACATCAGAGAACATTAGTCCTGTCCAAAATCTTGATACACATTTTCATAGCACATCAAAGTATCGGGGAAAACTCGTTTTTTCAGGTATTTTCGTCAAAGAATATTGATCGCAGAGACACGAGCCACCATGCATTCGATTCAGCGCCAAAAACTACTTCAGAAATCACATCTATGTCAACTGCACTGCTAAACGTTGGACGCGAGGATTTTTTAGTAATATTTAAGCCAAAAACCAAGTTTTTTTGTACAATTGTTACGTCATAACTCAAAAACTAATCGTCGCACGGACTTGCGGTTGAATTTTATCGACTCGGCACACAAAACTACAAAGGATTAGACACCTCGTTCGGGAGAATTTCTTCACCCCTTATAGCGATGAGTTGGCCAACGTCTACCCTCCTTAAAAGGATGTTTGCCACCCCGTATCGTTGCGGACTCTTCGAATCCGGGAAGTAAGCATCAAAAGGAATTTTTTAAGCTACATTTGAAGTTTGCCCGAATTTTGCCGCTAGTCTGCCTTTTTTAAGCTTTATTTCCTGTACTAATTCCACTTTGCGAATATAAAAATTGTAGGATTCTTGATGAGGCTGGACGCGCCAAGATGGGTTTTCGAGTGGCCCAAACAAAATTGCCTTTCGAATGGGTCTGCGAAATTTTGTTTTTCAAAAGAGCCAGATCCGTGAAGCTGCTCTCTAAAGTGAGTCACGCCCGCGAAATTTATTTTTGAATGTGTTAACATCCCGAGGCGAACCAATTACACCGCTAAATCCTGCGAAATTGACTTGATGAGTGAGTAGGGTGACCAGACGTCCTATACTTTCCCCGGACATGTCCTACTTTTTAGAGGGTCCGGACTGATTTTTCATGTGTCCGGGGATAGGTCAAAAGTCTTCTTTTTTTTCCTACTTTTTCGGCTCAACTTATAACATCTATTTACGTTCATATTTTAACAAAGCTGTGGGGCTAGTCCACTTTTCGCCATCGCGCTCTCAGGAAGATCTTCCATAACCGAATGTTTCAAATTTGGCACCAATGCCACGGATTTTGTAATTTTCTATTTCAATTTCCCGGATTTTCAAGCTTTTAAAAACTGAATTTCGTGGGGTTCGCTATTTAAAAACCTAATTTTCTTATCTTTTGCTCGTTCATAAACCATTTTTACGGACTTTCGCTCTTTCAGAGCACAATTTCGAGGGCTTGGCTCGTTAAGAACCCAAATTCAAGGGGAAATTTGCCTGCTCAAAACCCAAATTTCGTGGCTTCAGCAAGATCAGTTCCAAGGTCCGGGTAATTTAGGATTAATTTGGATGAAAACGAACTTTGAAAAAACAAATGTTGTTATTTTGCGTTTTTGTCTTCCAAGTATTTTAAACTCGGAACCTTAAAAATCCAATTTAACGGATTTTTGTTATTTCCTACCCAAATTTTGCGGATTTTCACGCTTTTAAAAACCAAATTTCGTGGGGTTTTGCTCTTACTAAAATCAGTTTCGCATGAGAATTAGCCAATTCGAAAAATTAGTTCAACTCTTTCAAAAATCACATTCCCGAACTCGGCTTAATTATGCAAAACCAAAATGCCGTCATTTTGGTCCTTGGAAATCCCAAGTTTTGCGGATTTTCGCTCTTTTAAAACCCAATTTTGAGGATTTCGCTCTTTAAAACGGAGTAAACAACAATTTTAACATTGAACTGTGTTTTTTAGGCGTCCTATATTGTTGTGTCCTACATTCCGTCACAAGCGTCCTACTTTTTCGTGATAGTCGTCCCAGGAAACTGCTTTTACATCTGGTGACCTTAAGAGTGGAGCGAAATTCATGGAATTGGGATCCGTAAGCAATAAACCTCAAAATTTGAATTTCGATTCGGTAAAACCCGTGAAATTGATTTTGTAAGTGCAGGCCCGAGCCTGCCTCTACATCTTCCAACCAGCTCAAACCAAACAGTTTTGGGCCTCTGAAAACTGTCAAGCAGTTTATTCTTTTGTCTTTGACGTCACGTACCAATACCAATTCGAATCGTGGTAAAAAATGTAATATTTACTTTATTTACAATAATAATTAAAACTGCGAAAAAGAACTTTATTCTCACGTGTCTTCGTCTTTCAGCCTGTCTAGAAAATTCGATTTCTTGACTGGGGAACGTTTCGATTTTTTGGCTTGGCCCAGAGACGTTCCGGCTTTTCGTTTTGTGGCTTTCTGATAACAAGCGAATCGCAAAAAAATTAAATAAAATTAAAAGGCACTCCCAGGAAAGAGGAGTGTATTTCAGGTCAAATTCCTTACCGATGACTCGGGGGCTTTTTGTTCAACTTTCTTTGGTGACACGATGGCGAAAACCATGTTTCTGTGGTTTCCTCCTTGTCCCTTACGAGCGTCTCCTGCGCCAGAGCCAGTAGTCAGTTCTGCGATTTTCGCTAGTATTTTTTCACCTCTGCTCAGGAATGAACCTCGGTTGGTCTGCGAAGAATAAAAAATGAAGTGAGGCTAAATCTTTCTGAGTATAAGGTGAGGGGAGGGGGTACCAGAAGGCTGAACTGGTTTTTAACGTTCGGTGATTTCTGGAAGACGGGGGGAGTAGGAGCGTTTAGTGTTTCGCTTAGCTGAGCTCCTGACTTTACGGTTCTCACTGTAGCATTTAATAATTCGCTGTCTTGACTTTCCATTACGTCAATCTGTAAGTCGGTTATTCATTGAAAGATATAAGTCAACTGCTACTAAAAATTGGAAAAAAGCGTTACTTTTTGTTGACGCAGGAAATTTTCCCGTTCTATCCTTCCTTTTCTCCACGTTTCTTCATCTTCATCATCACCACCGATGTCATTTTCATCATTTTCCGCGTGTGTCGAGGCACCGTCGATGTCATTCTCGTCTACAAATCGAATTTTATTTAGCTCAGCCCACCAAAAAATGTTGTGATGGATATCACCTTGGTTGTACCAGCGAAATAACCTTTGCCGTTTCGGACCGTCAGTGTGAAGTTCTCCGTCTTCAAGGAAGAGCTCTTGCATTATCCTGATTTTCCGTTTGTCTTCAGCCAAAAGTTCTCGCCTGCGTGAGGAGAAATTGAGTCATCTCTTTGGCGCTTTATCCTCGCTTTACCCCCCCTCCCCTCCCTTCGACATACGCGTGTATTTGTTCAAGTTCATGACGGAGTTGACGTTGACTGAACTTTTCCTTGTCTCCTTCTTCAGCTTCGAACTCGTCCAAATGTCTTTCGTCTTCGTCCGCGCTCCCCCACTCGGACTCGGAGAGCTCGGCTTCACCTTCGAGAAAATCTTTTCCGAGCTTAGCGGCAAGCTGGAAACGAAATTAAGCAGTTTAAAATTATTTTCTGCCCCCCCCCCCCGAATCCAACTTGATCTTCCTCGTCTTCTACAAGCTCATTATTAGCATCTTCTTCTTCTTCTTCCTCTTCCAAGATTTCGTCCTCTTCATTATTGTCTCCTTGTATGGCTTCATCGTCATCAAATTCTTGTACTTCGTCGTCACCTTCCTTTTCCACCGCGTCTTTATTTTCAAGTGGTTCCTTACCATCCATGTTGTTACTGGGCTCTTCGTCTTCGTCATCTGTTCAAATAGTAGAAGAGAGATAGAATGAAAGGTTCGACAAATTTGAGATCATTAATGGGCAATGAGGGGGTGGGGGTTACCTGAGAAACTCAATCTCTTGACTTTTTTCTTAGGTCTCGGTCCAATGATGTCGTCTTCGTCGGAATCATCCAAATTGAGTTGATACCTATGACAATGAAAAGTGAAATTCGGGCTTATTTTGTTAGATCGAATAAGTATTGTTTACCTTTCATGCTGAGATAATTGGGTACTTTCGTTCTGAAAAACAAAAAAAAAAATCATCAATTTTGTCTTACTAGTGAAAGGGGGGTTCATTACTTGACTCGTTTCGGCTTCGTCTTCCGACTCATCTAATTTCAAAGCCTGGCTTGAAAACTTTCCAGAACAAAGATCCAGGAGCTGACTCTGCTTGACTGGAGATATTTCTGAAAATGTCATCAGTAATTTGTCAGTGTGGGGTGGAATTCACTCTGAAAAGCGTCAAACTCACCGTCGTCCAGATTCAAATTCAATTGTTTAGGCATCTGTACACGGACAAAAATGAACCGATGCGTGAGAATCGTTGGGTCATTAAAACGGTGCTAGTCAACTTACGGATTGGGTGGAGAGTACGTCATCAATGGCCTCGTCTTCCAATTCTGTATCTTCTTCATCGCTAACCTCTTGCGCTTTATTGTCCAAGAAAGGTTGGTCCTTCTCATCTTCCTCGTCGTCATCATCATCATCATCTTCGTTGACGTCATCTCCCAAAATTTCGCCTTCCGATTCATCTTCCTCGTTATTCTTTTCCGAATTTTCTTCGTTTCCAAGTTTATCTTTTTCGTCAAGCTCCAATTCCTCGAATATGCTGATGCCGTCGTCCGCCTCGTCTTCGACTGTAATTGGAGTCAGATTAGCGCACTACAACAGAACAGAACAACAGGGAATATTTACTAACCTCCGAAAAACTCCTCTTCCGCTATTTTGTACTCCTCAACGCGTTTCGCCAGTTGTTGCTCTCTCATCGCTGCAATTTTCTTTTGAAGACCAGCCTTCAGAGCTAATAATTTCTTCGAAGGTTTATCCACAGACTTCTCCTCAGTCACTTCTATACCGACGCTGTTCACCAATTCGCTTTCATCCGACTGCCCCTTCTCCCCGATGACTTCTTTCGCCTTTAGCGTCGAGTGTTTCAAGTATCTTTTTATGAATCCAAGAGTACCCGATTTGGGAAAATCATCCAATTCGATCACACCACTCGAGTCACTCGACAGTTTCGGCACAGACTTCACACTAATGATACTGTTTTGCAGTAGTGTTTTTCTTGCGACATCATTTTTCGGAACTTTCACAATTTCGTTCTTTTGACAGGCAGGCTCGCTAAACGCCTCGACCGTTTGTTGTTTTTCCAAAGCAGCCTCTTCCTCCCGGGTCAGCGGTTCGATTTGAGTCACCGAGTTTTGTACCAGGCAACTTTCAGTGAGCTCGCTCAAATGAAAATTCAGTTCTTCGCTGTCCAACGGAATTTCACTTTCTTCATTTTCAGTTTTCTCAGATTCTTCAATCTTAGAATTGTCAACATTCTCGAGTTCGTTTGCCTTTTCTGTCATCTCAACAAATGCAGGCTCTTCGTTCGGTTGAGTCTTCTTGTTTTCCTCCTCATCTTCCGATTTGTAAACTATCGCAGCTGTTTTTTCTTGATCTTCCGTGAATTTCCTGCGGAGGAGAAATATTATTTAAGCTATTTCGTGAAATTCTCAGTGACGGGTAAAGGGGGGGGGGCGCACCAGACTTTACTGAGTTCTTCGGTGTGGGTTTTCAAAGGAACTTTCGGTTGACTTTTTCGCCTGTTGAGAAAATCTTCGAGGCTCCTCGGTTTGGGATTGTGATATGGAAGAGAAGCGCTTGATTCGCGAACAAGACGCTGAGTTACGCTGTGTATTTCTTCGATTGCGGCTAGTTTGGCTTTTCTGCTGGTTGTCTGACAAGAGGGGAAAAATGACAGAAATTAAGAGTGAGGCTGGCAGAATGTTATTGGGCCAGCAAAGCTGGGTTCTTACGGTAGGAGTTCAGACTTGCCAATTAAAAGGCTACACTTTCTTGTTTTTGTCATTGTAAACTGGATACAGTCAGGGGCGTAGGTACAGGGGGGATATGGAGGGATAGATTCAAACCCCCCCCCCCCAGAGCTACCAGTATACGAACGAAGAAGCACTAGTACCATAAAGAAGAGCCCCATAAAGTCTCCAAAAATTGAGCATTTTATTTTTTTATTAATTATTATGAAGTGAATAGTGAGCTTTGGCCAACAAAATATGTCGAGGGACAGCTTCACGATGTTCGTGGAGAATGTGGACGAACGGGCGACCGAAAGTTTGTTGTTTGAGTTATTCACCCAACAAGCGCGTAGCCAGGGGGGGGGGGAATCCACCGGGTCCGGACCCCCCCCCCCGAAATTTCAGATTCATTTCCCATATTCTGAAGGAGACTTTTTATTTTCAGTTTCCCCGCTCACGCATTGGAATAATAGCGCACAATAATGATAATAATAATAATAATATGTAGTTAAAAACTGAAAAGAGTAGGCATAGAGTGGAAACACCCCCCCCCACCCCGCCGCACCAGACCAACATCGGACCCCCTCAAAAAGATATCCTGGCTACGCGCCTGTCACCCAAGTAAGTACGAGGAATAGCGAGACGTTTTCCTCTCTTCAAAATCGTCTTAAGGCAGCTGCCCTGAGTTGTGTTCTGCTCGAGACATGCCTGAGAGACACTTAAAACGATGGAACGGGTACAGGCGACAAGTATTAACTCAATGCGTTAACGTTGCAGGCAGGCCCAGTCACCAGCGTCAGGATTCCACCGTTCAATGGCAAAAAAAAGCTTCGGTTTCGTTGAGTTCAAACACACGATCTCAGTACCTTATGCCATACAGCTCATGGGAGGAATGGAGTTGTTCGGTCGCCCTTTGAATCTTCAAGCCCGAGGGGGCAACCATCGCGGTGTCGAACCGATTCCCTTTCCCACGCCGACGCGAATCTCCCGTCAAATGGGCCCACCTCGACCTGCCGCCCCAATGACGAACGATTCAAAATCGCGCCAGCCCAAGTCGTCCTCATTTGACAATTCTCGACATTTTTTCGACGATGCGAAAAATTTGAAAAAGCCGGGGGGTAAACATCACCGCGACAACAGTATGATGCCCGCGGTCAAGTCACGGCGTACAAGCGCCTCTCCCGACCGTACCGATTTGGACGATTTACCAGATATTTAGGGTTCAGGCCCCGGCTTTATGTATCCCAGTCAGCAGAGGGGTCAGGGTCGAGGCTCACAGGGGCGTTATCCTAATCGCGATATTGACGCGACTGAGGATCGCCGTGGTGGTGACGATCGTCATCATCACCACCATCATCATCATCGTCGAAATGACCATCATAATCGACACAATAATCAATCGTCTCGCGGTTATCAGAAAAACCGAAACAATTCGAGGCACAACCATAGCAGGAAAAATTGATTTCTGACCGCAAAACCGCTAATCTGCGGCTGAAATTGAGAAAAACGATACACTCGGCCAAAAAGGCGCTAATTTGCGGGTTGAGTCCAAAAATCGCTCCTAACTGACAGATTGAGGCTATGATGAGGCCATCAAGATGTCCAGATTCAAGAGTGTGCTGGCTGGGTGGAATGATCACTAAAATGTGAAATTACCCCCCTCCCCTCGCCCTTACGATATTTCAATCTGTCCCCCCCCCCGGACAAATTCCTACCTACGCCACTGGATACAGTTCAAAGTTTAGGCTACCACAGCTACCGAGATAGGATGGCTTATTTGGTGAATTTCCATCCCAGCCCATGGGGACTGTAGTGAGACGGTAAGGGGCGGTTAGGTCATAGCAGTAGCGTAGCATGGGGGCGCCAATACAATTAGGTCAAAATTAATTAATACTTATGTACCTACAAAATTTGTAGAAAAATTATTTGAATACTTCGTAAGTGAAGATTTTCCTCTAAAACCACTCGTTCTTTGGGTATTCATAAAAAAACTGACAAAAAAAAACGCGCTTTTCTGACTGGCAAAAGGTGTGCCGAAGGGAATCTGATTTTGGGGGACTATGAGGAAGAAAAGCCCGTTTTGTGGGCCAAAGAATCATTTCGTGGGCCAAAATTACCAGTTGATTGCCAATCTGGTTAGTATAACAACAGGTCAAGTCCACTTTACTTGCCCATTATGCCATGGAAACCGGCTTCATTTTATTTTTGTAGGCATCAAAAAAAGCACCGCACCGCGGGGTATCATGTAGCCTAGCTACACCACTGGACCGTAGTCAAACTATGAACAAAAATTGTTTTTACTCACAGTTTTACTCGATTTTTTAGATTTTTTTCCAGATTTTTCGTCGCCACCGCTTTCAGCCTGTTAGAATAAAAGTAAAACAGTGACAGCAACTCAACTAAATCCTCAGATAGCTATAAAACACAAACCTCATCACTCCTTTCATTTTCATTGGCGCCGTATTTGGTTTTTTTGTTAGCGTAATATTTTGACTTGATCTGGTCGATGGAAAATTCGCAACCCTCAGAATCTGAATCGCTGTGCTTTCTAGCCGGCTCCTTCTCAATAACGTCATCCTCACTGTCGCTGTTACTATTTGATGCTCGTACCGTGCTCGATGGTCCTGAATTTGTTTCGACATTGTTCGAAGAAGGGCTTTCATCTGATGGGCTCCTCGCGTCCACAGAATCGGACTTCGCCTGTTGCATGAAGCAATGTTGTTCTAGAGAATAAATTAACACCGAATGTGGAGGGGGGGCTTTAAGGGCCACTCTCTTCATAAATGCATGAAGTACAGACAGATTATCTAAATCAAGGACCCCCCCCCCACCAGTATAGTTATGTACGTTCGACAAATTCAGACGACAGACTCACCTGGGATACGGAAATGGATTCCTGAGTATTCTCATGGGGTACCGGGCTCGATGATTTCACAAAAGTTCGCTCGTTGTCACTTTCCTCGTCGTCAGAGTCGACTATGGCCTTTCTACGACCCTTCACTTTTTTAACACCAATATAATCGTCCTCGTCTTCATCCCCATCACTATCGTCAGTTGTGATCTTCTTTTGGGGGGTAAAAGTTGTATTGGACCTGTCTTGACTAAGGACTTCAACGGTCGTCATCGTTCTATTTCCGAACACTGTGTCAAAGTCGTTTATTCTATGAAAATGTATCAGAAAAAGTGCCAAACAACAAGTTGGACTACTGACTTTACTTATTTAGTTGCATTGAACATTGATAATCGGTGGGGAGCCAGCTCACAGCCCGCCTAAACCCGGGAATGACAGGACTTGATAATCTGATAAAACCGATTCCTCCGCCTTCCTAATTTGTGTGATTTATTTTTTATTTAACAATAATCTTTGCTCCGGTCATATTCAGAAAGACTAAAAAATAAATTAATTCATGTTTAGCAATGCGCAGAAACGCATTAATCCTCAGAACGTTGAGCTCCGGAGCTGTAGCTGTCATAGTTCCCCTTAGTCAAGGGCCAATCCAACGGGGTTTTTTGAGGACAAGAAAAATGGTGTCGTCTTTTCGGTGAGTAATAAACTCTTTTCTCTCAATTTTCACCTGTGATTTTCACTTTCGAAACATAATATTAGGTCTAAAGGGATCTAGAGGACTTCATTAGTCGAAATTTTGAACCTAATAGAAATTTGGGACTAATAGCTCATCGCTGTGGACAATCGAGGATAGCTTGTGTAAACCCCCTACTATAACGGCTGTTTCCGTTCACGCGATAGTTTCAAATACGGTGTTCATGAATTTGGTCCCTCCGTTGTATGAAGATATAGGCATGCAGAAACAGCAGACTGGGGCCCCATGCTTAACGGTGGGACATCCTAATTTACTGACGCACATAAAAATCACCCGGCACCCCTCAAAAATTGAAATTTTCCCATTTTTTATGACCCATAATGATTCAATTACATCATCGACAGGCTACCCCATCAACAGAAAGAGAAAAATCCAAGTATTTATGGTAACTCCCCCCGCACTTATGTAAAAAAAAAACGCCCGGCACCCAGCAAAAAAATGATTTTTTGGTATTTTCCTACACACGCAGAATCCACTACCCAATAGGCAGGAACGTGCTGAGAAATAAGTCAGAAAATCCTAGTACTTATGGTACCTCCCCCCGCACCCAAGCTGGAAAATGTCAAAGAAAACGCCCGGCACCCCGAAAAAAAAAGTATTTTTTGGTATTTTCCTACACACGCAGAATTCACTAACCAATAGGCAGGAACGTATTGAGAAATATGTCAGAAAATCCAAGCTACATATACGTATACATAGCCAAATACATCCAAGCTATATCCTGATCTTTTTGCTTATTATGACCAAACTTAAATGCATGAAGGAAAATTAAAAAAAAGAAACTTTTTCCCGGAGCGCCAGCTTGAGATTTTCCGACATAAGTGCTGGGAAGGTACCGCTGGTACTGGGATTTCCGACTTTTTCTTTTATGTATGATTTCGCCGGTTAGGTAGTAGTCAACACATATGTGCAGGAAAATACCCCAGAAAATCTTCTTTTTTTTCGGGGTGCCGGGCGTTTTTTTTTTACATAAGTGCGGGGGGAGGTACCATAAATACTGGGATTTTTCTCTCTCTGTTGATGGGGTAGCCTGTCGATGATGTTATTGAATCATTATGGGTCATAAAAAATGGGAAAATTTCAATTTTTGAGGGGTGCCGGGTGATTTTTATGTGCGTCAGTAAATAAGGATGTCCCCTTAACGGTGACCAAGGACCAGAGTTCCTTCTTTAGGACCTCTGCTACCACTATACTAATACTACTTTATAGTTACTATACAAATGTACTTACTTTATAGTTACTACAGTACTACTTTACAGTTACTAGTTTATAGTACTACTTTATAGTTTGTCAAATTAGGATGTTGAAGCTTGAGGTAGTGAGCTTCCGCGTTCAGTCAGGTTTATCAACGAAATTGTCTAGCCCACGTAGTGCCAATTAACGATTAAAAACGCCATAAAAAGCACAAATTTCCGATTTCGAAAAGAAGTGCGGGATATACGTGGAGATGAATCCTCAAGTTCCCAGACTATATGCCCTACCGAAGATCCACAAAGCAAACTTCATGGAGAAATACCCAATAAGACCTATTGTATCATATGCGTCTGCCCCGTCCGCGAAGTTGAGTAGGAAGGTCGACCAGGAATTTAAAAATAAAACTGGATTTAAGGCGGCCCACGCGGTGAAGAATAGTCTGGAGTTCGCCAGAGACTTCAGTGAGATTCGCTTCCCTGAAACGGCTACGCTATTGTCGGTGGACGCAGTGAATTTGTTCTGCTTCATTAGTCCGGAGGACGTCAAAGCTCGTGACATAATAGATCGCTCTTGTAAGTCACCTCTGGAAGGAGACGAACTCATGAGCTTGTTCGGGGTGTGTCTGGACGAGAATTTCTGTCAATTCGATGGTACACGACAGACGCCCTTACCCATGGGATCTCCTCTGTCGCCATTGGCAGCCGAGATTTTTATGGACTGGTTTGACCAAGAATATGTGATGAACCCGAGGAATCCGTTTCAAAGAAGTATTTTGAAATATTGCCGCTACGTGGACGACGCTTTTTTAATATTTAACGGATCGGATGGTGACATCGACGAGTTCATGACATACCTTAATGGTGCGCTGACATGCTTGAAATTCACAATCGAAAAAGAGGGACAAGAGAAGCAGATCAACTACTTGGACTTAACTGTGTGTCGGGAGGGCAACCAGCTAAAGTTCAAAATCTTTCGTAAGCCCACATCAGCGGACATCCTAATATGTACCAAAATGATTCCGATCATCACCCTCGACAGAAGCTGGCAGGATTGGAGTGTGCGGTACATCGGCTGATGAACTTGCCACTGGAAAAGAGTGAGTTCGAAGAGGAACTGGACTATATTCGTCACTTGGCATGCGTTAATGGTTTCGACAGTGCCGTTGTCGGAAACATAATGCGGAAAAAGGAATCAAGGAGGCTCACACGGGAGATTACCAGCCTAAGCGTCTCGAAACAACGGTACACTAAGTGGATTCGCCTTCCCTTTCTGGGGCAGTTGTCGGTGAAGGTTGGACGGCTCCTCAACAGGAATGGATATGGTGTGGGGTTCCAATCTAATGGGACCTTGAGGTCATATCTGTCGCGCTTAAAAGATCCCGGGGCTCTAGAGGATAGGAACGGTATTTATAGGCTGGGACGTGGGAAATGTCATTCGGCTACCTATATCGGGCAAGTTGGAAGAGCTGTGCGCCACCGGATAAAGGAGCATCTGACGCGGCAGCAGTCTAAGTTTAAGCAACATCTCGAGGAATGTGAGGGAGAAGACAATGAGGACCACTCGGTTGAAATATCCATTTCGAGAAAAAAGGGAAAATAATGAACAGCTTAGAAGCACTCGAGATTCATCAAGGATCTTCGTACGGGTGAAAATGATGTAAATCAGGAGTTCCCCCGGGGTCGCGACCCCAAATAGGGTCGCGGGTGGTTTTTCTTAGGGTCGCGGGCTGTTTCAGCCATTTCATTTGAGGTACCCGGTCCTCGAGCTACCTACTGCCTTCAGCCAGAACACAATTCCCTGCACTTACATTACTTTTATGTAAGTGCTACCTCCGCTCACTTGTTTATACTCTCATAATTATAGGTAGGTACCTACTCTATTAAATTCGAATGAAAGGAAACCGAACAGTTTATAGCTGGAGTTTTACTTTTTTCTAGTAATCGTTGGAGCTATTTGGCAGTCTTCACAAGGGAAAGATCTGACTGATCTGAGCTGTTTGTGAGACGGCATTGTGTCATGGAGTATTGAGGAGTGGTGGACATAGTTTCTATGTTGTTTACCCCTTGAAACAACAATAACAGAAGAAGACATATTGGTGATAGTCAGAAAATTAAGTTTCCTCGCTAATAAGCTGATTCAAAACGTAGTAGATGTCGACTGAACTGGATAAATAGGATCTTTAAAAAAAAAAAAAATGTTTTTGCTGTTTCTGAAAAAATCAGAAAATGACGGATATCTCAGAAACAAAGCGGAATTTCGGAAAAGTGCAAATGGTCAATTCGACCAGAAACGAGGTGCCTCGCCACTGGTATCTCTCTGCCCAGTCGCTTTTTGTACATCCTGTGTGTTGATCTCAGCAAACACAGCTGGTTAGAAATCGATTTGCTACAAACTTGTCGATAAACCTGGAGAGGAAATACCGGGATTTCAACTAGAATTGTGTGATCTGCAAGCGCATAAAGAAAAAGTCAATTTCACACTTTCGGGCGCACTAGCGAGAACATCCCGTTTTAGTGGCAGAAACAGAAGCAGAATATAATACCCTTCTGCCGTTTCCTGCAATACATCTTTGTCAGCAAGAGTTCTCAATTTTGTTTAGTTGTGGTCAAAACGAAAGCTCACAACCGTTTGGCTGCGATGCTCATTAACTATACATTTTCGCCCGAGTATCGCAGAATTGGTGAAAAAGATGACGGAACATTATCGAAGTAACCAAAAATTCGCCTAGGGTCGCGAAGGCTTTCGCAATCTTAAATTAGGGTCGTCTTCAAAAAACTTTGGTCACCCCTGATTTATATTGATGTCATGTCATAGATACTGTATCCTTGAAAATGGCCTAAGAGGCCGAAAACCGGTTTGGATTTGAATAAAAACTACGTGGGCTAGACAATTTCGTTGATAAACCTGACTTTATAGTTTGTGGTCCTATTTTGGGTTCCTCAAAAGGTTCCTTAAAAAACAAGCGAGACCGAGGCCATGCCAAAAATAACTTTTTTCAACTTTTCCGAGGTTGTACATCAAGAATGTGAAGTCAGTTCGGACTCGAACATGCAGGGCTGGGCAGTAATTGAATTACATGTAATTGAATTACGTAATATAATTACAATTACTAACTAGTAATTTGTAATTGATAGCAACACGCCGTTGTAGTAATTAGAAGCACTTTTTCGAAGTAATTTGTAATTAACAATTACCAATTACATTCCGATCTTCAAGGTCAATATTATTTCGAAAACGAGGGTACTATTTCGGCGCCTTAATTGGAGCATGAGAGAAACAACATTTTTTGAATGAAATTCACTGAAAAATGAGAGTTTCAAAGTAATTATGACACGAGCGATACTCCCGAGTGCCTCCCCCCACCACGAGCGTAGGGTTGGCCAATTTGAAATTCGAGAAAATCGGTACAAAAGTTTCAAAGATTGAAACCCCAACACATTGCGTCCCGGGACGCAGCTGGCCGGGACGCGGGAAAAAATTAGCCAAACTATGAGTATGCGGGGTACCCCGAGACAGTACGCAACCCTACTCATGCGATTCAGTTGACATCCTAGCAAGCTTGAGGATATGCTGTTCCTACTTCCTATCTCAAAGATCTGTTCTGACCTTCGATTAGTGCTGGACGCACTAAAAAAAATGACAGTGAACAAGAGGAAGACTATGTGGCGTAGGTAAGAATTTGTCCTGGGGGGGGGGGATCAGATTGAAATCTCGTAAGGGCGAGGGGAGGGGGGTAATTTCACATTTTAGTCATCATTCCACCGAGTCAGCACACTCTTGAATCTGGACTTCTTGCTGGCCTCATCATTGCCTCAATCTCTCAGTTAAGGGCGATTTTTGGACTCTACCCGCAAATTAGCGCTTTTCTCAAATTTGGCCAAGTGTACCGTTCTTCTCAATTTCAGCCGCAGATCAGCGGTTTTGCCCTACCCTTCCCATAGCCATGAATTTGCTCATTTTCGCAACTTTAGCAGCAAAGTATCGTTTTTATCCCGTGAGCGATGTTTCTTAATTATCCACGAGTTTTGGCGTTTTCCTCAATTATAGCAGCATATTACCGATTTTTTAAATTTTTTTTACCGGGGGGTTAGCACTTTTCTCAGTTTTAGCTGGAAATTAACGTTTTTCTCACGTGTTTTTCTCAATATTAGCCGCAAAATAGGGGGACTTTTCACGAATTAGGATTTTTTTGGTTCACCATACGCAATGCATGAGCGATTTTTTTCAGTCTACTCGCTAATTAGCGGTTTCTTCACCTATTGCCATAAATTGGCGCTTTTTTTCAATTTCAGCATGAAAAGTTGCCTTCAGAATCCGCAAATTGGCGTATATTCAGTTTTGGCATAAATTGGAATTTTAAAATTGTAGCGGCGACGCGTTCGTAGCGTTTCAAACCTGTGAATTAGCGAATTTTCTCAATTCCAGTCACAAAATGGCGTTTGGCGCAAATTTTTCCATTTTTAACTGAGAATTAGCACTTTTCCCCAATTTGAACTGAAAATTAACGTTTTTCTTAATTTTAGCTGCGCTATATTTGTGATTTTTTCATTTTTGCCGCGAATTAGTAATTTTCTTCATTTTGTATCCGCAAATTAACGTTTTTCCACAAATGTATATCTGAAAAATTGCAAATTAGCGATTTTTCCCAATTTCAGCTGTGAAATAGCGTTTTTTGCTAATTTTGTGGCCATTCAGCATCCTATTCCCTTTTTCATACGCGAGTGGGCGATTTTACGCCATTTTAGTTGTGAATTTGCCATTTTTGTCCAATTTTAACCTGAAAGCGTCTTTTATTTGTCAATATTACAGCGCGTTTTCTCAACTTTAACCGCGGGCTTTGGCCAAATACAACACTTTTGCGTTGATTTCCACAATTTATTCGAAGAATGGCATCCATGTACCGCGAATCAGCGATTTTTTTCTTAATTGTAGTTTGTACCCAAACGGCTTTATCCTCAGACTTGCGATGCATGACAAAAACGTCCCCATGTTATCAGCTTTTTTATGGTATATTCACATATCATGTTACCACTGACGTTTCTCGACGAATATCGTGAGCGATTGTTATTCATTCTGTAGAAAAATGCGTTTCTGTGCATTCTCGCGATATTATCGCGGGAAATGTCAGGGGTGCCGTTGAATGTGAATACGCCATAATAAACTTTAGAAAATAAGGGACGTTTTTTTGGAGCATCGTCAGTCTGTGGAAAAACCCGTTTGGATACAGCAATGTTTTCGAAAACGTACAATTTATGGGGTTCCGTGAATCTATGATAAAAGGCCAAAGGTTGATGATGATTTCAAGCAATGAAATGACCTCTATCTTACATGAAATTTTCCATAGTTCCCGAAACTGCCATCAATGTTTGGATTAGGTGCGATATAAGCCAAGAAATCGTGGATCTTTGAACGACATTGCCCTGTTTCTGCATTATAAAAAAAAAAAAAATCATAAAACAGGAATGGTTCGAGATAGGACACCTCCGGAGGTGGCATTGTACTTGGCTTTAGACGTAGTTTCACTCAAAATTTTGTATCTGAGTAATACGGATCCACCTTGTGTATATGACCTAGGCCAAAGGAAGCCTATTATCCCTTAAAAAGTAGCCTTGAGAAGAAGAGAAGGTTTTTGTCCCTCCAAGGGCATATTACTAACATTCTACAGTTCACCGAAATTGCAATTTGAATTTACAAAAGAAAATCGTGGAAACAAATAAAAAAGTTTCCTTATGCCAGTTTTTTCGACAAAAAACGTCGAAATACGAAAAATGTTTACTACTACACCCGCCGTAACTCTCGAACCGTTCACTCAAGTAAGATTATCTCGGGGATCATTTTTGTGGGCAATCTGATGAAGATTATTTATTAAACGCTCATTTTCACGCTAAACCTCATTGATTTCGAAATATTTGAGAAATACTGGAACAAAAAAGAATTTACTAACTTATTACCCCCTCCTACCCAAACCCATAGCTCCAAATGGTGGAACTTTTTACCAATCAATATGTGGGTTGTGAGGAACAATTTGGCGTTGAAGGGAAACTTTCACTTTGGATGTTGTGGTTTAGGTCTAATTGCACCGTACTATTATGGAGTATAGTTATATTATATTGTTGTTGTTATCATATTGTTTAGCTCCTAAAGTGTCCGCACCTCGTGTTCATTCAGTGGTCAAAAAACAAGTTTGGTAGGACAAAATATCGCGTAGAAGGCGTGAAATTGTCATGATATCCCAATGCTGGGGGAGGGGGATAATACAAGTTAGGTATCCATTCGGATTGTGAAATAGTCTTGAAACTGCACTAATTCAGGGTAAAGTCGTAGCAATAATATTGCCAGTTTCTTAGTTAAACAGCTCAAATTGCAAACACAGTAGCCAAAGGAACAAGGTTTGATTGTTTGTAGGCTTAATATCCGTTAAAATACAATTTTGAGGCAAAAAATAGTCGCGAAACTTGTATTTACTACTATAAACAGCCGCGAAATCCCTATTTTAGGGGAGAAACCAGCTAAATTGTAAAGCAATGCTCTTACTGGACATTAACTGACTTTAAAGACGCTTTTAAGGTTCGTTTACACTGAATAAGTGTCGCGCTACACATTATTGCCTGAAATTTAGTGCCAGACAAAAATTTCCTTGGTGTAAACACAAACTGCCAGAAATTTGTATCTGAATTTGTACAGCCAATAAACATATGTCTGACACTTTACATTTATGTCGAGACATAAGTGTACCTACATAAATGTCAGACACTTCAGTGAAAACGCACCTTTGCAAGCTTTAAAAAGCCAAGCTGTGATGGGCTTCAACCAATCAGAGCGCTCCGAGTCCACAGCGTGGAGCGCTCTGATTGGTTGAAGCCCACAGCTCAGCTTATTAAAGCTTACATGTGAAGGCGGCTTAACAGATTATAACAATAACAGATTATAATTTCAACATTAGAGCCAAGTCGTAGTGATAAAAATCTGTAAAATTACAAGTTTCGGGTCAAAATATCTGCGAAATAGCGCGTTTCTGGTCTTTCTTTTACGAAATGTTAAAATCCGGGGCCCATTTCTCTTTATAGCGGGCGTGAGGTCTAGTCTTGCAGGTTCCGAGAACTCCCAAAGCTTGATGAATGGCCGCAAAATTGAAACATTTTGGAGCTAAACATCCGCCAAGTTTCTGGTGTTCATCATCAACAGCACCCAAAGCCTGGTGAATATTGCCACGAAATTACATAATCTGAGATAAAAGTCGCGGATTGCAAGTTTTGGACCTAAATATTCGCAAAATGGCTAGTTTTTGGTATTTATTCTCGCAAAATTTGCAAGTTCCTGGTCCTTAATTTCACTTTTTGGGGCTTATTTTTAGTGACCGCAGAGCCCAGAATAACCGTACACGACGCTGCCCATAGTCTGACGAATAGCCGCAAAAATCAACATTTCGGGGCTAAATACCGTAAAATTAGAATTTTTCTGGCTGAATATTCGTGAAATTGTAAGCTTCAGGCCTTCACTTGAGCGAAATTGCAAGTTTTGCGGTCTTTAAATAAATTAAATTGAATTGATACCTTTCCGGACGATGCTCGAATCATGTTGGGCTGTGCCCTCCCGCAGCGTCGTCCGGAAAGATATCAATTTAATTTAATTTAATTAAAATACCGGCGACAACAACTATCGAACTGCGTTTCTGGTCTTTGTTTTCGCGAAATTACTAGTTTCGATCGATTGGTACTTTTGGGTGCTTAATTTCGCGAAATGAAATTAATTTTAAGAATTAAGAACTAATTAAGAAATCAGTTTTAAGGTAAAACCGCTTAATTTACTTTTAGGATGAAATCGTCAGTTTGTTGTGAAAACATCAGTTTTGAGGTAACTTCAAGTTTGGGTTAAAAAAAACGTCAGTTTTGAGGAAAAGTTGCCAGTTTTGTGGCAAAATCACCAGTTTGGAGGTAAACGTTTCATTTTGAGGGAATTTGTTAAATACCACTAAAAAATAAATCATTAATCACTAATATTGTCTTGAAATCTTCAGAGACCTTCTTTACTAAAATTAAGCGCCGGAGCTATCCACCCGTCTTGTCGAAAAACACAAGACATGTTCTATTCCGGGGAGGACGGGTGGATAGCGCCAGCGCTAACTTTTAGTGAATAAGGTACCTACCAGTTTTGATGTAAAACGTCAGCTTTGTCGTGAAATCCTTGTAGGTCCAATTTCATCTACTTCTTTTAAACCACGATCAACAACTAATCACGATTACAATGTAAACATGTAATGGTCGTCATTGGCAACTAATCACGATCAAACTTTAAACGAGATCATTTTTCAGTTTTTCCTAAAAATGCAAGTTTTAACCCGAAACTGACGGTTTTACCTTTACGACAAAAACGAAGTATTTTAACCCCAAAATTCTAGTTTCTACTTTAAAGCAATTACCATAAAACCTAAGTTTTCACTATGAAACTGTCGATTTCACCATGAAAAAAAAGAAAAAAAAAGTGGTTTTACCTCAAAACTTCCATTAATATTTTTCCAAGACAGGGTCGTCATTTTTCACGTAAAATCAAATTTTTGGGGAACACGTTAGTTTTGGTTTGAAATTGTCAGTTTTGGCGTAAAATATCCAGTTTTGGGGACGTCTTATTTGGGTACAAATTGTAGTGGAATCTTTGGTATTGTGGTGTAATTGTCAGACTTATCAAGGCAGAGAAGTAATAGTTTCGGCGTAAAATCATCCGTTTTGGGGTAAACTCGTCAGTTTTAGTATACGTATGTTAGTTTTGGGGATAAAATCGCCAGTTATTTTGAAAAACTTAAGTTTTGGGGTAACGCTTTGGCAGTGACGCACCGAAGGGGGGTTATGGGGGTTAAACCCCCTCCTCCAGAGCCTGGAAAAAATTCACGGGAAGAAGCACGCTGTAAATGGGCATACAATTGCCCAGTTTTTTGTTTGTAGAACATATAGTTGAACATAGCGCCCGCTTCCTTCAAACCGAAACCTCCGCATCTGGGTCAGTTTATAGCTTGTCTAGGCTAGAAGAATCAATCTGAATTATTTCAAAAATGCTGCAAATTTGATGCTTTGGGTTTATTATTCATGCATGTAGCCAGATCCGGCATGAAATAATATGAAAATCGACCCCTCACACCCCTACGATCTCAACACCCATTTTGGACCCGCTTTTTGGCCAATAAAAACCCAGGGAGTTAGTTGATCAAGCTGATCAGTTGTCAGGAACAGCTAGATCCCAAATGGAGTCCAAAGGCGAAAAAATTAATTTTTTCGAGCAATCCCAAGGCAAGATATGGCCCGGACGACGTATGGCGGACAGGCATTCCAGAAATCGTATCTGACATCTTGAAACGTACACAGAAAAATTTTGAGGGTGAGTTGTAACATTGGTGTATTATTCAGATTGAATAATAAACCAAAAAGGTTCTCTTTCTCTTCTGATAGTTGTTGTTGCCTAATCCTACTGTAACACAAAGTCGTTTATTTATTTAATTTTTTTAGTAATAAATATTGAGATTTTCGTATTTTTGTGCACGACCGAACGGAGTTGAAGGTGTAGGGGACTGTTCTTTTCGAGCCCTCTTTTTTTCTTTTTTTTTTGTCAAGGGCTAAGGGGTTTTAAAGGTGTTATACTGAAGGTGGAAGCGGGGTGAAAGTGTTTCGAATAGGTGACAGGGGGGGGGGTACGGCGACAGAATCGAATATCCACGCCCTCCTCACCATATGTGTAACTCATTGTGGTGAAAATACGAACGCTGTACACTGGGGTCAACACTCAAAACAGTCAAGATAATGGAATAATCACTCCTAAATCTCATTTTTAGGTGCCCGGAGAAGAAATTTCGCCTCGATGTCTCTACTTTAGTCGAAAAACTATTCGTTTTACCAAATGATCTTGAAATTGGTTCCCAACGAATTTCACTCTCATGCATATTAAAGACATAAAACGGGGAGGTAGTATTTTATAAATGGATTCTTATCTTTTTTTTTCGCGATGCACTTAGCTCTGACAGTTCGACTTCATGCTGATGAGATTCCAAATAACTCAAAGCTTCAGCCGCTTTCTTATTCGAATGTAATATAGCGATATCGTACGGTCTCATGTTGTAGATGTTCACGGCGTCCAGATCCCCTCCTTTGCCCACTAAAAACGAGATGACCGGCTCGTAGCCGATTGTAGCCGCTTTGTGCAGGGCCGTCTCTTGCTTCAAAATGTCCCTTCTATTGATATCGACGTCGTAGCTCGTCAAAAGTTGAATGACCGCCAACATTTTTGCGTCTTTCGCGGCCAGCACGACTTCCGAAAGGAGGGGAAGACAAGTTTTACTTTGAAAGCTTGGATCGGCTCCAGAGTTGAGCAAAAACTGAGTTATTTTGAAATCTCGAGTCTGAAAAATTGAGACGTACAATGGAGACTTTCCAAAACAGTCTTTCAGATTGACCTGAAAATGATGTCACGTCATTTTTACGTCCGGACTACAAAGCGCTTTCACTAACTTTCGCTCCGAATTTAACAAGTTCTTTCAGAACATTGTAATTCGAGTGCATAACAGCCAAATGGACTGGACTACATCGTAACGCCGAAGGCTGATTGGGGTTAGCTCCTGCTTCAAGTAGTATTGTGACGACCTTATGCAGGTTAAAATAAGTATTTGTTTTATGAGTCATCGAGAATCGTTGAAGTCATTAACCTGTAAACGTCGAAAGATAATAGCTAAGGCCAAAGGTGTGAGTCCGAAGACATCTTGGCAAGTCAAGTCGACTCCCTTGCTGAAAGCCAAAACTTTTACTGCATCGACAAAACCATTTTCACACGCCAAATGAATTGGCCTCGTGTGTCTCGTCCTGCTTTCCACATTAACGTTAGCACCGAGGTTGATGGCCTGGCGCGCAAGTGACGGGTCGTTAAGTTTTGCTGCCCTCATGAGCAGAATATCGGCGGTCGAGTCTGATAGCAGACCTGCAATCGATCTTGATGACATTTTTGGACAGAGAAATTTTGAGATGTGGAGGCGTGTTATTCATTTCTGCTTTCCATATTCCACCGGTCAGAAAGACGTGGGGAGGGTAGAGAAAACCATTTTTTCGTTTCTCAGTATACCCGGACGCCTGTATAGGATGGGTAATGTCACTTCTTTAGCGTGCTTGTTAAAATATGCTTGTTCAATCGTTGTGCACTGTTTCGTGTACAGCGTGTGCGTATTTCTTCGTGCCCCGAATTATCTCGAATTTTGGAATTTTACATGGCATAAGATCAGATGTTCCAAACCCGACTTCTCCACCTCCATGGATCAATTTCTGACCATGTATTTTTGATTTTCGGGTTTTCTGATGCGGGGGGGGGTCCTCTCAGCTCTCACCACCCCACCCACCAGATGCTGAATCATTTATGTTGTGCGTGCGATAGCAATTTCGTGAGATTGGCGCTTTTTAATGTATTCACATAACAAAATTTTGCGGGTCTTGTCTCGCTCACTCAAAAAGCCAGTATAATAATTTAATATAAATATTTTCCATTAATGGTACAACTTTGGTTCATTGGTCGTCATAAATATAGGGGACAGTCATTCTATGCACTTCTCAGCAAAAAACTCACAGAGGTCCGAGGTCGTAGATCGGACTACGAAGCAGCGCAGCGCGCAAGGTTCTCCTGAAGCTATCTTCGCCTCAAATTTGCGCACAGAGACAGAAAGTTTATTGAAAAGCTCGAACGAGCGGCCCAAAAAACTTGCCGATAGTAAGGAGAACTGATGTCATTGGCATCCCGCAGAAGCATGCCGCCAGTCCTTCCTCAACCGTAGGGCGTCTGTCACATGCAGAATGAACGAAGCAAAGTCACTCCAAAACGTACGCAGATGCCAGCGTCAGAATTCACTGTCTTTTGAAGAGCTTCCTGCAATGAGTAGAAGAATGCACGCCCGCAATGACCCGCTCCGCCTTTTTTTGGAGAATAAAAACCTGACCAGCCTTCGAAGAACCGCTCCAAAAACGACTATTGGATAACTTAGGGGACAATGGAAGATCCCAAAATACGCTGCCAGCAGACCCGACAACGGAATGCAGCTCCTCAGCCTTCTCAATGCGAAAAGGAGCTCAATGTGTGAATGTGACCCCACCAATCCAACTTGGCGTCCACCCACACTCCAAAAAACTTCACCGGCTCATCTAGAGGCAACACACGCATGCCGAGAACGAGCTGCTTAGTTTTAGCCATATTGAGCCACAGATCGTTCCGCAACAGCTATGATTCAGCTAACCTCAGCTCAGCACTCATCCGCTCGACGAGATTTTCCAGGTCCCTGATGGTAACCGTTGTGTGGTCAGCAAAAAGAATGACCAGGGCAGCTATATCCAGGATGACAAATCGTTGATCAGAACGAGGAACAATAGTGGCCCAAGGATTGCCCCCTGGGATCCACCATGCCGAACACAACGCGACTCCGACCGCCATTCCTGGAGTAGACCACTTGCGTGCGATTGGTCTAATAATCTCTAATCAAGTCAGTGCTAGGCAGCTGACTCCGTAGGCAGATCACTTCTTAAGAAGCTTCTCATGAGAAACTCAATCAAATGGAAGGCCTATAGAGCGGCTTGTCAAATCTTCCTATACCCTCTCGAGAAACTCCAGGACCCGAACCCCATTAGTCCGGGAGAATTCTAAAGAGGGTATCCTATCATTCCCGAAAACTTCTAATTTCGTCCTTGCGTACGTATCGCATTCGCACACTGTGTTTCATCGTCCCTTCTTCCAGTCCGCACTTCCCGCAGATAGGGCTGCTGACCACACTCATCTTGTGCAGGTGTCTCTCCACAGCAAGATGTCCCGTGAAGTACCCCACTACCCTCCTAGTCTGCCTCCACTCTAAACTGAGCAGCCATTTCATTGTTTTCCTATACGTACGTTACGTACCCCTGATGCCTTTCCTTGCTTGCCGGTAGTGGGTTTCCTCTTCCCGTATTGCCTGAGCGCGGCCTGCTGCCCGTCGTCTGATCTCTCCTAAGCCGGACTCTTTTTGTCACCCCCAGAATGGGTTCCGGTCCCACGGTATTGGGGTCGAGGCCCCCTTTTTTGCCAACTCATCCGCCTTCTCGTTTCCCGGGACATGCATCCACGTGCCCCGGTTCATACTTTAAATCGCGGCTGAAATGGAGAAAACGCCAATTATTAGTAGGTTCTCAAGGCAACTTTGTGGCCGAAAATGAAAAAAAAATCTAATCAAAATGAGAAAAGATCGCTGATTTGCGTATAAAATTCTGGAAAAGCGCTAATTTAAGCGAAAATTGAGAAAATTCTAATGGTGGATTTCACCATCTCGGCTTAAGGTTCGGCTTAGTTAAGCCGGAAATGTAGACAAATCTGTAATTAGGGGCTAAAACGAGGAAAACGCCAATTTGCAGCTAAAATAAAGAAAAATTGTCATTTAGAGGGTTAATCGGTAATGGTGAAAGACTCGACCGGGGGCGCCAAATGTGTAAGGCTGGCAGGGCACTGCGATGTTTCAGGCAGAAAATCGGGGTTTTGGCATCCAAATTCGTCATTTTCATAATTACTACTGATCATCGATTTAGCGGACGGGACTGCTGGTACATCATTCTCTAGTCCTGACTGGCCGATGTGGCTCACGTGGAGTCCAAACTAAGCTCGCTCCACGTCTCTGGTGCAAAGTTATTCAACCAGAGTCCGAGGCACATATATGTTGGCTCAAATGGAATCTCTTTATCTGCTCTTGGGGAGCTTGGACATTTTTCAAGCATTGGTTTTCCTTGAAGAGGCTCTTCCACGATACCATATTGCTCATATTAAACTTGATATTCCATGAAGGATTTTTTTAAAAACAATTTTTAAAATTTTCGAGTGGGGTATTGGTATTACCTGGCCGGATCTTGCTTTTTGCTTTTTCCTCCAATGCGGCGTCCCCTCCCCCCCGGCCGACTTCCTCCAAGGCCGGCTTGTGAAGTCAAGCTAGTAACGAGAGAATGGATTCTACAAGTAATTAGAGGAAAACTCTGTTTCTTCAACCTGGCGGAAAAACCTCGAGTTGACGGCCACCTCTGAAAAATGAAATTTTGCCTTTTCGTGATGAACGCTAATGACGCTGAGGGGTTTGGATTCACCAGACAATTATGAAAATTGCCACTGCACTACGATCTCCGGCTCAACTTGGCAAAACCGAGGGACCGAGGCGTCCAAACTTCCTCAGGCCTTGTTTCGCCTTCACGGTTCTCTTCATGCGCTGGCGGTGACCAGCCGGGACCTCCCTGATTCGGGTTTCAGGGCAACCAGGCCCTGGATGTGCCTGATGGGTTCGAAATTCGAATCCTCCTCAGAGCATGTCGAGGTATAGTGGCAATAGAGGGCCAGACCTCCCCGCGCCTCTGTTCTGAGAGATTTTTGAGTTTCATGCTTGTGAAAATAAGATTTGGAATCCGCTTGGACAACGCTTTGGTCCCATCTGACAGTTTTCATTCCATTCGTCAAGGAGAATAGAACAAATCAGGTGCCCATCCGTTTTTGTGACTATATTAAATTCTACCCTCAACTCGGATAATTCGATTTGTATACCTACTTCTGGGAATAATCCGTGCCGTGTGCAGGTTAGCTGAAGCCAGCCTCCGGCCAGCTGGCATGGTTCTCGACCAGGACCAAGGTTCCAAATAATGACCTTAGTGCTACTTTTGAGTCATTGAGTGAGTCAAGGTCGTCGCCAGGAGCCATTCTGCCAGGAAGCCGCTAAAATGGCCGTTCGTATGAACGGCTCGTTGATTCGATTGTTGGATTCCCCGGGTTGAAAACCCCAAAGATACGCTATTCCGTCCAATTTTAAATTTTGACCATTTTTTCTCAACCCGCTGAGGGCTTAAGTGGGTGATATTCAGGTCCATTTTATCCATCCCCGCAGCCAAAAACGCCGTCATAAGGGGTCGTCGTCGGCAATAGCCTGTGCGTCGAGGCCCATGTGCGCATTTCTCTGGGCAAGCTTACGGGCAAGTCTACGTTTGAAATTGAGAAGCCACAGTCATTTCTCGCTGTCCTGCGGGCTTACTACGCGGCTAAACGTTTTTAAAAACTCCATAATACTCCCGGTTAAAATTGAGAAAAAAGCGCTCATTCGTGGCTAAAATTGAGAAAAAACGTCAACTATCCGGTAAAACTGAAATAAAAAAAAATACGCTAACTGCTAACTCACGGCTAAAATTAGGGAAATGCTCTAGTTCACTGCTATAATTGAGAAAAAGCGGTCATATATTAAGCGATCAAGTAAACAGCCATGGGGTTGAAAGAGCTACCGTGATAAATTTTTTTTTGGAAGCCCCAAATTCGCGAAATTGGTCCTTAAAAAGTGTCAAACCACGAAATTAAATTTTTTGGAGGAACCAAATCCTTGAATTCATCAATTTGGGCAACTAACTGTAGCGGCTTGCGTTCCCGGTGGTGCGTGGAGGAAGCCCTCTTAATTAGTTCGGGTACGAAGCATATGAAATGAGGGGAAGAGAGAGATAGAGAGCGTGAAGAGAGAAAAACGATATTTATAATAATATTCATTAAATATTTATTTATTTATAACAATATTTATTTTCTCTTTTCATCTCTTCTGGCTCGATTTGTCTTATCCCCCTCCCTCGCCTAAAAATAAAATATTTCTCAAATTTTGCCGCCCAGGGCTGCAGCCCCGGTATCCCCCCCCCCTATGGTCCGGCCCTGGGAATTACTATGTCATAAGTTATTTAATGGAATGGATGGTGTGGGAAAGAGGGGGGTAAGATGCGTTTTCTGGGGGACAACTTTTCGTGTTATTTGTAAAACAACAAATTTTAAAGTTCACTCAAATGTTACATAGGTGAATAAATTGTCGTTATTTCCCCTCGCACGATCGATCCCCTCTTGAAGAACTTTGAAATGTATTCAAAAATCACTAAGACTCGGGCCCAGAATTGGGCTGCAACTATACAGCGGTTCATATCCTTCTGCCCATTGCCAATTCACCGGTATTCTTTTCTCACAAATTGGGCTCAACTGGGCACAAATGGTCTCAAAAGCGTCTTAAAGGTCTATAATTATGTAGAACAATCCGACCTATTGGCATCACTTGATGTTTATTTGCAGGATTTTGGTTTGTGATTATTGATATAGTTTTCGATAACTTCCAGACTAAAATGTGTATTGCCTAAAAATTTGAACATTTTGCAAGTGCGCCTTATTCAATTCAATTGGAACTGGGAGGCATCTCGCCCGAAGTTGCCCCTCAACCAAAGTTTACGACAGGTGGTTAATGAGCAGGTGGTGTGTTATTTATTTAGGTAATTATTTTTGGGTAGCTTTCTACCTTCGGTATTTCTGAAAACAGGCCGTGAAATTTTTCTTTACCTATGTGCCTTCGATTACCATAAATAAATTATGCAATTAATTGTCTTGGTCTAAAATAAAATGCATATTTATGCAGTAGATTGGGAAGTATGTAAAGAGGGGGAGGGGGCGATTAATTTTACGGGGTAGTGGCGGCGGTAAAGAGCCAACTGTCAAAGTGGGGCGATTGAGAAGTAGGGAGACGTTCGCTTATCGGGCTGGTCCTTTTTTTATCAACCTTCAGAGTTTCAGAGCTCAGCGAATTCCTCGTCGAACTCTGAACGCCACCAGTGAAATGTGTTCTCATCAACTATTTACATCGTAACTTCGAATTTACAGCATAGCATTTACACTGAAACACAAAAATATTTCCCCCTAAAAATTTAGCCCTCTCCATCCCCCGGAAGTACATTTTTCGAAAAGTTTAGTGGTGCCGTTTTTAGTGCAAAGTGGTCAGGATGGCGAGCGAGAAGAAAACAATGCCGAACTACATCAAATTTTTATTCGGTGGACTGTCTGGGTAAGTTTTTCTCTCGTTGTAATTTTTTAAAATACTGTGCACGCTTTTATTCCAATACGCCCTATCCGCAGCATGTCGGCCACACTTTTCGTCCAACCGTTGGATTTGGTCAAAACGAGAATGCAAATCAGTCAGGGTGCCGGAGGCAAGAAAGAGTACAAAACGAGTTTTCATCTCGTTCAAGCCATTATACGTAATGAAGGCTTTCTGGCCATGTACAATGGCCTGTCGGCCGGTCTTCTTCGTCAGGCAACGTACACGACGACTCGTCTCGGCGTCTACAATTGGCTTTTCACTCGTTTCAGTGGGTAAGTTTGGGTTTACTTCCTTTTACAAAGATTTCCTGGATGCAAAAAACAAACTTTTGGTCAAGACCAAAAGAAATTAAGGAGGATGTCAAGGTTGTTTGGGAAATTGTATTAAGTTTATTTATATCCGCACTTTCGACTAGTGGCATTGAAACTTTTGTTGGGGCTAGCGAAAAGTATTTATTTAAAATTTGCTCTTTTGTAATTAGATGGGAAAACAGCCTCAGGCAACTAATTTTTTTACAGATGTCACGGTCAGTAGAAGCGTTCTAGCTTGTCCTTCCATTCCATGGGGACTTTATTTAAATTGGCTAGCGTCCTTCGGAGCCCCATCGATAAGCTTGCATTTATGTTTTTTTCTTCTAATTTTCCATGTTTGACTATCAGCTATTGAAGTCGATGTGCTTTTATACGTCAAAAATTCCTTATGGTTAGATAGAGTAGCTATACTTTTATGATTCGCTTCCTCCTTCATCAAGTTCGAGCAATTTGAGGCCTTGTACTTGGAGACAACCCCCCCCCCCGCGCCCCCTCATCGTTGGCTCAATGTCTCACTTGTAGAAGACGAGGTCAACATTGTGCATGAGACCCCTGTCTCATAGGATACCTAATTTTTAGAACTTGACGCCGTCAACATAAAATATTTTCAAATACCGTTACTTGGGTACCTTTTGTCGAGCGGAGTGTCGATTATTTGAATATCGCACCCGGCAAGGTGATTTTGTATCATCGTCAAAGATCTTGGCACCACAGAGACAAAATTTTAACGTAAAACTTCGTATTATTTAGTCATAGTAGGAAGGTTTGAAGATCACTGGAGCGAAAAAAGTTCCTCCATTTTCCTTGGAATCTAAAAAAGAATTTCCTTAAATAGAGCCAACTGCAACGTTGAATGGTTGCCATTCTTTCTCTTTTTTAATTTATTTTTAAGTTACTGCCCTTCAAAGTAAGGTCGTCCACGCTTTCTCGAGTAATGCGTTAATTCACTATAAATGAATTAAAATCGAACGTAATTCGACGGAGTTTGTACTTTAGTCCCGGGTTATCGTAATTTTTATTTTCGTGTGGGTTACCAGATCTTATCTAGTTTAATTAGCGACAAATATTTTTCCCGGAGAATTGGAGACACTTATCGAGTGATTTGAGATTTTCAGTTCCAGACTCATTGTCACTATAATATCCCGTGCAGCGGAAGGGGGAGGGAGGTGTTAGTGAATTTCAAATGACGTCAAAGTCTACAGGAAATGCTCCTCCTCACCCCTCACTGTTGATTAGGAAGAATTAATTCACCGAGTGACGTGAAAGTAATGAGATCACGGGTTTGACGGACGTGTTAGTAATTCATACATGTAAGATAACGTCGTAAAGAATCAACCAAAGCTTTTCAAAATGTCTTTATAAACCTGTATTTTTCCTTTATAATAATTTTATTTTTTCGGGGATCCGATTACAATTTGGATTTATTTGTTTTTAACCACGAAAAACACGGGTGTTTTTTTTTTTTTTAATGAGACGTTTGAGTGTCCATTGTCGGTTTTAGTCACTCCCGTTTTCATACCTGTAAATTTGTGCAGAAAATCCCGTCTGAAAACCCCTTCAGTCAGGGTGAGTAGTGCGGTCCAGGGAACAATCTCTGTTTCCCTGGTCGCACGTTCTCTACCAGCCACTCAGGGTGATTGAACCCTGTGCCAGTGCCTTACCCACGGCCCTTTGCATCCCCCCCCCCCCCAGTGTATTGCGAATTATTCAAATGTTGGGAAAAAGTTGCATGTTTCGTACTACTTTTTTTGTATAAATGCAAATGCCTGAAGTAACAATACGTCCATTCAATTGTCAGTGAAGTAGAAATTGCAAATTTCATTTTTGAAATGCAGATTTAAGCCCTTGATCGAGTACCCACATCTACGAGTACACCGGACGGGACGTTTTGAATAGTGTCGTGTCCCTTTAAAATAAATGGTCGCCTTGGTGGGGGGAGGGGGGTCCGCTTAATTATTTTCCATCAGTTGAGCGTATATTGGTTAGTTGAACGACAAATTAAAATTTATGTTGCCTTTTTTGTGTGCAATGACAGAGGCATGCTCGCACAGGCAGCTAACAGGGTGGGGTCGTTATTACTGCAATTTATTGTGTAATAATACTAAATAACAATGATAATAGTGTTCATGTTTTGCTATCTATCAGGCTCCTTTAAAACATTTAGCCGTTAAATGATAGCATTGGTATGTTGAAAAATGAAACGTTAAAAATAGCGATCTATCGTGTTCACGATGGTCCGCGAGTCCAAAAACGTTGGCTGCGTGCGGCAGCCTTGGGGGTACTCAAAGTCAGGCTCGAATCTAATAGATTCGCTTTAAGTGGGGAAGAATACACGCCTCATCTTGCTTTCCGTAGTCTACGAAGTCCGAATAACTGGTCTTAACTCAAGAATGGGGGGGGGGGGTGTTATTTCCCACTGATGTCCCCGTCGAGCACAACCGCGTTCCAGAAAATCAGACAGCCGGAAGATGATTCAGGTCAGGTCTGGAGTCCAAGAAGGAGCCTCGATGGCACGCGGTTCTCGCTGAAGGGCCGAGTCTGTAGGCAAGAAAATCTGGCAAAACCCACGACGGCGTGAAACCTCGGCGGCTCATTTTTGGCAAGTTTAATAAGCGCATATGGCACCTTAGGTGCGTTTTGGCTGGCATTTTTCAATTGATCACTGTCTGTGGGACTCACAGACTTCTAATTTCGTAGCGCAAAGGTTTGAGTGCTGTTGGGACCGGCCAGGCCCCTTCAATTTTGCTTAAATTAGGACCTTTAACTTGCTATTTTGCTGAAATTTAGACCCACAAATCTCAACGGGGAACTTCCACATTTTTCGAGCACTGCTGTTTCTTGAAGAGGGCTCTTCCACAATGCTATTGCTCACATTAAACATTGAAATCAATCAAGGATTCTTTTAAAGCGAATTTTTAAAAATTTTGATTTTGGGTTTTTTAAAGAAATGCATGGTGTGAGGAAGACATTTTTTCGGGGGGACAATTTTTCATGTTATGTGTAATAAGATGCTTCAAAAGTGACCATTGACGTCATTTCCCCTCGCACCATGTATCCCCTCTTGAAGAACTTTGAAATTTATTTAAAAATCACCAAATGCACCAATCGTGCTGCAACTACCGTTGATATCCTTCCGTCCATGTGCCAATTCACCGGTATACTTTCTCCCAAATCGGGCATTCTTGCAAGTTTCCCATTTCAAGGATATTCAGCCAGAAAACTTGTAATTTCGCTCAAATTAGGTCCCAAACTTGCTAAATCGCAAACATTTGGCCCAAAATGTTGCAATTATTCGTTGGCTATTCGTCACTCCGTCGGCGCTAGCGCAGTCGGGGATGGCTAGCCCATGGTCCTCGCCCACTAAAAAAAAGGCCCTGAAACTTGCAATTTCTACGTTTATTAAGCCTGGAAACTTCCAATTTCGTGGATAATTTAGCTCCGAAATTTTTCAATTCTGGGGCTATTCGGCAGACTTTGGGCGCTATCATGACCGCCTAGCTATCTTTCCGTGGTTACTAAAAGGGCACCCCTGAAACTCGCAAAATCGCGAAAATAAAGACCAGAAACAAGTAATTTCGTTGATATTTATACCAAAAACTTGCACTTTCGCAGATGTTTGGCCCCGAATGGTGTAATTTCTGCTTCTCTGAAATCTATTACTCAAGTTTTGGGAGCCGACGCGACTGAGATCCATGCCCACTGACAAAAAAAACCCACCGCTTCTCAATTTTTGCGGTTACTTAGTCACGATTAACTAATCTAGTCACGGTAACTATTCTATTCTAAGGCCCATTTTCACCAAAAAAATTGATCTCGTTTAAAGTTGATCGTGATTAGTTGCCAATAGCGACCCACATGAATTCTGATACAAGCGTTCACATTGTAATCGTGATTAGTTGTTGATCTTGGTTTAAGAAGTTGGTGAAATTGGGCCTAAGTCCTCACTGGTAAATCCACTGCCTTCAAAACTTTTTTATGGGCCACATCGTGTTTGACTTTTTAATAGACAAGAGGTTAAGACTTTTTTTTTTTTTTTTTTTTTTTTTTTTTTTTTTTTTTTTTTTTTTTTTTTGCTTGAAAATTAATTCCTGCGATGGGAGGGAGGGGGCGAAATTTTCAGTTTAAAATCGTTATTGTTGGGTTAGCAAAAATTGACAGATAATGGCAATTTTTGCTGTGGAAAATCTGTTTCTCGGGCAAAATTTCAAGATTTCTTGTTTCGTAAGGGCAAACTTTTCTGTTTTGATGCTAATTTGTCATTTTGAAGTGGAAAATTGACGGTTTTCCTAGCTTAGTTGGTTTCAAGGATGGTGAGATGAGTTGAAGACTGGTGGGCTACATCCTGGCCACGCCTTTGGTTAGCGCCCCCAAAACTAGTGATTTTGTTGTTTCTATACCGCCATCGTTTTCTGAGTACGATTTTGGTAGTGGCGTGTCAAAATTTGTGTTTTTTCATGGTTTCGACGGTAATTTTTAACAATTTTTTTTAGAGCTACGTAGGCTCATAATATTAATATTTTGTTTTACTAACCCTTGTCTAGGCAGGATGGTCAAGCGCCCAGTTTTCTTCTCA
Source organism: Corythucha ciliata (assembly GCA_038030265.1). Classification (NCBI taxonomy): domain Eukaryota; kingdom Metazoa; phylum Arthropoda; class Insecta; order Hemiptera; family Tingidae; genus Corythucha; species Corythucha ciliata. The sequence continues at coordinate 18,160,637 of CM075943.1, forward strand.
AAGCCGGCATTGGAATGACGGCAGGTGTCTGCGGTGCATTCGTCGGAACACCAGCCGAAGTGGCGCTGATTCGTATGACATCCGACGGTAAACTTCCGCCCGAACAAAGGCGCAACTACGCCAACGCCTTTTCGGCTCTGGCCCGTATAACGCGGGAAGAGGGCGTGTTGACTTTGTGGCGCGGAGCGGTGCCCACAATGGGTCGCGCCATGGTTGTCAACGCGGCTCAATTGGCCTCCTATTCCCAGGCGAAAGAGATCCTCTTGAAAACGGGGCATTTCACCGAAGGTATATTACTACATTTCTGCAGCAGTATGATATCAGGTTTGATCACCACTTTGGCGTCGATGCCCGTTGATATCGCCAAAACTAGGTAAGCCAAGCATTTCTTACACATTTATGGTAATATTTTTAATACTTTATTCTCCCCTACGCCACAAGAATTCAAAACATGAAAACAATCGACGGCAAACCAGAATTTAAAGGCGCAGCCGACGTACTCGTGAAAGTTGTTAGAAACGAAGGTTTCTTCGCCCTATGGAAAGGATTTACGCCCTACTACGCACGAATTGGCCCACACACCGTTTTAACATTTATATTTTTAGAACAAATGAACGCCGCCTACAAGAAACATATTTTAATGCAATAAGCCCTAGCTGTTTCCGTTTTAGGAAATGGTCGACTGTTGAGCTTGAATTAGGATGAAAAATGAATAAATATAGGGGTGATGCGAGGGGAAAACGTTTGTTGGTATCTTTAGAGTGCACGCGTACTTTATGACGCTCAAAAGTGCATGTCAGGTATCATGAATTCATGATCTTCATTCTCTTGTGATAACATCGTAGTTACCATCGCACATAATGACAGCTATTTAGAAATGGAACAAATTGTTATTGTTAACGAGTCTAAAACAATTGATTTTTGAAATGTTTTTATTTTTCTACACAAGTTTTTTTTACAGTAAAGTTGATTTGTTTGTAATTTTATGACAAAGTAAAGCTATATTTTAGTGAAAACGTTTATTTGGATTAGGAAGAAAGAAGAGTAAACTTATTATGTAAATATTTACCTAAGCGATAGGGCGGAGAGAAACTATCTTTTATAGATAAACAACGACTTGTTTTTGTTATATTTTATCGCAGAGTGGCAAAATCTGAAAGATTTTTGTGAATTGCTTCTTCCCTCCGCTAGTAGAACAAAATGTCTTTATTTGATTCTCTTCGGAAAATTTTGACTGGTCACCATACCTTGCTTTTGGGAGCCGTACGCAATCGAAGGGCCCAAAGTTCGAGGCAGATCCGTAGATCCTCGTCGCGTGAGGGTCAAGCTGGGCTCTTAAGTGTAGAGAAAATCTACCGAAACCAACTGACAATGCGAAACGCTAATTTCTCTGGAGTTTGCGCAATAAAAACCAATTTCGAGGGGCTGGCTCATCCATAACAAGAGCGAATTTTGTAGGCTTTGCAGCATCAATACCGTAATTTCGCTCTTTTGATCAACTCAAAAAGCAACTTTGCGTGGTATGGCTCATTGGAATAACCAACTTCGGTGAGGTGACTCGTGGATTTGAAGTAAATCCACAATTAAGTAATTTTTTCGTGGATTTAGCTCCTTCACACCCCAGATTTGCGATTAGCGAATTGATTTTCGGTTCAGTTTATGCCGTCCATGGGGAATGAGGGATGCGTTCTCAGCTTTGGGGGAGATGGGCGGCCCTGAACTCTCAGCACGTGGCTCATGAAAATGCGCGTTTTACGATGGTAGAGAGGGTCAACTGTTCGGTTGAAAGGTTAGCCGAACGGCCACAGCTAAGGCAGCACCTTCCCAGGTGGTAAGGCAAGCTTGCATGGACCACCCGTTGAGAGCGCAGCACTTCCTCGCCTTTCAGTGGCGGACCTTGAGCATCCGTTGTTGGGAGGCAGCACTACGTTACCGTCGTGGGAGCTAATTCACACCCAGCATCTTGTTGGATGGAGGCGTCGCATTGTCGACCCAAACTCCGTGCTGCGAGGGTAAATTGCCTATCTGCCACTTGGCAGGGGCATTTTTAGAATTTTCATCTTCCATGGTATTAAATTCCACGAGAGGGTCTTTTTTTGTTTTATAAATTCGAGGAAATGTCTGAAATTTAAGGCAAAGAAGCCCCGCCCCATCCATTTTGATATCTCGCCAGTTCTGGACGCTGACTAAAATTCTCACCTACTCAGCTCAGTTACAATTCTCCCGTCGTTCAACGCTTCAAAGCGTTAAAATTTAACAATTAAAGTAAGAAAAATTGGCCGCAAAGTCTGATTACGTACGTCCCCGTCTCCCGGAAAGTCGTACGCTTTCATTTCCCTTGAACGTCAACTCACCGTTGGCGATTTCGCCGACTATTTCGACAATAATTGTGTGCAACAGGTAGTGCATAGGGTACGTTCGTTCAAAATTCCCTGAAGTTTGTACGTTTGTCGATTTCAGCCGGTCTACCGGTGCCGCAAAATGATTGGGTGTGGTTAGCGTTCTAATCGGGCTAGGGGTGTCTCCGTGGTGTGAAACCGTGATAAATTATTTTCATGTCAACCAGAGCTGAGCTCTTGCCACAAAACACGGGGGGAGGGGTCCAGTGGATCGTCGTTTTTGATGAATTTTCCCCACTGATTAGGAGAATAGAATGTGCTTGAAGCTCGGCCCCGGAGGAGTTTAAGATGAAAAACGCTGCGAATTATCGAACAATGCATTATTATTTCGACTGTGGGTTTATTATTCATGGATATAGTCAAATCCGGCTTGAAATTACATGAAAATCGACACCCCACACCCCTATGACCCCAAATCCTTTGAAAATCCCCATTTTGGACCCGCTTTTGGCCCATAAAACCCAAGGAGGTTATTTGATCAAACTGATCAGATGTTGGATGGATGGGGACCAACTAGACCCCAAATGGAGTCTATGTGCGAAAGAACGAGTTTTTTCGAGCAATCCTAGGGCAAGATATGGCCCGGACGGCGGACGGACATTTTTTTTTATTGCAGATTTGGATTCTACGCACTTTGAAACGTAAAACTACAAATTTTGAGGGGGGGTCAAAAAAATTTTTTTGCGATACGATTACAAAGACTTATTATTGAGAAATAATAAGCCAAAAAAGTCCAGGTGTGATTGATATAAGTGGGCGTTTTGGAGCGTTCCAAGTGTGCCCAAAATCGTTGGTCGGGGGGGGGGGGGTCGTCGAGGGTGACATATCGGACGCGGAAATGCCGACATCCAATAAACCAGATCCAGGATAAACCAATCTGTTCTGTCCCCCTTTTTCTGCATTAAAACTAGTGAAAAATGGAAATTTTAAGCCTTTTCTACGAGTTTCGTGTGGTGGTTTTAATTCTCGCCTAGGAGAATAAGAACCTTTTAGAGCTCAGCCTTCTCCCTCTTCAGTCACACCCATGCCGGAAAACTCATCAAAATTGGAAGGTGAAAATAATAAAAATCAATTTTCGCGTATAGTCTAGTAAAAGAAAGGTAGTAGATTGAACCAGCTGGTAACTCTAAAGTTGTGATTGGGATTTGTTCGGAGGGGTCTGGAGATGGTGTACTCAAAAGTCCCCGCCTCTAGCCCACGAGCTAGCTGCTGGACGTAGAAAAACGTGCATAATTTTTCACTTTATTACCTGTAGTTCGTAAACTGTAGGTCCCACCCAAACACTCATGGGGTAACAAAACAAAGTTGGCAAAATTCCTCAAAAATTAGTCTTCGACGAGATTTTTGTAGCTTCAACCGCTTAAGAGATAATAGCGTTAAAAGTGACACTATTCTCGAACCCCTTCACTGCTTTTTGTGAACAATGCGTTGTAGCGTCCTCGCCGTTGACGTTACGACATTGATGCATAGCAAAGAAGTTAATCATCATGAAATTCTCTTTACAAAAAACAAAAGTCATACTCGCTTATCTCCGATAGGTGTCGAGATACACGCAGTAGGAGAAAATTCCCTAACAATAAAAACTGTATTCTTATGGGATGGTCCTGCTAATTTGATGAAAACGGCTATTAGATAAACTAGTTTTGTTAACTTATCACAGGTAATTTGAAAAATAGCTTGAACTAATGTGTCTTTAACCGTTTTAAGGCTCATTTTACGTCAAAGTTAGCTGTAGATGAGGATATTCGGTCTGTCCGTTCCGAGAACTGTAATGATCGCGAGGACATGGAAACAAGCGTTCTCATAGCGAAAATTCCTCATGAAAAGGTCCCGGGCAACTAAGAAATTCCAGCGGAACCTTTTTTCCTTTCGGGTTACTGAAGCAAGCCAAAAACCTAACCGTGTTGAGGGGTGTATAGAGCATTGAGGGCAGAAAAAGGGCTCTGAATAACTGAGTTTCGGGGAGTTCATGGTGAGTTTCTCTCTTCTACTCATTATGTGATAGCTCTATGAGTTTGAACCAAAAAATGTGAATAAAAAAGCCGATGAATCAAGCCAAGTATATCCCATTTTGCTCATTCCTCCCACTTTTTGTTGATGCTGAGGTCGATACCGCCATGAAAAATGAATCGATTTCATTTTATGACTAGGTCATTCGATCTTATGAAATGAGGAGTTTCGGCCTGAAACTAAAAGAGCCACCTTCACTTCAAAAAATCGGCGATAACTTCGTCCGAACATTGTTAGGATATTTCTTAGGCACGTTTTCTATTACACATCGAGAATTTTTTTCGACTTATTTGATATTGGACTTCTATGAGAAATAACACGTCAGAAAGGTAATTTCGTATACTTTCCAACCCACTCCTCCTGTGGAGACAAATAATTGGCCTACAACAGTAGTTTTTAAATAGATTAACAACTAACGGCATCATATCATATTATCATCATATCGGGGCATGGTTAGTAGTAGGCGCAGGTAAAAGTGGGTTAGTGTTCTAGGGCTAAAGAGATTAACAACTATAACAAAAAAACACCAAAGAACTGTAATTATCTGTACGACTGAAGTCGCATTGCAGGTAAATCACGTTGTCCACCACGCAAGTAAAAGTTCTGCAGTTCGTTTTCGGGCTTGCTTCTGTAAACCGAGGGGAAAAAGGAATTTCTTAGTTGCCCGGGACCTTTTCATGAGGAATTTTCGCTATGAGAACGCTTGTTTCCATGTCCTCGCGATCATTACAGTTCTCGGAACGGACAGGCCGAATATCCTCATCTACAGCTAACTTTGACGTAAAATGAGCCTTAAAACGGTTAAAGACACATTAGTTCAAGCAATTTTTCAAATTACCTGTGATAAGTTAACAAAACTAGTTTATCTAATAGCCGTTTTCATCAAATTAACAGGACCATCCCATAAAAATACAGTTTTTGTTGTTATAGGGAATTTTCTCCTACTGCGTGTATCTCGACACCTATCGGAGATAAGCGAGTATCATTTTTGTTTTTTGTAAAGAGAATTTCATGTGATTAACTTCTTTGCTATGCATCAATGTCGTAACGTCAACGGCGAGGACGCTACAACGCATTGTTCACAAAAAGCAGTGAAGGGGTTCGAGAATAGTGTCACTTTTAACGCTATTATCTCTTAAGCGGTTGAAGCTACAAAAATCTCGTCGAAGACTAATTTTTGAGGAATTTTGCCAACTTTGTTTTGTTACCCCATGAGTGTTTGGGTGGGACCTACAGTTTACGAACTACAGGTAATAAAGTGAAAAATTATGCACGTTTTTCTACGTCCAGCAGCTAGCTCGTGGGCTAGAGGCGGGGACTTTTGAGTACACCATCTCCAGACCCCTCCGAACAAATCCCAATCACAACTTTAGAGTTACCAGCTGGTTCAATCTATGCCTTTCCAAGAAGCATTCGTTTACTAGACCAGGGGGCCTATTCTTTAACTCCGAAGCAATAGCTTTTTCGAAGTCATATTTTTATTTCATTAATTTTCTTCAAACAAAAGAATGAAATAAACACATGGCTGGCGAAAAAAATATTGCTTGTTGTTAGAGAATAGGCCCCTAGTAGACGATCGAAGTTTATTTGAATTTGAAAAATCAAGTATTTTTAGATTGGCCAGATGAAAAAGCGGTTTCCAAGGACGCCTGGCACGAAAAAGTAGAACGCTTGTTACAGAAAGTAGGGAACAAGTGACACGGCCGTGCCACTTCACGGCACCACGCCCTAACAACACGTTAAAACGATTAATCGTTGCTCAGTTTGATGTTAAATTTGTTGTTTACTCAACTAGGGTGTCGTGCTCTTTTATGATAGCAATGTAACGGCTTCAGTGCGGCGTAAAAAAGTGACCGGGGTGTCGGGATCCCGGAGTGTAGCCGTGTAGCTAGAAATGTCAACCCACCTCCACCCCCTCATCCATTCTAAACCAGCGTATTAATCTCGAGCAGGGGTTTGAACCTTTTTGGGCACGGAGTACACCGATAGTAGCGGACTATCTCCATTGCCAAAAGCACGGTCATTCATAGGAGGTTCGCCCACACTCTCGTAGGAGCCCCTGCTGGATCCCGGTGATTGGAGGGATTTGGATGAGCTAAATTATTTGTTTTAAAAGAAAGAAAATCCACGAAACTGGGGTTTGAAAAATCCAAAACGATGAAATTATGATTTTTTAATGAGCCTAATCCGCTATTTTCGTTTGGAAAGAGCAAAAATCCGTGAAACTTGAGTTTGTACGAGCAAATAAGACGAATATGTTATTGAACGAGCGAAATTCGTGAATTTGCCTTTTAAAAGAACCACATTTGTATTTCTACTAGCGAAACTTATTCTAGAAAGAGCTAAGGCAACTGAATTTTACTTTTGAATGTACGAAAATATACGAAATTAGGGTTTGAAACAGTAAAAATTCGTGAAATTGGGGTTTGAAGGAGAAAATCCGCGATCTTGTTTATTAAATTGTAAAATTGGAGTTGAAACAACCAAAATCACGACATTTGTTTTTTCCAATGGTAGTTTTTCGAATTGGGCAAAACTGTCCAACTCTGGATTTCAGAAAGAGTCAAACCCACGAAATTTGGCTTGCGAAATAGCCAGCATCTGTGAAATTTGGGGTTTAATGAGCCTAATCCGCGAAATGAGGTTCCGAAATAGTGAAAATCTGCAATAATTTGGATTTGTTAGACCCAAAATGACGAAGTCTGGGTTTTTAATGAGCCAAATCCGGAAAATTTAGTCTTTGAACGAGCCAAATTATTCTTCTGAATTAGCCAAACCTACGAAAATGTTTTCAGTAAGAGCTAAAATCATGAAATTTGGGGTTTAAAAACGTGAAAATCAACTAAATTGAGGTAAAATGAACAAAAATCCTTAAAACTCGGGTTTAAAGGTGCAAACTTTGAAATAGTGAAATGTGATGGAGAGAAACCAGAATCGCGGATTGAGGTTTATTTGAATCAATCGAACCCGCGATACGCATTTCTAAAGAAATAAGACAATGAAATTTTGTTTTCATCTGGTGAAAACCTCCGAAATTGGGTTTCAAGGGAGCAAAAGTTCACTAAACCGGTTTCTGAAAGTCTGTAAAATTTATCCGTGGGAATTTGGTTTTTATAAGCGTGAAAACCAGCGAAATTTGGGGTACGAAATAACAAAAAATTCCTGAAATTTGGTTTTCAAGACGCCAACTTTGAAACGTTTGGTTTTGGAGGAGTGAGAATCTCGAGCGATTTCGTGATTTTAAAAAGCCAAAAATCACGAAATTTATTTTTTGTCGTTTGTTTTTTGTCAAATTAGTTTTTTGAGTATCCGAACGTGCGAAACTGATTTTTTAATAAGTTGAAGTCACGAAATTTGTTTTTTGAACGGGCAAAAATCCCTGTATTGATTTTGAAAAAATCCAAAACTATGCAGTCTATGCAACCTATCAAAATGCTTCATTTTTCTAGGGAATAGTTTTGTTGCATAGGCTGGACGTACGTGCAAAGCACAGAGTTTGTGAACGGGGCTTAAAGGAGGCAAGTCCAGAAAATCAAAACTGTGTTTTAGAAGAGCAAAACCCGTGATATTGGGAAGAGCGAAAATCCTCGAAAGTGGGATATATAAGAGTCAAAATGACGATTTTTTTTTCTTTAATTTACCAAACGTGCATTATTGGTTTTGAATCAGACTGTGAGGCAAATGTCTGGTTTGTCAATCTAATGTTCTGGGTAGTGGGGTGTGGTTAAGTGTGTGTTTTTTTAGTGAAATGAAGGCATGACTGTACGTGGAAGTGATTCAGCGGGTGAAATCGCTCCCCGCGGGTGATCGCTATGTATTGTTCTCCGAGTACACTTTGCGCTACTATCACCACCCGACCGACGTGGTAAAATCGAATTAGGGAGGAGAACCGGCTCACCAGGGCTGATGATGAGCGAGAGGGCGAAACGGGGACTGGGGACTTGTGGCTAAGCGCCGCAGCCTCTTTGATGATGAACGTGAAGGATGTAGGTAGTAGGGATTCAGAAAATAAATACAAGACTTTATACAGTACCTAAGTTGAGACCGAAAGGTAGTAAAAAAAATATATAAAAAAAATCTGACCTCTCCTCATCCTAAAAAATGAGCCCGGACGCTCTAAAAAGTAGGACATGTCCGGGGAAACTAGGACGTCCGGAGGTATAGGCCTGGCTCGCGAGTAAGGTGCAGCTCGAAGCCAGCGTCCCTCTGCCCGACAGGAAGGCGGCAGAGTCTCATAAATCGTAGAAACGTGTTTTTAAAGACTTTGCTCAATACAGGGTGTAAAGGAAAAGTCTTGTTGAAATTCGATAGATGAAGAAATATGTTGTCGCCCGTATTTAATTAATTAAACTAAATGAAAGTGATATCTTCCGGACGACGATGGAAGGGCATAGCCCGACACGATTCGAGTTTTGAGAAAAAATGGGCTCCCCGGCGGAATTTGAACCCGCAACCTCTGGATTAATAGTCCAGCACGCTGCCAATTGCGCCACGGTGACGCCTTTTGTTGGCACTCGTACTGCGTGGGATCAGCTAAGCCGAACCCCACCCAGGGCCATTGTTTCTCGAACGGTGAAACTCGGCGATGTTTCTCGGTAAAACTCTTGGCGTTTCACCTTAGCTCTACGTTCGGCTTAGCTGATCCCTCGCAGCACGACTACCAAAGGCGTCACCGTGGTGCAATTGGCAGCGTGTTGGACTAGTAATCCAGAGGTTGCGGGTCCAAAGCCCGCCGGGGAGCCCATTTTTTCTCGAAGCTCGAATCGTGTCGGGCTATGCCCTTCCATCGTTATCCGGAAGATATCACTTTCATCTAATTTAATGAAAAGTCTGGTATTTGGAACCAAAATGATCCTATGCACCATGGTCCGATTAGGTACTTATTGTTTTGGAGATAGGGGGTTTCCTAATTTTTAATGCATCCACGGTTTTCTTTAGTAAATCTTCTGAATTTGATTAAAAAATTATCTCATTGAAATTTACAAGAAGCCATTGGATTGAGCACTAAATTCTCTGTATTCATTCTGTGTTCATCTCTAAATCGATCAATATTTACGTGCTTGTTGAATTGCTGCTGAACAGCCAACTGCTTGGATTTCCAGAAAATGCCTAGTCTTTCAGCCAGCTGTCAATTCCTTTATGGCCCTCGTAGGAAGTGTAAAAAATTATTAAAACCTTCTACGCTGATTTTTCAATATTTCGGTGTTTTACGGCTGACATGTGCTTTTTCATTCTTGTTTTGACGTTTTGAAGAGTTTCACCAATGTAAGATTTGTTACAGCTGCATGGTATTTCGTAGACTCCTGGGTTTTCTTTCATCCTTGACATTTCTGAGGAAGTGATTTATTTTTCTTGTTGGTTTGAATGTTAATCTGATTTTGTATTTGTTGAGGATTCTTGCTATTTTGTATGAAGTTCCGCCAAGAATCCTCAACAAATACAAAATCAGATCAGCATTCAAACCATCAAGAAAAATAAATCGCTTCCTCAGAAATGTCAAGGATGAAAGGAAACTCGAAAACCCAGGAGTCTACGAAATACTTTGCAGCTGTAACAAATCTTACGTTGGTGAAACTCTTCGAAACGTCAAAACAAGAATGAAAGAACACAACATGTCAGCCGTAAAACACTGCAATATTGAAAAATCAGCAACAGTTGAACACATGTACAGCGGACAATCACACATAATCAAATTTGAAGATACCAAAATCCTCGCGATAGAAAGCTCGTGGAATGAACGAAAAATTCGAGAAGCCATCGAAATAAAGAAAAAAGAAAATTTCAACAGAGATGAAGGAATTCATGTACCACATGCCTGGCGACCACTGATTGCAAACTTGAAAATAAGATAACCAGAAGACGTTTTCAGTTGCCATCAATAACAAATTTTCTAATCAACAAGAAGAAATGTACACCCTCCATTCGTCACATGTCTATGATTTCAAATTAAAAAACCCCCAAAAGTTCTCTGACGATGCCTTCAGCACAAGAAGGCGAAAGCTCAGGAAACGAAGAAGTAGAAGAAGAAAAAAGCCAGAACCCTAAAAATAAAATATTAACCATTTTGATATAGGTTGCGTAGACACCACACAACGATAACATAGAGCTTGTGAACGGGCCTTCGGTCGGTCGTCCCCTGGAAGCGTTTTCGAGCGGCGCTATAACGAACGACAACGAGCGTACATACAAAAAGACATACATTGAATTCACTGCTGCTAAGCCTGCAGTGGACGATGTCACATTCAATTTGAATCGTTGATCTTAGTTTTGTTGATTTGGCTGTTCTGAAATCTTAATGGGAAGTTCGTTTTTTAAATGTGAACAAATGCAGCCGCGTAGTTTTCGACAAAATGCATTTCGGGACCGATCCCGGTGCCCCTCATCAGTAATCTTATCGCCACTACGGCTACTGTGCCGTAAAAACTGGATTTTTGCCGTAGTGGCGATAAGATCGCTGATGAGGGGCAACGGGATTGGGCCCGAAATGCATACTGTCAAAAACTACGCGGCTGTATTTGTTCACATTTAAAAAACGAACTTCCCGTTAACATTCAATTTGAGGCTTTCTTTGGGATGTACGCTCGTTGTCGCGAGTTGTAGCGACGCTCGAAAACGCTTCCAGTAGACGACCAACCTTAAGGGGGAGTTGTACATGTGTTTCCTTGACCCTTCTCCAATCAGACCTCGCCTACTCCGCGTTAGAAATTATCGCCGTATTTCTGCACCAATCCTGGACTTGAAGGGCTCATTTAAATCTTCAGAAAATTCCGCACGATCTTGCTTTCCTAAATAAGTCGTCGAAAGAGTGTGAATTTTCAAGGTAAAAGTTTATGTGCGTTTTGCCGTTATTTTAGGGATGAAATATGAAAAAAGAAGATCGTACGGTTGTGCGGAATTTCCTGAAGATTTAAATGAGCCCTTGAAGTCCAGGATTGGTGCAGAAATACGGCGGTAATTTCCGTTACGCGGAGTAGGCGAGGTATGATTGATGGGGGGTCGAGGAAACACAGTGCAACTCCCCTTAACAAACAAGAATTATTTATGTTAAGCACTGTTCACACGATAACATATTTATGTTCCTTTCTTGTTTTTGAAAAATCAGCATGCAATATAGCTTCAAACATTGCATCGTGTGAACAGTGAGCCTGTTCTGTAAGATTTCAGTGTTCCTAGGAATATCCTTTTCCACCCGTCCGCCCCGAATTGAATCACATGTGGATGGGGAGGACGGGTGGAAAGAGACAGTGATAGTTATAGAACAGGCCCCTAATACAGTCAAATGGTAGATGGACGTGGTAAAATAATCGAAACCTCGGGTTTACATTTGATTTTTATGATTTTTGGGGTGCTGAAGTATCCAACAAAAAAGTTCGAGTTGCGTTTTGAGACACCGGCGACATGACTGACATGAAAACCGACTGCGTACACTGACACCACACAAAATTTCCTACAAGTTGTGGTCCGAACGGAATTTTTCAGACCATCTCTTCTTTACATTAGATTAGATTAGAAAGTTGGTTATCCCCCCATCACAAAGATATACTCTCTTTTCACTCATGGGAAGGGGAGGTCTGGGATTGAACCGGATATGGATATTTTCGAAATCTGGGGGGGGGGGGATGGAGATCTGGGATTGAAACAATTCGTGGATAACGTTTTACTCGAGGTGTATAGTGAGTGATTCGAGGAAATGCAAGAAGGACCTCAGAGCGCTGTCTTGTGGGCAAGGTGCAGTGATAGAGGTGGAGGAGGAGGCCCTGTCCTTCTCATCTGTGGTGTGGCGTGTAGACTGGAGAAAAATAAGTAAAAACGCAAAACGTTATCCATTTGTGGTGTAGGTATGACGTGTACAAATTGTTGACCTCGAAAAACCTATAGGGATCTTATAGGGTTGGTTTACTGGCTCTCCACCTCCGGCTGACATCCGAAAACTTCTCTGAACTCTATAACTTTTTAATTGTATAGAAAAATGGTCATTTTCTGAAGGGCTGTAGTTGGTCTTGATCTTGAACCAACTAGTCCACTGGTTTCAGCGCACCACTACTCACTCGGTCTCCTCTTCCCTTCCCCATGAAAACGAACAGTCAATGGGGTCACTTTATCTATATTTAGCAGTCCATTTGAATGTGCAGAATTTGAATGTGTAGAAACTAGAAAAAAATCTCTTGTTACCTTCCAATTTCTATACGCCCTTATTTGAAAGCAATCTATGAAACGCTAGAGCCCCATCCACCTTCTAGTGGGCTCCACACGGTAGAACTCATGGTGCAGTCGACTTTTTTTTTATGAATAATTTACAGGCTAAATGGGCGAAAAAAATCCGCTCGTTCAGAAGTGATGGAGCATGGTGATACACAATGACACAGTTCCAAGAATCAAAAGTCAGTATGAGAAGGGGATACAGATTCTATCAACAGACATAAAATTCCCTTCCAAGGATGAGATAGCAGGGCAATATGCTTGATTTACGTACGGCCATTTCACCTATACGCTACGTTGGATAGCACTCCTCACACAATACCACCAGATGATGTTTTTTATGGCATCCTCTCACGTGTACTTGGATGATTAATTCAACGCTCCAATATTTATTTCGGAATTATCTTCCTTCTAGGTCGATTTTATTTCCAAGAGGCTCCCTTGATCATTAACTGTCGCTAATTAAAGGAAACGGTATAAAGCCGGGATTCGCGTAATTAAGATTTCTGACAATCCTTACGCCTACCCCTAAATACGCATCACGCCAACACAGCTCCCGCCCACTGTTTTCATATAATAACAAAATCAACGGAACGTGTTCTGGCATAAACAAACACCAACCGATCTTTAAAAAAGGATTTTTGTCACGATTTTTCCATGAAAAAAAAAAAAAAAAAAAAATCACTTTGTAATGATGATTTTTCTCAGTAGGGATGTAGGGATTCGTGTTGAACAAAAGAGAATCGTAAAAAGTAAGGGACACTTCTGAGAAAATGTGTTTTCATGAAAAACATTTCCCCCCTTTCCCCCTCAGCGTACCACACTCTTAAATATGTTACCCTTCTGTGTTTATTTACACTTCATGCAAAAAGCCTCATAGGGTTATTGATTTTCAAATACGACTCATATGTCCTCCCCCCCCCCTCTGACCCGCCAGCTTAAAATCCTATCCAACCCAATTTCGACTGTAGTGCTCTGTAAACTAATTAGAAGCAGTAGAATTTGGCCATCAATCTCTATTTTTAAGAAATTTACTGATTTATTTATAGCCAGGGGTGGAATAAATTGAAAGTCAAAGGACCACCAGTTGCGTTCTAACGAAAATTCGGAGGAAGTTATGCAATAACCGGCAAGAATAACTAAACTATGTCTTGAAGGTGGGATATAACTTTGAGTTATAACGCTCTCTCGCGTTACTTGTTGAACTTTTAATTACGCACCCCCTGAGGCTGTCGTCAATTTGATGAAAAATGTACGAGAGGCTTTAAGGTAGTTGAATGATTTTTTGTCGTTTGCTTTCATTATACGGCGAGAAAACGTGAGGAATAAAAATTCGTCGTTTACCCGGGAGAGAAGGAAGAGTGAAACACGCAAATGACCCACATTGTGCACCCAAGGGGCTCGTGGATATGATTGGCAGGGGGGTGGGGCGGTGGAGGGTGTGAAGGCGAAATGACCCAGTTAAGATTGATCTTGCACTTGGTACAGTGCTATGGTGGCCCCTATAAAAAAGGGAGGAGGTTTGGGTGGCGGCCGGCGCAGCGGCACAGGGAGTTGGGTGCAAGTGAGAGAGACAGAAAGAGAGCCAAAGCTCCAGTTTTGGGCTGTTACTAATGGGACCACACGCACGATGTAACCCCCTCCCTAACGTTTCTTCTTGAGAGAAAAAGAGACATGCGCCCTTGATTCTGTGAGCCGATCTTGGTGGCGGCTACCTGTGGCTGGTGACTGGCCTCCCTGTCCCTTCACTCCCGGCAGTGTTAGGCAAGCTCCCGAAGGGTAGTGGCGCTTGTCGAGAAATAAAATAAAAAAACATTTTTAAGCAAAAAAATAATTTTGGAGTCTGAGATGTGACTTACACCAGGTAGGGTGAAAGTAGTAGATGATGCACCATCTCTTTATTTCTGTTTTCTCCCCACCTTCGTATTTTATGTCCATTTTTCTGGCGAAAAACAACTGAAAATCGTACCCAAAACTATCTCTTGACCTACATGTTACGTATTTTTTGAACATTTGATTCTTCTTCGAAACAAAGACTTCTATCTGTTCTCTTCTTTATTCTGTTAGTTGATGTATTCACGCATGGTATTCTATGAAAATTCAAGTCGAATTTAGGATTAAAGAGTTCTTTTAATTATTTCCAAAGAAACACAAAGAGTACTCGATGCATAATTAATTGTCACTCGAAGCGTGTGGCTTGAATAAACTATCACTAGGATCCTCGACTCAGGGACTTTAAAATTTAAGGGAAAATTCGTGCGGGTCGAAAACCTCCTGAATTTTTACCTATGCGAGATGATAAAGGTGGAAAGATTGGGGACGGGGAAAGAGGAGGAGGAACAACACCCCCGAGGGTTTACGAACGAAGCAAGAGGGAAAGGTCCAGGATTTCAAAGCTTTGACCTGTAACGGGGGTGAACTGCACTTGTCCTGCTCGCCACGAGTTTGATCAGGGTGGTTGTGTATAGGTTGGCCGGGTGTGGGGAAAGGGAAGCTTTACTCACTCTCTTGTTCTCAAATCGATCGGAAGACCCATTACAATCACTTTAACTTCTTTTTTTTTGTTTTGCATAAATACCTGAGATTCAAATCTTTCCCAACTAGAAGCAAATAATGACTTCATTAGCGAGGACATTCGCTGAGTCGGTTCCAATGGAAGCAATATTAGACGTTTCCTTATAAAAATTATGATAATGAATCGTTGAAGGTCCTTTAAATTCAATTCCACGCTTAATTAAGAAATTAGATTCTTAAATTTGTTGCCTCATTTTCTTAAATACAAATTTCTTACCTAAAAAACCTTTCAAACATTTGATAAACTTATAACAAGTCAGTCAATCTCGACTTTTCACCACGGGTGAAAATGGAGGAAAGGAAGTTATCTCCCACGAGGAAAGGTGGAAATGGGCCCTGACTGTTAAAGTGATGAGGAGACTGACGATGATTTCTAAGGTTTCGTGCGGAGCATACAAAATAAGAGCTGCGGTTAGGAAACTTGCGATTTAAACGTGAATCCTAAAGGATTTCAAGTTGAGTGTCATACCCATTATTACGTATTTTCGTTTGCGTGTTGATCTATTAGGTAGATACAACCACTTTTAAAATTCCCTTCTACACCCGTGTATGATGGTATTTGAATAAAACTGTAGTGTTCCCTAATCCATACTGTTGTTGTCGTTAGTTATTCATTACGTCTATCTTTAAGCGCCAATCAATTGATACCTGAATGTTTTGTTCTCTAGCGAATTCGTTTTTTGGTTTTTAGAAGGAAAATATTGAGTTTTAATGAAACGTAACGGTTACCAAACCAAGATTTTTTTGATCTCTCAAGTATATGCTCTATTCAATGAAAAGGGTTCTCATATTAACAAAAAATCTAATTCAATTTTCTCTGCAGGTGAGACACCTCTTCCATTCCATTTGGCGGACTCTTGTCCTCCCCCCCCCCCCATGAATTAGGGTTCGTGTTGCTAAAAGTGAGCCAAACACACGTGTTCTGGTATAGGTAAGGTAGTTTCGAGAGTGCTCATGTAAGTCTGTGTATATATATATTTATGAGCGGGGACCGAAATGAAGATTAGCAAAATTAAGATTATAGATTTTTTCCAAAACTGAAAATTGTTTGAAAATGATACAAATTTTTAACTCCAAAGTCGCGGCTGCCCCCCCCCTTCCGCGCGCTTGAGTGAAGGGCGTACCCCGTACCACCAACCCGAACGGTATGGGGTTACAGGCAGGAGGGGTGCTCGAAGTACTAATCTGACCGAGACGGTGGAATGCAATCAATGCGCTGCATCGCTAACCACAAAAATCTCCAACCCCAAAAAAATGCCAACCACAAATGAGCTCTCACCACAAAAAGCGCTCTAAACACACAAAAATATCAACACCAAACACAGTGGCGGATCCAAGGGAGGGGCCACAGGGGCCATGACCCATTCCTTGGAGTAAGGCTTCACCATTTTGGAGTTGTGAGGTCACAGGAAATTATTTTTGACGGAAGCCGAGCTCCCAAGCACATTATAGGTATTCGCATAATACGAAAGATTGAAATTCACCGCATTAAGCTTGAAAAGAGGGCAAAATCGTTGTTTTGGACAAAATTTGGTCCCCGAAGACCAGGAGAACACAATGCGTGGAGAGCTCGTCGACGAAATAATTTTTGACGGATGTTGAGCTCCCAGAACATTATATTATTAGAGAACCTACAATCAGACAGGTAAAATCATAGACGCCATGTTCGCTCTTATCAATTATCAGTCTTGTAAAATCCACGTTTTGTTGATGTTTTGTGGATGTCGACAAACCACCCCCAACCATTCTTATTAAACTGATAAGAACGATCATGGCGCCGTATGCGTCTACTCGTCTTTAAAGGTTCCTTAGTTTCAGGGATAATATTAAGGAACCTTCAAAGACGAGTAGACGCATACGGCGCCATGATCGTTCTTATCAGTTTAATAAGAATGGTTGGGGGTGGTTTGTTGACATCCACAAAACATCAACAAAAGGTGGATTTTACAATACTGATAATTGATAAGAGCGAACATGGCGTCTGTGATTTTACCTGTCTGATTATAGGTTCTCTACTGATACGAATGATAGGAAATTGCCACATTACACTGGGAGAAAGGGGAAAGGGGATTTTGACAGAATTTCGTCCCCAACGACCCGAAGAATAGTATGAGGAAGTAACATAGAAATTAAAAATCGCTGGAAACATTTTTTTTTCGAAATAAAATGGCTAAATATGACAAGGAATTGAATATTAGTGCGTAAATGATTGATTTCAATTTATGGTGAAATAATAAAACTTGCCAATTTTTTTCGTTACCTTAAACGGCCGGTCCGTGACTCGTGACGAAGTTAAGGCGTTCTGACCCCGTCCAAGCCTCCGCATCATGGCTGATATCATGTCATGCCCCTTCTTGTCTATCCCATTTATCCCAAGTCCTATTGTTTGATTTGTTGGAAGCTATTGTGATGGTTATGCGAATTCTGTTCTTACGTCATCAGTCTTTCTAGCCTATTTTAAATGGGTCCCGCAACCCAATTGTTTTAAAAATTAATAATACAAAAATAGAGGGCCTGATTTCCTTTGAACAGATCGTGTTTTCATGAGTTTTGGTAACCAAGCTATCACGACGGCATGATGTTGGAAAATGTGTTACTTCCTCATTTGCGTGAATATCGTAGACGAATTAATTTAAGATTTCGTCCCCAACGAAAAGTCCAAACTGGCGATTCGCACCCCAAAAATTCGTCACTTTGGCTTGACGGACGATACTCGCGTTCTAAAAACGGCTAAACTAACTATTCGCGACCTGAAAAAGCTTAAACAGATGATTACTGCCCCCAAAAGTGTGAAATCGACTATTCGCTTGCAAAGAATGGCCAAACTGACCGTTCGCGTCTTTGGCTTGACGTGACTGTAAACTCCGTTAAAAAAAAGGCATAACTGGCGATTCGCGCTTTAAAAATGGCCAAACTGACTTTACGAGCCCCGAATTCGCGCGCTTTAAAAATGCCTGAACAGGTGATTCCTGCCCTGAAAATGCCAAAAACTAAGCATTCACGCGTTGAAAATGGGTATAGATGCATTGTCCAAACTGGCAATTCCCGCTCTAAAAACGACGCAAAACCGACCATTTTGACTTGAAATGGCGTCGATTCTTGCCCTGAAAATATCGCCATGGGTAATATTCACTCCTTGTGTAAATTACCTGATAATTTGCACCTTGGAAATGGTAAACTGACGATTCGCACTATAAAAATGGCGTAACTGACAATTCGCGTCCTCAAAATGTTCAAATTAACGATTCGCGCCTTGATAATGACTAACTGAGTTCGTACTCTAAAGCGGGACACCAATTTTTACTTGGTCGGTTTCTATAGGCAATTGCTAGAAATTGGTTGATATTTCGCTCGTTACTTGGCAAGTACCGCATGTTTGTATCCGGCCTAAAAACTACTTTTCCGTAGAATCCGACTAAAAAGACGATTCGTGGGCCCTGAGAATATTACACTGACTATTCACGCCCGCTATAGCAACGGCCATACTGACATTGGAACGGACTATCTGGCCCAGAAACCGCGTGTAATTCAGCTCAAGAAACCGCCCCTCCCAAGGCCCCACCACACTTTCGGTACGCTACTGCGAGCTGTTTCTCATTGCTTTCCCTCAAAGGGATACATATTACATGACGCCCGTAGGACATTCTCCAATGCACGTGAACCTGACTCAACCCATAACGCAAAAAACAACGAAAACAGTCCTATTCGTTTGTTTACCGTTTGTTTAGCCGAAATTATAGTTTGTTTGGCATTTCGAAACATTGTGTGGCCAACTTCACGCAGCCCGACCCCCGGACGAAATCGTCAGTTTAGCGTCATTTCTATTCTCAACATCAACAAAAAATTTGTGTTTGTTTAGCGTTTCGAAACATGATTAAAAAAACAAAAACATGCATGGTTTGGCCAAGTTTACGTGACCCGACCGATGGACGAGATCGTTTGTTTAGTGCCATTGTTGGTCTTAAAATCGTTTGTTTTGCCAAACTTTTCGTTTGTTTAGAATTTTGAAATATTAAGGGTATTCACGTCAACCATCGTACTGTCTGTAGTTTTGAACTTGCGTTGTTGCTAAGGTCTGTTGTTAGGGAAAGCACGTAAACTTGGCCCAACCAATAACGTTTTGTTAAAAAAATAATGTTTCGAAATGCTAAACAAACGAAAAATATGGCTAAACCAAAACGATTTTACGTATGAGATACGCCGCTAAACATACGGGTGATGCTAGGCGCACCCAAGTTTGTTAGTTGTTCAAAGTACTTGAAAGGCCAAACTAACGATTTAGGCTAAACAAACGTAAACAAACGAATAGAACCGTTTTCGTCGTTTTTTGCGTTATGGGTCGGATCAGGTTCACGTGCATCTTTCTCCGCATGTTTTTTGGTTGATTACGACAGTTCATGGTCAAAAATGGACAGTATGTGGTAGCACGGTCAAATCGGCTTGGTTTTTTTTTTGATAGGAAGAACATTGAAGGAGGGGGGAAAATGCACAATTTTAAGGGGTCTATAGACGTACAATATTATCGCACAAACTAGTTTGTGCAATATTTTGTTTCCAGATGTTTACAGAATAAAAATGAGTTGTACATTATATTTTGCAACCCACAAACGTTCAATTTTATTGTACAACCCCTAGTTTGCGCAATATTTATTGTACGTGTGTGGGCCGCTTTAGAGACTATTAGTGTGGCATTATTTGCTCAGAAAATCGCGAATCACAGGGAACTCCGATTTTTGGGCTTCATCGCCCAAAAATTTGGGGAGGTTCTTCTCACGGAGCGTTTGGTCATTCTGCATGGCTCAAAAGTCGTCTAGTTCTGAAACAATGTTACAGGTTCTGTGCCCTTAAATTCAGATTCAGTTTTTAGAGCCTGAATTGCCGGTAAGAGTAGGTATGCCATTTTAGGGCCTAAATACCCAGTTTCGCTATTTTTAGGGTACGAATCGTCAGAATAGAAATTTTCAAGGCTAGAAAGTATTTTCAAGGGATCGAACAATTGCTGTTTCGGGTTTGCCTCAATACAGTCTCTCGTTTCAAATGATGATAGTATCGTGCCCAAACTATAACACGACTATACTACACAATTATAACACGATTAAGCGCGATGAATCCTTCCCTCCGATTTTACATGTGTTAATAATCAAACCTTACTAAGTGCTGACTTTTTTAGTTTTGCAACGGGGCCAATGCCTGCGAGTTAAATTACATTTTAATCAGCTGAAGTATTTAGGTTGAATTGGGTTGAATGTTTTCCGGGAAAGGGAAAATAATCCAGTGAATATGGATGGTCCTGAAAACGCAAGCAAACACCTAAGAAATTACCCCTCCCATCCAATTAGAAATTATTGACCCAGTTGGTAATTTTTTTGTTCATTCCTCATAATCTGTAAAATGCGAGAAAAAAATCCCACCAATCACCAGTTTTTTAAAGCGCCAATGCACTTCACTCAGAAAGTCAGAATACCGACGCCCCTTTTTATACATTTACGGTCACTTGCTTGATTATGCCATACGCCGCCGACGGCTGCAATATCATCCTCTCAAATATAGCTCGCATTCAAACAAATGGCTAACTTCAGCCCTAAATAAAATTGAATCTCTCTCACACACGCACTCTATCCTTCTCTCTTTCTAAAAAAAAAAAAAAAAAAAAATCACGAGGTTAGTGGAAGAGGGAGAAAATTCGTGTTTCCCTCTCGTCTAACAGAAACATCGTTCAATTTTGGTCGGCTTTACCACGCCTTCGGATAGAATTGGGGGGGGGGGATATTAAAGTATTTACGATCTCCCCTTCACTCCACAACTTTTTCGTACAATCCGGGATTACCATCACGTTAATGAAAACGCCAGTAAATCCCTGTGAAGACTGATCTGTATTTTTGTAAAATTTTCGTTGAATATGGGGTCAGAAAATGAATTGGGTAACTTGAAACTGGAGTTTTGATTAACTTTCTTATTTCGGAATAAAATACCAAATCGCTTAATTAATTTAGTTACCTACAATTTCTCGACTATCAGTTAAAAATTGGTAATTTAGCCCAAAGTTTAACTCTTTAAGCCTCAGAGGTTGACTGGCCGCTTCAGTAATAAATTGTATTTTTTGGGAACTCACAGTCACACCCACACACAGTTTGGTCAAGCTATACAGTTTGTTGGTCTGATAAAGTTGTGCCACGAAGCCGTGCTTTGACAGTTTGAGTTGATTCATTTTCCAAGAATAAAGAGTAACTAAATTCATTGTTTCGTCTCGCTGAAGTCTCATTATTATTTTATTTTGCTGATTTAAAACATGTTGGTCCCTCAAGCGCTGCACCATCGTTTTTCTCAACTCCTACTTGCCTCTCTTCTTTACCCAAGTCCTCCATCTTGGTTTTTTCCCACAATCCCCTCGGGAGAGAATAACGACCAAAAGTAAAAAGAATTAAAGAGAGTGAAAAGTGCTCGACTGTGAATGGAAGGGAGAAAGAAACGTTTTACAAGGCTTTTAGTGAAACAGTATTTTTCCTACCGAGCCATTTAAATCAAAAATAAAAGCAACTGATTTACTATTCCCCTGTTGAATAGCATAGTGCGACAGCTTTTCTTGTAAGTTCTTAATTGCAATTTCTTATCAGAAAGTTTCCCTCGATCATTTGTGCTATATTAATTTATAAACTTTTAATGTATGTAATAAAGCTGGAAGAGAGGGGGAGGGATTTGAACTTCAGGGTTTTCAAACTCGTTCTACTAGCGCTTCAGGCTGCGCGATTGTTATTCGCTAGAAAATAAAGTCCTAAATAGTGCCCTGGGAGTTCCCCCCTCCCCTCCTTACACCATGGCCACTAAACTGACGAATTTGCAGCTATTGATTTCCTAAAACTCGCAATTTCACAAGGGCTCTTGTGTCACACGCCTTACGCGCTTCGTGTCAGCTTTCACAGCTCGGGGATGGCAGGCTCAGCTTTCAGCAGCGAGGCATATATACATGGTGGGGGCAAGGCGTGTGAGGCTTCTCAGCGTTGGACGCTGTCTCTCATGGACGGTCAGTCGGCAAAAAATAATATTGCAAACTTACAATTTCACGGATATCTAGCACAGAAAGTTGCAATTTTTCTGGTATTTAGCTTCAACTGTTGTCATTTTGCTGCTACTCATCAAGCTAAGAGCGCTCTCGGGGTGTGCCTCTGAAATAGTTCCCTAGGGTTATATTCAGCCAGAAACTTCCAATTTCGAGCACATTCAGGGAAAAAATGATTTCGAAACTGGCAATTTGGCTTCAATTGAGACCCTAACTTGCTATTTCACTTAAATTAAGACCCAAAGTCCCGAAACAGTAAATTTCGCGTATACCTACATATACAGTCGCAAAAATTGTGACCTAATTTCGTCCAAATTAGGTATCCAAATTTCAAAATCACAAGTATTTGGCTGTAAATGTAGCAATTACTCGGCTCGGGACTAGATAGTCCACTGTAAAAAAAAGGCCCTGAAACTTGCCAGGGAATTTCCAATTTCGCGAATATTTAGCTCCAAAATGTAATGTTGTTATCAAACTTTGGCCGGTGTTGTGGCCGGCAAGCGCCCCCTAAACACAAACCACCAAAACTTGCAATTTCACTTGCAACTTGCAATGCGTAAACTAGCAATTTCGTGGGTATGTAGAGCCGAAAATTGCAATTTCACCGATTCTAGTGATTAGCTAACGTAATTTTGTAGCTATACATATATTTGCCATGCTTTGGGCGCTGTCAGAGCCAGTTAGCCCAGGTTCCGTGTCTACTAAAAAAGTCAGTTCGGAATCTCGAACAATGTCCTTACGGGAACACAGACAGTATTGAGCTAGGAAACTCCAACAAGCGATGTAATTTCTTGGCCATTGGCGGACTGAGGTATCTATAGGCGCAGGGGGTGGGTAATTTCAAATAATTCTCGATGAATTTATTGTGGAGCCACGCGTGAGCTTCAGTTTATCACTGATAACGTAGTGGGGTAGATTGGGGGGGGGGGGCGAAACAGGCCATTGCGCACCCAACTGGTGTATTTGATCGACAAAAGTATATTTTCGGTCCTTCCCCAACCGTATTTTCACTGCATTCTCGACTTTATCCATCAGAGGTTGTTCCGCGGTATAGTCAGTTTTTAGGCTCAATTCCTGTTCGTTTTCTAACTAAAAGCAAGCTTCTTTGGCTGAATTGATACATTTTTGGGCATAATTGAACGGGTTCAGGGCGAATGACCAGTATGAGCGTCAAAATTATCAGTTTTTAACCAAATAACGGATTTTGTGACTGTAAATTGGCAAGCTCAAAGGTGTTTCTGGGCATGAAATGCCAACTTTTGTTGCCAAATAATTAGTTTCGGGGACTAAGTTGGCCAGATTTCACCATTTCCACTTTTACAAAGAGCCTAGTGCCAGTGCCCTTGCCAAGTACTAATTTTCAAATGTAAGTAATAGATCCAACATTGCGGTTTCTGGGCTGAAATACACGGTTTATAGCAATACCAATCAAGTTATAGGGGCTAAATTTCCAGTTTTATTCTTGGACAGTCAGTCAATTTAAAGGGAGAAACTAAATTAATAGTTAAGGGGTAAAGTCTGCTTTTGGAGAAAAAGTTCAAGTTGCTTGTCTATTGAAGGCGACATTTGTTCATTCATATTTGCAACGGGATCTTTGTCAGCCGCCCCCTTCTTATCCAGGCCTGATGAAATTTGCCTCCCCCCCCCCAACTGAAACCAAATCTAAGCTCAACGCCTCTGCTTGATAAGACAACCAAGAAGGGGACAGAGTACCTTTTCTGAAATTCGATTTTTGTCGATTCCAAAATCAGTACTAGTTTTTAATCCATTATTTAATTGCGTTTAGAAGACCCTTTTCTACGGACAAAGGGGAATAAACCCCTCCTCACCGCACCACCCTAGTCACAGCTGTGAATTCGAGGGAGTGGGGAGGCTGAAAATAAATCGCTCCCCAGGTGGGATTCGAACCCACGACCTACTAGTTTCGCGCTCGGTGCTCTAACCAACTGAGCTATCTCGGAACTCAAACTGCACCTATCGGGTCATTGCACGGCATATACGTCACAATTCCTTTATATGACTGGCAATTAGTGAATTAATTGCGTTTAGAAGACTCTTTTCTACGGACAATTAGGGGATTTCTCCCCTCCTCACCGCACCTTTTTCTTTTTTCTCTCAGAACTCAATACAAGTAAAGAATAGTAAGTATTTAATTTAAAGATTAATTTCTTTACTTTCAGCCTCCTCACTCCCTCGAATTCACAGTTGTGACTGTGATGATTCGGTGAGGAGGGGGAGTAATCCCCTAATTGTCCGTAGAAAAGGGTCTTCTAAAAGCAATTTATTCACTAATTGCCGAACATAAAAAGGAATTGTGACGTATATCATTATTTATGAAAATCTGACGATGCTATGAGAGGGGCGCCAATCCCAAGGGCCGCAGGGGTGGTTTGGCCACCCACCCCTCCCGGGTCAGTTCGTCACTGTTCTTGGCTATATTTGCCACGCTTGGAGCGCTGTCAGGGCCCGCGCTCGCCCGGGTTTTGCAGCTACTAGGAAAAATACCCCGAAACTTGCAATTTCGCGAATATTGGACTGGGAAACTTTCAATTCCGCGGATGTTTAACTCCAAATGTCACAATTTTGCGGCTATTCGTCAGACTTTAGCCGCTGTCTTGGCCGGCACGTCCAGGTTCTAAAAAAGAGCCCCAAACTTGAAATTTTACGGAAATAAAAAGACTAGAAAATAAAGACAGGAAACTAACAGTTCTGTGGATATCCTGACACCAAAAATTGCAATTTCATAGATCTTAGCCTTCGAGTGATTTAATTTTGTGACTATTATTTGCTACGCTTTTTGGCTCTGTCGGGGTCCGCTAGTCCGGGCTCGGCTACTGCTAAAAAAAAGGGCCTCCAACTCGAAATTTCGTGAATATTGAGCAAGAAAAGTTCCAATTTTGCGAATATTTAGCTCCGAAATGCTGAAAATTTCCCGCTATTCGTCAGAATTTGGGTGCTGTCACGGCTGGATAGCCCGAGTTATGAGATCACTAAAAAAAAAAACCCCAAAACCAGTTTAAAATAAATACCATTTTAAAATTGTGACATCGTAAACTCACAAAATATTTAGCACTAAATGTTACAATGACAAGGCTATTCGTCAGGCTATGAGAGCAGTCGGAGACGGCCAGTCCAGGGTCGTGCCCATTAAAAAAAAAAGGGCACAGAAACTAGCAATTTAGCGGATAATTAGACGCGAAACTTGCAAATTCGCTGATATTCAGGCATGAAACTTGCAATTTTTCAGGTTTTCAATTACGAATGTAACGATTTTTCGTTGACTCGGTTCCAAGTTTGTTATTTAGTGGCTTTTTGGGCATGCAATTTTACTAACTGACTAATCTGCTTAGTCATTCAATGGCGCCGTGCCTTCAACCTACGTTCAAATTTGTAATTATAGCCTTATAATTTCGCTTTTCCCCCTAGTGGTTTTGCGGCTGTTTACCCTCGCAAAAA
Source organism: Corythucha ciliata (assembly GCA_038030265.1). Taxonomy (NCBI): domain Eukaryota; kingdom Metazoa; phylum Arthropoda; class Insecta; order Hemiptera; family Tingidae; genus Corythucha; species Corythucha ciliata. The sequence continues at coordinate 18,186,332 of CM075943.1, forward strand.
TGCAGTTGAGTGACTATTTAGCTTGAAAGCCGCATTCTGTCCCTCCAAATAGGTTTCTAACGTGCTAGATTCGCCAAATTTGATTTTAGAAAGAGACAAACCGAGAGAATTGATTTTTAAAAATCAACCAAAGGCGATATTAGTTCTTGAATTATCTAGCCAAAAACGTGAAATTGCATTCTGTAAAGCGTCCAATCCACAAATTTTGGACTCCGAAAGAACCCAATATCACGTGATGACTTTTTTGATGGTTCCAAACTCGTGAAATTGCTCATTGGAATGAGTCGACCGGGTCAGATTGGATTTCTTTAAATTGTCAACCCCCCGAAACGGGCTTTTTAGGGAATTATTCCAGCGAAATGGATTCTTTGAGTGCGCGCAAAACCCGTGTAGTTGTGGGGTTCTGTGAATGGAAACGGAAAGTTACAAATCAAAAAGTGATCCATTAGCGATTAACGAAATCGTTAATCCGTTACCGAAAACAGTAACGCCGTTATCACGGAGTAGCAAGATACGCGTCGCTGCCCAGCTCTGGCGGATTCTCGCTGCAAGAAACAGGCGACTTATTCACTTAAAGTTAGCGCCGGCGCTATCCATTTTTGTTTTTAACGTCCGATGGTTGCCAGAGTACGAAACCGATGATTGGTGAAATTTCTAAAAGACATAAACGTTTTATTTCTTTACGTCTTTTAAAATCTCACTAATAGTGAAATTTTGAATGAAGTAAAAACATGAACGTCTTTGTTAACGTCCGACGGTTGCTAGGGTACGGAACAGATGATTGGCGGAATTTCAAAAAGACGTGAACGTTTTTCTTTTTTACTTCTTTCAAAATCTCCCTAATAATTATTACGAAATTGGTTTAATATTATTTATAAAGCTCTGGAATTAAGAAACGAAATCGGGTTTGCCGTTAATTAACTTCACCGGTGAAGAAGCGGAAGGAAGATTTCACCTTTAGAAATTGAGGTCACTTCGTTTCCTGGAATTACGCTATTTCTGCACGAAGAGTTATACAGAAAATGTAATTCAAAACTGAATTAACGTTCATTTGAGAAAAAAGAGGCGAATTATGTACCTACGTATTACACACCTTTAATACAAATTGATTAGAAATTGAAAAGAAGACATGACATAGCTGATTTCCCAGGTTGATAAAGATCAAGGAAGTCATTCAGTCTTTAATTTTTTTTCTTTTCAAAAGTTTTGCTCAAAGCAGCTTCTCGTCTACTTCTAATAGGCAAGCTTGCGTGTCCCCAAAATAAATAAATTGCTCTTTCGGAATTTCTAGCGTAATCCACATTATTCTGTCATGCTCACAGGGTATGGGAAATTCGTGTTACAAATCGTGCATTATCCAACTGGGAAGACCTGGGTGAAAGACGAGCTAGGTGGAAAGGGGGCGGAATTGAGGATATTTTATTGGAGAGGAAAGACGATGAAATTAGAGCTTTGATGAGTGGTAAAGTGTGGGGAGGGTGTCGATTTCGATTAGGCAGTTCCACTAATTAGCATCTCCGGAACTTTCAGATTAGCTTTAACCAGGGCAAAGCATCTCTTAGATACTTTCCGGTACGCCCTCTTTTTCCTTAAACAACTTTTCTTTTAAACAAAATGACTGAGTTGACTCGCGAATTAAGGAGAAACGACCAACGAGGAAGAAACATGTTTTCATTAAGAAAAAAAAGCTGACTGTTTGCCTAAAATGTGACATTTTTCTTTTCCGTTTGGCTATGAACACTTTTCTCTGCAAAGAAAAGAAAAATACAATGTAGAATCTATTAGTTCGAGCCAAATATTTCCAACTGAGCCCCTGACGTGATGGTTCTTTCATGAAACAAGCGTGACATAGGTTCATTGATAAAAGAATTTCGAGCGTTCCGCTCTTATTACCCCAATTTCGTGGGCTTGACTCCTTCAAATAGCCAAATGTTGAAGCTTGACTCGCCCAAATGCAAAATTTTACGGATTTGGATAATTCAAAACCCAATTTTGAAGGACTTCACTTCCTTCAAAATTATTTTTCGGCGTGAAAAATCAATTTTGGAGTCTTGGCTTTTTCCAAAAGACAAACAGCGTGGTTAGTCCAAAGGCCCAATTTTATGGATTTCGTGAAGAAAAACAACAATTTCGCTCGTTCCTCTCTTTAATAAAACAATCAATTTTGAAGCATGGCTTGCCCAAATATCCAATTTCACGGTTTTGGACAATTGATACCAAAATTAGAATGATTTCGATCCCTTCAAATTACGGGGTTGGCACAATCAGGGGCCAAATTTCGCGGTTTGAATCTTTCAAAAACTGATTTCACAGGCTTCATTCTTTGAAAAAGGTAAATTTTCCAGTTTTGTCTCGTCCTAAAGCTTTTTTTAAGGCCCAACTTTTGAATTCGGCATCGTCCAAAGGCAAAATTGAGGGGACTTAACGCAACCAAACGCCAAAATGGCAGTTTTTACTTTCCTGAAAATCAATTTGCGGGTTTGGTTCTTTCAGAATAAACCCAACGTCGAGGATTCGCCTCACTGATAAACCCCTGGCTCTTTTCAAAAGCCAAATTTTGGAGTTCGGTTTGCCCAAAGGCCCAATGTTGAGCTTTTAGCTTCGAGGAGGTAAGATTGCTTGTGTCCTTGGCTCAACACTCCTTCCTAGGACAGCCAAGAATGGTCTCCAATGGGTTTTTTTCTCGGAAAGCGTCAGGATGGTCGAATAAAGGCCCTTTTCGCTGTTGTAGAAGCAAAAGCCCCATAATGAACCCTTGAAATGAAAATCTGAAACGAATAGCAGACATGGGCCCCAGAACACGCGATCTGGACGCGAGGTCCAGATCAAAATATTGTTAATTGTACCGCAGTTTACTTTACCGCGTTATTATTATTTTTAGTATTGACCCTAGGTAGTGAGCAGACAGTTTTTGGACACAAGACAGAGCGGCACGGCTCAAACGGGGTAATTCGCATGCAGCTGCGTGAGTCGACGGATTTAGGCTGGCAGTGCTGTGTTTTTGGCCGAACAAACAAAACGAAAATGCCACTTTTTTTTTGTACAAAATATGGCGTTTCTTGGCTGAATTGTCAGTTGCTGACGTTTTTCGTGGAAATTATTTTGTGAAATTGCCTTTTTGAATGGAATGAACTTTGTGAAGTTTAACCTTCTAAAACCGATAACTTCGTGGATACTGGTCCTCGAACTTTCACGGCAATTTCGGGGGCAATTTATCTCCCGAACTCATAATTCCGCGGGTGATTAATTATTGAAAGTCAAAACCGGAGATTTTGAGGCTATATTGCTCTCAGGACAGGGTGACCACATGTTAAACTAGTTACCGGGAATGCCTGGCACGAAAAAGTAGGACGCTTGTGGCAGAATGCAGGACACAATAGTAGGACGTATAAAACATAAGATTAATGTTAAAATTAATGTTTACTCCGTTTTAACGAGCAAAATCCGCGAAAATGAGGTAGGAAAGAACAAAAATCCGTGGAGTTTCAAATTGAAAACACTATACATATTATGGAAGACGAAATTGGAGGCTTAAAACGCCAAAATAACAAACTTTGTTTTTCCGAAGTTGGTTTTCTCCAAATTAGTTTTCCGCAATAACCGAACCTGCAAAACTTTTGATTATGGAACAACTTCAGGAAGTGATCCTTTGGGTGAAATCGCTGCCTTGTTCTCCGAGTGGACTGTGCGCTACGAACTAACCTGACGTCTGGCAAAACCGAGTCAGGGAGGTGGCCCGCCGGCTCACAAGACTAGTGAGAACTGTGAGGGCGATACGTGGGACAGGGGACGTTTCAGCTAAGCCCCGCAGCTTTGTTTGAATATGAACGTGAAAGATGTTCGAAAGTTACAGGCTCCAGACGTTATGAATTAAGCCAAAAAGAGGTCTTTTTTACCTCTCCTCCGGACACTTAAAAATGAGCTCAGACGTCCCCACGGACGCTATAAAAAGTAGGACGTGTCCGGGGAAAGTAGAACGTCTGGTTATCTTGTCTCAGGTGAGTCTCGGTGAACATGTACAATACGCGTCTATTTTTTCAGCACGCGTACGCATACGCGCCTAATTAGTACTCCAAAATATTCAATTTTGTGCCCATTTATCCTCAAATATTCACGAATTTGTTTACTGTACATCCTCAAAAAAATTACATATTTCATGGGTAGTGGCTATTTGGCCCTTAAACTTCAATCTCGAAATTTAAAATTTCATGGCTGATTATTCCCCAAAAATAACTATTTTATTTATTTAGAAGCTGAAACTTCAAATTTTTGGCTATTCACACGCCCTCCTAAGGTCGGCTGCATTCCGCAATCAACCAGTACTCCGGGGAAATCAAGTCACATTGAAAAAAATATATATAAAAAAAATAAAAAATAAAAATGCGCACTTTTATCTACAGGGTGATTTTTGTAAAACCGGCCGAAATTGAACATAATTGGTTTTCTGGAATCTGAAAATTGAGACGAACTTTTGATAAGGTGAGTCACTGAAGGGGCTCTTCCCCGTGATGCCGCCGTTTTTGGTCCTTTTTTTTCCCCCGTGGACTGCGGTCGTGGAATCGACAGTCCTGAAGCATGGGCATAGCCAGAAGAGAGCAGGGGTGGGCAGTTGCCCTCTCCTAGACTCGAATCTGAAGACTTAGTGGGGCAGCTGCCCACCCCTAGATACCATTTTGTTTTGTTGATGGTCCCTAGAGAAATCATTTCTCGAATTTCGCTCACTAAAAAAACCAATTTTGAAGATTTTAGCTCCCCAAATATACATTTTCGCAGGTCTTACTCAACTAAAAGGGCACATTTCTCAGATTTAGCACTAAGTGCGCTTTCACACTTGAGATTCCGGTATCCGATTCCCGAATCGAGAGTACAAAAAATACAATACGGCTAACGCGCTCATTCACACTTAAGATACCGGTATCGAATAGGTACTAAAAGTATGCGATTCCGGAATTTCAAGTGTGAAAACGGCCTAATTACCCTGTTTTGCGAATTTTTCTTTCAGAAAAAAAAAAACGTTTTCGGCTCTAGCTCACTGAATAATTATTTTCGCAAAATTAGCACATTCGAAAACCGATTTCGCACATTTTGCCCTCAAAAAACATTTCTGCGCATTTGGTCAACTTGAAACGAACTGCTCGCATTTCGCTATCTAGAAACATCAATTCGTAGAGTATTCATGATAGACGAGGCGTACGCAGAATAGATGTATATACACAAGTTAGATGTCCCAAAGCCTTTGGAGGCTTTGGGAATTGGGACACCTAACTTGCGTATGTATCCATTCGCGGATTTGTTTCGCCAAAGCCGTGAGTTTCAGTGGCTGAAAAATCTTGAAAACTTTTCAAAGGGATACTTACCATTTTTACTTGTTTTGAGTTCCGAGTTCAGGGTGGCTCAGTTCGTTAGAGCACCTGCCGTGAAACCAGGAGGTCGTGGGTTCGAATCCCACCTTGGGAGCAGTTTTTTCTCGGAACTCGGAACAAGTAAAAATGGTAAGTATTTCTTTGAAAAGTTTAACTTCTGTTGTGACACTCAATTTATTTTCAGGGTGAAATCGCCAGTTTGTAGTGAAAACATCAGTTCTTTGGTAGCAATTTCGGGGTAAGATTTTCGAGAAACAATGGACCTAGGTGGGGTTCTGCTTAGCTTATCCCTCGGAGCACGACTCCCAAAGGCGTCTCCGAGGCGCAATTGGCAGCGTGCTGGACTTGTAATCCAGAGGTTGCGGGTTCAAATCCCGCCGGGGAGCCATTTTTTCTCGAAACTCGAATCGTGTTGGCTGTGCCCTTCCATCGTCGTCCGGATAACGTCAGTTTAATTAATTTATTGATTTAGCTTCTTTATTTTCAACCCCCCACCCCCTCCAACGACTATGGTGGTGCGTGGAGGGGGGAGCAATCCCAAAAATGTCCGTAGATAAGGATCATCCAAGCTCAATTAATCAATTAATTGTCGGGCACATGTAGGAAAAGTGACACTTAATTTATTTTCAGGGTGAAATCGCCAGTTTGTAGTGAAATATCAGTTCTTTGGTAGCAATTTTGGGGTAAAAACTTCAATTTTGGGTTTAAAAAAACGTCAGTTTGAGAAAAAGTTGTCAGTTTTGTGGTAAAAATCACCAGTTTGTTGGGGGTAAACATTTCATTTTGAGGGTTTGGGAAATTTAGTTCAAGGGTAAAATCACTAGGTAGTATTGTCTTGAAATTTTCAGTTTTGAAATAAAACGTCAGCTTTGGCGTGAAATCCTTAGTTCTGGAGAATTTCAACTCAAAAAGTGACGGTTTTAGTCCAATACTAAAGATTTCACGCCTAAGAGCTGTCGTATTATATCAAAAATAAAGATTACCCTTGAACTAATTTTGTCAGTTTTTCCTAAAAATGAAAATTCTAATGAGGTTTTACCACAAAACCAAAGTTTTCAACCTAAAGTTCCTGAAGCTGACGTGTTAGCTATAAAACTGCCGATTTTACCCTAAAAATAAATAAAATAAAATTAAAAAAAGTTGTTTTACCTCAAAACTGAAAATTTCGTCAGGGTTTTCATGACAGGATCTTCATTTTTCACGTAGAATAATATTTTTGGAGAAAACGTCAGTTTTGGTGTGAAATGCCAGTTTTGGCCTAAAACATCCATTTTTGGGGTAAAATCGTCAGTTTTTGTAGTGAAATATTCGAGGTAAAACCGCCAAATGTTTAGGCGTAAAATCACCAGTTTTGTAGTGACATCTCTACTTTTGGGGTAACACGTCAGCTATGGCGTGAAATCGTCTGTTTTGGTGTAATATCGTCTTACAAGGGATCAAATCGTCAGTATTGTGGTAAAATCGTCAGTATTGTGGTAAAATCGTCAGTTTTGTGTTGAAATCGTCAGATTTTTCAAATCTGAGTCGCAAGTTTTGGAGTAAAATATTTAGTTTTAGGGTAAAATCGTCAGTTTTAGTGTGTAATGTGAGTTTGGGGGTAAAATGCCATTTGTGCTGTGAAAACATCAGTTTTGGGGTAAAGCGCTTCGGCTTTTGCGTGCAATTGTCGGTTTCAGAATAAAATATTCAGTTTTTCAGAGTAAAATCTTGAGGTTTGGGTTAAAAAATTTCAGTTTTTAACGTCTCTCAGGCAAGAAGTTGAAAATTCGGACACGCTGTATTGAATTGCTAAGCCCTTCTTACAAGTATCAATATATCTGGGGAAAACATTGTCAGTTTTTGGACAGACAATTCTTAAATAGAAGACTACAACGGTAGTTTACAATTGGAAACTTAGTTTTTGACGGATTCTGAGTATTTTTGTGAAAATTCAGTTTCTGGGGAACAATTGGACGATTTAAAGCACCCAGATCTGAGTAGACGAACTACCAGCTCTCTTGCTGGGGTCTCTGGTGCATCTGACATCTTCTGTCATCCGTAGACCAAGGGATGGCTACGCCCCTGCTCTGATGTCCAAGGAAGAGGTATACATACCTCGCTCGGATGCTCTAACTGGAGTCGGAGAATGTCGGCTGATAACAATGACATCGAGAAAAGTTCACTTTTGGCCCCTCTATAATGGACGCTGACGGTTTCGGCCGGTTCGGGCTGAATTCTTCAATTGAGCCTTATCGGAGAGATGGACCATCACCTTTTTGTTCTTTGATAGAGACCTCTTCTACTTTCAGTTACCTCCTTTTTTCAGAAACTTTCTTCTGGGCTCATAATTAACTCTGCTCTATGTATTCCAGGAAATAAAAACAAGCTGATTTTTTATCATGCTATCTAACTGTCCATGTGGACAGTAAAAAAAACTTTTTTAAGTGTAAACAGCGTTGTGAAAAAGTAGTGTAAATAACGCCGCTCATCCCTGACAGAAAGAGATAACGTAGTAGGCCCCCCACACCCGACCCAGAATAAAATTGACGATTTATTTTTTTTAACGATTGATTTTGCTTGTTTGTTCTGCAGTCGATTTTTTCGCGGTAGGGGAGGGTAGCCAGGGGGAGAATCTACAACCATGCTGAGCCCGAAGATGCAAAGAACGATTCGCGTGAACGAGTGTCAACTCGTGATGCTCTCCGAACGCGCTCAGTACGACCACAGCTACTCCGGCTACCTTCACAAGAGAACATCAGATTCGAACAAATGGCAGCTGCGCTGGTTCATCCTCTACCAGGTTTGATTGCTGACTATTATTAAGATAATTTTGTATGCATTTTTACTGCGGTTCTTCGTTTTTATTGTCTCAATAACCGTTTGACTGTTTTTTTTTTTCTCCAATTTTGATTTGCTCGGTTTTAGTTTTAATTTAGTTTATAGAAATCAGAACAAAGAGTAGCACTTGGGAAATGTAGAAAACGGAACAAAGTCAAAAGAACGTATCTGGAGGATGCGTCACTGAGCCCAAAATCCGTCAAAAAAACCAAACACAAATTTACCTTTAATTTCCTCACCCGAAAATTTGGAAGGTGCCAGCCTTTAATAACAAAAGAATTAATAATTAATAGAGATTTATTGCGGGATACCCTTCATGGCACGATAGCTATGCTGCCCGGGTTTATCCCCTTGAATATTACAAACTAATTTATCCAACTATCAATTTTTTATTGGCCAACCCGACTTTTCATCAGACTAACTAAATAAGCGGAAAAGCCGACAAAGAATTTTGAAAAACTCAATTAAATTATTTTAATTAGATAAAAAAAGGAAAGTTTTAGAGCAAAGAGCTTGAATCGCAAGGAGCCTGTCTTTAGGGAATTCGCTTTTATCTTATATTAACCCTCACAGCCCAACAAAATACCACAGAAAACGGTTATAACATATCCAAAGAGGTCCAAAGAGGCTATAGAGGATTTCCTAACTTTGAAAAACCAAGTTCGTAATACACTTTTCGTGTAACTTTTCAAGAATAAAAGTATATCCCAACTGTTAGGGTGACCTTTGTAATAAAAGTTAAGCAGGTATTTATCTCGTCGGTAACTACATTTTACTGATTCGGCTGAGAGTTCGACTAATTTGAGAAAAAAAAAAAAAAATTGCTTACATTTGCTATATGGGGATGAATTCTCTCGTCTCGTCTCCCCCCCCCCCACCACAGCCATAGGGCAATTCTACGTCGAGGCAATTTGTCGGCGGGACTTCGTTGCCCTGCCAAGTTAATCTGTTTCCGCACGTTGGTAATTTATTTAATGGGGAGTCTCGGAATCGAAATAGAAGAACACATCTGGCATTTTGCCTCCCCGCCCCGCCACTACACTCTTTATTCACTGAATCAAGTGTTCTTGCCTTTTACGAGAATTGTTTAAAATGTTTATGACATCACTCCCCTGTTGCACTAACTTTTTCTTAGGGGGGCCTAAACTGTAAATTAATTATCCTTTTCCTTACGGGAGAGACCAATAATTGTATTAGCTTGTCTTTACAAAAAGTTTTAGTTTTTAAGACTCTGTCCGAGAAAAACTTTTCAATGCGAAAGGCAAACAAGTCGTTTTTCTTTCTTACCCGCTGACGTTTTCTAATAATTTATTCTTTGTCTGCCCCCCCCCCCCCGAGAATATTTGTTCATGCTTTTGTTATAAGTTTTTACTAGAGACTTTTGTTCACGCCCTACACAGAAAAAATGCTCGGTTTTATTGAATCGGGTTCGATATAATTTAATTTCCGCCTCTGCATTATTACGGTGAAAAAAATGTCACGCCCTTTGATGACAGGCTCACAGTAAGGAGCTTGCCCGAAGCAACAATCACTCAAAATATTCGTTTGCGTGGTTCTTTGAATGCAACTGTTTTTTATAACTTGTTTGGAGTCGGAGTGGGGGGAATCGCACTGAATATTTTAAAGCCTCTATAGTCAAAAGGTAGAATTGTTAAAAAAAAATGTTGTCAGCTCGGACTCCCTCTATACTTTGTCACGTAAGGACCGTAATTCCTTTTCCTTACGGGAACGTGGAAATATTATATGAAGGCCAGGGATTCAGGGCATTTTTTCCTATTCTTTTTTTCTTCTTGACTATATTATTATTATGCAGTGGGCACTCACCCGGCCTCACCGAGTTCGAAGTTTCTAACCAATGACAGCTCATATGTAAGGGTGCCAACAGTTCCGCGATAGGGTGATGGGGGAGAGCGAAAGGGGCGGTGCCGGTAGCCACCCCGCCAGTTCAGCCGACCTCAGAGAAATATAGGGGAGGGGCGAATAAGAAATGAAGGGTAATTGAAAGATAAAGATGCGAGGGAAACGGAAATACGATCTGATGACATTGTTTTACGCGGATATGGAGACGACTTAAGTTGGGAACACAGCTTTCCCCGGTGTTTTTGGATTAGCCACACGTAAATAAAAAAACCCACGCGTTATATCACATTTAGCATGTTCCAAGGAACACCCCCACGATCCCTTTATTCGATGCCCACTAGAACAACTTCAAAGGATTGGGGTCGTGCACTTGCAGGCTTATACACAGGTAGTTCAATCGGCAAATCCACCATGATTTGTTTTTTGAAGATCCAAAGCAACGAACTTTGTTTTTTTAGGAGCCCAATCCAAGGGAATGGGATCCCTTGCCACAATGTTCAAACTACCAAATCCTCAAACCACTAAATGCTCGAACCACAAAAATGTCCCACCTCAAAATGCTCGAATCACTAAATTATTGGACTACGAAATTCTCGCATGACAAAAGTCGCTGGCCAAAAGTAATGCTTGAACCTCAAAAAATGTAATGTACAAAAAGCCCTAACCACGCAATGCTCAAATCAAAAAATGTTCCATCCACCAAATGCGATATTTCGGAGCTAAACTTTTAATTTCGGTCCCCTGAAACGGCCGTAAACTGCAGTAATTTCGTCCCTCAAACAGGACTCTACCAATTGTCGAAACGAATAGTTAATCATCAGGAAGTCACACAGGCCTGTAAACTGCCAGGTTGGCAGTCCTCGCATCAAGCACGTTAGCCACCAGGTACCTCTGATCTTACAATTAAAAAAGGGGACAGGGACTGAGGAGGGGATTGGCAATCCCCTCCCACTATAAGTCTGTCTGACACAGGGGACGTTGAAAATATTGTTCTTATCCCAAAAAAGTAGTTTTTTAGAGAGCCATACCCGCCAAAGGTTTTCTAAGTCGCAAAATACTGCAAAATTCCGTTTTTGACGATGTATTTTAGAGAGCTAAATTGGTTTTTTACAGAGCGATATTCGCGAAATTGTTTTTTTATTGAGTCAAACCAGCTAAAATCGGTTTTTAGGGCGAAAAGTAAGCGAAATCGTTCCTCTAATTGGGCCACCCAGCGAAATTGGTTCGCTGGCAAGTAAAAGCGCCGAAATTGGTTGTTCATAAAATTGACAATTTCCTAATAAAATTGGCAATTTATTCATAAAATTGGCAACCCTCCTTACAAATGGCAACTAATTACCCCACAAAATTGGCAGTATCCTCGAAAAATTTACAATTTCCTTTGTTTAAAAAACTAACAACTTCCTAATGAAATTGAAAAAATTCTGATAAAATTGAGTACATTTTCATTACTACTTTCTTTAATACCTACAATTTTCCTAAATAACTGGCAATTTATACTTCAAATTGAAAGTTTCCTAATCAAATTGACAATTCACCAATAGAAATGACAAATTCATCGTGAAACAGGATATTCCCTCATAAAAGTAACAATTCATGGAAAACTTCGGATTTTCTCTTGAAATTCCCAATTTCCTAATCAATCTGACAATTTCCTTACAAAACTGACGATTTACTCATTAAACTGACACCTCTTAAACCATAAATATCCGTATTAAATCATCCCCGTCACTCCTCCTTCACCTTATGAACTGACGATTTTCCATAAAATATTGCAAGTTTTTTCACAAAATAAACAATTTACGTATGACATTTTTTGCGAGCTTGACACGTGAATATTTTTTGTTGTCTAGAAAAATACGCAGAATTGTTTTTTGAGAGAGTTAAATCCGAGAAGTGTGTTTTTCAGTGAGCCAGATCCAGGAAAATTGCCAATTTTTCGCAAGAAAAATCATGAAAATTGATTTCTTAGGGACCGAAATCTGAGAAATTAATTTTTTGTGAGATAGAGCTGCAAAATTGGTTTTTATCTTGCAAAAACAACGAAAGTGGCTTTTGAATTAAGCCATCCCGCGAAATTGGGGCTTCATCACAAAAAGCCACGGAATTGGTGTTTCTTATGGCTTTTTCCATTCAATGCAATACACTAGTGTGGTGTAAGCTTTCCCACATCATACAGGTACTATACGTAAATTCAAAGGCCTAAAATCGAAAAAAGTGCCAAAATAATAGCCATTTTTCAGTTTTTGGCCATTTTAGCATAGAAGGATTAGTTTTACGAAGACACATGCTATTTAAGCTTATTGAGGGTGCGTTTATCAATGCAATTATTTTTCAGATAAACCTGAGTCAAGTCCGGTTAATATGGGCTTTTTTTGCAAGCACTAATATTCAGTTATTCGAGAGATTGCAATTCCATCAGGTATCCAGTATTGATAAAACTAAATTACCTGAATTTGGAGACCCTAACGGTTCAAATAGGCTTAGTAATTCGAGAGATACAGTATCTCGAAAAAAGGAATTTTTCAGATTTCCTCATTTTGGGCTAAATTTTGATGTTTCATGATGGATTTCACCCGGTAGGGTCTTTTTTTAATGAAGAAAATCACCCTACCTTAAAGTTTGAGGCTTAGGCTCACACAGAATTATTGGGTACTCTCCCCCACCATCGAAATTGTAACCCCCCCCCCTTTACCAATACCAGTCAAAATGGTAACAATGTTAACTGTCAATTCAGTCCCAGGCGCGGATCCAGAGTCGGCTTAAGGAGGGTGGTATATTATGACTCCATCCAGCCACCGAACCTACCCAATACCCAATACCACACGTCACAGAATTGCCAGATGTGGCAAAGTTACAGCTCTCAATCGCGGATAAATGAAAAATCAAATAAAATTATAATTTCCTCATCAAATTGACAATTTCCTCATAAAATTAACGATTCCTCATAATATTTACAATATCCCTATAAAATTGACAATTCCCTCATAAAACACACAATTTAATAATAAAATTGACAATTTCCTCATAAAACAGGCAATCTCCCCATAAAATTGATTATTTTTTCATAAATTTGACAATTACCTCATAAATTTGACAATTTGCTCATAAAAGTGACAATTTCCTCATAAAATTGACAATTTCCTCATAGTAGTGACAATGTCTTCATAAAAAACACTATTTTCTCATAAAATTCACGATTTCCTTATAAATGGACAATTTCCTTCAAATAGAAGTTCAAGGTGGGTTTGAAGTTATTTTGGGGACAAAATTTGGAAAATGTAAACAAAGCATTTTATGTACAATTTTCTGTAGATTGGAATGAGTACATGAAATCCGTGCAGCACAAATAAGGCGTGAAAAATTATGCCATGTACTTGACGAAGGCTGTTTGGAGGGGGCGAGGTATACTATCTGCGAGAAACTCGCCCTCAACGTTCGGTCTGCAGAGGGGATGGAAGAAACACCATGCTCACCTGACTCTTGATGCCCAGGATCTCGCTGCACTTGACAAAACATCGTAAAACAACAACATTTCAATAGATATACAATAAACTTTTTTTAACTCAACGGAAATTTTCTTCAGTTTTAGTCTGCTTGAACCATTCATCCACTATTCATTACTATTATGTCGTGATAGACCCGATATTCATAGTTTTCATTTGGTTTAATAAACCATTATTTTTTTATTTGTTCATAAGCGTTTTCCGAACAGCCAAATTTTGAGACCAAATGTCATGTGGCACTCTGGCCATGATTTTTGAAGAAAATCATCTGGTTTCATTCAATTTTTCAGAATAAGTCAATGAAATCACATGGTTTTCTACACTAGTGTAGCACTAGCAAAACAATGGAACGGACCTTTTAATTCAATACCTATTGGTATCATAAAAACCACGGCAACGAGTTACCTCCCATCGCCCTCCTTCCATTTTATTACACGTATTATTTTTAAATTTACAGAATAACCCCCAACATATCTATTTGATCCGCATTTGATGAAGGGGGGGCATACATGGTGACTATCAGTACTCGTAAGAACTTTTAGAGCCTTTAACATTACTTAACATAACAGACACGTATATGGCGGGTATTGTCAGTACCTGTGTGTAACTATTAGGTTATCTCCCTTCACGGCCAATTTCGTGTTTTGGCTCTTCCAAAACTCAATTTTGTGTTTTGGCTCTTTCATAGCAAATTTCGTTGTTATGACTCTTTCGGAAGCCAATTTCATGTTTCGGCTCATCAAATGCTAATTACGTGTTCTGCCTCATTCAAAAGCCAATTTCGTGTTTGAGATCCTTCAAAAGCCAATTTTGTGTCTTGGCTCCTTCATAAGCCAAGATCGTGTTTCGACTCCATCAAATGCCAATTATGAGTTTTGACTCCTTGAAAAGCCAATTACTTGTTTTGGCTACTTCAAATGCCAATTTTGTGTTTTTGATCCTTCAAATGCCAATTTTGTGTTGTGGCAATTTTGGCAACATGGCAATTTTTGTCATGTCCTAATTAAAATCAGTGGCTGAACAGTGGAACTAGGATCAGTGGGAGGGGGGGACTCCGTCCTTTGTCCTCCACCAATCCCAACATCCCCCCCCCATAATATTTCTTCTTCCCCATTGTAAAATTTGGGTCCTTCTTCTCCGCCTCGTTTACTAAAAAAACACGAGCAGGTTAAATCCACTTTTCCACGAGTTGTATACGCTATTTTTCGCGCGATGCCAGACGACTTTAGCAGAAAGTTGCGAACTCGTCCGTTGAGACAGTGAGAAAAAAGTGAAGGACGAATTCCTCCATCATCGCGAACACCTTTCATGACGTCGCAAACTCACATCTCACTCACTGAGAAATGGAAAGGCAAAGGCTGTTGAATCCGCGGTGAAACAGACTGATAACCTCAGTTTCGCTTACTTTCAAAACAGTGGACAGTGGAGACAGCTGTTTTATCTCCAAAACAGTGGCTAGAATGGCATTTTAGCCACAGTAGTGCGAAAAAAGCACTTTCATGAGTTTGGGTCCTGAAAAACGCTTGGTACGCTAAAAACCTGGAGGTTTGGGTCCTGAAAGACGTGTATGGTCAGTTTGGCCATTTTTGGAACGCGAATGGACGGATGGTCGGTTTTGCCATGTTCTAAGGGCACGAATCGACAGCTTGGTCATATTTTAAAGGGCAAATTGAGTCAGTTTTGCCAAGTTTTTAGGGAGTGAAAATAGCCAGGTTGGCCAGTCATTTTTTGGGGCTTGAATAGCCTAGCCAGTTTTTTTTTTTTTTTAGGGTACACATTGTCGCAGTATAACCATTTTTAGAGCGTGAACAGACAGTGCGGCTTTTTCGGGGCACGATCTTGGTAGTTTTAGTCGATTCCTATAATCGACACCCAACTGCGAACACTCGGAAAGGTCACGATAGTGCTCCAAGCCTAGCGAGGATCCAAGGGGAGTGATGACTAGGGACGATTACCCCTTCCCGAAATGTCAAGCTCCGCCCCCTCATTTTTGGTCCTTCAATTGATTTTATCATTTCCATTGCAATCAAGGTTACTTCCGCAAAAACATCGGATAATTAATTGCTAATGAAGGCCCTTTTAAGCTAAAATTTATAAAATTCGCTAATGTGCAGTTCTTGATAAAAAGCGCTAATTCTGAGCTAAAATTGAGACAAAGCGCTCATTCGCAGCTAAAATTAACAAAAAACACTGATTCGCGGCTAAAATTGAGGGAAAGTGATCATTATAGCAGCTTATTCACTGCAACACTGATTCGCGGCAAAAATGAGGAAAAAATGCTAACTAACGGCTAAAGTTGAGGAAAAAAGCTCTGACTGACCTACTAAAAGCCCTCCCCCTGTTTGCTTGTGCCTCATCAATGTCTTTCCCGTCTCGTTGATATTTGAGTTTTGAGGGGCAACATTTGTTTTTTGCCCTATGTAGTTTTTTGCCGTATGTAACCGTTGCATTTTGAAAATGGAATTTTCCGAAATCATTGATACGTTTGCTTATCTTATAAGTTACACGATTACATTAATTACATTTTTAAAAATCATTATAATTTTGCTTCAATCAATATTTTATACGCATATAAATTATAACCCTAATAAACGCAAGCTGTATTTTAGATTAATAAAGTTTTCGTGTGAATGGTAGGTGGTAGGAGGGGTTTGGGGGGGGGGCAATTGATATTGAAGCACATAGCAAGCAGCGCAATGTACCAGCCCCGGGGTGGCTAATACCTTGGGCCAAATACATAACAAAACACAAAGCCCAGGCTGCGTTGTCCCCAAGTTGCTATTTATTTATATAATGTTGTGCCGCTGTAATCACACGTTGAAGATAGTAAATGCAAATTGTTGGAAGCGAAATGGTTCCCCTATCTCGAAAAGCACTCAAAGACTCCATTTATAAGCCGGTTACAGGCAGACTTTGTTGCACGAACACGGTACACTCCACAAGCCACAGAATAACAAGCAATTTGAAAATTAAGACATTTGAGTATACGCGGTCAAATTACTTAAAAGGTCTGCGGTGTTAATGGTTTCAACGAGGCATCATTAAAATGCTCCTTGTTGTTTAAATTACAAATACAAATAGGTCTCGGCATGGGTCTGGAATGTATAGAATGGGAGGGGGAAAGAGAAATTTGCTATGAAGACGAGAAAGGCTTATTGATCTTTCGGGGGTTGAAAGTTTGTATATAACACCTGTGTACCACCTCGCAAGTTACTTAAGGTCTTAACTTTGAAGTTGGAAAAGATTTTTTGTGTTATACAACTTCTGCCTCATATTTTTATTTACTTTGGTTAAAAGCCTTTTTTATTATTTAAATAAAATGCGAAAAACAAAAAGACACGAATAACACGTTGCCTGTTGTAGCAAACTAAGCCGAAGCTATAGAAGAGAAGACACGCACTCCATTAAATAGAGTATTCATGTCCACCCACCGTCATGAATTGTGGCTTATTAAGATCATACAAATCCCAGGGTGAAAGGAGTGGGAATGGAGTCTACCGTCTTTCTTTCTCTTTACTGTTACAAATCGCGAACAATATTGCCAAGCCTGGGGGGACGAGATTTCTGAGAAATATAAAATTCTTGGACAAGCCCTGGTAAAAAATAATTTTGTACGGCTGTATGGATCGTGCCTTTATATAAGCCTCAGGGAAATCAAGAAGGGACTGATCATCTAACTTTTAGGCCAATCGCACGGTCGGGGTGTGTAAGTGTTAGAGGGAGAAGTTCTTGGTTTGCGGTGTGACTTAAATAAACAAGATGCCGGGTAAAAAATGTAAACGTATCCGTCATGGAGTGCCGACTTTTATTTCTTTTTCTTTCTCTGAATAATCCTTTGGAGGGTTTGAAAGTTTAAACCGCTTCTAATTTGACTTGTCACTTTCTTTTCTTCTAAAATAAAGAACTGTGGTAAAAGAGAGGGATTTCTTTCTTCACGAGGGTTTTTTTTTTTGTTGAGAAGTGAAAAATCATCTCGCAATCTTTTGAGATTTGCAGAGTTCGAAGTCAATTATTTACTCAGATTTTCAAGTTCAATAATTCATTTGCGCGAACTTTGCGTGCACACTTCAGACACTCAGCTTTAACCCCCTCCCACCACACCTCCTCTTCATCGGGGTCACCATCCCGGGCACCCCCGGGGAATTGTTTCAACGTTCTCTCAACCCCTCCCTCACTCCCTCTCTCTCGCTCTCTTTTCCTTTCAAGTCCTCTTCCCCCAGCAGCATTGTTACAGAATCTGAAGGTCCCCCCCCCTCCGTCCCTCACTATCACACCAAGCCCCAAGCCCCCGTCAACTCCGATTCCAGCACTTTGTTGTTGAGACGATCTCCTTAATTTCGCATCATTTGTCTCGTTTGAAGGAGGCGTTTGTTACCCTGAATACGATTGATGGTTCACCGCCGCTTTCTTCAAATAAAATAAACGCCAGGTCTTTTGAGTTTTTTAAAAATTCTTCTGTTACAGAATTTACTTTTCTACTATGACTCGGAGCATTGTCAAAGACCGTCGGGTGTCGTTTTTCTCGAAGGATGTTACTGCGAACGACACATATCCCCTTCAACCAAAAATAAAGATTCAGTCGAGAAACAAGTGAGTTCTTCTTTATTACCTGGAGTTTTTACTTTTTAATTAACTACACCAGGATTATCAGAATTTATACATTGCATGTTCACAAACGTGTTTAATTAATGAAATTAATATTTTTATAAACAGGCAGAGAGCGATCTCGAGGTAAGATGCAAGTTTAATTGCGAGTGTGTGGTCGTTATTGGAATTAGGACGTAGGTAGTCCTAAACATGTTTTAGTTAATTTAGACGCATAGATTGTAATCGTAATCCACAGAATCCCTCACGTTTCTTTGCCCCACTGTGTTTTTTTAAAAAAATTAAAACAAAGTTGAGTACTCCAAACTCCCAGGCAAAAACTCACTAAATTGTTGCAGTGACCGTAGTCCTATTTAAACCCATACCAGCCCAGTGTTCTGTGTATAGTTAAACTTTTGTGTTACCAAAGGCGACCAAACCCACTGAAATCAATTAGCCTCCCCTATTTAGTCTATTCCACTGAGTGAATATTAGCCAACTTATTGTTTAGCGTCTCAACTACACAAAAGATGCGATTTCGTGCTTCGAAATCAACTTCAAAATAACAAAATGACCTTCAGGGAACTCACAGAAGAAAACTCGCGGTTCTAAAATACTGCCCATGAGTTATAATGCTCTGTTGGAAGCAGTAAAGTCCGTTTTCGCGGATCTGGTCCAATAAAAAATCTCTGATTTCGCTCACTAAAAAAACAGTTTTTTTTTTTCACTCTGAAAAGCCCTTTTCGCAAATCTGACTCTCACTATTGAACCAATTTTGCGATTTTACTCACTTAAAAACCAGTTGTGGGCGACGAGACAGTCAATTGAGCCAAAACAGTGAAATTTTATACCCCAAGACTGGTCATTTCACCCACTGAAAGCAAAACTCGCGGTTTCTAGGAGGCCAAAAAGCCCCCAAAACTTGCTGTTTTGCGAAAGTGCTGGCCCAAAAATTTCCTATTTCGCGGATGTTTTGCTTCAAAAGTTGCAATGTCACGGCTATTCGTCAGGCTTTGGACGTGGTCGGGGTAAAATTTTTTACAAGGGGACCGAGCCCGCACAAAAAAAAAAGAAAAAAATACCCCGGAGCGCCGAGACTAGCAATTTCACAGCTATTTGGCCTTGAAATGGCTATAATTACGTCCAAAATCAACAATCATCTCCTTACTGTTTCGCAGCTATCCCCTGCAAATAGCAACTTTGCAGAGCTGTTTATCCACGCAAACAAGCAGTTCCGCGGCCATTTAGCCAGAAAATAGCATTTTACGGATATTATCTTAGCCTCGAAAGCATTTTCGCGGCTATTTATCCATGAATCTTTGAAGTTTTATGACTACTTCCCACCCAATGTAACTTCGCTGGTATGTGAGGTTCAGACACTGAATAATAATCACTTTAAGAGCTGAACAATGCGGAGGAAAAATTTCAATTATTCGACAAACAAGATAATGAGTGGGGGGGGGGGGCTTTTTTTTACGAAGGTAAGAATAAATTGACGGCTTTTTAAAGAAAACCCTCGTTTTCACGATTAAGAAAGCCACTTTTTACTGTCAGTTTATAAATGACTTTGCCGTTTCTTGGGCTAAAATCAGACAGATTCAGACGATAAGTGGTCATTTTTGTCAATGACAGTCTGTTTCACTGGCGTAATTCCAGGATTTTGTTATTTTTTAAGGGTAAAATAATATAGTTCAGTTTGAATGCCAAGAAGGCAAATTTAAAGGGTGAATTAACGGTTCCCAAGTGTAGCTAGTTTCCAGGATTGTCATGACTGACGAGTAAAGCCGACCCCCGTCCCGTCCTTGATACACCCTTGGTGAAATTTTCTGTTTTCTTGGTCAGGAAACTGCGAATAGTAGGTCAGAACGACGATTTACCGGCTGAGGTGCCAGTTTTTGAAGGATTGTATTAGAGAAGGATTGTTAAAGAAGAATGTTTTGTGCCCATTCAGTGCCCAGGAATAATACATTGTGCTAAAAGGGCTCCGAAAACCTCCTGACTTTGCTTAATTTTAATCATTGAATTTGTAATCAGAAAATCCAAATTGAATTACATGGCCCAGGGGGCGAGGCTTGTGCCCAGTGCGCCACCCCCTGGATCTGCGCCTCATTCAAAAGCCAAGATTAGACACACTGAAAAGAGTACTTTCGCTCACTCTTTACGCGAGTTTTACTATTTAATGAACTATTGGCGATTGTAGCTAAGGGATACGATATCTGGGGCATTTCAGAGATACATTGAGTCCGGTACTCCATATTATGATTTGTTGTTGTTGTTTGACAACAAACTAGAACAAAGGTTTTCTACAATGAGGAAGTTCATGTATCAAAAAGTTTGGTCCGTGACACTTTTTTTTACTGTGAACTACGGCTAAATAATCCGACGGTAACGAGGAGGCCTCGATATTGTACCTTTGGCATCACCGAATCAAGAAAACAAGGCGGTTATGCGGGTACGCGGTACACCCGTACAGAAACTTTCACTGTCGGCTATTTGTTGGGGCAAGAAAACTCGAAAACACCGATTCAAAAACGTTTTCGACCATTTTGCTGAACCCGTACCGTTCTCTGACCACTAAAATGAAACGGTGAGCTGGCGAGTACCAATAAATATATGATAAGGCGCTCGTGGGATGTCTCTCGAGGGTGAAACCAGAGAAAATTGCTGTGTCTTTGGTTACTCTTTTCCGTCGTAACCGAGACACAACATTGTCATTTCATTGTTCCCCAAAAATTGAACCATACCATCCCCCCCATCCCACCCTGCCACCAATGCGAAATTAAGCTGCACATAATCACGTCAATATGTTGAAGCCCGCTCTCTCCGCCTTTTGTGTCCACCGTGTTTCTGGAATGCGTACTATTCTAATGCACTCTATAATTGTTTAAATTCATTCAGTCTCTTGATACATGACATTATTTATGTAACGAGAGAGGGGATGGGGTTCCGGATAAAATCCGACCATTAGTTGAAGCAAATCATTAAAAAACAAAAAAAAACGCCACGTTATTCAATTTCCCGGCAATTATACATTAACATCATTTTAATTATAATGGACGGCCTCCAACGTAATTGATGATTTCGAGAACATTGCCTCTGGTTTGCTCTGCAGAAAACTAATCTCTGAAGCCTAATTGCCAATTTAGCTTTAATAGAAAAAAAAGCCAGCGATGCAGCATGCGGCGAGGGAGTCTGCGATAGCTCGACGGGCGTAGATGTGTCATGCTTGTTTGTTTCGTTGTGATTGGGTTCCAGTTAAATGTTATAAGCTTTGAGTTTTATTTATCCTTGGCTGTTCGGTCACGAATGTTGACAATTACCCCCACCCTTCACAGCTCTCCTGGGTTTTAGCCGTTGAAAAAACCTATTTTGCGGGTTTGATTCTTTAGCAAAAATCGTGGGCTTAGCTGTGGAAAAAATCATTTTTGCAGATTACCTTTTGCCTGAAGGTCTTCCTTCTGCGGCTTCATCTCGCCAAAAAACTATTTTCGTGGGTTACGATCTTATTAAATGCCCGCAAATTTCAATTTGGCTTTCAGAAAATCCAATTTATGGAACTCCACGTTTTGCGAGTTAGGCTCTTATGAAAAACATGTTTTTCGCGTTTGGCTCTTTGAAACCCAAATTTTATCATTTGAACACTTTAAAAAGCCATATTTCGTGTATCTGGTGCCTTTAAAACCACAATTTCATGGATTTTGCTCATTTTCGTGGAATAGACCATCTCAACAGCCTACTTGTGGGGAGGGGGTAACAGCAGCAATTTAGCCCCGGTCAGTGGCCAAATCTGTGAAACGGATCATTTAAAAGAGGCACCCCCGCGAAAACATGTTTTCAGTGAGCCGAAAACCAACGAAATTTGGTGTTCAGTGAGCCTGACTGTCTAGAATTGTTCTTAAGCGAGCAAAAATAGGCGTTTCATGTAGATTCAGTATAGCTGCAATTGTTTATTAATGCGCCAAATCCGCAAAAATTGGTTATTGAATGAGCCAACCACACGAATTTAGGATTTAGGCAACAAAAATCCGCAAAGTTGATTTTCTAGCGAACCGGACGTGCAAAAATTGTTTTATTTAGGGAGTGAAACCCACAAAAATGGCCAGTTAGCCAGACAAGCGAAAATGTGTGTGTGTTTTTTTTTTTGGGCGAGATCAATCCGCAAAATTGGGGTTTTAGTGAGTAAAATCCGAAAAATTGGTTTATTAGTTTGAGCCAGAAGCGCGAAAATGTTTTTTTGGTGTGCGAAATTCGCTATAGTTGATTTGGAATGAGGGAATCCCGACAAATTGGCTTTTTAGAGAGCCATACGCGCAATAATGGTTTTATGGCGAACAAAATCGGCCACAGTGGTTTTTTAGAGAGTGAAATCCGTGAATTTTTTCCTTTACTGAGCCATGCCGCGCCCCGCGCTGAAGTGTCCGCGCTGGTCACAGGATTGGCCCATCGGTTTTCTGCTGAAACTTGCTGTCGGATACATCACTAACGTTCATACTTGATGCATGTAAACTTGACCCGACCCATAACCCATAAAACCGCGAAAACGGTCCTATTTGAATGTTTGCCGTTTGTTTACGTTTGTTCAGCCAAAACTTTCATTTGTTTAGTCTCTCAAGGACTGTCAACAACAAACATACTTTGGTGAGACTAGCTTCACGCTCCCCGACTCATGAACAAAAATCGTTTAGTTGTTAATCGTTTGTTTAGCGGCATATCTGGACGTAAAATCGTTTGTTTGTCATTTCTTGAAACACGATTAAAAAAAAAAAAAAACATCGATGGGTTCGGCTAAGTTTTCATAACCTAACCCACGGACGAAATCGTCCCAAATTTTCGTTTGTATAGTCTTTCAAGCACTGTGAACAACAATCAAACTGAGGTGGAAGCTCCCTGACTCATGAACGAAATCGTTTGACCAGCGCCATTTCTAGTCCTAATAATATTATCGTTTGTCGAAATTCCTGTTTTTCTAGCCTTTCAAACACTTTGAACAACAAACTAACTTTGGTGTGGATAGCTTCACGCTCCTGACACATGATTGAAATCTTTTGTTTAGCAGTTTACGTGAAATCGTTCGTCAGCATTTGTTTAGCCATATTTCTGGTTTATTTAGTATTTCGAAACATAATTTATGAGAAATGAAAATAACGCTAGACAAACGATTTTGTCCATAGGTGGAGTTACGTCACACCTATCAATTTTTATTTGTTTATTTTAAAAATCATGTTTCAAAATGCTAAAAAATCCGAAACATATGGCTAAACAAACGATTTTATGTCCTGATGTGCGGCTAAACAAAAGAGTTTATTCATGCGTCGAAGAGCGTGAAGTTTAGCCGCACCCAAGTTTGTTGGTTATAGATAAGGGACCTGAAACGCTTAAGAATCGAAAATTTCGGTTAAGAAAGCGTAAGCAAACGATATTAAGACTGGAAATGGCGCTAAACAAACGATTTGGTTTATGGGGTGGGTCGGGTTGTGTGAACTTGGCCAAACCGATCAAATTTTTGTTTGTTTGTTTTTTTTAAGCCGCCTTCACATGCGAGTTTTTAAAGGCGGCTTTAAATCATAGTTCGAAATGCTAGAAAAACGAAACATATGGCTAAAGAAACGTAAACAAACGATTTTACGTTCAGATATGTGGCTAAACCAAAGTCATATGGAAAACCAAGTCCTCAGACTTGAGGAAAAAAATGTTTTTTATTTTGGGTTGGGATTTTTGCTCCCGTTAAGAATGAAAAAGGAGAAAACCCGCCAAATACAAAAAGTATTATATTTATTTTTGGTTTGAAGTTGTAGCATGATTCCTGTCTTGATACCATATGTTTTTTTCAACACTTGGCTTTTGCATAATTTTTGAATTTAGCGGGTGATCTATTTTCATAGTAGAGCAGCGTAACGTATCGGGAGGAAAAATCCCAACCCACGAACCGCTTCATTTTTGTAACATACAAATAATACAAAGTTTAATGACTTGGTTTTCCATATGACTTTGGGCTAAACCAAGGTGACTAAACTTTACTATAGGTGCCGCAGATTTCCCCCTGCCAATCTGTCGGGAGGGGTGGAGACTGACGTCACCAACAGTCCTTTGCTCCCTAATGCTCACCCTAGAGCAGCAGAGCAAGTTAATTTTTAAATTGAAGTTTATGATTTCTCAAAAATCACAACCCAATAACAATTAATAATGTACTGGGTCCAGCGCAAAGGCGGATGGGACTGCTCGTGACGTAGGTGAAGGT
Organism: Corythucha ciliata; assembly: GCA_038030265.1. NCBI lineage: Eukaryota > Metazoa > Arthropoda > Insecta > Hemiptera > Tingidae > Corythucha > Corythucha ciliata. Next base: position 18,210,700 of record CM075943.1, read on the forward strand.
CAGTAATGGCCGAAGATCTACGGCACCTATAGAAAGTTTAGTCACCTTGTGGCTAAACTAACAATTTCGTTCATTGGCGGGGTTGCTTGAAGTTGGCCGCACCCATCTACTTACTTCATTTTTTAATTTAATCATGTTTCGAAATGCTGAACAAACGAAATTTCTGGCTGGACAAACGGTAAAGAAATTGAGTAGGACCTTCTACAAGGTTTTATCCAGAGTGGGTCGTGTCATCAGGTTCACGTGCATTCATATTTGAGCACTAACGATTGGTAAAAAGGCTTTTCATTTTATGAGAGGTGAGAAGCAGTAAAATTCACGGAACTCTCTCGGAAAACAAAAAACTGACTTCTCATCCGCACCTCACTTTACTGAAACTCATAAAACAATGTAATGAATTTCTGTTTTTCCTGATTTCAGCCGCTTATGAGCGATTTTACCCGTGAATAAGCGCTATATTCTCTAAATTCAGCCACGAAGTTGTCTCCGGGAATCGCGACTTGCCATTTACTCAAATTATTTCAGTGAAATAGCAAATGTTCTCAATTTAACCCCATTAATAGACATTTTTCTTGATTTCAGCCGTGAATTAGCGTTTCTCCTAATTTTAGCCTCCTAGCGAGCAATCAATGAGAGTTTTGTTTCCCAATTTTAGCCGCGAATCAGCGCAGTATCCTCATTTAGCCGTGGATTAGCGATTTTGTTCACTTTCAGCCACGAAGCTACCTTCAGAAGCCGCAATTGACTTTTTTCCATTTTAACCACGAATTTAGAGTTTTTTTCACAAGTCAGCGCTTCTTCTCAATATTTATCGGTGAGTTACCGATTTTCCCCTATTTTAACAGCGAATTAATCGATTTGTTGTCTTTTTAGCGGTTCTTTACCATTTTAGCCGTGAATTAGCGATTCACCTGGATTTTGCGGTGAATTCGCTTTTTTCCTGATTTATCAATTATTTTTTGTTAATTAGCGAATATTCTCAAATTAACCCCCTAATTGTCCATTTTTCTTGATTTTAGCCGCTAATTAGTGTTTTGCCTCATTTTAGCCGCTAAGCATGTACTTTTCTACGTTTCATCAACGGATTAGAGTTCCCCCAATTTGCCTAACGCTTTTTCTGAAATTATAGGCCGCGGATTAGCGATTTTTTTTTCACTTTTTTGCGCGAAGTTACCTTCGGAAGTCGCGCATTAATGTTTTCTCCTTTAATCCGCAAATTAGAGTTTTCCTTACTTCGAAGCTTTTCATCAATTTTATCGGTGAATTAGCAATTTTTCGCCATTTTAGGTGTGAATTGGCGATTTAGGTATCTGCATTTTGCAGTGAATTCGCGTTTTTCCTGATTTCAGCCGCTAATTAGCGATTTTTTTCAATTTCATCCATGAATTAGCAACTTTTCTTACTTTTTATCTTTGAATTAGCGATTTGTTTCGCTTTCAGCTATGAATTGAGTTTTTTCACAGTTTGCCTTCAGAAGCTGAAAATTGTCGTTTCCATACTTCTAGCCTCTATGTAGCGTTTTTGTTGTTGTTGTTGTTGTTGTTGTTGTTTTTTTGTTTTGTTTTTTACAATTTATTCTCCACTTCAGCCGTGAAAACGTAATTTTAGCCGCTAAAAAATGATTTTCCCCAGTTTCATCCGTGAATTAGCACTTTTTCTTAATTTTCCCTCACGAATTAGCGTTTTTTCAGAGCGTTTCATGTTTTCGTAATTTTGGGCGCGAATTAGCACTTCCGAATTATTGATTTTTCACTATTTCATCCGTGTATTAGCGCGTTTCGTAATTTTAATCGCGAATTACTGTTTTTTTTGTTTTTTTTTACACTTTATCCGCTATTTTAGACCTTTTTCTCAATTTTAGCCGCGTGATGTAACGATTTACCTCACGAATTAGCTATGTATTTTTAAAAATTTTATCCGTGATTCTCACTTCTGTCCGTGAATCAGTTATTTTTCTCAATAATTTCAGCCATGAATTAGCTATTTATCTCAGTTTCATCTCCAAAGTGGGCACTTTGTGGGGGATTAGCCCCCACGAGGAGGCGCGTATCATTTTCCATTTGTACAAAAATCCGAGGGGTGTCAAAATCCAACATTGAAAATGATAATTCATCACTTTAGGCCAGTGGCAGGCCATTGTAAAAGGCTCAGCGGGCCACTTCTTGGCCCATGGGCCCATGGTTGGCCAGTGGCCAGCCCTTTTATAAGAGTTTGTACTCTTCGATAGTATCTCGTGGTGGCGTGAGTTGCTCCATTGCACGGCTTCGTTTATTGGGGAGAGAAACTGCCAACCCCTGCCACAATCTGGCTACCACCCATGTGTATTATAAGTGTTTTTCAGCTTGAAGAGCGACTCCTCATTTCTTCCCCCTGTTTCTAGGAGCCTACCTTATGCAACACTCTTTTTTGTACGTATTGAGTACACTTGAGACACAATTTCTAGGTCATGAATACCCCAGCTCAAAGACCTCATCTTTTCATGAAATATAACAGGACAGCCGTTCCATTTCCCCTCTTCCTGGCATACAACTCATCACCCACCCCCCTCTTCAACTCGCATTCACTGCGGTTTGTTGAGGTAACGAACGGGTTTGTTTGCATATTGTTTAAGACCTCTCGATTTATTCAAGTTTACAAAAGGATTCAAACCATTTGAGAATCAGAGAAGCTACGAGTGGCCGCCAATTAAAGCCTATTCGTATTGTTTACCGACTCGAGAAAGGGCACTAGCTTAAAATGCTAATTCAATTACGGCTTCAAAAACGGATTTGATGGATCCGTGGAGGGGTGTTCGGCATTCCTAAGTAATCAATCATCAAATTCAAGTTAGAGACGTCTTTTTAGGAGGCTTTCCAATTTCTATACATCACTCGAATTTGACATTTACATCTCTTTCCAAGATTGTTCCGATCGATAGGTGGTGGGGTGGGGGTATTCACTTTTCAATTATGTGAAACTGCTACGAAATTAAGCAAGCAGAAAAGGAGCAAGAGGAATTGGCTTGCTTCAAGGTTCGAGTTACACCTCGTATTCAAATTGCTCTATAAATCTAAAAGATGGAAGTAGCAGCTTACAGCTGCCATTTCAATCATACAGCCGTATTAAAACTGAAAAGTTATCCACAGTTTCACATTTCTTGAGACTTTTTGCATCATTTTTCTCGTAGGGGAAACGAATTTTTTTTTTTTTTCTTGGCAGGTCTTGAGTTTCAGACGAGCACGCTACGCTTTGCAAACGCATAATTTTGTATTTGCGTGCGGTGCTTTCAGGAGAATTATTTTTTATTTTTCATTAAGAAAACAAAATTCATCACGCGATGAAGTTGACTTAACCCCTTTAACATCGCCCGCTCCCAGTCGCCATAAATTTGAACGAAATGTCTCTTGAACATCCTCCGTCGAATGACGTTCATTTACGAAGAGAGAGTCGACGGGAAATAGTGTATTGTAATGGCGGCCGCGAACCTCATCATTCGGCCGAACACGTGATCGATCATAGTGGTTCCAGTAGGGCTGACGGTGATTTCCGACGAGGGCTGTTTCATCATTTTCAAACATATTCTGATCTGTGGGTGAGAGACCCCGTGTGTCGGCAGGGGGGGAGTCATTAAAAAATGCGTGTTCCACTTCCAAATTATGAAACCTCGCTTCGCTTTTCTTTTTATTTCTAGCTGGGACCCAATTATTCCTTTCAATTTCACACACATTTCCCCCGCGCTTTTTGACTCTAGGGTGTTTCCGTTCAATCACGGCCATTTTCTCGTTTGATTTCAATTTATTTATGCCAATTTTGTGAGCTTCCATAAATTCTTTCAACTTTTTCAAAGTCTCTCCCTTTATATTGGAGCACTCTTGAGTGTTTTGATTGAGTGGGTTCCTTTTCCAATCACATTTTTTTATCGAGCGCTCCGTCCTACTCTTCACAGTTCCAGTCTCATTTTTAAAATTGTTCAGAATTGGTTGGATCCTCTCTTTTGTCCACGTTTCCACTTCTGCTTCGACCTCATGTCGAGTCCTTTTGAGGTCATGAGTGTTGACTGATCGCTTCGCCCTCTGTTTAATTAGCGTCGGTCCGTTTAAAGACCCCTCGGCCCCTCCCCACCTGCTACGCCTTTGACTCGTCAACACAGCCCTGCCATTTACTTGGCTCTCATCTATTGTAGCAGGAGCTTGGCAGTCTAGTAAATAAGTTATTTCTTTACATTTGTCGACCCGGCGGCGTCTGTTGACTTTAACAGCTCCTTCTTTAAGCTGAGGTTTGTCCGTTAGTGAATCTTTTTTGAAAATCTCACGAATACTGAATTGTTTTCTACTGACTGCCTGCGACGATCGTTTCTTATTGTTTTCAACAAGATTGTATCTTTGTGGAACGGTTTTGAAGGGTTGTTTCAAAAGAATTTCCGTGGTGTTCTTCGTCCGTCCATGTCTGAATCCGACGAGCGTGTCTGATTTCCCTGTTCTCCGATTCAACAGATTGTTATCAACGCCTGAAAACTCACCACGAAGTTCAAACTCCTTCTTTCGCTTTGACTCCCTCCCATCGCCAACGTTCAATCTTTTACTTTTATTTGTCAACGCTTGATACAAAGACGAAGTCGACGTTCTCAACACCGAGGAAAAACTTTTCAGCAAATTCCCGAGACCGCGAGTCAATTTCCCCACGCCGGCCGCCCCCCGTCGTCGCCGGCCGCCACCCTTGTCTGTCACAACCGTGTCAGTGAAATCAGTGAACCCGCCGAGACTAACGGAAGTCTCATCTTCCGATCGATGATGATGGCTGTCGTTAGTAAGCCAGCTGTCACATTTCTCGCTTGACATATCCCGATTAAATCGACGGTCGACATGACTGTCGCCCTTGTTGGTCTGCGTGGGGTTGTATACCTTTTACTGTAATTTTATACCCGGTGGTTGAAAATTTAACATCGCGTGGTTATTGGACTATCTAAACATTATCATTTTGTATCATGTGGAACCAATTTGTCCGAATGACGAATTGGTAAGACTTGTCACTGTTGGCAGCTCCTGGAAATATTAAAAGGTTTAGCGTTTGGCAATTAAAGTACCAGAGCGTTCAAGGAAACGATGGTAGAAAAATGAGTCGTTGAGGACCTTTGATCAATAAATTCCGTGACCTTTCTTCACTATAACTTCCGGATATTATCAATAAATTAGTGCCCCTTTCCCTACATTTTCGAGTTTTGGATTTATCACGTTATTTTCACCGGGATTTTAGGCGGGGGGAAGACTGTATAGAGGTGTCACTCACATAATGCACGGGTTTCTCTTTATAACAGTTATCCTGATCTGAAAAATTCACTAAACATTCATTTAACCAGATCGTATTTCCCTATCAACACGGCCCCTGGTCTTTGGAATTTTGTTCGACCGTACCAGAACCCGCAAGGTTCATCCAAGAGATGCTTGTTGCCTACATCAGCCATTTTTGCTTAGCTCTCTCTCTGGAGACAGGGAACTAGCGTCCTGGACATTGCTAGTCCCCCCTACCCCTTGGACATCTTAGTCATCTCTGCGTGTCCCTGGACTGGAACGAAGTGTACGGCCTGCTTTTATGCTACAGTGTTCAAGGATTCTTAAAGCGCGACAGTGACCCGTATATACATGGGCTTACCACCCTCTTCTGTCCAGACTGATATTATTCTTATACGCATGCTCAAGAGCGACCAAATCGTATTATTTTTGCGCCGTTGCTTGTACTGCGCGCCAGTGCTGATCCCCCTCCCTTCCATTCATGTAGCTGTCGGTTGGAAAAGGAGGCTGTAACACGAGAAGGAGAAGGATATAATGAATAATTCTGTCGCAGGTATTCTTAATTAATAAATTAATTTTTAATAATTTTTATTGGAAAGGTTGTGGAAATATGGGATTCGGGGTACCGCACTAAATTTGTAAAGCTCTTATTTAGTTGGGCGGACACAGAAGGTTAAGGTGGGGGAGTCTATGAGTGACGTTCGTCTGGTTTGTGCTGGAGTTCCCTAGGGTACAGTTTTGGGACCAGTCCTATTTTTGTTATATAATAATGAGTTGATGAATACAGATGTTCAGGGCAGAGTATTCGGATTCGCTGATGATACTGCGGTGATATTCTCGGGCACTGATTACAATGAGTTGGTCCCTCGAATTAATGCTGATCTCCTATTGACGAAGCAGTGGTTCAGTAAAAGTTTATTGTGTTTGAATGTCTTGAAAACGTCGGTCATTAGCTTTTCGTTAACTCCTAAGGCTCCAGCCCTGACCACTCCGATTGTTATTCATGGGGATGGCTGTTTAAATGCGTCGGGTACGCTCTGTAGAGTGTGTATTCGTGCAAATACTTAGGAGTACATTTTGATCACAATATGAAATTCAAATCTCACATTTCCTTGTTGACGAAGAGACTGCGTAAATTATTCCATCCGTTTAAGATTTTAGGTAAGGTCCTTGATGACAGGCTGCGTAAGATCGTTTACTTTGGGTTGGCCCAATTTGTTGTGCGTTAGGGGTTGGAAGCCTGGTGTGCTGCGAGTAGTTTCTATTTGAAGCCTCTGCAGGTAGTCCTGAATGGCTTGCTCAAAGTTTTGCACCGGAAGCCCCTGAGATATCCGACATCGACCCGTTACAAAGAACTGGGCTTATTGAATATGAAAAAACTGTTTACTCTGTTGGCGTGTGTCATGGTCTATAAAACAGGTATTAATTTAGAGCACGTTCCCTGCAGGGCCCATCTAAGGTCGGCTTCGAGGTCAAACCTGCGATTACCTAGGGCTAATACCGAATTCTTTAAACGTACTGCTTATATGAAGGCCCTCAGCTTTTTCTACTTTGGTAATATAAACATTCACAGTTTCTCCTCTTTAAATAAATTTAAATATTTTATTCCTCGTCTGCTCCTTCCTCCATGAACTCTCTATGCCCGTTTATGGACGCCTTTTATGGCTTATCAGGATTTTCAAGCTCATTGCTCTGTTTCGAATTCTTTCCCTTCTATAGCATATATATTTGATAGCGATACATCTATTGATTCTTAATAAAAAGGAAAGAACGATGTAGTGGACTTGAGTATCGAATCAGGCAATTCAAAGGATGTGTCCGTCCACAGATTTTTATTTAATTATGCGAGACCGCGGTTTCGATTTACATCATCATCGGTCGCTCAGCACCTAACTGAACTCAAGAACTGAACTCAACTGAGTTCAGTTAGGTGCTGACGACGACTGAGCGACCGATGATGATGTAAATCGAAACCGCGGTCTCGCATAATTAAATAAAAATCTGTGGACGGACACATCCTTTGAATTGCCTGATTCTATTGATTCTTTCGCTAGTTTATTATTTCATATATTAATATTATTACTGTTATTATTGTTTAACTTGTGTTCGGTTCCCTATTAGTTAAAGATAATATTAGTTAAAGATAATAGAAATACCGCCCCAGGACTAGACCAAATCCACTACCCAATGATCTCCCGTCTACCTCTTAACGCCAAGAAATTACTTCTACACATTTTCAATCAGGCATGGGCAACATGAGAATACCCGGAAAACTGGATAAATCATGTGGTGATCCCGATTTTAAAACCGAACAAAGCTCCGAATGACAGCGATTCCTACAGGCCCATCTCTCTATCATCGTGCGTAGTGAAAACCCTGGAACGAATGATCAAATGTAGATTAGAATGGTATATTGAATCTAAAGGAATTTTACCTATCAGTCAGTATGGGTGTAAAAAAGGAAAATCCATTTATAATTGCCATATCCTCTTAATAACGGACATAGACCTGAGTTTAACCGAAAATAAATCATTACTCGCTGTATTCCTTGACATATCCGGGGCGTACAACCACGTTAACATACAGCTATTGGGCAAAAAGCTGTTCAATATTGGGTTACCCTTAAAATTCATCAATAATATCGATGGCAGAAATGTATTCCTAAGAATCAACAAAGACTACATAGGCCCATGCACATGTAGAATAGGCCTACCCCAAGGAGGTATATTAAGTGTTCCCTTGTACGCTATCTATGCAGCAGATTTGGTTAGATATTGCCCCCCTAATATAAAAATCATACAATATGCGGACGACATATGTATATACACAGCGGATAAAAACATAGCAACATGCGTAAACGCTCTAGATAATGCTATGCAAGAAATTTTCTCGTGGACGCACAAGAACGGTATGACAATTGCAACAAGCAAATCAGCGGTATGCCCATTTACAAGGAAAAGGTGTATTCCACTAGTTAATGTCATTACATTAGGAGGAGCAACACTCCCGGTCAAAACGAATATCCGGTTTTTAGGCTTACAAATAGATCATAAATTAAAATTTAAACACCATATTCAAGAGGTTGTCTGTAGAGCTGATAAATATTTTAACGTGTTGAAAATGATCTGTTACAATAACTGGGGAACAGATCCATCTACCTGCCTTTTGTTTTACCGGTCAACAATTAGAACTTTACTAGACTTTGGATGCATTTTCTACAGCAGAGCTAACGAACCAACGGTAAAATTGCTTGATAAGATACAGTACAAATGCGTAAGGTTATGTATGGGGTACTTGAAGAGTACGCCAATAAACGTCATGCTAGCCGAAGCACACGAACCACCACTTGAACTACGCCGTAAAATGCTCGCAGATAGATATGTTTTAAAAACGCTTTCGCGGTCACCTTCTGTGGCGAAAGAGATGTGCCAATTGTCTACCACAGTTCTAACCCATTCCTACTGGAACAGAAAACCCACTCCTTTAATAATAAACAGTTTCCTTGATACCAGTAAATTTCATCCTGTTATTTCCCGCACTGAAAAACTTCCGGTGTATCAAATGAATAAATACCCCTATTTCAAACAAGTACAAGTAGCTTACATGACCCATTATAAAGATAAACCATCATCACAAGTACTCCTAACTTTCCACGAAGAAATTAAACCTCACATATCAAACAGCCAAGAAATCTATACAGACGGCTCTAACACCGAACATTCGGTAGGAGCTGCCTTTTACGACAAAACGAACAGTATTAAAAGATATTTCAAATTACCAGATAATTTTTCAAGCTTTTCAGCTGAGTGTGTAGCCATTCTCGAAGCACTCCTTTACATAGTCAAATCAGATAAACGGTCCTTTGCAATTTTATCCGATAGCATGAGTGCAGCCCAATGTATTGCAAACTTTAGTAACACTTCGAAATATACATACCTTATAGTGGAAATAATAGGACTCATACGTAACACATCACACTCGAACAAAACAAAGAACTTAAAATAATTTGGCTTAGATCACATTCGCAAATCCCCGGAAACGAAGAAGTCGACCGGTTAGCAAATTTAGGCAGGGCTTCTCATAATTCTCTACAGTATAAAATTCCGTACACCGATATATCCCCCATATTCAAAGACATAATGTACCAAAAATGGCAGTTAGAGTACGAGAAAGTGCAAAAAAGGGGCATTCTATAAAACATTAAATCCTACAATAAAATCGAAACCATGGTTTGATAAATTCCACATTAGTACGAGAAATATCAGAATTATAAATAGACTTCGAGCCAATCACGGCATTTGTAATGCATACCTGAAAAAAATTGGTCAACATCCCAATGGCATGTGTAGCACCTGTGGTGTTACGGATGATCTCGAACACAAAGTGATGGAATGCTCCAAATACAGCGCACTACGCAACATATTTTTAGACTCATTATACAAGAAACGAATATTAAGCGCCCCCTTCAATTACAAACTGATCCTCCAAAACATTGAAAATACAGTGATTTAATCATTTACATAAATAACGCATCAATAGAAGTTTGAATTTTACTTAATTTTCACCTACCTACGATTAATTCTCACTAATTACGAGTAATTAAACTTATTACATATATTTAATTCCTTCGAACAATTATCCGCCTAACTTTGTCATTTAAATTTACATCTAAAAAATACATTTAAATTTACGTATACAAAATACAACCGGCTAATAGCTCTCGTAAGCATAAGCCAAAAAAAAAAAAATAAAATAAAAATAAAAATAAAATAATAAAAAAAAAAATAAAAAAAATAAGTTAGATGGGCTCAGGCGCGGTTGGCGGCTCGGCTCGATACCATAAGTTTCGACTTTTTATCGAGCCGGATTTGTGTATTTGTTCAATGTTATTTCATGTGATAAAATGTTATACCCAAATTAAATAAATTAATAAAATAAACAAATTAGAGTTCCCTGATGAAGTAGGCGACAATGGTTATGTAAGAGCTAAACCCGTGAAAAGGATTTTCTGGGAGAGCCAAATTCATTAAGTTTGTTTTTCCAAGGGCCAAGGCCAGGAATAGACCAGTCAACATAGGCACAAAAATCGGGGTAAATCGCAAACATGCATGTAATTAATTTTTTTTTGCGTGTTGTTAGGACCAATGAGAGCAGTTATTACTCAAGTTTGCAACCCTCAAACTTGTGCTTAACTCGTGGCACTCGAAAAACTAAGAAATTTCTTTTTTTTTTTTTCAAAAATACCAGAAGAAAGCGTTTTTCGATCATGACCACAGTATACATTGTCAAAGCCAACTAAATTTGCTACAATTTAAGCCATGCTGAGCATCCTGGGTCTGTTAGTTCAGGAAATACAGCCAATCAACTAATCTCGCCAAAAAGCGAGATTTTATTGGTAGGGTAATTTTTCAAGACCCGTAGCACTCAAATACACGGTGATTGGTACTTGGTTGGACAAAATGAGAGTGATGATTGTACACCCAAAATGCAACAAAAAATGTCCTATGTCCTAAGGTCAGATTTCCATTCCTAGTTGAGATAATCAATTTGTTGTTTAATTAATAAATTAATTAAACTGATGTTATCCGGACGACGATGGAAGGGCATAGCCCAACACGATTCGAGTTTAGAGAAAAAATTGCTCCCCGGCGGGATTTGAACCCGCAACCTCTGGATTACCAGTCCAGCACGCCGCCAATTGCGCCACGGAGACGCTTTTGGGAGTCGTACTCCAAGGGATAAGCTAAGCCGAACCCCACCCAGGTCCAGGGTCCGTCAAGGTCGTCCGGAAAGAGCCCTCTTTTTTTGTGTGTGAGTAAAGACATTCTTTGAGTAAACTGGGAAAATATCAGGATATTTTTATAAATGTCAGTTTTTGACAACTGTTCGAAGCTAGACTACACTAGCCATGGTGCTCCCAGCGCCTGGCAAATTCCTCTACAACTGTATGAAGTAACTCAGGTTAATACTTCATGCTTATTTTACTCCTGTCCTTCGTAATGTTTTGATAAAAATCCATTGTTATACCAAAAATGAGGCAATTAAGCCCATTTTGAGTGCAACCCGCCGAGAAGATGAGTGGGGGAAGAAAATTGTTGAGCGTCTCAGCCATGAGAATCCTGGCTTGGTTGCTGCTGATGCAAGGTATCACCGCCGCTGCCATACAAAATTGTATTCATTCACAGGATCTGTGGACCCAAGGCCACGGATGCGTCCAGATGCAAGTAATTTGACTGAAATCATGCAGGCTATTTATTCCTACCTGGAAGAGAATAGCGAAGAATGCCAATTTTCGCTTCAGCAGCTGACCAGATTACAGGTGATTTCGTTCCAGACGTGAGATCAGTCAAAGCTCATCTCATGAAACATTTCGGAGAAAGAATTGTAATAACTGAAGTTGGCCGAGGACGAACTCCAGTGGTGTGCTTCAGAGACTTGGGTCAGGACATTTTATACCAACTCTGGTACGAGGCAAGAAAAAGTAATATCAAAAAGGAGGGGCTGCGAGTTGTGGAAGCTGCAGCGCTGATTTGTTTGGAAGATATACGAGCTGAAGCCATGAACTTGACCCAGTATCCACCATCGGTTTCTTTTCTGGAAGATATTGAATCACCAGTTCCTGAAACGGTGCAAAGATTTTTTGAAACCATAATAATGAAATAAAAACGCTCCAATTTGGATAGATGGGGGAAAAAAATGCTTGACTTTGTGTCACGCGCTCATGTCTGCTGTAAGGCCACGATCCTTCATACCTCCAATACTGACAAGCAACGGTGCGTACTGCATATCTTTATAGAAAATTTGGTTCCAAACACCTGGTGAACCTCTGAGCATCTGTTGGTTTTTCATGCAGCTACAGTGAGGCAATGTGCCTCGAAAGTTCAGCAATCGCATGTGCAGAAGCTTTTCCAAAAATTGAAATAGGTCCGTTTATTCAGTTCGCCATGGGCAACGCAGACGTTAACGTAAACACCCTTGACGGTGAAAATACTTTTGATGAAATGGGAGGAATCTTGTGCATCACACCGCACTATGCTGTATGGCCCGACTAAGAAATCCCTCGTCTGAAAAATTAAATGCCCGCTGACACAGTCAGCTCTTTTGGGACTGTCCCATTAATACCATGCAAAGTTGGAAAAAATTCTGGCTTGTCAAGAATAACAATTACTGATTCACCTGCCCATCAAGTCAGTGAGATACTCCCTTCAGCTCCGGATATCTTATGGTTGTATGGTAAATGGACTAAAACCCCTGATGTGCCCGGTTGGAATGGCTTCATGGAGCTACAGACAGCTGATATGGACTTCCAGATTTCAAAATTGGTGCACCTATCGGTCACCACGCGCGCGCCATCTACAGACTACGACACCACACTGACTTCCTTTATAGTAGAAAAACATCAGCACATTCTCAGAAAACTTGCTGTTTTACATTTGACCAGCCTCCCTTTCTTAAAGCTCGAGATATTGTAGCCAGCGGTCATCACCCAGAATTGAAAAATACTGTGGAGAGGCTCGGCGGATTCCATCTCCTCATTTCTTTTCTTGGGTGTATTGGAAGTATCATGGCGGGAAGTGGCCTAAAAGAACTATTCACAACGATCTACGTCGAAAACAGCGTAGATAAAATGCTTCATGGCCATGCGTATTCCAGGGCTGTAAGGGCTCACACACTGGCCAACCTTGCATTAGGTGAAATGATAACGAATAAGATCGACCTTACTATTGCTGAACGTGCTGAATTGGACCAGCTTGCTGTGTGGGAACGAGATGTAATTCTTGGCAGCGAGAATGAATCATTTCAACTTGTGAGTGCCAAGTTCAGGACCTCTTTGAAAAAAATGGAACATAATGGGCCCACATCCAAGGTTTGGTGCTTTTCATCCAAGCAGAGCGGATGGGAGACTGGCAGCTCCACCTAGACTGCGTCAGCAAGATACTCCCATTCTTTCATGCAGCAGGGCACTTCTTCTGTGCAAAAACTTCCCGACTGTACCTTCGAGACATGCTTGAGTAGGAGAAGCACATGGAAAAAACAATAACATGCATATTTGCGATGTTTGATGTTTATCTTGGTTGCGTTGCAAAACTCGGGGCTCGTGTCTAAACGCTGAAGTGTATAATTAAGTGCTTACTGGAGTTTTGCACCGGTGATTTGTGAGTTTTCATCTCCCCCCCCCCCCGTTATCATAGTCGGAAGGTTAGTAATTTCCTACATTCATATTTTGTTTTTAGGCTTTTAGCTTATCATTGCAATAAGCCAAAATCATAAACATAAAATATTAATCAAGTAATGTATGGCTTAAAAACTAATAATATTCCTTTCCTTCATTTTTTTGTCAACCATCGTTTAAATTTTATGGTAACTTTGAAAAAAATAGGGCAGAAAGGTTTCATCGCGATGAAAATGGCTATCGAAACACCTCGGAATATGTTTTGTTCGATTATTAAACACTTACTCGGCGCTGAGCTACATTGACAGTTTTGCAACTGCAAAAGACTAAGTGCTCATTAAGCGCTGAACAAGTCTGAAGTTTTGCAATGCGGCCATTGACTGGCCTAGAAATTGATTTTTGAACGCCAAATTTACGAAATTTGATTTTCTAACGAGTCGCATATCCACGAAATTGGTGTCTTGGTGGGGTTAACCCTAAAAATCAATCCTTGATGACTTGATTTTTGATAACCTTAGTTTGAAGAGCTAAAACATGCAAAAATTTTGGCTTCTCTGACTAAACCTCGCGAAATTGGTTTTCTGAAGAACGCAATCGATTTTTTCGACTACTTGGTGAGACCTGCGAATTATTTATTGGTTTTTTGGTGAGCCAAACCGGCAATTTTGTGGTCGAAGGAGCCAAACTCGCAAAATTGGGCTTTGGAAGATTCAATCACATGACATTGTATTTTTAAAGAACTAGACACGCAAATAGAAGGACGTCGGTTTTTAGGACGCGCAAAAATCGCAAAATTTGTTTATCTGAGAGCCAAACTCTTGCTAATTTCGGTCCACGAAATTGGTTGTTTGGACGAGAAAACCTCCGACCCGGTGCGATGTTCACTCCTCGAAGTTTCTGCTTTTTATAGAGCCACCGACAACGCAAAATTTGGTTTTCAAAGCGCCTAAATCACAAAATTTCGGTTTTTCAAAGTGTCAAAAACAGCAAAATTTGTTTTTGAAATGAACCAAACCCGTGATATTAGTTTTAATTTTTTTGGCATTGTATAAAACAAGTTGGGCTTTGAGAGAATCAAACCCACGAAATTTGGTACTTGAAAGATACATACCTACTCATGAAATCTGACTTTTATCAGACCTAAAACCGCAAATTTTGTTTTTTAAATGATATTCAATTTCAAATTCAATTCACTTACGGTGGATTTCACCACCGAGAGTTAAAGTTTGAGTTACGTTAACTCAGAATTAACGAAAAAATGCGTAATAATTTATGTAAACAATGTTAGAGTTTTGTGACTTTAACCTAACTCCCGGTGGTGAAATTCCCCATAAACTGACCATGTCGTCTATATTTTATTTTCTTATTGACTGGACTTAAGGTCTATCCATACACATCACACGAACGACAAGTAAAGTATTATTATCCTTTGGGAATTTAAGGGGCTCGTTCACGTGTCACGTCGCTGTCTCGTGCCGGATAGGTTGTGAACGAGCCCCTTCAATTCCCATAGGAGAATAATACTTTACTGGCAGGACGTGTCACGGACGGGGCACGTGCCGTTCGCGTCATTGATCTGTGTGGGTAGGCCTTTATTGGCACAAAGTTATTAACTATAATTCCGGTGACCATATTTGCTGAGGCAAAAAGTATTATCCCCCTCCTCTTTCTGTAGTCAGGCTAACAGTAAGTGTAAAACCCCGTACACTCTTGCGGTTGCGAGCGAATTTAGGTTGAATCTCTGGTATTGTGAAGGTATTAAGAGGGCCAACCTTGCAGAATTTTGTATTTGGAAGAAGGCAGACCCACGAAATTGGCTTTTTCAGTGGGCCGAGCTTTTAAAATGGGTTTTAATGGAGGTTCAACCACACGATATTCATTTCTATTTAGCTAATACCACGAAATTTCATTTTTGAACTACCCAGACCTAACAAATTGGATTTTTTAGCCAGTTAGCCCTGAGAAATTATACATACCTATGTAGTCTGGCCTTCCTAATTCGTCTCTAAAATTAGCTTAAGCCTTTTTTCTACGGCGCGTGGCTTAACTAATCTCGTTCCAAGTTTGACAAACCGCGTCGTCTGTGGTGGTCTGTTCATACTTGCCTTGGCTTGTTAAACATCGACCGTGGGTCATTTCCATGGCGTGGAAACTGGAAAGGCTTGTGGCTTGGCGAACGGTGGACGCTTAATTTAGTTTTACTTGGATTCGCTTTCATGGGGCCGAATATGGTTATTCCGGTCTTTATCGACCATCGTGGGTCCTAGAATGCCAGAGCTCCCTTATAAAGGTCCAAAAACTCCACCATGATTTCACCACCACCACTGTGACCGTTTCACAATTCAATCACCTCATATAATTTTTCATCGGCAACACGGACTTCGAAACTCACACACAATACGATCGACAGCACTTGCCACCATCAAAACAAACGAGAATGGAAACCGCACGTCGTGGGAACACTAGGTAGTAATCTGTCAAGCCACAGGCCTGTGGTGTGGCACATCTCTAGAACGGGTGAGCCAGCACGAGGCTGCTGGAGCTCGCTCGCGCCCCATCACGAAATTCCGTGTTCCGACGGCACGAGGTTTGTAAAACTTTGGACTAGGCTCGACAAGCCCTAAGCGCATCGTGGAAACAACACACTGCGAATTTTGTTTTTCAAGGTGTGAAACCTGCTGTCTTTTTTAGGGAGGGGGGCGGGTGTAAGATCTGCGAAATTAGGGTTTTGAAAGAGCCAAAACGGTGTAATAGACTATCTTTCTTTCTTTTTTCTAACGAAACAAAGGCGTTTGTAATCGAATTAGCCAAAACCTTGAAATTGGACTGTAATTTCAAAATTTAGAATCCGAATAAACTCAACCCGTGGAATCGAAGTTTTGATGGCCCCAAGTCAGGTGTGGATCGGTGGGGGGGGGGAGGAAGCACTTGACGCACGCCCCTCCCCTCCCTGCGAACAAAAAGCAGTTGGGTGGTCTTATTACTTGTGCTTGAAAATCCGTCTTGCTTTTCAGATTACCCGTGTCGAGAAAGCCATGAATACGCCCAGGGCCTTATAGAGGCAAGTGGGTGGAATTCAGGGCAATTTTTAAAAGTGTTTTTATTCGGCCCGGACGTGTTTCACGAGTCCCTCAGACAATGCTAAATTGTCAAATATAGCCGGTCACGACCAAAACAAGCTTGAGGGGCACGTCAGCACCTCTCAAAATTGCCGAAAATTGAACGTTTGCCTTTACAGTTGTGTGTAAAAGTTTCCGTTAATCGGTGGCTAAAGTGAATGAAAACTGCGAATTCGCGTTGTTTCGATGCAACGTCTTGACCAAAATTGAAAAAAATCGCTTGTTAACTATAATGTGCTGTTCTTTGTGGCAAGTCTGTGGCTAAAATTGAGACTAATTTTTCGATCATGCAGGAGATTTGAGAAAATGAACTCATTCCTGGCTGATATTGAGAAAAACGCCAGTTCGCGGTTTCTCGATGCAACTTATCGGCCAAAATTGAGGAAAAGTGCTCCCTTGGGAAAAAGCGCTCATTCACGGCTACACACACCAATCATTTCATTGCGAAACACACCAATTTGTGGACTTGCGGTGCAACATCCTACGTTGGATGAAAATTAAGAAAATACGCTAACAAATGGTTTAAGGAGACCTTTTCATGGCTAAAACTGAGAACAATGGGAACAGTGGGTCGAAGAGGCTGGAAAAGGGGAGAAAGGAGATAGGGCCAAACCCAGGAAGTGTTGTTTTTGAAAGGAGCGAAATCGCGAACTTGCTCCTTGAAATGAGCCAACACCCTAGCAGTTTCAATTTTGAGCGTATGAAATCCGTAAGGTCTTTTTTCAAGTTCGGAATTTTGATTGATCGGTGCATGAAATTGAGAAAATCGGCCAGTTTTTTTAAAATTTTAGAATTTAGAATTCTAGCAACTTTTGGCCTGTTCTGAGTGGGGCTGTTCACGTTTTAAATCGAACAAACCTACAAGTTGAGCTATATTTCGCTGCTAAAATTCCCTAAATCTTAGTTTTGGCTGTTCAGCGAAACGAAATCGAGAGAAACCGCGAGTCGGGTTATCACCATTCTGCGGATCGAATTCCAAAGTCAGGGGTTTGCCAGCTCGAGTGACGTAATTGAGAAAAACGGTGAGTTTGGTATTTTGCGGCAGAAATTCCAAAAGAATTGGCAAGTTCTTCTTGGAAAATTGGCTGATAAAATTGTAGAAAACCTTTTTTGTGTGAATAAGGCTCTTCTGCGGTTAAAAGTCATAGTTAATCAGTGAGTTTGGCATTTTCTCGGCTAAAAATCCCCCCAAAATCTCAATTTTGGCCGTTCCGCGCAAGAAAATGAGAAAACCCGCGTTTTGCGCATCTTTTCGGAAACGATAGTGAAAACCAGCGAGTTCGGCTGTTATGCGGTTAACAGAAAGGGAAGAACCGTGAGAATCGCCATTTTGTGGCTGAAATCTCAAATACTCGCGATTCTGGTCTGGCTTTTTCGCGGGTAAAACCTAGAAATCCGACTTCTTTCGTGGTTATAAGCACAGACCGCTCCACTTCGGGCTCTTCCCATGCTCGCGGTTTGCTCGGGAGAAGAAAACAATTCATGAGCGTGCTCCGAGTCGTCTGAGAGCCCTCTCACGAGGTGACTTCTCTCTGGCTTCACTGGACCGTGAAGTGGGTTTACTTGACGAAGCTGCTTTGACAACATCAATATGCTTCTGTTTCTCCAGTTCTCCAGGTTGGGGTTGATTGAAGTGGCACTTTTTTGAGTTGCCGAACTGATAAGAACCTTGTCTATCAATCGTTTAGTCTCACTTGCTACGGTCAACATCTTAGTAGTATACTTTTTAAGGTCCTTTCAGGTTCACATAGGTCCATAAAGGATCGTTTTGGTCAAGCCCTGCCACATTTGTCAATTGAGCAGCAGCGTCCAACAAGATCACTTCTGCTCATATTGAAAGGGGCTTAGGTACGGGGGGGGTATGGGGGATAGACCCCCTCCAGAGCCACATGTATACGAACGAAGGAGCACTAGTACCATAACCAAGAGCCCCATAAAATCTCCATGAGCGTTTCACGTTGAAGTTAGGTTAAGCAGTTTTCTGAACTTAAAGCAGCCCCAAAAGGTCCGAGTACATCCAGCTTTTTTCTTGGACTTCAGACCCAACGCAGTAGAGTACCGAGGTACGGTGGGGGGGGGGGGTCGCCCCGGACCCTCTGTCAGACAAAAATTGGTAATATTCGTGGCCATAGTTGCTAAAAAGCGCTGTTTCGTGGCCTCGCGATGCAACTTCCAGACTAAAATTAAGAAAAAAATCGCTGATTCGAGGTACGTGGAGGCCATTCTACAAATAAATTGTGGAAATCAACGCAAAAGTGTTGTATTTCGGCAAACCCCGCGGTTAAAGTTGAGAAAACACGCGAAAAACAAAATTCATTAATAATTTAAATTCGCACCTTCTGAAGGCATTTTTGTGGCTAAAATTCTGAAAAATTGCAAATTCATGCATGGCTATAGTACAATGTTAAAAAAATACGCTAATTCACGGCTAGAATTGAAAAGAAGCAATAATCTATGCCTATAAAAGTTATATAAAATTGCTAATGTGGTGGTAAAATGTGAAAAACCGCTGATTTGCCGGTAATATTTAGAAAATAAAAAATCAGCCAGGGCCCTATTGCACAATGTTTTATTAGCTAATAATATAAGTATTAATATAAGTTATATTATAAGTTATAATATAAGTAAGTAATAATATAAGTTATATTATTAGCTAATAAAACATTGTGCAATAGGGCCCTGGTCAAAATTAAGAGAAAAGTCCTAAAAATTGAGAAAATTGCTAATTCGCGGCTAAAAATGGAAAAAATCGCCAATTTACAACTAAAATTGCGCCAGACGCCAATTCGTGACTGAAATTGAGAAAATTCGCTAATTCACAGGTTTGAAACGCTACGACGCGTCGCCGCTACAATTTTAAAAAAGCGCTAATTCGCGGTTGAAATTGAAAAAAATTTTTATTTGCACCAAAAACATTCTGAAGGCAACTTTTCAGGCTGAAATTGAAAAAAAGCGCCAATTTGTGCCAATAGGTGAATAAATTTGCGAGTAAACTGAGAAAAATCGCTCATGCATTGCGTATGGTGAGCCAAAAAAATCCTAATTCGTGAAAAGGCCCCCTATTTTGCGGCTAATATTGAGGAAAACACTTAAGAAAAACGTTAATTTCCAGCTGAAACTGAGAAAAGTGCTAATCCCCTGGTGAAAAAAAATCGGTAATATGCAGCTAAAATTGAGTAAAACGCCAAAACTCGTGGATAATTAAGAAACATCGCTCCATGGGATGAAAACGATACTTTGCTGCTGATGTTGATAAAATGCGCCAATTCATGGCTATAGGAGGTGGTGGGGCAAAACCGCTAATCTGCGGCTGAAATTGAAAAGAACGATACACTCGGCCAAAAAAGCGCCAATTTGCGGGTAGAGTCCAAAAATCGCCCTTAACTGAGAGATTGAGGCTATGATGAGGCCAGCAAGATGTCCAGATTCAAGAGTGTGCCGGCTGGGTGGAATGATGACTAAAATTTGAAATTACCCTCCCCCCTCACCCTTACGAGATTTCAATCTGACCCCCCCCCCAGGGCAAATTCCTACCTACGCCACTGCATATTGATGACTATAGGTAGCCAAAAAACTATTGCCATTTTCCTGAGTAAAACGCCACCATTAAAAAAAAAAAAAAACACATTTAAAATTTAAAAAAGGAAATCATTCAAGTTTAATGCAATCTTCAATTCCGATAATACGATTTAGAGTGTTCCTTTCTTAACAAGAAGGAATTTCCGAAAGAGCCACCTCACCCTACTCTCGAGCCCTTAATCTTTTATAAGCACCCCGAATTGGATACCCGTGGCTCGGTATGAATTCCTCTCAGGCTTTTATTACTCCCAGCATTTCAGCTGGGTACATTCATAATCCGTTGGATCAAGTTCAAACCCTTGGACCATAATTTTTCGAACTCATGCATGGCAAAACTGACGAAAAGACGAGAGAGTGGTGAGGACATCAGTTGCTTATTTATTCGTAATAAATATAATATGCAAGTTTTACCGTAAAGTGCTTCTATTTATTTTTCATGACTCACTCGGATGGACAATTTTTTCCCATTTAGCTGAACCCCTCGTGAATTCGTTCTTCTGGAAAACTGATTTTATGTTAAAGCCTTTTACCCGTCCAACAAATATAAACGAAGCACCAAGTATACGTGAAAAGGGGCTAGGAAAAGGAATATTTGTGTTGCACGTATAAATAGTTATTTTATATGTTGAATGATGAACGCGAAAGGATATGAAATGCGCATGCAGTGGAAGATCTTCCACGAACCATTCCATTTTCCACCTCTTTGCTTTTTCCTCCGAGCGCGATAATGACGAAGACGTTAACGGTAATCTACCGGCTGCAATGTATTTTCCTAGAATTTATATAAACTGGTAATGTGCCAAAATAATGACTTAACAGGAAGGCCATGCATCACATCTACGCTAAAATACTTTGCGACTTCAGGTTAACCAGGCGGAAGTCGAGTGGAGAACAGAGATAATATTTTTAGCATTTTAGTGGAACATTTCATAACGAAAATATAATCCGCTGGGTGAAAGGAGGGCTCTTCTCGCTTCCAGTTACAAGTGCCTCATTTCAAAGTCTAATTAAATAATTTTAGACTTGGTAGTGTACTTCTGTGTAAAGAGAAACAAAAAGGGAGAAGGGGAATATGAGAGAGAGGAATACCAAAAATTTAAATCAGACGAGGCGAATTATAAGGAAATGTGCTAGCGCACATGATTGTGTT
The DNA here is from genome assembly GCA_038030265.1 of Corythucha ciliata. Taxonomy (NCBI): domain Eukaryota; kingdom Metazoa; phylum Arthropoda; class Insecta; order Hemiptera; family Tingidae; genus Corythucha; species Corythucha ciliata. The sequence continues at coordinate 18,231,988 of CM075943.1, forward strand.
AGCAGTCTACTTTCATTATTATTAACAAAAAATTTAAGATATGGAAAAGTATTTTATGCACTTCAAGCGTGCGAAGGATTTCATTCGTACCCGGACAATACGCCAAAGCACCCACAAACGTGAGCGCCATGCAGGAACCCTCCCTCTTGTTGACCGTGGGCAGCCCACCAAAAATCCAACTGAGTGTCTGCTAGCGCCCCCCTCCCACGTCCCACACCATTTCTACGTGGCCAATAACCAAAGTTTTGTCATGTTGCCGGAACGAATTAGCGCTTTTTCTTAAGTTTAGCCGTGAAAGGGCTCCCATTATGGAACCGCTAATTAGCGTTTCTTCTCTATTTTGGCTCGGAAGTTGAAGAAAGAAACCACGAATTTTCTAAATATTAGCTTTGGATTAAACAATTTGTATATCCTCGATGTTGTAACGGATGGAACCCAGGCCCGCAACCCAGTGGCTGTGATACGGCTTACTCGACTTCGTGTGAGCGTTTCCCCCCGGCAGTGTGCGTTCAGCAAACCGCGCACCTTCCAAAACGCCCGCGTAGTACGCGTGAGCATAGTGAAGAGCACTGCTGGATTAGGGTGCGGTGGGGCGCGGTGTATGAGACCGAAAGGAGGCTTTGCCGGCTGCCAGGTTCGAAGCCCGGCACCTACCAACTATTATTATTATAACAACAGATTTTTATCAGTTTTAGTCGGAAACTTTATCTGAGAATAGAGCACGCGCATCTCGGTAGGTTACTCTGAAAGGGACCAAAGTTGACAAAACAAGGAAAAACGCTCCATTTTTTGCCACTTCGAGTCGAAAGGCGCTGCAGACGCATTCAGCGGTGGGTCTGGGGCATTTTGGTTGTTACCAGCTACATTCAGACCTTCCGAGAGAGGTCCTTTATCCTCGGGCCCGACCTTTCTTGGGGGGCTGGATTTCAGAAAAGGAAGAATGGGTAAAACCAAGGAAAGCTTTGAGGTTAAGTTTTCTGCAGTTAGGGTTCAACTGTGGTTGGAGTTTTTATGATTGGAGCTTCACTGTGGTTGGAGCATTACTGTGGTTTTGAGCATTACTGTGGTTTGGAGCATTACTGTGGTTTGGAGCTTTGCTGTGGTTGGGACTTTACTGTAGTTGGAGGTTTTAACTGTGGTTATTACTATGGTCTGGTTCGATCTTTGCTGTGGTTGGACCTTCACTGAGGTTAGACCTTTGGAGTGGTTGGACATTTGCTATGGTTGTGCTTAAAATTGTGCTCAGTTGTGTACTTGCCCCAAGAACAAGACGTTAGTGCGCCATCTTATAATTTTAGCCGCGTAAGGATCTGCAGAAACTGCAGGATCAACCCGGGGCGGCGGTCCGCCCTTCTTGCCGCTCGCTCGGATTTCTAGTATTAATTTGACATATTATTTATTTATTTATTCATTTATTTATTTTCTTCCAGCAAATTGATCATACATTACTTTTAGACATTACAAAATTTTGGACTCACGCTGATAAGCTTTGGTTGTACTTATTCCGTGTATCAGTAATTAAATTTCAGTGTTTCATGAACAACATTCTATTCCAATTCACTGAAAAACATCATTGAATAACATTAACCCTTCCTAATTTAGTGATTTATTCAAAAGCACCCCTCCCCCCTTGTGTCCGTTCACACATTTTGCAAATAATAAAGTTTTAGAGTCAATTTATAGTCCATCCGGAGGTACAAGAAGCCTTGCCTTTGAACATAAAAAGGGCAATTTTTTTTTGGAGTTCAAGAGTCGTTTTTTTTTCACTCCCCACGTATTAAGAAAGACGTTCTGGTCTATAAAAGTACTGTATGAGTCTGAGTTGTGTTGCCCTAAGTATTGTGTGACCCTAATTTGCTGTGACTGAACGAAATAATAATAATTTTAGTAGTTTTCGGAGTTTTCCTTTGTGAAATATTTATTTGTTTAACAGCCCTGTCAGTCACACCCCGAGACCCTTTCCCACCGGCTAAAATTACGTCGATCAAACCTTTGCTTCTTGTTTTGTTTCAGCACTGCTTCGCCATTTCATACAGACGGGAAAATCTAAGGCAGTACGAACTGAGAGCGAGCACCGAGAGCGAGTGTAAAGCGTGGATCGAAGCAATTCGGGAAGCCAGGTAAAAGTTTTCGTTTAGATTGATGTTTTCCTCTTCAGGGAGTAAATAAGATCAAATTTCATTTTAGTAGCTTTTTTTTATGGCGAAGGATCGTGATTTTTATTGTCTTCTTTGGACGCTCACATACTCGACCCTATACCCTATTGGGTTTCATAGGGAACAACTCCGATAAAAAAAAAAGTCCCCGAAACTTTTTTCAAGACTTCGCGTCGGGTATTACAAAAGAGAAAAAGGATTTTCTTTTAATAAAGAAACGCCTGTTGGTATGAAGTTTATTGCATCGTCTTTCAAAAAAAAAAAAAAAAAAAAAAAAAAAAAGAGGAAACAAGTTTTCTAAGAATTACATTATATCCTCTAGTCCCCAACCTCGCAGTTTATTCGAAATATACACGAGAGATTTTATTACAACGGAATTCCTTTCCAGAACGTTTCTTTTTGGAGGCAAGCACGTGTTCTCTCTCTCACTCACCCTCTCTCGCTCTCTCACACACACACACACCCACACCTACTTCATAGCCTCGTCACCTTAAATTGCATTAAAGCGACCGAGAGTTCAACGCAAAGCCAAGAGTGTCAAGGGGTTGTTTGTTTTCATTTGTCTGGAAGTGACAGGAAGTGTCCCCTCGAGGTAACGACTGCTCTCATCCCCCCGCCCCTAACATACCAGCGCCGAAAACTCTAAGTCAGTGTCTTGTGTGCCTTTTTGTTTGTAGAACCAAGGGTTAACTTTAATATTCAAGATAATAAATACATAAGAAACATTCGCTGTTAAGATGAGAAAACACTGTGTTATCAAGTTTCTACAAATCGTCATATTTCATGAACACAAAATTAATTATAATCGTCAAAAAATGGGGCTTGATCGATGTCATAACCACAATAATAATAACAATATAATTATGTTCTCAAAAAAGACTAATTACGTAACTTTACGCCGAGGCCTTCTCTCAAGTCTCTTGAGGGAGGAATGCCTCCCTGGGGAAATAATGATCGAAGTTACCAAACTTTAAGCAATTTAGAAATCTCTCTGCAAATTTTCCTTATTAAAGCCAGCCAACTCCACTTGTGAAAGTCGCCTTAAGTGAAAAATTTTGTTGAAATATTACCCGGCAGTACAGTGAATTACACGCCCCCCCCCCTTCGCAAGACGGCTCGACATAGCTGTATAGAAAGCGAGCGCGGATTGTGTCATTAATTTACATTACGCTGTCACAGAAGTCAAATTAATTGATGAGTTCTTGAATGTCTTGGGTAAGGGCGACATGAAATTATTAAAGTATTTATTATTCGAAGCTGTGTTATCGCGGAGATACGGCTCACGTTTACATTACATTTCCCGTGTAAATCAGTGCCCCCCCCCCCACACGTTTCACCGGAAACGTAGGCTCTCGTTATTTTATTCATTTACTTATTGTTTTAGTTGAACAAATACGGCGAAAAAGTTAATTCAACAGAGGTGGAAAGGGTAAAATTGTCGAACGGGCTTGAGCAAAAGCAGTTAACAACGCCCAACTTGTAAGCAATAACGTTGGATTGTATATTTTTCTATACAAAATCAATGGTGAATGCATTAAATAAAACCGAAATTAAGGACTGAGTATACAGACAACGGCCGTTTAAGCGTTGTAACAGGTTTGAAAGATTGTGAGCACATTTAGGGCTAAAATTCAGGTCGATACTTGGAGCTACGACTCAGTTAGTGACAATAAATTTGGAGACAATTTATCCAAATTTTGCTCAGACGGGAATCCAACTAGCGGTAAACTTTATGTTATTTTTTTGTACTAAGCGTATTTTCATGATAAATTAGTGATTTTCCCCAATTTTTAGTCGCGAATAATTTCTCGATTCTAGCCGCAATTTTACCGCTTTTCCCCCCAATTTCAGCCGTGAATATTAGCGGATTTTCTCAAATTGATTCGCGATTTATCGCTTTTCTCCGTTTCAGCAGTGAAAGATCCCATCTTGTTCCGAATGAATGAACAGCGAATGAATTCTTTATCTAGGTATTTTTACATTTTAGACAAAAATGAGTGGTTTATCTCAGCTTTGGCCGTGAGTCAACTTTTTTCTCCAATTTTGGCGTTTCTCGTCACTTCTTGGCCGCGCGGATTGGCGTTTTATCTTCATTTTAGCCGCGTTTCCTCCATTCTAGCGATTTTTTTTTTTTTTTTTTGCCGTGAATTAGAGCTTCTTTCTTAGTTTGAGCCGCGAATTATTTTCCCAATTTTAGCGGCAGGTTATCACGCCACAGCTGGAAGATGGCAGCTGGGAGTTATCGCATTTTCTCAAATTGATCCGAGAATTAGTGACTTTCTGCAATTTATAGTAGCGAATGACTGTTTTACTTCAATTTTTCAGCGTATTTTCTCCATTTTTCAAATTCAGCATAATATTTTCTTAATTCTAGCAGTGAATTTTCGATTTTTTCATTAGCGTTTTTTTTTTTTTTTCAATTTCAGTGCCGTTGTTGCCTCGAGTAATCATGAACTAAGCGTTTTAAAAATAACAGTTATAGGCTTGCTGAGCGACGGGCTGCAGCTTTTTTTTCAATTTCATTGAAGCGAATTAGCGATTTTTCCCAATTATCGCCGCATATTAGTATTTTTCACCATGTTTAGCCACGAATTAGTGTTGTTGTTTTTTTTTCGTTTTTTGCCGTGAGTCAGCGCTTTTTCACTGTTTCAGACGCGAATATTAGCGATTTTCCCCAACGTTTTTCTCAATTTGAGACGTTCGTTAGCGATTTTATCAATTAGCGCTAGAATTAGCGCTTTTTCTCCTTTTTTGCATCAAATAAGTGCTTTTTCCGATCTATTAGCCACGCACTAGCCCAAAAGTGGCACATTAGTGAGCCTCCTCAATTTTAGCCCCCTGTAAGTGCCTACTGGCCTACTGCAACTAGAGATTGGCGTATTGTCTCCATTTTAGCCGCGAAAAATGCCTCATTCGTAATCATTCACGCCTTTTGGAGGCAAATTTGCTGCTGAAATGAAAAAAAAATGCGCTAATACCCAGTTTCCTTATTAGGCGGCTAAAATTGACAAGGCGCACTTATGTACGGTTAGTTCGCAGTTTGTCGATGCACAACTTTCAGACCAAAATTAAGAAATATCACTGATTCGCGGCGTATAAACGCCATTTTCTTTCAAAATGTAGAAAAAAGGCTAATGGGCTGATCTTGCGCCAAGTCTGCGGCTGAAATTGAGGAAAAGCAATAAAATGGTTAAAAACCGAAAAATTGGGCTCAAATTTAGAAAAGCGCTAAAATTTTGGGTGAAATTTGATATAAATTCCTAATGCAAGGCTAAAATTGAGAAAAATCGCTAAATCGCGGCTGAAATAGATTCAGAAAGGAAAAAGGCCACGTTAAGGAGAAAATTGAAAAAAAGCGCTATTTTGCGGATAAAATTGACAATAAACCGCAGATTCGAATTTGACCTGTATATTGAGGGTAATTTACGGGTGAAATTAAGGAGAAAACCCCGCTATAACGTACTATTTTTAGGCCAAGCCCACGGCTAAAATAGAGAAAAAACGCTAATTCTTTGTTAAAGGTGAATAAATAGCGTCTAAAATTGAGTAAAACGAGTGATTCGCAGATAAAATTCGGAAAAACTCCAATTCGTGTCTGAAATGAGGGGAAAATGCTATTTAACCACTGAATTAGAAAAAACTCTAATTGGAGGCTAAATATGAGATAAATAGATGATTATCACGGCTTAAATTGAGAAAATGTGCTGGGTTAAATTGGGAAAAGTCGCTAATTCGCGATTAAAATCAAGAAAAACCCTAATTCGCGGTTAAAATAATAACAAATCGCTGTGGTTGAAGAAAATCTCTAACTCGGTGCTAAATTGAGAAAAATCGCTAATTTGCGGATAAACTGTAGAAAAATTGCTAATCACGGCTCAAATTTAGCTAACCCCAGTCCGCGTTTTCATGAGGTAACTTCGTGGCTGAAGTGGAGAAAAAGCCTTAATTCCTAGCTAAACGAGAAAAAATAGCTATTTTGTGGGTAAAATTATTAAAAACGGGCTGAGTCGCAGGGTAAAAATGAGAAAGAGCGCTAATCCGTGGCAGAAATTGAGAAAAACTCCAATTCGTGGCTAAAATAAGGAAAAAATAGCCGTCTAGCCGCAAATTAGGTAAAACTCCAATTGGTAGTTAAAATTGAAATAAATCGAGAATTATCATGGCTCAAATTGAGAAAATGTGCTAGAACGCGGATAAAATTGAGAAAAATCACTAATTCGCGGCTAATATTGAGAAAAATTGCCAATTGACTGATAAAGTTGGGAAAAAATGCCAATTCACGGATAAATGGTGGAAAAGGGTATTTGAAGTAACTTCGATGCTGGAATAGCGAAAAAGCCCTAATTAATGTCTTAAAGTAAAAAATAGCTATTTTGAGGCTAAAATTATTGAAATCAGCTTAATATCCCAGTGTGAAAATGAGAAGTTAATTTGTGGCAGGAATTGAGAGAATCTCCAATTCGTGGCTGAAAATGTGAATTCGCCGCTAAATTCAGGCGAACAACCCTAATTGGTGACTAAAATAGAGAAACATCGATAATTCGGGACTTAAATTGAGAAAAATTGCCAATTCTTAGATGAATTGGAGGAAAAGCGCTAAATGGAGTAAAGTGAATAAGAGAAAGCGCCAATTCGTGGCTTCTGAAGGCAACTCAATTTCATGACTAAAATTGAGAAGAAGCGCTAATTCACTGCTAAAATGAAGAGAACGGGCTAATTCGCGGTATACACTTGAGATAAAACTTTAATTTGCGGCTAGAATTGAGTAGAAAGGTTAATTCGCTGCTAAAAAAGAGAGACACGTTAGTTCGTGGCTTAAATTCTGATAAACTGCTAATTCATGTGGATAAGATCTAAAAAATAGCACTTAAGTGGCTTAGATTAAGAAAAATTCACTATAGTACATAATGATACGTAAAAATCGTATTTCTTGTTAGTGTAGAGATTTATGGGCCTCTTAAAGATTTTCGCCCCGGGCCCCCATAGATGTGGGTCCCCCCCTGTCTTGGCATTATCGTGTTTTCATAATTTCAGACGCAGACTTTCTCTTAGAACAACACATGGATCTCGATATAGGCTACTCTTCACTGGAGTAGAGAAAAATCGTCAAAACCGAACGACAAGGCAAAACGCTACATTTTCGGCGCTGACGACTCCTTTATATTCGAGCCAGTTTTGACTGGACCGGAAAAAAATTGCACTAAAAATTGCTCACTTGAGCAAAAATAGCCAAAAGTCCAATAAAACTGGGCGTGGATACGTGGTTTCACAACACGGGGCATATACAACGTACGATGCCGCCATGTGAGATATTTTATTAATAGCTCAAAGGGCCATACAAAATATGTAAACGTATAAGATAAATAAGGGGAACGGGGAACTTAAGAAGAAAGTTAAAGCTTTGCGTTCAATGATAAATAGAGGCCAACCTTTCAAGTTCCGAGCTTAAGTTAGTTTGAACAAGGGGCGATACTTTCAGTAGCGTGAGAGACAAGGCCCCCAACCCCTCCCAGAAACCCCTCGCTCATTCATTAACGGGGTGGTATATCGGAATTCACGTGAAAGACGCAGGAAAAAATCCTCTTATTGTTAGATTATACATTTTTTCTTTCCTTTTTCCTTTGTTCAGCCAGCAGGAGAAGCCCCGGCGATGCGTTTACTTATTTCCAAGGAGTTTTCAAAGTTCACTGTACTTTCGCTTTACTTTTGTACTGGAACTTTACCATTTATTCATCTCTTCAATATTTTCTATATCGGATGGCTACTGCCTTCTTATGGAATTTAAAATTCACCAAGAGAGTGAAATAAAGGAAATAAAGCACACGCTTGCCAAAGAGAAACCGGGGTTTAAATTATTGGTTGCATTCCTATATTCAAAGTAATAAATCACTATTTGTTTCGCCCTGGAGAGTAACTTGGTGGCACGGATAATTTTCAATTTTAACTGTTGATAAAACAACAGGTGGCCTTTTTCGAGTCTTAGCTTTGCCACCAACAAGTTTAAAGCCCGGAAACCAATTTTATAGGAAGATAAGGGGGGAGGGAGATGAGGCAGAGAACTTGTTTTCAAGGCCTACCTGTTGCCTAGTTTTCGTGCCATTGGTTGAAGGGGAGGGGGGTTCATAACAAAAGATAGAGACTGTTAACAAGAGTGAATACCCATATAATGGCCATTTATGCTTTCATCTCGGCAGTTTGCCTAATGAATTGGGTCGTGTAAACAATTAATTTGTAGTCTTTCGATATGGCGAGACGATCTCATAAATCTGAAATTGTTGGACGATGATAAAAAAAAGTTTAGTGATAGTAAAAAGAAAGTCTCACCTAGCAAAAAAAAGGCTTTAGATACTGCTCCCAATCCGATAAGTCGGAAAGTTACTCTTGCGCGAAACATATTTCACAAAGGATAATCTTTTTTAAGAGCCAATTATAACAGGAAACTGAAAGTTGGCAAAGCTGTATCGATTCGTCCAAGCCGGTGTAATGAGTTCAAATGGGATTTAATGAAACGAGAATTTATCGCGGTCGGTCATGTAAACTGATTTCAAGTTAGAATTTACGAAGAATTTGCGTGGTTCTGATAAGTATAGTCTTGAAGAAAAATTGCAGTCACTGGGAGGTAGGAGAATCGTTAATTACAGACGACTAATCAGAGAGGGTTTCCGCAGTCGTTAATCTTTCATTAAATAATTTTTATTTTCATGAATAAATGGTTGAAAAGGGACAATGCTCCTAGCCTCTGCGATTGCTCTCTCGGCGCTTCAGTTTGGAGCAATAAATGCGCCAATAAATCCCCTGGGAACAGGATAGGCTTTAACACCGCAACACCAAGTTGGTATTGCGGTGTGGTGGTATAATTCCAAACTTATAAAACTATTTTCGAGTTTTCTGACCAAAAACTGTAAATTTAACCCTCAGAAAGTGATGCTTTATGGCTCTAACATAAGCACCATATTTTGGTCCACTTGGGAATTCCCCCTATTTCCTCCTTGCAGAGAAATCGCTTATTTCAGGCTAAGCTAAACCAGCTCACTATAAAATTAAACCCCGAAATTTGGTCCGTAAGTCCAAAAACCTGGTAATTTAATCCAAGGAACTAGCTATTCACGATTTGTACGGTTTTTACGATAAATTCGTTGAAATTGAGTCTAGGGATTGTCTAGAGATCTACAGAAGTCAGGTCGCCCATAATTTGGAAATTTTGTTAAAAAATTCCATAAGAGTTTGGTTCAAATATATCTTTTTTTCATTTCTTAAAATTATTCAATTTCGACTTCTGTTCAAACGTTCCAAGTTTTAGCCTCAAAGTTGGCTTCAGATGCCACGGATTGGTGTGTTTTCAATTACAGCCAGAAATTGGAGCCGCGAATTACCAGTTTCTCTTAATTTTAGCGGTGAGGTAACGTTTTTATCCCATGTTAGCGATTTTTCTCAATTTTTGGCATGAATTGAAGTTTTCCTCATTTTTATTCTTACTTCATATATTAGCGGTTTTTACCTTGTCAGCATCGAATTAGAAATTTGTCTCACTCTGAGCTGCAAATTAGCGTTTTTACTGATTAAAGATTTTTCTCAGTGTTGCCCACAAATCGCTTTTTTCCCCCAGTTTCATCCCAGAATCAATTAGAGGTTCTTTTCAGTTTTGTCCACGGATTAGGTTTGTCCCAATTTTAGTTGCTAATTAGCGCTTTTTGCGGATTTCATGAGTGAATTAACGATTTTTCTCAATTTTAGTGGTTATTTCCATTGGTAATTTTCTCAGTTTTTGCCGTCGATAGCGTTTGTCCCAATTTTAGCTGATAAGTAGCCAGTCTTCTAAATTTCAGCCCTGAATTAGTGTTTTTCGCAAATTTAGCTTCGAATTAGCGGCTCTTTTCTTTTGTGTGAATGGGTGATTTTTTTGCAATTTCAGTTGCGAATTTGACATTTTTCTCAATTTTCACCCCGAATATGAGTCTTTTTATTTGTTTTTTATAATTTTAGCCGCGATTTTTGTCTCAATTTTATTAGCGTTCCATTGGTTGCGTTGCAAAACTCGGGGCTCATGTTTAAACGCTGAAGTGTAGAATGGGGAAGTTTCATTGGTCAGAACTTATTCAAGCGATTTTTGAAGTTTTAAGGTAGTTTCAAACACGCCAGCTAGCATGTTTGTGTCATATGCGCCTTCCGAAAAAAATTCATGCAATGTAGCTGTCTGAGAGCGGTTTGTTGTGTTTCTTTGCCTTATTTTCTATTGGCCGATCAAACGGGCTGTAGATAGCGGTTTTACTATTCATCTTAAGGTTTGTACTTGGGTAGGTTTTGTTTAAATTTAACTGGCTTCGAGGTGTTTGTTTACTGAATTTATCCCAGGAAGTGCTGGTATTTCAGGAGTTTTTACTTCTAGTGATTATTTTAGGCCAAAAATGGGCCACTATTATGCGTACGACGCTACAAGTAACAGTAGTCTTGAGTACTAGAGTAGTCTGCGCCCCCAGAGCTCCAACAACGACCACACGCCGCACACGCAACGACTCGTTCCACAATTTTCCTGCTGAAGGAAAATTGAAATATAAATTGCTGGTCGTCTTAGGGATGAGCAAGGATGAAACACCCGGCAGGGTAGAACCTTTATACGGAACTTTGGGTACTTTGACAGCGACAGAACCGGTTTTGCCTCGTACATAAGTGGTTGGCTTTGTCCCGTCTTTAATATTGACGCAAATCTCGTGCTGCAGGCAGCCCAAACTTGAGATCTGAAGGCACAGGGCGAAAACACTTACTAACCCTTCAAATACGAGCGCGACCATTTGGTAACACCAACTTCTCAAAGTTCTAGAAGATACTGTGGTAGTACAACTGGCGGGAAAGGTTTGTGGATGCTTCCTGTAGGCGTTCCCTGACTTGTTTGGTTGTTTCTGTTAGAGTCTTTGTGCATTTCATCGTGTGTTCCAAAATGCCAAATGAACGAGTCGAGCTGGATTTTTCTTGATGGTAAGTGGTTTGTAATTGTGATAATGGATCTATATTACAAGTTCTCGGCTGCATTCCTTTTGTTTACGATGTATACTACCTGTTTGATTCATCCAAGGTTTAATTTTATGTAACCGAACCCTCCTGGGCTGCCCCAAACTTGATGTTACCGTATGGTCACGCTCGTAGGGCGCACTGCTATTTATTTTTTCTCTCGCTGATCACATTACTGCTGACAAAACTCAAGTTTATTGTATAATTTCTACTATTAACGTCGTAGTAGGTCCAGTCCAGGCTATGATATGAATTCCTAATTTTATTTTGTGAATAAATAGCTGAATGGGGAGGGGGCGAAGAGGGTTGACGTTATATTCCCTTTTCAGGGCTAATGTCCCTTTGAAAGATGGATTGACCGTTCGAGAAATCGCTGATATTCTCAGGCAACCTGAAGATGACAGCGATTGGGATTTGGACAGTGGTGTCGAGATTTTGATTTCTCTACCTGATCTGAAGTTCTGACGGACATTGTGCCATGGGTCCTCTAATAGCCAAGTTCCGGATGGCGTTCGATTTGATCGCCTTGACCATTACGTCGCTGAGAACGACAAAGGAGAATTGTGCCGGATCCTATACTGTATTTCAGTAGTCCGTACGCACTGTAAAAAATGTAACGTGGGCCTTTGTGTGCCATGTTTCATACCATACCACACGCCATCTAAGTAAGTGTTACGTTGACTGCCCCCCCCCCCCGAAATCATTAATTTTGTTTTCTTATGTTATACTGAGGTCTTGACTTCAATAAAGAGTGTTAGTTCCGTTGAAGTTCAACGGTAGATCACCATTTTGTAAAATTTCCCAATCCCTAAAGATGGCAGTGGTAAGTACGAGCGTTACCATACGGTCACATTGAAATATACAAAAACTACAAGAAAATGATTTTTGAAACCATTTTTCCTTGCCTTAATTGAAATAGGTGAACGTATAATTATGAATAAAATGAACTTTTAACGACATTCATAATTCTCGTATCTGATGGGTTAAATTCTCGTGCTCGCCGATCCAATTTGACAAAGAACAAACAGCAAATTAGCGTTTTTCTTTATTTTAGCGTCATATTTATCCGCATATGGGCCTCAAACAACTGCAGGGATCAGCGTATTTCCTCTATTTTAGCCGCAAAGTTACTTCCAGAAGGCGCGATTTCTCTCAATTTGAGCCTTCAGAGTAACGCTTTTGTGGGCTAAATCGAATATTCAGCAACACTATTTGCTGATCACCCGCAACGTTCCATTCCAAGCTGGGTCGGGTGGAACATCGTCGAAAAGAGCCAATATCGCTGTCCAACACGCTCACAAAAACTCGTTTTCACGTACCTACATCCGTCATTTTTTCCTAATGTGTCCGACAATTAATCGAATAATTGAGCCTAGATGACCCTATCTACGGGCATTTAAGGGATTACTTCCCTCCTCACCGTACCACCATAGTCACAACTGTGATTTCGAAGGAGTAGAAATAAAATAAAATAATGAAATTAATCTTATTTAAAATAAATACATACTTACTTTTCTTTACTTGTTTCGAGTTCCGAGAAAAAACTGCTCCTGAGATGGGCTTCCTAAAACAACCTAGAAATCCCCATTTTACCATCTTTAAGCTTTTCGGGGGGGGGGGCTGCCTGGCAGGGGGCTCGGGGTCGTTCGCCCTCGTAACCCCTACCTCGGTACGCTACTGATTCACGGAAAGAAGTGGTTAAAATCAGGAAAAATTCCCATATGCGTCGCGTCGTCTCTAAAGTTTCCTTGAAGCTTCTGTGGATAATGTGTGAACAAACGCTAATTAGAGGCTAGAAGGCTCGAAACGACAATCAAGTGAAAAAAATCGCTAATTCGCAGCTGAAATGAAGAAAGCCCTGGTGGCTGAAGGTGAGCCTACATTGTCCTAGTTCCCTCGTTACGGGTTACTGAAAGGTTTCAGTTGGGAAACCGAACGCTGAAGATGGTGAGCAGCCGAAACCGGTCCGTTTTTGACGCACCTCGACGAGGGAAGATATACAATGTAGGCTTCTACGGCTACACCTTTATGCATGCATTATCTACTTACCCTCGTAGTTTAAGCGCTTCTACTATCAATTTAAATTCCAACTGGAGGGGGGGGGGTTAATTTGAAAAAAATTTGCTAATTCACAGAAAATTGAGAAAATGGTTAACCGTGGTTTCCGGATGTAAATTCGTGGCCAATTAGGAAAAAAGCGCTAATTTACGGCAAAAATTGGGAAAAATCGCTAACTCGGGGCTAAAATGAAGACAAATCGCTTATCCACGGTCAAGATGGAGACAAATGGCTAATTCACCAATGAAGTTGAAAAGAAGCGCTGAAGTGTATAGAAAAAAAAGCTAATTCGCGGTTAAAATGGAGAAAACGCGAAATCGGGGCTTATTCTGAACAGTGACTGTGTGGTGGCGCTGGTGAAAGATTCGCCCAAATAGCAATTTAATTTTAGAAACTGCCTCGTGCTGAGTCTCCAAATCTTTTCTCAACTTCCGAGTCAGGGCTCGGACCTCGCTGGGCCGCTCTGTAGTCAAAACAATCATCTGAAACCCCAAAACAAATTTAAATGTTGGCACTTCTTGTCAATTTTGCCCTGGCAGTTGCATTAAATGTTGATAAACTGAAAATTTGCCCTTTTACACAATTTTATAGGGCAAGTAGGTACATTTTCTTAATTTCCCGTTGAATTAGTCATTTGCAATTTTATACGGGAGCTGGGCCTAAGAACAGGGGGGTGTTTCTGTAACTTCCGAATCGAATTTCCTATTGGAAAGTCATGTGATTTCATTTATTTTCTTTAAAATCGATGAAATCAGGTAAATTATCGATAGAAAATCCGATGTGGAAAAGTTACAGAATCGTCCCCCAGTGTCCCCCAGCACACTTAACGATTTCTCTTGTTCGGCCACAAAATGACCTACAAAAACTGGAAATTGATCGGTTTTTGTCAATTTTAGCCATGTGCTCACCCCAAGAACAGCATATTCGTTTTTGTCAATATTAAGTTGCCTCGAGGATTTTTAGCAGCGAGCTTGCCTCCATAACAGCACATGAGTGATTTTCCCCAATTTTGGGCCCAAAGTTTATTCCCCTCGCCTCAGAATCAGCGAATATGAACGTATATCAATTTCAGCGGGGAATTCTATCTGGGAACAAGAGCTTTTTTCTCAAATCGAGGGTGTCACTCCATCATCACATAACGTGATTTTGGCTAGTTTTCAGGAGAGCAAAAAAAAAACAGTTCACAATGATTTGCTGGTCTCTTGAAAGTAACGACCTCCACTTTTTTTTTTAGTTTTCACATTCTAAATTCCTATTTTTACCATCGGAGAAAAACATTTTTCTGAAAAGTTCAATGACCCCCATTCACTAAAATTAAGCGCCGGCGCTTAAAACGTGTTTCTCAGATGGTAAAGATAGGTAATTAGAATGTGAAAACTAAAGAAAAAAGTGGAATTCGTTTCTTTTAAGAGAACAGTAAATCATTGGGATCTGGTTTTTTTGCTCTCCTGAAAAATAAACAAAATGACGTTATGTGATGATGGGGTGACACCCTCGAAATGAAGCCATGAACTTTCCCTATAATTGGGTGCACGTGTACCTCGTTGGCCTATTCTGCATGCCGAGGAAATGGCTGAAACCAACGACGACGACAACATGGTGGAACCCTTGGTGACGTTTTCTGAGAGTCTCATATAAACATCGTCCGGCTCAAACCGAACGCCTTGATCTATTTTAATAATTGCTTGTCTGGATGGCAGGATAGATAGCTAGGATAGGATAGATAGGAACGAATTCGAGGTTCCCTCAACGAAATTTCATCAAAATAAAGGAGTGAAACATAGGATTTTTCAAGAAATTAAATGATATTGAAATTTTCGGCGTGACGAAAGAAGAACATAGCCAAATACGAGTTTCGAGAAAAAATGGGCTCCCCGGGCGGGGTTAGAACCCGCAATCTCTGGTTTCTAATCAAGCACGTTGCCCATTGTGCTACAATGACTTCAATGTCATTGATTTATTAATAACTATATTGAAGGTGACTTGGTAAGTTGTGAGGGTGAGGGGGTTCCCAATCTGAATTATACAGCTCTCTTGGTGGCATTGCGGTGGTTTCCAACGTGGTGATTGCGAACGGGTTGTAACCTATTTGAAAATCAAACAAACACACATACAAGCAATAAACAAGGCAAACAGGAATTGATACGAAAACTCCACTTACAGCCAGTTGGTTCGTCGGAATCGTCGCCGCAATCGTTGTCACCGTTACAATACTTTTCGCAAGACACGAAAAGTGACCCACTGGCACACAGAAACATGTCCCTAACCATCTGGCAGGGTTTTTTGAATGCTACATCCTCCGCATCTGTTTGACTCTTCGGGTTTAACTTGACAACGCCGATCATTAGAGCTTCATATAAAGTTGACAGCTCCGTGAAATGCATTTTCAAGTGCGATATGTCCTCCATTAATACGTTGATGTTGTATCTCAGCCAATAAGTATAAGAAGTGCGATTTTTCACTCCAAATAACTTGTCAGCTAGCAGCCTTATCGTTCGTTCATCTTCGTAAAGTTCCAATTTTTTTCTTATGTGGTCAGCGAACAGCATCACCTAAGATGAAATAATACCGATCATTATAAATTACTGTCAAAAGAAAGGAAAAATCGGTGCTGTGAACCAACCTGGAAAGTGGATTCTTTCAGCATAATTATGCTGGAGTTGAGTACCTTCTTATCTTCTCCAGAAATTCCTTCGTCAATGCTTTCCACCTCCTTCCGAATCCCTTTCGAAGCATTCTTCACTAATCCAAGAAATTCCAAGACGTCATGCTTCGAGTCTCCGTCTTCAATTTTAGGCAATAGTTCAGCGAATGATTGATTGCCAAAAGAACTCGCATTTTCTTGTTGATCCAAATCCTCTATTTTTAATCCTTTCGGATGCGGATCAGGTGTAAATATTTCAGGTGGCGTAGTTAGCACTGAGGGCAACACAGCCTGCAGACTAAAATGTACGCTCTAAGGAATAGTGATCAATTATTTCATGCGAAATAAATTCTACTCACGTGAAAAATATAACGGTGGAAATCGTTCCAAAACTGGTCATGGTTGCAAAGATGTTTAAACAAGTCGTGCGTCGTGAGAAGTGTGTTGAAAGTCACTAAGGTTCACCACTTAAACTTGAGTGGAGGAAGGCAAGCTTCCTGAAGATTGTTAACTATCGCGACACGGGTTTCCGTTTTTCACTGCGTGATTTCAAATGGAATTTTTCCATTTTGCATATCTTTGACATCCTTTTTGGCCCAAGCTTTTTCCTTGGAATCATTGCACAAGTATTTTTGAAACAAACTCAGTGAGTAACGTCCGCAGGCCCCTCGCTAAAATCTTCTCATTAGAGTCGTTAGTTCGGAAAACAATTCGACGGGTGGTGATCCAAAACCATTCCGTGAGTTTGATTCTCTCAAAATCAATCTTCATGGTCGGGTGGTGGAGCGATGGATTGTTATTTTAAAAAAACAATTTCACGGGTTTGACTCGTATTAAAACCAAATTTCATAGATGTGGTTCTCAGAAAATCGCAACTTCGCGTTTTGCGAGTTCGGCCATTTTAAAACAATTACACGGATTTGGCTCATTCAAAACCTAATTGCAATATTTCTGTGGTTTGATTAATTGAAAAAACAAATTTTGTGAGTTTGTGACCTTCGGAAAACAGTTAATTATATCATCAGAAATTGCCTCCCGGCATCTAAAGGATCTAGAGTTTCGCTCAAAGGAAGGCGCTACGTAAACTCATCAATATGCATAGACTTCATGTTTTTCCGGGAATTTAACTTTCCTTGGTGGACAGGGGCGTGTCTCAAAGGAACAAAAAGGGGACAAATGCCCCCCCCCCGAACCCATAGAGCCACACGGTTTTTTTGGAGCAGCATTTTTTTTTAAACCTCACTCGCTCACTCTCTCTCTCTCTCTCTCTCTTGGATAGCAGCATCAGATATGGGTCTACTGAGCCAACCTTACGAAATTCCGTTTTTGAAGATGCTGAAACCGTGAAATTCGGGTTTGAAAGAGCTAAATCCGCGGAAATGATTATTCAAGGGAAACAATCCCTCAAAATTGATTTTTTAACGGGCATTTTTTTGTTTTTTTAATTTTTTCAGCGAAGCTCGTACATTTTTTTTTCGGGCGAGTCAATCCCGTGATATTGGTTTTTAATGAGTCATTACTACGAAATATCACTTTCACGCGATCCAGACCCACAAAATTGGCTTTTCGAGTGGGCCAACCCTCCGAAATTTTGTTTTTGAAAGGAGCCAGACCGACGAAATCGCTCTTCAAAATGGGTGAACGTCCGCGAATCCTGATTTCAAAGGTGTGAAATCCGTGGGGTTGGCTTTTAATCGGGAGCCAAAACCCCGCGAAATTGGTTTCTGACGTGCCGATCCGCGCAATTTGTTTATCGAGTGAGCTAATTGTGAGAGGGCCAATAATCCGAAAAAATCAAGCTTTGATTGGGTAAAACTTGCAAAATTGATTTTTTTTCATGTGTCAAATCTGCGAAATTGATTTCTGAAGGTGCCAAATCCGCGAAATTGATTTATCCAAGGACAAAATACGCGAAATTGATTTCTTGGAGTGCCAAGTCCGTGAAATTGGAGTTTGAGGGTTGGAATACGGGGATTATAGCCATTTCTTGGGTCACAATATTTTTTGGGCCAGAGTGTTAATTTTAAGAACTCAAAAATTAATGTTCCGTGGAATTTCGATTTTTTGAGTCATAAAACAAGGTTCTATGGTGCAATATCTCTTGGTTTCGATTAATGAATCAAACTCTTGAGGACGTATTTTGTGTTTTGAGGCTGAACAGCCCTCCTTTGGATCACCAGATCGAATCAGATCGCAGGCCATGATTTTCAATTGTTATCGACTAATTGGAATGGCCCTGGGACTACTATCCTGGCGGGGCTCATTTAGGTCCTGAGATCGTTAACTGCAGAGCTGCCCACAAGTAGATGGGGGGGGGGAGACAATGGCGCGGGGTGAGTCAATGTCTTTTATACTCTCTTGCCAATTTCACATTGAAAAAAACATCGCCATTGTACTTAATCAAGAGAAGGGACAACGCCCTGATCCCTCCCCCCACGAACAGATGCAATTTGTATGACTTTCGCTGCTACAGAAACAAAATTTCGCTCTATTGACCCAGTGTCAGAACAGTTTTGCGGCGTTCACCCATTTGAAAGAGCAATTCAACGGGTCCGGCTTTTCCCAAAAAACAAAATGTTACATGGTTGGCCCATTTGAAACCAATCTCGCGTTATGGGCACACCTAACAAACAATTTTGTGAGTTTGGGCCACTCGAAAACTCAATTTGGCGTGCCCAGCCTCATCAAAAATGGAAAGCCCCGGGATGAGCTCTTTGAAAACGTGTTTCGCGGCTCAGGATTCGGCCATAAAAAAAATGTCGTGGCTTTTACTGCTATTGGAGGCTGGCTAACTGGAAAAACACAATTTTCAATTCGCGGAGCTATGTCTCGTGGAACCCCCCTCCCCCTTGCGGGCAGCTATTGCTGAACTTGCCAGTTTTGGGGGCTAAATAACAGCAAAAATAGCAAGTATAGTGGCCAAAGAGGTGATGTCCTGGTCTGATCAATTGAGCGGTCCGTCATCTCAGATGTCCTCGGCTCCCGAAATCGCCAGGCTGATGAGGCAAGGACCCAGTTGCTCTGTAGGTAGCTGATGGTCCGAGGCCATCGAAACGGAGACAGGACTGCGACCCTCAATACAATTCTCTCTATTCCTGGAACAGAATAGTTTGATTCATGGCGGGGGGGATAGTAATTCGCGCTGATTCACGGCTAAAATTAAGAAAAATTGATCATTCAGAAGCCTGGCTTAGTGAAAGTACGAACCCCGCAAAACGATTTTATGTTGTAGGTAAAACAGCCAAATTGGCTTTGAAAGAGATAAAGGCATGCAAATTGAATTTTGGAAGCGCTTAGGCGAAATTGGCATTTATGAAGAGCCAATTCCAGGAAATTTGTTTTTCTGGAGGTAGCAAACCCTCGAATTTGGTCATTTGGACAAGCAAATGGCAAAGGGGCTCACAGAGATTTCCGCCCTGGGCTTCGAGAGGTGGAGGTACGTCACTGCTATCCGGGTATTGCCCAATTTGCCACAATAAGGCTGAGGCGAGCTGTGGCACCGCGCTCTGGGCTTCGTGTGGGCGTTCAACAAATCGAGCCCGCTTAATACAGGCACAAAGTGCACAGCACGATCTCGGTCGTTATGTCGCATGAAATGAAAAAAAAAAATGAATATTTTTGTCGTCTTCATCTCCTTCTTTCGGTTCAATTTGTCTTAGCTATCTCCCTCCCTCACCTGAAAAAATGTCTCAAATTTTGATGCCCTTCAAAATTTGCCGCCCAGGGCCTGTAGCCCCGGTAGTCTCCCACCATGATCCGGCCCTGGCCTAACTACATCGATAAAACATTCGTGTAAGCAAAATTATTGCTCAAAAATGTCGGTTTCCGACGGAAAGGACGAAGCCGTACCATCGAAATTGGTTTTTGTAGGATCGAAGTTCTCGAGAGGATTTATGGAGGCGATTCCGCGAAATTCGTCTTGTGAAAGAGTCAAATCCACTGAACTGATGTTTGTAAAAGAGTCGTGGTCGGGAAATCAATTTCAAGGAGCGAAATCCGCCGTATTGGCACCTCCGATACAAAGGTTTTTGGCACGCCTGTCAATCTGAACACTTTCTTTGACAACTTTTCCTTAAAGTTTGCGGAAAACACGAACAAAGAGTTATGAAGAGAAAGAACGTTGGCAAACTCATTAAAAAAGTAATTGATTGGGAAGGCCTCAAGGGGGGCTGTGTCACCACGTTAAGAAGTTAATTTCAAGCTCATCAAAATTCGTTATTTTTAATAATGGTTAGGAAGATTTATGTAGTACAGTAATCCACGGCCTAATGCACTTTGGGTGTGCCATATGAAAGTGTATTTTAGTCGTTAAAGGACTACCTGCTGAAACTAAATTTTGATGACGTTTAATTGCGTATTAATTTACATAATTATCGTGAACGCGAGCCTCTGAAGTTGATTATAAATTCCTCACTGCGCGAGTCCTCGTTTATCTTTGACAAGCTGTAGAATGTTCGTGCAGAGACATTTTGTAATTATAATTCCACGCTGGAATGTGTTAGCTAATTTGTTTTTTCTTGCCTTTTTTTGTTGTTTTTGGTAGTTTCAACAAGTTATTACTTCAGAAAGAGGAATTGGAACAGAAGCACCTACACTTGCTACAAATTGTCGAGAGTGAGAAAACAGCCAAGTGGCAATACACTCAGCAGTGCGAGGAATTGGCTTCGGAAATAAAGAAACTAAGAGCGGAGGTAGCCCCCCCATCCCCTCCCTTCTAACGTCCACGTGTTTCATTTGATCAAACGAGAGGACCAAAACATATATATTTTTTAAATTTGTCTCATTTGCAGTTATGCGCGCTAAAAAAAGAATGGCGTCCATCGCGGTCGGTCGGCCTCTGTCGAATGTCTTCGCTGGCCTCATCAACTGGATCAACGTCATCACAACAGCCCATCACCGTGCAGTACAGCGAGGACTCGTTGGAAATGAGAAAAATCAAAAAAGTTCAGAGTTTCTTCAGAGGGTGGCTGTGTCGACGACGATGGAAACAAATTGTCGAGCAGTATATTAAAAGTCCCCACGCGGAAAGTATGAGGAAAAGGAACAGGTGAATTTTCATCTCTCTTTTTTTTTACTACCTATGTACTTCCAAACGAATAATCGTTTAATTTTCATTTTGCAAGTCTTTCACAAAAATATGATTTATTGCCCACCTCACCCCTAAAAAAAGGGAAGACATTAAAAGTAATGAAGACAAATACTCAAGACATGACTCAATTTTCAAATATTATTCGTTTTTTATTAATGAAAAGCTTGAGAGACAACTGAAGTCGCATCACAGCCTCGTCAAGTCTTGTTAATGTCAGGTTGCCTCGATCTGCTTCGACTTAAATTTTGAATTTAAATTCTTTCTCAATAAATTATTCAGATAATTCTGCAGGGGAATAATATCGTTATTGCGACAATACTTAATAAAAAACTGTAATTACAAAAAAAATAGTTAAGAAGTTCGTCACAGCATAGATGAAGGTGAGTGCTAATTGAGTTGCTGCGGGGCAAATAACGCAAAGTTGGAAAAAATCACGTTTCAAATACTCAACTTTAATATTCATTGAAAGTAGTGATGCTCGTAAGTTTCAAGCCAATCAGAATCTTTGAATATTTATGGAATCCGCCACCCGTTCAGCATGATAGGAATCACGATAAATTGTCCTTTATGTAGCACGGTCGAGGGTTCTAATAACGCTACATTCTACATACCTTGTTGACTCCCCTCTTTGTAGTCGGGTTCGTAGTGATTTTATAATGTAAAAACCCTTTTACAGCCGAGAATAATTAATTGATTATTTAGGCTTGATGTGTATCGGCCTGTTCGACCAACCTCCGTCTAATGAGAACAAATTCACCCATTTCATAATATTGCTTCAAAGTGGACAATTCCAATCGGAACTCAAACTGTCCAGTGAGTGAAAATTAGCTCCCTTCCCCCCCACCATCGACATAGGGCTGTTTAACTGCCGTTTCCAGAGGGCCCAAAGCAATCGTTGAATTGTAATAACACTCAAATAGGCACTTATAGATATAACCGCACGGATGGCAGTATTGAAAGGGATTTAAATTGAATTTTCAGCTTCCCAATAAAAGACAAGATCTTCAATTTTCTTTTCCTCTAGCGTAATATTCTCATCTCTCTAGCCGACGACGCCTCCTCCTCCGCTCACTTTTTCTTTAAATATATATATATATTTTCCACAGCCTGGTGTTTCGAATGGTCGAAGCCGAAGAAGAGTACATGGAGCAACTTGAAGTTCTCGTCTCGTGTTTTTTACGCCCGTTTAAAATGGCCGCAAGTTCGAAAAAACCGCCCTGCTCGCACGAGGACGTCAATTCAATTTTCCTCAACAGCGAAACCGTTCTATTTCTTCATCAGATATTTCTCAAGGGTCTCACATCAAGAATGGAAAGTTGGCCGACTCTGGTTCTGGGTATGTAAATTGAATTCAAGGTGTTGAAGGCGGTAGGGGGTATAGAGGGAGGGCAGATTTATCATAAGTGCCATTTTCTCGGTTTTTTGCCGTCCTGACTATTCACACATTCATTGTCTTATACACTTTTTCAGGCTAAACAATTTCTGTGTAAGCTCGCAATAATTCAAGCATTGATTTAAAAGCCTTGAAAAGGTGGTCTTCTCTTCTGGGCTGTTTTACAAACAATATGAAGATATCGAGACCGTTTTAATTGATTTCAGGGCTTGTTAGGAATAGTTTGGAGGTAAAAACAATGAACGTCCTTTCATCTTAGGGTTAGGGGGGAAGGGGTATCTTGGCGCTACAGTAAGCTGTGTCTTCATATAGTTACTAGAAGTCTAGGTCACTTTCGCAAAACATCATCAAAACCACCTCATTCCATAGGAAGAGGCTGGGGGTCAGCTTCTCAACCATCATCATCATTCATTTGACGAGTCATAATTTACGCACACCCCGCTCCGCTTTCCAATGTCTTCAATCTCTCACATTTAAAAATGCTCCTTCGCTATTATTCTCAAAATTTTCAGGTGACCTATTCGACATGCTCCTCCCCATGTTGAGCATCTACCAAGAGTACGTTCGAAATCATCACTACAGTCTTCAAGTTCTGACGGAATGTAAACAGTCACCGCAGTTCGCCTCTCTTCTGGCTCGTTTAGAGAACAAAGCTCCCTGTCAGGGTCGATCCCTTGAAACTTTTCTCACCTATCCAATGCACCAGGTAAGACAGCAAAACGTTTGCCTTTTGATATGTCATATGTGCCATTAAACTTCGCCGCTGCAGAATACTCAGTCAATAAACAATTTTTGCATGATGCCGATATTTGAGCAAAATGTCCGAGAAATTTCACCATTCTTTGGGTCGGGCTAAAAAAACAAAAACAAATAAAGAAAAAAAACTATTTTCTGACCTTTTTGGCTCACTGAAACACTATTCTCACGGGCCTGTCTAACTGCAGCACAAATTTAACGGTGTTCTTATAGCTTGCTAAAAAACAATTATCGTGATTCTTACCTTCTAAAAAAAAACTTATTTCACAGATTTTGCTCACCAAAAACCATTTTCGCCGCTCTCGCTAATGAAAATCACAATTTTGTGGGTCCCACTCACACAAAAAACATTTCTACGTTGTAGATAACCATTTGGCTTTGTCGGAAAACAATTTTCCGTGTTTGAGGAATGAAGACTGCGCGTGATTGATGATTCAGGGATTGTGTGGAGGACCTCACGATACTTCCATGTTCCCGTTTTTGGCGTTCATCAATAATGCATACAAAAAATAAAAAAATAAATAAACAAGAAAACTTCCATGGACGTATCAATTTTTTCAGAGCTCCGACCCCTCCGATTTCATGCTGGTTAAAGGCAACATGGGCGCTCGAGTTTTATTTCACATTTTTCAGCTAACGCGCTTATGTTACCCTTTAACCAGCATGAAATCGGAGGGGTCGGAGCTCTGAAAAAATTGATACGTCCATGGAAGTTATCTTATTTATTTATTTATTTATTTATTTTTTGTATGCATTATTGATGAACGCCAAAAACGGGAACATGGAAGTATCGTGAGGTCCTCCACACAATCCCTGAATCATCAATCACGCGCAGTCTTCATTCCTCAAACACCAAAATTTTTCTCGTGTTTCGAGGCGATTTTAGGTCTATTGTATCAGGAGAATAAGATTTACTTGGGAGCTCGACTCCGATTTTTTTTTTTTTTTACCGTAAGCTATCGAGGGTCGGTTTACATAAAAATGCTTCCCAGAGCGTTTTGAGCGTTCTGGGTGGGTTACGAGATCGAGATTCCTCCGTCGACGAGCTTCAATCACATTCTATTCTCCTGGTCGTTGGGGACGAAAGCGTGTCAAAAAGGACGAATTGCGACATGTGCAGTTCAACAATAATGCATACAAAAAATAAAAAAATAAATAAACAAGAAAACTTCCATGGACGTATCAATTTTTTCAGAGCTCCGACACCTCCGATTTCATGCTGGTTAAAGGGTAACATGGGCGCGTTAGCAGAAAAATGAGAAATAAAACTCGAGCACCCATGTTCCCTTTAACCAGCATGAAATCGGAGGGGTCGGAGCTCTGAAAAAATTGATAAGGCCATGGAAGTTGTCTTGTTTATTTTATTTTTTTGTATGCATTATTGATGAACGCCAAAAACGGGAACATGGAAGTACCGTGTTGTCCTCCACACAATCCCTGAATCATCAATCACGCAGTCTTCATTTCTCAAACACCAAAATTTCCATAATCCTAAATCCAAAATTCTACGTCTCACATAATCAATAATCAACCCTCAGTCCACATCGACTAATCTTCAATTACCGACCCTTATCCATCAACGACTATAACCATCAATCGTCACTCAATTTTCAATCCATCTTCAATCATTCGTCTTCGTTCTTTCATTCAAAAAAGCACACACAAAAAAAAAATGTTACAAAATAGTCCAAAGTAAAGCACAATGAGTATCCTTGGGTCGAAAAAAGCGATTTTAGGACCTTCGACTATTTTAGAACAACAATTTCGATAGGCTATAGCCCGTTCCATATTCGTCGTCGAAAACTACTTTACATACAAAAGTTGTAGCAAATTTAATGCTCAACAAGTTTTGTGAGTGAAGATTTTCCTCGAAAGTAACTCATTTTTGGGATGTTTAGAAGAAACTAAAAGAAGTGCCAAAACATTTCGGCATTTCGGTTTTTGGGCTGCCAAAAATTTACCTCTGAAGAGGTAGCATTGTCTGAGTTATTTTCTCGAACACTTCTGACCTGTAAATACAAAATGACAGAAAATCCCGCAGTCTTCATTCCTCAAACACCGAAATTTCCATAACTTTAAATCCAAAATTCTGCATCGCACATAATCAATAAACAACCACATCCACATCGACTAATCTTCAACTACCGACCCTTATCTATCAACGATTATAACCATCAATCGTCACTCAATTTTCAATCCTCCTTCAATTATTCGTCTTCGTTCTTTCATACCAAAAATACAAAACAGTCCAAAGTGCAATACTTAGTCGAAAACCGGCGATTTTAGGACCTTTGACCATTTTGGAACAACAATTTCGAAAGCCTGTAGCCCGATCCATATTCATCGTGGAAAACTACTTTACATACGAACTTTGTAGGAATTTAGTGCTCAACATTTTTTGTGAGTGAAGATTTTCCTCGAAAGTAACTCATTTTCGGGATATTTATAAGAAACTAAAAGAAGTGCCAAAACATTTCGGTTTTTGGGCTGCCAAAAAATTGTAGGATCTTTTCAGAGTTAGCATTTTTTTTCTCCAACACTTCTGACCTATAAGTACAAGATGGCAAAAAAATTCCCGTAGGGAACTTGGAAGTAAAAGAGTTTGTTTTCGACAACGTTGTAGTCAATTCGCATGGGAATTGAACGAAAAATCTTAACAAAATAGTTACAAAATTCCAGGACCTATTGTTTCGAAGTTAATACCGAAAATATTATTCCGCTACGGGGAGAACAGGCCTGGGAAATATTTTACCTTCAAAACAAAGGTCATATTCGCGTGTTTCATGCCAAGAAACATCAAGATTTAGATTTCTATGTAATTCTGTGACAAATAATTTTTGACGTAGTCAAGCCAAATCCTACTCTTCCCACAGTTTTCTCTTAATCTCAGTTTTTTTCGGGTACAAATATTTGCAATTGAGATACAAAGAGGCTCTCGCGGCCCTTTTTCCCAAGGTTTTAGACCGTCATTTTGCGCTAAAAACTATGATTTTGGCTACAAAAAAAGTTGCATGTTTTAGGCAATATTGTAGTCAATTCGCAAGGAAATTTCACCAGGAATCTGAAAAAAATATTCAAAAAATTCTGGAATCATTTTCAAAAAATTTCACGTGGAATTCGACAAAAATATTTAAAAATTTTTGAAATCACTTGTTTTCAAGTTATGTCTAAAAACAATATTTCGGTATGGGGAGAACATGCCCGATAAATAATTTTTTCTCAAAACAAAGGCCAGATTTGTGCTTTTCATACCAAGATATAGCCAGGTTTTCATTTTCATGCAATTTATCAAAAACAAGGCGACAGACCGACAGACCTGCAGACCGAAAGACCGACGGCATGCCAAAAACCACTTTTTTCAACTTTTCTGAGGTTGTTCATTATGAGTGTGATGTCCGGTCGGACTTGATTTTTTTCACGAACATCATGGAACATGGAAGTAAAACGGTGCGAAATTCGTCGTTTTTGACAAGTTTTGCTTCCCAATGACCAGGAGATAATGGAATGTCCTGGAAGCTCGTCGACGGAGACATTTTCTCAGCTCCCAGCACATCAAATTCTCCTGATACAAAATACCAAAAATCGCCTCAAATAAACACGAGAAAAAAGGTGAAAAATTAGTAGTTTTTGACAAGTTTTGGTCCCCCAATGACCAGGAGAGTATAGAATGTGATGAGAGCTCGTCAAAACACGAGAAAGAGATGAGGAATTCCAGGAGTGCTCGTTGCCAACCTGAAAAGCAATTGAAGCGTATTTTGAAGGCTTGACAACGAATTTGTAGTTTTATGCACTTTTAGACCAAACATAATAAAGGTTATAAATTAAACAATTAGTCGAGTAGTCACAAATAATTTTTATTATTATTTATTTTTTCCGTCTAGTTTCGGGGAAGCTCCCCATTCTCAAGAAACCATCTGCATAATATGTGTCTCAAGCAAAACTTGATACTCTAATAATAAAAAAATTCGTTGTGACTACTCGACTTATTGTTTAATTTATAATTAAAAGGACACAACAAAAGCAAATGTTAAATCAATTATATAATAAAGGTTTTCCGGTGCTGAGTTCCTAGCACATCATATCCTTCTAATGCGAATGATATAAAATCCCCGCATTCCACTTGAGAAATAGGGCAAAATCGTCATGTTTGACAAGATTCGGTCCTCTAATGATTGGGAAAATAGAAGGTGCAAGGAGTTCTTCGATTAAAGAATTGTTTACGGGAGCCGAGCTCCTAGCACATTATAATTATTCTCCTAATGCGAAAGATAGAAAATCGCCGCATCATACTTGAAATAGAAATTCTGTGGAGGACCACACGATACTTCCATGTTCCCGTTTTTCGCATACGCCAAATCCTACTCCTCCCACAATTTTTGCTTAATCGCCGTTTTTTTCGGGTACAAATATTCGCAATTAAGATAAAATGAGACACCTTTTTTGAAATTTCGACCGTTATTTTGTGCTAGAAACGACGATTTTGGCCACAAAGAAAGTGGCAGTTTCGAGACCATTTTTGTAGTGGCGCAGCCAGGCCCGACCTGGTGACGTTTAGGGTCTTCATTTCAGCAAAATTGCAAGTTTTGGATCTTGGTTTCGGGGAAATGGCAAGTTCCAGTGCTTAATAATGACAATGAAATTGCTATAGTTTTTAATTGTTTTTTATGGGCGCGTAATAGGCTGACGAGGCCCGTACGAGGTACTCCCAACAAAATTGCAACATTTGGGGAGGGTGTGTGGGTGTGTGCGTGTGCAAAATTTGATTTTACGCCGAGTAGCGTGGTTTCTGCTGTGAAAGTGACGATTTTCCAGTTGAATTCTCAATTACACGGGGAAAATGACTCTTGCAGTAGCTGATTATCACGTTTTTGGACTAAATTACATAGCTAAGCCTATATTTTTTAGCACTATTTCGGGAAAACTGCATTGTTCGTTTTGGGGACTAACTGAAACCCGTATTTAAAGGTATCCCTGGGTCTCTGTACCTTACCCGGAGAACCATGTCAAGAGTAGACCCGGCTCACGAACTTCCGACCATAAAGCTTATATTTTATTACCACACAGCGACGGCATTGCCGGTTTAAACCTGAAAGTAAACCAATTTCTTCCCCCACCGACAGATTCCCCGCTACATCATCACCCTTCACGAACTCCTCGCTCACACGCCCCATGACCACGTCGAAAGAAAAAGCCTTCAAAACACGAGACAACAACTTGAAGACTTGTCGAGACAGATGCACGACGAAGTAAGCACCCCCCTCAGCCCCTCACCCTACCAACCAATCATCGAAAATTAATTCGAATTGTCTCGTATAGGTGTCCGAAACGGAGAACCTGAGAAAAAATCTAGCTGTGGAGCGAATGATTGTCGAAGGCTGCGATATACTATTGGATGTCAATCAAGTTTTTGTCCGACAGGGTAAAAAACGTTTCCATTCTTTATTTTAGCTCATTTTTTTCTCCCTCTTTCCATTTCCTCGTATTAATTCTTCACTATTGTCTGTTATTTGTTTTGGCATGTTCGTTTCCCGTCGCTTTGTTCAATTTCAATGGATACCTGTCGTAAACCTTTTTTTTCTTCTTCTTCCTTCGATCTCTAATCCTTGAACTTTTCTTCTATTCAACTTTCTGACTTCTTTTCAGAGAATTCACTTTTATTTCTTTACAAAGTTTTTAATATATTGAGTTGCTTTGAAAGAGATTGTTTAATATCAACTATTATTCTGAAAATTTTGTCTTTCAGGGGGAAAAACGAATTTCTTAGAAGAACTTAAATTTTTTCTTAATGATTAAATCATGTTACTATCATTTAAAAATATCCACTTATTAGAAATTATTTATTATCGATCCTTGAGCAATATTGTGTTTGATTGTTATATATCAAACAATTATAATTAAAAAAAGCAATAATTATTATAATACAAGGCACTAGTGCGTAAGATATTACAAAAGTACTACAAGTTTGAAATTTTTGACAATCACTTCCAGAGGAACAAAGTACCGTTACTTAAAACTATAGTCTGTCATTAAAAACTATTAAGTGAGCATTTTATTGATCAACTTTTACAATGATTAATTCAACCCCGTACTTTATTTCCTAATGGAAAGGTCATCATATCGATGTAACCAAGTTAAAATACAAATGATGACCCAATTTTTATTTAACGTTATTTAATTCGACGATCTTAAGATAGTTTTTCTTAGTGCACTCTTAACATACAACCCTTTTTTCACTTACTAGGACAGAAAATCCATAGTTTTTTGTGCATTGTTAGCTTCAATTTCCCTTTCGTAGATAACTAACACAAAGGGACCTGTCCCAAGTTTGTCAAATTATAGAGAGAACACAGTTAGTCGTTGTATTTTATTCCATTTTTTTCAACTGCTTAGATGTGATAGATTTTTGTGATAGCTCACAATGAGAACACCTGTCTGATAATTGAATTATAACCTTTTAAATATATTCAAAAGGTCGATCATTATTAAATATAATAGACTTTCACAACTTACAACTTTTACATAGGTAATTTTCAAAGTAACAGGGGTAAATAGACTGTTTCGGTTTTTAGTGGCACAGTGACTTTATTCCAAGGGAATTGGCTCTTGACAGTGCCATCTATCCAAACTAATTTTCCTGTTGATTTTTCTTATAGTTGTATGATTATGTTTAATATATGTATTCTGCTCTTATTTCCTTGAGCTTTTTCCTGTTGTTTGTTGTCTTTTTTATTCATCCCGAATAGAACACTTGAAACCCTTTCGTTCTTTCACAACACTCAAGGTGGGAGGGAGGGTAGTGAAG
This sequence comes from Corythucha ciliata, assembly GCA_038030265.1. NCBI lineage: Eukaryota > Metazoa > Arthropoda > Insecta > Hemiptera > Tingidae > Corythucha > Corythucha ciliata. Next base: position 18,261,892 of record CM075943.1, read on the forward strand.
GGTGGGGGATAAATTGATACAAAAATGGATGAGCAATATACGTGAAGTGTAATTCAAAAGGGACGTATTAGTTTACAGTATGTTATTTTAAAAAATTCCAAACTGATGGATTACACTTATCGTGAATTTCACCACCTCGGCTTAAGGTTCGGCTTTGCTAAGCCGAACCTTGTTTATATTAAATTCAATGGATTTTTTCCCTTAAGTCCGATTTAATTTTAAGCCGAACCTTAAGCCGAGATGGTGAAATCCACCATTAAAAACACATATTTAAGTTAAAATTAACATTAATAGTTTATTAATTACATGAATGTGACAAAATTGTTAAGCTCATTTGTAGTTTGTGCCAATTCAAACCACTGCCACTGTAGCCTGTAATGATACCAAATACATAATATCAGAATTTCACACAAAAAATTGGTCAATTCAATTTACACATGTAAAAATTATGTATCGGCGATATGTCTAAGAATGATATGGCGCACACCTTTTTTCATCTTCTGCACTAATTTTTCTAAACAAAACTATTGAGGGGTGTTCACGTCAACTTCGAAGCTAACAATAAGGAATTTCTCAGTGAAAAACTTGTGATGACTTGAATTGTTTCTCTTTTTAATTTTAATTTATTTTTCCATTACCTCCGAAACCACGGGTTGACGTGAACAGACAAAATTATTCCCCTCAGGGTGTAACTAATTGCTGTAATGAATATTTAATTAAGTTTACTGAAATTTAAACTTCGTTGATTGGTTATAAACAAATAGAGTAAAAAATCGACCAATATGCAATGTAATGTTAGAAAACCTCTTTTTCCGTTACAACAAAATCGTCCACTATCCTCGCTTCAACACTTCACTGTAACAATGCCAACACGCTTCCGAGTGAATTTGTCATTGTTTCTAAAGAAAAAAGAAAAAACACACACAAAAAAAGACGAGAAAAACAAATAACAACTTAAAATGTCACGACCCCGGGGCTTCAGCCACCGCCGAGAAAAAACCAGCTGAGTTCATTGGATATTGATCTTTTAATATACCGCAGCTGCGCCCACGATTTTCCGGCACCGTCTTGATAAGCTCCAAGTTGTAACTGGTTTGTTTGTTGTTATTGCTAAGTTTTCAATTTTGAATTTTCAAAGTGTATCGGTTAAGCGATTCATGTGTCAATTTACAGGGTGGCATACAAGTTTTACAATTTTACCGGGGATTTATGTACTAAATTTAAAAAAAAAGGTCAGAACTTGATATGATAACATTCAAAAAATATGTGTGTATAAAATAATATTAAAATAACGCGTAATATAACGCATAACAAATTGAACAAAAACACTTTTTGAAAAAACAAAAAAAAAACGGGCGAGCCCAACGGAACCACCTTATTTCGAGTCACGCCCACCAGATCTCACGTTTTAACAAAATAAAAGTCAATAAGCAACTCGTAGTAGAAGTTGTAAGCGTGGGATGTGCCAAATTTAGATAGCTAGACAGTACACAAAAAAATTTAATTAATTACGCCACGTTTAAAGGGGTAAACAACATTTTTCACTCGTTTCCTATTTTTTATACCTCTTCTTTCCCTCCGCCTTGCATGACAGACTTTCACCATTGCACTTTATTGTGTGTTAATCCTCCCTCCCCCCACCAACCTCGCTATTGCTTTGATGTCTCTCTCGTAATCATTTTTTATGACCGGGTCTCACAATTTTTTTTTTTTTTTTTGCGCTTGAATGTTCCAGGAAGTCTGATACAAATTCCGGTTGAAAAATCAAAAAGCGCTCGAGCTCGTCTAACCAATTTCAAGTCGGAAAAAGAGGCTCTTCGTCAGTGTTTTTTGTTTTCTAATCATCTCATCATTGCTACAAGGTAGGGAATCATTGAGAGAGAGAGATAGAGAAAAAAATCATTGAGCGTTATAATAATGTGAAGCCCATGAAAATCGACAACTTGTGGGGCTTTAACAAATTATTTGATATTGTCCTTTGATGAGTACATTGAACCCTGTCGTAGTACTTTAGCATCTAATTTTGTTTTCAAAAGCCGGTAATTGGTCCATTCAGGGCAGAAATGAAAATTAGTTGATGATTACTCAAGTAATCACGAAAACGCCAACATTTTTTCATTTTCATTCGTTTATAAAACCTCAAGCCGACGGAGTTGTTGAACGTCCGCGAGGCATCTCCCACAATCGCTAAGTCCTTGCTCCTTTTTTTTTTATTTGTCTCTTGGAAGTCGTTAAAACATTTGAGGAGGTATTACACACTTCCAGACTCCTCTGGAATGAATAAGCAACTTTTTCCTGTAAGTTACTGTACAGATTGGTTGTTTTGCCAATCGTAATGTTTGGATTGTATGAAAGGCCAAAATGATGGGCTTCTCCCACATAAAACTTTTTGTTCTAAGTAGGTACACGACAGCCCGTTGTCACTTCATACAGAATCAGTAATTTCTCCTATATTGGCGTATGATGTGATCGGATGTTCAATCCTGCAGAGCATTTCGTCCTCATAAGTGATCGTGCCCCAAACAAAGGACAAACGATAGGTTTACATGGTGGAGACCGTCCCTAAACGGACGTTTTTTATTTCGGTGTCGTGCAAGAAGAGCACGTAAAAGAGGGGCACAGGCAAAAATCGTACAAGAAGGGCACACTACCTGCAGGTATTCCCTTATTGACCGTGTAAGAAGAGCACAAAACCCTGCTGTAGGGCCCGAAAAACTTTATGAGATCTTCTTAACCACTCCAGAATAACAAGTTAGCGGGTTTTGCTCCCGAGATCAGCAACTTCACGGGTTTTGCTCCATTTTGCCATGTGCAGGGTTTCCCCTCTTAAAAAGCAATTTCGCTGTGTTTTTCTCACTAAAACTAGTAATTCCGCTGATTTCGCTCCATAGAATTCGTGGGGTTTGCTCGCTAAACAATCAATTTCACTCGCTATAAAAGCCATTTCCCCCGGCCAGTAATGTAATTTACGGGTTTCCCGCGCTGAAAAATGAATTTTGCTGATTTCCTCACTGAAAAAGCAATTTTGCAGGTATTGCTAGCTAAACAAGCAATTTCGGAGGTTTCAGTCGCTAAAAAAAAACAATGTCGCGGGTTTCGTTCACACAAAAAGTATTTTCGCGTGATTTACGCATTGAAAAAAATTGCAATTTCACGGGTTTCGCCTGTGGAAAACGGCAATAGTCAATTTGATTAAGAAAATTGTGCCCCCTCAAATGGACGATTTTCTCTTGCTATTTCGCGATTTCAGTGGTTTTGTTAACAAAAAGCAATTTCACGGGTTTTAGCTGTTAATAAAAAAGCAATTTTGCGGGGCTTTCTCAATAAAACAGCAACTTTGCGAGTTTTGCTCGCTGTAGAGAAACTATTTTGCTCGCTAGGAGAGCCATTCGCGAGGATTTCACACTGAAAAAGCAATTAAGCTGGTTTTTCTCTGACTAAAAAAAAAACAAAACAATTTCGCTCCCTAAAAAATCAATTTTGTGGGGTTCGCTCGCGTTAAAAGCAATTTCCTTTGACAGGAAAGCAGGGGTTTTCCGTACCAAAACAAATTTCACTGGTTTTCTCACTTGAGAAGTCATTTTGCTCGCTAAAAAAAGCAATCTCTGGGGTATTTGGTCGCTATAAAACCACAATTTTGCGGTTTTTACTCACCACAAAAAAGTGAATGTTATAGGATTCGCGTCCTAAAAAAAACAATGGGCCCCGGATGAGGTTTGGCTATGTTTATCCCTCTCTCTGCAGTTTCTATTGGCGGGTTTTTAAGAGTGGGTGGGGGCTAGGGACTTAGCCCACCTAGTTGTACGAATCTTCCCCCCCCCCCCACATGATGAATCAAGCCCGTTTCTTCAGCGTTCTTTCTCAGCCATGAGGAGACTCAAGACCGATTTAAGAAGCACAATGCTCCGGGCTGCCCATCTTCCCCAAGATGAAGAACGCACCCCTCCCCCACTCTTACTTATCATAATAAACAGACAATGATTGATTGATGTGATGTGGCGAACTCACAAAGGACAAGGAGACAAAAGAAAATAGAAAGAGGCAAAAAAAGATAGAAGTATAATGAAGAAGCAACCCACCCTTCAAGACCACCGTGTGATGTTGGTCCTCGAGGAAGAAGAAAAAGTGTCGCGAAGATGAAAAAAGGTTTACTTCACCTTGCACGTGGCATTTCGCGCAAATTCGGCGTTGAATAGTGGCGTTTCCTCTTAATTTGCCACAAAAATGGGGCGTTTCACGTGATTTTCACGCTTAAAGTGACACTGCTTACATTTGGCCTTGAATGTGAAGTTTCACGTGAATTATACCCTTGATGTATTCCTAATTTTTTCCTCAAATGAGACGTTTAACGTGAATTTTGTGGTAAATTTGTCATTTTGCGTGTATTTTGCCAAAGATGTGGTGGGTTACGCGGATTTCCCCCTTCATGTGGCGTTTCTTCTTAGTTTTCCCTTGAATGTAGGCTTTTCCTTTTTCTTTTTCTTTTTTTTCCCTGAATCTCGTCTATTGAAGATGTGCGGTGCCTCTCTTAAATATATTGCCACACTGTGACGTTTTTCGCAAATTTCACTCCGCAATGGGGCATTCTAAATAAGTTTTGCCTTCATTGTTGCGTTTAGATTAATTTTTACCCTCAATGTGACGTTTTAAGCAATTCGCGGCTATAATGTTGACCAAAAGTGCTCATTTGCGGTAATTCTTTGCTGAGATTGAGAAATAATGCGCGGCTCAAATTGAAAAAAGCGCTAAAGCGCTGCTGAAATTGAGGAAAAAACGCTAATTCACGGATACATTTGATGAAGCCCTTTAATTTGCTGCTAAAACGGATACAACTCGCTATAATACCCGGAAAAAATTGACATATATAGCTCATTTACGGCTAAATTGGAGAAAAAGTGTGATTCGTGGCTTAAGTTGACAAAAAGCACTTATTGGCAGCTTCAAAATGGTGGAAAACGCCCATTTGTGGATCAGTATGGAGAAAAGCGCTATTTCGCCGCAAACAATTGAGAAAAAATAGCGATGAATCCCACAGCAGGTCAGCTAGTATTTGGGAAAACCACGAGCCACTTCTTCGTGACTAAAATTGAGAAAAAGCGCCAATTCACATGCGATACAAGAGAAAAATATCACTAATTTGCGGCTGAAATTAAGAAAATAAGCTAATGCGTGGATGCATTTTCAGAAACCCATTCAACTCACGACTAAAATGAAGAAAAGGCGCTAATTCGCGGCTAAAGTTGACAAAAACCGCTCATTTGCTGCTAAAGTGGAGAAAAACGCCCCAAGACCAGTGGATCGCGGAATTCAAGGCTAAAAGCTAAAAAATCGCTAATTCCTATCTGAAATTGAGAAAAATAGCTAATTCCGGCGCTAAAAGCGGCAATTCTCTGCTAAAATTGAGTAAAAGCGGTAGTTCTCGGCTAAAATTGAGTAAAAGCGCTAGTTCTCTGCTAAAATTGAGTAAAAAGCGGTAATTCTCGGCTAAAATTGAGTGAAGGAATTAAATTGAAGAAATATATTACAAGGGGGGAAAGGGCAAATTCGTTTTTTAACAAAAAATGGCCTCGCCGGCGGGATTTGAACCCTCTACCTCAGGACCCCCCCCCCTGACAGCCAATGACTGATGCTGCTCTTCTAAAACCATTTTTAACCTTATGAAAACGGTGATTTGACCCCTTGTTCCGAGCACGATTGTTTTGCATCGATTTTTGTTCCATCCGGCCGGGAGAATAGAACTTTGGAGGTGCTCTTTCAGGGCTGAATATTCCATAGAGCTCACGGTTCGGAATTGGTCTTTGTACTGGCAATTCGTGTAATGTGTCTAGCTAGTGTAGCTATAGGTCTTGGAGCATCATAGAGACTTTGGGTTTAAGGTCTAGGGGCTACTTCCACGGGTATCCATTAATTTAATCTGATTGTCTGTCAGACGAGACGTTGAAGGTCGATAGATGAAGAATGATGTTGGCTCCGGTATTTAATTAAATAAATTAAATTGCCCTGGGTGGGGTTCGGCTTAGCTGATCCCTCGCAGTACGACTTTCCAATTTGCAGCGTGCTGGACTAGTAATCCAGAGGTTGCGGGTTTAAATCCCACCGGGGAGCCCATTTTTTCTCGAAACTCGAAACGTTTCGGGCTATGCCCTTCCATCGTCGTCCGGAAGATATCACTTTCATTTTAATTTATTTAAGACGTTGATTGAAGGGGTTCTCCCTGTGATTCCGGGCTGCTTTTTTTGGCCCTTTTTCAGAGGGCGTGAACGGAGGCCTCGTAATCGACAGCCCTGAAGTCCAAGGAAGAACGTCGGCGCAGGTGGACGTCGCTGGTTCGCACCGGGGTCTAGAAAACTGGTTCAAGACAGTGGAATGTTGAAGCGTTTTTTCCCCCATTTTTATGCGTGCGCCATTTCATTCCGACGTCAGATATTTGGTCTGGAGGGGGGGGGGAGACTCGCATTGCCCTGCTTCCACTTCAAATCGAAACACCTCCAATAAATGATCCAAAATCGAGAAAAATCGCTCTCTTCCATTACACTTCAGTTGTGATTTCTTAATTTATTGCGCCCTTCACAAAACTCTTCACGTAAATTTTGCTAATTTTTTGTTTTTTGCAGAACGTCGGGCGGCAAGCTGCATCTGGTACCTGATGTCGGTAAAATCCCTCTCGCCGACGCCATACTGATAGAGGACCCATCTGAGAATGGTGTGAATGACGATGACGGTAACCTGCATGATTTTTTCCCCTTGTTGATGATTCCTTCTGCTTTTTGAGTTGCTATAAATTTAGTAAACAAATAAGTTTGAGTTGCTTGCCAGGTAGCGGTGTAAAGTAACTTTGGTTTTGAAAAAATCCCACCAAATTCAAGTAGCTGCACGATTCTAACGAACCTTGAAACTACTTAGTTTAAGTTCATCTAAATATTCAAGTTTTAAGGTTCATCCAAATGTGGTGATACTGTAGATTCGTAGTGTTATGAATTGGAAGCTCAATATCCAATATTTGTCAAATTGACATTTTGTAGAAGCGATCCCCCTCGTTACCACCTTAAACAAAAAACGTTGTCATCGATGAAGCTGAAGAACGAAAGCTTCCCAGTATGAAATTTCGATAACAGTGCACAAAAATTTGTCTTGCTAGAAAAGTAGAGAAAATAAAAGCTGCCTGGTACATAATTTGTGTCTCGCTTGTTTCAAGCTCTAATTTATAATTAAACCTAGTTTTCGCTCTTGTTTATCCAGAAATCTCATCAACATCGAGCGAGCAATCAAGTGGAGGCTACAGTTTGCAAAATCGTGACTTCAAAATTTTTGTGGAGGCAAAGAGCAGTAATAGCTCTTCACAGCAACAACAACAGCAGCTATCCGTTCATCTTATAGCTCCGACGCTGCAAGAGAAGGCGGCGTGGATAAGCGATATAAGTCAGGTGAGAGTTCTTGTCATCTTTTCCCCCTAATTACTCAGCCAAAAATTCGGCCCCTGGGCTCGATTATTCTCTTCATTATTCATGCCACTATGAGGAAGGTGACAAATAGGGCACGTTAGGAACCACTCCTTCCTCTCCAAATCTCAAAACTCCAAATCCTTTCACAATTAGTCACACAAATCTTTTCGCAATTACATAAATAAGAAATAACAGCGAGGCAGAATTCCCTTTTCACAACTCATTCAACTGTTTTTAGCTGACTGGCTGATTTATTCCGCTTTTTTGCACCGTTATCCTTGATTTGTATTTCAGCCTCCAATCTCGAGGGAGAGGCAGCTGCCCTTCATTGCCTCCCTTCGGCGGCGCCCATGGCTGAAAGACACGTTTTGAAGTCTAAATTATCAGTTTTGGGTGGCTAAATTTCTTGTTTCATGCTTCAATAGTCAGTTTCTGGGACAAAATTTCAAGACGTTGGCTCTCTCAGAAAATCAAATAGGCACGCTTGTTCGGCTCTCATCTAAACAAAATGATTAACGCGTTCCGCGAGGGAAAAGTTTCGCAGGTTCGGAGTCTGAAACCTCAAATTGCATGGGTCTGGCTCTGAGCCAGATTCCCGGGTTTGGCTCATACGGAAATATTTTTAAAAATTCGCGTCATTGAATAGTCTAAAAACGCAATTTCGCGAGTTCAGCACTCGAAAAATCATTCGAATCGGAATTGTCCCTTCTGTGGAAAAAATTGCGTGAAACCTGGGCCTGAAGACCCCCAAATTTCAGGGGTTTAACACAAAGTTGCGGTCTTCGTCACTTTGAAAACAATTTTCGCAGTTTGACTCCTCGAAAGCAAAACGTCTCGGGGTTTGACTCCTTTAAAAATAAATTTTCTTTGGTTTAACTCCGAAAAAACAACGAAAAATAGGTCGTTGACACTTCAAGAAACAAAATTTTTCGGATTCGGGGCCTAAAATTCCCAAATTTAGCTCTTTCAAACAAAATTTCGCGGGCTTGGTCCTTGGAAAATACCGATTACAAAGTGTTTGGGCGAATTCAGAAATCCAAATTCACCGGGTCGGCTCAAAACAAAATTATTATACATGTAACTGGCTCTTTAATTAAAGAAATTTGGTGAATTTTGAGTCTGAAGACCCAAATTTATTAATAATAAAATTAAAGAATCAAAAACCCGATATCAAGCGATGGGCGCTCTCTCGGAAAACCAAAACTAAATTTTCCAGATTCAGTGCTTGAAACCCCAAATTTCAAGGGTTTGGCCCTTATAAATCACAATTCGCGATTTCGTCTAGTCGGCTCAAGGTTTGAATTCTCCAAAACCAATTTTTCTTGGGTTTCACATTTCACACTTCCAAAAGAGAGAGAGAGAGAAAAAAAAAATCGCGTCGTCCACTTATACAAGAACGCAACATCGCCGATTCGGTACCTGATATCCCAAATTTATCAGTTTTCGCTCTTTAAGAAACACAGTTTTCGCGAGTTGTGTTCTTTTACAGACGAAAGTATTTCGATTCGGCGCATGAAACCTCATATTTCACTGGTTTTGCTATTAAAAAAACCTGATTTCGAGGTGTTTGGCACTCTCAGAAATCCGAATTCGTTGGCTTGACTATTCAAAAAAAATTAACTAAACATTGGCTTTTATATGACAGAAATTTCGTGGATTCAGTTCTGGAAACCCCAAATTTCACGTCTTTGGCCCTTTAAAAATCTCATTTCACGGGTTTAGCCCTTTAAAAAAAATCCCTTTAAACAAATAAATGGTTTAGCCCTTAAACAGATTTCGAGGGTATGGGTCTGTTGCGTGTACCAACGAAATTTAGAGGATTAGGTGTTTAATAGGCCAATTTCGAGTGTTTGACTCTACTATTGACGCAAGTTCGTGCATGCTGCTCTCTTAAGACCAAATTTAATGGGTTTCAACTTCGCACTAACCTCCCTGAGCGTGGAACATCGTCACTTGCCAATCTCGTTTGGAGTTTATTGTCCAAAACAAAGGTTTGGTGCCTTAAAAACGAATTTCACAGGTTCCTATATCCTTCAATTAACCAAATTTTCTCTTTAAAATCCCAAATTTTTTCGGGTCTGGACAAGCAAAAACTCGAGAAACTGCACGTTCTGAGATGTAGGTAGGTACTCCGAATAGCCAAACCCGTGAAATTGTTTTTTAAAAAAAGGCTGAAGCACTCGAAAGTTGGATTTTGAATGAGCGAATTTTGATGTCCGTGAATTGTCAAAGTGATGTTCTGAAGAGGACCATCCCGCGAAATTCGGCCCCCCCCAATAATTTGAGAAATTCGAGCAAACCCGCTTTTGATGTTTCAAAAGCCAACTTTGAGGCTTACGAACCTTCAAAAACGCAATATCGCTTTTAAATTCATTTGTTCGGTTCTCCCTATTTAATTTCTTGGCATGTCCCCCCCCCCTTCAATTCCTCAGAATGTCGTATTTCAAGCCAATTATGTCTTCATGGAATGTGCAAAATCAAAATATTTAAGGCCAAAAATCCAAATTATTCTTCAAATTTACAGCATCTTCCTGAAATTCCCTTGTTTTTAGGCTAGTCTCCTTGGTGTCATATGTGGCTGAGCGCAGCATTATTATATAAACGACTAATTATATGCCAAATCGGCCATAGCACGGCGTATTCAGCCCGGAAACTTGATGAGAAACAGCAAGCGTATGCCCTGAAATTCTGGGACACTCCTCTAAACCAAAATTTTGCCCATTTTTGCACTTTGAACATAATTTTTACGGGGTTAGCCCTTTCAAAACACACATTTTGCGGATGAGCTAGGATCTCACAGAACACAAGTTTTGCTTACCCAAGCCAACAGTTGATTCCCAAGTCAACTTCGTCACATCTTTATATATGTAGTTTATAGTTACATCCATGGCAAGAATTTGCGGTTTTCACCCGTTTATACAAAAATTTCGGAGATTCTTAGCCCTTTCTACACCCACATTTTGTGGATTTGAATCTCACGGAATTCGCGACTAAAACTGAGATGGAGCGCCACAATTTGCTGTAATAAAAATTCATAAAAAGCACACATTCACTGCTGACATTGAGAAAACGCCAATTCATGGGTAAAATTTTAGAGAAAACATTAGTTGATCAAAATGCTAATTCGTGGATAGAATTGAGAAAATGCGCTATCGCTGCTAAAATTGATAAAAAGCTCTAATTCACGATTAAAATTGAGGGAAAAGGGTGAATTCGAGGGTACAATAGAGAAAAACGCAAATTCACGGCTAAAATGAAGAAAAACTCTAATTCACAATCATCGTCGATAAAATCGAACAAAATCAAAATCAACTTGATTGATCGAACTGATCAATCAAGATCAGTCAGCAAAACATTCTATTTTCTGCCACGTTGAGAGTCACTCAGCACTTTCTGACTCATAAAACGCGTCCGGCCCGAATCAAAACACATCGAAAATGTTGCCCTGAACTTCTGGGCGTAGGGGGTTTTCGACGCGGGGAATCTGAAAATCGAAACGGATTTTAAAGCTCAAGTTAAATGAACAAGCAGGGCCGTCTTTATTAAAGTTGGGGCCCCGGGCCCGGGATTGCAGAGGGCCCCCTCTTTTACCGAATTTTTCTCACTAAATTAAATTTTGTACAATTATGATTTGCTAATTGAATGGGATTTGCGCACTAAAAATTCGTTTCCAGGCCTGACTCACTAAAAAAGTATGTTCAATGATTTCGCACTCTAAAAACCATTTCGCGGATTTTTCTCGCTAAAATCCCATTTTCGTGGTTCTGGCTCACAGAAAACCCAAACGCGGTTGTTCTACTGCTGAAAAACCAATTTTGCGGTTGTTTGTTGCTGAAAAACCATTCACCTCTACGACGGAAGAGTCCAGTTTGGGGGACTAGAATATATCAGTTACCATCCCAGGCTCCCCCCCAGGAGACAAAAACACTAAGTTTAATTCCAAAAATTTCATTTTTTGGGGGAAAAAATCGCCGGGTTATTCGACCGAAATTCCGAAATAGAATGCAAAAAAGGCAGTTTCACAGCAGAGATGTTGGGTTTTCACGGTTCAAGACCCTTCAACCGTGCTAATTCAGTTTCGGGGGTCGAATTCACGATTTTTCGCGTCGATTTATCTCGCGTAAATATTTGATGAGCTACTGAGTTCTCTTTCTGGGAACTCATCCCCGAATGTAAACCTGCAATGGGCACTGGGTTGCACCTGGCTTGTTATCACGTGAAGCTGCCCACCCTGAGATCGAGAAGGCTGGCTATGCCCCTGCCGTGAACTAGCGATTTTTCCTCTACAAGACAAAAATTAGCGTTTTTACAATTTCTACTCCCGATTAGAGTTTTCTTAACTTAAGCTGTGAATGAGCGCTTTTTCTCAATTAGCGCTTTTCCCCCATTTTTGTAGCGAGTTAGCGATTTTTCTCAATTTTAGGGTGCCGGGCTTATTTTTGTGTACTTCAGTGAATTAGGATGCCCCCCAAATTATTGCTTTTTCCAAATTTAGCCGCGCATTAGGGCTTTTTCGACATTATTTCACATTTAGTCATGAGTTAGTACTTTTTTTTTTTTTTTTCAATTTTATCCGTGAGTCAGCGATGTTCTCAATTTAAGCAGTGAATTAGCGCTTTTTCTCTATACTACCATCGAGTTGGAGACGTATTCACATTATGTAGCAATGAATTAGCACATTTCTCATTTTTAGCCCCGAATTAGCGTTTCTTTTTAATCTATGAAACTGCCGCCAAAAATCACGAATTGGCGTTCTCTCAATTCCAGCTTTAAACATGAGCGCTTTTTCTCAATTTTAGCCGTGAATTAGCATGAAATTGAAAAAAATTGCTAATTCGCTGGTAAAATGAGGAAAAAGCGTCAACTCTTCTGCCTAAATGTGATAAAATCGCTAATTCGTAGATAAAGTTAAGATCAAGTGCTCATTTTCATAGAAAATGATAAAAAGTACTCGAGAAAAAATTCGCTGCTCAAATTCAGAAAAAAATCGTTAATTTATCGCTATATGTGAATGCACGGTAAAAAGTAATTTTTCCCCTTTTTAGCAGCGAATAATGTACCCGGTGTAGTCACATTATAGCGACGAATTAGCACTTTTTTCTCAATTTAAGCAGCGACATTTTCTCGAATCATTTTCCGTGAAAATGAGCGCTTGTTCTTAACTTTGCCACGAATTAGAGATTTTATCTCATTTAGCCATAAGAGTTAGCGTTTTTTCTTAATTTTACCAACGAATTAGATTTTTTTCTCAACTTTAGCAGTAAACTGCGAATTTATGCTGCTAAAATTGAGAAAAATCACTAATTCACTGGTAAAATGGGGGAAAAACTCTAACTGATAGTTAAATGTGAAATTAATTGCAAAGTCATATCGAAAAAACAAGTAATTGTTTTTCCCGTTTTAGCAGCGAATAAACGGATATTCACATATTGCGATGAGTTGGCGTTTTTTATCTCAATTTTATCGAGACTCAGTGTTTATCACTATTTTCAGCGCGGATTAGCCAAGGACCCCCTCCCCCATCACTTTTAGCCTCTCATCATTGCGTCGTACGCTACGCTCGTAACCCTTAAAAAATATATGTATTTCATCCTTAAGTTCGATACGTTGGTCGCCTATCGATAGAAGACGAGTATCTTCCTTCCATATTATTCCATATTACAAAAAAGTCTGAAAAATTCGGTGTCCCCCTTGACGCGTGGTCCCGGTCCCAGGCCCGTCGGGCCCCCGCCTAAAGTCGGCACTGGTAATAAGACAACCCAACTTGTTTATTAGGCCCAGGTAGGGACGCGCGCCTACTGTTGCCCCTCAAGGGGGGGAGCAGTGACCCCCACCCCCCCTTTCATCAGGTTTTGACCATGAGCGAGGTGGAACTATTTTTAAAATCAAAATGCTTGCTGTATTTTTCAGTGTATGGACAATGTTCACTTCAATGACCTTCTCCACAGCTCCATGTCTGACACATCATCAGTCACTATGCCGCAGTCGATTAAAAACGATCCGAAACTGTTCAAAGACGACGTTGACATACGGTTCAGTCGAACGTTGAACTCTTGCAAGGCACGTCAAAGATTATCTCAACTAAAACGCGGAAGTACAAAGGGACGAGTCTACAATAATCTATTTCAGGTTCCTCAAATACGTTATGCAACGCCTGAAAGACTCCTTGACCGTCTGACTGACTTACGATTCCTGAGCATTGATTTTTTGAACACTTTTCTTTTAACGTATCGCGTTTTCACTGATGGTGTAACAGTTTTGGAAGCTTTAAAGAAGGTGTTTTACAATGCCGACCCTCCGGACGCTCCAAACAATTATGACTCGCTCATTACCGAACAACTGTAAGAGTCAACGCTGTCAACTCTTCCTCTCCGCCCCATTCATCTGTGCTAATTTTTGATATTTCAGTCCGGAAAGGGACGACACGTTGTCAACTCTTCAGTTGTACGATCCTGAAAGACGGCGAAGCAGCGCTTCGCCACGAAGAACAAGCGGAGCGAGTTCAGTGTCTGGTAGGTAGTTGGCTTTTGAGTATTTTCTCGGTTCGCAAGTTGATGCATTGAATTTTTTTTTTTTTACCTTAGGATACGGATCAGAAGCAAGTGATCGAGACAGAAGCCACAGCTACGATTCTCAGAGTTTTCCACGCGGTGGTCACTGGAGGTGTAGCTTCAAAAAATGTAAATAATTTCGTTCGTTTTCGTATAATAGCAGCCATTGAAAACAAATAAAAAATATTTTGGTGATTTACTTAGTCGAAGAAGAACAGATGGAGAAGCTGAGAAATGGTCAAAAACAGAGTCCATGCAAGGAGTCTAGCAAAAGGAAAGTGAGCATTCGACTAGAGCAACCGGACGACTCGCATCTGGCTATACCGTCTGAAACGATAGCAGGATCATCCAGCGCGGACACCATCACAGGTAATCGATTTAATTCGCTCAAAAATTGATTCATTTGTTATTTAATTGAATAATTTATTTATTACTCCAGCTGAAACGACACACGTGAGCGGATCGTCATCGCCAGCAAGTTCTGGCACACTTGTAGGAAGCAACAGTTCGGACCATACACCGTGCCACGACGCTGAAACTTCAACGACTCAGGAAAATCCAAAGTCGAAACCACTTATTCGGCAAAGATCTCAACCTCAGACACCGGTCAAGCTGTCCGAACAGTCAGGACACTCCGGGCACAGGCCCTCGCCCCTGTCGATCTCGGCTCATTCATCTCCAGCGCACGAACCACACGACAAGTTGGTTTTCTTGGAGAGTGGCTTTGACTTTGCACGCCTCTACAAAATTATATTACTGTATTTGATTCCGTAGACTGTCTAAACCGTCGCTTCACGTCAAACGGCGAAGCTGGGAAGGTTTACGAAAAGGACAGGACGGTGAAGGAGAATGGGAAGAGGAGCTGATGGCTCCGTCGAGCGGTGTCAGTTCACGGTCGGCGTCAATTGTTAGTTCCACCGCGGTTCAGGTTAGTAAATGGAAATTTCTCAAACTTGACATAAAATGGGCCGTAATTGAGAGATTTTTGTCTCGTCCACTATGACGTGAATGAAGTGAACGAGACAAATATCTCTCAATTACGGGCCAATCATACAAAACGTTCACAACGTCACTCCCACACCTCCATTGACATAAAATACTTAAACGTTCGCTTTCCGCCCTCCCCGTTCCACCTTTTAGAGTTACTACACGGGACGCAGGTCATACAGTGGCACCGAGCCCGAATGTCAGGGGATATCACCTCGCCCGAGTTTTCAACACGAAACCCCTCAAATGTCGAGTAAAGTCGGTGTCGTTATTACAAGCTTTAGACAATCCCAAAGAAGGTAAGCTTAAAGGGAAATCACTTTTTTAATGATCGATTTTCAAAAATAAATAAAAAATATTAAAAGACTGATGAAACTCGATGTTAAAAAAAACAATTGAAATGCATGCGATCATCATGAAGTAGACAGTAACTCTAAAGCGTGCAACAGTCATTTATCCGGTGTCATTTGTGTGCTCTGTCAAAAAAAAAACTTCAAAAAAAAACTTGCAATTTCACTTTTCTGTACATTCAGCATCCCTGAAAAGTTATGTTTTTCAACATTCATTTGCTCTAGCAAATTTATGCGCGAACACATTTAAATGTCGTCGCTGTTAAACTCTGTACGCTTCAATTGTTGTTAAAACGGATCGCCGAGCGAATTTCTCACCATTTAGTACATTTAGAGAGATCAACATTTTCTAAAGATTTCCTCGATTTCTCCCTTCTCATTCCTTTCTTCATTTCATGGAACGCGTGCGTTCAAACTTTACACTGCCAGTTAAACACAATAATTTAAGAAAACCAGTCAAATTGATTGAATAAATAAATTCTTATTTGGTTAAATTTTGAGTCGTAGTTAAATTGATGCAATAAAAATTAAGTGGCCGTCATTTTTATAAACGTATTTCACAAGAGCATTGTGAAAACTGTGTTTTTTATGCCCTTGGGTCTAGCTTCAGGCACGAACCCCTATGGTGAGTAAATTTTGAAAATTTATTTTGTTTATTTTAACAAAAATTTCCGAACTACTGACCACCCGTGGTGACGGCACTAAAATAGCTCCCTATTTCCCATTTTTTAACACTATAAAACTTGACAGCACTGCTACTTTGAGCTGGCACGACCCCACCATCCGCCCTGTTTTTCTTGGTTTTATCTAAATTATCACCTTATAGTTCTGTTTTATTGAAATGTGGGTCTTTATAGTGGCCCATTATGCAATATAAAGTATAATTTGATCGATTACTTCGTTCTAGATGCTTTGGTGGGGGGGAGGGCGAAGGGGACCACTCATTGGTGATGATGGTAGATCACGTAGGGCGATATTTCCGTTGGAGTGCATCGTATAAATTAAATAATGAACGAAATGTTTATCTTGCATGCTGCATGGTCTACTTGCTGTTTAGTTGACTTGATGTAATCTCTAGATGAGACTGCCTGCATGTTCTCTTAGTGAAGTCTATCAACTTCGACGGTCATCGCCCGTTTCCCCCTATTGGACTTCTTCAACGCTAAAAATGAAAAAATCTTCAATTTGCAGCTGCGATCGTGAAAATCGCTCATTCTCAGATTCCCAGCTAAAATTGATGAAAATCAATAGTAACTAAATTTGCCTGTAAAATGGAAAGAAATAGCCGCCAAATTACATCAGTCGGAGCTAAATATTCGCAAAATCCATGACCCTGGACTAGCCAGCGGTGACAGCACCCAAAGCCTGACAAATATAACTCTGACCGAAACCTCTGTGTGTAGTTGCCAGTTTTGGGGTCTAACTATCGATAAAATTGGTAGCTTCCGCGGTATATTTTCGCGAAATTGCCTGTTCCTCTGCGGTTTTTATTTCCGGAAATGTAGAGTTTCGGGGATCTATCGTTGTGACCGTTCAACCCAGGCCAGCCAGCCTCGACAGAGCTAGTCTACCAAAGCCATCTGCAGACGAATAGCGAAATTGGAATTTTCCTGGCTGAATATTCACGATTTTGCAAGTTTCACTTCCTAATTTCAGCGAAACTGCGCGATTCAGGGCCTTTTTGGCGTAAACCATGGCCAACTGGGTCCCGGCTGCGCCCGTTACTTTGAGTTTGAATTTGAACTTTCGAATTTATTTGAACATTTACAATTGAAAGAGTTTGCTTGTTCAGGTTATAATTTGAATGATTTTGGTTCCTACTTGGAGCTAAATTACAAGTTCCGAGTCGCTTAAGTTCGGTACTAAATAAAATATCAGTAAAATTGCGAGTTTGAAATTGTTTTTATGGGCTTTTGAAACTCGGGCTAGCCGGCCACGACCAACCGCATCGTTGGCTGACAAGGCTCATACGACGTGCCCTAAACAAAATTGCAACATTTTCTAGGCAAAAATATGCAAAATTGGATGTTTCTAGGTACAATTTTCACGAAATTGCAAGTTTCAGGTCCAATATTTAAGCGAAATAGGTGAAATATTTAAGCAAATTTCTGGGTATATTTTTTAATGGTTGGCCAGCCGCCCCCCGACTAATTCGAAAATTTAGAGATTAATTTTTTGTGAGTTCCTGTTTTCGAGTCATGATTTGAGCACAATTTAAAGTTTCCAGGCCTCCTTCAATATTGGAGAAATTGGAAATTTCGGGTCATTGAGTGTTATTCAAGCGAAATTGCAAGTTAAGGGTTTTAGTTCAAGGAAAATTGCTATTTTTGGGGGAAATTAAAAGTTCCGTGGCCGACTATCCACGGCAAATCGGCTTTCTGGCACTAATTCCAGCGAAAATGCATGTTTCGGGTCTTGATTTCTGTGAAAATGCTCGGGGTCTTAATTCCAACGAAATTACAAAAAAATGGTTCCTAATTTCTGCGAAATAGCAAGTTTTAGGACCCGGTTTCTAAGTGGCCGCTTCCCCCGTGGTCCGTGGTGGTGGTTTGCCTTTTGAACTAGCGAAATCTTTAAAAACCGATTCTAGAAAGAGCTGAGGTGAAAATCGCTGAAATTCTGGTTTGAAGGAGCATTTGTGATATTTTTGGTAATGAGAGAGCGAAAATCAGCGGCAAAAATTTGGGTTGAAAGAGCCAAAATTGTGTTTGTTCTTCCGTTGATTTTTTTCGAACTGGAACTTATTTAGTAAAAATCAAACCTACAAAAATTGAGGTTTTAAAATGGCAAACATCTGTAAAATTTTGATTTGAACGAGCAAAATCCGCGAAGTGATGTTTGCAATAGCCAAAATTATGAAATTTAGGGCTTTAATTAGCCAAGTACAAGAATTCGGGTTATTGAAAGAGCCAAATTTGTTTTCCAAAGTAGCCGAACCTGCGAAACTGAATTCATTAAGAGCTAAAGTCACGAAAATGTGTTTTAAAAAGCGTGAAAATTCGCGACATTGGGGTGCGAAATAACCATTAAGATCCGTGAAATGTGTTGTGCCAAATCTGAAAAATTTCCGGCAAAATTGGTGTTTGAAAAAGCTAAAATCCTGGTATTCGTTCTTTCGTCGCTCGTTTTTCGCCGAGTTAGTTTTCCTTATTAACCGAACCTGCGAAACCGAGATTTCATAAACAGCAAAACCCACGAAATTTGGCTTTGAAAGAGGCAAAATCACAAAATTTGGGTTTTCGAATAGTAGCTAACCTTATGAAATGTTTGTTTGAGAGAGCCAAACCGACGATTTTTGACTTGTAGAATAGCCTTACCCGCAAAACTTGGCTTTTATAAGACCGGAACCTGTGAAATTACTTTTCTGCGGGGGCCAACATCCAAAGTTTGTTCTTTGAACGATCGGACCCACCGTAAAATATTGTTTTTGCAACAGCCCAACCCGCCAAAGTGTTATTGAATGAAGCCAAACATGCGGATTTTTTCTTTCGGCAGAAGAATCGAATTACTTCGATGAGGCAACCCCCACGAAATTGGGCGTTACAATTAAGCCGAAACCCACGAAACTTGTATTTTAGAAAGGTTAGACCCACGAAAACGGCTCTTTGGCGAGCCACCATTTAAGAGTTCCAGAATTGCTTAATTGGGTGAATGAAACAACCGCGCGGAATTGAGGTCACAGAAACAAAAATCCGCGGAATTAATTTTTTTAGCAAGCCAAACTCGCAAAAAAGTGTTTTTAGCGAGCCAGACCTATGTAAATGGTTTTTAATAATTATGTGAAACTGGATTTTTAGCGCAAACTCCGAGAAAATTTTGTTTTCAGCAACAAGGCTCCTCGAAGGGTTTTAGTGAGCCAAACCTGCGATTTTTTTTTTTTTTTTTTTTAGTAGTACCTATGCATAATCCGCGAAATTTTATTTTCAGGGGCGAAAACCCGTAAATTTGGTTTTTTATTCAGCAAAATCTAAGAATTTTTTTTTTTTTTTTTTTTTTTTTTTTTTTTTTTTTTTTTTTTTTAGCGTTAACGAAATAAAATGTGGTGACCCCGTAGAATTTGTACTTTTCGAGATTCTACATGGTATCCTGAGGTTGGGAACTGCCCCCAACATGCGTGCATGTGCATTTTTGAGTCTAGGGGAAGGGCAACTGCCCATCTCTGCTCCCCTCCGGATACACCGACGGCGTCATTACTGCTCAATTTACCAACCGACACTGTGTAATACCAAATAGAGAGACAAGGTAGGCATGAACCCGCACATCTTATCATGTAATGCGGTGTTGTAGCATCTTGTAAGAGGTGGACCTTTGGAAGTTTGGATCATGAAAGGATAGGCAAAAACCTGAACGACCAACTTCTTTTCAGAGTGTGAGATAGTCGTTTACCCCAGGACAAAAAATTGCTGCAGGCTGTAGCCGTTACACCCGAAAGATTTCCGTGGATACGTCATTGTTTATTTATTGCATTTTACGGCCGGTTTACGAAGAGCATGAGCCTGCGATAGGCGTTGGTCAATGTGTGTGTAGGGAGAAGGAGAATGCTCTACTGGATGGCGAAGAAGGAGCGGGATTAGAGCGAAATGCGCATAGTCAGATCGCCAGCGAGAACTTCTAAACTTTGAGAAAATGTACCCTATAACGAAACTACGGACGTATCTACGCCAAAAATCATGAACGTTTCTAGCGTAGCCTCAAACAAGGAGTTAATCACTTCATTTGATTCAATATTTAACCATCATTTGCCCTAAATTAGGAATGCATTAAGGCGTTTTCTTTCGTATGCTAATCTCACAATAGTGGTATTTTGAATGAACGCATGCTTTATGCCACTTTTGCTCCAGCCGTGAAAAGTTATCAATCAATTAAAACTTTCTCTCCCCCCTTCAAGGAGCAGCACTTCAACGGCGGCTGCCGCTTTTGCCATTGCCACGTCGGCGTCGAGCAATCCACGAGACGTCGTCAACAATGGCGGTGGTGCTTACGGAGGAAACATGACGACGGGGCCGGGCAATCAAGGTGGTGGTCATCATTTGCGAAGCAATTCAACGTCACGTGGGTCAGGTGAGGGCAACTCGCGTCCCGGGTCTTGCCGAGAGCGACGACGTAAAGAGAGTGTCATGTCGACTGCGGCGACAATGCGCGTTTTGAACGTTTTAAGACACTGGGTTTCAAAACATTCTCAAGTATGAATTTTATTGCGTAAAAAACTTGAATTTATCGCTAGTTTTATACGATAAAAACGTTCCAAGGATTTCGAGCAAGATCACAAACTGAAATGTATGACCATCGAGTTCCTCGAAGACCTCATATACAGTCCAAACTTACTCCCTGCCGAGCACAAAGCAGCATCGCAGCTACTTAAACTTATAACTAAAGAAGAGTCTGAGCACACAAAAGTTGATTTAGACCAATTACTCAGCCTGCCTCCAGTGAGTATCAAGTGTCACAGACACTCTTTAAACGCTCTTAAATTATCGCGTTGATGTATTGAAGGTCCCTAGCAAGGAAAGCATCGAAACTTTGTCGGCTTTGGAGATTGCCGAGCAAATGACTTATCTAGACCATCAGATTTTTGTGTCAATTAGGAGCGAGTAGGCACTTTATTATGGTTTTATTTGGTTTCTTTTTTTTCTAAATTCTTCGTTGACAGGGAATTTTTGGGCCAGGCTTGGATGAAGACTGATAAAGCTACAAGAGCACCGCACATTATTTTAATGACAAAAAGGTTCAATGAGGTAATGAGTTTTATTTTTCCGCTGTAGTTCGCACACTATATTTTAACACTCTCACCACCACAGATATCTCAGCTCGTCGTTTCGGAAATCATCCGCCGATCGAATATGACGGCCCGAGTTCACGCCATTGAAAAATGGGCCGCAGTGGCCGATATCTCAAGATGTTTACACAATTTCAACGGGGTGCTTCAGGTGTGCGCGGCATTCACCAACAGCTCTGTTTATCGATTGAAGAAAACCTGGGAGAAAGTGTCGAAAACTGTAAGAAGCGTGATTTGTTCGCTAACGACTCTGCAGGGGTTTTCTGATGTGTCCCTTCCAAAAAATGCCTGTAGACGAAGCAAACAATCGAAAAACTTCAGGCGATTGTCTCATCGGACGGTCGTTTTAGAAATCTACGCGACGCGCTCCATAGGTGTGATCCTCCTGGAATACCTTACCTGGGCATGTACCTGACAGATCTCACGTTCATAGAGGAGGGAACGCCTAATTTTACTGAGGATGGACTGCTCAATTTTTCCAAAATGAGAATGGCAAGTCCTCAAATTATCTTTTAAAAGAAGCAACGGAAAACAATCTCACCCCCCCCCCCCAATCAACTGTTACAGATTGCTCATGTCATCAGAGAAATTCGTCACTTTCAACAGACTCCGTATAAAATTGAACTCATCACCAAAGTTACTAACTACCTTCTAGACACGTCTCTTCTCCTCGAAGACGACGAACTCTACCAAATGTCACTCGAAATCGAGCCAAGGACGTCACGTCTGAGCGCCGCCAATATAATGAACATACCGTCGACGTCTCAGTCAAATCGATAAAATCGCCTAGACGCTCGTCGTGGTTGAACATACGATGGTTCCTCTTTCTCGTGCCATAAAAAAAACAAAAAAACTCACATCGGGTCAGCATATAGGCTCACAGCGCCAATCAAACCACACTGCATTAGAACAGGTTAGTTTTTTTGTTATTTGAAATTCTCTGAGATAGATAATGAAAAAAATGTGAGAGCAGAGCCAGTCTTTTTCTTTCCGATTGTAAAGTGAAGAGAGAAATGGTGTTTTTCATTAGTATCGGGCAGACTAAAGTAGTTGCCCTTGTTCCCTCCCTACAGAAAATTGCACCAGATCTGTCTTTACTACAATTGATTCAAAACTAGTGTGTAGATAGTTACGTAACCTCCAACTATTTATTTTATTTACAAATAGCTATAGGGAAAAAGAAGCGTAATAAACTTTAAAAGATTTATTTTATAAAAAAAAGTATACAAATTTATGTTTATTCTGATTAGCAATAAATTGGGATAATACGGCATTAAATCTGAAAAAAAAGATGCAATGTGATGCATCCAAAAAGTAGGCATTAGATGTCATGACTTATACATCGTTCAAAACATCAGTTTCTTGCAAATCCGACAAGGGTCTCTACTAATATTTTCCCCTAAACTAATTTCTATTCAAGGGAATGCCTCCCTGTTTCCCTAATCAAGTCAAATGACGGCAGAAAGATAGAGAGAAAAAAGTATTAAAAACAAAAAATTGAAGTGTGAAGGTATTTTCTACAAAATGACAGTGGTTTTCCACCCGTCCAGTCGCATTTTGGCGAAAATTTGAGGGGTTCGCTGTTTAATTAGGGACACAATTTCACGGGTTTGGCTCTTTAATGTAGGAAATTACGTCTGACATGACACCCACTTTTTTTTTTTTTACTGTTTTTTTTCTGTAAAAACCAAATTTTTCACGGCTTTCTCCCTTAGAAAATGGATTTCGAGGTCTTGGCTCTTCGAAACTAAAATTCGATGGCTCGAATCTTGAAAAAAATTAACTTACGAGCGAAATTCCGTGGGTTTAGTGCTTAAAAAACCAATTTTAACGGTTTTGGTCCTTTAAAAAGTCGATACCGAGGGGTTGGCTGGAGAAAACCGAAAAGAAATTAAGCAAATGCGGTGTCTAAAACCCAAAATTTCGCAGGTTTCGCCTTTTAAAAATAAAATTTTAGTTAAATTTCACTGGTTTGGAGGTTGGACAAATTAATTCACAGCGAATACTACAGAAAAGCTTTACTCTTTCTTTTCTCCTTTTCTTATTTTACTTTAGCTACATTGGAAGTTCCATTAATTATTTAGTGCTGGACCAAAGAGCCTACAGAACGCTATTACATTATTTTATTAAAATTATGCCATAGACAGGTGTCGATGAATGATCAATCGGGGGGGGGGGGGATACCCCGACATGGAAGTAGATTCACTCGTAGAATCACTCCCCCTCACACCATCGTGCCTCACCGAAAAACCTGAAAGTCACACAACCCAGAACATTCGAAGGCAACCCAGACAATTTGACTCACAGTCTGATTCGAAACGAATCATGCGCGTTTGGAACTTTCAGTAACCACATTTTCGTCATCTTGACTCTTATGCGATCGCCAGTTTCGCGTATTTTCGTCTTTTTCAAATCCCAATTTCGTGGGTTTTGCTCTTTCAATAACCAATCTTACTTATTTCTCTCTTTCCGAACCCAATATC
Organism: Corythucha ciliata; assembly: GCA_038030265.1. Lineage (NCBI taxonomy): Eukaryota > Metazoa > Arthropoda > Insecta > Hemiptera > Tingidae > Corythucha > Corythucha ciliata. The sequence continues at coordinate 18,285,481 of CM075943.1, forward strand.
GTGGAATTTTTGTTCTTTAAAACAAAATTTCGTGCTTTAACTCTTCATAAAATCAGTTTCGTGGGTTCAGTAAGGTTAAAAACCTATTTTGGCGGGAAAAAAACGACGAAAACACATTTGTGATTTTGACTTTTCAAGATCAGTTTCATCACTGGAGATTTTCCATTTCCAAATATTTCAAATTTGACTCCTTCAAAACAATTTCACGAATTTTTACCATTTTAAAGCTTAATTTCGCGCATTGTCACGCTTTCAACAACCTTATTTCGTGCTTTTAGCTTCCACTGAAATCTTTGGAAAATAAATTTGGATCTTTTCAAAAACCAAATTCCCGGATTTGTATTATTCAAAACTCAAATTTCGTCATTTTGGGCCCTAATAATTTCAAGTTTTACGTATTTTCACTCTTTCAAAATTTCGTGGATTGAATCGTTTAAACCCCAATTTCACAAAACCAAACGTGAGTTCACTTTTTCCGAATTCAGGAAAACTAACATCGTAAAACCAATTTCGGGAGTTTTGCAGAGTTTGCTAGTTTGAAAAACAAATGTGGCTCTTTCAAAAATCTAACTCGAATATTTGGCTCGCTCAAAAACAACATTTCGTCTTTTTGGTTCTCACAAGCCCCAGTTTCGTGGATTTTCGCTCTTTAAAAACCAAATGTTGGGATTTGGATAATTTAAAAAACCAATTTAGTGGTTTTGGGAGAGTGGCGATGGGTGGGTGGGGGGGTGACAGTTTTAACCATGTAGGAAGAGGAAAAGAGAGGAGGGAGCATAAGTTGAAAAAAGTGACGCCGATTTTCGCCATATTGGTGGTCCCTCTGCCATAATATTTACGATATATATAACAGAGCAGGGGGTACCGGGACTACACCAAAGTGGCGTATGTTGGCTTCATCCCCTTTAACTTGATATATCATCGCTCCCATCTTGATACATCTATCGCTCCCTCCTCTCTCTTCATACCTACTTGTTTTTAACTGCACCCCGGGTGTTCTCACACTTTGTAACGCCCTTGACACCGTTAATTGCTACCATAAACGACCACGACATTCTAGTTGAGTAGGTAATCAACCATCAAACTGAAACATTAGTCGTTGTCAACTAGTTTTTAGCCACCCTACTGTTGTGTCCTACTTTCTGTCGCAAACGTCCTACTTTTGCCCAACGTTTTCGTGCCATACGTCCTCGGAAACCACTTTTACATCTGGTCATCCTACCGGTCTCGCCGATACCTTCAGAACGTTCAAAGTTTATTACCCCCAAAAAGGGTTGATACCTTACAAATTTCGCAGGTTCGAAATCTTCAATTGACCAAATTTCGCGAGGATTTTTCTTTTTGAAACCCCTAATTTAGCGGATCTGACCGCTCAAAAACGCGTGAAACCGATAATCCGAGTAGCCAAATACACGACCTTTTTTTTTTCCTCAAATTGAGCTTTTTACATTTTAGCGAACGCTTTTTCCGGAATTTTGTCGGTTTTCTTCTTTTCCAGTCATGAATTTCTTCTTTTCTCGGGGGTGTTGAGAGATTTTGTTTTTCACTTTTAGTCATGAACTACCGTTTTTTCTCAATTTGAGCCGCAAACTTGTCCCAAGAACAGAAATTAGCGGTTTTTATAAATTTTAACTATAAAAGAGACACCATAAACCTCGAACTTGCATTTTTAAAAAATTTTAGCCTCAATTGAGCGTTTTCTTCCCCGGAATTTCGTTCCTAAATTCATTAACAAAACACAAAAAAAATCCCTATTTTCCTAATCTTTAAGCTTTCCAGGGACATTCTCAGAAGAGAGGCTCAAGTGTGCCTGCCCCCTCTCGCTCGTACAACTGAAGAACGTAACTGATTATTACTTATTAGACGGATTTTCTTTTAATGGGATGGAATACTTTATGACGGATTTCTATAACGGGATTTTCAGCTTGCCTTGTCGGGCAATGCAAAGTGTCAGTGGGCAACTCTGCTCTTTAGGGTTGGAAACAGACAATTCTGGTTATTTGACCCTCATTTACTGGGGTCCTAAATAAGGGTCGTTAATTTACCAAGAAAACGTAAACATCCACCACAGAGAGGGTAATAATTGTTTTAAAAAAACTTGAAAATTGGCAAGAAAGGCATTAATTTAACAATAGAAACTGTTTTTGTGTGTCAAACATGAAAACGACTGTTTTTCAGGAAAAACTTTCACTTTTGCCTTCCACCATGTTAATTTGGACTCCAGAAAATGATGATTTGGACGTCTAACTATAAACTCTGTCCCCGAAGGAACTTACTCATGTTCGCAAAATGGGTAATTGGGGGGCAAAATCACGCTTTCCGGCACAAAAATGACAGTTATTCATCAGGATCTGGCCACTTGGCCAGCGAACTGAGTGGAAACGTATAATTTTCAACTCCAAATTCCCGATTTTCGGTTTTAAAAAACTGGTAGTTTAGCCACAAAACAACCTTGGGATAGGAAGGAGGGGGAGGACAACTGAAAAGAAGGCGACCGAAAGTTGAGTATTGGTGACGTCACGGTCGGCTCCTCTTTGGGAGACAAAGCAGTCGAATGACTGGCATTGACTACAAGAATTTGACTGAGCAGACATTATGTGGTGCCAAATCTCACAAAATTGGTATTTTGATGAGCCAAAGCAGGGAAAATTTCCTTTTAAAGGAGCCAAACGAGCGAAATTGGTTTTTTGAAGAGCTCAATCCACCAAATTTGATTTCTTAAAGATCCAGAGCCCCGTCAAATTAATTTCTTGAAGATCAGAACCCGGCAAAATTTATTTTTGATTATTCAAACCAGCAAAAAGTGACTTTGCAAGAGCTAAACACGCGAAAAAAGGTTTTCACACTAATATACCCCACAAAATTGTTGTTTTTCAGTGACAGTGAAATATTAAAAAATAAATAAATAAATTCCGCAAGAATGGTTTTGTCAAGAGCTAAATCGGCAAAATTGATATTTTGAAGAAGCAAATCCGTGAAATTGTTTTTTTTTTTTAGCCAAATGACACACGAAATTGTTGCTGAAAGAGCCAAACCAGGAAGACTGGGGTTTTCAACGACTAAATCCCGCCAAAATTGATTTTTTTGGAAGAGTCATACCAAGAGGCACCTCCTCCCCTGCCCCTGTCACAATATAACATATTGGCTTTATTACAACAAATTTAGCCCACACGAACGACAATAAAGTTGACCGCAAAGCTACTGAGTCCCCAAAATCATACCCTCACGATCAGAATCTTTCAATCTGACACCTACTTGTACTGAAACGAACTTTTCGACGGGTTTTCCTCGCTTAAAATTGGGCATGATCCTCCCCTACGAGATCCAATACCGCGCTTGTGCGACATATTATTTATTTTTATTCTTGGCTCTATAAAATCAAAATTTTGGCTTTTTTCAAAAAAGTAATTACACGGGTTTTAGCGCGCTGGAGACCCAAGTTTGCTGTACCTTGGAATGGGTTGGTGGTGGGTCGTAAGTTTTAAGCGTGCGACTTTCAAGTTTAGCACCGAAAATATCACTTTCCGGGGGCTAAATTATCTCTTTTCGGGCAGAAAATCCGGAATAGACGACTCAACGGGCGTAAAACTGAGAAACAGAAAATGTTTGTGGGTCCCAGTGCAAATGACGTGAAAGGTGTACAAAGAAAAACAAGAAAACATGGAAACCTTACTTTTTTTCTCCTTCGTTCTCTGAGCCGTCCTTTGTCTTGAAAAATTCTCGTCGATTTTTTTAGGGCCCACAACCGTGATAAATAAACAAGGATATTACAGACTACGGAGGTTGCAGCCTGCAGGCGGGAGCAATACTCTCACTCACTTGTCCCACATCATTAGTCATTCCTATCAGTTTTTTTTAAGGATCTCAACTGGTCCAGCCGCGTTTTTGAATGCCTAACAGAGCACGCTTGTGTTAAAGCATCCTAAACCGCTACTGGGCCGTATAAATATGTATAAGTAGGGGAATTTAACGTTTTCAGGTCCTGGGTCGACGATGTCCGTGATTTAAACGATAACTTTCCTTTAAAGTAAGCGCCATTTGAGGCTTGAAATTATAATACTATCGAAAAATATTAACTTATTGATTTTTTCTAACCAGGGGTTTTCAATTTATAGAGCAGTAGTTCGACCCCCCCCCCCTCACCAATTCCTAAATATCACACAGTCGGACAATCAGTATTTTGTATCAGCCAAAATTTGGAATCATTCAAAAACTTACTAGGCTGAAAACACAGTCCCATTTTAGTTCTCCACCCCGCCCTTTCACCACTCTCTAGGCCTATTGTGTAGCTTAAGGTTCACAGTTTACAGCAAAATGAGTTCAGATAATTTTTTTGGTCGTCTTTTTCCTCATTCTTCATCCCTAACAACGTCGTGATGTACATAATATTTTCCTGTACATAGTGTACATACTTTTTTAATGTGAATACGTAACGTAATTGTTCTATTAAAAAAAAGCATTAAAGAAGTTAGTCTCTTGTTGTAATTCTATCTATTTCGAAGTAATTCATCAAATTCTTTCAATTTTGGTATATTCTTGAGACTGATCGTGCCACATTTTTCTGGCGAACAAACTGTTCAATGCAGAAATGTCTAGTTTTATTTGACAATTTATTTTCAAAACAACTAAAATGTATTAATTAATTAGTAATTCTTTCACTCTATGGGTATTTCAAGTCAATTGCATCATCCTTACATATCCCAAACAAATAACTGCCATAAAGTCGAGTACCTTAGTTGTTTTTTTTTGTAGAAAAGGTGGACATCTAGAAAAGCTTAATTTGCTTTTAATTTTTCTCGAAATCGACAGAAGCCCGATTATGGCGGTGGTTTGTTTATTTTTGACTTTTTTTTTTGTCAATTTCCATTACGTAGTACCAAAAGGTTCGAATAGGTAGAACGCCCCTCCCCTCTTTATCCTACGCGGTAGCTGCAAAGCCCAAGGTTTTATCGTTCCTAGGAATTTTATAATAGCGGGGAACTAGATTGGTTACTTTGAAATCCGTTAATGACTCCCCTGAATGCCTAAAGTTGTATTCCTTCACGCCTTGTCGCGGTCATTAAATTTGAATGTCTTTCAGATATTTGTACTTTAAACGGAAATTTCATCATCCCCTCCACCATATTTTCCTCTCTTGAAAATACTCCTGGAAATAGTTCTCAGTTGACTAATCTGAGAAAACGTGTACAGTTTAAATAATAAAAACAATGTAAATATCTTTAAGAGGTGCTAAATTTATCAAGAATGAAATAATATCAAAAATTAGGAGACAAAAAAAAAAAATCATCATAATGGTTGTGACGATACTTTCAACAATGTTGAACAATTTAAAAGACATTGTACCTAAACTTTTATTATCTTCATCAATTTAATTTCTACAAAATAAAATATTTTAAAAAAAGAGACCTCTTTTGAAAAAAAAGAAGAATAATAAGTATTGGACAATCGCACTTATTATGGACCACGTTGTTTAAATTAGTTGCACTTTAAAGTAAATAAAAAAAAGATGATGTTATTTAATACAAAAATCTGTGTGTCTACTCTTCAATGAAACTTTAAAGACAAGAAAACGCGTAAAATAACTTTGTGACAAAAAAAATCCTACTATTACCTTCTTTTATTTTGTGATAATCTGAAACATTTGGTTGAATTTCCTTTTAAGGCTAATTTAGGGTATCTAGTTTTTAACAATAGGATAAAAATATCCTTGTAATTTATTTTTTAAAAAGAAGGTAATCTGTTAATGATGGTAATATAATATATTTATATGATATATATGAAATAGATTGGCGTATATTTTGTGTTAAATGGTACAGAAAAAAAATACATAACTCAATGTTTTATTAGATGGCAATAAAACATGTTTATGTGGTTATTACGTTTCTTTTGCAATTTTTCACTCCTGGAATTTGCCCTATAAAATGTTTCTTTTTTGTTGCTGAATTGAAACTCTTGGAATCGTGTGAGTCAGAGGCTTTTAACAGTATGACACAATAGGATTGAAATGATTACGATTTTTGGCGAACGTGCGTTTCGGCCGTGGACGGCCACAGTCCACAATTGACCATTGTCGGCTTGAATCCTTAAAAAAAAAAAAAAAAAAACCTGGCCCAATCTCGTAAAAATAGGTGACCAGCCCCTAGGGGTGATTATTGCGAAATTTTTCAAACATTAAAGTTAGGCCAAAACTGCATGGTGAATTATCATGGAAACGGATTTTTTTATACCATATGTACTAACCGTTGATGAAGTTATTTCTGTGATTTCGGTGTTTTTGGGTCGTCTTCAGGACCACTCTAGTTTTCCACCGGACGTCCGCGCTACGCAATCTCGACGGCGGCTCCGAAAGTTCAATAAAGAGCCTCAACGCAATGGCGCCGCGTGCTTGGCTCATAATGAGCAGTATGAAGGTAATGGAGGAGTATGGACGCATGCTGAGCTCACTGGTTGCCTCTCGAGTCGAAAAAATCGGCCGAAACCAACCACACTGTTGAACGTCCATTCGAAAGCGTTATAAAGTCCGCGAGAGAAAATCGACGATAATGGTAATAACGATCACTTTTGGCAATTTTAAGGGACGTTGGCGGCCACCCAATGACATTGTGTAGGAAAGCGGCTGTTTTTCGTTCAGACACTGTTGGCCTATAGATTAGTACGATATTTACGTTTTGCGTTAATTTTCACAGTATAACTAGTGACAGGTGTTGTTTCCGTATCCCTCGTCGTCGCGAACAAGTAGGTTCGTTGCCGGCGGGTTTGTGGGTCTGGAAGACTGTTCAAGGGTTTAGCGGACACCTGTATGTACTCAAACTGGCTGGAGAGCCGAGTGTGTCGTTTGTCTGTGATTTCACAGCAACGAATTCTAGTCAGTACAAGAGTATACGTGTCCTGCCGTGGTCCGAACGGAATGGCGGGCGTGGAGCTTTTGTACCTGATAATTGTGGTGTTTTAAACTTGACGAGATTGTTATCACAATCATGTTTGACAGTGGGGAACCGTTGCCCCCGGGAAGTTGTTTTCTCTGTTTAGTTAAGACCGCTGTTGTCTGTATTGTCGTCACCCGTGAGCATGCCTTGTATAGAGGCGAAACGTCGGCAGAATGAAGTTGATTTTTAAAGAAATGGATTAATTTTATTTCTTCGAGGCGACTGGACCACCCTAAATGCTTATCAAATACATAATTGCCTCATCTACCAACGACAGCACTCTCTTTTAATTTCAATAAACTGTTATAAAATGCGTGCAACTCACACGCACGCATTTTATCGTCTCACACGCGTGCAAAACACGACAATTTGGCGACGATTATTAAAACACGACAATTTGGAGACGAGGGTTAAAACCGGGTCTTATTCATTTTTCTTACGTTCGATCGCGTCATTCGAAAAGTTTTCCCCTTCATCCTGGGGCCTTATTCCGAACTGAAATGAGTTTCTCATTTGTCTGCTCAGTTAACCTCAACTTACTCTTTCGAAAATGGTGCAGAAAAGTAAGACTTAGGCACCAAATATAGCGAGACTTTTTTAAAAAAAAGTGTCAGATTAGGCGAATACCTCGAGATAATCGTCAGATTACAAGAGAGCACGTTTAGGACGTCAGTATGAAGCATATAATATATCTTAGTCTGACGCGCTCCAGTATTTCAAAATGACGATTTTTTTTTTGCACATTCTGATAAGGGCCACGAGTTCACGTCACCTCCAAACTTAGAGTAACAATAACTCTAAGCCTCCAAATCGCCAGAGAGCTTATTTTAGGTTCACTCAACATTCCCTTAGAAAATCTGACGCGCTCGATTAAATTTTATTTTTCATTTTCAACGTACGACCACCCCCATCATGCAAACTATCAGATTAACATGCATACTTAATTAAAAATACGTAGACAATTGATGCTGTAAATATCTGACGCGCTCGAAAATGACCATACAACAGTTTTTTTTTGTTTTGAAAGTCTATAGCGGCTCCCCCCTCCTATGAAAAGGTATGCATCATATAACAATTTTATCTATCTTTTTATCATCTAATCTTTGCAACCCAATAGGTCTCAACGACGCTCGAGTAAATCGCTATTTAGCATCGTGGGCTCCCCTACTATAAATCATGTGATTCCTTTGAATAAACTGCTTGCTAAGAACTGCTTGAATTTGCATGCGTAGTGTTTGCTCATTGGCATATCCTACCTTGCCTCCTTTTATTTCCACAATTTCGTCGGGGGGGGGGGGGGGGGGTCGTGCGGTACCCCGAGTTCGGAGGCCACGCTACGCTACTGGCAATACTCGACACACCATCTTCCACAAACGTCACGGAACTTCGAGGTTACATCGGTCTCGCCACGCATTATTCGAAATTTATTCAAAATGCTTCAACAAAGCTCGAGCCCCTTTACCGGCTCCTTCAAAAAAACACTCAGTTTTGTTGAGCACCGAGTTGTGAAAAGGCTTTTCGTCTCATCAAGCAAGAACTTGCGAGCTACGTGGTACTCGTCCCGTACAATCCTGATTATCCGGTGGTCCTTGCCACAGACGCCTGCCCAGTTGGCCTTTCGGAAGTCTTGTCCCGCATCATCGACGGGGAACAACGCCCCATCGCTTTTGCGTCACGCTCTTTAAGCGGAAGTAAATTACTCACAACTCGACAAGGAAGTTATAGCAGTATTCTGGAGTTTCAAAAAGTTTTACCAGTTTACGGCAGAAAATTCACACTTCAGGTTGACAACAAACCCCTGGCCTCGATTTTCAATCCCTGTTCAAAATTACCGTCTATTGTAGCCTCAAGACTTCTCCGGTATGCCAACTTTTTGAGTGCACTTGACTTTTCAGTTGTAAAACGGAAAGGAGTGTCACACCTTAACGCCGATTATTTCTCAAAGGGCTCCCTGCTCAAAACAAAGCGATGACACCGATCACGATTTCAAATCTCAAGCAACACTGATTGCACACGGACCAGCGGCTGTTACACCATGCATATAGTCTCAGCGCTACTGCCGGGAGACTGTCACTCAGTTGAACAGTCCAACGGTTGCGTCGCTTGACAGGCTTTTTGTAGAGACGCGTTGTCACACCACCCCTTCCCTCTTCATCATACCCTGGCCATCTCGTTTTTTTGTGTCACCCAAGGCCTAAAACTCTGGAAGTCCCGCGATCCTGGCCCCAGAAATAAACGGACATTACTCAACCCATTTTGCTGGTGGGTTCCTAAAGCACTTCATTAACGAAAATTCGATTTTCACTTATTTATTATTTTTATCTGACATCAAAATTGATTTTTATTTTGTTTTAAATGCTTTTGAATTTGGCAATAAAAATGTTTTCACTAATCTTTTCTTCCCCCAGTCACAGACTGATAATATTTAAATTCATAATGAAAAAGTGATTAAAGTATGCCTAAAAATCAGATTTATTTTGACTAGTGCGCTTCATGGGCAAGAAAAACAAACAAAAAAACAAAGTCAAATCCGACATTTTCATGTTTTAGATACACGAAAATGGACTATTCAAAACGATATAAATCCAATTTAACCTCACAACCTTTCACAGCAAACTGATGGAAGTTTTCTACAGTAATTTACACGTCGTATTTTTGTTTAAAAAAAATAAATCGAATACAAAAAACTGGAATGTTTTTGTTTGGAAAATACTTGTTCTGTTTTCTCTCTCACTCTCTCTTCTTAAAAATTGTACCCCAGTACGATAAGGTCACTTCATTAAAAGAAACATACACAGGAGTCCTAACCGTATCGTTCTTTCTGGCCGAAATTTAAAAAAAAGTTTACCAAAATTTTTACAACCGTTTTCACGTGTGCGTTTTTAAAAACTAACAAAATTGAGCAAAAAGTAATACACAAGGGGGGGAGGGGTTGATTTTAACTTGAAATAAAATTTGGACGGATTTGTGACAAATCTTTTTGATTTTATTTCAACACATTCAAAAATAATAAATAAATACACGGAATAAAAAAATAAAATTATAAACAACGAAAATAAATTAATAATAAGTGTGAGGAGCGTCAACCCCTTGTTATTTGATTAAGCCTCCCACCGAATTTGTATCTCACTATTTAACAAACAAAATATAAACTAAAGGAATGTTGTTATCACTATTAAAACTTAAACATTAACACGAACAAAGACCGGAAAACGTTTGTTTTGCATTTATACAAAATATAGTCAATGTTTAGAATAAAGATTAAAAAAAAATCTGGTAACCATCGCTAGAGCACACGCAAACAAGAATTTAATGAATTTTCTCCGGACCAAACAGTTATGGATAAATAATGTTATTTTACGATTTTATCTAACTTAATGCGCTACCGCTGGGCATGATAGAACGACCGGGAAATTCTCGTGAATTCCTGTTTGGAACCTTCATTTTGACTCCGAAAAAAGAACAAATTTGGACAGTTTTGGAAGGATGGAATAGCACACGTATTTTATTATTGTTTCAAATTGGATGGAAAAAAAGAATTATTATACAATTTTTTTTTAGATAAAAAAGAATGATTATCACATTCACATCTCAAACTTTCTAAAAAAATAAAAATTCGAATCAAGATATAATGAGAGGGGGGAGGGTGGCTTCACGCAAACCGAAAGTGAAAGGCGCAAATTAATTTTAAAGAGGAAAGTGAAAACTATTGACAATTGCAAAGTACTAATAAAATAGTATGATACAAGTATAATACACTAGTTTATAACAGGCATTTCAAGACGTGACAAATCTTGAAACATCGTTTAAAATTAGGGTGAGAGGGGGGGAGGGCAATAAAATAAATTAAAGACGAAGCTTTTTAGTGCCTCTGGGATAGCACCGGTAGCACACACCACAAAGTTAAAAAAATGGATCGCACTAATTTGTTAAGCAACATTCTTACCTATGTACTTTCGACTATAAACTCGCTAAGAGCACATAAAAAGATGTAATGTGGAAGCCGGGAACAGGGGTGTAAAATAATAAACTTTTTTTTTATAGTTGGCAGGCGAATTTCATATGTGCAGGGAATTGCACGGTCTAGCTATTTAATTCAATTTTGTACAATCAAGAAAAAGTAAAATAAGAAAATCCTTCATATTCACCCACCTCGCTTGCTTTAAAGGAACCAGATTCACGTCATGAGTACTCTGTGTGCTTTTAAGTACTTTTTGCTTTAGAGTGCGTTACACTAAAACCCTGAAAACAGGCTTTTTTCATGTTGTCTCTTGTGTTTCGTACTTTAGTAACTATGTAAGAGAGCGCTACATACACAGTTTCAAACAGAATTCTCCTTAGACAGTTGTGCAGCTCATGAAAACCTTTCCTAGGCTTTTCTCAGGTGACAGAAAAGCAAACAAAAGCTTATTGAGAAACGAAATACCAAAAATCGAGCATGCACCACGGGTAAATAGCGGGAGCCCTTGGAGGAGTGGGAGGGAGAAGAGCGAAGGGTTGGATTTTATTTTAAAGTCGAGTCTATTATGGTCGAAAAGAGCGTACTTTTAACTATTACGCCCTATTTTAGCCGTCCAACACTTTTCCCGAGTGAACTAATACCTTCCCCCCGCGATCGTGATCTGTGCAGACTTGACAGACCTGTATCTGTAGGACACATCATTGATTGAAATATGGGGTGGAGGGAAATACAGGGGCGGTATAAAAGACAGAAACACTGACCTCGACTAGAACTGCGACGCATCGTTGTCTCGTGACCCCGCATGGCGCGACCGCGTCGATCCTGTATCAGTTTGTCGGCACGGACGAAAATTCCGTGTTTGGGCCGAGCGTCGAAATAGTGGACACCTTGAACGACGCCGTCATTTTTACCGATGGGAGCGTCAAGGTCAACGCCAACCCAAGTCCCTGAGGCGAACTCCGTTGGTCCGATATAGGCGATGACGCCGGTTGAATTGTAGGGTCGTATTTGAACGCTTTCACCAATGCAAACCCACTCTGGAATTGGGGCCTCTTTGATGGGGGCTTCGATTTCGTCTAAACAGAGCAAAATAAGAATAAAATTGAATAAATTTTATAAAAAGAATAAATTGCTATGAAAGCTTCTGGCAGGCTTTCTCAGCCTTGTTTACCAAGACTGGCAAGAATAAATGTGATAATTGAACGACGGTCGTGATTGTCTATACCGAGACATAAAGCTTTGGTTTCCTAGAAAAGCGGTGCCGTAATATAGCGGCAGAAAAAACCCCCTTTTAAATCACACCAGTAGTTGCCTAGAGAGCGGTCAACAGACAGCGGCACCGCTTCGAATGAGACGGCCGTTCATGACGTGAACTGTTCATCAACGATTTTTGACGATGACTGTGAACGTTTTTTGTTTAAAATGAGCGTGAAAACTACCTGGACGCTGGATGATGACGAAATTGTAATTAATAATGTCCGAAAACGACTCTATTTTTTGTTGTTAAAAGAAAATACTATCAAATAGTTGGAGCTACGAGGAAAAAACGTTCATCACTACCGTCACGATGGAAGAGGTGCCGCTGTACGTTTACCGCTCTCTAGGCAACTATGCTGTGATTTAAAAGGGAAATTTTCTACCGTAATATTACGGCACCGCTTTTCTAGGAAACCAAAGCTTAAGTCAATAGGCGAAACGTTCATGTTTCTCCCTTTAAGAAGTGCTTCTTCTTAATCGGAACAGCTGCATTCCAAAGAACTCGCGATCCGCTTCAGGCTCAAATCGAAACATATTGATAAAATTGCCCTAAAAATCCCCAAAATAACTCACTGGCAGTTTTTGTACAAATGACCAAAATTTAAAACTGAATGAAACCACGTATTTATTTTTTGGACGTGAGGAATCCCATAATCGTGACGAATTTTCAGTCAGGCGATCAGCTGATGTAGCCCCCCCCCCCAACTCCCTTAGAACACTTAGGCCCGTGTTCAAGAGGCCGCACAACTTTTTCCGCGGACGGCGTCCACTCAGTCGAACTCCCTAAAGTCCAGAAAAGAGTCTTCGACGCAGACTCAGATCAAACACTTCGAGAAAATTGACCAAAAAATACGCCGACACTGAACATGGGCTTTTTCTTTGTTCGAAAATGACCCAAATTCAAAAATTTACGAAGCCAAAACCGAGTCCAAAAATCGAAAAGGATTTCGGATCAGACGACTCGCTGAAGGGGTTCCCCTGTGATTCCGGCGATTTTGCGCCGCTTTGTCCCGTTTTCCTGGGGCCACACGAATTTTCCCGTGGACGGCAGAAAAGTGATCATCAACCCTTATGTCCACGGAAAAGTCTCGTCGCAGAGCAGCCCTCACTGCCCTGCCATGAAATGTACGAAAAAGAACCTCTTGAAAGACTACCTCCCCTAGCACCCCCACCACCAAAAAAAACCTTCAAGATGGCAAAACAGCGTTTTTTGTCTTTCAAGAACGTACCATAATAATGAATTAACCCAAACGGACACCGTTCTGTCAAGGTGCTACGGGCTCCCGAAGCTAGACAAAGAGGGAATACCTATGAGGCCAATTATATCAAGTATAGGCAACCCTACATACGTGCTTGCCAAAATTCTGTGTTCTGAATTGAAAAGGGGGTGTCCGGTACCAAAATCTGCTGTAAAAAATGGTCTTATCTAAAGTCAAAGCTAGGAAGTGTGTATGTACCAGATGGTTATATATTAATGTCCTTGGACGTGTCGTCCCTGTTCACCAATATCCCGGTCGATTTAGTGATGGAAAGTTTGGATAGAAGATGTACTGAAATTGTGCGTAATAGCCCAATACCATATGAAGAGATTAGGGAAGCTGTGCTTTTCTTGTATGAAAACACATTTTTCACTTTTGGTGGCTCTGTTTATCGACAGATATTTGGAACTCCCATGGGCTCTCCTGTTTCCCCACTTTTCGCCGACATTGTTATGGAGGATTTAGAAAAAAATTGTTTGTCAAAGCTTGATTTTGCTCCGACATTTTATTACCGTTATGTCGACGACATTGTAACATGTATTCCTAAGGACAAAGTAGAGTCAATGGTTGAAGTGTTCAATAGTTATAACAACCGCCTTAAATTTACATATGAACTGGAAGTGGATGGTAAGATACCCTTCCTGGACCTGTTACTAATTAGACAAAATAATCGGATTATAACAAATTGGTATCGGAAACCTACCTTTTCGGGCAGATGTTTAAATTTCAAGTCTAACCAATCTATTCACCAAAAAATAGCCATGGTATACAATCTAATTGATCGGGCAGTATTGTCAGCTGAGAAAGAGTTTCATAACGAAAATATTAATATTGTTAAAGCTATTCTTAAGGAAAATCAATATCCGTTAAAATTTGTGGAAAAATATATTAAAAAACGCTTGTATACGATTTCTAATAAGAATAAGGGTTGCTCTAATGCTAGTTCTGACGCTCAGCAAAGTAATAAGTTTTTTGTCAAGGTACCTTTTAAAGGAAATTTGTATGAATGTGTAAAATGGGCCTTAAAAGGTAGTAATATTGCTCCAGTTCCGTTCATTAAAGATAATCTAACGGGGATAATCAAAAAAGGTAAAGATAGGTTGGATAAGTTACAGTGCCTGAATGTAGTATACAAGTTGCCGTGTGGGAACTGTTCAGCGTGCTATGTTGGGGAAACAAAACGGCCCTTGGCTTGTCGGGTAAGAGAACACAAACGGGATATTATTAACCAAGCAGATAGAGTTGTGGCCCAACATTGCAATAATAATAACCATTGTATAAATTGGGAAAAAGTGTCCATCTTGGACAAGGAATCAGATGTATACAAACGACGAGTTTCGGAAATGATTCATATTCAGCTACAGGCAGACACGATTAATCGAATTGAAGACACTCAAAACTTGCACAAGTCTTACGTAGCATTGTGTCGGGCAATGGTGGAGGAGTAGGGACCGGGGTCGGTTGAGATTAGCTTCTCGTCAGTGGAATTTTTTTAAATGGTTAGTCGACGTCTTTCACTTCAGTTGTGTCAATATACATATATAGAAATGCTAAAATAGTACCGGCGAATGAACGGACAATTGGGATAATTGACGTGTAATGAAGTTGTTACAAAAAATAGTCTTGGACCTACGTAAGGTTTATATATATATATATAAATTTAATGCATTAGGAATAATTTTGGTCTTCCCCTTCAGTTCCGGTGGCGCTATGATATGTATTTGCGTGAATATGACAGCCTGGGGTGGAAGGATTTTTCGCAATATTTCTTCTTTTATTCCTGTGATGTAAGTTATTCAAAAATTTGTTATCAGTTTTATTGTTTTGTTGTGTAAATGTTGGGTTTAATAACGTATTTCCAGTTACCTGAAGAGGGCGGCATACCACGCCGTTGAAACGTTGTAATAACTAATAATATAGTTTACATTTGCCCACAATTGGTCGTTATTTTTTCAAGCATTTAAAGCGTTTTTTGTGTTTTAAAGCATTAATTATTCATAGCTGAAATTGATAAAAAGCGTTAATTCACGTCTAAAATTGAGAAAAGGCGCTAATTCGTGGTTTCTGAGGGTAACTTCACGACTAAAATTCAGAAAACTCAAATCCCCAGTTTCTGCAGGTAGGTCCTTGGGTGGATAAAATTCAGAAATCGCACTAATGTGCAGCTCTTGAGGCAAGTCCGCGGTTAAAAGATTAGAAAAATCACTAATTAGCGGCTATAATTGAGAAAACCACTCACTTGTGACTAGAATTGAGAAAAAACGCTTATTCTGGAATTGTGGGTGCAACTTCCAAATCAAAATTAAAAAAAAAAAAAAAAAAAAAAAAAAAAAAACGAATTATTGGTTTACGGAGGAGGGCACGCCTGAATTAGAGAAAAATCGTTACTGTGCTGCAAAGTGTGGGACTTAAAAATTCGCGGCAACAATATTGATAAAAAAACGTTAATTCCAGGTTGAGGAAAATCGCAAATTGAGAAAAAGCGCTTATTTACAGCTAAAATTGAAGGAAAATACCACTTCAGATGCCACTAATTTCTGGCATCTGTAGGCAACTTCAAGACTAAAGTTGAATTAAACACGATGATTCCCAGTGTCTGAAGGTCCTTAGGCCTTCTAAAATCTAAAATTGAGAAATCAAGCAAGTGGGCTGTTCTTAGGGCCATTCCGCGGCTAAAATGCTAAAATCACAAAATGCTTAACCCTCGCAGTGGGGGACCAAAACTTACTAGGGCCCTGAGGCATACATGGAATGTAATTTTTACTTTGCGTTAAGCTATGGCCTTTTACAATTGTCTCAATTTTAGCGACGTATCGTGGCTTTTTCTTCGCATTTCTTCTCGCGCACAAGCACTTAAGTCAATTTTAGCCACGAATTGTTTCTCAATTTTGAACGAGAATTGCCACTTTCACGCAATTTATCCGCGAATCTGCGGATTTCATCAAATTGATCCGCGCACTGACGCGTCTTTCCAATTTTAGCCACCTATCAAAGGCCATTATAAATTTGGGGTTAGCCTATTTTCTCCAATTCATCCGCGAAGTTTCCATCAGATACCTCTCAAATTGGTGTATTTGTTGTTAATTTTAGTGGAAAATGAGCACTTTCTCTCGATAGTAGCCACGAATCAACGCTTTAGAACCTAAAATCCCCATTTTTTCATCTTTAAGATTGGGGGGGGGGGGGGCTCTCTTTAAACGGTGGCCTAGGACGATCCGCCGCTAGAACCACAAAACGTTCTATCCACTCAAGAAACAATGCTCGAACGACAAAATGTTCAGTTAACGGACTGTTCTCACCACATATTGCTCCGACCACATTTCTGCGGCGACATTGGGGTCTGAAAGGGCCAAAGTCACCTAAGAAAGGGCCAAGACATTTGGTTTTCAAACGAGCCATTTTCTTTTCAAACAAAGAGTAGAAATTATATTGTCTATATACACTTGCAATATACACTTTTCAATAAAAGTTTTCTCAAGGTTTAAAAACCTTAAAGTTGTGGTGACGAGGAGAGGATATGTTCACTCTTTACGTCCGAGAGCCGACTGAAAAAATCCCTAAAATGTTGATTTGAACGAGCCGAATTTAAAAATTGTGTTTTGATAAAGCGTTTGGGTTTTAATTAGCTTTAACTGCGGTATTTGGCTTTGGAAGAGCCAGACGCGCTGGATTCGTTTAGGATCAGATATTAAGCCAAACCCCCACTGTCACTGGGTCTGTTCTTTCAGGAGAATATTTTTGGTTCCGGGACCGAATTTACAAATTTTTTGTGTTTAATTCAAATCGCCTAACACCACATTCACCAAGAGTCCTGAGCCGATCTCAGGTACTGCAATAAAAGATTCGGCTTTGGGAAACCAGAGTCAGTGGGATTTCGTGCTATTGTTGTTTCAAGAAATTAGGCGAAGCGATAATGATAAAGGAGAGGGGGTGGAGAGGAAAGTTTACCGCCACCCCCGTCACGCAGGCATAAAACCGCCCCTGTCCTTGCGTACCTACGTTTACAGGGTGTGCTCGAATTTGCCCCCTGCGCACAGCAGCTCCTCAATTGAAAGCCCCAAGCTTCAAGGAAGAACCACGCAAACGTCACTTGGACCACTGTGGAGCCGAGTTAAACGGCTGAAACCAGCGACCACGACCAGTGAAGCACTCATTTATGGGGAATTTAAATGGGGACTGGTAACTTTGAGAAAGTAACCCTAAAAATTTGACAATATGAGGACATCAATTTAGGGAGGGGGTGATTCAGGGAAATACGTCAGATAATCTCCCCTCCCCGTCCATCAAGAGTGGCCCATTTTACACCCTCAAAGGAAACTCAATAGCTAATCTACCCTTTGCCCTATTTTTTAACTCTCATATGAGTCAGTTTTGGGTTAAATCACTCATTTTCAAACCAAATTTGGTGATTTCAGGAGTTGAATTTACAGGTAATAGTCAGTTTCTGAGACGAAATCGCCAGTTTTTAGGCCACTTCGACAGCTTCAAGGACAAAATTTGATAGATTTGGGATCGTTTTCCATTCGTGCAAAAATCTTCCCCGGGCCTGATCATTTCCACCTGTCCTTTCAGCATAAGATCGTAGATGTTAATTGAGAAGACCGGTGAAAATGAACAGATTTGTATACGCAAATGAAAAACGCTATAAGTTTCAAGGCCGGGCACGAACCAACAAGGCACCTGCCCTCCTATTCTGTAACTCATAACGCGTGCGTTAGCAAAATTTCTCAGCTGATTACTTTCAATTATTCACCTTGTTTATTTCGCTAACGCACGCGTCAAGAGTTACAGAATAGAGGTCTGGATTTTTTTTGGCTCAAAATCGCATAATTGTGTCACAGATGTTTGTGGTTAAAATATGGAATTGAACTTTTACCCTCTCAGTCAGGTTTTTATGCCTTTTGGACTCATCTTCGGGGTCAGGTTAGCACACTAGGAGAAAAAAGACGCCGACGCGCGCGTCAGCGTCCGACTCGTGCAATAAAAACACATAGAACTCTATGGGGCCTTTCACATTGGACGCGTACGCGAGAGTCGTCTCTTAACCGAGAAAAAAGACGCCGACTCGTTTTTTCTCCTAGTTTGCGCCGGCCCTTATTGTGAAGTTAACGCGAGTGCCCCCCCCCCCAACCGGAGATGTTTCACTTTTGTTTGAAAACGTATTTTTTCTTACCTTCGGTATGGTCCGATGACTGACTATCAATCGACCCATTTACAACGCTCTCCACGAGGCGTTGTGCAACCTTGCTCTCTATCATGATTGGTTTCACCTGTGGGAATGACGCACGATTATGCGAGTTGTTCATCCGGGTAGCAGATTTTTTTCGCCTGACAACCTACAAAGAAAAAAAAATTTGTGTTGTACAAACAAAGAAACGGATTTTTAGTGGGTCAGAGGGGTGGGCAGTGTTTACTTTGCCTGGTGGGAGACCCGTCGGCGCAACACTGTCACCTTCCAAACTCGTGTGGGCAAGTTCTTCTGAACTTGATTTATTCTCGGAGGAGATGGTCGTCGTCAATGGAATCGGGTCTACAACAGGAGGGACCTGTTGAATTTTCTTGGCGGTGTCAACAATGTTCGCAGTTTCGGCAGGAGGGGGTGGAATCGAACCACGGCGATCTGTGTCTGGAGTGTCGTCAACACTGATGCTTCGCAACGAGAGACAGTCGTCGTTTGTTAGATTACTGGACGAAACGGCTTGTGATCCGTAACCACTGGGAAATCAGATGCGTTAAGAATGTGACAGATTACCGCTAAAAACGGGGATTTCTCACCTGGAACTTGTGCTTGGAGTTCCTCCTTTGACAGATTGCAATTCCGCCAGGGAGTCAATAGTCCGTGAACTGGTCATTCCTTTACCATGGTGCTTAATTCTGTCGGCTTCGATCTTCAATTTTGGGACGTCACATTGTTTTAATAAGTACAAAAAAAAAAAAAAAAAATACGTCAATTATTTCATGCAGACCTGGTAGCTCTCAAGTTCAGCAAACTGCATATTTTGTTGACCAACAGCAGCTGGAGGGAGATAGGCCTTGCTCGAAGACATTTCCTCCTCATCTTCTTCAGGCTCGTCTTCTTCAGCTATAATATTTTCATCCTCAGCGTGCAGCATAGAATGGGTTTGTTCTTCGTGGAGTGTGGTCATTCGAAGCCCCATTTTCGTATTCGGTGACGCTGTAAAGCATTTTTAAGGTCATTTTTCGTGGAAATCAATATATGGAGGGAACTCTAAAAGCGGGATGACACTGGGAAGGGACTAAAGAATACAAGGGATTATCCATTTGAGCGTAGGTCGACACACATCCTTTTTTTCCGCGCGATAAAACAAAATGAGTCAACAACTACTAGAATTCGTGCTAAAAAAAATAACGAAAATAAAAGAAGATGTTAAAATCGAAGTCGACAACGTACGTTTGGAACTCGGTTGGAGACGAAGTGTATTCAAGTTCAAATTGAGATTGAGGAACGTTGGTCGAGCTGAAAGAGATCCCATCACCATATTAGAGCAGGAAATTATTGAAATAAGCGGGAAATGTTAGTAGAAATTAATAAACGCTCCCATAGAATTCACGTCACATCATGCACGACAGTGTAAATCACCCCACCCACCATAAGTATGCCCTATCCACACAGAAATATCGCACTTTCTTATTAAATGTTGTCATATTTACAGTGTTACATAATACGCAATACATTACATTGCACAACGATTAATTTTAAATTCTAGAGAACAACAGTCAATACAAAATAGCCTACGGAACCAAATCAAACAAAATTCGAACAAAAATTGGTCGTTCATCCCTCGGAGTCATATTTTGTCCTGTTTTGTCGACGAAAAATAAACAAACGTGCACAACATTATATTTTTTTTTGACGAATCCCTCCTGGTATCAAGGGCAGAAGAGTACGGCCATTCCTATAGAGTGTTTTAATGAGTTCTAAAATGGTTTTGAATATTGCTAGCCCGAATCCGTATCTAATTTTACGGTAACGCCGCAGGATCGAGCGTCTCCTTATGAATCTCTTTTGTAGTCTTCGCTAAAGTTTATAATTATTAAATGTCTATTACTTCACAATGGTGCGATATGGACATCCAACACGCTAGTTGGACAAACGGACCTGACAAAATCATCCCCCCAAATAATTGGAAACCGATATTTTCAACAAAACTCAGCTGAAAATTACGTGTTGGAGAGCTATAAACCATGCAATGACTGATCTATTCAAACTAATTTCAAGTACGACATACCAAACAAAATTAACTTAAAGAATCATACACCTACGAGCAAACAAAATCATGCTATACAGCAGGCATTTTCCACTTTTATTTTTAATTTAAAAAGCCTATTACCTGACATAATGGAGGCTGTGATTTTTTATATATTTTTTTTGCGCGCGAAAATGAAAAAATGGAACAAAAAAAGAAAAGAAAAAAGGAAGCAAAATATCAGTAATGTCCAAAAAATACTGTTTGTGGTTTTTGTTCGAGGCAAGAACGAAAAATAACGCGAAAGCAAGAAATAAAATAAGTGAGGCGGCGATTAATTTTGGTATTTTGGCCGTTTACCGTGGGTTTGAGTTCTTGAAAGAAACTTATTGGTCTGAATGGGCAAGTTCAACATAATTTGTGGGTTGGGAATGTGCCTCGCTGCCTACGTAGCATAGCTCACAAATAGCACTTGACAATGTTTGTGTTAGCACTTCATTCTAAAGGCGAAAATGTACTCGGTAGATACTCTCTATTGGAATTTAAAATACGTCCACTTGCGATTTTGGTAATCTTAATTTAACAAAATTGGAACAGGAACATCGGTTGGCTACGAAGTGTTCACATTCAGAGTTGCCCGCCACTGAACGGACTGTAGGGAATTCCCCGATTTTTCCAGGTTTTCCCTGGCCATTTCACAAAAATTCCCTGATTTTTACTATGAATAGAGCGGGATTTTCTTCCGAAAAATTCCTAAGTTTCAAGGGGGCCTCAAAAGTTTCGTTCGACTCAAAAGCGATTTCTAGAGCCGGGTTAA
Organism: Corythucha ciliata; assembly: GCA_038030265.1. NCBI lineage: Eukaryota > Metazoa > Arthropoda > Insecta > Hemiptera > Tingidae > Corythucha > Corythucha ciliata. Next base: position 18,306,909 of record CM075943.1, read on the forward strand.
AGCGATTCGCCCAGAAATCCAACCAGACGCACAAAAACGGAATATTTAGCTCCAACAGCTGTTAATCCGGCGAAAATGTTGACTTCAAACTAAAGACAAAGCGAATACTCAGTTCTACAAAAGAGTTTGCTTCATGGACACGAAACTGACTTGTGAGCTGTAAGACTGTCCTAAAACAGACAATTCAGTGATAGAAACTGGCTATCCACTGTGAAAATAACGAAAGAAACTGGAATTTTTCTAATGGAAACGTTCAACCCATCGATCGAAACTAGCCATCCATCGATAGAAACTCGCCATCCATCGATAGAAACAGGCAATCCGTCCACAGAAATTGGCAGTCCATGAGTCCACCGATAAAAACTGTCAGTCCACCGATAAAGAATGGCAATCCTCGACCTGCTCCACCCCAATGGCATGGGGGGGGGGATGGTCAGTTACGTGGCAATTCTCAAGTTTCAAAAGCTGCGGTGCACAGTCGTATGGGCAACGAGTCTTGACTAGTGAGATTTACCGGTCAGTCAGGGTTTCCCTCATCCATTAACCAAACATGGAGTCAGCTCGTTGAAAAAAAAAAAAACATTCACTAATTTGCCGGCCGGCTTGTACCACGCCTTCGTGTCAGCTCTGACAGTTCGGGAAGTGCGGACACATCTTTAGCGACGATGCGTAAAGTGCGTGGCATAAACGAAGGGTCACGGGGGGGGGGGGGTTCAGCGGCGGACGATCCTCGTCAGTCTTCGACGCCGTCCTTCCACCGAGGCGGGCTTGCCCGGAATCCATGCCCGCGAAAAAAAAAACTCCCGAAAACTTGCAGTTTCACGGCTATTCGTCAGGCCTCTTTCTACGAGACATTTTCGTGGCCAAAACTGGCAAAAATCGTCAATGTGATGTTTGGAACAAGTTCATGATTAGAATTGAGACAATTACTAATTGATGGTTTCTGGAGACAACTTCACAAATGTAAAGTACAGAAAAATCGCAGTGCTTTGGTCAAATTCGTGGCTAATATTGGAAACTTTTTCTGATTCACGGTTTCTGGAATGCCCATCGCTGCTCAAATTACGAAAGAATGCAAATAGGCCAACCCTGGAGGCTACTTCGCGGCCAAGTTGACAACAAACCGCGTGGTTAGCGATTTCTGGACACAACTTCACAGCTAAAATTAACGTAAAGCGCCAATGGTGCTCTTCAGGAGGAAAACAAGAGACTAAAATTCAGTGCTCATTTGCGGTTTTTGGAGGCATTTTGCGGTTTCCTCAAGTCCAAACACTCACCTCTTTAGCCAGCACTCGCTATTTATGCGATTATTGCGCCCCAAAACCTGAAAATTTCATGGATATTTATCCCTGAATATTTGCAGTTTCGTGAGCGTTTCAACCCCTGGCTAGTAATTCACTGACTGTTTAACTCCAAAACTGACCACATCGTCTGTTTCGCCACCGAATGAACACGAAATTTCGTGTTCACGCTCTGCAAAACCACTTTAGGAGCTGAACTTTTTTGTCCCGATGCAAGATTTCAATTATTCGACAAAATAACAAACAACGGTGCTTACGATGAGGAAATTGACGGCCTCCGCAAGTTTCAAAATGTTTCACGGCCAAAAAGCAACCGCAAAAAGCAACCGTCATAATATCGATTAAGTTTGTAATTTTATAGACTTTTCTCACATTTTATAGACAAACCAGTCAGGTTCTGGGTGCATTCTCGGGTAAATGCTCAGATTGGATAGTCAGTCCCAAGGTAGTCAGTCCAGTAGTGGGTGGGAGTGGAATTGTCAGTTTCCTAACGACTTGGACAGTATCTTGGCAAAAATTGACAGTATTCCTACGATAACTTTAATTTTTGCTGAGGAAAATATGTTTCTTGTGAAGGGGGGGGGGGCAAATGTTCAGTTTTAAGGTCAATCACCCAGTTTGAATAGGTAGAGTGATGGCTTCCGGCTTGGAAGCAGGAGGACCACAGCGAACCCTTGATCGCGTCCTGTCTACTCCCTTGCATCACTCGCCTTCTTTTGAATAGACCAGCACAGTTGCCGCCAGATTGGGCTATGCTAAAAACCGCATTTTGAGCTATAATAGAGAAAAAGCTCTAGAACGCGATTTGGGCTACTTTTTATCTTATGTCCGATCAAATGTTCTGGTTCAGGAGAGAAGGAAAATCGCTATGATGGGCGCCTAGTTCTCCACAACTAAAATTACTCCCACAGATCCACCACATGGACCACAAACGTGTAGCCATCAGTGGCGGATCTAGAATTTTATCCTGGCCATGAATCTGACGAACTCTTTCATTTTATGAAACAATGTTCCAGTCATTTTGTCTATGCTCCACCCCCTACCCAACTTTATCACATTATTCGACTTTTGTCGATATAAAATTGAGCATAAGCGCTAATTCACAGCTGAAAAGTGAGCATAGAAGCTAAAAGTGCAAATTACGAAAGAATGCAAATAGGCCAACCCTGGAGGCTACTTCGCGGCCAAGTTGACAACAAACCGCGTGGTTAGCGATTTCTGGACACAACTTCACAGCTAAAATTAACGTAAAGCGCCAATGGTGCTCTTCAGGAGGAAAACAAGAGACTAAAATTCAGTGCTCATTTGCGGTTTTTGGAGGCATTTTGCGGTTTCCTCAAGTCCAAACACTCACCTCTTTAGCCAGCACTCGCTATTTATGCGATTATTGCGCCCCAAAACCTGAAAATTTCATGGATATTTATCCCTGAATATTTGCAGTTTCGTGAGCGTTTCAACCCCTGGCTAGTAATTCACTGACTGTTTAACTCCAAAACTGACCACATCGTCTGTTTCGCCACCGAATGAACACGAAATTTCGTGTTCACGCTCTGCAAAACCACTTTAGGAGCTGAACTTTTTTGTCCCGATGCAAGATTTCAATTATTCGACAAAATAACAAACAACGGTGCTTACCAAAAAGCAACCGTCATAATATCGATTAAGTTTGTAATTTTATAGACTTTTCTCACATTTTATAGACAAACCAGTCAGGTTCTGGGTGCATTCTCGGGTAAATGCTCAGATTGGACAGTCAGTCCCAAGGTAGTCAGTCCAGTAGTGGGTGGGAGTGGAATTGTCAGTTTCCTAACGACTTGGACAGTATCTTGGCAAAAATTGACAGTATTCCTACGATAACTTTAATTTTTGCTGAGGAAAATATGTTTCTTGTGAAGGGGGGGGGGGCAAATGTTCAGTTTTAAGGTCAATCACCCAGTTTGAATAGGTAGAGTGATGGCTTCCGGCTTGGAAGCAGGAGGACCACAGCGAACCCTTGGTCGCGTCCTGTCTACTCCCTTGCATCACTCGCCTTCTTTTGAATAGACCAGCACAGTTGCCGCCAGATTGGGCTATGCTAAAAACCGCATTTTGAGCTATAAATAGAGAAAAAGCTCTAGAACGCGATTTGGGCTACTTTTTATCTTATGTCCGATCAAATGTTCTGGTTCAGAGAGAAGGAAAATCGCTATGATGGCGCCTAGTTCTCCACAACTAAAATTACTCCACAGATCCACCACATGGACCACAAACGTGTAGCCATCAGTGGCGGATCTAGAATTTTATCCTGGCCATGAATCTGACGAACTCTTTCATTTTATGAAACAATGTTCCAGTCATTTTGTCTATGCTCCACCCCCTACCCAACTTTATCACATTATTCGACTTTTGTCGATAAAATTGAGAATAAGCGCTAATTCACAGCTGAAAATTGAGCATAGCAGCTAAAAGTGCAGAGAACTGAATCAGCAAGATATGCGAGAAACGCCCAGAGTAAGCTGCATGAAGGAACAAAGAAGAGCCACCAGCTGCAGATTACGCTCACGAACATTTCTCAGAGGATTGGGCAATAAAGTCAAAGTTTAAAAGAGTTTCTTGCCATTTTTAAAATAATAAGTAATTTAAAATACTAAAGATGTTCTTTGACCTGAATGCTCCCGACGATCGCAATACTGGGATAAGCCACCTTCACGTGCAAGCTTTAAAAAGCTGGGCTATGGGCTTCAACCAATCAGAGCGCTCCACGCTGTGGAGGCACAGCGCTCTGATTCGTTAAAGCCTTCAGCTCAGATTTTTAAAGCTTGCATGTGAAGGCGGCTTTACAGAACATTCCGGGGGAGGGAGGGTGCGTAGGCTGAACATTCGTCTAACGTTATGGGAATGATTAGAACCAATGTTACCGAAACGTTCGACTAACGTTATTAGAACATTTGGTAGGAGCGACATTTTCACATTAATGTAACATTCGTTTGTTATTGTGTTATAACGTTTGCCTAACATTCCGAGAACGTTCGTCTGCTGCCTGGGTTCGCCACCGAATGAACACGAAATTTCGTGTTCACGCTCTGCAAAACCACTTTAGGAGCTGAACTTTTTTGTCCCGATGCAAGATTTCAATTATTCGACAAAATAACAAACAACGGTGCTTACGATGAGGAAATTGACGGCCTCCGCAAGTTTCAAAATGTTTCACGGCCAAAAAGCAACCGCAAAAAGCAACCGTCATAATATCGATTAAGTTTGTAATTTTATAGACTTTTCTCACATTTTATAGACAAACCAGTCAGGTTCTGGGTGCATTCTCGGGTAAATGCTCAGATTGGATAGTCAGTCCCAAGGTAGTCAGTCCAGTAGTGTGTGGGAGTGGAATTGTCAGTTTCCTAACGACTTGGACAGTATCTTGGCAAAAATTGACAGTATTCCTACGATAACTTTAATTTTTGCTGAGGAAAATATGTTTCTTGTGAAGGGGGGGGGGCAAATGTTCAGTTTTAAGGTCAATCACCCAGTTTGAATAGGTAGAGTGATGGCTTCCGGCTTGGAAGCAGGAGGACCACAGCGAACCCTTGGTCGCGTCCTGTCTACTCCCAACGCATCACTCGCCTTCTTTTGAATAGACCAGCACAGTTGCCGCCAGATTGGGCTATGCTAAAAACCGCATTTTGAGCTATAAATAGAGAAAAAGCTCTAGAACGCGATTTGGGCTACTTTTTATCTTATGTCCGATCAAATGTTCTGGTTCAGAGAGAAGGAAAATCGCTATGATGGCGCCTAGTTCTCCACAACTAAAATTACTCCACAGATCCACCACATGGACCACAAACGTGTAGCCATCAGTGGCGGATCTAGAATTTTATCCTGGCCATGAATCTGACGAACTCTTTCATTTTATGAAACAATGTTCCAGTCATTTTGTCTATGCTCCACCCCCTACCCAACTTTATCACATTATTCGACTTTCACATTCGACTTTTGTCGATAAAATTGAGAATAAGCGCTAATTCACAGCTGAAAATTGAGCATAGCAGCTAAAATTGAGAGAATTAGCCGGCAGATTTACTCAATTGGCATACGAAAAATGACAACATTTTGAAGGCAAATATCAGCGGAATTGGAAGATGCCTGTCTGAAATTGACGATATTGCACTTTTCCTTGGGGTTACCGGCCCCGACTGACCGTTTAATTGCAACCTTAAGCGCCAAGCATTGAGTTTGTAAGTTTCGGGTCGTAAATTGAGTGAAATTACAAGTTTTCTGGCTGAATATCGACGAAGACATTGCAAGTTTCGGGTCTTAATTCTCGCGCAAATTGCAAGTTTCGGGTTTTACTGTCAGCCCCCTGCCCCTACTGACAAAATTACAATATTTGACTCCATCGGAGGTTGGTTCAGTGGTGGGTTTCACGACTTAATTTCAGTGAAATTGCGAGTTTCCGCCTTTTTCACTTAAAGTGTTCCCGTAGGGAAAGGAAGTATGGTTTTTTTTTTTTCCAGTGGGTGCGGATCCTGACCTAGTCGACCCCGGCTGCGCCAATAACCTGGCCCGTGTAATTTAAACATTTAGAGGTAAATAAATATGAGTTTGCAGTTTCGAGTCCTTTAAGCGAAATCAATTAGCCTAACGAATAGCCGCAAAATTGCTACATTTTCAAGGCAAACATATCCACGAAATTGCAAGTTTCGGGACAAGATTTTTCGTGCCGAATCCAACGGGGGGAGGGGGGGAGCATAAATTCGACTTTCAGGTTTCAAGTCCGCGCGATTGCCTCCCACAAATGTGGGAGAAAACCCACCCCGTAAACCCATTACTGTGAGAAGCAGGGAGTAAGGGGGGTAAGACTGGGAAGTGGTACGCGCCCTTAAATCTTGGATGGATGGACAGTCCCCCCTATGACAACCCTTTTTAGTTCTGAGAGAGCTACCATCGTACATTTCGTCCTATTATGAAAGTGATAAAAAGGGAAAAATTCAAGGGTCGTGTTGGCATTTTTTTAATCTTTTACTAATTATTGTGTCACTAGATAACCTAACCTCTGTAAATTCTAGAGTGACTACGTAAGCATTGTATGGTAAACTTTCTATCTCCAGTTCTAAAAACTAAACCTTTTTGCCGTGTTATATCACCCACAGACTAGTTCACACACATAAAACTCTATCAAAGTGCCCTAAAACGTGAGAGTGGAATGCACTTTGAAGCCAGCGGAAAAAACGGTGCTTTGAAAAAGAAGGTCGATAAAATTATGAGTATCGATAAAATAAGGGAAAATGTGAAAACAAAGTCCCGGATATTGTTTTATTCTTAGGAGGTAATCAAGAAATCAGCAGCTGCTAAATGAAAAAATGATCGACTGAAAGCGCTGATCGGTCAGCTTTTTTGAAAGGAGCAATTGCATGCTGACATGCAATGTAGAAATTTTATAGCAAGTGGAGGTTATAATGGAATGAAATCAAAGTGACTTAAAAAATATTGGGAGAAATGTTGATTTTAAAAAAACGAATACGTAATAAAAGAACAGAAAAAGTGGTTAGTTTGAGTGCACTGGCGAAAAAATTGGACACTTCCGTTTGTTAACAAAGTATACGATAAAATAAGAAAACAAAAGATGAAAACTCACCGATACCAAATTGTTTCGATTGACTCGAAAACGAATCAGTTTCTGGCAGTGATTTCCTTTGGCGAGTGACTACGACCGTGTCTCGCGTCGTCTCCTTGTTGAGATCTGTGACACTCTCTGAGCGGGTCACTCCACTCAACGAGAGCGACTCGAAAGTTCCGTCGAACATCATGAGCTGTGAGAAGAAAATTGATGAGTTAGTGGTATGGACAGAGGGAGGAAAGGGGGACGAGAGTAAAAAAATACCTGAGAGAAGTTGGGTACACTAGCGGTTTTCCTCATCGCTATTTGCGTGATGCCTTTGTGTTGAAGAATTTCTTTGACCGCTACTTTTTGCCTGAGCCTTTCGAGCGTCAGAATGCTTTCAACCGCGCTGACTCCTTTCGTGTAGGTTTCTAAGGGAAAAAATGACACATCGGACGTCAGTTACGCCTCACACAAGGAAAAAATTAAGCTTACCAATATAGGATTCTCCATCGCTGACAGGTGAATCTTCGCCTGAAGCTGCTATTTGAGCCAGAGACTCCCTCTCTTCAAGTTCCTCACTTGCCTTAAGAACATGTACGGTGGGGGTGGGGAATGAATATGAGTTACAGCATGTCTGAGAAGCACGAATGTACTCACTTTAGGAATGTTAGACACAACTTCATACGTCACACCGGTTGACGTTAACCAATCGGTTCGAACGATCTTTCTTCTAATTCGATCCGTAAGACTCTGGCGTTTGTAAATATTCAAACAGAGTCTCTTTCTCAGGACTAAGTCCATTGGAGCAGGATGGGACAACCGAACGGTGGTTTTTAGAATTAGGTAAACTCGCTCATTCCCTGGAAACAGAGGGCGGATTTTCAATTAATTGTGTTTGAAATGGCAGAATTGCTTTTTTTATTTACCATCGGTGACACGATTGAGATGAATCGAGTCGTGTACTGAACTATCCCAGGCAGCCACGGCACATACATCTTTATCACAATGTTTTATTATGGGTAGATTGTAAAACTTATTGCCTAGTTCTTTAGGTAGGATTGAGTTAATACCAGCGACTGGCACACTCTCCAAACCATCACCACTCCATTGACTTGCAGATAAATCATCAGCTGAAAAATAGAGCGGTTAGATTGGTAAATGACGCTAAAACTGAGGGGTGTTCTCACCATTGAGATCTAAAAAAAGCACTGGGACGTGAGGTTCCATGCCTGAGGGCGGAATCCAATCAGCCGGAGCTCCTGGGATCCCAGAGCCTGGTGCCGGTACCATGACAGCGTTCCGCTCTTCCGTGAGGCTCACCCATTGCTCGACTAAAGATTGCTCTCTTTCGACTTCGCTTTCACTCTTCCCTTGTTTGTTTATTATTCTTTGAATTTGTTGGTCTAAATATTTTCTTCGACGAAGAAGAGCTTCACTCCATTTCTCTCTTAAAAGAGTTAAGTCCTCCTCTTGGTAGGAATCTAACGGTTTTTGAAGTCTCGATCTGAAGCACAAACGACATTTAATACGGACATAAAAAAAAAGAACGTGGAAAATCAGGAAGGAGTACCTTGCACTAACGCTGCCCACGGCGATAGTCGTAATCTCCTCGCAAATAATCGGGAGCGTCCCCGACTGTTGAACTGGTGCCACTCGAACGACAAATCTCCTCTGCTGCCCCTGACGCAACTGGAACACTCCTCCAGTCAACACGTCCTTCTGTTGAACAACTTCAACGCCCGAATATTCTCCCACTTCGTTTAACTCGTGAATCTCCACCCACAGCTCAATTTTCCTCGTCAATTCACTCCAACGGTCGGCCAAGGATCGCGCTTTGGCCAACTGATGCTGTTCCACCTCCCAACCTGGTTTGGCGCGAGTGAAACCGGCGCTTCGATGGCCCCAAACTTCAATGCTTAGGGCCCCCTCTGTCATAAAAACAAAAATCCGCGTGAGTTTGAAACAAAAAACCGGGGAGGGCATTGAGAAAATATTTCATACCGGCACAGTGTTCAATGAATTCCTCGGTGACAGCGAATGTAAACTCCTTCGTATGGTCGAACAAAAAGGTCATCGAGTCGTTGCCAACTCCACTTCCACGTTTCGATAAAAGCGTCTGGTCCGGGTTCATTTTCGGTGGTACGGCTATGCTCTCCTGGTGCGTCCAAAAAGTATACTGACAAAACACGAAATTGGAAAGCGACGGTGGCAGTCCCGACGCTTGTTTTATGGACACCTGTGGGGAAATTTCCATGAATGGAACGTCGCAAGGGGTAGACAAGTTTTTGCTTTCGGGTTATTACTCTTATGGTAATTGGAGTTGTGTTGTCATTTTCGTCTCGACTTCCATCACTCGAACTCTCCGAGCCTGATTCACACATCCGGTCCTGTGGGAGTGATCCACTGATTCGAGAGATTTCAACCTGTTGAACGTAAAGAACCCAATATAATTAACCAATCCTTAAGGGCCTTCCCAAACTGTCTCGCCCTGTAATTTTGGCGCATCTAAAATAGTTCCATTCCAAACACTTTGGGTTTTCACCCATAATCGAAGCAAAACCGGCTCTACTGCCCCTGGCACAAACATAGTCGAAATTCCTATGACATATTATCCATATTATTGGCTAATGACATATTATCCACTTGGTGGTGATGTTTGGCGAGCCTATGTACCCCCTCCCATCCAACAACTGATTTTTGGTTGCAGGATATATTCATGCACGAGACCCTGGCGGAACCCATATCACGAAACGTGACGAAAATAGTGCCATTCGTTTGTTTACTGTTTGTTTAGGCTAGATTTTCGTTTGCGTAGCCCAAAGATATATAAACCTGGATCGCTCACAGCGGACTGGAGGGGCGTGGAGGGGGCATGTCGACCCCTGATAAACAATCACTCTGTCCCTCTCCCTGTGTAGTTATGGCAACACAACTCTCTTCCGGTATTTACTTTGAAACTCCACCCCTCTCATCTACTTGGGAGCTTATTTTATGGCTATTCTTTATCAGCAGTGATGAGCAATCCAGTTCTTTTATATATCGTTGGTTTAGCCCTATCAAATATTTATTTACAAGAAAAGACAACATTTGTGCAGCCAACTTCAAGCAACGGCACACATGACCCAAATCGTTTGTGTATCGTAGTAGCACTATGACTAGTCTAGTCGAGTCGTTTCACCAACAAAACAACCGCGTAAATGGGTATTTAGAGGGGGAAATCGACGAAAATGTTTTTTTAGTGATTCAGACCGGCAAAAATGAGGTTTCAGTGCGTAAAATACGCGAAATTAGTCTCCATTAACACTCCACCCCGCGAACTTGGTTTATTAGCCCCCAAAATTAGCGATTTTTTTTTTTTTTTTTTCAGCGAGCCTAACCCAGGAAATTATTCTACAGTGAGGCAGAACCATCGTTTGTTTCGATACTTATTCAGACACAACATCGTTTTTTAAAGTTTGTTTAGCCCACATTTTCGTTTGTTTAGTCCTGAAAAATATTTAATTATAAGAAAATACATCATGTGTGCCGCAACTTCGCCCAACCGTGACCCCAATCGTTTGTCAATGTCAGTTTGAATATGTAGCGAAACAAACGATTGGGGTCATGTGTGCCGTGCGTGAAGTTGGCGGCACGCATGTTGTCTTTTCTTATAAATAAATGTTCTTTAGGGCTAAACAAAAGTAAAAAAAACATGTTGTGTCAATCGCGAATTCAATTTGGAGTGCAGTGATTAATCGAGCCTAATTTCGCGTATTTAGCGCACTAAAAACCCATTTTTGCCGGTCTGCCTCACTAAAAAAACATTTTCCTCGATTTCATCCTCTAAAAAACCCATTTACGCGGTTGTTATAATAGACGGAAAATCCGGAATAGAATGCGACGACAGTTTTCCAGCAGGGATTTTATATTTTGATGATTTAAAGACCCTTTATCTGTGCTAATTCAGTTTCTGGGGTTGAATAGACGATTTCCCACGCCGGGTTCTAAGTTGATGAACTACCGATTTCTCTTAATTCTGAAGACTCATCCCCGAATATAAGCCGCATTGGGGTGCATCTGACTTGTTCTCACATGAAGCTGCCCACCCCTAGATCAAAGGCTGGCTACGCCCCTACAGCGAACTCACGATTTGTCCACTTTTAGCCAAGAATTAGCGCTTTTTCTCAATTTTATTCGCGAATTAGCGGCTTTCTCAATCCTATCCGCGAATTGGCGTTTTCTCAATTTCAGCTGTATTATTATTAATCAGTGGGCCATGCCGAGTCCGAGGGCGCCAAAAGCCGTGGTCGGCTCATACGCCATACCCAAGAGTATTGAGGTCGGACTCGGGAGGCCTAATGTGGGTCCACAAACCTATCAACCCTCTTTACAAATTCCAGAACCTTGACCCCGTTAGCTCTGGGGGTTCGGGTACCCTATCCGCCCCAAACACTTGGAATCTAACTGTCGCGAATCTGTCGCAGTCTCCCACGAAGTGTGCCGTTGTCTCCTCCTCTACTTCACGCACCCTACACATCGGGTCTGGCAGTAGGCCCATCTTGTAAAGATGCCTACGGACCGCATAGTGGCCCGTAAACATTCCCACTATCCTGCGCAAATTGTACAGTTGCAGTTGCGCAGTGACAACAGCCACGCCATTGGCCCTCTGTCCCATTCCCTCAAACGTGACCTTGCTTGCCTGCAGGCCGCCATTGCATTCCAGGATCTAATGGCGAGGCTGTTTGCCCAACTTTTGATCTGGCCTTTCCCCACCGTCTTTGAGACCCCAGGTCCCATAGAGCACAGTGAGGCCCCCCTGCCCCCTCACAATTACCCTCAAAACCTCGATTGCCTAGGATCCACGCTAAACTAACGCGGTTCCACAGTTCCTGCACCTCTGAAATCACATGACGACAGTCCGCCACCAAGGCCGAGTCAACCACTGGCTTTGCGACGGCCCTCAGAGCCGCCTGACTGTCCGTGTATACCCTAAAGTAATTTTAGCTGTAAACAAGCGCTTATTTTTCTCAATTACCGCTTTTTACACATTTTATTCGATTTCTTTATTTTAACCACGAATTAGCGATTAGTCTCATGCCAGCCGCATGTCGTGGCCGTTGGAAATTGTGAAATTTCTCAATTTTGAGATTGAATGAGCGCCTTTTCTTCATTTTAGCCTCGAATTATCGCTTTATCTCGTTATCAGCCGCAAAAGTTGCCCCCCGGGTACAGTGAATTTCTGATTTTTCAATTTTAGCTATGATGAAGATTAAGCGCTATTCCTTAATTTTGTACGCGAATTAGTGTTTTTCTCAAATTTATTATTCGCGCTCAATTTTAGCCCCGAATCAGCGCTTTTTTCTCAATTTTAGCCACCAATTAGCGCTTTTTCTCAATTTTAACCGAAAATAAGAGTTAACCACTATTTTGGACGTGAATTAGTTTGTTATCCCCCCTCTTATAACTTTTAGCCCCATTCGCCCACTGGTTGGGTGGTTGCGGCCCCGAATAAAAAATAAAAAATAAATAAAAACACTACAATCAAACCCTGCGAAACTTTCTTTCGACGGTCCTTATAGTGGCTCCTTCAAGTACCAAATTTACAGACGGATTGCAAGCTGAATCCGCGTAATTGGTTTTTGAAACAGACACCCCCGCCCCCCGCCAACCAAAGGTTCAAGCAACGAAAATAAAAAAAAGGATTTTCTGGCGATCTATATCCACTAAAATGTGTTGCGTTTTTTAGCAAATGGAATCCGCGGGTGGTTTATTTGGCGAGCAAAATCAGCGAGATTGGTTTAAAGGATGAGAGTCCGAGAATGTTTGCGTGCGACATCGATGAAATTGGTCTTTGGATGAGGCAACCCCTCGAAATTGATTTTTCAGCCGGGAAAACCCACTGAACTGGTGTTTAAGCAAGCAAAACATTCTCCTGCTCCTAAATCTGAGCTGGGACCGAGTAGCCCAATGGGCTGAAGGTCTTGAGACAGACAAGGCAGGGAAACAAAAACTTTGTCTGCTTCGGACAGGGGGGCCTGAAGTTGATATGATCCGCCCCGGGTGTCTATGCTTTTCAATAGCGTAATTCGACTGGAATAACGGCTAGGAGTAACGACTCACCTGAAGACGACCAGCCACTTCACCCTGCTGGCTAATTATCGGAGTTTGATAGTCAAGCGTCACGTCATGACACAGAACCTCCAGGAAAACATTGGCTACGCCAATGAGATTGTGATTCTCCTGAGTCTCGTAGAACGGGTCAAAAGCTTTCGCTGGATTCTCGTCCTGAAAATACAAAACAAAACCCGATTTTATAACAAGAATTTCAAGATATGGCCCAGTTAAATACGCTTGAACTCACCGGAATTTGGTTGTTTTCTTTTCTCTCCTCATACATGTCCCTCATGTCCACCAATTTGTTTTCGAGTTTCTCCATCGACCAAACTTGACTGCCAACACTCTGTCGTTTGACCAGAATCGCCGGTTCCGAAACGAATTTCCCCTGAAGAATCAAATCGGGTCAGGGGGAGGCGGTCATGAATGGAGGGTGGGGTATTAACCGGTTTACCTTTCGATTGGGGCTCAAATTAGCGGGTGGGATTTGAAGGGTGACACTGAATTTGGTCTGTTTCCCCATCTCATCGGACAGGAAATTCGCCTCTTGGACAAGGATGTTGGCTCGGACGATGTCTCCTTTTAATTTGGCGAGGCTTCGCCTAAAAAGGTCATCCCTGTTTCGGTTGGCGGGGGGAGGAGAGGGGAGAAGTCAGCGGTGAAACAAAACTCAAATTTAGGGTCCACAAGAAAATTAAAATTACCTTTCTTTCGCCCATTTTTCAACCCTCATCTGAGTTGTGGGCGTGGACGGTGTCATTTTTCCTCGGCCGTAATTATCGAACGGAATGTACGGCGAGAAGGGAGTCGAGGGTGAGAGTATATTTTTCAATTGTTGGAACTGTTTCTCGTATTCTCTTCTCTGTTTCTCTAGGGCAACTTTAAAAACAAAATAAAAACATCATTTTATAACCGATTTTTATAATTTTTTTTTTCAATGATTTGTACCTTGTTTGTCCTCCTCGTGCTGTCTTTCAATTTTAGCTATGGCCGCCTGAAGTGGATCATTGCTCAGTTCATTTAACATTAGTTCCTCTCTGGCGAAATTGTAGTCGATGGTTTGAGCGGGTGTCTGAGGCTCGGAACAAGTTGATACTGAAAATCATTCATCATATTCATCGTCAAGGTCAAGTTAATTGAATCCAAATTGGGCTTACTTGAAGATTTGGGGCAGTTAACTCGGAAAAAATGATGGTTCCCCCAAAGGATTCGATCCCCGTTATGTAACTGGGTTTTCTCGAACACTGACGCTCCATTCACGAAACTGCGAGCATTGGGCAACGGTGTCATGAACAATCGTTGATCATCTTCGATCGTTAGAACGCAGTGGTCGGGTTGGATACCCTGGCCGGACAGTTGAATGTCACCTCGGGCGCCCACGAAAGTTTTATTTTTAAGGTAGTAGACGAGAAGCTCATTGAGGGACGGGTCGGCGTTCAAATTCACTAGGTAAAATTTGTTTTTCTCTACTTTGATGCCGGAGGCTTGAACGCTTATGCCCATATTTTCGAGGGCTTCTTGACGTTCCTGTTGTACTTGCTCGGTTTTCATGAGTTTTTCTTCCCACGTCGTGGACATAACTCTCATAAGTTTCTCGCTTTCGGTTAGTTTTTCATGAATGTCGATGGACTGTGCACATAATTACGTTAAAATGTAAGCGGTCGACCTAGAAAGAGTGTACTTACATTAACGGGCGTTCCCTGAAATTACAAGGTTTTATTCTCGTTAATAACGGGCCATGATAGTGGGGGGGGGGGCAATAAAAACTCACTGTTGTGGCGGTAGCGTGTTTGAGCATTTCCTTTAGAGCTTCAACCTCCTGGCGCAGTTCCCGTATAATTCGTGCGTTCGGGTCCTCGTTCACCACGGCGTGATTAACAATTCTCTTCGCTCTGTCCGAATAGCGAAGAGTACTCAGCGTTTCTTCGTAATTATCAGCGGCTGGCGAAATCGTCGCCACCATGACCGTTTTACTATTTCCACCTAAATTATCCTTTCAACCAAGAAAAAAGCTCGGTTAGCCCACGCAGAGCAAATGAGATAAATGTACTCGACTCACTTTAAGTAACCAAGTTAGGACTGAATCGCGGTACGGGACAAACTTATCTTTAATTTTATTATTGGATGACTGATCCGCTAATTTTGATATCACGAGGCCTAAAGTTGTTAAAGATCTGAAAATAGAAAGACGTAGTCAATCGAATATCAAAACCATTAACGATGTAGCCCTAGTAACGCAATAAATACCACCCTCCGAGACCCAACTCTTCCTCCCTAACCAAAGAACCATGACCTCCTGGGGAAAGTAATAAAAAAAAAGACACACCCCGGAAAATTGCTTCCCTCACTTGTTAATATTTGAGCCTTCCTTCAAACGATCACCCACGGCTCCTGTTTTGGCCGCACGCTCACTTCCGGCCAAATCGACTAGAGACATTCGACTCACACGTTCACCGGTAACGCCGCTCGTTTTGTCAATTAGAGTTTGAGTGAGAACGACTGTAAAGACGGCGTGCGAGCGCGAGGATTCAGAATTCATATTGGTCGCCGCTACTGTTCGCGATTTATTGCCTTCTGTCATGAGATTGTCTATGTCCTGAAAACAGAAATTCAGTAAAAAGCTGGGAAACAATTTGAAGGATAGTGGCGTTATTACCTGAAATGAAGAAACAGCCAATAACGACAGTCCGTCCACGTAAGGTCCTAATACAGCATGCTCCCTGACTTTTAAACTCTGTTTATTGGGCTTCAAGTCCAGTAAATCGTGAACCTGTCATAAAAAGGGTTGAAAGACGTAGAAGGCATTAAATCACGTTCATACAACAAATCTGAATAAAAGACGGTTGTTTACCTTTTCGTTATAAATTTCCATGTAACTAACTTCCACCTTGTACGACTGTTCCGAACTTTGGCACTTAGCTATTCGATCAAACAGCGTGTCACATAACCTTGGAATGATTCCTTTACAGTCTTGACTTCCCATCATCGTATAGGATTTCCCAGAGCCTTCAGACCAAAACAAACAGAAATGCCACAGTTTTAACCGGAACTTAATTATTTCAAAATTTAAAAACCTTCAAAAGGGCCAGCCCGTATAATTGGATTTTAAAACAGGAACATTCCGTGATTAAAAGTTGAACTCATTTGGCCCTTTCCCAAGAGGGGTTTGAAAAAAAGTACGACCTAAATACTCTTAGTACTAAGCGTGCACAGTTCTTAATTATCTTCAATCTTTAAACAAAGCCCCCTCTCCTCCCCAGCCTGCTCTTCATACAGAATGCCACCATACGTGACTCTACCTATTAAGCGAACGTCCTCTCACCCCCTCCTCATATCCACGGAATTCGTTAGTGGTATGGAAGTGCGATGGGCCGATGACTGCCGCCGGAAAATTTGGGTGCCAAGCTGTTGCGGAGGAAAGGGAGGAGCGGAGAGATAAATTAGAGGGCAGTGAACAAACAACAGCCCTCTATTCTATTAAATGCCTCTAAATCGAACGAAACATTGATTTAGAGACGAAAAGCAACGCAGAAAATTGAAAATGAAGTACCCATTCCCGTTAATAAAACGAAAATAAACAAGGGATTCGCAATTACTCGCGAATTAGTGAGTTCTTTAGTGAATTTCCCGGGTAAAACTTTTTCCCACAAACTTGAACAACAAAACTCACGAAAAATTGTTCGAACCGCAGAATCAAAAAACGCAAATTCTTTGCTCGGACTACAGCCGTTTGTACTGTACCGTTAACGGTGCTCTTGAGTACAAAAAGAATCAGAGGCAGACCAAGAGCATTTGGACCCCCCTCCCCCACCAATACACGTCAGTCCCTAGGGTTGCTCGAAATCTGTAGGATTTTTTCCATCAACGACGGGCAATTTTTAAAGCATTTTTGTGTTTTCCGATCGTACGGTCGATTAAATTGAGCGAGATTGTAAAATTCTACTGCAAAAATAGTTAATTTTTTATGAAAAACGAAAAGATTGTCAACAGGAAACCGTCAATTTCACTGTGATTCCCAAAAACAGGGAATGTCGACTCAATAACGAAGAAACAAAATGTAACCCTCCCCTCCTCCCTTCGTGTCTTAATGACCAAAACCAGCGTATTATTTGAGAACACGGGCTCTCAAACTTTTGGGTGCGGTGCAGGTACACCAATTATAAATTGTTTTTTGTAGTTGTGTTTTACTTTTTTAAAAATAATAAATATATATTTGGCTCTCTAAAAAAAAGGCGTACCTAATATAGGTCTGAAATAGAAAAATTCCGTAAAATTTGATTCCGAACGAGCCGAGACATTTGAATATGAAAGAGCAAAGATCCTCGTCAAAATTGGAGTTTGAAAGAGCCGAAATCACGAATTCTGTTTTTACGTCGTTCCTTTTACGTAAAAATAATAAAAAAGCAAAACTCTGCAAACTCGGAGTTTAAAAGAGCAAACCCATCGTAATTTTGTTTTTGAAAGTCAATTTTTCGAACAAGGCCAACCAAAAGAAACTGATTTTAAAGAGAGTTGATGGCACGAAATTTTTGTTCTGAATAATGCGCGAACTTGAGGTATGAAATTCGTGAAATTTTGTTCAGAAAGAGCCAAATTCGCGTTATTTTACTAAGAAAGAGCAAAGATAAATGGCGAAATTGGAGTTTGAAAGAGCCAAAATGACAAATTTTGTCATTAAAGTCATTCGTTATATGCCAAATTAGTTTTTTGAATTCATAGCATCTGCAAAACTGATATTAGAAGGAGCAAAATCCACGAAAGGATGTTGGTAATGCGGAAATCCCGTGGGATCCAAATCCACGAAATTTGGTTTTAAAAGAGAAATTGGGATATCAAATAGCAAAAATTCGTGAAATGGTGTTCTGAAGGAGCCAAGTCCTCGACATTTGACTGGGAAGGAGCGAAGATCTGCGGCGAGGTAGTGGTGAGAAAGGGCAAAAACCAAGACATTTGGCTTTCAAACGAGCCGCATTAGTTTTTAGAATTAACCAAAACTATAGAAAGAGTTAAAGCCATGAAATTTGTATTTTTTCTTCAAAACGCCTCTGAGGGAAGAGCCTTTCGGCCCTCTCACCCAATGGGGAACTTGCACATTTTTCAAAAGTTGGTGTTTTTAAAGAGGGCTCTTCCACCCATGTGACCCTATTGCTCACATTGAAATTTGAAATCAATCAAGGATGCTTTTCTAGCGAATTTTAAACAATTTTCACTGGGAGTTCGATTACTTCAAACCTTATTTATGGAAATATATGATGCGGGGAAGAGGGGGTTAGACGCGTTTACTGGAGGGAAATTTTTCATGTTATTTGCAAACAAAAAATTTTAAAGTTCCCTCAAATGCTTCACAAGTAAGGATTTACGTCATTTCCCCTCACACCATCCATCCCCTCCTGAAGAACTTTGAACCTTTTATAAAAATCTTAAAACGCACCAATCGGGTTGCAACTTCCGTTGTTATCCTTCAGTTCACGGATCAAATCACCGGTATGCTTTTCTTCTCAATCTGAGATTCACGCAAGTTCCCCATTTGGTCTAGGATATCCCCCTCGTTGTCGGAGTATGAGAAGTAACCGAATTGGCGGCTTCGGGTAATGAATTGAAGACAAATTTCCCAATTTCGGACAAGTTTTAGGGATAAATAGGCACGAATTCAGAATGTTTGGAGAATAATCAGCCGTGAAATCGCAAGTTTGGGTGTGAATTGGAGCGAAATTGCACGGTGGGAAGAGGTAGCCTTGAATTGGAAGTTCCGAGAGATACACATAGCCGTAAGTGTGAAATTTAGAGGAATGAATAGCTAAAAAATTGAAGTTTCACGCCTCAAGAGCCACGAATAAATTCAAAAGTTTCCAGTGATTTATCAGCCGCGAAGTTGTGAGTTTCCAAATTGGAGTTTTAGGCATAAATGACAACGAAATTGTGACTTTCAGAGGATAATCAGCAGAAATATCAATTTTCGAAGAATAAAATAGCCACGAAACTCAATATTTCGGAGGATAGTTGGGCGCAAAATTGAACGTCGTAAAAATCCAGGAAACGCAATTTCGTAGGATAGACTAACCAAAGAGCCAAGTTCGTAGAATTGACTCCCTAAAAAGCCCATTTAGTAGAATTGACTCCCTAAAAACCCAATGTCGAGTGGTTGACTCATTCAAAAATCAAATTTCACGGGGTTGAACCATTAAAAAAAAACAACGCCTCCAATTCTTCTGGATATTTAAAAAAGAGTGATTCCAACGGTTCGGATATTTCAAAAAACCAAATTTGCAGAGATGGGACGCCGAAAACCAATTTGGCGGGGAAGGCTCCATAAAAAAGACAATTTAACTGATTTCACACTCGTAAAATCGAAATGTTCCATTCTGCAAAGTCCCAATCACTTGCTATGCAGAAGAGAGCGAGTGAGAAAAATGAATCCGCCTCATGAAAGCGGCTGTAACTATGCATGTGATTGCCGCTGGGAGCGCACGCCCCGTTTGCTCCCCCCCTCGCAACAGCCCTACCTTCTATACGGAATTGAGAAAATATGACACATTTTTTAGTGGCTTGATACATTTACTTTCCGTTACGAAGCCCATTCGACGAATGAATTAACAACGGGGGGAGGGGGGCGAGTCGCGCGAGCTGTGCGTTTAGTGCATAGTCCCTCATACCCATGGTCGCCGAGTCGCTGGAGTCCGCGACTGTCACCCAGTTACGCGACAGAGCGCTGACTTATAGTTAGGGTGACCAGATTTTTCCCAGACAAAAGAAGGACCCAAATTTTATGATGGGGAAGAAGAAATATGGGGGGGGGGGTGATGGAATTGATAGTCACGTTATTCTGCCACTGATTATAATTAGGACACGACCAAAATTGCCAAAACACAAAATTGGCTTTTGAATGAGCCAAAACACAAAATTGGGTTTTGAAAGAGGCAGAACACGAAATTGGCTTTTGAATGAGCCAAAACAAGAAATTTGCATATCGTGGAGTCAAAACAAAAAGTTCGGCTTTGAAAGAGCCGAAACACGAAATTGGCTTTTGAAGAAACCAAAACACAAATTGGCTTATGAAGACGCCAAAACATGAAATTTGCTTTAGTACGAGCCGAAATACGAAATTGGCACTTGAAGGAGCCAAAACACAATTGAGTTTTGAAAGAGCTAAAACACGAAATTAGCTTCCGGAGGATCCAAAACACGAAATTGGCTTTTGCAGGATCAAAAACACGCAATAGGCATTTGAAGGAGCCAAAACACAAAACTGGCCTTGGAAAGAGGCAGAACATGTAATTAGCATTTGATGAGCCAAAACATGAAATTGGCTTTCGAAAGAGCCGTAACATAAATTTGGCTTTTGAAGGGGCCAAAACACGAAATTGGCTTATGAAGGTGGCAAAACACAAAATTGGGGTTTGAAAGAGCCAAAACATGAAATTGGCATTTGGAGGAGCGAAAACAAAAAATTGGGGTTCGAAAGAGCAGAAACACAATATTGGGTTCCGGATGGTCCAAAACGGTGTAGGAGAGGCCCAGGTATTCGCCTGCAGCTATAGCTCTGGTGTGGGCCCCTCCCGCAGAAAATGTCTGGCGATCTCAGAAGGGTCATCTCCTGGATCATAAAAACGTCCTGCGCAGATGCCAGACACGATCAAATGACCCGGATTTTTCATACGGTGGGCGGCTCCCGGACTAATGTTATTTCGGGACAATCTATCTTTCTTCACGAGGTCCTTCAGGCTTCCAGGAAGTACCCTGTTTTGAAAGAAGTACCTTTTAGGGTCCTTTCGAGAAAAGCAAAGGACCACAGGACCATGAGCTGAAAAGAAGTACCGTCCTTCCAAAAGAAGGACGTCTGGTCACCGTACCTATAGTGTGTTACGGCCCTTGCACCGCACTGACTATTCGGACTGGATGGGGTGGGGGTGCAATAAAAGATAATGTTGAACCCAGAAACTGACTATTCGGCAGTATACTTGCATTTCAGCCTCGAAAATGGAATACTCAGCTCAGTGGCCGTGACAAGAGCTCAAATTACCGGACATTTTTCCTCTCTGGAAAAAATAAGTTTTTGCAACCATAGAGCAACTATAGATAATATTTTACGACGATAAACTGTCAATTTTATCCTATAAATTGACAAAAAGCCACGTAAACTAACAATTTTGCCCCAGAAATTGAACATTCAAGCACTTTATCACGAAAACCAGATTAATACCTACTAAATATTTCTTTTGTTGGTACTAAACTGGCAATTATTTAGGAGCAAAGGTCACCTTATGGGTAAAAAGTTAAAAGTAAAGTGTGTGCTCTCGCCCTCCCTCATCCACCTCGTTGAGGTGTAGTTAGACGTAAAAGCCCCATTGGTTTACCACTATTTTACTTTATTTATTTTTACTACGTTGAGTTCGGCTCAAGAAACAGAATACTCAACGCTATAAAATTGACAATCTGAAAGTAGAATCGTATTTTCGGTACAAAAATTAGTAATTTAGCCCAAAAACTGACTATCCACTAGACTCTTGTGAAAATTCCTCTTGTCTGATGTGGCTGATAGTCGGGGTCCGAAGCTATCCATTGACCGTTATATTCACATAATCATAAGTTAAAAATTAAAAGGCGATACTGTTCGCGGGCATTGTAATTTGTTCAGCATGAAGAAGAGATGAGTCACAGGGGGCTAGTCGGTAATCTTATCTTGTACGAAGGCAATGGGTAGCTATAAAGGGAAGACATGAAAGACTATTGAAAATGGGAACCCGTACCGTAAAGCAATCCAGATAGAATCTTGGGAACTTCACTTCTCGATAAATGGTGGGAGGGGGGATATACTGATCCAAAATAGTTAGAAAGAGCTGTCGAGAAAAGGGAATAAGTCTTCAGGACTTTGAACGAGAAGTCGACGGAGGCCTGCAACGGTCGGGAGTCTCGCGGGGGGATTCATCTAATAATGAGTACCTAAAATGCGGATTGTCCCTTTCACCGAGCGGAATGTTTGAAGAGCCGATTGCCCAAGTGATTAGTAAATATTTTAGTAATTTGTTTTTAATTATTATTACTTTTGAATGGGGAACTTGCATGAATCTCAGATTGGGAAGAAAAGCATACCGGTGATTTGACCCGTGAACTGAAGGATAACAACGGAAGTTGCAACCCGATTGGTGCGTTTTAAGACTTTTAAAAAAGGTTCAATGTTCTTCAGGAGGGGATGGATGGTGCGAGGGGAAATGACGTAAATCCTTACTTGTGAAGCATTTGAGGGAATTCTAAAATTGTTTGATTACAAATAACATGAAAAACTTCCCTCCAGTAAACGCGTCTAAACCCCCCCCCCTTCACCATATCATCCACAATAAGTTTTGGCGTAATCGAACCCCCCACTCAAAATTTTTAAAAATTCGCTAAAAAAGCATCCTTGATTGATTTCAAAGTTTAATGTGAACAATAGGCTTGTAGAAGAGCCCTCTTTAAGAAACATTAACTTTTGAAAAATGTGCAAGTTCCCCATTAAACACGTCTCGACACTCATGGGCTGAGTGGGGTCTCTCAAATCACCAGACCATCAACCAATGAAAAGAAAAATATTCGCCTTGAACCGCCTAGGGTGTTCAGAGGCATCCCAGGGTTTTGCTCTATGGCTAATTGAACAATGAAGCGGGTGTAGGGGCCAGGGAAGTTCATCGCTTGGTGAGTAAACCCGGTGAGCCCAGGGACAAGCTGGGCAGAATTTTTCTGCCAGCATCAACATTGTGTTGGGGTGTTTTTGGCTGGGGATGGTTAAGAAGGACCTGAAAATCACCTTCTAAAGCCCTCGGCGGGTTAGGCAAAAATGGCAAAAAATTTAAAAATGGAAGGAATCGCATATCTCTGGGTGTATCGACCCGGGGAATCCAACAATAAAATAAACGAGCCATTAAGACGAATCATTTTAGCGGCTCCACCTCCGACGCCACCGTTTTTGGCCAGCCCCTTCCTGGCAGAATGGTTTCTGGCGACGACCTTGACACACTCAATGACCCAAAAGTAGCACTGAGGTCATTATTTTGAACCTTGGTCACCACACGGCACGGATTATTCCCAGAAATATACAAATAAAATCCAAATTGAAGGCAGAATCGAATATTTAGTCACAAAAACTGCTGGTCACCTGATTTGTTCTATTCTCCTAGACGGATATATGGAATAAAAATTCACCGCGAAATTGCTACACGCGGAGTTGGAAATATTCAAAATTGCAGTTTATCGTCTTTACTTTTGCGAAATGATCGGCCCCGGGCCGTTTTTGTGTGTGTGCGTGGAGGGCAGCTAGAGCGCCCAAAGTTTGATGAATAGCCACTGAATTACAAGGTCTATAAAATTGTAAGTTTCGGGACTAAAATAATATACTAAAACTGCAAATTTCTGGTCTTTATTTACACGAAATTTCTAGTTTCTGGTCTTTATTTGTGCGATATTGCAAGTTTTAGTGGTTTTATCTGGTGACTGCAGAACCCGGGCTAGCCGGCCCCGACTGTGCCCGTAGCCTGACTGCCGCGCGGACTGGTCCGCTCAACAAAAAACCATAGAAGCGGGGTATGCCTCACCCATGTTTTCATGGTTTTTTCTTACCTGGTCCGCGCGCCAGTTCGCGTTCACTGTGGCAAGGCCTTAAGAGGTAGCTATTTGTGAGTTTGCAAGTCTGCTGGATGAATATCCGCGAACATGACTGTTTCTGGACTCAATTTCAGCGAAATTGCAAGTTTCGGGTCTTGATTTCAGGGGAACTACAAGTATCGGGTCTAAGGACCCTGACACACGAGGCCACTTGAGTGGCGCGACACTGGTGGGACGTCTCATATTTTCCCTTGAAGTCGCGCCACCCCGTGTGACAGGATAATTCAAACTCTAGTAGTGACCAAGTCGATGCCACTCAATTGACCTCGTCTCTTCAGGGCCCTAAATTTCACGCTTCGGGACCTTTTTTTCAGTTGCCACGGACGCCGATCTAGCCGGCCTCGAGAGCGTCCAAAGCTTGATGAATAACGGGAAAAACTACACCATTCGGGCTAAACATCAGTGAATTTGCAAGTTTCAGGGCAAGACATCTAAAAAATAGCAAGTTTGCAATTGTGCTTTATGGGCTCAGACCCCGGGCTAGCCGTCTACGACAGACGGCCTCACCGTCGGGGCCTTAACAAGGCAGCGCCACACCCTCAACATTTACGCCACACATGAAATGAAAGCCTTACAAATACCAACGAAATTGTAAGTTTTCTGGCTGATTATGCGCGCTATTGCTAGTTTCTGATCTTAAATTCAGCGCTTTTGCAAGTTTTGGGAGAAATTTATCTCCTTGCAGCAATACAGCACCTAGTAGTTGAGCTGTATCCGCCATCACTCGAGCTGTCATAGCCCGAATAAGCCATGTGACTCAGCTCGCAGCTGCCTTCGTAGTGCCGGAGCATAAGAGCCACTTAATCGCGAGTTTGTGAAGGGCTGATAGCCGCAAAATTGCAAGTTTCAGGAGACGAATAGCCACAAATAATTAGCCGGCGTAGTGTACGGGGGGGGGGGATAAGTAACTCCCAGGACACGTAAACGTTCAAAACTTGTAATTTAGCGACTGTCTTAGTCAGCCTGGTAATGTGTTAATTTAGCACTAGGATACCCTACATTCGGCTTTCTGGTACATTCCCTGGAAGGGACTTCGCCGGGGTCAACTCGGAGCTGCTCCTCCTGACAGCCGGAGCGGCCCCCCCTTCCACCGCGTATTTTAATCATCGATGATTATTTCCCTTACGATACTAATGTTTGACCCCCACAACATCTTTCTGACACTCACCCGTCTGTCCGTAGGCAAATATACACGCGTTGTAGCCTTGAAATGCGTTGTCCAAAATGTCCGTTCCCAGGCAGTTGAAAACAGTGTCCTGATCGGCATAGTCCGGGCTGAGGGGATCGGCAGAATTGAAGCAGTGGTCAAATGCAAAGGTTTTCGGTGGCTTTCTGAAACACGCAACAAAATGTATAAATGTATGAAAACAACGAAAAACAAACACGAGGAAAAAACCAGGAAGGCGGTAATTGTGATCACAAAATATAGGACGTTGAAAGCCCGAATTATATTCTGAACGTTCGAATCTATAATGCACCATCGACGCAGGGTGTTTCAAATTACCCCATCTGGGTTGGTGGCTATACGTTTTTAACACATAACGGACTTATGTCGCCACATGACAGGATTCCTCTGAATCTGCAGTTCCAACTTCCGCAACAGTGAGGCTCCTATTCAATCAGTTCCCCCGCATTACTATCAAATAGCCTCATCATGGAAAAAAACTTTGCTCGAGAAATATCAGAGCGTTTTTTTTTTTTTGTAGCAATTATTATTCAAGGCGAAACTTTCGAAAATCACTTCAAACTTTTCATCTTGAATGACAGCATTAAATAAAACGGAAGCACGGACACAATGAAAGAGGAGTGTAAGTACCGACAGGGGTCGAGGGTGGAGAGCCACGAAAAGGTCATCTACATAAAGGGATACTATCGTTAGGCGATCTCTTCAACCCTCCACGCCACCACTATTTTATTACTAAACCCATCCCCGTAGCGTAAAACACGCAAGCAGGATCGAAGTTGTTTGAGCGAAGCTTCAAAAACTCGAAAAATACTTTGTTTCTTTCTCTCCTTTCCAACAGTGCTCTCATTTTTTTGATTAATACGTTGGTGGTATAATGTGAAGAGCAAAAACAACCACGATTACTATAGTTGTATTCACTTTATTGTTTATCCCTTTGCGAATTTTGAAATTAATGAATTTGGCGATCCCCCCAATTTTCCCTTAAAATAAGCCCCCACACCACACCAATCTAATATACTGGTCAGTTATTCCATTTTGAAAAAGGATCGATCTCTTCTAGGCTGTATTTAACAAAAGACGTCCCACCTTGCTATAGAATTTCATTGATTGATTTCCCCCAACACTGAGTGGCTTATCCTCTCTCACAATTCGATCTTTACTTCAACGGGTTTCACAGTAATGGAAAGTTCTTCAAAAACGTTCATTCACTCCCGTTCCATTTAAACCATTGCCTCTCTATCCATTCCTTTTCATCATTTAAACTCAATTACAAAAGCGACACTAATTACTCGACTGTGAGTAAGACACTTGGTACAAATAACTTTAGTGAAACAAAAAACACGGCAGACGGTTAGACTTCATCAGTCAAGGGTAGCAAGGTTGATAGGAAGGGGGGTGCAAGAGAGGGCTCTTAATTACAATTTGCGTGTCTCAGCAACTGTTCCTTTCCACCAAGAAGAGCTCGGGATGAATTTTGATATTTTTCGGTGGACTGATTTTCAACTTTGTAATACGCGTTAATTGTAAATGAGCCCCCCGCCCCTGTCTTTAATAACGCAAACAATCTTCCATGCATCCCTTACTTGTGGAGGGGGGCTTAATGTTTGCCTACTGTTAATGGGCCCGAGAGAGGGTGATTTATTAACTTCTAGAGCGATTCTAGGTCATTGGAGACTATCGATCCGAATGTAATTTCACCCATTATAAAAAAAGCTTCTTGGGCCATTAGGTATTTTCTTTCTTGAAATCAATGCATAAGTTATTTATTAAATGGGCAGTCTCTTTCACATAGTACGGACCAAATGACAAAGGAGAACAGGGATAAACATAATGATAAATCGAGGCAGAATTCTCACAGAGATTGTATCCAACTGAAATGAAAAAACACCGAGTCTAAATTTAATATCACCCGAGAGTGCATCAATCATTGTTTTGGCTTTTTGACAGGAAATGGAACTGCAATCAACGTGGTCTGTTTGACTCTACAAGTATTTACCTTCAATAGAAAATTGTAATGGACTAATAGGAGAAACGCGAAAGGACCAAATAATGTCATCCGATAGAACACAATAGATTTTCAATTAGTAAACGCTGAGAGAGAGTGATTTGGGAAGCGGTTACGGTTAATGGAGAATCAGTTAAATTCAGTGCTAGCCAAGATAGCGTGGTTAATATTTTTTTTTCTTATCTTTTTTTCTTTGCTTCCACAAAAGCTTGAAGAGATGAAGAGATTGTATCGAAACACGCCCAACCGGAGGGTGTTATCATTATTCTTCGACATACAGTGAACAAGCTTCGAATTTTTCAAAGAAAAAAAAACGATCACAATAGAATAAAGTTAGTGTTGATTGAATAGAGAGCCCTTTCAGCTAATAAAGTGCGAAGCATAAAATTAGTTATACTGTATGGACTGAGTGAAACCTAGAGAGACATGTACAAGTAAGTGCCGTTGAACATCAATATAAGTGTGGAAGTCAAACGCGAGGAAAATAAGATAATTAAAATCATCAAATCGTGCTCAAATGAGCGCTCTATAAATACTATGAAAGGTCAACATTATTATTGATTTTGTTAATTGAGGGTGCTGTGCCAAGGGAAGTGTGTGTTATCCCATAAATACGATCTCCATCAAGGAACAACATGCAACATAGCTCACGCCGGAAAGAGTTAAGTAAGGGCTCAACGAAAGCAGCCAGACACAGGAAATTTCTCTTTAAAATGAGCCAAAAACGCATGAGATTGATTTTTAAATTGGTCAACCGCGCGAAATTATGTTGTTGTAGCAGCGAAAGCCACGAAATTGATTTTTGGGGGCGAGCCTGTCCCGTGAAACTGGCTTTTAATGGAGCCAAATCCGCGAAATTGTGTTTTCAAGGTAGCCAGCTCCGTGAAACTTTGATGTTCAGGGCCAACCAGTGCCGTCTATAGGCGGGGGCCCCCGGAATCTTCAGTTGTTTTTTTTTAATATGGAAGAAAGATACTTTTCTTCTATTATAGACGGGCGACCAACACGTTGATCGAATCTGGGATATTTTTTTTTAATGAGCCCAAATGTTTTAGGTTTTTTTGTTTTTGACTCGGAGCCAGTAGCACAACGACGAGGGGTGGAAAGCGGGTTGAAAGTAATGCAGGAGGGGAAGGCTAATAGCTAATTCGCGGCTAAAAAAGTGATAAACCCTGATTCACGGTTAAAATTGAGAAAAAACGCTGATTATAGTGGCTAAAAATGAGAATATGGGTCCTTCCGCAGCTAAAACCAAGAAAATAATGCTGATTCGGGACTGAAATTATGAGCAATACGATTTCACGGATGAAATTGAGAAAAACTGAATTAAAAAAAAATAAATAAATAAGGAATATTACTCAATCATAGCTAAAATTGCAAAAAATAAGAAATTCGCTGTTTACAGGGACAACTTCGCGGCTAAATACGAGACGAAGCGCTAATTTACCGCTAAAATGAAGAAAACGCGACCACTCACAGCCAAAATTAAGAAAATTCACGATGGTTGGGTTTTGAGCCAGCGGAGCTGGTGAAATTTCATTTTAGTGAGTTAAGTCCACAAACTGAGTTTTGAATGAGCCAACAATGCGAAATTTTGTGTTTGAA
Organism: Corythucha ciliata; assembly: GCA_038030265.1. Taxonomy (NCBI): domain Eukaryota; kingdom Metazoa; phylum Arthropoda; class Insecta; order Hemiptera; family Tingidae; genus Corythucha; species Corythucha ciliata. The sequence goes on from CM075943.1 coordinate 18,335,312, forward strand.
AGGAACTAGACCCGCGAAGTTTCTCTTTAAAATAAACCGACACGCTGGACATTTTACCATTGTTAAAGAAAAAGTAAAAACCCGCGGAGATGGGTTTTTAAAGGAGCCAAACCTGCGAAAGCGGTTTCTGCTAAATTTCGTTTTAGAAAAAGTCACGCTGGCAAATCGAGGATGCCAGAGCAACACCCCATATCGTCATTTTTGGTGAAAATGAGTTTAATATGTCATTGGACAGATCTCTTCAGCGCGGATCCATCGAACTATACGGTTGAGACCGAATTCCAATATGAGGCACGCAATTCGCGCACCAGTTAGACAACCCCTATCGTAAGGATGACGGCAACAAGCCGTTCAGTCGACGATGTGACAATGGTTTACGCTTCAGAGGCGGCGTTCTTGCATGAGCTCCAAATTTCAGCGCAAAGTACGACTTTATTAAACTGTTTTCATATGACGACAGTTGAAAAATCATTTTCAACTAGTGTTTTGGCTCTCCTGAAAAATGACCAATACGACGATTCGGGGTGTTGCTCTGACACCCTCGAAATTAGTTTCTGCTTTCCGAGGCGCCAAGCGCCATGGTTATTGAATAAGCCGAAGCCGTGAAATCCGGTTTTGTTTGGGTCTAATCCAGGAAATATTAATAATGAATAAAAATAACGCTTAAACGCTAAAAAATATTTGCTTGTGGGCATAAAAAATGACGATTTTTTATTGCTAATTTGCTAATTAGTGACTTTTTTTAAACGTAACTCAAGATAACTCATTTTCAGGTACAAATTGTCAGTCAGCAATAAATTTGTATCCAACCTTACGACCCATGCAAGTTCCCTATTGTGCTAAAACCCGAGCAGGGGCCATCGCCCTCTTTCTGTACTCCACCCCCCTCAAATTAAAATTTCAAATCTGAAACTCAAAAAAACTGACTTGACACCAAAATGCGCAAAAGAGAGCGATCTCTTTTTGAAAAAGTTCGTCGGTCCCTTCTACCATTTGATGTCAATGTCACTCACAAACTACTTCAAAAACTCATACATGTGCAATCATAGGGGGTGGAACTTAAAGGCTAAATAATACAATATCTAAGCGTAGGTTCATTTTAAGAAGAAATTATTCATTTACGATAGAGAGAAAAAATGCTCGCCTTGGAAAAGGGTGGGCATCAGCTTACCCTTGTCACCCCCTGGCTATGTTCATGAATATTCAAAATTACTTTAAAGCACATATTTAAAACGAGACCTCGTTGTAATGCCCAAAAAACAAAGAGCTTATGGAAGTTTGGAGTAATTTTCTTTTGTTTTTAAACTGTTTTAATCATTCCTCTCCTGATTATAAACATTGTATATCAAATTGTTGATTAATGACACGTCCAGCGTGACAGTAACCTAAAATGCCAATCGCTATCTTTTTTCAAACGTTAGCAGAACACAAACTTGCGACAGCTTTCCTCAACTTAGGGACTCAACTTACGGGTATTACAACCTGGAAGGGGAGAGACGATTAGCCTTGATTTAAATCTTCCTCACAAAGACTATTTTTTCTTCCTAGCCCAACTTTCATCGAAGCACCAACCGTCAATGTTATAGAGCCGCCAACAAATATTAGACGCAAATGCGAGCTTATGCTCTTGCTCGAAATTGATAAACATCGTACAACCCTAGACTTGAACGTGAAAAATACTGCTTGGGATTGGTAACTATTTATTGACCTATTTTCTTGTATTCAGTGGCCCTAAGAGGTAGCACGAACCAATAAGTTCAGAGCAATGAGGTGATTGATTATTCAGACATTATTTTTATGGAATAAATAAGAGCTAGGCGCACTGTATTACAAATACGTTAAAAAAAAAAAAAAATATGCAAACATAGACTTCCACACTGCAAAATCTTACCGTTACCGGAGTCAATTTAGTCCAGTGAAATAGGTAGGTAATAAAAAGGGGGGTCAGGTTGCAATAATTAGGGTAGATGATTTTTTGGTTTCAAGTTGTCCGGGGTGGTGTATAGGTATGACGTGTACAAATTTTTGACCTCAAAAGACTTCGGGATCACCCTCAAATTATAGAAAAACCGACATTTTTGAAATTTTTGGCAGCCTGTTTTTTGGTAGAGACCACGAAGTAACTTTTGGAATTAGACATTTCCGACAAAACAAGTCCAAAGCGGCATTCGAAGGTATCGTAGTTTCCAAGATAAAGCTCGTCAAATTTATGCCAAAATTTACTCATTCGGAACAGAGCGAGAATCATTATCTGGCAGTATATCGCAACGGATGTGATTTTTACAAAGGCAAAATGATTCTCGAACCGTTCCGAACGATTTAACTGGTCGGAACGTTGGAAGAAACCGACTAGTTAGATCACTCACTTAGTTTGAGTACTCGGCCTAATTGCCTGAGCGATGGGGCCAGGACCAAGTGCCTCTTGTAGCTGAAAGTCCGAGGCCGAAAAGGAGACTGAACTAAGCCCTTGGTGTTCGTCCTATAAAGGACGAAATGCTGAAAACTAACTATACCTACAGTTATCGAAACATTTGGGTTACAGAAGTCGTCATGGTCTAATTTTGTGAGAATGACCATTAAACGAATCCCACATGGCCACTACTAACGAAAACCGATAACATTTCTTAAAGCCCTACTATAAAGTAATGGCCGTACCAACTAATGTAATAATTATGCACTACATATCTATCAACAATGAAAATTATTGATCAATGTAGTTACGGAGCTTCTTGGGCGGCAGTCACCCCGTTCTGCTTACTCTTTGTTGGAACGTTTAGCCTTTGTGGAACGTTTACATCTGAAGGGCATGTACCATTTTGACCACTAAAGGGATCACAAAGGGTTACATCAGCATTATTTGTCAATTTCGAAAATTTATCCTACGTACGACGATTTTTATCTTAGAAACTTTGATACCTCCAGATCCCGCTTTGGACTAGTTTTGCCGGAAATTTTGTTTGCTCTGAAATGTTACTTCGCAGTCACAACCGAAAAATAGCTACTTTAGCAAAAAATTGCCTAAAACCGAAAAAAAATCTAAAAATGTCGCCATTTCCCCCGAATCCAAAGATGATCCCGAGGTTTTTCGCGGTCAACAATTTGAACACATCATACTTACACCACCCCTAACAACATTAAACAAAAAAAAATTCGCTCCGGCAGCTGGCGGTCGGAAAGAGTGCATTTCATTCCGTATACGGATACCCTAAGCCGTCCCAGAAGTAATAATTTTGATACCATAATTTGTTTCATTAAGCCAAACTTCTTCCTTTATTTTCACCACCCTCTCTTCAAAAATGTCGAAAAGTTTCGGTAGTTTTCCAAGGGGTTTGTTATATTAAATTTTTGTGCCGTATTTTATAATACCTAAACGTGTGAATTTAAGCGATTTTTTGAAATTTCATCCTCCATTTCACCCTCCCCCATCAAAGTTTTCGATAAATCTCAATGGAACCCATAAATTATTGAGTCGAATTTTAGAGCTCTAAGATGAACTAGTGAAGTTCAACGCTATTTTTACACTTCCACACGGAAGGACCACCCCCACCACCTTGAATTTTTCGAAAAATTAAAATGGGAATCAAAGGCTACTATAACATGGAGTATACGTACCGAATATAATGCTTCTAGAATCAACTGGTGATTTATAGTGATTTTTCGACCATTTAACCCCTATCCACCCCTCCACCTTGACCGATTTGGCCCAAATGCAATACCGACCGGGGTCTTATGACTACTGACTTTCGTGCCAAAGCGCGTTCCGCTAAATTGATTTCTTCGAGAGTTATCTTGCTAACAAGACCACACACTTACTTCCACTCCGGGGGCAACACCCCCTCCCCTTCGACTTTTTCAAAAAATTAAAATCTGAATCAAAGGCTACTCTAACAAGGAGTATACGTACTGAATATGATGCTTCTAGAATCAACTGGTGATTTATAGTGATTTTTTGACCATTTCAACCCCTATTTTCCCCCCCTCCATCTCGACCGATTTGGCCCAAATGCAATACCGACCGGGGTCTTATGACTACTGATTTTTGTGCCAAAGCGCGTTCCGCTAAATTGATTTCTTCGAGAGTTATCGTGCTAACAAGAAAACGGCCATAATATTATAAATAATTCAATAAATAAATAAATATATAAAGAAATATATATGAATCCTGGAGACCACTGAATTCGTGTTCTAGAGGTTCTGAAACGTGAAAAAAACATGACATGACCCATGTTTGCCACATCACATCACGACGAGACCAATAGTGCATTTTCAGAATGAAATGCACTAAAATCATCTACCCTAATTATTGCAACCTTCCACACCTTATTTTACTGGAATAATTCACTGGAGAGTTAATTTACTTATGTTTACTACCCAACGATATTGTGACTAAAATATCAGCTCACGAAAAGTGAAGAAAACAATAAATCTCTCGGTTACACAAGCTTTTATTTTTTATAGATGATGCACTTTTGTTTTATTTAACCACCAACTGTCGTCTATTGTTTAACCGAAAATGAGTTTCCTCCCCTTTCCATGACTGAGGACACGTTGAATAAATATTTTTGAACAATTGATTTCCCCGTGGGCGGAAAACCAAGTTTCCTATTGAACGAAAAAATGAATATTTTACGTATCTTTTCGGATGATTGATTATACTTTTGGTTTTTTTTTTCTGAAAACAACTTTAGAGTGAAAAATGAAAGGTAGTCAAAGCATACGTTCAGAGTCGTGATTGTTCTAAACAATTAAATCAGCAAGAGACAATGCAGAATGAACCATTACCGAATTCAATTCGATTTTCTTGTTTTGTTAGGTCACCTTGTGAGAAATAAAACTACAGCACAGGACCAAAATAAAGAACAAAATACATTTCGTATTTTGCTGCTTCGTGGTATAATCCAGTTTTCTCCAAATATTATATACTTGGATTATCCAAGTATTTTTTCAAATTTTGAATTTAAAATTTTACGCGCGAGAGTCATTTTAAAAATCAGCGTCCCAATTTCCTTAAAATTTTTGGCATCAATGAGTAGGAATCAATTTACAAAAACAAAATCGGCGAATTTTTGCGGTCGTGAGCAGTAGAATCGATACGGCTATATTCCCTCTCTCTCGCACACTTGTCGTCCACTTTAGCCTTAAATCTGAAATGTTACACATTGTGCATACAGCGGAAGAACTGGCAATGAACATGGCTTTGGGCGAAACAATCGTTGCTCGAACCACGTCATCAAAAATGTCCCTTTTTCTGGATGGATGTCACAAGAAAAAATTTCGCTCCGGCAGCTGGCGGTCGGAAAGAGTGCATTTCATTTTGTATACGGATACCCTAAGCCGTCCCAGAAGTAGTAATGTTGAGACCATGATTTGTTTCGTTTATGTTTGACCCTCCCTCGTACTGTTTGCTGCCGGGTTTGTTTAAGCTGAACTTAATGGGAATCAAAGTCTATTTCAAAATGGAATCATCATACCGAATATAATGCTTCTGGAATCAACTGGTGATTTGTAGTGATTTTTTTACCATTTTAACCCCTATTTTCCCCCCTCCACCTTGACCGATTTGGCCCAAATGCAATACCGACCGGGGCCTTATGACTACTGATTTTTGTGCCAAAGCGCGTTCCGCTACATTAATTTCTACGAGAGTTATCGTGCTAACAAGGCCTCACACATACTTCCACCCCGGGGGCATCGCCCCCTCCCCCTCGACTTTTTCAACAAATTAAAATGGGAATCAAAGGCTAGTCTAACATGGAGTATACGTACCGAATATCATGCTTCTAGAATCAACTGGTGACTTGTAGTGATTTTTTGATAATTTCAAGTCGTATTCCCCCCCCCCACCACCTTCACCGATTTTGCCCAAATGCAATACCGACCGGTTTCTTATGACTACTGATTTTTTTAGATAAAGCGTGTTCCGCTAAATTAATTTCTACGAGAGTTATCGTGCTAACAAGACCACACACTTACTTCCACCCCGGGGGCACCACCCCCTCCCCCTCGACTTTTTCAAAAAATTGATGATTTTTCGACCATTTCAACCCCTATTTTCCCTCCCTCCACCTCGACCGATTTGGCCCAAATGCAATACCGACCGGGGTCTTATGACTACTGATTTTTGTGCCAAAGCGCGTTCCGCTAAATTGATTTCTTCGAGAGTTATCGTGCTAACAAGAAAACGGCCATAATATTATAAATAAATAATAATTATACAGGGTGGAACAGGATAAGTGTGACAAAAAAAATCGGGTGAAAATAGGCCTCATTTGCGATCGAAAACACCCTATAAACCATGGTCCGAAAATCAAAATCCTACGAGATATGATTTTTTAAACGTTTTTTGAGGCTTGCATCACTTTTCTTAACTAAATGCGAATAGATCAGTTTACAGCTGACATTTGCAACTTTTGACGATGGATTTGGAAAGAGCGCACTTTTTTCTGACAGGAATAGCCATTTTCGATAAAATTCAACTATTTTCTGTGGGCTTGAGAGATGCTCAAAGTTTTGCAAATCGTGGATCTCTAATTTTTCAACAAATTCAGCCTCCACTTCTCCACACTAAATCTAAGCGTATCGACATCCCATGGGTCGGAAAAACTTCTTCAATTTGTCCTTTTTAAAATTACTCATGAACGTTTTTTTAGTTCTTCAGCGAGTTTTCGGCAGAAAGGCCATTTCTTGAAAAAAAGAATGATTTTTCTCTTAAAAATCGCTTGTTTTGACCAACCAATTTGAACGAGCTTTGTGATTCAAAATATGCTAAAACTCATTAAAGCCTTAACCAAAGTTTTCCTTCGAACCGAATGGAATGCGCACTCCTACCAAAATATCAAAAACTGTCGCTCCGGCAGCTGGCTGTCGGCAAGGGTGCATTTCACTACTGCGAATTTCGGCGTGTTTAGCTGTTATTCGACGAAATTAGTGCACTTAATGACTCTACTTGTTGTTACCAATTTCCGATTCGAATACGAATTCGAAATTTGCAGTAGAGAAATGCACTCTATCCGACACCTAGCTGCGGGAGCTACATTTTTTGGACTTTGACAGGCGTACACAGTCCGCCCCGTTCAAGGGAATACTTTGGATGATGCTTTAATGACGTCAATCATGCTAAAAAACACAAAGCTCGTTCAAATGTTGTAGGTCGAAACAAGCGATTTTGAAGAGAAAAACTATTCTTTTTTCTAAGAAATGGTCATTTCTGCCGAAAAATCACTGATTAACTCAAAATACGTTCATAAGTAATTTCAAAAAGGACACATTGGGGAAGTTTTTCCGATCCATGGGATGTCGGTGCGCTCAAATTTCGAAAAGAAAAGCGGGGGTTGACTTTTTTGAAAAATTAGAAATCCTCGATTTGCAAAACTTTGAGCAGCTCAAGAGCCCCCAGAAAATGGTTGAATTTTATCGTAAATGGCTAATCCTGACAGACAAAAATGTGCTGTTTCCGAATCTGTCATCAAAAGTTGTAAAATGTCAGCTGGAAACTGAGTTATTCACATTTAGTTAAGAAAAGTGACGTGAGTCATAATAAACGTTAGAAAAATCATATCTCGTAGGGTTTTGATTTTCGGACCATGGTACAAAGGGTGTTTTCGATCACAAATGAGGCCTACTTTCACCAATTTTTTTTGTCACACTTATCCTGTACCACCCTGTATAAATATGTATATAAAGAAATATATATGCATCCTGGAGACCACTGAATTCGTGTTCTAGAGGTTCTGAAACGTGAAAAAAACGTGACATGACCCATGTTTGCCACCATCACGACGAGACCAATAGTGCATTTTCAGAATGAAATGCACTAAAATCATCTACCCTAATTATTGCAACCTTCCACACCTTATTTTTACTGGAATAATTCACTGGAGAGTTAATTTACTTATGTTTACTACCCAACGATATTGTGACTAAAATATCAGCTCACGAAAAGTGAAGAAAACAATAAATCTCTGGGTTACACAAGCTTTTATTTTTTATAGATGATGCACTTTTGTTTTATTTAACCACCAACTGTCGTCTATTGTTTAACCGAAAATGAGTTTCCTCCCCTTTCCACGACTAAGGACAAGTTGAATAAATATTTTTGAACAATTGATTTCCCCGTGGGCGGAAAACCAAGTTTCCTATTGAACGAAAAAATGAATATTTTACGTATCTTTTCGGATGATTGATTATACTTTTGGTTTTTTTTTCTGAAAACAACTTTAGAGTGAAAAATGAAAGGTAGTCAAAGCATACGTTCAGAGTCGTGATTGTTCTAAACAATTAAATCAGCAAGAGACAATGCAGAATGAACCATTACCGAATTCAATTCGATTTTCTTGTTTTGTTAGGTCACCTTGTGAGAAATAAAACTACAGCACAGGACCAAAATAAAGAACAAAATACATTTCGTTTTTTGCTGCTTCGTGGTATAATCCAGTTTTCTCCAAAAATGTATTTTTTCAAATTTTGAATTTAAAATTTTACGCGCTAGAGTCATTTTAAAAATCAGCGTCCCAATTTCCTTAAATTTTTGGCATCAATGAGTAGGAATCAATTTACAAAAACAATATCGGCGAATTTTTGCGGTCGTGAGCAGTAGAATCGATACGGCTATATTCCCTCTCTCTCGGACACTTGTCGTCCACTTTAGCCTTAAATCTGAAATGTTACACATTGTGCATACAGCGGAAGAACTGGCAATGAACATGGCTTTGGGCGAAACAATCGTTACTCGAACCACGTCATCAAAAATGTCCCTTTTTCTGGATGGATGTCCTAAGAAAAAAAGTGAGAGGGAAGGCGGAGGATTAGCTAAGGCTTAATCTGTGAAGTTTCGGGGTGAAAAACGATGACGCAGCAATCGATTCGAAATCAAGAATAAACTTTTAACAAGATGAGAACAATAAAAGTCCTCAACTTGGTTTTTAAAAAAGTATCAACGAAAAACGTAACACGGTCTGTTTGTCTGATGAGCTTAGCTTCCTCCCTATCTTCACTTTTATAAGAGGCTTTGAATTTACAGCTCTTTCCCTTTATAAATTATACGAAAAGCGCCACCGCCCCTCCTTTCCCATTTGAAGAAAAACGGGATTTCTCTCTTTCCCTACACCAAAAGAGACGACTTCGCCTCCTTTGAATGTATATTCTAAGCGTTTTCAAGTGTTTTTTCCTCGACACAAAAGGAACGAAATTAATCCGTTTCATTCTCCGTCAGACGCTCAAGCCAGGCTTTTGTACTTCGACCCCGCATTCTGTAATATTGCTCCCAGAGGGCGGTAAGAAAAACGTGCATTTTCCTTCCATCCTCCTTCAAACTCATTAATGAAAAGCTCGTCCCGGTGCGCCCTACATTATACAATTCCTTCAATTCACAAAAAATAGAAATGCGTCAAAGATAGACAAGTAAAAATCGTCACCTGCCTCCACGATGTTCCCAGAAACTTTCGCGCTGACGCGCACTTTCTTTTTCTTCAATTCTTGACCACTCGTTTCAACTCTTTGTATAGACCAGTTGCCAAAATGATAACTGTCAAACTGCACATAACAGGGCCGCAATCAAAGGAGGCATGCACCTCAGACAGAAACCGAGGAATCAGAACCACACAGATGGCTGTCGATAACGCGGCCTCTATTCACAAGAGAACATTCGTATGGCTACTGAAATAAAAACGCTGGATTCACAAGGAAAACGCAATATAAAGACTCGTGAATCGAAAATTCGTTTCAATTTTAGGATTCCTTGTGTCATTAAAGTCACCCAATTTTGATTTTTTGCATTCTCGGAAAAATAGCCCAGGGGTTTCAATAATTATGGCGTGTCAGCACCCTCGGGCGATGGTCAATTGCGAAATACAGCAAGCTTAGCTCAAAATGCACATAAGAAGCGTCAAGCTCCCAATTAGGGGCAAAAATAGTGTTGTTTCTCTATTTCAATAGTGAAAAATAGTGTATCTCAATTTTATCCGTTTCTCTACGTTTTTCGCAGCGAATTAGCGATTAGCACTTTTTATCCATTTAAGCCACGGACTTGCTCCAAGACCAACACACGAGAGTTTTCTTCTGAATTCGAGCCGTGAAAAAAAAAAAAAAAAAAAAAAAAAAAAAAAGCCTCTGCACACCGCGAATTAGCCATTTTTCCTCAAATTTGGTCTGCAAGTTGTATATAAAAACAGCGAATTCAAGGCTTTTCTCAATTTTAGCCAAGAAGTAGCGCTTTTCCTGAATTTGATTAGAGTATAAGCGTTATTCTTAATTTTAGCTGTAAATGAGTACTTTTCCCAATTTTAGTCTTGAATGGGCGGTGTATCTTAATTTCAGCCGCAAAATGACGTTTTCTCGATTTTACAGCTTCGTGCAGAATAATAAACTGAGTGTCGCTTTATCGCTTCGGGTTATAGCTTTTTCTCAATTTCAGGTGTAACAAGAACGCACACTGGCCTCGATTGACAACGCTGTAATTGAGAAAAATAGTTCAAAACCAGAGACAAAGCAAAACATTCCATTTGCGGCGCTCACTAGCCCAATAAGAATGACCCTGAAATTCGACTACTGAAGCGGTCGTTGGTTTCAGCAAAAAATGCCAACATTTTTAAATTAAACGGAATCACCTATTTCGGGTATTCTCGGCACGGGTTATTGAAACGAGCCGTTGAAGGGTGTTCCGTATCCATTGTCTTTGATCTTGGCAAGACCTTTCCTGCGGCACAATCGCTCCTGGTGGCGGCCTCCACGCATTCTAAGCGAGTATTCAGCCACAAAAACTGCTGAACATCTGCAACTTTCTAAAACGCTGTTAAACCGGATACTCACGTTTTATTTTCACGTGTCCATGAGCATCACCCCTAGAAATCACTATTTTTCCACCTTTAACCTTTTGGGGGCCACAAACTCGAGCCACATAAAGGTCAAATCGTCAATTGAGGTACACCTAGTAGGTAGTTGTTTATTTTGGCCGAAAATAATAGTTCTGGTGATAATTTCCAGTTATTTGACCAAATATACGTAGACTTGCTGGCAGGGGCGGTTTTAGGCCTCAGTGACGGGGGTGGCGGTAAAATGGCGGTTCTCACCCTTCCCCCCCCCACTTATCCTATTTGCCTAATTTTTTAATAAAATCTTCAAGAAAAACTGAAAGCCCACTGTGTCTGTTTCCCAAAAACAAGATTTTGTATTGCGGTGTCTGACATCTGCTCAAGAATCTGGGTGAATTTAGTGTTAGCGATTTGATCGAAACAAACAATTTGGGAATTCGGCCCCAGAATCCAGAACGTTCTACCTAAAACCAGACATTTTAGCTCAATATCTCATAATGGTCTGATCCAAAACCAATCCTGCGCGTTTGGCTCTTCCTAAAACCAAATCTATCGCAATTGAGTCTATTTTGAACCAAGTCTTCGACCTCTAAAATCAAAAATAAAACTTTACGCATTTAGCTCGTTCAAATCCAAATTTTAGGGATTTTTGATCTCTCAAAAACAAAATTTCGTTGGTTTGGCTCTTTCAAACCCCAATTTTGGCGATTCACGATTTATGGTAGAATGAATTTCATGCCGTATGCTCTTCCTATAATTTTGGTTGATTCGAAAAAATGATAAAGCTCGTTTAAAACCCAAAATTTGTGACTTTGTTCTCTTCACAGTGGCCGCTTCGGAAATTCGCTCTTCCGTAAGCAAATATCGTGGATTTGGCTTCTTCACAACAGAATCGCGTATTCTTCCTCTTTCAAAAACTAAATATCGCGGCTTTAGCTATTTCTAAAATCGGTTTCGCAGCTTTGACCGATGCGAAAGCTAATTTTCCTTTTTCAGAAACAAAATGTATGGATTTGGGTAACTCATAAATCCAAATTTTGTTGTTCTCGCTATTACAAATGCCAATTACGCGGATTTCCAAACGTAAAACCTCCGCATTCGTCTCCTTCAAATCCCAATTTCAGGCAATTTTGCTCTTTTAAACACCAATTCCGCGGGATAGGCTATTTTAAAAACAAAATTTCGTTGGTTTGGCTCTTTCAAACCCAAATTTCTTGGATTTGACTCCTTCAAATGCAAACTTTGGTACAACCAATTAATACTTAAGAAAATAAGTTATTTAATTATTTTCCCACTTCCTAGTTGTATGATCTAGATTTCTGATTTGCTCTCCCTCACATTTGTACCTCTTCAATGTCCCTTCTTTTTTGCCCCGCCCCCCTTCTCTGAGGGTGGCTGAACTTTCGGGGGTGGCGATCGCCCCTATCGGCTCCCCCTTAATATCGCCCCTGCAGTTGCTGGGGGCGAAAACTGATGATGAAGCAATTGGGAGGCGGGAATCAGTGCTCGTTTTTCGGCAAATCAGTTAAATTTTGAAGCTAAAACAGCGAGGTAGGTGTGAATTGTCAAATTCTGGAGAAAAGTGCCCAATTTTAGGCTAATTGGGTCCGAATTGTTGGCAAGGAGTCAGGACCGTTAAGGTAACTATGGCCATCTCTCGGAAATCGGGAACAACTTTTTCGCGTTTTTGGGGCCGCAAAATACGAACCTGTAGCTCGCTTGGCCTCGATTTTCTGGTGACAATAACTTAATTCCCCCTATGAGGGAATAAGGAAGAGAATTATAGGATGAAATTATGAAAATAAAAGTTGGTTTTAGCTTGGCTGGGTTCCTCAAACAATCTCTTTCGTTCCTTCACTCCACTGAGGCTGGAATTCCTATACCAAACGGATGGAATGACACTCTTGACTCATATATCGTTTTATAACAAAAATCTAATACAATGGTGTTTCACGTCTCCGTGAAAATTCAATCTTTTAATCTATTCTGGCGCTTTATTTATTCTTACGACAAAGGAAAAGCCCCCAGATCAATACAATTTAAGAAATAAATCCTAGGAGTATTACACTGGAAAGTCAATTCAATGAATCTGACAGGGGTCTGGTGAGAAAAAAAAAGTCTCCCGAGAACTTTAATTGGACAGAAAAAAAGGGATTGGGCGAAAACTCAGGTTTTTCTCATCTGAATTAGACGCCAGGTAAATCGTCAAGAAGGATTTCACGATTTGAGAGGAATTTACTTCGTAACTTGAATCCTTGACGTGCCCACCCAGCGTTAAATCGTAGAAAATCAGCCTATTGGAGTTGAAGAAACCCCTCTCGTCGTGCCATAAAGACCCCAGACCGTTTCAGCGACTTTTCCCGTTGTCCACAAAGAAAGCCCAACCTTTAATGACTTTCTGTCAAAGAGCGTTTCTACACTCTGTGTAGACCTGAAAAATTGTTCATAGTGAACCGATAATGATCAAAACGACGACGGCCAGTAATGATTCGCAAATGGAAAAACATGAAGTAACAAAGTAGGTATAGCACATCACAGACAGAAATATATTTAATACGTCCCAACTGTGGAGGGTTGGAAGATAAAAAGTGGAAAAGAATATCCTCTCTACCCATACATACACAACCCTATCCTCCATGCTTACCATGTAACGACATTTTTGAGGCTATATAAGAGCGAGGGAGGCACTTGAGATACATTTCTCATTCTTACCACAATATGAGGTTTACCCTTTTTCCCCAACGACTGAGAAACTCCTCCCACAAACGTTCCTATTCACTGTCTTCCACCATTATTTACTAACAAACCTGCAGCTCATACGTCAAACTTACCTTTCAAGTTTTTCAATAGTTGGTGGTTGTTGAAGGATTGTTTGACTTCTTTCCATTTCAACAATACATGGAGTCCCCAGTTCAATTTCTGCGAACAAATCAAACGACAAACGTTATCATTATCAAGTTTGTTTCTTCTTCACTTAGCACAATAAACAAAAATCAAGACTGCAGTAAAGGACGAGGGATCTTATTACACTATAAATTTTGAGGGAGTTTTCATGAGTGAGTCACAGAGAAAAACGATAAACTTCAAGAAAGGATTTATTACGACCCCCACACCCCACCCTTTATCAACATCCAATCACATCATCTTGAAGTTTTTCAAGAATTTCCGTAGCTCATGACATAGCTCTTCTAAAAATTTATCGAATCAAAAACGTCTCTTCCACCCCCAACACTACCACAATTCCATCGTAGAAGACAATTTGTTTTCTTTTATACCATTTTACCACGCAAAGACACTTAACTAATAACTGAACGTTTTGACTTTAGAAGAGATTTGAGATTCACGACAATTGTGTACAGGGTAAGGGTCTTTACCTGAAAGCTCAGTCCGGGATTTTTTCATTATTTTTTTCTGATGTCAGGGAAATATACGAAAACCACTACATAAAGGCGTGTCGAGTAGAGGTAGCAGTGATTTTACACGATACGAAGCGCTTTTTTTTTGTTATTCAATTATTTGCCTTGAGGAAGATATAATGTATATGTACATTTATATCTATATATTATTTCCAATAGTGTTGCCTGTCTACGATTTTATCCCAGCTGAAATGGATGAACCCTACGAATTATTGAAGGAAATCCAACAGGACTACCAGCTTTTTAAATAAACAAGAAACCATTTTGAGCATGAAAACAGTCCTATGTCTCTACAAGAAGACATTTTTCGGATTAACGTTACCCTGCACACTAAGACCAAAGGTAAACTTTGTTCTGCCCGAAAACACACATCTTATTTATTTCTGCCCCTCCACGTTTTTCTTTACGTCCCTCTAGACAACAATATAGCGGGATCTTGGAAACAAGTGTTCTCTTCAGGCTTATAACCGCATCCACCACCTGGTCTATAAATTAAGCCTTATGTCAAGAGAGGGGAGTTTCATCAAACCAGAACATAATAAATTACCACAAGATACAGCCAGTTGCATGCATTGAAGCCACGCCGAATTACTTTTACGGACATGTGCTTCTAAGGTGTATGAGAAGAGAAGGCTAAGGCAAAAATTGTTCGCAAAATGTTTGCGTCACTCGGGATGTAAAATTCCTGACCCTGACTGAACGCTATTTACATATTTTTCTGTTGATTTTCTCAAAAAGTACCGACAAATTTGTAATGACATGAAAAAAAGTCATGAAAAAGACATGAAAAAAAAAAAAAAAAAAAAATCAATGACAAGAAAGGAAATCAAAATAGAATCAATGTTTTGACAACTAATGTTTTAACAAGAAAGAAGCAAACTCTCAAAAGTCACTTTTCCATTATTCTTAGTAACTTAAGACGAAGCTGACGTTTTGTAGTTTTTCGGGATGAGTGCTGCGGCCCTAGGGACAAAATCTATTTCTTTAGAATAATTGATTGAAGAACTTTATCCGAAAAAGAAAAAGACGAAATCAATATTCACATATTATTCAAATAGCACAAAGTAAATCACCATCTACCCCCGCCCAGCCACCCATAACAGCTACGGTCTTCTGTACAGTTAGTTACAATGAAATTGATCAGTCACTTTCTAAAGATGAAAACCAAACTTATTAATTGTGGATGAGTTTCGCCGAGATCTGAAGAAGCAAATTTAAAAAACCGAAAACAAAAAGTTCGCGGTGGCGAATTACCTCCTTCCAAACTTCTGATTGCCTCTAGGCCTCCTACGATGATTTACTTGAGCTCTTATTGTGCAAATTTTAGCAGAGATAATATAAATAAATATGCGGAAACTCACACAGGCTCATTAGACGAATCCACGTAGGTACTCAGGGTCTGGGGTTTTCCGACAACTCCCAATCACGTATTTTGGAGGAATCGGATCAGAAGAGCCGTTGGAGGGGTTCATTCTGTGATTCCGGCCGCTTTGGCGTGTTTTCACAAATGCCACCAATTCACCAACCGACAGCCCTCGCGTCCAAGGAAAGCCCTTGAAACAGGATAAACATTGCAGGGCTGTTCTGGTTTCGAGAAAACTGCGATACTTGATTCGTAGGCTGACTTTTTAAGAAGCGGAGAGGGGGGCAGTTTATTGGGTTCAGTATGTGTAAAATCCTCGAAATTTGGACTTCGAAAGAGCCCAACCCACGGAATTTATTTTTCGGAGGACTTGGAACCGTGAAATCGCCATTTTGAATTATTCATCCCCGTGAAATTGGATTTTGATTGGATCAATCCAACGATTTTAGGTTGCCAGCATTTCGTTTGGGTAAGGTCCTCAAACATCCTGAACCACTCACCATACGTTCATACCATCTTCCCTGAGGCGTACAAGAAGCGACCTGGATCTCGACTGGGAGAAAAGATGAAGGATATCTCACGAAAGCTCCACTAACACCCCGTCATTGGATCTATCACTTCCGAAGAGGGGTCTTTTATTCGTCCTTCGACGTCAGCAGCAACAACAGTTATCTCTGACACTTTCGACCACGAAGCCGGAGTGATATTTATTTATGTGGGATGCCAGTGTGATGGAGTTTGATGACACGTTCTTTGAGTTTACATGTTGTTTCATTCATGTAACAACTGTAAACGCAAGCATTGGGGCTGCCAATACAATCCACTAATCCTTTCCTACAAAACTATTTTATTCACACCCCCCCCCCCCAACAAGATCAAGCGATTAAGCTTGGATTAATTTTCTCTACTTAGCAATTTTGTTTCTAATGTATACATGGTATTTGGTAAGTCGACGGCAAATTTGCAGGGGTTATAAGGGTTGAGGTGAGTGTGAGATAGGCATCGGTCCCCTACTATAAACATTTGGCCTTCATTCATAGTCGTCACTTATGCTGAGTATTTGCTTATTTCGATTCAAAACAGACGACTCACTAATTAGAACGACCGGATTGAAGCCGTTTAAGCAAATACTCAGCTTGAGTGACGACTATACGAATACGGCCCTGTACTTTCCAAAACTGGATAGAGATAATTCTGGCTACCTGGAAGATAATATGATACTTGTTGACCAATTTCAAGGGATAATAAGATCACTACGCGATTACTGCAATGAACTTACTTGATACTTCTTGAAAAGAAAACTGATCTCAGGTATAGCAACCTTTTTCTCCGAACTTTTCCCCTAATATAACTCTGTAATTAATTTTAACATTACAGACACTCCATTACGAAAGTTGAATTCAGCGCTTATAAGTCGAGAACGGCTACGGTTTGCAAAGGCCTATTGCAAAGAACACCCAAAAAGACACTTTTAGCTTGAAATGCGTTCATTTTTCAATTTTTTACGAACGGGTGCGATAATCTGAGTTTGGTAACTTCATCCTCACTAATGAGCCAAGTTTTTGTGAAATTTGCCAAACCTGGATAGCAAGGAAGATTCGCTATCATGCAATCAAGTTACGGCTGAGCTGTCTGAAATCGGTACAAATCTCCACAATCTGACTGGTTATTGGAAAAGTACGACTACTTTTGGGGATAACGGGACGAATTCCGACTGAAAAATATCTGCTATTTTCGGTAGTGACTTTAGATTTAATGTACGTGTAACCGTTCTCGACTTATAAGCGCTGAATTCAATAAAACTTATGTCATGACAAAAAATACTAAAATATCGATTATCTGGAAAACGGTTGGAAATCGGACCTACGTTTATAGAGACTTTTTTGGTCCATTTTAGACCTAGAAAAACCCCCTGCACTATTGCCATCGACTTACCAAACACCCTGTATATAGGGCACTGCCACGCACGGCAAAGGCGGCACCGCAAGTCAGGATAAAGAAATAGTCTGCACTCACTTTTGCTTTTTATTTTTTACACTAAAACCGGGTTTCACCCTAACTTGGGCATACTCAGTGGCACAACACCGACCCTGTCACTTTTCTTTTTTCGGTAATGCCTTTAGATTTAAATGTACGTGTAACCGTTCTCGGCTTATAAGCGGTGAATCCAATAAAACCAACGTCATGAGTAAAAATACTAAAATATCGATTACCTCGAAAACGGTCGGATAAAAAAGAAAGAAGGATAAAGATAAAGAAGGCACCACGGCCTCATCGCATATAATCATATTGCGGCAACGCAGCTGGGGTGTTCTCAGGGGTTGGCGGGAGTAGATTTTTAAGGGTCAAATTCCAGTCAAAATTGTCAAATTCTTGTCAATTGACCGGAATTGATTTTGACCAATGACCAACGGACCCTGGTACTACCCGTGCACGTTCAATTTTATTGTACAGCCCTTATATTGCGCAATATTTATTGTGCGTGTATGGGTCGCTTTAAGCCCCCTCGCCCCTTCACCGTTGCGCTAATTACAAAAAAAAATGTATATTTTATCCAAGGCTCGATCAACGTTGGTCGCCGATCGATAGATGATGAGTATCTTTTTTTATCCATATTGCAGAAAAAATCTTAAGGGGAGCCCCGAGCTCCCGCCTAAAAACGGCACGGGGGTTTGTAGTAGAGCCGGTACAAACCGCAAGCAAGGGCGAAATCTGTCAAGGTGGAGGGGGGAAAATAGGGGTTAAATGGTCAAAAAATCACTATAATGCACCAGTTGATTCTAGAAGCATTAGATTCGGTACGAATACTCCATGTTAGAGTAGCCTTTGATTCCCATTTTAATTTTTCGAAAAAGTCAAGGTGGTGGGGGTGGTCCTTCCGGTGTGGAAGTGTAAAAATAGCGTTGAACTTCACTAGTTTATCTTAGCGCTCTAAAATTCGACTCAATAATTTAATGCAACCTAAGCCCTGGGTTCCATTGAGATTTATCGAAAACTTTGATGGGGGGGGGGGGTGAAATAGGGGATGAAATTTCAAAAAAATCGCTTAAATTCACACGTTTAGGTATTATAAAATACGGCACAAAAATTTAATATAACAAAGCCCTTGGAGTACTACCGACACTTTTCGACATTTTTGACGAGAGGGGGTGAAAATAGAGGAAGAAGTTCGGCTTAATGAAACAAATTATGGTATCAAAATTATTACTTCTGGGACGGCTTAGGGTATCCGTATACGGAATGAAATGCACTCTTTCCGACCGCCAGCTGCCGGAGCGAAATTTTTTTTCTTTTACTTGTAACCAAGAATTGCCGTTTATCTCAATTTTAGCCACAAAGTTGTCGTCAGAAGGCGGATTTAGAAATTCCAACACAGTTTGTCCGCGATTATTTTCCTCAATTTCAGCCGCGAATTCGCGTCCTTTTCAATTTTACCTGCTTTGAAGCGTTTTTAACCTGTGCATTCGCGAATTACCTTAATTTTAGCCACGAGTTGGTGATTTCCTCAATTTTTAGCCGGGAATAACACTTTTTTCCAATTTGAGCTGAAAACGAGAGTTTTTATTTATTTATGACAGGCTAATTATAGTGAGTTTTTCAATATGAGCTGCGTTTTTTTTTACACCTCAGTCTCACGTTGGCATTTTTCCTTCAATTTTTGCAATGCATTAACGTTTATTGTTTAGTTTTAGCCTCGAACAGAAGCTACGCATTTGCGTTTTGTCAATTTTTCAAGATTTAGTGACTTCGTTGGTCGCGTTCTCTTTGGTATACAAAATAACGGCCAACGAAAGATGTCTTTTTTATAACGACAATGAAAAATTGGGAAAATACGAACTCGCGATCAAACTGACTGTTGTTTTTTTAACGTAATATTTGTTATTTTTAAAAATAAAAATTGAGGTTTGTTAGCTGCTGGCACGCTACAACTTTAACCAATTTTGCCCACGGCACAGGTTAGCCCTTTTAATCAATTTTAGCAGTGCAGTAGGGATTCTTTCGTTTTTATTGGCGATTTTCCTCCATTTTAGCCACGATTTGGCGTTTTCCTCGTTTTCAGCTGCAGTTTAGCCATTTTTTCATTTTTTCAGCAGCGAATTAACTCTTTTTTCTCAGTTTGATTTGAAAATTAGTGTTTTTCTCAATGTTGGCCGCGTTAATTAATATTTTTGTCAATTCTAGCCGCGTTGTTTTTTAGGTTTTAGCCCCGCGTGAGCAATTTTTTTTCTACGGATTAGCGCTGTTTCTCAGTTTGAGCCTAGATTCTTTCAGAAGCTATACAGATTTTCGTTTTCTCAATTTCAGCCGCGAATTAGTGATTTTTCTTCATTTCAGCAGTGAAACAGCGTTTTCTGATAATTTTGCAGCGAATTAGCACATTGTCTATTCTCTTTTTTTTTTTTACAATTAGACGATTTTTCGCCATTTGAGTTGTGAATTTGCCATTTTGGTCCAGTTTAAACTCGAATTAGCGTTGTTTCTGGCAATAATTGCCACGATTTTTGTTTACTTGTGCAGCATTGAATTAGTAGCGTGTATTCTCATTCTCAATCGTAGCCACGGGATTGGCCTTGAAACAACATTTTTGCATTCATGTCTACATTTTAGCCGTGAATGGCCGTCGAATCGACGATGTTTTCTCAGATGGATATAATGAATGAATCTGTCGCCGGTATTTTTAATTAATAAAATTAAAATACCGGCGACATATTCATTCATTATATCCATCTAATAACATCTAGATAAGATAAAATTCGGCGTGGTTTACCGATCAGGAGAAGCACGTAGAGTTTCGAGAAGCAATGGACCTGGGCGGGGTTCGGCTTAGCTTATCCCTCGGAGTACGACTCCCAAAGGCGTCTCCGTGGCGCAATTGGCAGCGTGCTGGACTGGTAATCCTGAGGTTACGGGTTCAAATCCCGCCGGGGAGCCATTTTTTCTCGAATCGTGTTGGGCTATGCCTTCCATCGTCGTCCGGATAACATCAGTTTAATTAATTTATTGATTTTTTCTCAATTTCGGTCTGGAAGTTGCATCGTGAGACCACGAACTAGCGCTTTTTTGCAGTTAGAGCCACTAATATAAGCGCGTTGCAAATTGCGGATTAGTACATTATAGCGCGCTTAAGGACCTAACGAAACTTGGGAGTGGGGGCGGTGTATTTTCTCTATTTTAGCCGTGAATTTCCCTCAAGGAGGCGCATATTTCTGTTGTATTTGAGCTGCCAGAATAGCACTCTCGGGGGCTCAATCGAATAGTCAGCCCACACTCTTTGCTGATATCACTTGTAACGTTATATTCTCCAGGTCGGATATAGATTGAAATTCGTAAAAAAAAAAAAAAAATAATAAAATCGTAGTCCAACCTTTTTACATGAATGAACCTAAAAATCATAATTTTTCCGCACTTAAGCTTCCGCCCCCATAGCCCCTACCACGGTACGCTAGTGGACTAGTCATAAAAAGTATGTGTCACTGGGTCAGGAAAGAGAAGCTAAAGAAAAAGTAAATTTTATTTTTGTTAAAAAATACATTTTGACGAGTTTCCACCTATCCTCCTTTGTGAGGGGCATGGCATACTACTTCTCTTTCACAGGGAATCTATGTCCTTGCAGCTTAAAAGACGACACACAGTACAGAGGAACGGGTCCCCTTTTTGACTCGACTCGTCTCAAAAACTTCAAAAGTCATGGCCCCTTTAGGAATTCCACAAACCACAAGCCTCGAAGCATTCCTAAACCCCTGGGGGGGGGGGGGGCTGTTGTTTGTGAGCAGGGCACGGTCGCAGGGTATACTCACGGGTAAGAGTATGAGACAGAGTGGGCTTTGCGGTTGTGTTATTCCCTAAATATTTCAACGATTGGCAAAGGAAAGCTTTCTCAAAGTGGGAGAATGTACGATGACCCAATGTGATGAATCAGACGGGCTATAAAGACACCAAACCGACCCTCATCCGACTATTAATGAGTAATGGTTTGGAACGGGTGTTTCAGAAGGAAATCACTCCTGTGATATAATTTCCTACCTTACCCAAATGTATAAATTAACAACTAATTAAATAAATAAAGCTATTTTAAAAACCAGAGAAATTTATGTGTCAGGCAATGGAGAGGCTAATGGAAAATAACAGCACTGATCACATATTCATGCCACGACGGTCTTTCATTTTGAGGGAGTTTGAAGTGTCTTCTTGAAAACTCCCCCCCACCACCACCATTTCATCCCACGGTGAACCAAACCCATGCAAATTTCAATTTTAAATCCACCCCAAGAAGCCGCCGAAACTGCAGCTGAATGAATCATCAAAATACCGCTCAGAATATTTGACTCAAATACGCGATTATTTGAAAAGGTCACAGACTTGAGTCATTTCATTCAAAAATCGAAACGCAAAAAATATGAAATGTACGCTGTACGTGAAGGATTAAACCCCCTTCAGGTTTAATCTTTTGTTTGTCTTTTTTATTTTATCTAATCCAAATAACCCAAACACATCGTGCTCGTGTAACCAAAATTCTGAAACTTGAAACCCTTTCAGGGAGTAAATAGGCCAGTGGGGCAAAACCAAAAGGATAAGCCTCTCGATTTAGAAAAAAAAATATCCTTGGTTTATGAGGATAACTGAAATGATCGTTAGTAAAAGAACGAGCGTGACAATTGAATAAGCACAGGTAGCATCAAGGACACAGAAAGTACACGAATGGTTCAAATTTTTGTGCACGCATCTGTAAAAACTGAGAATGACGTGTCCAGTGGTGGGTAACATTGCGAAAGCTGTGCGAATCTCAACTCGAAATTGTTTACTGCTCGAGCTGCTTGTAAATGTTACGACTGGTTCCTTTCGCCATTTCAAATTTAAATAATTAAGGGGCAGGGGGAAACGTTTAAACTTGTCATTGATTTGCGGTGATTTTGACAGCAACCTAAGTCTACTGTGATTGAATAATTTCCGTTCTCACCTCTTCGGTTGAAGGGCCGAACTCGGACAGCCACTTGGATCTTATCACTTGTCATTTTGGAAGAGTAATCAAATCAGGAGCACGCACTAGAAAAACCACTTTTTACTTACTCCTCGTAGATAGAAGGAGTTTTGTTATATTTGGAGGATTTGAAAACACAAACCGGGAGATGTCAAGTCCTCCGACTTTACGAAGTATTTTTTTTTTAAAACACACTAAACATCATGCGAGACATGAAGGGGGAGCCGCCTCCTTCAATGTCTACCCGATTTTACGGCCTCCAGACGGGGGACGGAGCGGTAACGAACACTCCGACATCACACCCTCATCAAATTCGATGACCGCCACGATTAGACTAAAAGAAAAAAAAAAACTCCCTCGGATTGAGAAAAAAAAAGTTCACCCTTCTCAACAGTGGGCTGACTACCCCCACTCGGACTCTCCTGTATCGATCTGACTCTGGCTTGCTCGGTTCAACGTTTGTTGTTCAACTGGCCCCTTTGGAAAAGGGCAAAGATATTTTCTTAGAACACCATTTATCGGTTTTCCCTTTCGCCCTCAGAATGAAATGAAAAATTGATCCCGTCAAGGGCGAGTTTGCCCCAATAAATTATCGCTGTTTCGTGCCAAAGGTGAATGAAAACCATGGGCGGCAAGCGGCGTATGACTTGTGACGTCAGTCAGTGCCTAGTGTTTGAAACCTCATCGCAGCTGGATCGTATGATGAGTCAGTTATAAAAACTAGAGGAGAGAAATGTCATTTTTCCGGTTTCCCAGTTGAAAAGCGTTTAAAGTTGAAAAATCGTTTGAAGAAATGGGTGATCTGTTCGGTTGGGACCTGATTTATAAAGTGTCGGAAAGGGATCTGAAGAAGAAGGAAGATGTGCTCGCTTTGTTCGTTCATTACTGTTTGATTAGAGGTGGCTACCGTTGCATAGGTCTCGGTGATGAGGTAAGTGATTTTGTTCAGTTGAAATTGCTAATGACGTTCTTTAGTACTTAAACAATTTGTTTTGGGTCTGGGTGCCGGCAATCCAAGACGATACTCACTAGGGCCTTCCCGGCTTTAGAAGACGAAGACAGGTTCTCAGGATGGTTCTCTGGTGAGACTAGCACGCGTTGTGTTTGGCTGTGCAGAACATGAAAATAGTCTGTACCAAGGTTATTGAGGGACAAATCCTAAATGAAAAATCGTTGGCACTGTGAAAAACCATGACGATGCCCTGTACCATGAGGATGTCATGCTTGACAGCAAGTTACATTGGTCGGAATTCGTTCGGTGGGTGGATATCACCAGTGGCGTTGAATCACGGGTGCAGGGGAATTGAGTTACGTGCCCCTCTTCACAATGATGTAGAAGAGAGGGCGAAAATACATTGCCAATGCACCACTATAGCAGGGTTGTTTCTAGCCTTTCGGGGGGCTCCGTAGTATTATCCGCCTAGGCCTCCAAAGGGCGTAGCCAATAGTGGGCAAAGGTGGGCAGCTACCCAAATGTCAACAAATGTCCATGTCCGAGAAGGGGGACTTGGAAGTCGTCTTTGGTCGAAACCTCAACGGGTACAATTGGCAACCGCTAATGTGCTCCTTCAAACTGGCTGATTAACATTGGAGCTCAACATTTTGCCCAAGAAGAAACAAAATTATCTTTAAAATTTCCCTCAAAAACATATTTTCCACAAGAGAAATGGCCACTTGTCGCAAAGTCGCTTCACGGCTAAAATGGAGAAGACCGCTAATTCGTGGCATAAATTTAGTGAAATCGCACATTCACGCTTAAATTTAGAAAAGCGCTCATTGACCGCTAATATTAAGAGAACGCCAACACATTTTCCAAGCAATTGGTGTTTCTTAAAGAGGTATCTTTAACAAGAAAATTGCTTGCATTAAACTTTGAAATCAATCAAGGGGTTTTTAAAGCGAATTTTTAACAATTTTGAGTAGGGGGCTGATTACGTCAAAGGTTAGTTAATGAATGGATGGTGTGGGGAAGAGGAGTAAAGCGGGTTTTCTTTGGGACAATTTTTCTTGTTATTTGTAAACAACAAATTTCTCCAATGCTTCACATCTAAACATTGACGTCATTTCCCCCTGCACCAGCCATCCCCACCTGAAGAACTTCGAAATTTATTATAAATCACCAGATGCACCAATCGGGCTGCAACTACCTTTCCTTCTCTCCATGAGCCAATTCATCGGTATACTTTTCTCCCAAATCAGGGGCGTCTTCACAAGAGGGGGTTGACGCCGATCTGATGCCAGGGGGGGGGGAAGCTCAAAACTTCATCGGGGGGGGGGGGCAATGTTATTCGTGGTGGTGGGGGAGCGTCCAAAAGTGTCTAGGGGATGCTATCCGATAGTTCTTGATTGGTGTGTGCTTTAGGTGGACACCGGGAGGGGGAATAATCCAGGACATGTAGCACACAATAAGGCAACGGATTTCACCGGTGAGGGGGGGGGGTTGGCAAGGTATATTTGTCCACCCTGGTAACGAGGAGGAAAGCTTTATATTACCTTCCGTATGAAGAGGGGGGGGGCAATACATTTCATTCAGTTCGTTCATCATTCACAACCATGTTACATTGATGCGTCAGGCGTCTTTTTCGAAGGCTCCTTCCCGTGAAAAAACCACTTAACACCGTGGGGGGGGGGGGATGCAGACATGCGAATTACAAGTTTCGTGGGATACATTCATATAATAGAAAATAAATTTGAAGTTTCAATGCTACGTACTCGTAAACCGAAAAGTTTCGGTGTAAAATGAGCCTCGAATTTGTGATTTTCAAGCTTAGCGCTTAAAAGCCATAAGATTGAATATTTCTGATGTTAATTAGACGCGAAATAGCATTTTCCCTAGGAGCAATAGCCGCAAACTTCCGGTTTTCAATATTCACCGGCAGTGAGAAATTGCGAGTTCGGATCGCTAAACAGCCTCGAAATTTTAAGTTACTGAAGAAATTCGCTGCAAAATTACAGTTGAAAGGGGAGGTCACAAAAATTGCCACTAAATTGATAGGGTTGCATTGCAATTGTGCGAGATTTAGCTCTTTTTATACCCAAATTTGCGATTCTGGATCTTTAAGAAACCATGAATTTCGCTTGGTTATCTCCATAAATTGGTAAAATTTTCGGGGTTTGCTCCCTGCGCCCCAGCAGACCCGTTCAGTAGCGTACCGAAGTAGTGGCGCGTATAGGGCGGACCGCCGCCCCAGAATAGCTTGAAGATGGAAAAATTGGAATTTTTAGGTTTTATGTTCATATGGATGAAGGAACGTGGAAAGGAGTCTTGGTATCCGGTTGGACGGGGATTTGGCTCCTTTCGACGAATTTCAGTCCATCCGACCTGGAGGATAGTGCGTTGAAAATTGCTCAATAACTTTTTTTCTGAATATTCGATTAAGCCCACGCAAGCGCTATTCTGAAAGCTGAAATTGAGAAATGTAATAATTCGCGCCTTATGGAGGCAACTTCGCGGCTGCAATCGCGAAGGCGCACTGAAACACTGTTCTCGGGACTATTACGCGTCATGAAGGCTGGAAAGAGCGGAAATATTCGTAGCTAAAACTGCGAGGAAAAAAAAAAAAAACGCTCATTCGCTGTTTCACGATGCAACTTCCAGACCAAAATTGTGGAAAAATTCGTGAACAATGTAGAAAAAGCGCTAATTCCCTGTTAAAATTGAGAAAAGCGCTAACTCGCGGGAAAAATTAATAAAAAGGGCCGATTCATGGCTAATTCGTGCCCCGCGCTCCCCTACTTACCTATACTATTCATTAACGTTGTTTTTCACTTTAATTTTCCATCTTAAATGCCTTTAATACATGAGAGGGGGAATTACTGCTCATAAGGGAGGGGATTTCGCGTCCCCAGCCTTCAGGGGGGGATAGACGCCGCTGTCCCAAATTGAACATTCATGCAAGTTCCCCATTCGCGTGCTTTCTGGAGGCGACTTCGTAGGGAAAAGCGCTAATTCTTGGCTGCTTATCGTGATGGAAATTTTGAAAATCGCTAATTTGCTGTTCTTGGGTCGATTCCGTGGCTAAAATAAATATGAAACGCTAATTCAACGCTAAAATTTTAAATATTTCCAATTCGCAGCTTAAATTGAGAGAAGTAGCTGCAAAATTACATGATCCGGAGCTAAATATCTGCAAATTGTAAGTTGTAGGTTTGGGTTTAAATATCCCTATCAATTGCAAGTATTTGGTCTTAACTTTTGGTTTTGAAAGAGCTGAATTCGCGAAATGTCAAATCCGAAACTAGTTTCCTGGTGGAATATTCGAGATACTTCAAGTTTCACGTCCTAATTTCAGTGGAACTGCAATTGTTTTTAGTGAGCGTGAACCCTAGGCAAGCCGGCCCCGACTGCGCAACTACCTGAACTTTGAATTTGAACTTGAATTTGTTTGTAATTGAAATTGAATGAGTTTGGTAAAGTTGGGGTCTTAATTTTAGCGAAATTACCAGTTTCCAGTCTGAATACACGTGAAATTGAAGGTGTATGGTGTTAAAGCGAAATTGCAGTTTAAAGACCATTTTTGTAGCGGCGGAACTTATTTCTGTGAAACTACAGCTTCGGGTCTTCATTCTTGCGAAAAAGTGAGTTTCAAATCTTAATTTCATCAAAATTGCAGATTTCAGTGAAATTAAAAGTTTGCAATGGTCTTGCCTATCACGATGGACTGCGACGTACGCTGACGAGGCCCATTATGCCATGCCCCTAACAAAATTGCAACATTTTTGAGGCAAATATCTGCGAAATTGGTTGTATCCCGGGACAATTTTCGCAAAATTGCAAGTTTCAGGTCCTAATTTCAGCAGAATTGTGAGTTTTAGGGCTAATTTTCTTGGGAGTTCCAAGACCCCGGCCTGATCGGCGCTGCTACCCATAGCAAATAGCCGTGTAATTGCGATATTTAGAGATAAATACTACTCGTGAGTTTGCAAATTCTGGTGCTAATTTGAGCGAAACTGCAAGATTCCTGGCTTAATGTACGGGTCAGTGGGTGTTTATTTAAACAAAATTGCTACTTTTGGGACCTTTGTCGTGACGTCAGATTCATCGGGGCGATTTCAAAGATTTGAGGTCATTATTTCCAAGTGTTTCCAAGTGAGCCGGACGCGGTTTGTCAGTCCTTCTGAAAGTCATCCATGGCGGAACGCAGTCTTTTCCGGCCCAAATGCACCTGGTTGCACGTGTGAGGTACAAGAACGCGCCTCGATGGTGCAATGGATACAATGCTCGCTTCGCAACCCAGCGTGCCTGGGTTCGAATCCAGCCATTGCCCATTACACTATAAGGCTGCGGCGAGCTGTGACACGGCACACCCGGCTTTGTGTGGGCGTTCCCGGCGATGTGCGTTTAACAAACCGCGCACCGACCGAAACGCCCGCGTAGTACGGGTGTGAAGTGCACAGTTAGATCTGGGTATGGCGTAGGAGCCCAAGGTAGGCTTAGGCGCCTGCCGGGTTCAAAGCCCGGCGCCCCCGACAAAAAAAACAAAAAAAAACACAAGAACAGAACCCCCTCCCTCATCTACTACATCTACTATCTAAAGAGAAAGCTCAGCCCAATTGGTACCACCAAAAATTGGTTCGTCAAATTATTTTTTCCAACTAACCAAACCTCCTTAACTGATTTTATAAAAGAGCAAGAGCTAAAAAATGTTTTTGAACGGGCAAAAAGTCCGGAACCGGGCTTTAAAGGCGCTAAAGTCCACGAAATTGGGTTCAGAAGGAGCGAAAGTCCGTAAAATTGGTTTTTGAAAGAGCGAAACTCGCGTTAGGTTTTTGACAGAGCGAATTCCACGAAATTTGGGTTTTGAATTAGCAAACCCCCGAAATTGGGATTTGAACGAGACGAATCTACCAAATTTTTAGTTTTTAATTAGCGAAAATCTTTGAAATTGGCGTTTGTAAGAGTCCAAATAACGAAATTTTGTTAAGAGTGCCAAACGCTCATGATTAGTTTTAAATGATACCGTGAATCTATTGTCTGTTTCGTCAGTATAATAATGAAATCATAAGTTGTGGGGTGAATTTCAGATTTTCGAGTGAAATGCAGGCATGACGGTGTGTGGGAGTGATTCAGTGGGTGAAATCACTGAGCTACGATCCCCACCCATAGCGCTCGACCTAACCTGGTTGAAATCGAGTTAGGGAAGAGACCCGGCTCACCTGGGTTGATGAGGACCGTGAAGGCAAAGCGGGAGACTGGGAACGTGGCGGCTAAGCGCCGTAGCTTTGTTTAAAGATGAACATTAATTTGAGTTAGACATACCGGACGTTGCATCAACTAGAGACCGAAATGTAGGACAATTTTGACCCCTTCCGGGACACCTGAAAAATGAGCCCGGACGCTCTAAAAAGTAGGACATGTCCGGGGAAAGTAGGACGTCTGGTCACCCTACTCTCCGGGGCTCTAGGCAGAGGTGGATCACTAGATTCGCCGCCAGTAGGCACGAGAACATGTGCTTTTTTCTGCTTTTGGCATATTATATCTTTCAAACTATATTCACCAAAGCAGGTCGAGATTGTGAAGAATTGCTCATTTCCCCCAAAAATTTACCCCGCTGGCTCCTACAGAGGCAAATCCCAGTTCGCTGATTTTTTTCTTCCCCAACCCACCTCTGGAACTGAGGGTTCATCCTGATGAATGTCATAATATTTTTCGTTAATTTTGTATAAAAAATAGCAAATTTCGAGAAATACATCGGATATCTAGGAAAATGGCTGATTTTGACATAAATAGCTGATTTTTTAGATAAATCAGACTTTCACTAATACCTCATTCGAGAAAATGACAGCTTTGCACGTTTCTCTGTATTTTCTTGTTTTGTTTCGATTACAGAAAGTACTGTCTGGAAATGAGAAAAGTTCTGAAATATTGCCTCAGGGTTGGAACGATTCCTCCAACATCGCCCTGAGATACGTCTTAAATGGAAAATTGTACATTCTCCGAGGATTACCCGTGGACAACGCTGTAGTCTTCAACCTTTTAGTAAGTACTGCCAGTTATTGAGTTTTGCGGTACATGTTTCCTTTATATTTATTTGTTTTGCAAAAAAAAAGGATGCCGCGACACTTACTGTTACGAACGTCGCCTTTGTGCCTTCCACTACCGTCTCGTGCTGCAACGGGCCGATTCAATCGATGATTCCCACCTACGAAGAACTATTGAATCGGGTTAATAAAGAGATGCTCGAGCCACACGCAAAAGCGACCTCAGATACCAAAGAGACGAGTACGCAAACGGCACGTGGTTCGCGTGCCAACGACCCTGCATCGGGAACGAGCAGCGTGCCACAACCGCCCGGAGGCGTACCGTGTCGCACCGGGTGGCCGCCGGATAATCCTACCGCATGGTACACAGTTGACGATATTTTGATAAGCGATTGTATCGAAGATTTATTTTTCATTTCTTTCATTCGCTAAAGGGATCCAGACAGAGACCCGTTTGGTATTGGCAGTCGAGATTTGAACCCGTTTGGTCAAGGCGTCGGTGGTGGAATGATTTTCGATCCCTTTGATCGCAGGAACCCTCTGAGAGATCCAGGCGCTGGAATTCCTGGAGGACTTCCAAGGTATGCTGAAAATCACTGCTATACGAAAGTCCAAGGGTCAACATTAATTTTTTCAGAGGATCCGTACCGCCGGGAGCAAGATTCGATCCATTCGGACCACCGGAATTGCCCGGCCCCGGTCGAGGACGTTTTCCTCCAGGAGGACCACCAGGTGGGGGTAGTTTTGGATTGGGCGGGGATTTCTATGGAGGTGGAGGATTCATTTAAACCCCTTTTTGTATTTACAAAGCATACATTTTTATTAATTTTGCTGTTTTCTAGCTTAAAGAATAAACGAAGATCACTCATTATATTCAACCGCAACAGTTTTCATTCAGAGCTATCAATCACTCAGCCACTGATGAGACGTGGTCTCCTCTCTCTTCCTTTTTCTACCGGTAATTGTTTACACTATTTCTACAGATTTTTTTTTTTTTTTTTTCCACATCGAGTATTCAAAGAGGTCGAAGCTCGCGTCTCATCAGAGTCCCAACAGCATATTTTTTGTTTTCTTTTTCTTATACACTTGAAGCAAGACCTTTTTTAGTTGAAATTCTCACGGTTAGCTCGACTGGCCAGTTGCAGTGTTCGGCTGAGACCTGGCCGGAGAGTAGACAATTCCTAAAATAGTTGCGTCTGCTTCGAGTAGAGTCAAATCCTTTTCCATGCCGAGAAACTTGCTCGAAAGTTCGAGATCTTTTATTCTCAGTCTAACTTTGGCGCCGCGAACATAATCCCTGTGGGGATTATGAGAGAATAAAAAGCGAGAGTCAATGTATGTTTGTACGGGGGGGGGGGAGTAAATGTTTACGCTGAATTTTTGGGCGGCCTTGGACATACGCAGTGAAATTTCCACCCGAAGTCTATGTAT
This sequence comes from Corythucha ciliata, assembly GCA_038030265.1. NCBI lineage: Eukaryota > Metazoa > Arthropoda > Insecta > Hemiptera > Tingidae > Corythucha > Corythucha ciliata. The sequence goes on from CM075943.1 coordinate 18,366,290, forward strand.
AAATCGTCGTTGACAACGTGGAAAATGGTTCCGGTCACGACTTTGTTCTCAGGGTCTCCAAGCTGAAAATTAAGACGACAATCTTAAAAATCTTACTCAGTCAGGACCTTGAGCAATTTTTGTGAAACTTATTGAGAACGCGGCGTGAACTGACACCCCCACGGGGACCTGAGTCTAATTTTTGTCTCGTGCCCCTTTATCACCCACACACAACACAGGGCCCCCCAAATGCTCTGACACGTATCATGCCATGTGGTCTTACGTCACGTCAGAGCAATGTAAACGTGAATAAACAAAAGCCCATGTTGAATGAGTACACGACACGTGGGACTGTGTGTTCCCACTCCCACGTCACGTCCGGGTAGTCTGTATTGACCAAGGCTCACAGAACCAAATTTCGCGCGTTTGGCCCTCTCAAAAACCCAATTTCTCAAGATTGACTCCCTAAAAAATTAATTTAGCGGGGTTGACGCATTGAAAAAAACAATTCCTCTGGTTGGCCTCTTTGGAAGTCCTAATTTCGTAGATTTGATAGGTACGTAATTTCGAAATTTTGGGCTAATTTAAGAACTGATTTCGCCTTTAGCTCCTTGAAAAACACCATTCTACCGTTTTCAAAAACCGAAACTCAATTTGGCATGTCGAATCTTGCATGTCAGAAAACCCAATTTCGCGGCAAAAAAGGCCACACGTTTTCATGCGTTAAAATCAAAATTTCGAGGGCGTTGGAACATTTTAAAAAGCAATTACGTGTACTCATTCTCTCTTCTTATAACAAATTTTGCGGTTTATGCCCTTTCAAAGCCCAGATTATTCGCATGCGCACTCGCACTCAAAGAACCTAATTTCGCGGGGTTTTATTCACCCAGAAAGCCATTGTCACTGGAATCACCCTCTAAAAAGGCAATTTTGCGAGGTTGGCCCATTCAACAATCCAATTTCACGTCAATTTACACCTGTAAAATAAAAATTTCCTGGGTATTGGCCGATTACAGAAGAATTTTGCGGGTCTAGCCATTTTGAAAAACAAAATTTTGTGGGGTTGGCCCATTCAAAACCAGTACCACGGGATCGGCATGCCTATAAAACCAACTTCGCCGGTTTTGATCACTCGAAAAGACAATTCCGTGGGTCCAGCTCATGGGCGTATGGGTGAAGATGGGTGCAGGGGGGGGGGGTTTGTCATACAAATGCATGGGTTGTTCGAAACTTCCCTTCAACGCTAAATATCTATTCATCTCAATGATTAAGGGGGAGTTGCACGGGTGATTCCTCGACTGCCCTCCAATCATCCATCGTCTATACTCGACATACTTTTCACACTTTATTTCTGCACCAATCTGGTTTTAAAGACTCGTTTCAATCTCCAGGAAATTCGGCATATGCAGTAGTATTCGTTGTTTTAATAAGTCGAAGAAACATCGTAAAATAGTAAGGTAAAAGTTCAAGGAGGGTTTAAATTAACGCCGGGGAGGAAATTTGAAAAAATGATACCCCCGCATAAGTATGCGCCTGCGGAATGTTTAAATGAGTTTTTAAAAACCAGGATTGGTGAAGAAATGAAGCCAGAAAGTAACGGTCTCCGTTCCCACCTCAGACCTTCAGCTTCCCAAAGAATCAGTCGGTAAACTTTCATTCAAGGCTCAAGAAACCAATGTCAATGTGGCATTACATGCTCGAAAATCTTATTGTTGAGGAATGTGTGGAGGCGGGAGGCCCACCCGCCTAAAGATTTTTGGTCAACCAGCGCGATTACAGTTTTTCTTCCTCAAGGGGGGTTCAAGGCGAAGGAGATCTAGGGTTTGATGGCAAGTGCCACCCTGAAGGGTTCCCTGGACCTCTGTGACGGCGTTGTTAGGCGTTTTGGCAGGTTTTAAATGGCTCCATAAATTCTCACACGCAATAAGGTCAGGGTGATTTTGTGCAAAATGGCTGAATTTAAGAATAATGGCCGGTTGTGAATAAAAAATGGCTGATTTTGAGAAAATTCCGGATTCATAGGGAAATAATTTATTTTTCGGCACAGAAAACTACCGCTCTTATTCTCAATTTTAGCCGCGGACTTTCCCAAAGGAATAGCACCGAAGCACTTTTTCACAATTTCTGCCGTGAAGTTGCTTTCAGAATAACAAATTATGGCTTATGATGCCTCTAGAAACCGTGGATTGGCGTTTTCCCCCCTCAAATTTAGCTGCGAACTTACCCCCAAAATAGCAAATTAGCAATTTTTCTAAAATTTTGGCCTCAAAGTCGCATCGAGAAATCGCGAACTGACGCTCTTTCTCAATCGTAGCCGCGGACTTGCCCCTAGAAATGCAAAATAACCCTTTTTCTCAATTTTGGCCCTAGAATATGCTTTGGGAAACCGCGAACATTCGCTTTTTCTCAATTTTATCCGTGAAAGCGCGCTTTGTTCAAATTTTAGTCGGCATGAATCAGTTCCCCGCCCCATCAAATTTGAGCTTTCTCTCAATTATTAGAGCCGTGAATAAGTGGTTTTTGTCAAATTTACTCGTGAACGAGTGGATCATCTCATTTTTAGCCACAGAATGGCCTCAAAGAACAGTTCGTTAGCGGTTTTTTTTTCTGGATTTTAGCGGTGAAATGGCTTATATTAACCGCAAGTTAGCGCTTTTTCTCTATTTTGGCCTGTTCGTAGTATCGGAAAACGGCGAATTGGCGATTTTTCTAAACTTTAGCCACGGTACCCGCTTTTTTTTTACCAATTTTAGCCGAAAACCTCTCGCTAAGAACGCCGCACGCGAATCTTGATTGGCTACTCTGAAAGTCACGGGTCGGTAAAATCAACCAAAACGAGCAACCGTCAATTGAAGATGCCAAATTGCCGTTTTGGTCCAGGGAGGGGCGCGCGTCCAGTGAGCCCCCTCCCCTTTGGATCTGAAACTTATGTATCAGGTTTGGCTCCCTACAAATATACAATTTCCAAAGGTCGGCTCTCTGAAAACTAATTTCGCGGGGTTTACTCGGTGTTGAGTCTGGCACCACGAGCGTAGTCCGGAAATGAACTGAGTAGAGATGTTGTGGTCAGGCCCGTAGGGATTCGGGAATTTAGATTTTTAAAGAGCCAAATTCATTTTCTGAATTGGCCAAACCAGCAAAACGTATTTCCAGTAAGATCTAAAACCACGAAATTCTGGTTTTAGACGCTTGAAAAACAGCGAAATGGAGTTCTAAGTAACAAAAATCCGTGAAATTTGTTTTTGAAGGTGCCAAATTTGAAACATTTTGTTATGAAAAATGGACAGCGAAATCGTGGATTGAAAAAGCCAAAATCACGAAATTCGTTTTTTCATATGTTTTTCCCCAATTTTGGTTATTGAATAAGCCGACCCCGCAAAACAAATTTCACAAAGAGGTAAAGCCAAAAAATTTGGTTTTTCTTAATTCGATAATCCCCTGAATCGGGGTTTAAAGGAGCGAAGTACATGAAATTGGGATCTGAAACAGCGAAAATTCGTAAAATTGAATGTTTAACGAGTAAACCCCACGAAATTCGGGATTTGAAAGCGAGAAAATCAGCAAAATTGGTGTACGAAATAACTAAAATTAGCGGAATTTTGTTTCTAAGATGCCAAATTTGAAACGTTTGTTCGTGGAAGAGTGAAAATCTCCCAGCAAAACTGCAATTTGAAAAAGCCAAAATTACGAAATTAGTTTTTTAATTAACCAAACCTGCGAAACTGATTACGTTAGGATCAAAAGCCTAGAAATTTGGCTTTTGAATATGCAAAAATCCCCGAAATTGGGTTTTAAAGGCACGAAGTCCACAAAATTGGTTTTTGAAAGAGCAAACCCCCGAAATTGGGATTTGAACGAGACGAATCCACAAAATTTAGTTTTGAATGAGCGAAAATCCGCGAAATTGACGCTTGGAAGAGTCAAAATGACGAAATTTTGTTTTTGAAAGTGCCAAACGATCATGACTGTGAGTCTAATTTTCCGGTTCGTCGGTCCAGTGTTCTCATGGGTTGTGGGGTGAATTTCAGAGTTTTGAATGAAATGGAAGCATGCTAGCGTGTAGGAGAGGTTCAGCGGGTAACACCACTGAATGGTTCTCTCAGAGAACTTTGGGCTACGATCTCCACCCCTGGCGCTCGACCTGACCTGGTAAAATTGAGTTAGGGAGGAGATCTATCTCACCAGGACAACGATGAGGGCCGCGAGGGCAACACGGGAACTGGGGACGTGCCAGCTAAGGGCCGCAGCTTTGTGTAAAGTTAAACTTGAAAGATGTTGTGAGTAGGACAAAAAAAAAGAGGTCAATTTTGACCTCTCCCCGGACACCTGAAAAATGAGTCCGGACGTCCCCGGACTCTCAAAAAAGTAAGACATGCCCGGGGAAAGTAGGACGTCCGGTCACCCTACCCCAATTGAGCTAAGGGGAGTGGTTCTCGTGAGTATCGCTCGAGCCGTATCTGAAAGCTGTTAGCTAAGCCCCAAATCAGACTTTATCACCCAAAGTACCAAAATCAGACTGGCACATTAGTCGTGCTTAAGTTCACTAAAAAGTAAAGTGAAGTAAAGTAATCGTTGGTAAACCGACGGGGCTTTACGTCCAACTAATTAACGAAGTGTCATGGACGAGGGCGAGAGCACACACTTTACTTTTAACTTTTACACATAAAGTTGACCTTTACTCAAGTAATCCAGTAGTGGGAATCGAACCGACTCAGCAGACGATAATATCTCCGCTGGGCCACAAGTTGACTATATCAGCCATAACTTCCAATTTACGGCTCCATGAGTGGCATAGCGCTGGCCCCTTGAACTAACAGTTTGGATTTCTGTGCCAAATATTGGCTTGAAAAGGCGAAACAAATAAACTTTAGTGAGAAATCAAGTAGCTTCGCTGTACTTACGTCAATAAATTTGGAATTTCTAAGAAGCGTGGTAAACGGAATCGACGGCACGGCCGTTTCCAGGGCTTTGTCGTGCATCTCCAGAGATCTGGCAAAGCCACCGGGCTCTTTTGTCGTTGCCATGTTCCGCTCCCCGACGATGTTAATCGTTGAAAGACGTCGATATTTCCTAACTCTTGCTAATAAACTTAAACTGCGCCACATTTTGTGTTTTTCTATAATTGTAATTCACAAATAAAATAAGAATAAGCGATCGCTCTTGTAAAGGAAATGTGTTCCTCTGAGTGATAGCCGTTATCTTAGATAAGATGGTGGAAGGGAAAATGCCTCAGGCTGGCGCGCGAACTCAATTTTTAGGATTTTGCCGTTTTGGGATTAGTACGTTTTTTTCTCTTACGAGTTGTCTCTTCCGAGTTACTCGGAGAGGCTGAGCAATTTTTCCCTTTGACGTGGTGATTAAGAATAGATCTTGACACGAACCGTTTACCACATGCTGAGCACTCGTAAGGTTTTTCACCGGTGTGTGTCCTGAAAATGACAATATTTTATACAACAAAGTTTGAAATATCAAGTATGTTACTGATAAAAACCTCATATGTATCACAAGGGGTGACCGTTGAGTAAACGCCTTGCCACATTTGTCACACTTGTGGGGTTTCTCACCCGTGTGAACGCGCAAATGGCAAATTAAAGAAAATCTCGACACGAACGCCTTGCCGCAAGTATGACAGACGAAGTTCTTTTCACCAGAATGAATCATCTTATGTTGATTTAACGATGCTTGCGATGTCACTGTCTTGTCACATACATCGCACTGAAACTTTTTTGACCCGTGTGTAACGTCCCTATGTCGTCTGTACCCTTCCCACGAACGAAAAAGATTTCCACAAATTTCACACTGAAAGGCTCCTACAGGGTCATCGTGAGCGTGGACGTGTCGTCGTAGAAACCGATCAGAACTGTAAATCTTACGACAGATGGGACACTGATGAATGACAATTTCACCGGTATGTCTTTTCGTCTGGTGTTCGGCTAGGAGTGCCTTGTCGTAAAAACCTTTCCCACACTTGTCACATTCAACTAGAAACTTCTTGCTGTGTTTGAGCATGTGGATATTGAAGTTGGAGGTGGCGGTCGACTTATACTCGCAAACTGAGCATTCATAAACTTTTCTTTCCTTTCTCCTTTTCCTTCTTACGATCAATAGAGGATGTTTCTTCAGTAACATTAGAGCCTGAAAAACCGATATGTGCCGATAAACGAAGAACTGATAGTGTTTCGACTTTGATATACCTTCAGGCTCTCGGTGCAGTCTTTTACTTGACCAGGTGAAATATTTTGGGCGTTCAAACTTTCCTGTCCGTCTAAAGGGTCTACAAGCGATCTGATAAGGAACGAAACAGAACGTTAAAAGGATTCATGATTAATAATTGGTAGTAAACAAAAACTCACCCTCCCAAAGGATCGGGTATAGGAGGCGGCGGCGGAGCGCAAACAGTTGCTTTTTCAAGATCGTCAAGTTCAATATTCGCTTCACCCTCGTACTCCGCGTGTATTGTTCTGTGTGCCTTCAATGCCTCCTCAGAAGGCTCCTCTTTGTCACATACATCGCATTGAAATCGTACATGGCCAGCCTCATCGTGAATTTGGTACTCGGACAACGAAGGAAACATTTCGCCGCACGTCTCGCACTGAACATCGCCGGACAGTGAGTCGTCGTCTTCGCATTGTTGTTCAGTCTCTTGAGGCTTAGAATCGTCCGTTTCCTCGCGATTTTCCGACGAATCCGTCATCGTTATTGGGGGAAAAGACGCACCTCCCGCACAGCTATTCTTCCTGGAACTTGAATTGAACTGACCGATTGAAAACGTCTGTTATCACTCTGACAGCGTCTGTCGCATGCAAAGTTATATAGAAAACCAAGTTATCCGGCTTACTAGGGGAAGGCCGCGAGACCTTTCGTGAGTTTGAAATTTTGCTCCCGCCAGAGCGTACTCCTATCGCTACCAGATATTATCTCTTATCTTTTGAATCCTCCTTTAATCAAAAAATCAGGAAAAAATGAGCTGATGTTTACTTTTGAACTAGTGTTATTCTGATTTCGCTCTATGTTTGCTCTTGAAAGGAAAAAAAAAACGTTACGGTTCAGTGCAGAACTCACAGGAATTGTATAAATACTGTTGTTTAACTAATTATCGTAATTTATGTACCGTTCGTCAGTTCGTTTTTGGCGATTTCTCGCGTTGTTTTATATTTTTATAAAGATACATGCCGTGGTGTTTTGTGACAGTAGCTCTGTTCGTTGACTGTTTCCAGTATTGCAAATAAAACAGAACAAACAAAACACACCAATTTGATTGGTTAAAATCACGCTTCCCCATGACAACTGCCAATTTTACTGTACTGGCAGCAGCCACCGAACAAAGCTAGTGGCTACCCCATCACAAAAGACCAACCCCCGCCAAAATATTCGTTTTTCTCACCTTCTGGAAAGAAAATATATTGGTATTTTGGCCCTCCTGAAGTTTCCACGGCCGCGGTATAAAACTCGTATTATGCATCCTCTTACATGCCCGAATGAAACCCAAAACTTAGTCGACTGCTGGACTAGTACGCGGAATCGGTGTTTTGTGTTGGCATAAATTATTATTACTTACTACTATCATGTGATAATGTGAATAATTTCGAATCAAGGCACTTGGCTTGGCTATTGCCTGGGCCTAGCTGAGTAGCTCAGATGACCAAAATGTGCTAATCGTGAGGGAACAGCCCGATTTAATGCACGTGGATCGCGATAAGGTAGTATGTTATACGATGGGGAAGCGAGGTTCGATTTTTCAAAGGTAATTCGACTCATAACAAATAAGAAGGTTAGAACCCACCTCACCCCCTTTCAATGTTTAGAAGAAGTAAGGAGTCTAGTCTCCAACTTCTGCCGTTTCGTTTAGATGTTTTTTGTGTTGGTTAAAGTGAATAGTCCCTCGCCTTTTCATTTATTTATTTTTCCGGAGATTAGAAAAATGGCTCGTGAACTTGGTGCCCGGCGAAGTAAAGGCTCACAAAGAAGGAGAAGCCAGCTTTAAAAAAAAACCATGTTGATATTGCTCTACGGTGATCGTTGTAGATTGCAGTCATCGCAGAAAAACTGTAGCGGCTGAATTGAATACGAATATGTCAAGGAAGAAAGGGCAGTCGTTTCTGGTACACCGAACACTGAATCCCACCAAAAAACTTTAAAAAAACACACACAGTGTAGTGAGCTCAACGGCCAGAAAATAAGTTTTCATGGGTGATGGTGATACTCACAGTTTCACAAGTGCTGTACACCGTACCCTGTGTCTCGAGTTTGCTTGTCACCCGAAAGTCATCAATTTCGACTAATCCCGGAAGACACCAAACCCGACATTCGTGTGCTTTTGACGGTGGTCTCTGGACGGTGTAAATGTGTCGAACACGTCTGTTATGACTTCAAAAGCATAATTTATTATAATCAACTCATAAATAAACGATTCAATTTGACTACACGAAGTGTTTTTACCGTGAGCTGCGCCGGAGTGAAAAGACATTTTGGTTATCTAGAATTCTAGAAAGAGGTGAGGAAAATAATTTTCATCCGAAGCCGGACGGATTCAAAAAATCAAGTAGCCCCTGACGATTGCGAATCAGGTCTTCCCGACACTAATTATTACGTAGAGAAACTTAAAAATATGTGAAAAACACTGAACTGCCTTAAAACGTGGGATTTGTATCAATAATGTCAATGTGTGGGGTTGATGATAAGGTGATAAGGTTTATTATGAGTCGAAACTTCCCCGACGTATTCTTCCAGGCGGTAATGGGGGTTGGGGGGGATACCTCGAATGCCTCGTGGAAATGAGCAATTGAACGTGGGGCAACCCTCTAATACTCATTACCTAACAAATACTGTTACTGAGAAGCTGTCATCCGAGGAATCCCGACAAATCATCACTAGGGGCACTAACATTAATTAGGCCACGGTAAGCTGAAGTTTATTGGTGTTTTGCTCTGGCATAGATCATAGTTACCTATTACTATCATGTGATGATGTGAATAATTAGTGTCGAATCGCCGTTGCCTGAGTCTAACTCAGATGACCAAAATAAGCTTATCCCGAATAAGGAACAGCCCGATGTCATCCTCGTGAATCCCGACGATTTGGCAAGTGTTATTAATAGGCGATCACGGGGGGACGATAGTTATCCCCGGAAAGGAGTAGTGTTTGTGGAGTTTGGTCTTATCCTCTCCTCTTCAATCAATCGGAGGACATAGGCGTAGGTACGGGGGGATATACCCCCCCCCCCAGAACTACATGTTTTAATTTTTTTCATTTTCCTATGTCCATTCATTCTCGGCTCGGTGCCCCTCATCAGCATTATCGCTTCACCTTCAAGGACAAACACCCGTGCGGATGCGTTTATTTGTTAAGTGTTTCAAAAGAGGGCTTCAGGCCTATGGATTGCGTGGTCATCGTGTGAGGGAAAATTCGTTCAGCTCCTGTAAGCGGTGAGCGGACGAAAATGGCCTGTAACGGCGACATCTTCGCCTTCCTGAGCCCCAAAGCTCAGGGAGATCACACTAACGCTGAGTTCCACCACGGTCTCAGGTTTAGTCTCGATCGGTTCAAGTAATTTTTTTATTTTGAGCCCGCGTCTGCGCCGCATAGCCCGCCCTTGTTCTGGGGGTGGTCAAATAAGATGCCAGGTGCATCACGTCCTTTTGCTGGCTTTGCTTCTATCCAGCAATAAATAGCCCGTGAAATAACCTTTTTGAAAAAGCCAAACTGACAACATTTGGTTTTACACAAAAGCTGAATAGATTTTACCCAAAAACTGACGATTTTACCCCAAGACTGATAACCTCACCCCAAAACCGGATATTTTACTCCAAAACAGACAATTACGGAGCAAAACTTGCGTTTTCCACTAAGTCTTACGTTTTTCCCAAAACGGACGATTTCACGCCGGAACTGCGACGACTCTGACTTGAAAACTAACGATTTTATCCCAACAGTGACGATTTCACTTCAAAACCGTCGATTTTACGTCCATCCAGATGTGTTGCACCAAAATCGAAGATTTTACTACAAAACTGGTGGTTTTACCAGATGACTCAAGATTTCTCCCTAAAACTAACTATTTTACGCCAAAGTTGAAGTGTTACCCCAAAGCTTGCGATTTTACCCAAAAACCTGACATTCTACCCTAAAACTATACCATTTTTACTCCGAAGATGTCGATTTTACACAGCAACTGACAGTTTCTTCGAGAATTGACAATTTTATAACAAAACCTGGCTATTCTATCCCAAAAAAGGAAGATTTTACTCCTAAATTGACTGATTTTAGGCTTTCATCCTTAAAACTGAAGATTTCACCACTAAACTGCCAATATCATTCCGTCAATTTTAAAATAACTATGCGAAATTTACCCCCTCCCAACTCAGAAATGGACTGTACAGCCTGAAAAAGGTCCGAAACTGGGAATTTGCTACCAAAACGTCTAATGTTTCATTGATAAATCTATCAACAAACTCAATGTACAACCCAATGACAAACTGTGGGATTAGGCCCAATTTACTCCATTTTTTAGACTGTAGGAAAAAAATGTCCCGTTTATTGCCCAAACTCTCTTCCTCTGAGGCATAATTGACATCTTTTACACATTGAAAGGCCACAGCGACAGTTCACAGACAAAAGGTGGGGAGTTTTTGAATTGAAAATCTGGGATTTAGCCAGGGTGTAAACTTTAAGTTCCCACTTTGTTTCTAGTAGTCCAATCATTAGGTGGTTAGGACAAGAAAAAACTGCCGGCTTAGTTTTTAAGACGGATTTATTTGTTTTTTGGAATGCTGAATTCAAAAATCTAGTCATGGACTAAATTCGGATATGGCTTCTCCATGAAAATCGCGAAAAACCGTGAAATTTAGGGATTTGATTTAGATTTTCGTTTATAATCTGAAGGACGCTTTCTAGAGAAAAAACATCCGTTTGAAAGAATGCTGATGATATATACAAATAAAAAAGACCAAAGTTATGTTGTCTAGCTCCTGGGATGATGGGTAAAATATGAAATCCCCCCCCCCTTATAACGAGATTATAACGAGATTCCTACCTACGCCCATGTCGGAGGATCGTTATTCGTAATGATTCAACCGTAAGGTTCGAAGAAGCTGGATAACATAGTACAGTCAAAAAATGATTCCTTGGGAGCAAAAATCGTCCACCTTTGAAGCATAGCTAAAAAATCTTTTATTGCAGTAGAATACGAGATCCGACGAGTCCCGAGTTGTGGGAGGGGGAACCAGGATTATGGAGTGGCAGAAAGCTTGGAAAATTGCCTAAATTTGAAATTTTCCAAATTAATGTAACTTGGTGGTTCCTGACGTATATTTTGACGCTGAGTCGAATGAGACCAAACCCACATCTATAGCACCAATAGTATCTGAGTTAGGATGCAACTTGTACTAAAAAGCGCCGTTTTTTCTCCTAAAATTGTGACAATTTTTAATTTAATAAACATTCCTGGTTGACCGGCGTTCATATCATTCCTGATGTAGTTTTCAATGCTGAATCGAATGCGACCAAAGGCAGGCCGCCTATTCTTTCCGAGTTATGACCAAGTTCGTATAAAAAAAAAAAAAAAAAAAAAAAAAAAAAACGGAGGAGAAAAAACTACGCTTTTTAGTACAAATTACACATAACTCATAAACTATTGGTGCTAGCGACCTGTGTTTGGTCTCATTCGACTCAGCGTTAACAAATAAGTGAGCAACTACCTCAAATTCAATTCATTTACAAAATCTCAAATTTAAGCGATTTGCCAAATGTTCCCCTACTCCGCAACTATGCCCCCCCCCTTCAGCTTAGGACTCATCGGATCTCGTATTTTTCTATAATAAGGGATTCTTGAGTCAAATTTCAAAGGTGGACGAGTTTTGCCCGCAAGGAACATTTTTGGGGAGTTACTTCATTTAGACGTTCAAAGCCCCGTACACACGTTCAAACTTTTCTTCAAACTTACTTGCGCAAACAGTTTTGCTCGAACTTATAATAAAGCACAAACCTGCTAATTCAAACCCGTTTGCACAAGTAACTTTGAACGCGTGGACGGGGCTTGAGGGGGAGTTGTACTTGTGCTTCCTCGACCCCCATCCAATCATATCTCACCTACTCGGCGTTACGTGAATTATCGCAGTATTTCTGCACCAATCCTGGATTTCAAGGTCTCACTTAAATCTCCAGAAAATTCTGCACGCGCGTACGATCTTTTTTCGTATTTCACCCCTGAAATATCTGTAAAACCCTCATAAAATTTTACCTTGAAAATTCACTCTCTTTCGACGACTTAAGCCAGGTTCACACCTATCCGACACCGATCATGCATGTCGGATCGGAGACTGTGGAAACCCTCGTAACGGTTAGACTATATTTGGGTTGGAAGGGCAATCTGAGAGGGCGGAGAAGCGTAATAGCCGTCAATTATTCGGTATTAACGCCTATTACGGTCGCCACACCTATCTAAAAATGCATGATCGGCGTAGGATCGGAAGCGTGCATGATAGGTGTGAACAGGGCTTTATTTAGGAAAACAAGATCGTACGCACGAGCAGAATTTCCTTGAGGTTTAAATAAACCTTGAAATCCACGATTGGTGCTGAAATACGGCGGCAATTTACGTAAAGCCGAGTTGGCGAGTCATGATTGGAGGGGGTTCAAGGAAATACATGTGCAACTCCCCCTCATTTGTTTTGGACGCTTGCCTTTTTCCCTATTACCCTCAACAAGTTACACTAATAGAAACGCCTTGTTTTGTGTTACGTGAGGTCGTTGCGTTTCTTGGATAACGCAGTGTTTCGTAGATTCGACAAATAAAAAATAAAAAATGCTTAAAGAGCGTCGAAAATGCTTGAATGGAAACGTGAATAACATGGATGCCATTTCACGTCTGGCAGCACCACAGCTGCCGTTAAATGTACTACCACAGTCGTTAAATGTACAACAAAGAAGTTCATTTCAGCGTACCCCATAATCCGTTCGAGAAACATTTTTTCCTGGATACAAGCAATAAATCCAAGTTGTTTCAATGGGTGGTCGTGATGCTTGAACGAGCAAGTTCTCCAATAGGTTTTGTAACAAACATATGGCAGTTACCGATGCATGGTTCCTGCAATTAGTATTTTTGAATGTAAGAACAAAGAAAACACATCCTTCATGATACTCTTACTTTGGTCAGAAGAACGCGCTTCTACTTTTCGGGCCTCAATTCTTCCGATGGGACCACTTTTTGGCGGCTCATGTTTAGGGTTACCATAAATTTTTTGTGTCAATCCCGGACGGTAGACTGTTTTGGGTCATGGTAAGGGGGGGGGGTAGACCAATTTTCAATATTTTAAAATTCTCCTGAGGCGCAGCTTGGGTTGGGAGCGGAGTGAGCATATTTTTCAGACGACACTACTTGATTTTTGATCAAGTGGTGTGAAAGGAAGAGCTTGTATGTTTTGATCCCCTCGAAGAAATCAGGGCACGGAAGGGGTGAATTGGCCTTCACGTTTAATAGATCCTCCACGACGGAAACGGATAAGCTTTCTCGTTCGGCGCCCCAGATTGATCCCGTCATTGAGAAAATCCTTTCCGCAGAAGCCGATGTCCCTGGCAAGCACAAGCCGAATTCCACGACTTTACAGATGTTAGGGCTAGCAACATTAGATTTAGAAAGGATTCGAAAATCTCTAGCCATTTATTTTCGGTTGAAATTCAGGACAAGTTTTTGCGTGTAGTTTGTCAGTGGCAGTGAAGGGGATTGCCGCTCGTCCATCTTCCCTCTCCTCTAACCCTTGATATCGTTTTCGCTCTCGCCCAGCTTGGTTTGAGTCAACCCGGTTGAGAAACCCGGACAAATGACGATCCCGGACGCTGCCCCGGACGGAGTTACCAATCCCGAACTGTCCGGGCGAATCCCGGACGTATGGTAACCCTACTCATGTTCAATAAATGCTTAGCACCTAAATTCATCCAGCTGCAGCCACTGATACCGTACAGCAAATAATTGACAAGTCCGTATTCTTGATGGCCGAAATATTTCTCACGTCCATCAAACTATTACTGACGAATCTAAGTAGCAACAACCGCAGAAAAAATTGGAATTCACAACTATACTGGCTTGTTTTTATAATGGCTGCTGCCGAAAATGTTAAAACCATTTACCAAACAGCGCCCAAGCGGTAGGAGACTTACGAGGATGTGTTTGCCCCAAGATCATTTAGTTCATCCAAATAGCGGCGACCAACTCTTACAGGCATATTCGACGAACTCCGTCGTACAAAATATGAACTTGGAATGCCGACCAAACAATTATTTGAAATAAAAAAAACACTTCCTAATGAGTTGTTCGATGTAGAACTACACAAAACGACGAGAGGACGAGACGGTCATCCCATCAGGAAATAGTAATAAAATCATCACTCGTTATCATAACCCGGCAAGATTGGAGATTATATCGCCTAGCGATGGTAGTGAGATCTAACGGGAGCAAAATGTCAAACACAGATTTGGTAATCACTTTTTCCTCCGAGCTGCATAACTTGGTTTTCTATATAACTTTGCTTCCGGGTTACAACAAGCGTTGTCTACTGAGACGCTCCACAACGATTTTTGGCGCGTAGCATTGCGACTGTGATCTGACGATTTCAAGGCCGGAGTTGGCATATGCGCGCGACAGCTGACCAGTCACGATAAGAGGTGATACCAAAAGTGTCGAACCACATTCATGACGGAACGTTTGAACCATGGAGGAAGGAAAAGAGAGGAGGGAGCATAAGTTGAAAAGGGTGACGCCGATTTTCGCCATATTGGTGTTCCCTCGGCCTTAAGGGGGAGTTTCAGGACGGCCAGGAATTGGCCCCGATTTTTCTCCGTCAGTCTTTGGAATTTTTCAGTAATTCTTTTTTTAAAATTCATTTAAAGGCTAGTACTAGTGACGGACATAAATTAGTGCATTTCATTCAAAAAATGCACTATTGGTCTCGCCCTGATGGTCGCACATATGGGTTGTGATACTTTTTTTTCACGTTTCAGAACCCCTAGAACACGAATCCGAGGTCGGTTCGATTTGCTATATATATATATATATATATATATGGCCCCTCGCTTGTTAGCACGATCACGGTCGCAATTTTTTACTTAGGGCAACCAAATTTGGTCTAAAAATCAATAGCGTGAATATCTCGGACGAGTTCGTGATCCAGATGAATCGGTCCACGGGAACGGTGTGAAAGAGGGGTTTGAATTAGTTGAAAATTCGCTACCGCACGGCTGTTGCTGCAATTGCCCCCAAAATTGACTCGAGTAATGAGAAATGAACGCGCTTTCGAATGAGACCTTTGTGAACCAAATCCGTTGATATGGCAGGGGAGTTCTCGGCGGAGGGGAGCTATTAAATTAACGCTATGCTTTACTGGACCACCCAATTACCAAAAAATTTCATTGACATTGTATTTTGAGCCGTCTCTTTTATTTGATTTGCCTACAGCCTAATAAATCTTGAGTAAAAAATCCTGAGGTGGGCCAAAAAGGGAGGAACAAAAAAAAAAATTTAAAAATTGTTTCGGATTCGAACCCAGGCACTCCGCATTCCGCAATGATGAAATTGTGACATACTATTTAACCTAATGTAACTGATCTGAAAATTAATGTAATCTGAAAAAAGTTTTGTTCCGACAGCAGCCTGTCGGGAAAAGTGCATTTCATTCATGCGACAATCGAGTCAAACCTCATAAGTTAGAACGAGATCAATCAATTATGAATGAAATTTAGGCCGGGATAAAGATTTTAATTGCAAATAACTCCTCTAACAAGAGTCCGCTTTCCCATATCGTGTAGGCAACCAAACCGACTCTGTTTCATTTTTCATTTTCATCATTTTGTTCCCCCTCAGTTGGTGTCAAAAAAGGGGCCTGCGGAAAAAAGAAACACGATTTTATTATTTTGACTTTCTATACCACGGCCTAAATGTCATTCATAATTGATTGATCTCGTTCTAACTTATGAGGTTTGACTCGATTGTCGCATGAATGAAATGCACTTTTCCCGACAGGCTGCTGTCGGAACTTTATTTTTAATTTTTTTTTGTTTTAATTAAATTTTCAATTTTTTAAAAATTATACTAATCAAAAAAACTTTTTGTCCGTCACTGCGGCACATTTTCTTGAATTAATATACGCAAACCCGGAATCGATTGGAAGCTCCAATTCGCTAAAATTTAAGGGCGAATCGGCACCTAAATTTAAACAAAAAACCGGGTTATTTCTGACTTCATAGTTCTAGTGGAATCCGCTAGACAGGCCATCACGCTCCGGTCGATAACGCAGATGGAAAGAGCGCCGGCGAAACTTTTTTTCTTCTTCTTCTTCTTCTTCTTCTTCTTCTTCTTCTTCTTCTTCTTCTTCTTCTTCGTTCCCGTCTTCTTTTTAGTGCATTTCATTCTGAAAATGCACTATTGGTCTCGTCGTGATGGTGGCAAACATGGGTCATGTCATGTTTTTTTCACGTTTCAGAACCTCTAGAACACGAATTCAGTGGAACGTTTTGAAAAAATGACCCAAAATCGTGTAAATATGGCGCACTTAACACAATCGATGGTCCCGAAGTCCAAGGAAGTGCCTCGACGCATGAAAATACCTCGCTAGAGTTGCTCTGGAAGTCAAGAGAATTTCCTGGAACGAACGACAACGCGAAATGCTCAAGTCAGCCCTCATTCCTTGAATGGGCAGGGGGAGGAGTGCCGAATATATTGACTAATCAATGTCAATCAATGAGCCTCTTTTGAAGAGAGGTTGATTTTGTGGTGAAAATCCTGGCTTCTATACTTTATCTTTGACCATACACAAATTATGGAACAAAACTGTCTGCGTGATGGCTAGAATAAATTTCAAGTTTAGCGATTGATATTTCAGGCCTGTTGAACGAAGCGTCTCCTCGTCACATATCGTTCGTATGGGATGGAAAAGCGATAAAAACACTTTAATATTCTACTGAGCTCACTAATAATCTATAACGACAGTTAGCTCGTGCAGATAATAAGTAAATTGAAGATGGATCACTGCGGGAATTAAGTCGAGTGTTTCGGCTCATTTTAATCGCAATATTCGCCTTATCAAGGAAAATAAAAATCATAAAAGGATGGGAGTAGGAAAACACTGTGAATGAGGGGCTTATCTTTGGCCAAAAAAAGAGAAGAAAGTTATAGAAATAGCGATAACAAATATATTTATTTCAGCGAATTGACTAGGAATTTTGAGCACATGAATGAGATTCGTATTCTTCCTGGGAGAACCATACTCGTTTAATTGAAGTTAAACAATCATAAAACTCAACAGCAAGTTCTAAGGGGTTGTCCTTGCTTGGTTGAGTGATGAGGAAAAGTTTAATTCAACTCAAATCCGAGTACGGATAGGTACTACTGGTTTTAACGTAGAAAATACCCCTGTCCCTGAAAATAATAAAATAATCAGAATCAATTTTGCCAGATTTCGTGTTTTACTATACCAGCTTCTTGTTGGATATCCCATTAATACCAACGTTCCATTACACACAACGTCTGAGTCATCAGAAACTGATGGACACTTGTAGGCGTTAAACTCGTGTGTTGGAATTATGGATTCCTCGTACAAGTTGTGGGCTCTTGAATGACTGCATGCACCTGGAAAAATAAATATGTGAATTTTAGGCCTTTTTATTTTTAGTTTAATGAGTTTCAAAAGATTAATGAAAGTTTGTTGGAATTTGAAAGGGCTTCAAAGGGAGTTAAACTACAGTTTTACGGTGCTTGTGGTTCAGAACTTTCCCTTCTGCCCTTTCACTCAACGCAGTTTTCTATAAGCGTACCAAAATCTAAATAGCTACACCCGGGTTGATTCATTCTGCCGCCATTTGGGTAAAAGTCAGCGTGACAAATAGCCCGGTATATGCCGAGGAACCCACCGCACGTGTGAATGCAGTCGACGAAATCCGCGTCGCCCGTGCTCAGGGTGACGTTTAAATTTTTCAAGTCGAACAGTGGTAGAGCTGGATCTAGCCCTGTAATGAGTCAGAATTTTTTTTTTCTTCATTTTTTTATACGCGGAATAAGTGAGCAAGTGTTTAAGCAAAGCACTCACCGGATATTCTTTTTACGGACCCAAATTGAACTCTTCTTCCCGCTACACCTGCAACATGCGCTCCGATGCTGTGACCAATGAGGTGTACGTTTTTCATGCTCAGACCCTTTCGTATCGCAAGGAAATCGAGGAGACGTGCAACCAACTGGCCAACTGGCTCGGTAGCGTGGACTGCCGATGGATAGTACACTGTGTTGGAATTTCCACTCCAGTCGACGCAAATAACGTTGACGTCGTTCACTTTAAGTAAGTCTACAAATAGGGAGAGAGAGAGAGAGAGAGAGTGTGAGAAAACTGATGCGTTCTAAATCTCAATGCTGAAAGTCTTTATGTTGCCTCTATTAACCTACTGTCCTTCATCTGAATAACCCACTCGTCGAAGGCACAGCCCAGAAACCCGTGAATTATAACTTTAAGAGGAAGACGGGCGTTGAATGTTGTTGAAGACAATCTAACGTCGTCGTCCGTTATCAGCTCTTCATGTGTAGCTGTCGTTTTCCTGTTTTTTATTTTATATGACATTTTATGAGAATTCAAAGTCAAACTCAAAACTCAATTGGTGCGCGAGGGGGGGGGGGGAGTTACCTCGTATACAGGAAAAATCGTACGTTCAAATTGTCCGTTGAAGTCAACGACACTGAATTTAATTTCTTTAGCAGTACAAAACGTATATTCCCTCTGCCGTCTGTCATAACAGTCCACGTTGAGTTTTCAATGAGGGGGTACCCTTCTCGCTTTGCGCACCATACATAACTACTGTTTTCCACTTTAAATTTTCGTTATTTGTTGTAAATTTTTTTTGTTTCACACCAGTAAATAAAACTGGCGTTGCCAACTTACTGAAGGAAAACGCCAGTCGGGAAGAGTACACCAGCAGTATAAACAGCTTTAATTGAACATGCATGTTGTACTTTGATAAACTAAAAGCTAAAATAACCAGTTCCATTGCTTTTATGTCGTTATGAAAGTGGGGGAGTCGAAATTTGTGTGAAGTGCTCAACACATTCAAGTGTTTTTAGCCGTTTGCTGTTTTTTGTTTTGTTTAAACCGTCATCTTGAGTTGATTGATTCGTGTAAAACGGCCGATTTTTGTCATCGAATGATTATTACGTAAACCACCACTAGGCCACTCATTCTAGACAAAAAAGTCAAATATTGAAAAAAAATCCGGTAAATTTGAATTTTTAGTATATGTTGTTAGGGTAGGTATCACTAGTTACATCTTGCATCCGAGTTTGCTGCAGCTTCGAAAACCCTGTGCTAACTTCAGGGTGCTCGAAAAACCTCGAAATTTTCGGATTTTGGCTTATATCTCCCTGAAAATGTATCCTAAGAAATAGGACACTATTATACTTGTGAAAGTAGACCAAATGTAATAAATTTTGAGCCCAAGCTCGACAAGAGTGATCCACCCCAAAAGTTTCCCGCTTTACTTCTCAATGTTAGCCTCAAAAGAAAGCTTTTTCTCAATCCTATACCGTGAACGAGCCCCATTTTAGCCGCGAAATGGTCTTTACATATAAAGCGCGAACCAGTGCATTTTCTTAATTTTGGCCCTGGACGTTATGCGTTTCTTGCGTTTTCTCGCAATTTCAGTGAGACATTTCTCAATTTTAGCCTCAAAGAGACGTTTTTCATCAATTTTATCCTTTAATGGGGAACTTGCATGAATACCCGATTTGGGAGAAAAGTATACCAGTGAATTGGCGGTAGTTGCAGCCCGTTTGGTGATTTTTAAATTAATTTCAAAGTTCTTGAAGAGGGGATAGATGGTACGAGGGCAAATGACGTCAATAACCAAGGTAAGTAGACTTACAGAGGTATGCTCGTAACTAGGGAATTTTTGTCAAAATTGACGTCACGGGGGTAAACATAAATGAGGGACCAAACTAAGGCTCTATAAACTACGAGTAAAGACAGCCTCCATATTGGGACCCTGGAGATAAAGTTGATACTGTATCATCTCTTGATAACTTCAAACCCTCTGGTTTTGATTTTCTTTAAGAATGCATTTGTGTTCTAATTATTTAATCAAAAATTTGTTAAAGCCTGTATGTACGAACGTTTTTTATTTCTCCGTGTGTTGGGGTAGCTGGGGATAGTGAACATACTATAAGAAAAATTGGAAATCGACTGAACTGCTGCAGTGGGTCACGGAAAATGTGACTAATTTTGTTGTTATGACTTCAGCCCGTAAACGTCGTAACGCCAAAGACCACCCTTTCCCTCTTTGAATAAAATTAATAGCAAATTAAATTTGCGAAAACGTTTTCTTTGCCAAACCGATTTATTTTCATTAGTCTTACTTAATACTTTCAGATGTAAAGCGATACGGCCTTTTTTTTTGTCTTTTTTGCAGTGGTGATTGTTTTCATCGTCGGTTCCTACCCTTCTTTAATTATTCATAAATAATTTTCAAAATAGAAGTTGAATTAATTTCCTCTGATGATATGTTCTAACCACAACGTGAACGTGACAACAACTAAGTACTATGTAGACGAAATGCACGTGAATGGGCAGCTGTGGTACGGTCGTGTTCATCGCACTGTGTTTCGCGCACGCTAAAAATTCGAGATTTTCATGAAAAGTACAAATCCTTTCACTTATACGAATTATATTTCACAATATTAGGCGTTAAACGTTGAATTCCCAAATGGCAAGATACCATTATCACCTTATCTTATTTATCACGTTGGGTCCCAAGATGAAGGCTGTCCTTACCTGTGTGATAACTACAGTGCTCTAACCAAACTTCACATACGGAGTTATTAATATTATTAGTTTTTAAGCCATATTATATTTAATGTTGTTAATTGTTAATATTTTATTTTTAGGGTTTTGACTTTTTTCTTCTTCTACTTCTTCGTTTCCTGAGCTTTCGCCTTCTTGTACTGAAGGCATCACATGTGAAGCTTCCCCTCCTATCGTTTCTCCCTTGAAATTTCTTCGTAGTCCAAGCAACAAATGAATAAAGAGCCAAAAAAAAAAAAAAAAAAGTGCGTGAAAAAGTTGTTTACATGTCAGTTTTCTATAACCTTGTGTGCAACCTTTGTTGAAATGTTATCACCTCATTCGTGATTATAGAAATATCTTAAGCAACGATATATAAACCTGATTGCTCACAGCGAACTGGAGGGGGCAGGTCGTCCCCTGATAAACAATCACCCTGTCCCTCTCCTTGTGTAGTTATTTCAACACAACTCTCTTCCGGTATTTACTTTGAAACTCCACCCCTCTCATCCACTTGGGAGCTTATTTGATGGCTATTCTTTATCTGCAGTGATGAGCAATCCAGTTCTTTTGTATATCGTTGATCTTAAGACATTTTTTTTTTTGTCAAAAGATTAAAACTGAGTAATATTCGACGACAGTTGCGAGAAAAATAACGTACATCACTCGACTATTAATAAGTGGTATTACCCGCTCTTTTTTAATTAGCGACCTCGGCAAGCCTCGTCGGCCAAACAAAAAACTCGCAGGTAATGCACCACTTACTAATCTTGTAATGTAATCTACTAAAAAGCGATATAACTTGGTGGAGTTGTTCTTTTGACCTTAATGTACCGTTTCAAAGGCCCAATTAATTTACAGGTGCCACGTGAAGCCCTGTATATTCAATTCAGCACAGACAGCACTCGGCGCAGTGACGGGCGAGTTTATAATGTGAATCAGTGAGAAGCGCCCATTAAGATTCTTGAGGGAGCAAGGAAGGGCTTCCCTGCTTGGCTGCGACAATAACGCTCACGAGCATTTCTCAGATGGGTTGGACAACAAAGCTGAAGTTTAATAGTGTTCCCTGTTAAGGTCTATTCAGACACGTCAGTGCCGTGAACGGGAAGTGCCCCGTCCGGCAAAAACATATTATTCTCAATGGAAACTGAACTGACACGTGCCGGATATGTATGAACGAGCCTCTCAATTCCTATATGAGAATAATATTTTACTTCTCGGACGTGTCCCGTTCACGGCACTGATGTGTGTGAATCGACCTTTGTGCATAAAAGTAGAAGTAGTTCAGCATTAACGGTGTCCTTCGACCATAATCCCGAGCTCGGACCTAGCCGTATTCAATCACTGTCGAAATCAAAGGAATTTGTTTGCCTCATCTGGGGCCTTAGAACGAACTCGTGCTATGGCGGGACAATGTTATTTCTTATTCGGCGTCCTTGGAATGCGGCTTTTTCCCCTACCGTTCTTACTAAGGCCCCTGGACGCATACCCACGATGAAGTTGGGCGATTCACACTCTCGCCATGTGGGAGCATATCGGTCAATGTGCGGTTTGTTGTACAACCATCGCCGAGAACGAGGCGCAGCTAGCAGCCTTATATTATTGTTAATTGGGACGGTAGCGAGGTCTCTACCATGATGAGTCGCCACGAAAACTCATTGTTGATGTAGCCAGTCATATAATAAGTTTTGTTTTAGAGAGTTTTAAAAATAAAAAGAAACATTCGTTCGCTTTTCCTCTAAATCTTCTCGTACACATTACTGACGACGAGGACAAAAGCTGTCGAGTCTGATGCCAAAAAAGAAAGATCGGCAGGTCAGTGACTATTGCTTGGCTCCACAGAACACTAGCAATGGGTTTAATGAGTTACAAAGAAGCAGTCATCATATTACGATCAAATGCGAAAATTTCGATCCTAAGACATACGACCTGAACGTCTGGTACTTGAAATTCTCCACTGCACTGCGGCTTTCTCAAATTCAAGACGAGGTAACAAAAAGATGTTTGCTAGTTGGGCATTTAGAGTTCTCGGTTTTGAGTATTTTAGTTAATTTGTGTAAACAGAAAAATGTCGAAGATTATTCTTGTTCCGTGCTGTTTGAATTATTTTCCAAACATTTCAAACCGTTTCGTCTGTAAACTTGCGAGAGAGTAGGTTTTTTTTTTCGATGAAACAACAGGACGAGACTATGAACGATTTTGCTAATCGGCTCAAAGAAAGGCAAAACAAAGGAAGAGCATGATATTATGTTGCACAGAGTTCTTCGGCGGTGGGAGGAGATGGGCTTGACTGTAAATCCAAAGAAATGTCTTTTTTCCAAAGAATCTGTTCCTTATCTTGGATATAAATGGTGTCAAAAAATGGATTAGAAGCAGATCCGGCTAAAGTCAAGGTTATTAAAGAATTAGACCCTCCTAAGGATGTTCACGAAACTAGGATTTTTTTTGGGGATGGTTGGATTTTTGTTGCGTTTTATACCTTGTTTAGCCGATAAAACAAAACCTATACGCAAGCTCATAGAAATACATAGTGATTGGCGCTGGATTTCAATTGAACAAAATTGTTTTGAAGAAGTAAAAACAACAGTTGAGAATGCAGTCACAAACAATTTTTTTGACCAGTCCCAAAACATCTTACTTGTACACGGATGCTGGTCCAGAAGGGTTAGCAGCAATTTTGGCGCAACCAGGTAAAAAGCGGGCAAAAATAATAGCTTGTGGTAGCGTCAGTTTGAACGACATTCAAAAGAGATATTCTCAGATCGAGCGAGAAATGCTTGCCGTCGCGTGGGGTGTTGAACACTTTCAGGATTATTTGATCGGTTCAAAATTTGTCATTCACACTGATCATAAACCACTTGTGTCTCTGCTGACCAATGTTAATGCACCAGCTTCGCCTAGATTGGAGCGTTTGCGTTTTAAGTTAATGGGTTTCGATTACTCAATTCAGCACATTTCAGGGAAAGACAATCCATCTGATTACATGTCCCGTCGCCCATTGAAGGTGCAAGACCCAGTCAGTGCGGAAAATTTCATTAATTTGGTAACTAAAAGTTCATTGCCTTCGACTTTGTCAAGATCGAAAATTGCCGAGGAAACAATGAAGGACGAGTCTTTAATGAAGATTGTTTCTGCCATTTTCTCAGGAGATTGGTTACAACAAGACGTTTCACAGTTCAAATACCTAAAGAATGAGTTGGCTGTAACTTCAGCCAATCGGATCGTGATGCCATGTTCTTTACAGCAATCAGTCGTTGATTTGGCTCATCGGGGTCATCAGGGCATTACAAAGTCGAAACAACTACTTCGTAGTAAAGTTTGGTTCCCTAGAATGGACTCAATGGTTGAAGCTACTGTGCGGCGTTGCGTTCCATGCCAAGCCAATTCGTCTCAAGTCAGACGCGATCCTATTAAACCCACTGCTATTCCTTTGGGGGCGTGGCAGAATTTATCGATGGATTTTTCAGGACCTTATCCAAACAACAAATACGTCATGGTACTCATTGACGACTTCAGCAAATACCCTTTTGCTGAACCAATTTCATCATTGTGTTCGAGTGTAGTTATTCGGATATTGTTCGAAATTTTTTCCATCTTTGGTATTCCAAAGATGGAATACCATCGATCGATTAGGACAGATAATGGCCCACCTTTTAATGGCCATGAATTTTCTCGATTTTGTGATGACTTGGGAATTAAATATCATAGGGACACAAGTTTGTGGCCTGAAGCAAATGGAAGGGCCGAGCATTTCATGCAAAATTTGAATAAAGCAATCAGAACAGCTGTTATTGAGAAGAAAAATTGGGAAAATATTTTAACAGAATACCTGTTGCAATATAGAGACACACCTCATTGTTCGACTCATATAGCACCTGCTAGAGTTATCTTCAAGGCAGATTTTAGAGGACTTGTTCCTTTCTTTTCAAATAATTTAGATGATGAAATTGAAATAATGTTGAGGAAAAATGAAGAGGATAGTCAAAAGGAGATGAAGGAATATGCAGATAACAAACGTCATGTGAGGGATCATGAACTTGAGGAAGGTGATATGGTTTTACTGAAACAAAAGAAACTAAACAAGTATACGTCTCCTTGGAATCCGATTCCTTTCGAAATAGTAGATGTAAAGGGGACGCAAGTGACTGCAGCTATGCAGCTAACAAAGACTGCACGATCACCCGGAACTCGTCATTTTTCAAGCAAATACCACCACCTGTTGCGTTAACTTCGTCTACAGCATCTGACAAGGAAGATGAAGGTTTTACAGAAAATTTGATGACTGAATCATCATCGTTTTCAGAAGATACGTCCATCCAATGTAAGAGTGCATCAACCGTCGAAGAAAGAATGCTGATGGTATTCACAAGAAGTGGTAGTTTTTTACTTGTAAAAAGACCGGAAAGATTGAAGGACTTCCATAAGTTTAAATGAAGTTGAGGAGGAATGTACTAGGTTGTCTATGGGCCGTATTCAGAAACCAACCTTTACGTCCCCTTAGGAGCTCCTTTAGTTAAGGTTCCTTTAGCGATTCCTTTAAAAATCGTATTCAGAAACGTTCCTTTAGAGTTCCTCGGCAGTTCCTTTAGCTAAAGGGGCCTTAAAACAAATAAACAATGAAAATATGCTTTTAATGGTGACTGTTCCCTTTATCATGTGAAACCTCTCGCTATTTACGCCTTCAATAGCCCATTAGTTATCAAAATTGTATGAAATGCCAGCCTATTAACATTGCGTAATTTTAATTTATTGATGAGTGTGGTCAAGTTCAAGTCCGAAGAGAACCGCAAAGTTTGTGCGGAAAGCGGCCATTGTCCCACAAGGGAATGCCCTGCTGGAGACTGCGTGATCGAGCAACGGCTACGGTTCTATTTTGGAAAATTCGAATGTAGCCAACGGGTGACAACGTCTACAAATTCCATCCTTGGGCCGCAAAACACAACTACTTTGAGACTCATCCAGACTCCCGTCACCTACGGAGATTTTAAGCGGAGTATATGTGCACAATAATTGCAGCCGACGACACCGGGGAAACCACCCAATCTGAAAAATGGAACGGATGATTCTCTCACTCTTTGGCCACTAGGAAAATATATAGACTGTTTTATTAGCCCCGCAATGCTTTCAGACACTTCCTTTATGTTCACGATTCCACCGGCGTCACCGGTTGGCTGACACCTCGTAGGTCACAAAACTGTCTGCGAGGGCCGTTGCTCGGTACCTATGAGGAATGAGTTTGTCCAGTGAATTTCGAAGGAAATGTAACGCTCTTCAACTTGTGACTCAGAAGACGTTTTCGTGGAACGCGCAGTATTCGAGTGATAGGCAAAAATCCGTTTAAAACTCCGGGGGGAAAAACGCAGTTTTCTGTCCCTACTGAAGTTCTAAAGAGGAGTTTTGGATGAAAGAGAAGCCTTTTAGCTCCAGGGGGCCTCACGAGGTGGCGCCGACAACGATGAGCGAGGGCTTTCGAGCGCCCTTGCGACTGGAACCTTATTCCGAACGGTCGGGAAGAAAATGCCGCAAGAGGGATCCAGGGACCCCGTATAAGAAATAACATTATCCCTTCGTGGGAACCACACTTGCGGCATTTTTTCCTGACACCTCTGACCAGCCCGCACTGGCACTGGCACTGGGGCCTTTTCCTGGCCCCAGCTCCGGCCGCGGTAGTGAGCTAGAGGTCGAAACGGTGCCACTCACCGTGCACTTTGACGAAATAATTATTTTCAGACCTATAAATTATTTATTTTGGCCTAGGCTCCAACCCCGTACAAAACGAAAATAATGAAATAGATAAGACGGTCATACTTGAAACACAAGGGGAGACACAACACAAAAAAGATAAATTGACAAATCGTGGTATGGAACCGTCACTTGAAGATTTCCCGTGATCTTCAACGTAAATTCTCAGTAATTTGTGAAAGTTTGACAGCCGTAGAGAAACTTAAACCCTTCAGTCAGTCGACGGATCAGAATCACAACGTTTCAAACAGTCTGATCTGACCGAAACGAGACCTTTTGCAGAACCGAATTGGATTCAGATAGTGTGCTTCTTCTGTGTCGCTCATTACGCCATTGGAGATCCGAAATAAGTTTGAGCGAGTCGAAAAACACAATAAATTCTTCCATTTCTCACATTTACCGAGGGAAAATAATTACAGTAGAAACACTATAACACAAGACAAGACTTAAAGGAACTTTCTTCAAAAAACAATTTCTTCTAGTCGTCGATTCGTATTCGAAATAGGTAGAAATTTTTCCGGTCACTTCAACATCTACTTCAAGTACAGTCAATATTATAAAGTCTTTAATTTCAAGATTAGGAATTTTCGAGAATTTAGTGAGTAGGGGTGAAATCGGTCCGGTCCGGTCTTTCGATAAAGACCGGACCGGACCGAAAAATAATAAAGTCTGAACCGGAACGGACCGAACCGAAGACCGAACCGAAAAAAAGGACTTGGACCGGACCAGACCGAAAAGGACCGATTTTATTTTGAGTCTTAAATAAAATATCGCTGGAAAACGAGTAATGATCCTCGGCTCACAAGCTCTATGTATGCATTTTGTGGGCTATTCAACCCAAAAATGCTTCACTTTTAAAGGGAAGCAATTTACAGCACGTTAAAGTGGGGGTAACAACGGGATGGCCCCTAAAAGGCTATAGCCCGGCCAAAGACTAAAGAAATCGACGGTAGCGCTACTAGCGCCGATTAGTATGTACTTAACCCCCCACCAGTTTTTCGTGCAATCGATATTTTCCTATATTTCTATCAGTGATATGAGTGTTTTTTTTGCCTCAACGGTTTTTTTGTCGTGATTAAAGTAAGTAGACATGAGATAATTAATGATTTTAAACGAGTGTGAAGTTGGCCTCCTTTTCCAGCCTCCTTTTTGGCAGGTTAGGCCCGCCAAAATTCAAACCCAGAAAAATTTGAAAATGCATCTAGGTACAACCAAACGAACGATAATTAACACGTCTTATCACTAAAAACGACCTTATCACACGAAAATTACTACTGATAAGCCTCCAAAACAAAACCCACTAGACTGTGCAAATACAAACATTTCGTCACCTGAGGAAAATTGCTAAGGGGGGCTGGGAAAACTGAGTGCGTCCCAGTGTACAGGACACATGTGGGTAAGTGATGGCCGGAAAATCTTGGTGGCGAATTGAAATGGGTGTCCGTGAAAAATCAACAAGTGTCCAGGGGCCCCCTGTGAGCTCACATTTCGTCACCTGAGGAAAATTGCTAAGGGGGGCTGGGAAAACTGAGTGCGTCCCAGTGTACAGGACACATGTGGGTAAGTGATGGCCGGAAAATCTTGGTGGCGAATTGAAATGGGTGTCGGTGATAAATCGACAAGTGTGCGGGGGCCCCCTGTGAGCTCACATTTCGTCACCTGAGGAAAATTGCTAAGGGGGGCTGGGAAAACTGAGTGCGTCCCAGTGTACAGGACACATGTGGAAGTGATGGCCGGAAAATCCTGGTGGCGAATTGAAATGGGTGTCCGTGAAAAATCAACAAGTGTCCAGGGGCCCCCTGTGAGCTCACATTTTGTCACCTGAGGAAAATTGCTAAGGGGGGCTGGGAAAACTGAGTGCGTCCCAGTGTACAGGACACATGTGGGTAAGTGATGGCCGGAAAATCTTGGTGGCGAATTGAAATGGGTGTCCGTGAAAAATCAACAAGTGTCCAGGGGCCCCCTGTGAGCTCACATTTTGTCTCCTGAGGAAAATTGCTAAGGGGGGCTGGGAAAAATGATTGCGTCCCAGTGTACAGGACACATGTGGGTAAGTGATAGCCGGAAAATCTTGGTGGCGAATTGAAATGGGTGTCCGTGAAAAATCGACAAGTGTGCAGGGGCCCCCTATGAGCTCACATTTCGTCATCTGAGGAAAATTGCTAAGGGGGGCTGGGAAAACTGAGTGCGTCCCAGTGTACAGGACACATGTGGGTAAGTGATGGCCGGAAAATCTTGGTGGCGAATTGAAATGGGTGTCGGTGATAAATCGACAAGTGTGCGGGGGCCCCCTGTGAGCTCACATTTCGTCACCTGAGGAAAATTGCTAAGGGGGGCTGGGAAAACTGAGTGCGTCCCAGTGTACAGGACACATGTGGGTAAGTGATGGCCGGAAAATCTTGGTGGCGAATTGAAATGGGTGTCTGTGAAAAATCGACAAGTGTGCAGGGGCCCCCTATGAGCTCACATTTTGTCACCTGAGGAAAATTGCTAAGGGGGGCTGGGAAAACTGAGTGCGTCCCAGTGTACAGGACACATGTGGGTAAGTGATGGCCGGAAAATCTTGGTGGCGAATTGAAATGGGTGTCGGTGATAAATCGACAAGTGTGCGGGGGCCTCCTGTGAGCTCACATTTCGTCACCTGAGGAAAATTGCTAAGGGGGGCTGGGAAAACTGAGTGCGTCCCAGTGTACAGGACACATGTGGGTAAGTGATGGCCGGAAAATCTTGGTGGCGAATTGAAATGGGTGTCTGTGAAAAATCGACAAGTGTGCAGGGGCCCCCTATGAGCTCACATTTTGTCACCTGAGGAAAATTGCTAAGGGGGGCTGGGAAAACTGAGTGCGTCCCAGTGTACAGGACACATGTGGGTAAGTGATGGCCGGAAAATCTTGGTGGCGAATTGAAATGGGTGTCGGTGATAAATCGACAAGTGTGCGGGGGCCCCCTATGAGCTCACATTTCGTCATCTGAGGAAAATTGCTAAGGGGGGCTGGGAAAACTGAGTGCGTCCCAGTGTACAGGACACATGTGGGTAAGTGATGGCCGGAAAATCTTGGTGGCGAATTGAAATGGGTGTCCGTGAAAAATCAACAAGTGTCCAGGGGCCCCCTGTGAGCTCACATTTCGTCACCTGAGGAAAATTGCTAAGGGGGGCTGGGAAAAATGATTGCGTCCCAGTGTACAGGACACATGTGGGTAAGTGATGGCCGGAAAATCTTGGTGGCGAATTGAAATGGGTGTCCGTGAAAAATCGACAAGTGTCCAGGGGCCCCCTGTGAGCTCACATTTTGTCTCCTGAGGAAAATTGCTAAGGGGGGCTGGGAAAACTGAGTGCGTCCCAGTGTACAGGACACATGTGGGTAAGTGATGGCCGGAAAATCTTGGTGGCGAATTGAAATGGGTGTCCGTGAAAAATCGACAAGTGTGCAGGGGCCCCCTATGAGCTCACATTTCGTCATCTGAGGAAAATTGCTAAGGGGGGCTGGGAAAACTGAGTGCGTCCCAGTGTACAGGACACATGTGGGTAAGTGATGGCCGGAAAATCTTGGTGGCGAATTGAAATGGGTGTCGGTGATAAATCGACAAGTGTGCGGGGGCCCCCTGTGAGCTCACATTTCGTCACCTGAGGAAAATTGCTAAGGGGGGCTGGGAAAACTGAGTGCGTCCCAGTGTACAGGACACATGTGGGTAAGTGATGGCCGGAAAATCTTGGTGGCGAATTGAAATGGGTGTCTGTGAAAAATCGACAAGTGTGCAGGGGCCCCCTATGAGCTCACATTTTGTCACCTGAGGAAAATTGCTAAGGGGGGCTGGGAAAACTGAGTGCGTCCCAGTGTACAGGACACATGTGGGTAAGTGATGGCCGGAAAATCTTGGTGGCGAATTGAAATGGGTGTCCGTGAAAAATCAACAAGTGTCCAGGGGCCCCCTGTGAGCTCACATTTCGTCACCTGAGGAAAATTGCTAAGGGGGGCTGGGAAAAATGATTGCGTCCCAGTGTACAGGACACATGTGGGTAAGTGATGGCCGGAAAATCTTGGTGGCGAATTGAAATGGGTGTCCGTGAAAAATCGACAAGTGTCCAGGGGTCCCCTGTGAGCTCACATTTCGTCACCTGACCGGCCGGAAAATCTTGGCGAATTGAAATGGGTGATATTAATATATTTATTAAGATTTTAATATATAGATATAATATATGGCGAAAAATATATTATTATATGTATTTTATAATTTTAAAAACGAAAAAAAAACGTCACGATCACTTTTGGACTCCTGTGATAATAATAAATTTGTTTGATTATTTACGTATTACGATTATACAAGTGAAATTACAAGGTAAAAGTCCAAGGCGAATTTAAAATAACTTCTGGGATGACATTTGAAAAAACGACAACTGCTCCATATGAGGAATTTTCTAAAGATTAAAACGAGTCCTTAAAAACCAGGATTGGTGCAGAAATATGGCCAGAAAAAGTATGCCGAGTAGTTGACGAGGGCTGATTGGAGGGGAGTCGAGGAATCACCCGTGCAACTCCCCCTTAAACTCATGAAGCAATTTTCAACCTGTGAACGGAGTTTTGTTTGAAACATGTTTTAATTACAATGCATTCAAGTTTTCGCACTTTTCTTCATTTCAACGAGAAACGTCGAAGCTGGAATCGTTTGGTAATTGAAATTGGTAGCGATAAACATTCGTTAATGAAACCCACGGCTTTCTGTGTTCCACACCTTCATTTGACTGCCACACGTACTTCAAGAAACGCAGGTTCCTGAAAAATTGAAACAAACGTCAAAATTACCGTAATTTAAGAACTTATACTACTTGTTTGACGAATCATTCTCACAAAGGCTTCGTTGGACGATTAGACCTCGTATACTCAGAGCTCATTATTTGTTCCCACAGAAAGACTGCTATTGTCACGCTAAACGCAATAAATGGCCTCATCTTTAAATGGTAAATTCTTTTTAACCTAGCCAATGCCACAAGTCTGTAGTACGCTCCATACTGGATGTGGTAAAACAATCAGAAAATATATCCATTTCTGTACAGTTCGTTTAGAGTTACCCAGGGTGCACCACGAGGAGGCGAACTGTTTTCACACCCCAAAAAATAATTATTAACTCACTTGTTTTTTGAAAGTGAATATAGTAACGTTAAATTGGCCAGATCGATGCAATTGTGCAAATATATGTGCCAGTAAAAGTGTATACGTTTACGTCATTTGACGAATTAAATTGGCAAAATTGAATAGGTGGGGGAGAAGGGTGTTAATTTTGCAATCGGTGCCCATCTTTGATGAGGCAGTTAACAAACTGTGCACCCACTACTCCACAAACACCTAATATGCAAATATCTGTGCCAGTAAAAGTGTATACTTTTACGTCATTTGACGAATTAAATTGGCAAGATCGAAGCGGTGGGGGGAGAAGGGTGTTGATTTTGCAATCGGTGCCCATCTTTGATGAGGCAGTTAACAAACTGTGCACCCACTACTCCACAAACACCTAATATGCAAATATCTGTGCCAGTAAAAGTGTATACTTTTACGTCATTTGACGAATTAAATTGGCAAGATCGAAGCGGTGGGGGGAGAAGGGTGTTGATTTTGCAATCGGTGCCCATCTTTGATGAGGCAGTTAACAAACTGTGCACCCACTACTCCACAACCACAATGCAAATATATGTGCCAGTAAAAGTGTATACGTTTACGTCATTTGACGAATTAAATTGGCAAGATCGAAGCGGTGGGGGGAGAAGGGTGTTGATTTTGCAATCGGTGCCCATCTTTGATGAGGCAGTTAACAAACTGTGCACCCACTACTCCTCAACCACAATGCAAATATATGTGCCAGTAAAAGTGTATACGTTTACGTCATTTGACGAATTAAATTGGCAAGATCGAAGCGGTGGGGGGAGAAGGGTGTTGATTTTGCAATCGGTGCCCATCTTTGATGAGGCAGTTAACAAACTGTGCACCCACTACTCCACAACCACAATGCAAATATATGTGCCAGTAAAAAAAGTGTATACGTTTACGTCATTTGGCGAATTAAATTGGCGAAAAATATGCGTCAGTGATATTACTAATATTACTACTTTTGTAACTGGCTACAGAGGAAGTTGTTTGAACAATCGCTTAGTACTTGTTTAGTGTGCAATCAGATGAACTATCGTATTGTGTTAGCACCCTAGACTCGTAGCAATGATCAATGAGTGCGTAATTTGAAATTATCATGTCATTAGAGATGGCACTGACAGCATCATTTGCTTGAAGAGTTCGGGCTGTTTCTGCTGGCACCTTTTGCGTAGCACTGACAGTCGAAAAATTATTGTCTTTGGTAACAGAAACAGGCTTATTGGAACAAACTTGGCACGTAAATTTTGTTTTTTTCCATTCCTTTCGAGTCATGCCGTCAGCAATGGGTCCAATGCAGTTCTTTTCTGAGTGATACCACCGAGTGCATGAATCGCACTGGACCCAAATAATGTCGGCGTTTTTGTCGTATTTGCCACAACAAGAAGGACAGAAGTTATCTAATGGTAATGATGCAGAAAGTAATTTGGGGATTAATGTTTCCCTATACTTGTCACCATCTATAGGGTCAGCTAAATCGCAGTGTTTTATAATTCTTTCGGCAAACGCTATGACGAAAATACCACAGTTAAAAGAGTCACTCTGTTTGACACAATCACGATGACTGTATTCTAGGGCCAACAGTTCATTAACTTTCAAGGGGTTACTGTTTTCCCAATTCGCTGCTAAAGCAGCTCTGTATTTTAGAGCTTGCTTTTTCGAAAATGCTTTACTCCTCTTCAGAGAATCCAAATAATGAAGCTTTTTCTTACCAAAGTCAAGCACAAGTAACATCCAATGATTACATTCATGGAGAGGTACAAGAATTAATGGTTTTTCGGGAACCAAAACCTTCATGTCTGACCAATTGATCATGCTTTTCTCGAACAAATGTCCGCCTACGAAGCATCTATATGCAAATACGGGAGCATCGTTCTCTTCGATAAGCAATTGCAGCGAAATATCAATTACATCTTCGACAACATACTCTCCCGGCGCTAGAGTTTGTAGTTGTGACAAATGCAAATGGTATTTTTGTCCATTTAAGAATTTGTACTGCGCTACACATACATCCTTAGAAGAGTTTACGAGACTCTTGCGGTCTACT
Organism: Corythucha ciliata; assembly: GCA_038030265.1. Classification (NCBI taxonomy): domain Eukaryota; kingdom Metazoa; phylum Arthropoda; class Insecta; order Hemiptera; family Tingidae; genus Corythucha; species Corythucha ciliata. The sequence continues at coordinate 18,400,000 of CM075943.1, forward strand.
CGTAGATAGTAGTGAGAAGAACGGACAGGGGTTTCTAATGTTTGAGCAGCCGCAGTCGCCCTCGATTGTTTTGCAACAATATCTTTGGACGTCGATAGCAATCTTTCGAAGCACGAGCCCGATAAGTAAAGTGCCTTCTTCCTCGGTTCACGTTTACGCCACGATTCTACTTCTGGTAAATTGTAAGACGCATCAGCAGGTGTAATTTTCTTATTTGAACAATTATTTGTCAAATCAACCCCCATATGATGAACAGCAACTCCCTCAACATTTTTAGGGTTTTTAAATTGGCTTCTGTCGACAGCGGCAGTAGACAAGTTTTCTGCAATAGACATGTTACTATCACTTGGTTGAACAAGATCTACATCAGAACTTTGTTGCGATTTGTCCATGCATGAATTATCGACCGTTTGCGTTTTTCGAATTTTAGGATTACTGCTAGCTATATCCAACTGCAGTTTTCTTTTCCTACCCAGAGAAGCGCATCTTTCACTCGGAATTTTAAGCAGAACTTGCTTCGCCTGAGAAACGGATAAATTCCTGGTTATGTCAAGAAACCTGTCAATACGCAAGTTTTTATCGTGTTGAAGCACACTATTTTTCAATAAGTCAAAATACTTTTCTACAGAAGCGTTGCTTTCATGAGCTACTCGTACTGAGCTGCTCATTTTAGAAACAACAATCTTTGACCACATTCCTGCATAAGGCAGGTACTTCTTTAGGATAATATCAACTAGACGTGGAAAATGAAACTCATTGCGCTCAACAAATGAGTAACCATCACGCGGCCGAGGGGATGTTTTCACAACTTCTTTGGCTGACGTGAGTATTTTCTGGCCCATATCGTAAAAAAGGTTATTCAAGTACATAGGTGCGTCAAGGGAATCTTCGTCTTCCAAAGCCACACATGACTCGACAATGGCGTCTACTTTGTCACGCATGTCCTCGAAATCTTTAGTCGCAAGTCGATTAAATGAAACGTAGAAATGTTCGGTTTTATAGCTCATGAGAAGAACAATGAAGAAGTCGTAAAGCATGGCACCCAATTCTTGCAAAGTAGTAGCATGCATGAGAACTGTCGTGAGGCTAACGACGACTTTTCTGAGTTTAGGAGGGACTTGGAGCCTTGAGACATCGCCGGACATAGTCTTCACGAAATGATTGCTGCATAGGCTTATGATAATTCTGTTGCAAAAATAACTGATTAGCTTCCCATCAGCAAATTTGAAACATGCATTAAGGTAATCACCTAAGCTGCACTCATTCCACGAAAGCAGCACAGCCTTTATGATAGCCAAGCTCCAATCCGTAACAACGATACTAATGAAGTTTGACACTTTTTCAGGTTTCACCCAATCCGCGAAGGAAAGTAGCCATTTACTTATTTGGCAGGCTGTATGAATACTTGAGACGTATTCCGTCAGGGGACAAATAATACCACTTTGGCCCGCGTACTGGCGAGCTCTGAAGACACAGACATAGTAGAAAACTCTTTTGTTACCACAGAAGCTCAGTCTACTATTTTTAACGCAGGAACCAGTGGCATCGATGTTAACCACTATCTTTGCTCCCCGTTCGTTTTTTAATCTTTTTGCGGCTTGCAGTTGATGCTTACTATGCATAACGCATTCCAAGGGTTCTCCTACAGATCTAATGTAAACATCGTCCTTCTGTGAACGAAGAGCCAAAACAGCACTGAAGGTAGGGTCCTTGTGTAAATCATTTTCCTCCCTAGCTTCTTGCTTTATTTTTCTGAAGACATTGGAAGACGTAGCACCTTGCAGATGCCCCTTCTGCAACAGGTCGTCATTGGCATTCAAAATGGCCTCCTGTCTACCTAAGAAAGCAGTGGTATGAAGCAACATTTCTTTAAGCTCCTTCCTGGAATCTCGAGTCACGTGGTGAGTGAGTTTTATTTCTCCGTGACGAGGACTAATATTCGAGCTATTAGAAAATACGATAAGTCTGGTAAACAATAATGTGACTCTGTACGGACGGCAGTCATCAAGAGCACACCGGCAGTACACTACATGCTTGGATTTTCGGGTTTTAACTCGCTTTACATTGACAACGCAGGGTATGTTTTGATCAATGAAAATACGTCTGAGAACATTGGGGTAATTTGAATGTAAATCGAAGGAGCCTTTTTTAAACAACCCTGATTTCTGCTCTTCAGAGTAGACGATTTCGAAGACAAAGTTTGTCGACCTCTTGCCTTTGGACTTCAATTCGCCAGTAATACCAGCAATGTTACCCTGTGAACAACAATTACGGGTTCCCGGGGATGCAGAAAGCGGGACAGTCTCAATTCCCTGCACTACCTCTCCATCGAAATTAACTGATTCGTGGTTGAAATGATCAAACTGATCCAAATTGTCGGAACACATGTCAACTACTCCCAATTTACGAAAGCCAGGCCCAACAGCTAACCCGGATTCCACTAGGCTAATATCAGATTCGGCTTCAACCTGGAATATTTTATCCGGCTGAGCTCCCACCTCTCGCACTGATTGAGAACCCTCCTCGGCTAACGTGGAGGTATTACTTGATTTCTGCAGTTCGAAGAATTGATTAACCAACCCCAGTAAGTTGGAAGCACGACGATTATACAAATAAACCAACCTTTTAGCAAAGAGTTTGGTTTGAGTATATCGTCTGTGTTCATTTTTTGGGCCCTGTAAACGGTCTGTGAAACGAAATATCTCCTCGGATACGGTACGTCCTAAGGTAGTCGACATTACAAGAGGAGCATCCTCGAATCCAACCCGAACGAGGGCTTCAGAAACCAGATTAGCCAAGGCTGTAACGTCTTTAGCCAAATCCATCTCACGTTGATAATATAAAAACAAAATAAAACGACAACAACTACGAAGAAACGTTCAAGCAACTGAAACTGTAAATATGTAACCAAACGTGGAGTGGAATAAATTAGGATTTCTTTACACTTACTGTAACTCCTTGAAGAAAAGGAGCACGCCAAAATCCAATAACCCACAAAATCACCATCACACACACACAAAAAAAAAAACCTGAAAAATGAGCTACTGAAAAAACTCACATTTCAAAGCAGCGATGACGACAAAAAGAAAGAAAAAAAAAATCACCTCATCAATTTGGGTGTAAACAGAAATGTACGAAAAATAACAAATAAAAACCCGTACCTCATGCTCATACGAAGGCCGTCGTGCCGCAAATAAGAAATAAGTAATGAGCGCCATGAATGAAAGGCGCCAAAAGAAAATGCCAGTGCCAACAACACAAACAACGATACTAACGCTACCTGAAAGCAAATATCAGAAAAACATAGCGCCGTATTCAATTTCTAAGATTGGATAATGAATGCACCATGAAACGAGTCAGACGAAAATGAGCATAAAACATTCTTCAATAAGCAATTGTATTATGATTAATTACGCAGACGTTCTTTGTACCTATGTGAAACCACTCAGTTTCCCCAGCCCCCCTTAGCAATTTTCCTCAGGTGACGAAATGTGAGCTCATAGGGGGCCCCTGGACACTTGTCGATTTTTCACGGACACCCATTTCAATTCGCCACCAAGATTTTCCGGCCATCACTTACCCACATGTGTCCTGTACACTGGAACGCACTCAGTTTTCCCAGCCCCCCTTAGCAATTTTCCTCAGGTGACGAAATGTGAGCTCATAGGGGGCCCCTGGACACTTGTCGATTTTTCACGGACACCCATTTCAATTCGCCACCAAGATTTTCCGGCCATCACTTACCCACATGTGTCCTGTACACTGGGACGCACTCAGTTTTCCCAGCCCCCCTTAGCAATTTTCCTCAGGTGACGAAATGTGAGCTCATAGGGGGCCCCTGGACACTTGTCGATTTTTCACGGACACCCATTTCAATTCGCCACCAAGATTTTCCGGCCATCACTTACCCACATGTGTCCTGTACACTGGGACGCACTCAGTTTTCCCAGCCCCCCTTAGCAATTTTCCTCAGGTGACGAAATGTGAGCTCATAGGGGGCCCCTGGACACTTGTCGATTTTTCACGGACACCCATTTCAATTCGCCACCAAGATTTTCCGGCCATCACTTACCCACATGTGTCCTGTACACTGGAACGCACTCAGTTTTCCCAGCCCCCCTTAGCAATTTTCCTCAGGTGACGAAATGTGAGCTCATAGGGGGCCCCTGGACACTTGTCGATTTTTCACGGACACCCATTTCAATTCGCCACCAAGATTTTCCGGCCATCACTTACCCACATGTGTCCTGTACACTGGAACGCACTCAGTTTTCCCAGCCCCCCTTAGCAATTTTCCTCAGGTGACGAAATGTGAGCTCATAGGGGGCCCCTGGACACTTGTCGATTTTTCACGGACACCCATTTCAATTCGCCACCAAGATTTTCCGGCCATCACTTACCCACATGTGTCCTGTACACTGGAACGCACTCAGTTTTCCCAGCCCCCCTTAGCAATTTTCCTCAGGTGACGAAATGTGAGCTCATAGGGGGCCCCTGGACACTTGTCGATTTTTCACGGACACCCATTTCAATTCGCCACCAAGATTTTCCGGCCATCACTTACCCACATGTGTCCTGTACACTGGAACGCACTCAGTTTTCCCAGCCCCCCTTAGCAATTTTCCTCAGGTGACGAAATGTGAGCTCATAGGGGGCCCCTGGACACTTGTCGATTTTTCACGGACACCCATTTCAATTCGCCACCAAGATTTTCCGGCCATCACTTACCCACATGTGTCCTGTACACTGGAACGCACTCAGTTTTCCCAGCCCCCCTTAGCAATTTTCCTCAGGTGACGAAATGTGAGCTCATAGGGGGCCCCTGGACACTTGTCGATTTTTCACGGACACCCATTTCAATTCGCCACCAAGATTTTCCGGCCATCACTTACCCACATGTGTCCTGTACACTGGAACGCACTCAGTTTTCCCAGCCCCCCTTAGCAATTTTCCTCAGGTGACGAAATGTGAGCTCATAGGGGGCCCCTGGACACTTGTCGATTTTTCACGGACACCCATTTCAATTCGCCACCAAGATTTTCCGGCCATCACTTACCCACATGTGTCCTGTACACTGGAACGCACTCAGTTTTCCCAGCCCCCCTTAGCAATTTTCCTCAGGTGACGAAATGTGAGCTCATAGGGGGCCCCTGGACACTTGTCGATTTTTCACGGACACCCATTTCAATTCGCCACCAAGATTTTCCGGCCATCACTTACCCACATGTGTCCTGTACACTGGAACGCACTCAGTTTTCCCAGCCCCCCTTAGCAATTTTCCTCAGGTGACGAAATGTGAGCTCATAGGGGGCCCCTGGACACTTGTCGATTTTTCACGGACACCCATTTCAATTCGCCACCAAGATTTTCCGGCCATCACTTACCCACATGTGTCCTGTACACTGGAACGCACTCAGTTTTCCCAGCCCCCCTTAGCAATTTTCCTCAGGTGACGAAATGTGAGCTCATAGGGGGCCCCTGGACACTTGTCGATTTTTCACGGACACCCATTTCAATTCGCCACCAAGATTTTCCGGCCATCACTTACCCACATGTGTCCTGTACACTGGAACGCACTCAGTTTTCCCAGCCCCCCTTAGCAATTTTCCTCAGGTGACGAAATGTGAGCTCATAGGGGGCCCCTGGACACTTGTCGATTTTTCACGGACACCCATTTCAATTCGCCACCAAGATTTTCCGGCCATCACTTACCCACATGTGTCCTGTACACTGGAACGCACTCAGTTTTCCCAGCCCCCCTTAGCAATTTTCCTCAGGTGACGAAATGTGAGCTCATAGGGGGCCCCTGGACACTTGTCGATTTTTCACGGACACCCATTTCAATTCGCCACCAAGATTTTCCGGCCATCACTTACCCACATGTGTCCTGTACACTGGACGCACTCAGTTTTCCCAGCCCCCCTTAGCAATTTTCCTCAGGTGACGAAATGTGAGCTCATAGGGGGCCCCTGGACACTTGTCGATTTTTCACGGACACCCATTTCAATTCGCCACCAAGATTTTCCGGCCATCACTTACCCACATGTGTCCTGTACACTGGACGCACTCAGTTTTCCCAGCCCCCCTTAGCAATTTTCCTCAGGTGACGAAATGTGAGCTCATAGGGGGCCCCTGGACACTTGTCGATTTTTCACGGACACCCATTTCAATTCGCCACCAAGATTTTCCGGCCATCACTTACCCACATGTGTCCTGTACACTGGAACGCACTCAGTTTTCCCAGCCCCCCTTAGCAATTTTCCTCAGGTGACGAAATGTGAGCTCATAGGGGGCCCCTGGACACTTGTCGATTTTTCACGGACACCCATTTCAATTCGCCACCAAGATTTTCCGGCCATCACTTACCCACATGTGTCCTGTACACTGGGACGCACTCAGTTTTCCCAGCCCCCCTTAGCAATTTTCCTCAGGTGACGAAATGTGAGCTCATAGGGGGCCCCTGGACACTTGTCGATTTTTCACGGACACCCATTTCAATTCGCCACCAAGATTTTCCGGCCATCACTTACCCACATGTGTCCTGTACACTGGACGCACTCAGTTTTCCCAGCCCCCCTTAGCAATTTTCCTCAGGTGACGAAATGTGAGCTCATAGGGGGCCCCTGGACACTTGTCGATTTTTCACGGACACCCATTTCAATTCGCCACCAAGATTTTCCGGCCATCACTTACCCACATGTGTCCTGTACACTGGAACGCACTCAGTTTTCCCAGCCCCCCTTAGCAATTTTCCTCAGGTGACGAAATGTGAGCTCATAGGGGGCCCCTGGACACTTGTCGATTTTTCACGGACACCCATTTCAATTCGCCACCAAGATTTTCCGGCCATCACTTACCCACATGTGTCCTGTACACTGGAACGCACTCAGTTTTCCCAGCCCCCCTTAGCAATTTTCCTCAGGTGACGAAATGTGAGCTCATAGGGGGCCCCTGGACACTTGTCGATTTTTCACGGACACCCATTTCAATTCGCCACCAAGATTTTCCGGCCATCACTTACCCACATGTGTCCTGTACACTGGGACGCACTCAGTTTTCCCAGCCCCCCTTAGCAATTTTCCTCAGGTGACGAAATGTGAGCTCATAGGGGGCCCCTGGACACTTGTCGATTTTTCACGGACACCCATTTCAATTCGCCACCAAGATTTTCCGGCCATCACTTACCCACATGTGTCCTGTACACTGGGACGCACTCAGTTTTCCCACCCTCCCATAGCAATTTTCCTCAGGTTACGAAATGTTTGCATTTGCACAGTCTAGTGAGTTTTGTTTTGGAGGCTTATCAGTAGTATTTTTCAGTTGATAAGCTCCTTATCAGTGATAAGGCATGGTTATAATCGATTTTCAGTGTTGTTATCTGCTGCTTTGTTTCCCGCAGATACGTTGTCGTCCATTATCCATTTCCAGAGGGTAGGTTACATTGTGGTTATGGGTGGCTGGGAAAAAAGGAGGCCAACTTCACGCTCGTTGATTTTAATACTTTGAGAGACAAGATGTTGTATTTGATTTCAGAAATGAGTGAAAGACCGAAAAGATGAACTTTAGGAAGCCAAGCAAGGCAAATCGTTTTTTCAGTATTTTACCCGGCAGAAGGTAGAGGAAGAGCCTATCCCGACATCAACAGTTTGGTGGCTGAGGCAACCGGTGTTTCCCGGTCTTCTGTTTTCCGCATCGTGAAGGAAGCCGAACGATCGACCTCAGAGGGCTCGAGTACGAGTCGGTCACTTTTCACCACACCTACGAGGAAAAACATTCCACATAAGAAGCGAGTCGAGTTCGATTCTTTTACTGACAGTGCCATTCGTTTTAAAGTTCGCAGTTTTATGCTGTTAAAAAGTAGTGCCCGTCAATTAGGCTTCTCCATAAGGAGTTAGTAGAGCAAGGCGTTGTAGACTGCGGTAAGGAGTACATTCGGCAGCGCCTACATCACCTGGGGTTTAAGTGGAAGAAGTGTCAATCCAATCGTAAAATTCTAATTGAGCGGCCAGAAATTGCAGCCCGTAGGGTCTTCTTGTAGGGGGCCAACAAGAATATTGTCTTCCTGGTTGAAACGTACGTACAAGAGGCCCACAACGTTACATCCTGTTGGCAGTCGGAGGACGAATTGGGGGCTACTCATAAAATAGGTGAGCTGATGATTCTTCTTTTCTTTAGCATGAAAATAGTTTCTCGTGATTTTATATTTCAGGCAAGGGCAATCGACTTATTGTTGTTCATGGAGGTGGGGAGCAAGGCTTCGTTAGAGACGGTCTCCTGATTTTCAAATCCTCAAGTACTTCAGGGGGCTATCACACGTCCATGAATGCTGAGAATTTCTCGAAATGGCTCAGTACGTGCTTCCTACCCAACGTGCCGGCAGGCAGTGTCATAGTCATGAACAACGCGAGTTATCATTGCCTCGAAAGAAACAAAAAGCCGAATTCCGGCAGCCTTAAGCGCGTGATTGTCGAATAGCTTTCCCAGCATGGCATCTAATTCTGCGAAACATCAACGAAAGCAGAACTTCTCGAACTCGTGATGATGAAACCGCCCCCCCCCCTCTCTTGGTGGATGAACTGCTCTGGCATTTCGACGTTGGTCTTTGTCATATAAATAAATTTATAATAAATTTTATGTAATAAAGGTTCTGAAAAAGTGAAATTCAGTAAAAGAGGTTTTTGAAAGAGCAAAACCCACGAAATTTGGAGTTTGAACAAGCAAATTTCACGAAATTACGATTTTAACGAGACAAATCCACCAAAAGATTTGGAAGAGCAAAAATCCGCAAATCTGGCGTTTGTGAGAGTCAAAAATGGCGATTTTTGTTTTTGAAAGTGCCACATGCCTATGATTAGTTTTGAATCAGACCGTGAGCCAAATTGTTTGGTTTGTCGGTCTAACGATCTGGATTGTGGGGGTGTGAAGTTCCTACTTTTTAGTATAATCGGTGGCGGTGTGTGGGAGTGATTAAGTGGGTGAAAAGGGAAATCACTGTATTGTTCTCCGAGTAGACTGTCCATTATGAACCCCGCTCTTGGCGCTCGACCTTATCTTACCTGGCAAAAATCGAGTTAGGTAGGAGACCCGGCCCTTGTTTCTTGAAGACGACATTAATGTTTTTAGGTTGTGGCTACGCTAAAGTTTGCCAAGTGGCAAAGGGACTTATTTTGCTGCCCCCCATGAGCAAAACTGTTGGCCCGCGTCTGGTCAGTTTCAACCAAAACATCCAGTCAAGTAAAAAATGCAAACATGTATTCAGAAAGAAAACAGTCAGACATGGATACCACACAGGCAAGTAGATAACTTTTTAGAACGGCAAATAAACATATAGGGCCCTCCACACACAGTTTGTCTTGTTTTCGACGCTAACTCGAAAGGGGCTTCTGTAAATTGCATTCGTGTTCGACACTGAAACGCTTCGAGTTCGAGTCAAAGACAAGACAACCCGTGTGTGGGGGTCTTAATAAGACTTTTACTTGAGAATTCCGTGAAATCCCGATAGTTTCACCAAAACAACAACAGACAACTATGTAAAAGTAGAGATTTGTGGCTATTTTCCGTCGCTCGGACCAGGAACGTATTTCAATTTAACGAAGCAGGCTTCAACAGATTTGTCGAGCAATCGGGTTGTAGTTTTCCTGGTTAAAGACGCGTTTTGAGAAGGTTTGTCTCGACAAAGGACGTTCTTCCGGTACTAAAACCAAAAATAGGAATCATACCAAGGATAACGATGCGTAGATTGTAAAATAAATAGGAAAATAATTATCATGTTGGCTTACTCACTTCGGCAACTCAGCCTCATAGCTTCGGAAGGAATTGCACAAACAATGAATTCCACGGTACGTTTAAATATCAACCCTTCCGCCGAAAGACCGAAGGAAAAGTGAAACATTTTAGTATTTGAGCACGAAAAATAAGGATTCTTGACAAAATTTAACAAATCAAAACATCTACCAGTTGTAGTCAAAAAGATCAGTGAACCGCGATCCCCGAGTGATAAGAAGTTTCAAAACTTTAGGAGGTAAACGGCTGTATAATGGAAGGGGTAAGGGGAAGCTCTCCGTGAGAACTTAGGTGGAGATTCGATGTTCTTCAATCTTTGGCCGGGCTATAGTAGAGCTAGTTTTCTTTGCTCCAACCATTACACATAGGGGCCCTGCAATCACTTATTCTTTCACAGGAACATTGTCCTCCAGGTAATAATGCGAAGTTCTCCCGATTTCAAAAGTGGCCACGAAAATGTTGACCATTTTAGTGCATTTCATTTATGTCAAAATGCACTATTGGTCTCGTCGTGATGGTGGCAAACATGGGTCATGGCATGTTTTTTTCATGTTTCAGGACCTCTAGAACACGAATTCAGTGGTCTCCGGAATTCATATCCTTTATATATTCATACTTCTATATATATGTTGTAATTTTGCGGTTTTTCGTCGGGTTGTTGTCATGGGAGGCTAGCCCTGGGCTCCTCGAACACTTAAAAAAGCCCCTAAACTGGTTAATTCTCGGATATTTAGACCCACGCTTGCAATTTCGCGGATATTTAGACTTTCAAATGGTTTAATTTTGCGACTATTTATCTCAATTTTCGATGCGTATGAGAGTTTCTCCTCAATTCCAGCTGTGAACTATCAATTTTTCTTAACTTTATCCGCGAATAATGGGCAAATTGGCTATTTTTTGCTTTTTAGCCTTGAATTAGCGCTTTTTCACATTTTTATCTGCGAATGAGCGTTCTCCCATTTTAGCCGAAAATTGGCGTTTTTCACAATCTTAGCCGAGAAGCGACTCCGCGAAAAATTGCCATTTTTGATTTTCTGATGTGAAAAATCCTTTTTTTGGGGGGGTTTTTAGGGACGAAGTGTTCAGTTTTAATGCTAATTAGCCAGTTCTGAAGACGCATTCATGGTTTTAGAGTGTAGCTCTGGTTTCGAACAAAGACGACCCCCCCCCCCCATCTTGGTTACGCCCCTGAGTCAAAGGGTGAACATGAAGTTTCCAGTATCCTCCCTCTCTTTCTTTAATGTTATTAGATTTCTCCATTCTTGGGAGTCTACGGCACCGGCCATTTTTTTTTCTCTCTCTCTTATTGTTACGATGAGGAAGGCCTGCCCTCTTCCCCACACAGAAAAAAAATATTATGAAAACATTAATGAACGGCGATACTTGACCAATTTTGCATTGTCACAGCGTACGATTCGTTAATTTTATGAACCGGCTTTTGCATGGATCTACATGAACAGAAATCATATTCATCGTTGTTATGAATTTGGGATAATAGAATTCAATGAAAATGTTGATCATGGCTTGAATGATCTATTTCATGTAACCCACGAAACATGAAGATTTGTTATGACGTGCTCACAGCGTCAATGAAAAGTTCATAACCCCACTTTTGAAGCGAAAAAGCAGTGCGGAGTTTTATGCGTTGGCCCATCTAATCAATGAACTCAGTTCATAAATTATTACTTGCATTCATAACTATATGAACACGTCCTTTGAAAAGTATGAACAGTTCATTAACGCAAAATAATGTTTGATGAGGATTCGTTGTAACAATGAAAGATTCAAACAGACAGTGAACGACTTGGTTCTTCTCGAAGTAGCTGTGAATTACGGAGTTCAGTTCAAAAGAAGTGCGTCCTACGTGAATGGAGTGTTTGTACTGCCACATTTTCCAGGTGAAGTTGAATTTGTAATACTATTTTTCTCTACCTCGTTATATTTCTTACCTTGTTCTCTAGCAGATAAACAAAAATCGTGATGTGTGCATGTGATAAAAATATTACAGATCCAGAGGCCGATTATGAGGCATCGAGGCGATCAATATTATATGACAATTTGTCCATCGAAGAAATGGAACATTTTTTGTGGAAAGCCAGTTCTCAATATAGGCTAAACGATATTCGCCAACTTGATTCAACGGACCAAATTCTTGAATGATGGCCCAAATACTCGGTACCATCGGGATATAGAGGGTAAGTGGAATGGCACACATATTAAGGCAAGTGAATGATGTAATTTTTTGCAGATTGATCTCGACTTTGGGGTAAATTTCAAGAACTTGGAAAAAGAACTTCGAAATCCCTCGAATGTAGGACAAAAACGTAAAGGCTTCACTTGAAGAAATTAGCCCTAAAATGAAACGACTTGTGATGTTAATGTTCCATATTTTTATTATTTTAGTACTGTTAGTTGTTTTTGTTTGTTTGTTGTTTTTTTTTAAATGATTGAATAGAATTTTCCTAAAATCTGCGTCTAAGTTTTTAACCCCCATCTCATACCCCCCTCCCCCAACGGATGGGTTCGACTTGTGATGTACAGTGTACATCAAACAACGAAGGAGTTCGTTACCATGATTCATGTATTCATGAACACATGAACGTAGCTGATGAGCCAGAAAAAATAATTCATAAAAGCATGAACTCGCTTCATGCTGATAACGAAGAATCTTCATGCAATCATGTCTGGATTTCATTCGAAAAATCACTCCGGCCATTGTATTGATGATTTTGTTTAATAATATCAATGAATATTTCTTTAAACTCGTCCGCTAATTTTAATGATACGATTTCATAGATTTTCGAGCTTTTACATAAATCTATGAATGGAATCATGATTTAAAGAATTCCTTTTCATAGGTTGAATGAACAGGTTCTTTGGACCAAAATACATGGTTATTTTCATGGTAGCAACGTCTCTTTTCATTAATAGTACGATGCTTTTTCTTTCAGTGCACCCACCCAATTTATACTGGAGACTTTCTTTCTCTTGTCCGGGGCTCCGAAAATTGAAGATTTTCATCTGAATTTCAATATAAGCAATGGTCACAAAGCATGGGCGTAGCCAGCGGGGGCAGGGGTGGGCAGTTGCCCTCCCCTAGAATCAAAAACGCAGGTTTCGTGGGGCAGCTGCCCACCCCCAAAGTTCCAAAAATATTTTCCCTGATCTGGCTAACAGAAATACAAATTTATTATATTCCGCTCCATAAAACAATTTTGCGGATTTTTCTCACTAAAAAACAACACATTTTCGCACATCGGTTTCACCAAAAATCAAAAATTCGCGGATGTTTGTTGCTGACAAACCGATTTCGAGGGTCGGCTTAACTTTGAAACCGATTTTGCTGATTTTTCGCACTAAGATCCCATTTTCGCAAGGTTCGACGCGCAATTTCGTGTGTTTGGGTTAGCTCAAATCACGTTTAGCCCGCTGTGCTATACAGACTTATGGTGGGAGAGAAACTGCTAGCTCTGTTTACCGTCTCAGGTCTAAAATTTAAAGTTTAGCTCCAAAAGTATCACTTTCCGGTGTGAGGGGGGGGGGGAGAGAAGTTTCAATTTTTCGACATAAAATCCGAAATAGAAAACTACAAACGACAGGTTTCCAGCAGATATTTATTTTTTGACGGATAGTGGCCGTTTCTGTGCAAATTTAGTCTCTGATGACCGTGAATTGACGTGATTCTAACCACCAGATCCTGTTAGAAGCCTGCAAAAAGGCAATGGTTCATCTGTTATTTTCGCCAGTGAATCTGCCCACAGGCGTGGTGGATCCAGTTTTTCCTCAAGAGGAGTTGCACAGAATCCCCCTCCCCCATTTAACTCGTGAATGAGCCCTATTTGTAGCGTCGAATTGACGTTTTTCATTAATTTTAGGTGAAACTGAGTGCTTTTTCTGAATTCTACCTCGAACTATAGCCTATTCTCTTCATTTTAACCGTAAGAAGGTCTCAAAAAACCGTGAAATAGCGCATTTTAGTGCATTTAAATCTGATAATGCACTATTGGTCTCGTCGTGATGGTGACAAACATGGGTCATGTCATGTTTTTTTCATGTTTCAGAACCTCTAGAACACGAATGGTCTAGATGGTCTCCGGAATTCATATATTTATATGTATATACAGGGTGGAAGGGGATAAGTGTGACAAAAATTTTTTGGTGATAGTAGGCCTCGTTTGCGACCGAAATTACCATATAAACCATGGTCCGAAAATCAATACCCTTCGAGATATGATTTTTCTAACGATTTTTAAGGCTTACATCATTTTTTTAACTAACGGCGAGAAACTCGCATTCAATTTGAATTTTTGGATTTTTTGGTGATGGATTCGGTAAGAGCACACTATTTTCTGTCAGGATTAGCCATTTTAGATAGACGTTAACTATTTTATGTGCCCTTAAATGCGGCTCAAAGTCGAGCTAATCGGGGAATTAATTTTTTTCAAAAAAAGTCAGTCCCCATTTGTCCACACTAAATCTGAGTGTACGGACAACCCGTGATTCAGAAAAACATCTTCAAAGTGTCCTTTACAAAAATAGTCATAAGCGTTTTCTTAGTTGTTTGGAGATTTTTCGTCAGAAATGACGATTTCTTAGAAAAAATAATGATCTTTCTCTTCAAAATCGCTTGTTTTTACCTGAAAAATTTGAAGAAGTTTTGTGATTTTAACGCGATAAAACGCACTACAACCTTATCCAAAGCTATACGTTGAATCGAACTGTTTATGCACCCCTACCAAAGTATCAAAAATGTCGCTCCGGCAGCTGGGGTGTCGGTCTGTCGGATAGAGTACATTTCACGAAATACCTACGAATTTCGTTAATTTAACTAAATTTGCGATTATTCAGCGAGAATGGCTCTAAAAATGTAGAGTAACAACGTGAAATGTTAATTAATGCCGAATAATAGCTAAATAACTAAAAACGTCGAAACTTGTAGTAGTGTAATGCACTTAACCCGACAGCCGGCGGCCGGAGCGACATTTTTTGTTACTTTGGTAGACGGGTATGATCAGTTTGATTCAACGTATAGCTTTGGATTAGGTTTTAGTGCTTTTTATCACGTTAAAATCACAAAACTTGCTCAAAATTTTCAGGTCAAAACAAGCGATTTTGAAGAGAAAAATCATAATTTTTTCTAAGAAATCGTCATTTCTGACGAAAAATCTCCAAACAACTAAGAAAACGCTTATGACTATTTTTGTAAAGGACACTTTGAAGATGTTTTTCTGAATCACGGGTTGTCCGAACACTCAGATTTAGTGTGGACAAACGGGGACTGATTTTTTTTTAAAAAAATTAATTCCCCGATTTGCACGACTTTGAGCCGCATTTAAGGGCACATAAAATAGTTAAGGTCTATCGAAAATGGCTAATCCTGACAGAACATAGTGTGCTCTTTCCGAATCCATCACCAAAAGTTGCAAAAATTCAAATTAAATGCGAGTTTCTCGCCGTTAGTTTAAAAAATGATGTAAGCCTTAAAAATCGTTAGAAAAATCATATCTCGAAGGGTTTTGATTTTCGGACCATGGTGTATATGGTAATTTCGGTCGCAAATGAGGCCTACTGTCACCCAAAAATTGTTGTCACACTTATCCCCTTCCACCCTGTATATAATGGCCGTTTTCTTGTTAGCACGATAACTCTCGTAGAAGTTAATTTAGCGGAACGCGCTTTGGCACAAAAATCAGTAGTCATAAGACCCCGGTCGGTATTGCATTTGGGCCAAATCCGTCTAGGTGCTCGGCTTAATGAAACAAATTATGGTATCAAAATTATTACTTCTGGGACGGCTTAGGGTATCCGTATACAGAATGAAATGCACTCTTTCCGACCGCCAGCTGCCGGAGCGAAATTTTTTTTTATTGAAAAAAGTACCACCTGTAAATTTTTTGAACATTTGTCATCCCATGACGTCACGGCACGAACAATAATCATTGGTTGAGAATTAAGAGCATACCTCTTCAGCCTATTTACATTGGTCAATGACCACTTTTGAAGCATCTGATGAGGAACTCCATCATTTTTTGTTTAAAAATTGTCCCCCTGAAAATGTGTCTTACCTCTGTCTTCCTCACACCATCCATTTCATTGAACAGCCTTTGTCGTTATCAAATCCACACTCAAAGGATTTAAAAATTCACTCTAAAAAAATCTTTGATTGATTTCAATGTTTAATGTGAGCAATAGCATTGTGGAAGAGCCCTCTTCAAGAAACACCAGTGCTTGAAAAATGTGCAAGTTCCCCATTGGTGCTTTCCCTCCATTTTAGACGAAAACGAGTTTGTTTATTTTGTTTTTCAATTCCTACACACGGGAACAATCGCTTTTTCCCGATATCAGCCGTGAATGAGCACTCTGTCAAAAATTTATCCGTGAATTAGCGTCTTTTGCGCATGTTTTTGTTGTCATGTTTTTTTTTTTTTGCGAGCGGACCAGTCCGCGCGGCAGTTCGCGTTCGATGTGGCGAGGCCTTAAGGGGGTTTAAAAGACAGGAAAAATTTCGTAGCTGACCGTCGCGCTCCTCGAGCGGTGGCCGAAGAGGCAACGTGATTCAACTCGACGGTCGTAGGTAATGCAGGGAGCGCCTTTTCAAGGGCAATCATCTCATAATGGGTGGAAAGGGGGTGGTGCAAAAAAAGAACTGCAGGAGAGTGACCCGAAGTTGCTTTTTTTCTCTCTTTCTCTTTCGCATCGCCTAAAAAAAGGGAACCCTTTTCGTATAATATAAGGGGAGAGTTCCATTTACGTTGTTTTAGCCACATCAGTAAGTTTTCAAAGTACATACTGCATTTTATCTGGCCCATTCAGATTCGCCCCTAATCACTCAAGAAATATTTTTTAGTATTTGTGCTCACGACATAATTTCCCCTAATGCCCATTTATCTTCTGATTTCTAAACGAAAATGAGCATTGAGAACGGCCCTTCAGCTATTTTTCTATTATTGGGAAAATTTTTTTAATCAATTAATTTCAGTGAGAAGTTTTTTTTGTTTTTACTTCCATGTTCCCTACGGGAATGGAAGTGTGGTGTTCGTGAAAAAAATCGAGTCCGAGCTGACATCACATTCATAATGCACAACCTCGGAAAAGTTGAAAAAAGTGGTTTTCGGCATGCCGTCGGTCTGTCGCTTTTTTTCGATAAATTGCATGAAAATGAAAACCTGGCTATTTCTTAATATGAGAAGCACAAATCTGACCTTTGTTTTGAGAAAAAATCATTTATCGGACATGTTCTCCCCGTACCGAAATGTCGTTTTTGGATATAACTTCAGAACAAGTCATTCCATAATTTTTTTGATATTTTGTTCGGATTTCTCGTGAAATTTCCTTGCGGATTGACCACAATATTGCCGAAAAAATGCAACTTTTTTTGTGGCCAAAATCGTCGTTTTTAGGGCAAAAGGACCAGTAGCAAAAAATGACGGTCGAAATTGCAAAAAAGGGTCTCTAGAGCCCCTTTGTATCTTAATTGGCCAAAATCGTCGTTTTTAGGGCAAAAGGACCAGTAGCAAAAAATGACGGTCGAAATTGCAAAAAAGGGTCTCTAGAGCCCCTTTGTATCTTAATTGCAAATATTTGTACCCAAAAAAGAGTAAGAGAAAATTGTGGGAGGAGATCGATTTGGCGTGACTACGTCAAAAATTATTTGCCACAGTTTTTTTGGATATAACTTCAGAACAAGTGATTCGAGAATTTTTTTGATATTTTTTTTCGGATTCCTCGTGAAATTTCCTTGTGAATTGACCACAATATATCCGAAAAAATGCAACTTTTTTTGTGGCCAAAATCGTCGTTTTTAGCGCAAAAGGACCAGTAGCAAAAAATGACGATCGAAATTGCAAAAAAGGGCCTCTAGAGCACCTTTGTATCTTAATTGCAAATATTTGTACCCGAAAAAAACTGAGATTAAGAGAAAATTGTGGGAGGAGATAGATTTGGCGTGACTACGTCAAAAATTATTTGCCACAGATTTACATAGTAATCTAAATCTAGTTGTTTCTTGGCATGAAAAACGCGAATATGACCTTTGTTTTGAAGGTAAATCATTTCCCAGGCATGTTCTCCTTGTAGCGGAATAATATTTTCGGTATTAACTTCGAAACAATTGGTCCTGGAATTTTGTAACTATTTTGTTAAGATTTCTCGTTCAATTTCCATGCGAATTGACTACAACGTTGCCGAAAACAAACCCCTTTCACTTCCATGTTTCGTATGGTCATTTTTTTGCCATCTTGTATGTGTAGGTCAGAAGTGTTCGAGAAAAAAAATGCGAACTCTGAAAAGCTCGTTCAATTTTTGGCAGCCCAAAAACCGAAATTTTTTAGCACTTCTTTTAGTTTCTACCTAATATCCCGAAAATGAGTTACTTTCGAGGAAAATCTTCACTCACAAAACTTGTTGAGCGATAAATTTCCAACAAATTTTGAATGTAAAGTAGTTATCCACGATTAATATGGAACGGGCTACAGCCTTTCGAAATTGTTGTTCCAAAACGGTCAAAGGCCCTAAAATCGTCTGTTTTCCACTAAGTATTGCATTTTGGACTGTTTTCTATTTTTTGATTTTTTGTATGAATGAACGAAGACAAACAAATGAAGGAGGATTGAAAATTGAGTGACGATAGATGGTTATAGTCGTTGATGGATAAGGGTCGGTAATTGAAGATTAGTCGATATGGACTGAGGGTTGATTATTGATTATGTGCGATGCAGAATTTTGGACTTAAAGTTATGAAATTTTGGTGTTTGAGGAATGAAGACGGCGGGATTTTTTGTCATCTTGTATTCATAGGTCAGAAGTGTTTGAGAAGAAAATAACTCTGAAAATGCTACCTCTTCAGAGGTAAATTTTTGGCAGCCCAAAAACCGAAAGGTTTTGGCACTTCTTTTAGTTTCTTATAAATATCCCGAAAATGAGTTACTTTCGAGGAAAATCTTCACTCACAAAACTTGTTGAGCATTAAATTTCCTACAACTTTGGTATGTAAAGTAGTTTTCCACGACAAATATGGAACGGGCTTCAGCCTATCGAAATTGTTGTTCTAAAATGGTCGAAGGTCCTAAAATCGCCCTTTCTCGACCCAAGTATACTCATTGGCTTTACTTTGGACTATTTTCTAACATTTTTTTTTTTTTTTTTTTTTTTTGTATGAAAGTACGATGACGAATGATTGAAGGAGGATTGAAAATTGAGGGACGATTGATGGTTATAGTCGTTGATTGATAAGGGTCGGTAATTGAAGATTAGTCGATGTGGGCTGAGGGTTGATTATTGATTATGTGCGAAGAATTTTTTTGGATTTAGGGTTATGGAAATTTTGGTGTTTGAGGAATGAAGACTGCGTGATTGATGATTCAGGTTGTGTGGAGGACCACACGATACTTCCATGTTCCCATTTTTGGCGTTCATCAATAATGCATACAAAAAAAAAAAAAAAAAAAAAAAAATGAACAAGAAAACTTCCATAGCCGTATCAATTTTTTCAGTGCTCCGACCCCTCCGATTTCATGCTGGTTAAAGGGTAACATGGGCGCTCAAGTTTTATTTCGCATTTTTCTACATTTTACACTCAATAAATTTTTATTTTTAGGTTCCAACAAAGTATAAAATTATAGTTCGACGAGTCTCTAAAGCGGGAAATACACTTTAGCCGAGGCAGACTGCGCACCGAACGAGGCAACCCGAGGCGGCCGGTGGTTTTGATTTGCCGCGATATACGAATATGAAGAAGAATTGAAGCGAGGCGAGATGTACTCGCCTCTGATCCGACGTCGATGGCTCAGGCCGCGCAGCGCAAGAGGCAGGTCAAGCGTGCTCGCCACTCAGAAAAAATCCATGCACACTAACAGAGGCGCGCTATAGCTGTCTCGTTTGGTGCGTGATCTGGCTCGGATCAAGTGTATTCCCGGCTCAATGGACATAACGATGTATTTACTGTGCATTTTTCAAACATTATGTTTCTTGGAATTAAACGTTCGTTAAATAATTGTCAAACTTGTGAAGTGAAATGTATGGGTATAGAAAAAAGTCCAAGCTGAGAGCTGACATCATATTAGTGTTCCACGCGATGCAAGGCGGACCTTCGTAAGTATCCTGAAATGACTGTCCTCAGAAATACTGAATTACTCGAAGATCCTCACAATTTGTTGTAAAGCTGTCGTTTCTGTTGGTAAGCATATTTTGACAAGTTTCTAATGACGTTCGTGAAGATCTAAAAACAGTGAACTTTTATAACACACGTTTCTTTTGCCACCTGGAATTTTCGTCCTTCAATTTTGATTTAAAAGCTGACAATTTATGATGAGACGAATGAAACAACGCCGAAGCAGTCAAAAGATTTCAACGTGAGTTCTTCATTCCAAGAAATTCGTATATGAGATCGGAACAGTCTCTTTCGGGTGGGTATCATTCTGTGTACAATAATCAATAGTAAGCACGATCCGCGAAGCATTAGGCTGTTGCAGTGAATGTACTAGTACCATATTTCTCAATAATCTCAGGGCTTTCTCTGGTCAATTCATTCAAAAAACCAAGTCCTCAACTATTCAGTCGCTAAAATCTTTATCTATGGAATCGTTTTCCAACAAACGCTGACGAATTTTGGTTGAATAGAGACCGCTTATGAATGCGTCTCTCACGTACTCTTCTCTCTGCTGAGCAGCAGATACTGCCTTGAAGTCACAGTCTTTGCTGAGCGCTTTCAAAATTTGAATATACTGTTCGATTGTCTCTTCCGCCGATTGTTTCCTCGTGGCGAGTAGATCCTTGGCGAAAATGTCACTTTTCTTTTTCACGTAAATCGTGTTGAGCGTGTCGACTGCTTCCTGGTAGGAACTACACTCACTTATGAGTTCATAAACTTCGAATGATAGGAAATTTGTGAGTACACGAAGTTTGTCTTCTTCTGAGACGTGTTCCTGCGACGCCTGCAGAAAATTTTCGAACGTTTTTTTTCCAATGTATCCATTCCTTGGAAGCAGTGGATGAGTTGGAGCACACTTCGAATTTCGAGGGTCTTAGCAACTTATCCATATTAAAGACGCGAGAGGGTGAAGCCGAATAATTTTTCTAGTAAATAAAATTGATGTGAAAATAAAGCGAATAATTGCCCGGAATTGTAGGCCTTTATTTACTAGAAAACGCGAATGATAATGATTAAAAGGGTAATTATAAAACCAATAAAATCATGTGGTTTAGCCAGGTAAAGACTGAAGAAGTGGTAACAAATTGTATTGATCAGCATGTTTCATGGACCATCTTGAATTCGGGGTCTTTCATAAAAAAGTAAGTTGTTCAGCTATTGAAAAAAACAATGCACCATGAAATGACTAGTCATACGAATATTACCTTAAGGGTTCACCATACTTATTAATGATATTAATTGGACCTTTTCCAACACTGGCAAACTGGTATAAATGAATAAGCAAAACTATAGCATTACAATATGTTCGGTATTATCGAGATAGAATAGTGGAAAGCCTGAACGGAAAACGCTCAGATTCACCAATCTAGGAGTCCCTTGTCATTCGGATTAATGTTTTCATAACGGTAGACCTCACCTTAAAACTGTGAATTCTATTCTGAATATCGATGGTTTGATTTTAAAGCCCATGGATTAGGCATATTTTTCCTGCTTTTTAAAGACCCTGAAGGATTCGATAAATCTGTGATCCACGTCCCTAACTTTGCAGACAAGTGATAATGACCGTTCTCTTCTATCTTGAAAAATCATCAAAAAATACGATCATGGCATAATAACAAAGTTTAAATATGTTTTCGTGAAGGAAATTTTGTGCTCCTTCCTAAAATGTTGTAATTTTTTAGGTATACGCTACTGGCAAGCTGCATTGAGCTCAGTGAAAGAACCCTAATCTGGCAATTATTATTGTTGTCGTTATACATGTATACATATACATATTTTATATTTTTTAGACGGACAATTTTTGAATTGCATTTTAGATTTGAACCCGTTTTTATTTCTGTATTTTCATTTCCAATGTAAATAGCACACCTGGGCCCTTATTCTCTAGCGAAGTAGCAACTGTGTTTTGGTAGAAACAGTAAAATTTAATTCATTAATTAAGAAATCTGAATGAAAACATACGATTTTGAAGAAAGCAATGGTGCCAAAAGTTAGTGGCCCCTGGGGACTTATTCACTAACTTTTGGCACCATTGCTTTCTTCAAGAAGCATATTATGCTTCCATTCAGATTTCTTAATTTAATGATTTATTAATTTACTGTTTCTACCCAAACACAGTTGCTACTTCGTTAGAGAATAAGGCCCCAGAATCTGAAAATATTTCATAAACAAACAGATAGAGATAGATAGATGACAAGGATAGAAAATCAAAAATATTTTGAAAAAATTCTCCCGCCAAAAGATGTCAAAACTCACTCCGATACGTCGCGGAAAGAAAATGAAAAGACAAAAAGAAAAACTGTTTCAATTTTAAAATTCAATTATTTTTATCGTTTTGAATAACGGAAAATGATTGGAACCCACACATTTTCGAAAATAGCATTTACTTACCTGAATGAGACTGATGCGGAGCAATGTCAAAAAACTTGCGACGAGCACGGTAAAAAAGGAAAAAAATAAAGATATAAAATACAATTTTAAAAACCGAAATTTCACACAAGTGGTAAGAACGCACGAATTCGCAGGCTTTGACTGTAAAATAGTGATGTTTAGCCTTGCCCTTCCACAGCTTACGGTCAGAGAAAAAAACATTTAAGATAGAGAGGAGAAGAGCACGGGAGGTTGAACGAGCGAGAAACCCCAACTTAGCGTTTTCTGAAAGTGAACAATACAGTGTTCTTACTGAATCCAAGCTTTTGACGAGGTCCTCGTATTTATTTGTCTCAATATTATCTGAGTTTTTCTTTAGGAGTAGATTGGCCCTTTTGCTCCCCAGGGTTTCCAATCATCATTTTTTTATTTCGCAAAACAACAACTTCATTATAGCTAGGCAACTTTTTGATGAACTTGAAGACCCAGAATTCCTGATATTTCAAGAAACATCTGTTAAAGAATAAATTAACTTTTCATACCACTTCTTTAGGTTCATTAGAAACTTGTCAAACATACAGGTACCCTGAGAAAGCACCCTTTCTTTCAAGAGAAGTGTGAAGTGTGTAATAGTGGATTGTTGTTCGTCCACTGCCGTTCTGAAGTTGGCCCAGCGGGGAAGAGGGAGTATTGGGGCGCTACCTCTTGAAACAGTGATGAACTGTTCTGTCCCCCCAGCCCAAGTCCGAATTTTACAATTTACGTACCATTTTACAATAAGCACGATTTTTTAAAATGATTTTTCTTTGCACGTAAATTTTTTATTAATTATTGCCCACCGGCTAGCAGAGAGTTTTTTTCCGATTTATTTTTTTAAAATTTCAAATTCAATTTAAAATTCAGGGAAAGCCAAATTCAAAATTCGGGCTCTGTGTGCCGCTGCTCCTTCCCATGAAGTTTCGGTTAGTAAAAAAAAAAATGAAATATCTCAAATAGTCAGGTCGTAAAATGGTACGTAAAACCATGGACCGGAGGGGGGAGCTTTTAAGCCCCCTTAAAGGTGCGTTTACACTGAAGTGTCGCGCTCCCGGCCGCGCTACACTTAGGCCTGTATTCAGAAACCAACCTTAACCTTTAAATCTCCTTTAAGCGCTTCAAAACAGATGACACATTTTTATGAACCATCACATTTTTAACTCCTTTAGGTAAGGCTTTGTAAAGATGGGTTTATGAATGCTGCCCTTATTGCTTGAAATTTAGTGTCAGACACAAATTTCCTTGGTGTGAACACAAACTTTGAATGAGTAATTCACTGATATTTACCACAGAAACGTCCAATTTATCCGAAAATAAGATGCACAGCTTGCAATTTGGCTGAAATTAAGACCCGACATTTTCATTTTCGCTGGAATGAACACCCGAATCCAGCATTTTCGCAGAAATAAGGTCCAACACTTTTAATTGGGAGGGTAATCGTCGGGCAATGAGCTGAGGTGGGACCAGCTATCTCCGGTCTGGCCGTCTCTATACTGAAATTTTTCTATAAGACCCTACACTTGCAATTCAACCGAAATTATAAGACCAGAAACTGTGAATTCCGCATACATTCATAGGTACAGGAAACTTCTAATTTCACTCAAAATCCCAAATATGAAAACTCATTGAATTCAATTTCAAATTCAAAGTTACGGGTACAGTTGGGGCCGGCTTGCCCAGGATTTGCGCCCAATAAAAACAAAAGGCCCTCGGAAACTTGGCATTTCGCTTAAATTAGGACGTGAAACTTACAGTATCGCGAATAATCTGCCAAGAAATTTCTATAATTTCACGGAATATTTGCCTAAAAATAGCTGCAACTTTAGGGCTAGTCGTCAAACTTCAGCGTGGTCGTGGCTAGACCAAAACAAACAAAAATTGCAATTTCACGGAAATAATGAATACTTCAAACTTGATATTTCTAGAAAATAAAGACCCGAAGCTGACAATTTTGCGGATATTCATATCCGAGCAAGAGGGACTGAAATTTTGCTGCAGTTACACCGACATTAAAACCTGAGAATTGCTATATCGCAAATATTCAGCCACTAAACTTCAAATTTTGCTGATGTTCGCCTTCAAAAGGTAGCAATTTTGCGACTATTCGTGAGTAGACTTTATGCATTGTCGTGGCTTGCACTGTCACGATAAGAATGCCAGTCAGCAATGAAATATTTTGTAAACGTTTGTTATGGACATTTAAAAAAAACATATATTACTACATTACATATATTAAACATACATATATTAAACATTTTAAAAACTTCTTTAGGAGGTTATAATGGCCGCTTTTGCATTTGGGTACCAAATATTTATAAAACGTATATACAAGTTTTTAAAATACTTTGTTTTTACTCATTTAAAAAACTTTTATTTAACAATTTTTAAATAATTGATAAACATGTTGTAATAAACAAGTAATAAATATTTAAATAATGTGTTTTCTTTCATTTCAAACGTTTAACAAATAAATGTTTTTCAAATAAAACGAATAAAAACTTTTTTTTTTTAGTTGGAACGGTAGCCCGCAATTTTTCTGCGATGTAGAAAAAAATACAAAAATATAATCAAATCATACAAAATACTCAACCAAAATTACCTGCGCAACTACTTTCAGGTTCGTTTGTGCAGGGACGAGTGCTTGCTTCACCAAAAGACGCCGGCATTGGAAATCCTACTGAAAAGTGCAAAAAACAACGCTATTGAATTATAAAATGTAATATGCCACCATACCAAATTGAAAAAACATAATTCTCATGGATTTAGCTCATTCAAAACTCAAGGAGGTCACGGTGGCGTTGAAGCTCAGCGAAGTATTTAATTTCTTCTTTGAACATGATCAAATCTAATTAATTAATGCAAACAAATAGATCTCGAACTGAGTAAAAAGTAATTAAATAAATCAAAAATACCTTTTTATGTAAAGCTATGCGAGAATGTGCGGCAGAAATCGAAAATGATGGGCGTAGACAGCTGGTTAGATTCTGTTTGAGGCATTTGCTTCATTGTATTAATCCCGGCGTGAGAGTACATCGCATGGTTTTATACACAAAACAATGATTAGGGCATTGGGCGTCAGAAAAAACATTGTTTCAAAGACGAGAAGAACACAAGAGGCAATAATACTTTTTCACAAGCCCTTAAAGTAATTAAAAGTAAACTTACCGGTCACCGGGAAGTCGGGAACACACCGTGTGGTCCTCCTAATTTGCGGACTAACAAAACTAATTCTGCGGACCAGCCTATAACTCTCCGTAAAGCGTTCCGACTGGGCTGATTTTCTGTAATTATACTTTACTCCGGTGGCAGTACAAGCCATCAAAATTTGATGACGATCCGGTAATTTGCTGACCCCCCTCTCACCGCAGCACAACGAGTTGAATTCTGCGGACCAGCCCATAACTCTCCGTAAAGCGTTCCGACTGGGCTGATTTTCTGTAATTATACTTTACTCCGGTGGTCCCATCACAGATCCTGCACCTGTGATTCAGAGTAACCCAATCGTAATTAATGAATGCAATAAATGAATAGGGGAAACTCCCTTTTTAAAACTTTCAGTAAGGACGGACATAAAAAAGGAGAATTATACATCAGGGGCGCAAAACGACAAACAGTGTTTATCACTGTGCAGCTAGCGGCAATGAGAAAAATAACAAAATAACATCCCACAAAAAAAGATGATGATTATAGCACATCGTACTGGATTCTGGATTGGCCAAAAGGACGCGGCCTTCAATCTTTGAAGTTCAGCGAAAACTAATAACTCGAAAAATAATAATACGAAGAGAAGAAAAACTAAACTAACAATAAAAACATTGAACGATAAACATGCCGGCGGCCAGTGACCCACCGGACAATCGTAAAAAATGGCGCAATGAAGCGCTCGTGCAAGGTGGACCACCGGCTCCGTCCTAGGCTCAATTGCCGGGCTGAGGTCGAAACAGAGGCAGGACAGCGAACTCGATTCCATGTTACTATTACAAAAACTTACAAACACAGCTAGGCAAACCGGATCGTCATCAAATTTTGATGGCTTGTACTGCCACCGGAGTAGGGTATAATTACAGATAATCAGCCCAGCCGGAACACTTTACGGAGAGTTATGGGCTGGTCCGCAGAATTCAACTCGTTGTGCTGCGGGGTGAGAGGGGTCAGCAAATTACCGGATCGTCAACAAATCTTGATGGCTCGTACGGCCACCGGAGTAGAGTATAATTACAGAAAATCAGCTCAGTCGGAACGCCTTACAGAGAGTTATGGGCTGGTCCGCAGGATTCAACTATAGCTTTTTTGTGAGGAGAGGGGGTCAGCAAATTACCGGATCGTCATCAAATCTTGATGGCTTGTACTGCCACTGGAGTAGAGTATAATTACAGAAAATCAGCTCAGTCGGAACGCTTTACGGAGAGTTATGGGCTGGTCCGCAGAATTCAACTCTTTGTGGTGTGGGAGAGGGGGATCAGCAAATTACCGTATCGTCATCAAATTTTGATGGCTTGTACTGCCACCGGAGTAGAGTATAATTACAGAAAATCAGCCTAGTCGGAACGCTTTACGGAGAGTTATGGGCAGGTCCGCAGAATTCAACTCGTTGTGCTGCGGGGTGAGGGGGGTCAGCAAATTACCGGATCGTCATCAAATTTCGATGGCTTGTGCTGCCACCGGAGTAGAGTATAATTACAGAAAATCAGCCCAGTCGGAACGCTTTACGGAGAGTTATGGGCTGGTCCGCAGAATTCGTTTTGTTGGTCCGCAAATTAGGAGGACCCTGCACCGGGTGAGCAGTTTCACGATGAAGACACAAGACACTATCATAAACACGTGAAGACGTGCACACTCACGCCCGAAGGTGGCCTTGGTCCGACTACCAAGGCGCAACCGCAACCCCCACTAATAAACCCATCACTATACCATCATGACGAGGGAAACCTATTCGTTGTGACTTCAAACACCTCCTGGGGATTATTTACTTAAAAAAAAAAAAAAAAAACTCGTATATTGCTGTGTCAAATGAGTGACGGTGGTGCTGGTGGTGTGTGAGAGGGGGAATGCCTTAATACATGAAATGCATTGGACCCGACAGCCCATTGCCGGGATAATTTTCCCGATTTTCTGGATAAAATAGGAAAGTTCTACGATAGTCCTTCCCTTTCACCAGGAATTACTTCAGTTTTAATGAAAGTTAAAAACGAAACATTTTGTATACGTCTCAAAAAATAATGTTTTAATAACGTTTATTCCCAAAATATTTAATCAGTAAGTTTTAATACGTAATATAATATTTTGTAACAAAACATTAAACACAACATATTATTTTCACGCGTTAAAAATATTTTTTCCTCAAATGTTTTTCGTCCAAATTTTTTGTCTTCAAATAAGTATTAATAAAATGTTTTTTAAAGATCGTTTGCTACTTGAAGTAAAAGTATTGCCAAAGTTTTTCTCAAAAACCTTTTTTTTTCACATTTTTTTTTCAAAATTTTCTCACAAAAATTTTTTACTTGGTTAAGCTAACACCAATTTTGTTGATTCAACCCTTGTAGCCGTTTCGGCACGTATAGTTGTTCATCGAGAAGATGTTACCTGCGCGGTTGGGAGAGAGGGAGAAAAACCATGTACATTTGAATTTTTAATTGATTTAACTTCCTATTCATCGGTGAGGTTTTTACTTCAATATTATTTATATAGGTGTTTGTTTCTAGTAGGAAAATGTTGGAATTTGTTAAATACAGTTGCCTGAAGATGTCGGCGAATTCAATTCAATTGTTTATTCACGCTTCAATATTACAAGTATATTTCACAATTTTCGTCTTTCGTGTCCCTGGCGGATTAGCTTATACGCTGTGTCGCTTTTTATGAAAAAAACCAGCTTAGTTAATTTTTTTCACCTAATAGCCCTAATTGGTCGATAATTGGTATAAGAATCGAAGTTATTGGAATGGAAGATAGTTTTTGTTTCACAATGCTCTCTTGAGAGTGTTTTCTCAATTTTAGCAGCAAATGAGCGATTTGTCTCAATTTAGCTCGAGTAGCTGCTATGAGTGTTTTTCCAAACGAAACTCGTAACGAAGTTAATGTACTAGATAGGTAGTTTTTTGTTTTTGGGAGTTTTCATGATGTTTACGTTCCACTTTCTCAATTTGTAGCCGTGAAACATGCCAGTTTTGGCGAAACGTCGGTGTTGTGTTGATTGAGAGGAGAATATTCGTTTTTTGAGGTTTTTTGGACTTTTTCATCTACAAGTTGACAATGGCCTCGTCAAAAAATTTAACGTCAAATTTTAGCTGTGAAAGAGCGATTTTTCTCAATGTTAGCCGTGAATTAGCGTTTTTCTAAAATTCAGCCGTGAAGTGACTTATTGTTAGTGGCAAATTATCATTTTCGGGAGAAATTTCAATATTTATAAATCTGTTTTTTTTAAGGGCAAAATGTTCCGCTTTAATGCTAATTAGTCAGTTTGAATGAACAAATTGACTTGGCAGCTGCCCACCCTCGAAAGTGGTGGGGGGGGGGGCGTGATAATTCTCGCCTAGTGGCCCTCAGAGGTCTAGAAACGGCCCTACACTGCAAATAAGAGATTAGAGCAGTTAGTTTGACACTTCGCCGACCGTAGAGTATTTAAATGCATGAAATAACTAGATTTTGACCAAGTGATTAGTTTTTGGACTTTTCCAGTTTGTAGGGGCTCGAAGAACGTGCCAAGCCAACCGATCATTTGGTGCATCGCAAGCAGAATCTGTCGAACGACTCTTCCCATGAAAAGTTCCTCTTTTGGGGGGAGTTTTCTCGTGTCCGAGGAACCATTGACTGATGGGATTTTGGTATATTCTACATTCTAGCCATTTTCACCGTGATATCGCGAAGAGCTTATAAAAACCTTTACAAATTGCAAGGCCAATTTTTGGTTTATTAAAGGTGCCCTGTGAGTTGTGGTTCAAACCGCGGAAGTGACTTATGTGTCCGAGATTTTGACATCAAATTCTTGCCAAAATCCTCCCGGGCAATTGACCAGAGCGCGCAACACGTATGAAGTGCACTCGGAGTTATAGACAGGCGAACCGATTTTCCGTGTTATTCGGAGTTGACTGACCTCTTCGAATTGAAGATGTTCATTGTATACGTTTCATCATGTGGCATTGACAGTGCTCTGTCACCTTCCGATTTTCAATCGTTAATTTATGTTAATGGAAACACTGTTCCCTCTCAGAATTCCACCCCGTTAAATTGCTTCCGTTCACTTTAATGCCTACGAATATGGGTCAAAAATGCATTGCTACAAAGCTACAATGACCTTAAATATCCATTTCTCGAAGAAATAGAGGTAAAAAATAGGGCGGAAGATATAATTTGTATTTATTTTAATGTACCAAATTTTGCTCCATTATTGCAGCATATCCAAATCGGGTTTGACAATTTTCATGGAAAGTCTCGCTACTTATCAAGTGCAAAGAACTAAACATTCTTCATTCGCAGTTAACGACTCTACAATGACGCTCACTACAAAAATGAAACGTTATCTTCGACGTCTGCCACAGGATGAAAATAATTTCTTCAATCCGCCAGCTGCTGGAGCCCCCCCCCCCCCACTTTGTTCGATGTGTGGTAGCCTCTGCGTAGCGTCCTCGTAAAGAAACCAAGTTCTAAAGGAAAAAGCGAAGGAAAATTGACATCAAAGTGAATATTTTGTAATGCTATAATTTTACTGAGAACTTATGTAACAAGTACGTTAGACAACTCGTTGCTACTGACATTGGCTCACCTCAATGATTGCGGCTAGAATAATATGATGACGCGAATGAAATAAATCCAGGGCCGGATCTAGAGGGGGGCTAGCGGGTGCATTTGCCCTTCTCGCCGATTCAATGGGGCGCCAAAAAGGGTGAATAAACAAATTTTGTACCCAAGTTTTGAGCAAAAATAAATATTTTCCGGATTTTTTGAACTGAAATAAATGACAACAAATAATAAGTTCCTCGTCCCAAACATAATTTGACCCTTGATTAGGTGCGCCACACGTGAAAGACTAACTCTCATCTTGTTACGCCCCTGGACAGACGTTAGCCACAGCCAGAACGCGGGATGGAACGAAGCGGAAGCGGCGTCGAGTGAACCCCTAGGAGAGTAGGAAAGAGAAGTGAGTGATGTAGAACCCTCGCCCCGCTCGGATGGGATAGCACGCCTCCGTACCCCCCCCCCCCACTCTACAAACTCCAGCACTTGACCCCCTGAGGAAGATATCGCAATTCTCATCGCATTCGCAAGGACAAGTCCCGTAGTCTCCTCCTGCAGACCTCTATACACTTATACGTTGAGTCCCCACCTCCCCGAGTGCTTCTGCACTGCAATTTGCACTTTGCAGTCTGCAAAGTGCCTTGTAACACTCCTACTATTATTTGGTTTGTTTCCTTCCTAATTCCAACAGCTGGCAATGGTTTATTATTTTGTCTTCGTACGCCTTTTCACCTCTTATTTTTATTGCCTTCAATCCCAGCAGTCTTTTAGCAGCTTTTCCGTGCCACTGCATCCAAGCGCGGATCGTTAAGGCCCGCCGCAAATTGAGCCCTCACGTGGGTCACCCAAGCTCAAAAAACATTTGAAAGACTATCCATTTTCAACTGTTTTTTGAGCTTGGGTGACCCACGCGTGGGCTCAATTTGTGGCGAGCCTAAGGCCCGCTCACAAGCTCTATGTTTGCGTCGTGTGGAGTCTATGCAACCAAACAATTGTATTCGCTCGAAAAAACAAGCATTTTGATATGTTTGTTGCATAGACACCACACAAAGAAAATATAGAGCTTGTGAACGGGCCTTTAGCACCCATATGCGGGCTTCGTTTAATCTCAAGTCCCCTGCCAACCGGTACCGCTGGTTCGGGACTGACTTAACTACTCCAGTCTTCCAGTTCGACTGCTTCCTCATACCCTGATATACCAGCGCACCCTGATACCCATTACCCACCACAACATAACTACTGTGTTACCAGCTGCCTTCAGCAGAGTCGATTAGACGTGATCTACATCCCTCCCACCACCCCTAATTTGACCAACGGCGTGGAAATGGCCCAAAGCGTGGCTTCTGGCTAGTTCTATTGCACCAGACCTCAATGGCCACATGTTTGCTTCGTTTGTCGTTTCGTCTTGATCCGAAAATGGTTCTTTCTATTGAAATGTGGTACCTTACATCCTAATTCCTACATTGATGTGGTAGTAGAGGGGGAGGGGATGAGATAAAAATACGGGACACCAAAAAGGGGCGCCAAAAATTAGGCCTGCTCCCCCTCGAAAATGACGTAGATCCGGGCCTGAATGAATCATCTCGATTCTAGCCGGTCAGCCCCCATCATTTGTTCCTAATTACCTTTTCTTGGTCACTGCTCCACCGGCGATGTTAATTTGTTTAACAGAGTGACAATGTTTCCGAGGTAAAAAAAGAAAAGGTCGAGTTAATTCATTCCACGCGTCGCATAATGTACGCGATGAGGAGTTCATTATAGAAGCTAAGACGAAATCATGACTGTTCCGATTTGATTTGGGGAGAAAACAGGAGCCATGCTCAAGGCCAGCAAGCGGTCAAACGCTTTTGTGGCTTCGCGGTAGGGAAGAGCTGAAGATTTACAAGAAAATGATGACATTTTCTTTCTCTCTCCCAGTCGAAATAAGTTCGAGAAAAAAAGAAGGTAAGTCAAGCACAGGGCCGAAGGGTTTTTTTTTTACACGTTGTTTTGAAAAGGTTCTATTGTTGCCAAAGGGTTTCTTTTGTTGAAAAAAAAAAAAAAAAAGTTTCTTTGATTCAAAATTATGCGAAAAGAGAAGTGCATTGAAAATATTGATCGACCTTCTTGACGAGTCAGCTTTTTCCCTTCTGTTGTATAAGATGATGAAAAAGTGGCTCCCGACCTCTAGACACGACCTAAGCAAAGTATCCTTCTTTATCACCCCCCTCCCTCCACCATCAAAATTTATCATTCACGGTTACTATTCGAAATCTTTTGCGAGCAGCAAGAAAATCGGGACATAATTTCCGTTTAATATGCCTCAAAAATGTTTTCTCTGTCGAGACTTTGCTTCGCGCTTCCGCTTGCGGGATGGTGCTGGTGTGGATTCAAATATTATCGAAACTTCATTATAACTTCTGAGTTTGTTATGAAGTGTTGATTATCGCATACAACGATCTTTACCAGCGGGGGTATAATTATGGTACTTATCAGCGGTCTGTGGTCTGGAGCTCGTTCTACTGTTACTATGTGTACAATAAATTTAATTTTCCATTCAAATATTTAGAGGAAGTGTTTTACCCCCCTCCCCTCCTTTCGTTTGAAATGTCAGTTTCCTTTCTTGGGTTTGCCGAGGGAGGGGGGCTTGAGTTTTGACCCGTGTTACGATGCGACTATTTGCATGTCTCCTGTGTGCATAGTGCACTCGGAGTTTTTTTTTGTTGTTGTAATTCGGAGTTGACTGACCTCGTCGAATTGAAGATGTTCATTGTACGTCCCTTCGGTGGCACTGATAGTGCTCAGTCACCTTCTGATTTTCAAATGTTAATTTATGTTTATGGAAATGCAGACCCCTAGAATAACTTGTTTAGTTCGCCATTCATCCTTCAAGCTGGAAGGATTCGTCCGTAAAATGATTTCAGTTTGATTCCATAAATTTGTGTCGCTGCATTTTTTGCAAGAATGTGGGTCTCGTGAAAAAGGTATTTTGAGTATTTTTATTTATATGCACAATAATTGATATTGTACCACTTTAATTCCTCTTGAATTAATTATGTTCGTAAGCGTCTTCAAAGTCTCAAGGCTCTGTTTTTGACATTTTCACTCGTAGAACACACGTAAAAGGGGGCGTTTCACTGAGCGGATTTCCCGCTTTAGTGGTCAGTTTTATACCCTTACTGCAATTTACGCGGCACACAAAGCAGAGCCCTACGAAAGCACTGAGAAACCTTCGTTCCCTGCGCCTAAGCCCTTATAGTTACCTGTTTATCAAACATTTTCCCCGTGTATGGTTAAGTAGAGAAAGCCTCTTTTCACTCGGGTAACGAGAATGGCAAAGTCGCAATAGAGGAGTCGGGAGTTCGCTAGAGGTAGGCAGAGGGTCGATGGTGGACATTGGCGCTCAATGAAATACACAAATTCCTATACTAATAACCTCTCCCAGCGATTGACGGCATAAAAACTGTCAAACAGTATATCCACACTCGCCCCAAAGTGAGCGACAGCTGCTCTTGTATACGCTTCTGCCAATTAATTCACCTCGTTCCCTGTATGCACAAAGACGTTAATTCCCACAATGAACCACATTGCACGGAACCAATCAACAATAATACTTGAGGCTGGCATAATACTGTTACACACCGTTTCACGTAAAAAGTATTGTTTTAGTATGCATTTCATTTTTAAAAAATGCACTATTGGTCTCTCGCTGTTGATGGATTTTTTTCTAAACGCGGCACTTTTCCGATTGTATTGTGGATCTATCGGGCACATTATTGTCCAAGATGTGCCCAGGGGGGTGATTCTGTAATTTGCAAAATGTACGTGTCGTAAAATGGAAGAAGGGCGAGGGGAGGTACCTCGTTGCAATGGTTTTTACGATACCTAGTGAATTAAACTGCGGAATTTTCACGCGAGAATGTGTGTTCTCGAAGAAAAAATAATAAATTATTGACAAATGCGTGGAAAACCCAAGACAACGGGGTAAATCCTCTCCCCCTCCTTCCCAGTTACGACACGTAAATTTTGCGAGTTACAGAATCACCCCCCTGGAGTAAAAATGAAATGAGACGCCCTTTCATGTTTTATTTTTTTGTCGTCTAATTTGCAATGTCTTACTATAGAAAAATCTATCGTGATGGTGGGTTACACACGTTAATAACAGGCTCCCAAAACCAGCCAAAGCGGTCAAAACTCCTTCAACGGATCTTCTTTTCACGGCGCCCTAACGAACATGATTTTTTCAGTTCCTCGACAGACTCAAAAATCAGCTTCCGCAGGCTCATGAAATGCCACGAAGGAGGCTTGGAAAGGAAACGAAGCCGGGGCTCAGCCAGTCCTTGATCTAGGGGTGGGTTGCTGCACTGGAGAAGATGACAGAACCACCATGGCCTACTGAAGGCTTATTATTTGGGGACGAGCCCCTTAGAAAAAGGCCTTGAACTATGAACTCGGCGCTGCAAATTGTCAATCCAACTTCAGAAACATAGAAAAGGTCGTTATCCGTTTATTTTTCTCCTGGAAAATGACATTTTTGGAACTTTATAGAAATTACGCAAAATTTAAAGGTCAAAATGACAGTTTATGTGACTATCTGCCGATCAAATGTCCAAATAAGAGCCCCGGCTGACTCCCCTGACCCCTATTCGGTGGGATTTTTTCTTCCCCAAGCCATTTTTGCACTTTGAGGTTGGTCTTAGGTCCACGGCCTAGCACCCCAGAAGCACAAACAAGCACTAAATCAATCAATAAATACAAATAATACACCAACTCTCACAAAAATGCCATTTGCTCAACAACGTGACAGAATTACCTGAGAACGCGCGCCCGACCCAATGGGTCTTTTTGGCTTTGATAATTAGAGGCCTCCGCGGAAAACATTAATAACAAACTCAGGTCATTAATAGAAGTGTAAGGAAGGGGCTTCGGTTGACCCTCACCGCTCTCAACCAAAAGCGTGAGAAAGGGTGACAAAAACATTAAAAATTTCGCTCCGGCAACTGGCGGTCGGAAAGAGTGCATTACATTCCGTATACGGATACCCTAAGCCGTCCCAGAAGTAATAATTTGATACAATAATTTGTTTCATTAAGCCGAACTTCTCTATTTTCACCACCCTCTCTTCAAAAATGACGAAAATTTTCGGTAGTTTTCCAAGGGCTTTGTTATATTAAATTTTTGTGCCGTATTTTATATATATTTTTTGGGGGGGGGGGTGCCGTCCCGGCCAAGCCGAGCCCGGCGACGCCAAGGCCACCAATTGGGCCCCTACGTCAATAACGTATTTTATAATACCTAAACGTGTGAATTTAAGCGATTTTTTTGAAATTTCAAGGTTTCACCCTCAATTTAATTTCACCCCCCCCCCCACATCAAAGTTTTCGATAAATCTCAATGGAACCCAGGGCTTTCGTTACATTAAATTATTGAGTCGAATTTCAGAGCGTTAAGATGAACTAGTGAAGTTCAACGCTATTTTTACACTTCCACACCGGAAGGACCACCCCCACCACCTTGACTTTTTTGAAAAATTAAAATGGGAATCAAAGGCTACTCTAACATGGAGTATTCGTACTGAATATGATGAATCTAGAATCAACTGATGAATTGTAGTGATTTTTTGACCATTTCAACCCCTATTGTCTGACTGACAAACAGTCAGTCAGTACTTTTTACTGACGTCGGTTTCCGCTACAAGCCGCCAATCGTTACTCAAAACGTAAACGCCATAATAGGGTGATCTTTTACCGAAAAACTCAACTCGGTTAATCGTTATAATTATATTGTTGAAAAATTGACCATTGATAGCAGGAACAAACTCACTTCTCTGTGTATGAGGGGTCTCTCACATTCCCCTATTACCACGCCACTGGGCAATCCAGCTTTTAAAAGAGCACTTCCCGCATTATTAAAAAAAAAATTCAAAAAATAGATCTGTTCCAGCTCGGTACATGTTCGAAGCAAAGTTGCCATGGGACCAGCCAATAAAATGTAATCAACTTCAATTTTATTGGCTGGTCCCTTGGCAACTCTGCTTCTAATAAATGTTCCAAACACCTTGCTGGAACAGACTTAGGTCCGAATGCCAAGTCGTTCCTCGAATTTTCCTCCACGTCAAAGCTCCCTCACAAACTGTAAAAATTATAAAATAATATGTGATTCTACAGTTTGCGAGGAAGGTTTGAGTCGAGGAAACTAATCAGAACTAAATCAGTAGCACGTTGTGGAAGGACGTTTCATAACGAGGTTCAAAGTTTTAGTGGATTATTTCATTTTTTGTACTACATTTATCCATCTGAAAATCACGTTACATCATTAAGAGGCCACGCACGGTCAAATATGCTTGACAAGCATGGTTTTATTGGTTGCGCTTGTCAAGCATGTTTGACGTTTGACGCCACACCCACGCGGTCAAACTTGCCGTCAAGCTTCAACTTCAAACGCGCGCCCAAGCTTCAGCAGTGTCCCACTACCCTTTTGTCTCGATGGTTTGAAGGTTCGTTGGATTGAAACACACATACACGATCAAATCTGTTTGTCAAACCTCATGTTTGCGAGCAAATTTTCTGGCAGTGACTAAAAACCGTCAAACGTGATGTCAAACCTTCAAACATGGCTCCACACACAATCAACCTGTCAGGGAACCATGCTTGTCTAGCATGTTTGATCGTGTGTGGCCTCCTTTAGACGAGTTCCAAGGAAATTATCATATTTTTTTATCCGTAATTATAACTCTACTGTTCTATAGGATCTGGTTCTCAAATGGGCATATTTCTTGTTACCGAGGGTCAACAATTTCCAATAGTAGACAATTAAAATAGAACCTTTCTAACTTTGGCAGACATTTCTTCCAAAATTCATCGAATTTTTCTATCTCCTTGATAGGTCAGTCAAAAAGAACACTAAAAAAGTAGCTAAAACCGCAATTAAACGGCAAGTTCTGATTTTGCTTCCGGGCTACGGAAGCATTGTTTTCACTTTTAGGACATATTTTTTTTTCTTCTTTAAAATCGAAATTTCCACTTGCATTTCACGTTTTATACCTTCCTGAACAATTTCGGTTTCGTGTCTGTCTGTCCGCAAATCCTTGTAACAAGCATATCTTCCATAGTTTTTATCCGAATTTGATGACATTTTTAGGGAATATATGTGTTGGCTAGCAGAGGGTCCCCTATCAATATCGTCAAAATCATACAAGGGGGAGGGGGTGAAAAGCTTGGAAGCACTGTGCTATAATCATTAGCAGACGTTTTTTAGTATGTAGTAGTTTTTAGTATGTTTTCACAAAGAAAGTTTCTAAGTAAACAGTTGAAAATTTTTACCGCTCTTTCTAAAACTTCGAGTGGCACTGTGAGTCCTCGAGATTGTAATAAAAAATGGCTCACGATCAGTGTTTGGTTTCACTCAGAACAAAGCAATATAATTTCACTTTGTTGACCAAAAAATTACCAATTTTTAACGGCTGTATCGTAAAATGTCAACTACGTTTTTCAAGTATATTGAATTTGCTACAATTTGAGACCTGATCCAGCTCTGTAGATTAGATAGTAGCCAAGATACAGCCCTTCAAAATCGGTAATTTGTTTTGCCAAAATGATGACATTTTTAACTTTGTTTTGAGTGAAACCTACCACTGAGCAATGTTCTATCACAAATCGTACGCTAACAGCGCTTAACGGAGTTTTAGAGGGAGCTTTTCAACTTTTTATAAATATAAAACTTCTTTAAACAACAAATTACCAATTTTGAAGAGCTGTATTCTGGCTACTATCTGCACTGTAGAGCTGGGCCATGTCTCAAATTGTAGCGTACATAATATACTTGAAAATTGTAGTTCGCGTGTTAAGCTGTGCATAATGATTGCTTGTGATCACCTATTTACGAGTCCGGGAGTCTGTCATGCCGTATATCTGGGGCCTAAGGATTTTCTTATATGTATGCTTATTAATTATTAATAGCTAATTAAAGTCCTTAATTTGGGACATGAATTTGACCGGAAGAACATAGTCCTGAAACTGGTCTCATTCGAAAGGTTTCATGGAGCTAATTACGAATATGATCGTCTGCCCGGGGCATTTGCCCTCTGTGGCTCGCCAAACTTACGAAATTTGGGAAATTTTAATCAACCGGAAGAACATAGTCCTGAAATTGGTATTATTCGGTAGGTTTTATGGGGATGATTACAATTTACACCTGTTGCGTAAGACCATTTTCTGGACTTCGTTTTTCCGGTTAATTGAAATTTCCTTAATTTTGTGAGTTTGACGAGCCACAGAGGGCAAATGCCCCGGGCAGACGATCATATTCGTAATCAGCTCCTTAACACTTTTCGAATGAGACCAGTTTCAAGACTGTGTTCTCGGTTAAATTCATGTCCCAAATTAAGGACTTTAATTAGCTATAAAAATCCTTAGGCCCCAGATACAGCATGGCCGACTCCCGGACTCGTAAATAGCGGGTCATATGCCATCGTTCTGCACACCTTTGGTGACTATGTTCTTCTGGTTGAGTAGGACTGTCGCCATCACTCGAACTAAAATAATAGTCCAGGAAGAGGGTAGTTCTGGGAGGAAAAAACTCCGGGACTAAGTTTGATGAGCGATTTTAATGTTTTCAGGTGTGCTGCATCCGATTTTCAACTTCGTCCAACGATACATCCCCGGCAACATGCTCAAATATTAAAATTCTGTGTTATTTTTGGTTTTGCCATCGCAAGTAATAATTTTTAAAATATGTTTCCCTCATATTCGGGAGTTTCTAATTTGCGGATTCCACAAAAGCTTGCGAATTCCATATGTGAAATGACGATGGAGAGCTGCAAATTGACACGTTTACTGCTGTACCATATCAGTAACTTTTAATGGAACTTTACGTGATAGTTACTCAAAAGTACTAGAACTTGTCTCCTCAGGTCAAGTTGCGAATTACAATAAAAGCTTGCGGATTCCATATGTGAAATGACTATAGAGAGCTGCAAATTGACACGTATACTGCTACACGATACCAGTAACTTTTAATGGCACTTTTCGTGACAGTTACTCAAAAGTACTAGTACTTTTCCCCGAAGGTCAAGTTGCGGGTTCCGCAACTTTGGAATCCGCAAGCTTTTATTGGAATCCGCAACTTGACCTGTGGGGACAAGTACTAGTACTTTTGAGTAACTATCACGTAAAGTGCCATTAAAAGTCACTGCTATGGTATAGCAGTATACGTGTCAATTTGCAGCTCTCTATCATCATTTTACATATGGAATCCGCAACATGACCTGTGGTGACAAGTACTAGTACTTTTGAGTAACTATAACTTAAAGTGCCATTAAAAGTTACTGGTTTGGTATAGCAGTATACGTGCCAATTTGCAGCTCTCTATCGTCATTTCACATATGGAATCCGCAAGCTTTTATTGGAATCCGCAAATTAGTACGTCCCTCATATTCCTCAAGTTTTGACATGTCCTGAATCTGAATTTCAACCCACCGGCTCCCTAAAAGAGACGCTGCAGTCTAAAAATAGGAAATCTACAAAAACTTTTTTCTTTATGTGTCCCAGCAATTAATTAATTGCAAATTAGACGACCCTTGTCTTAGGACTTTTCAAGGGATTACTCCCCCCTCACCGCACCACCCTAGTCACCCTGCAGTGAATTCGAGGGAGTGAGGAGGCTGAAAATAAAGAATTAAACTTTATTGAAGCTAAATACTTACCATTTTTTACTTGTTTTGAGTTCCGAGAAAAAATTGCTCCCAGGGTGGGATTCGAACCCACGACCTCCTAGTTTCGCGCCAGGAGGTCGTGGGTTCGAATCCCACCCTGGGAGCAATTTTTTCTCGGAACTCAAAACAAGTAAAAAATGGTAAGTATTTAGCTTCAATAAAGTTTAATTCTTTATTTTCAGCCTCCTCACTCCCTCGAATTCACTGCAGGGTGACTAGGGTGGTGCGGTGAGGGGGGAGTAATCCCTTGAAAAGTCCTAAGACCAGGGTCGTCTAATTTGCAATTAATCTACAAAAACCCCCGATTCCTGTTATTTTTTCTATGTGACGTGCGACCAAAGCCGAAATTGAAATAGTTCACATTTGTTTCTCACGTTTTCAGGTAATCTGAATCCGAAAATCAAATTTCTGGCCCCCTACGCTAAACGTCGTATCAAAAAATATTCTACGATACACAAATAACCTCACATTTCAGAACTTTTTAACAAGCTTTTCTTGTTTGCTATTTTTTAGTACAGTACAATTCGGTAAAAAATTGACTAAACCCAGACATTCAAAAGGACATGACAATTTTTGGTGCAAATTGTTTGGTACCCTTCCCCCAACAAAGCATAAAAAACTCCATACGATTCTGCCTCGGGGTTGGGAACAGCTGTCGGTGGAAGTTGTACTTCGGTAGTTTTTCTGGAATAATTCTGTAACTATTGGGGTTAACAAAAACAATGTACTAGACCTAATTTGAAGAGCACAAAATTTTACACAAGAAACTGTTATGCGAGGTTTATAGTTATATG
This sequence comes from Corythucha ciliata, assembly GCA_038030265.1. Lineage (NCBI taxonomy): Eukaryota > Metazoa > Arthropoda > Insecta > Hemiptera > Tingidae > Corythucha > Corythucha ciliata. Next base: position 18,440,552 of record CM075943.1, read on the forward strand.
TATAAAGGGACTTTAATAGGTACGTACGTGCCATATTTCAATTGAAAAGAGAGGCATTTCCTCCACAGGCCCAAGTTGTGAAACTGTTTCCCTCCGAAAACAACAAGCGAGTAAATTGTGAGAATCCCAACCACTATTGAGGTATCTATTGGATAGGTAGTACCTAATTTATTCATTAATTTTTGGCACCGCCTCCTCTTTTCAAGTATAACTACAATATCTCCCCTTCCAGCTGTAATTATGGTAATTTTGACGGCAAATCCTGAAAGAAGACACTTTTTTCATAATGGAACGGTCGCATCACCCATCACCCACCGCTCAGTTTCAGTTAGGAAACCAAATGCTGAAGATGGCGAGCAGCCGAAACCGGTCTGTTCTTGACGAACCTCAACGAGGGAAGACAGACGATGTAGGCTCCTACGGCTACAGATTTTTGCATGGTATACCTATACAATTTTGCATAGTTGTTCACTCGGCTTCTACTATGCTATGCGATCGAGGAAAACAGCTCGTGAGAGCTTGATGTGGGGTTTTCTGTAGTCTTTGAATTAAGCCTAATAGAATGATTAGTAAACACTGATGGTTGCACAGATATTTCAGCAAAACGAAAAAAAAAGGGCCCTGAAATGCATACTCCAGCTCGTGCAGTGCCAGCACCCTACTTGAAATCTTCGGGAATTTTTCGCACAGTGGAAGGAGGCGGGTCAGAAAGAGATTGCTCCAAACATTTATCCGTTTTTCCAGCTTCCAAGCTTCGGCCAATTTTCCATCAGCTTTTACTTTCCTGCTTCTGTTTCAACCAAAAGGCGAAGGGAAGGAAAAAAGTGGCGTGGAAGTTTCTTGTGCAAAACTGTGTGCTCTTCAAATTTGGTCAGGTACATTTTCGCGTTAAAACGAATGGTTCACTCACTCTTTCAACTCACCCTTTCTCTACTGGAACCTGTGTTGAGCGTGAGTGGGTGATTCATCCCGCTTCCCTCTGAGACTCTTGCTATTGAGGCGGCTTTTCTCTTTGAAGTCGTTCTTTTATCTTTCGGGAGATGTTTATGGAGGAAAATCAAAAACCCAAAATTATTTGGTTCCCAAATATTCTGCTGCTTCTTGGTATAAGGCAGTTTTTTCCAAAAAAATATTTCAAAAAAAATTAAATTCCACATTTTACATTTACACTCAATTTAAAATCCACAGACCTAATTTCCGAATTTTCTATGCTTTTAACAAGTAAGAATCCGTTGAAAAAACTAAAATCGGTCAATTTTTCAAGCCGTGAGAGGTGCCGGAATTTAGGGGCGAAAGTGGCGCGATCTGTTGACTCAGAATCACACCAAACCACCGCGGACTTTAGCCCATAGAATAATTACTGTACTAACGTACAGAAGGGGCACTCTCAATAATTGTTGGGGGTATGTGACGCCAAGTGGGCTGTTATCATTGTGTCAGGTTATGTTAGGACACCCCTCCCTTCTTGGCATTAACCTCCCCCATCCCCAAGCCCCTTTTTAATTTCGGGTTTTTCTTTATTTTTGCATTTTAAATTCCCAGCACTTTGGCCTCTGTGCATAGTAAACTTGAATACTCGATTTTCATAGCCACAAAATTGACAAAAATGGCTAGAAAAAGCGAGGAAATAGTCGAGAAACAAAAAAAAAAATCTTGTAAAAAGTCTCCAAGTACTTTTTGAAAATAAAGGGTCGACGTCTATTTAAAACAGCAACAAGCAAAAAAAATGTGTTTTTATTAACAATGCTGCCACCATATGATCACTTTCTCTGTTTACTTATCGGTCGCGGTCAGGTTGCTAAGGAGGTTACACTGGTTGGAGGGCAAACGACCCCCCTTCACCAAGTCTCCTTGACGACAACAACTGAGCAGTGATGATTGAACCAATTGAACTAGTGAACTTTGTTTGCCTACCAACCAACCTGACACCCCTGACCGCGACCGATTTTTAATAATATGTTACGTTGGTACGAGTCTAACGGGGAACTTCCCCCCAAATGATTCTTCCCGTCCCGCCATAAGTGTCACCCCCCTGCTTTAGCCTTAACATACGGGCATAGAGATAAAAATGAATGGAGAAAGCTTTGGCTTGAAATGTGTTGACAGTAGTTATGGTGGGAGGTGCACCTTGTGAACCACAAAGTAACCTCAAGTCAAGTTGTTTTTTATTCACACATGTCCACTTTGAATTTCTAGTTTAGTTTTTTTTTCCTCTAGTACGTCTAGACATTGTCAATGTGAGTTTTTAGACTGTTTCCCAGGGCATTAATAAAGTGAATAACCCACAACTATACTCTGGAGAATCTTTATTTTAAAGGGTCGACCATGCGCGAGTTGTTGGACTTCTTTTCCGGATATTTCAACGTGCGAAAGTAGCTCCAATCCTCTTCCGGGAATTACGACAGAAGCCACCGGGAAATCCGTCAGTCATGTTTTTTATGGAATAGTCATGTTTCTGAGTTCAAGATAACTTTTTTTTTACTGATGTGTTGTGTATTTTTGGGTATGTTTCTTCAGGGGTCAATCCTCTGATAGCTAAGAGAAAAACGGGGCCTAAAAAAGCACGAACTTTTATGTCACACAATAATCGCTCGCAAGCAAGAAACAAACTTATTCAGAAACATGATAATATGTACCAGCACTGCGAATGAGAAGACTCGTGGTTCGAGCGCACAGCGAGAACTGCATGAGTGTGGCGACTTTTGTTCAAATCCTCGTTTCGCAGTCCTCAAGAGACGGAGCGGCTCTTTCTGAACTCGTGACTGCCTCGCCCATGTAATATTTTTCCTAGTACGTTGATGGAACGCGATCAGAGCCACTTATTTTAGAAAATAAACACCAAAGTACACTTGAAAACACGGCTACGTGCCACGAACGATGACATTTACAATGAAATCGTATGAACATCAAGTCGTCCACGCTTTGAGAACGAAAGTGTTGACGAGTTTGATTTGGTTTTTACCGAACAACCCGAAATACCCCTTGTTCATTCTAACTCGGGCTCTCTTTTTGGTAATTTTGCTTTAATCTCAGGGGGAGGTGAGCATTTTTGTTGATAACCTGACGATATAGAGGTAAATTCAAGGTTCTGAAGGTGTACTTTGGCGGCCATATTTGTGACAACCCTTCTATCCACTTCAGGCTTTCTCCAGTTATTTACCTCTATGCATACGGGCCTTAAATTTTTTCCTCCGACATACAAACAGCATATTATCCGCTCATAGGACTGATCGTTCGGTCCAGAAAATGGTCATAGAAAAAGCATACGCCGGAACAGAAAAATGCAAAAATTTCCTGGGTCCGTATGGAGGTATGGAGTGACCATTTGTTATTTTAGATAGGCGCAGATTTTTTTAATTTTCTGAATTAGTTGGAGAAATCTCTAACTTGTACAGTAAAAACAATTCCATCTTTGTTCGGGGCGAAAATTGCATTTTTACGGGGCAAATTTAGGGGGAGTGGTGCGGTCGAAATTATTGTTTTCATCAGTCAAGCACGTCTTCGGATGAAAATCGTGGAATGGATACGTGTCGCTGTAACAAAATCTCCAGTTTAGATGATCGGTGAAATCGCGATCAGGTTTGTAATCATTTTCCAGGAGACAGTGACCGCGTTTAAGTCTAGGATTAGACTACCCATTTAAATTACCAGGTTTTTGGACCCAGGATTCCAATTTCGGGGTAATATTTGATAGTTTTCTTGATGAAAAGCTCCGATTTTCGGGCCCAGAAACCAATTTGAGGATTATAATTTGACTGTTGATAGAGCAACTGTTGAAAAGTGGTTCGTCTCTTTGGTGGTAGGTCGCAGTTCTAGAGCCTATATGAAGTTCAGTAAAACATCATTTTTCAGGGGTAAAATTGTCAGTTTCTGATCAGAAAATTCCAAATAGAAGGTCACATTGACCATTTCCCGAGAGCCCCCCCCCCCCCAAGAGCCCATTTTTTTCTCGAAGCTCGAATCGTGTTGGGCTGGCTCGTCCATCTTCGTCCCGAAAGATATCATTTTAATTTAATTTATTGAATTGATTTACTCGTCCCAAGGGGAAGCGCGCGCGGAGTGTGCCCCCGCATTTCTAGAAACTGTCCAGCAAAACCCCCCACACTCTTGCAGACTTTTGGATAGTGGTTTTAATCAGTTCAAGCAAGTATGAAAGTGGGCTGATCACGATGATTCTGAGTCGTTGGACGAACATTTTTTATGGGCTTCACGATTACCTTAAAAAGCGGAGACCCTTGAAAGCACGCTGATGGAGACAATTAAAAGCACGCCAAAGAAAAATTCAAAGGAATGCTATTGGAGACCTATAAAAATATGTATGCTAATAGAGACCAAGAAAGACTTTCATGCCTCTGAAAACACTAATTTTGGTGCCATTGAAGAGACTTCTTTTTTTAGCATCCAAAAAGACCCTATCGTGTGGTTTCGGCCATTTCTGGGGATCGACGATTTGTGTGGTTCGACCATTCGTGTCGTCCGATCGTTCGAGTCATTCGACCATTTGTGAGGTTGTACCATTTTTGTGGGGGGTTCGATATTTGTGTGGTATGACCATTTATGGTTTGACCGTTTGGGTGATTCGACGTGTGAGGTTCCATTTGTGTGATTCGATACGTGTGTGGTTCCACCATTTGTGTGGTCCGACACACCACGCGTTTTCGACTACGAAATCACGTGTTTTCATGCCTCAGAAAACACTAGTTTTGGAGCCATTGAAAGCACTTTTTTTTTCTCTCTCTCTTTCTTTTGTTTAGCGTACAAACCATTTGTGGTTCGACGATTTATGGTCTGGCCATTTGTGTAGCTCTACCATGTGTGGTTGGATCATTCGTGTTATTTGGCAATTTTTATGGTTTAACTATTTTTGTGGTTTAAACATTTGTGTCGTTCAACCCTCGCTCGAGAATTCGTAAGGGTCGGGCATTAGTGTGGTTCGACCATTTGTGCACATGGGCTATTCGTGAATTTCGACCATTTGCGTGGTTCGAGCATTTGTGTGATTCGACCATTTGTTTTGCTCGGGCATTAGTGTGGTTCGGTTAGTTTTCGAGGAGATTCGAGCATTTGTGTGGCTTGAAAATTTCTGTTGTTGGATCATTTTTTGGGTTCAAACATTGACGTTTTCTCAATTTTAGCTGCTACAGAGCGTTTTTTTTTTTCACGTGTAGATATGAAATTGCGTTTCTTTTCAAATCCAACGGAAGATTAGCGCTTTTTTTTGTTTAAATTATATGAGCAGAGTTTGCCCCAGAAAACGCGAATTGGCGTTTACTCAATTTTAGCAGTGAATGATCGACTTTTCTCAAAAACTGTGAATTTTTTCCTATTTGTGCGATTTTTTTAAATTTTATAACCGAAGATCAGCGATTTTCTAAATTTTAGCCGCGAATCAGAGCTTTCAATTCGCCATTGACTTGAGCCAAAGAACAACGAATTGGCGATTTTTTCCCCTCAATTTTGGTCTGGATTTGCATCGAGAAACCGCGAATCACTGCATTTTCTCAATGTTAGCTACGAATGAGCGCTTTTCCTTTTATTTCAGCGACGAACATCATCAACACTTTTTGTAAACTTTTAGCCGCAGAATTGCCCCAAGAACAACGTATATTAACGCTGTCTCTCAAGTTTAGCAGTATGAGGACCTAACAGAGACTGGGGGTCAGTGTATTTTAGCAGATTGAGCTGTGAAGTTGTCACCACACTCCGCGCATTAGTACTTATTTCAATTTCAGGAGTGAAGTAGCTTTTGATCAATTGCTTCAATTGCTTTGATCACGTGATTTTTATCAATTGAACAGCCAATGAATTTTATGTTTTTTCTTTGTTTTTGCGTCAAATCAGGCATTTTTCTGAATTTTTAGCCACGTAGCGACCTACAGAAACTGGGCATTGACAATTTTTCTCCACTTCAGGCGTGGACTCGCCCGTAAAGCTCTCTTCAAGACCTGAGCGCATGGATCTCAAATAGGCTATTCTGTACTGACGAGAAGAGTCGTTCAAAGCCAATGACAAGGCAAAACCTTTCCATTGGCGGGCCTGCTGACGGCGGTTTTGGCCGGGACCGGAAAAAATTGTCCTAAAAATCTCCCTCTTGAACTGCCTCGGCGGTTTCGAAAAAAATACGGGTTTCTCGTCACCAACTCGCTCTTTCTAGCTCTTAGAACTGAGAAATCCCTGACTCTGTGACATGGTCTTAATCCTGTGAAATTGATACCTTTTTTTATGGTTACAGATGTTCGTTGATCTTCAGAATAGAGTGAGGCATAAAACCATAAGTGTGATTGACCATCCACTCAATTGAGCTGAAAAAAAAAATCGATATAAAAAATACGCCACAAATTTCACTCGACGTACCTGTTGCTAGAAAAAGTAAGTTGGGAATTTAGGGCTCTTACCTGTCTCTTCAAAACGTTCAACTATTTTGTTTTGTTTGTTTATTTTAATTGAAGGAAGACAATTTGATTGAAAACATGGGTTCAACGATGGATAGCATAAGGCATGCATGGACGACGCATGTAGTAAATAACGTTGGTAAGAATAGTGGGTTCCCCTAATTTTTTGGGGGAAACATTGACGTGTTTTGCTCTTCCTCCATAAATATTAGACCCTCGAGTCGAGCCATGGCCTCTTATGTCATCATTCTGGCCACTAAATGGCATCCTCGTTTTCTACATTTACTTTTGTACGCGGCTCGGACCGTGGCTAATGAAGAATCGAAAACCGTTCGATTTGAAAACGCCAATAATCGTGTACAACGTTATTCAAATTATTGCCAATGCATTTCTGGTTGAAGAGGTAATGGAACTGTATCAAAATGGGTTGTAGAGTTCGATAACATCTCTTACTTTGGTTCTGTAGGCTCTACGTCTTGTTTGGATACCAAGGAGGTACAGCGTGCTCTGTGAAAACGTAGCCTACGACAGAGAACCTTTTACAATGCTTGTAAACCATTACCTCCACCCCTCCAATGCGTATTTTGTTTAACATTTTGGACTCAACAGGTGGCCAGGAATGTGTACTTTTTCTTTATACTAAAAGCTCTCGATCTCATCGACACAGTATTTATGGTGCTCAGGAAAAAGGATCGACAAGTATCATTTCTTCACGTCTACCATCATTCTGGAATGGTTTTAGCGGGCTGGGTGGGAGTTAAATTTTTGGCAGGTTAATTTTCAAACCGACTTTCCTTTTGTTACAATAATTTATATGAAACGTTCCTGAAAATCTGTCCTCACAGGTGGTCACGTGATCTTTTTTGGAACCGTCAACTGTACCATTCATGTAATTATGTACACCTATTATCTATGTACGGCGATGAGTCCTGAAATGAAGAAATCAATATGGTGGAAACGGCACTTGACGGAAATGCAACTCGTAAGTCTCTTGTTTGCATAACTTGGCTCCCGGAGACGAGCATTGTAGTGAAGTCTGTAAGGTTCTAAGGCTTCACAAACGCTCTTGTGTTTTTGGTATATTGACAGGCCCAGTTTGTCATCGTAGCGCTGCACGCCATCTCGGGCATTGTTTACCCCGAATGTCGATTTCCAAAAATACCCTTGGGCATTTTCGCCGCGCAGAATATTTTTATGTTCTTCCTTTTCTGGGACTTCTACGTAAAAACTTACATGGCGAAGCCCAAAGAGGTCAACAATGTAAAAAAAGAATAATTAAAGTATCTGAAGTGACTAATAACGACGATTTCACAACTTTTTATTACAAAATAAAATAGTAAAAGTTAAAATAACAAAACTTTGTGTACATGTTTTTTTAAATATTATAATGAAATTAATAAACGAATAATTACTATCTTTCTTCATTTTAAAGACAACGTCATTCATGGGTTTTTAACGAGGCCGTCACAAGAATCGAAACAAAAATAAAACGCGTTAAGACATTCTACCCTTAGAGCGCTACCAATTTAATTTACACAGTTTTGCACCACACTGACTAGAGTTATTATTAGTTTTCCTACGAAAATTCACCAATTTTATACGTTGGTTTCTTTTCTACTACCACTGTATTTAAAGCATTACCTTTTAGGTCACTGAGTTGCGTTCACTTTCCTTTAAATCGGATTTAATTCGTTGAAAAGGACGTGAGCAACTCAGAAAGAAAGAACCACCAACTGAAAATTTAATAACATAAATTCAAGACGTCTATTCTACGGGGGGAGGGGAACATAAAACGAGAGGTACATTAGCTTAAAGCTCGGTGCACACGATGTATTTTTTGAATCATGATGGCCTGCCTGTTCTAAAAAAACATCCGGTCACTACCGGGGGTCATTTGGTTTTTTTCATCATGCATGTTAACATGATTCGAAAAATGCATCGTGTGCACCGAGCTTTTTATACACAATAATGAGTTAGGAGGGGGAACAATGAATATTTTGTCACTGGTTTTTTATGACGTATAAAATAACTTGTGTTTTGTCCGTTTAGTAAATTACAATAACGAAGCATTTTTTTTAAACATTGAGCTCTTGCTGTACATTGATAAGTGTTGGCAAGGGGGTTCTGAGATGTGTAAATAACGTTTTGGAGGTGAAAGGAAGAGGTGAAAGACAGGAGTTTACGTACGATAACCGACACCCCTTCCGTTTTTTTTTTAAAAACGTTTTTCGAACATTATTTTTAATGGCGAGCCAGACTCCAACGACGTTTCGACGTTGAGGCTCGCCTTTGCGACTGCTATAGTCGACCTCGCGCTGACTGATCAGCTTCGTATTCAGCTTCCGCCATGGCACCTTTCATAATGTAACCGACGTGAGCGAACAGAAGGTTCCACGCGTCGGACACTTCGTCGTTCCATTCTTTGTCGAGCGACGGTTGAATGGCTTGAATGAATTGCGGTCCGACGAGCTGGGACGAGAAGTAAGTGAGTGGGGGAGGAGGAGGACGTCAATAGTAATTAATGGACCGTTTTCACGTTAAAAAAAAGAAGGAAAATGACTTACATCAACGTATTTAGCTTTAGCTTTGTACGTGTAGTGTTTTTTACCAAGTTCCTTCAGGAGCTGTTCCAGTTTTTCAGGTTCATGGAGTCTCGCCACAGCTTTTTGTACGAAAGCCATAACTCTGTAAAACAGAAGTAAAAAACAGACAGACGTTATCATAAGAAATGCATTCAAAGAGTCAAGGCCTCTATGAGGAGGCTGAATGGCCAGTTTTGGGGCTAAATACCTGCAAACATTACAAGTGGTGGTCAAATAGGAAGGATACCAATGAAAAATAGCGGCGAAAATGTGAGTTTCGTGGCTATTTATTCGTGAAATTTACATTTGAGGAAAAATAATGGCGACGCTTTGGTGATATTGGTTCATCCCTGATTTGGTTCACTTCGCGGGAAGAAGTCCGGGAGCTTCATTTTCCCCGATGAACTCAAACTCGATAAGAAAACTGTCAATTTTACTCCTGAAACCGGTTACTCCCGGTTTTAATTTTAACAGTAATTTCTTTAATATTAACCTTAGTTTATTTTTCAGGGAAGATTGCTTGTTTAGACTTCCAAAACAGTCGTCAACTCAAAACTCAGCACAGTCGTCAACTCAAACAAAATGAATGTGCACAGAAAATGCCATTTCGCGTTAGAAGCTGGCACATCTGCTGGAGAACTGTTACAGTTTTTTTTACCTTCTGTGGTCTCCAAAAAACGACACTGTATGCGCTAAACATGAATTTTTGGTCTCATAGAACTGCTTAGGTTCGGTAACTAAGTAAATTAGCCCCGGGGATTCAGCACAGGCCTGCGCCTACTGCCAAGCTAGTACTTCAGTCTTTTTTAGGCCACTATAACTAGCTATTAACCAATGAACGTTAAATGCTTCCCGCGCGGGTACGCACAATATAAATGTGTGTGAGTGTGTGTGGCGTGGGCGAACAGAAGCGCTGACACTGTATCCAAGGTGTTGCATCCACTAAATGTACCATCGTTGGCAACCACAAATCAAAACTGACTATATGTATTTGTGCCCTTAAAGCAGCCAAGCTGGCGTCACACGCCCTGACTATAAGTGGCTAAATAAACTATTTGTGCGGGCCCTTAAAATTCTTGAAAGATAATGATTCGCGTGCCAAAAATGGCCAAACTTGACAGTTAGCATCTTAGCTTGACGGCCTAATTGCGCCCTAAAACTGCAAAACTTACTATTACAACCCAAGAAAAGCACAAACAAATGATTTTCCTCTCCTGTGAATTGCAAAATAGATCTTCACTCACCAAGAATAGCCAAAACTTGACCATTCGAGCCTTGCACACGACCATTTCCACCCTAGAAAATGGCAAAACTGACGATTCGCGCCTTGAAAATAGCTAAACTGATTATTTGTGCGCTAAAAGAGAGTTTGGTTTTGGCAAGACCGGTTGCTGGCCGTACGGTGTTGACGTGCAGCCCCCCTCCCTTCCACTACCGATGTGTGGAGGAAAAAAGTTGGCTGGTAGGATTCGCTATGTTCTCTTGAAAAAATCGCCAGGAAAAAGATCACTAAAGTTGAATTGGCTAAAATAAGAGCCAAACTGGCGATTCCCATTATAAAATTGTCTACGCCTACATGAGTTTAAGAGCCCGAAAAATGGGCTAGTTGACTATTCGCCTATTTCATAATTCGGGCAGCGCTGTCGTTTGCCACTTGGGAACTAGCTCATGTGGGCAGTCTTCTACTAGTTTCTAATGGAAATCACCCACAACAACTGTTTCTGAAAATGGCCAACCGCAGCGCTGCCCGAATTATGAGATAGGCGAATTTGGGCTGTGAAAATGCCTAAACAGGTTGATTCGCGCTCTAAAAATGGCAAAATCGACCACTCGCGCGTCACAAATAGGCATACAGACCCCGGGGATGCCGCCATTTTTGACCTGGCTGCTCTCTTCTTGCACAATCGCAGGCGACAGCCTTGGGTACGATTGTGTTCACGAATTTGACCAGTTTGCAATCTTTTAACAGGAAAGGCGTGAGCACTTCTTTGGAGTCGAGGTCACATGGGCAAAAAACCATCAAAACCACCTCCAAAATCTTCTCCTTGGACTTCAGGGCTGCTCGCGGGAAAGATCGTAATGGTGATTAAAAAAGGTGGCGTTTCAGTAGGAACTCTTTAAAATTCATCTCAATTTTCGGATTCCCCGTGTGGAGAAACCCCAAAATATTGCTAAGATTGAAGCAATACATTATAGCCGTCGGACCTTTTTTGTAGTTGGAGCCCGAGGGGGGCAGCTGTCGTTTTCTAGACATGAAAGCGCAGACTTAGCTGACCACTCCTAGATACCTTCAATAAGTTAAAATCCGCCAGGTCTGGTTCAACAATAAACAAATTTACGGGATTTCACCCTCTAAAATACCAATATCATGTTTCTTTTGAGCTGAAACCCCAATTTCGCGGGGTGGACTAATCCTAAAGCGACTTTCGTGGTTTTTGCACACTAAAAAACCTTGTTGCAGCTCTGCCTCACTAAAAAATAACAATTTCTCAGATTTCAGTCATTAAGAAACCAATTTTCCTGATTATTCTTGCCAAAAAATTAGCCATTTTCCTGGATCTGGCTCACTGAAAAACGAATTTATCAAATTTCGCCATCAAAAAACCAATTTAGCGGATTTTTGTAGCTATCGAACAAATTTTACGGTGCACTAAAAAAACAATTTATCGGAGTTCATTCAGTAAATTACCAGTTTTCCTCATTTTTATTACCTAAAAAAACCATTTTCCCGGATCTGGCTCTCTGTTAAATACATTTCTAGGATTTTGACAGTAAACTAATTTCATTGGGTGAGTCAGTTCATCTGATTGGTCTCTGAATTGGATCACCCAGCGAAAATGATTGCCGGCAACCGAAATGGGTTTTTCAGTGACAAAATCTGAGAATTTAATGCTAGCTGAAATGCCACGTTCAGGGCAAAATTTAAAGCGAAAGGCCATGCCAAGGGCAAACTTCAAACGAAACGTTATGTTGTGAGGGAAAAACTCTTTCGAAAGACCGCGGCACACTCATCAGTAATAAATAAATTGCGAAATAACGCAAAATGTCTCTCTGTGGGCAAAACTGACGGCAATCGCTACATTCAAGAGCAAAATTTACGCGAAATGTGACGTCAGGAACAAAATTTATGCCAAACGTGTCACCAAGGGTAATTTTATGTTGAAATTTTCTACTTATTTCAAGAAAAAATTTGTGCACCAGGGAGGCTCACGGTGGTAGGGGAAATGCCAGCTCCTTCAGCCCACGTCCCAACCCAAGAATAACATCTGGCTACAACTCACTGAACTGTAACTTGACACTTTACAGCCTTGTGTGAATTCCTGACGATTTACCATTCGACTCGACGATTGAAAGCGTCCAGTTAAAAGGGATAAATTACCGCAATTAACCGTATTATTTTCAGTTTTTACAGTCTCAGTTTACAAGTAGGTATTCAAAGTTACTTAGTATACAAAGCACTGTGCCAACACAATGATAACAGGGAGAGAGACCGGAAATTCATCTCTATATCCGGATTCCCTGTGCCGAGAAGCCTCTAAATACGCGGTTTTGTCCATTTTTTGAATTTTCATAATTTTTGCCATTGTTATACCTACTATTTTCATTTTTCTGGCCTTTGAATTTTCTTAATTTTTCGATATTTCATTGATCGGATAGATTATTATCTACTTTGCGTCAGAAACTGAGTAACGTGACCGACGTGTTGGTTCAGTGGTCGGAAGGGGTCATGACCCCTCCTTAAGCCGACTCTTGATCCGCGGCTTAATGCTTGGGGTGAAAAGAAACGAGAACGAGAGCCTGTGTAGTGCATGCCCAACCTTTCTATCCCTTTAAATCAAATGTCTTTTTCTGTACCCATTCCATTAGTCTGTACCTACATAACAGCATGATTGACCCTCATAATTTTCCCAGAAAAACTCTTGAAGAGGTAATTTTATTTAAACTGTTTTTCTTACCCCTGAACTAATTAATGAGAGGGTGAAAAAGGGGGCGAGTGAAGTGATTATTTATTCAACCCGCGCACAAGATGGATTAATCAACATTTATAATAATAATAGGCTGTCCATCCAGACAAGGGAAAAATTATCCAAAAAATTGGAGTCCTTAACCGGCCTAGGTGGTGGGCATAATTACAAGGTTCTTTTCATTTCGACACCACCTACGTTGAGGTGCTTAGAGCTACCCCCATGTGATGGCTAATTGGTGGTGATAATGAGAGGGCCCGCATCATATCGTTTTTGAGTGCGAAATGGAGGTGCCCCAAGATCAGGGGATTAACATCTTCATTTTAGACTGTCAGGGAGGCTTTGGTGCAGTTCGCAAGTGTTTCTGCTCTATACTCGAGGCATTACGAGAACATACATTTCTTGTGGATTCCAAGCGGCTGTACACCCGCCTGAGGGCAGTTAAAGTTTGTCAGAGGAAAATCTGAGCTAAACAAAAAACAAAAAGTTTCCTCTTCCCAGATCTCCAACTTTCACCAACTTGAAAGTTCTTCATTCCTTTGCCCCCCCTCCCCCTCTCTTATTAACAAAGAAAGAGTTTCTGTCCCGTGGGATACTTAGTAAACTACCGCATTTTTCTTTTCCGTCAAGCTTTTAAGTACACCATAACCTTCCCGCTTTTAGGATAAACGAATTATAATTAGTTTTAGTCATTTTATTAACACATTTCAGTCTGGGGCTTGAGTAAAATAGAAGGGAAAGGTCTCTAAAGTCTTCGCCCATGCCTCTTTTCCGGCCGCCTATTCTCCTGAGTCCCTCCCATTTTCCCCGAGCTATTAAACAGTGGATAGAAAATTAATTCGTCGATAGTTTATGCCAATGCCAGAAGGGTTTAAAGGGAAAAAGTTGCCCTGGGCGATGAGTGGGGGGTGTAATTCCTTGTGAGAAATTGCTTCCTGCCTGGTGTCGACCTTTGATGGGAACAACTGCTCTATTGAATAGTGATAAAGACTTTGGAGGGGTAAAAAATACTCACACAAAGCAGCAGGGCGAAAACTAATTTATCTCTTTCCATTAGCAAGTCTTTTTTGCCTCTCTTGAGACTTTTTCAACGAGACAAGAAAGTAAATTACTCGACTCGTCGCTTTGTCGCTATTTGTCATTAATAGCAGCTTAAACTCAATTAACTGAAGTTAAATTAACCTTTTCTCAGTTCGAAGGGTTTGATGGTGACGACATTAATAATATGTCCACCCTATTTTCGGGGTGAAAGAAAGCAACAAGGAAAGTCACTATTCAACCTATGTTTATAGAGTTTGTATAAAGCCGGATACACACATGCGGTACTTGCCAAGTAACGAGCAACAAATTTTTGAAATTCTCTGCTGGTTGGTTTCTAGGCAATTGCTTTTGCAAGTTACTTGGCAAGTACCGCATGTGTGTATCCGGCTTAAAGCTGGGCACACACATGCGCTACTTGCCAAGTTCCTAGCCGCTACTCGCCGAACTCCTAGTAGTGTGTATGGATACTCGCTACTTGCCGAGTAGCGAATTTTCTTACTTGTTTATACTCGGCTTCTTTTAGCGGGGACATTATACGCGTTACTCGCCGAGCTCCTAGTAGTGTGTATGGATACTCGCTACTCGCCAAGTAACGAAAATTCGTACTCGGGGATGCTCCATTTTTTTTCGATGTCGTGCAAGTACCGAGCCAAGTAATAGTTTTCTTTCCGTTGATTTTTCCGTATCCCTTCTACACATCTCGAGTTTCCTGTGGTGGTTTATGGTTGTGTGAGATTATCGACGGTTAAAAATATAGTAATTTCGTAATTGTCTTTATCCATGTGCATTATCGAAATAGACTAATGGACCAAATCAAAAGGATTGTGTTGGGCTCAGGAGATCGGTATGGCGTTTCCGCTTTAATTTGCGATTATGGCTACTCGAGCAAGTGCAAAAGTAAATTCGTACAGCCAGTGGGTTTGGGTGACTTTGTAGACGAATGTGGGAACGAGTGAATGAGGTTTGCAAACCATCTTTCACTTTGGTACCTATTTTTTTCGATCGTTTTTTTTTAAATTTCCCCCTCCCACTAGATTTGCGTTTCGGATCTGCAAGTTATTATCAAAAAAACTTGCGGATCAAATAAGCTTTCTAATGACCCGTCAATGTTTTAAATTAGTTGTCAGTAACGCCCTAAAACATAGCCCGTATTACCGAAAATCGTGATGTTCAGAGGGGAATGGTACCCTGAAAGCAAACTATGCACTGAGGTTACGGTCCAGTCTCCGTTTCGAACTCAGAACCTCAGGCTGAAAGAGCAGCTATTTGGTCCTATGACCCAAAGACCCGGCCCGCTAGAAGTCCGGCAACATGCAGCTGATGAGACCAGGACCAAGTAGGTATCTTGGGTAGCTGATGGTCTGAACGGTCGAAATGGAGGCTCGGTGCAATTTTCATGATTCACCGGTGGTTCTAACTCAAACGTCATTCGCGTTCATCACTGGAAGCCGACGTTTATAGTAAGACTGTATGATAAATCTACTAGGAGCCTAGACTATCTTTGTTTTCGATTCAATTTTCTTGGCATCCCTGATTGGTGTTTTATCTGAAATCCTCACTTTAAACGTTTGCTTCCGGGGAACATTTACCTTTAAAAAATCATGATTTTCGGTGTTCCGGGCAATGTTTTACAACTAATCCAAGAGGCAGCGACGTAAAAAGTGCAATTTTCCTACCCAGCGCAAAAAATCAAGAATACTTTTCTAATAGTGGGAAAAATTGTCTGCCTCCTTTGGACGTGAAGTAACCGGTGGCAGACGGCATCAAAGATGCACTTGTGATGAGAAGGAACACAAATTCCGGTCAGACAGGGGTTGCTAAGAGTTTTGATAATGAATTCGGATTCAGCACACCGGCAACACGGGAAGAAACAGGTGAAATCACGACCTATAATGAACAAGTTAGAATTTTTCGAGGAGATTTGTGATATTCGTTGAAATAATTATGTCATTGTGATACGGTCTTGAAAACGACATTCGAATTCAGCACACCTTACAAAACGGAAACTTGACCAAAATAGCAAACAAGTGAAAAGTAGAATATTTTTTGATACGAGTGTAGCGTAGGGGCTCGGAAATTTGATTTTCGGATTAAGATTACCTGAAACGTGGGAAACTAATGTGAACTATTTCAATCTCGGCTTTGATCGCATGTCACATATAAGAAATAACAGAAATCTGGGGTTTTTGTAGATTTTCCTATTTTTAGACTGTAGGTAGCGTCTCTTTTAGGGGGTCGGGGGGTTGAAATTCAAATTCAGGATATCTCAAAACGTGAGGAATGTGAGGGAACCATATTTTTAAAAAATATTACTCGCGATGGTGTGGCGAAAAAACAAAAAATAGCACAGAATTTTAAAAGGCAACCAAATTTCGGCATGTTGCCGGGGTTGTATTGTTGGGAAAATTTGAAATTCGGATTCAGCACACCTGAAATCATTAAAGTCAGTCATCAAACTTAGTCCCGGAGTTTTTTCTTCCCATAACTACCCGCTTCCTCGACTCCAACTCGATTCGAAATTAAAGCGAATTTCAAACTCGATAATCAAAGCCAAATTAAATTACTTTAAAATGGGCTCGCAAATAGAAAAAGTAAACACGCATTGCCGTGCAATATTTTACATTTTAGTAAATGAAATTGTTCAATTCACGAAACAATAAACTTTTTGCCCATTTCGTGTAGGCAGTTTCACTACTGCTGCCTCCCGAATTCAAGTTTCTCGAGGTAAAACAATTTTTGGTCTCCGATTTCAAAAATTCAATTTTTTTAACAATTCCGTTTTATTATACAACAACAGCAACAACAATACTGAATCTGAAATTTGAATAAGTAATTCCGTGTTGGATAATTGGTCCTAAACTGAACTTGACCTCCAACTCCGGCAGTGAGCCTCAGCTGCTGCAGTGACAACAGTCTTTTGTCATTCATTTCAACGAGCTGCTTGCACGAATTTTCATCGTTTCCTATAGGAGACTATCGTACTTGGCAAGTCACGCATGTGTGTGCCAAGGTACTTGTGAATAGCCAAATAGCAAGCAAAGTAAGCTTGCTACTTGCCGAACATTCGGTACTTGGCAAGTAGCGCATGTGTGTGCCCAGCTTAAAGATTACAAACGAGCTCAAAATATCCCATCAAAACTACTTATTGACAGCCTTTTCACACAAAGCTCTCTCCAATTTTACTGCATGCCCCCCACGGAAGTGGTTCGGAAATGAAATATTCAGGCTATTTTTGAATTTCATCCATTACGAGAAGCCATCTAGGTGAACAGCTCATTTTTATTGCTCAAACCTTCCTCACCTCTAGCAATAATCCTCATTATACGTTTTAAAAGTAAGTGGTTCTTCTCCCATCAAGTAAACATTTTATAGGTCCATGAAAAGGCCCACGGAGAGCACCTTTTCCCCCCGTACAACTCGTCTCTCCACGGTAAAATCTCAGGGTTTTACTTTTCAACTTGAACCCCACCCAACACACACTATCATAGTCTACTATAAATGAAAAGAGTGAGAGGAAGTTTCCCTCCCCTCAAACTTTGAATGATTTGAAGGCTAACGCACAGAAGGGCCCTTTACCCTTTTTACCTGTCAAGGTACGACTTTTCTCATTGTGTGACAAAGCGTGATTACAAGTCCACTTCACGTTATTCTACGAATGACTCTGTTGTAGCAGTTAAGACCCATGAAATGTTGTTTTTGGCTCTGGGGAAAACAAGAAAAAAAACCGTCCTTCACAGTTGTCCGACACGACATCTGGTAAAGGATCCAAATGAACAAAAACTATTTTTAGGAAGAAATTTCACCGACTGTATTTAGGGTCCTCTACTTATTATAATATTGAACACAAAGGGATAGTTTAAAAGCATTTTAACAGAAAAATGTTTGCATATAACACAAAATATTTTTTCTCTCTGAATAAAACTTCTTTAATTTTCAAATTAATCAATCCTAGACTTTCCACTACAATTACAGTCAGTTATGGGCATTGCAACAGGTCTCGTTATACCAATCGGCTGGTTGAAAAAAAGTCGATTTAATTTAATAAAATTAAAATACTTTTTTACTGGTGGAACCCTTGTCAAAAGACAATTAAGGGGCACGGAAAATGCAAATGGTATCTCTTTTGATCCTGAACGATCATGATTTATCTCCAACAGCGACTATAGTCCGCGATCCACTTCGTCTACTTTGTTGAGTGAAGGTGCAACGTCACGATCTGAGGGAAGTATGGAAAAAACGAGCAAAAAGATTGGGGGGAAGAGTCACAAGGAAAATAGACACACTCGTCCCTTCTGGGAAATGTATCATAGTAGATTACTTTACAAGATTAGTATGTGGTGCATTACCTGCGAGTTTTTGTTTGGCGGACGAGGCTTGCCGAAATGCGAAAAATAACAAAATTAATAGCTACAATAGCACTCAATTTTGAATAACATCTCCAGGCCGCCCGTCTATACGTATAGTGGCCTGGAAGTTTTTATTCCCCCATCCTTGGACACTTGCAATTTTTCGGATATTAGCCCTTCAGGAACCTCGCGATTACGTGACTCTTCTGCGGTCTCCACTGTACTGAAGACGTGCGAGCCTGCGAGGGAGGTTTCGTTGGAGGAGTAGGTTTTTGGTGTGTTATTTTTTTGTCGAGCTGGATAATTGACTAAATGTGATTGTGAATAAAGTATTGAGTTTGTCTCACGTAGTCAACGTTAATTGGAACCTTGTCATGCTCCAATAATTCAGTGGCGACGAGGATTAAACATTTCTTTGTCAAGTGCTCCGGGCCTAGTATTCTCATAAATATATGTTCTTCCGAGAAGCTTGTGAAGTTTCCCTGCGAAACGATTCCTGCATACTTTAAGCGTGCCACTATCGCTTTCGAAATTCGAAAACTGACCAATAATCGTCGAAAATGCTACGAGTTTCTGTAACGCCCTAGAAAAGGGCGTTATGTGGTGCGAGTATATTATAGAGAAGAGGAGCTCGATCCGGGGAATTATTCACCGCTCGGTGAGTGAAGCCGGTGAGCTAAGGGACGAGCGGGGGAGAATAGCCCGAAAGCGTCAACTTATCTTTGAGGAAGCTGCTTGTTATCCACAACAGTTAGGGTTTTACAAACATGTCCTCGGGGTTTTAGTATAAACCCCGGGGGACTCTATAGGCAGGGCCATAGTAGAGTTGACAGCCAGAGTCAGGGACGCGCATCCGTGCAGGGGGGGCCGAATCCTCGTGCCAGCTCGTGTACACGCTACCGCAAGCCGTCGGGCCTGGGGAAAGGTGAGTCAGACAGTAAATAATATATGTGCATCACGGGGTAAAGGTACCTCTTTGTTACTCTTTGTCGACTCTCTGAACCCAGACCTGTGCGGCGGTACATTTCTCGTTGGTCTTGCGAGCGATGAGTACGCTCGCTTCCACCAAGCGATGCTCCAAAAAGAAATTGACGACATGACTTGGGAGAACATCGAAGCAGTCGTCAAGAAGTTGGATTCGAGTGATGTTATCCGCAGCCGCCTGAAGTTGACAACACTACAATATTCTCCGGGACAAGATATCCAGGAATACGCTGACCAGGTAACTAGTATGGTTACAAAAGGTCAGTGGGGCAAATTATCTGGTGATGTTGCCACTCGACAACTCAAGTTCTTAACTTCGTTTTCACAACCTCATATTATTGAAGCGCTACTCAAGCTTCCGATCACTACTTCATTCAACGACATGGTGAAAGCTGCTGTCGAAGCTGATCCCCTTTTCTGGAAACATATCCGCCGCTAATGGTTTACCCATCCACGTGCTCGGGAAGTTGTTAACAACCTTCCAATGGCAGCACTCCACCGTTGTTGACGTGACCATAATTATCGTCAAGAAACTTTACCCGACGGCAATTTTGGGACGTGATTTGTTAGACAAATTTGTTCCCGATTGGAGGATCATGCTAGGCACTTCCGGTCAACCGTCTCCAAGCTCTGGGGCCTTATTCTGAACGGTCGAGAAAAAATGCCGCACGCGGGATACAAGGACGCCGAATAAGAAATAACATTATCCCGCCATAGCAACCGCTTTTTGCGGATTTTCACACGGCTTAGGAATACTGCGCCTGGCCTTCAAGTGGCAGCCTTTCCGACAATCGAAAATAAAACGGGCTCGACAACTGTACCGGAAAGCCCCCAGGAGTCATCCACGTCAAACTCCCCTCGTGCTTTGGCATAGTTGACAGTGATAAGCCAATTAAATTCTTTTCGGCTCACATCAATTTGAAAACGGATGCTGTTCCGGTTTTTCAAAAAGCTCGAACGGTTCCTCTTGGGTTAATTAGGTGGGCGGAAATTCTTTCTGCGTACAACAATACGTTGCAATATAAACCCGGAAATGCCATACCACACGCAGATGCGTTATCTCGCTTACCTGCCGCCGTGGATAGCAAAGTTATCCATGTCGTCTTCGTTCACAATGCGTCACCCCTCTTGAGCCATGACATCATCAAAAGTGCAACCCAAAGTGACGAACTTTTGCAAAATGTTATGTCATTGCTTCCCACCTCGTGGAGTTCACAACCGGCAGACATGTACTTCACGGTACGAGATCAATTAGAATGCGAAGATGGCGTCCTTGAAATGAATGGACGGGTGATGGTCCCACAAAAGCTCCAGACACACGTACTCCAAACCCTGCATGAAGGTCATGTGGGCCTCTCCCGAATGAGGGAAGCGTCCAAATCGTTAGTTTAGTGGTGCGACTGTCTTCGACGTGCGATCTGTGTAACGTTCATGCCTCGCGGAACCTGACGCTCCTAACAGAATGCCTCGCTCTGAACCGTCCTTTCCTTGGGAAAGAGTGCACATGGATTTCTTTGAACTCAAGGGCCAAACGTTTTTACTGGCTGTTCACGCATTTTCTCATTGGATCCAAATCGAAGGGATGGCTTCAACGGTAGCATCTAAAGTTATTACGTTCCTAAAGCGTATCATGTCAACATTTGGATTAATCCATACCATTGTGACTCACAACGGGCCTCCTTTCAATTCAGAGGAGTTCAAGTCGTATTTGGCGTCACGGAATATCCGGCACGAATTAACAGCTCCATACAACCCTCAAAGTAATGGGAGGGCAGAAGCAGCAGTTCATAGAGCCAAACAAGACTCCGGAAAGCCGCCCGTGATATGCCTGGACCTTCTTGGCTCGATAGATCGTTACACTTCATGTCTGTCCAGCATGTCGTGCCTACCTCGGTGTCATCTTCACCAATGTCACTAATTTTCAATTTCCCTCTGAGGACACATCTTTCTATCGCTCCGTTTCCGCCGCTAGACAAAACAGAAAAAGACGCTCCCTTCGTTGTCGGCACAAAAGTCTGGTTCATGCCGCGACCTCACGAAAAACATCCGCAGGGGTTCAAGGGTTTCGTATCAGCTAGACGTCCTTTCACCCGCAATCCGGTTGGTGACGTCTGACCTAGGCCGGGAACACAGAGTTCATTAAACTCAAATCCGCTTGCGTAACGATGGATGCTCCGCTCCAACAACCTCAATTCCCCAGCTTGTAACTTTTCCGCATTCATCACCTGATTCTCCTGCTGCCCGATCCTCGACTCTTCCCCTTCCATCCCGATCTTCCATTCGTAAAATCACACTTCCCTCTCGATTTTGTGACTATGACCTTCGTCCATGATTGTTTTGTTTTTGTTTTTTTTCATATAAGCTATTTGACGAATTCCATCCAGAGTGATGCGCCTCGGTCTTTCCCGCTCTGCATCCTCCATCCGTTGTAGTTCGTTCTATTATCTCTAGTATTTTCATATTCTATTTGTTTGGTTCAACTGAATTTATTATTCTTCATTGTGATTATCCGTTTTTCTTTAAGGGGAGGGCGTGAAGACGCTCGAGGGAGGTTTCGTTGGAGGAATAGGTTTTTGGTGTGTTATTTTTTTTTGTCGAGCTGGATAATTGACTAAATGTGATTGTGAATAAAGTATTGAGTTAGTCTCACGTAATTAACGTTAATTGGAACCTTTTCATCCTCCAATAATTCATGTACGATGGCAGCATGTGAGCCACGTGTCATGATGTGCAAGCTTTGACAGCTCAGGGACGGCTGGCACGGGTCAGCGACCATGTGAGTGAAGTGCGTGGCATGAATGGTGGCGGGACGGCGTGACGTATTGACCCTCATCAGCAGCCCACAAGAAATAACTGAGGAAACACCCCGTTTTCTGGTTCCGAAGACAAATCTGCTGCGATTTCAAGCGCTAATTCTAATAGGCTCAAATTGAGAAAAAGCGCTTGTTTGCAGCTATAATTGGCAAAACGTTCTCATTTGCGGCTACAATAGAGAAGAAACCCAAATTCACTGTGTCTGGGGTAACTTCATGGCCAACATCGAAAAAACCCATAAATAACTATTACTATTTTGCTCCCGAGGCAAGTCTATACTTTTCACAACGTTACTTCCGTTTGGAAATTTCATCAAGTAAGGCTTTTGAAAAAAAAGGTTAGTTCGCGGCTTGAATTTACAAAAACCCTCCTTTGCGGTTAAAATCGAGAAACAGTGCCAATTCGCAGGCAGGGTCTTATAACTAGGTTTTTTCTTGATTGTGTGAGTGTGTGTGTGTGTGGGGGGGGGGGACTTTATTTTGCCGTCCCTGGATGGGAGCGCGGCAATATTTATTTTTCAGTTCCTAAAAGTTAAGGGGGGGGGGGTAACTTCGACTCCATGGGAAGGGGCATGACACCCGTGGCCTTGGTGACATTTTTACCTGAAAAATCCATAATAAAGACTACACCTCCAGCTTCAGCATGTGAAGCGTCGACAAAATTGTTTTTAGGCAAATAAATTAGTTGCATGGAGTTTTTTGTTTTTCAAATTTTAGCCTCGCATTAGCAATCATATTCACATCTACAGCCATAAATTAGCGTTATAGCTCAGTCTCAACCATGAGGTGTACTTCAGAAACCAAACGGATTCACGTTTTCTCAATTTTAGCTGTGAATCAGAATCTTTATTAATTGTATGCAAAAAATTAGCGTGTTACGTGTTTCTCAATTTTAGGCGTGAATTAGCGATTTCCCTAGTTTAGGCGTGGCTTACGCCGTGTTCTTCATTTATATCCCTGTGAATTAACTTTTTAAAACCTCTCCCGCAAATATGCGCTTTTTATGAATTTAATTCACGAATTAGTGATTTTCTCAGTTTTAATCTCGAATTAACTATCGATTTTTTCCAATTTGGCCGCGAATTAGCTTTTTTTCCTCAATTTAGCTGCTAATTGGGGCCTGTTCTCAATTTAATTACCAAATAAGCGCTTTTCTTACTTTTTTTCATCCGCAAATTAGTCATATGATTACCCTCAATTTTGGACAGAAAATAGCGTTTTTCTCCATTTTATCCGCCTGCTTTTCGATTGATCTCATTTTCAACCACGAATTAGAGTCGCATGTCTCAATTTGTGCCGTGAATAGAGAGTTTATCCCGTGAATTAGCGATATTTCTTCATTTGTGACATGTACTGGCGTAGTCCTCAATTTTAGCTGTAAATCACCTAATGCCCCCCCTTTTTAGCAGCGAATTAGCACTTGTTCTCAATTTCAGCGGCAAATTATCGTTGTTCATAATTTTAGCCACGTGAATTAGAGATATTTCCTTGTATTAGCCGTGAATTAGGGTTTTTTAAAAATAATGTTAGCCCCGCTTAGCAACTTTTGTTTTTACTTCTAGCAATGAATGAGCGCTTTTTCCATCTGAACCCACGAATTTGCGTTTCTTCAGCGCTGTTTTAGCGGTGAATTAGCAGTTTCTACATTTTAGCCGCGAATTAGCGTTTCTGTAGCAGACTTTACCCCGTAATTATTTGTATCCGCGTGATTTAACATTTTTTTTTACACTTCATTCGCGATTAAGCCCATTTTCTCAATTGTATCCGTGAATTTGCGATTTTTCTGAGTATAGCCATGAATTAATTAGCGATAATATTTTATCGTTTTGGCCGTGAATTAGCGGTTTTGCCACATTAGACGCGAATTAGCGCCTTTTTTCTTTTTAAATCGCAAATTTTAAGATATTCTAATTTCAGTCGCGATTTTGCCATTTTTCTCAATTTAGCCCTGAATTGACATGTTTTATGTCATTTTTATCCGCGATTTTTCTCAATTTATGGCCTTATTGGAAATTAGCGCTTTTTTTCAGTCATGAACTCAGCCCAAGGATGGCACCTTTGCGGTTTTTTCAAAAAACTTTAGCTATAAAATGGCTTCTGTTTGCTACAAATTAGCGATTTTGTCATAAATGTATTTTCCTAAATTGGCGCACGCTGTATAGGCCAATATGGCGACATATGATCAATTTTCCTTAAAGTTGTTGGAGAAGGGGAGGGGATCGTCCCTGGAAAATACCGCTCTTGTATCTCTGCTGCCGGGTACTCGTACACCCCTTTGCTCCCTCCTTGGTTTTGGCCCTGTTCGTGGGTATCTGGAGGCAACTTCTTAGATCTAGTCTTGCAAAATCCCTAATTTGCTGGAGCAACTTTCATCGCTGAAATAGGAAAACGTGCTAATTCACGTTCTTTAGGCCCGTGCGCGACTAAAATGGTGAAAACGCGTTATTTCGTGGGAAAAATAGAGAAAAAAGCGTTCATTTGTGTCTAAAGTATTGAGGAAAACCCCCAGTTGAGGTTTTTGGAGGCAATCTCTTGTCTGATATGGAGAATAACCTTAATTAGCATGATTTTGAAACCAGCATCACAGCACACACTTAAAACACAGCTGACACTTAGAAAAAGCCCTGACCCGCTGTTCCTTGGGCGTGTCCATGGTTGACATTAAGATTAATCACTAGTGGTCTTCCACATTGATGGCCCACGTGAAAACACCATTTAACGGTTTCTGGAGACAACTCTTCGATTGCAATTGAAAAGAAGTGCTTTTTAATTGTTAAAAAAAAAAAAAAAGCAAATTTTCGTGGTTATAAATAGTAGGAAAACGGTAATTGAGCGAACTTGCGGCTAAAATATGAGAAATAATACGTGAATTTGCTGATGAAATAGAAAAAACTCTCATTCAAAGGCAAACAATAAGAAAAGGCGCTAATTCGCTGCTAAAATTTTAAAAACGGTTTTTGTTTGATGGTAAATTCGGCTAATACTAAGGATAAGCGCCAATTCATGACTAAAGGTGCAAAAACTGCTGATTCGCAGCTGAAATTGAGACTATTGTCAGTCTGCATCGTGCATGGCTAAAGTTAAGAAAACCCGTTGATTCGCGGCTAACCTTGGAAACATATCGCAAATTCGAGTCTGAAATGGAGAAAAACTTTAATTCTTGATTAAATTGTAGAAAAATTCATAATTCAACGTTGCATGAAAAGTTTATTAAAGTTTATTGAGAGTCTAAGGGTCGATATAATGAATAAATCTGTCGCCGGCATTTTAATTAGTAAATTAATTAAACTGATATTATCCGGACGACGATGGAAGGGCATAGCCCAACACGATTCGAGTTTCGAGAAAAAATGGCTCTCCGGCGGGATTCGAACCCGCAACCTCTGGATTACCAGTCCAGCACGCTGCCATTTGCGCCACGGAGACGCCTATGGGAGTCGTACTCCGAGGGATAAGCTAAGCCGAACCCCACCTAGGTCCATTGTTTCTCGAAACTCTAGGCGCTTCTCCTGATCGGTAAACCACGCCGAATTTAATCTTATCTAGATGTTGTTAGATTGATATAATGAATAAATCTGTCGCCGGCATTTTAATTAGTAAATTAATTAAACTGATATTATCCGGACGACGATGGAAGGGCATAGCCCAACACGATTCGAGGTTGCGGGTTCGAATCCCGCCGGAGAGCCATTTTTTCTCGAAACTCGAATCGTGTTGGGCTATGCCCTTCCATCGTCGTCCGGATAATATCAGTTTAATTAATTTACTAATTAAAATGCCGGCGACAGATTTATTCATTATATCAATCTAACAACATCTAGATAAGATTAAATTCGGCGTGGTTTACCGATCAGGAGAAGCGCCTAGAGTTTCGAGAAACAATGGACCTAGGTGGGGTTCGGCTTAGCTTATCCCTCGGAGTACGACTCCCATAGGCGTCTCCGTGGCGCAAATGGCAGCGTGCTGGACTGGTAATCCAGAGGTTGCGGGTTCGAATCCCGCCGGAGAGCCATTTTTTCTCGAAACTCGAATCGTGTTGGGCTATGCCCTTCCATCGTCGTCCGGATAATATCAGTTTAATTAATTTACTAATTAAAATGCCGGCGACAGATTTATTCATTATATCAATCTAACAACATCTAGATAAGATTAAATTCGGCGTGGTTTACCGATCAGGAGAAGCGCCTAGAGTTTCGAGAAACAATGGACCTAGGTGGGGTTCGGCTTAGCTTATCCCTCGGAGTACGACTCCCATAGGCGCCTCCGTGGCGCAAATGGCAGCGTGCTGGACTGGTAATCCAGAGGTTGCGGGTTCGAATCCCGCCGGAGAGCCATTTTTTCTCGAAACTCGAATCGTGTTGGGCTATGCCCTTCCATCGTCGTCCGGATAATATCAGTTTAATTAATTTACTAATTAAAATGCCGGCGACAGATTTATTCATTATATCAATCTAACAACATCTAGATAAGATTAAATTCGGCGTGGTTTACCGATCAGGAGAAGCGCCTAGAGTTTCGAGAAACAATGGACCTAGGTGGGGTTCGGCTTAGCTTATCCCTCGGAGTACGACTCCCATAGGCGTCTCCGTGGCGCAAATGGCAGCGTGCTGGACTGGTAATCCAGAGGTTGCGGGTTCGAATCCCGCCGGAGAGCCATTTTTTCTCGAAACTCGAATCGTGTTGGGCTATGCCCTTCCATCGTCGTCCGGATAATATCAGTTTAATTAATTTACTAATTAAAATGCCGGCGACAGATTTATTCATTATATCAATCTAACAACATCTAGATAAGATTAAATTCGGCGTGGTTTACCGATCAGGAGAAGCGCCTAGAGTTTCGAGAAACAATGGACCTAGGTGGGGTTCGGCTTAGCTTATCCCTCGGAGTACGACTCCCATAGGCGCCTCCGTGGCGCAAATGGCAGCGTGCTGGACTGGTAATCCAGAGGTTGCGGGTTCGAATCCCGCCGGAGAGCCATTTTTTCTCGAAACTCGAATCGTGTTGGGCTATGCCCTTCCATCGTCGTCCGGATAATATCAGTTTAATTAATTTACTAATTAAAATGCCGGCGACAGATTTATTCATTATATCAATCTAACAACATCTAGATAAGATTAAATTCGGCGTGGTTTACCGATCAGGAGAAGCGCCTAGAGTTTCGAGAAACAATGGACCTAGGTGGGGTTCGGCTTAGCTTATCCCTCGGAGTACGACTCCCATAGGCGTCTCCGTGGCGCAAATGGCAGCGTGCTGGACTGGTAATCCAGAGGTTGCGGGTTCGAATCCCGCCGGAGAGCCATTTTTTCTCGAAACTCGAATCGTGTTGGGCTATGCCCTTCCATCGTCGTCCGGATAATATCAGTTTAATTAATTTACTAATTAAAATGCCGGCGACAGATTTATTCATTATATCAATCTAACAACATCTAGATAAGATTAAATTCGGCGTGGTTTACCGATCAGGAGAAGCGCCTAGAGTTTCGAGAAACAATGGACCTAGGTGGGGTTCGGCTTAGCTTATCCCTCGGAGTACGACTCCCATAGGCGCCTCCGTGGCGCCAATGGCAGCGTGCTGGACTGGTAATCCAGAGGTTGCGGGTTCGAATCCCGCCGGAGAGCCATTTTTTCTCGAAACTCGAATCGTGTTGGGCTATGCCCTTCCATCGTCGTCCGGATAATATCAGTTTAATTAATTTACTAATTAAAATGCCGGCGACAGATTTATTCATTATATCAATCTAACAACATCTAGATAAGATTAAATTCGGCGTGGTTTACCGATCAGGAGAAGCGCCTAGAGTTTCGAGAAACAATGGACCTAGGTGGGGTTCGGCTTAGCTTATCCCTCGGAGTACGACTCCCATAGGCGCCTCCGTGGCGCAAATGGCAGCGTGCTGGACTGGTAATCCAGAGGTTGCGGGTTCGAATCCCGCCGGAGAGCCATTTTTTCTCGAAACTCGAATCGTGTTGGGCTATGCCCTTCCATCGTCGTCCGGATAATATCAGTTTAATTAATTTACTAATTAAAATGCCGGCGACAGATTTATTCATTATATCAATCTAACAACATCTAGATAAGATTAAATTCGGCGTGGTTTACCGATCAGGAGAAGCGCCTAGAGTTTCGAGAAACAATGGACCTAGGTGGGGTTCGGCTTAGCTTATCCCTCGGAGTACGACTCCCATAGGCGCCTCCGTGGCGCAAATGGCAGCGTGCTGGACTGGTAATCCAGAGGTTGCGGGTTCGAATCCCGCCGGAGAGCCATTTTTTCTCGAAACTCGAATCGTGTTGGGCTATGCCCTTCCATCGTCGTCCGGATAATATCAGTTTAATTAATTTACTAATTAAAATGCCGGCGACAGATTTATTCATTATATCAATCTAACAACATCTAGATAAGATTAAATTCGGCGTGGTTTACCGATCAGGAGAAGCGCCTAGAGTTTCGAGAAACAATGGACCTAGGTGGGGTTCGGCTTAGCTTATCCCTCGGAGTACGACTCCCATAGGCGCCTCCGTGGCGCAAATGGCAGCGTGCTGGACTGGTAATCCAGAGGTTGCGGGTTCGAATCCCGCCGGAGAGCCATTTTTTCTCGAAACTCGAATCGTGTTGGGCTATGCCCTTCCATCGTCGTCCGGATAATATCAGTTTAATTAATTTACTAATTAAAATGCCGGCGACAGATTTATTCATTATATCAATCTAACAACATCTAGATAAGATTAAATTCGGCGTGGTTTACCGATCAGGAGAAGCGCCTAGAGTTTCGAGAAACAATGGACCTAGGTGGGGTTCGGCTTAGCTTATCCCTCGGAGTACGACTCCCATAGGCGTCTCCGTGGCGCAAATGGCAGCGTGCTGGACTGGTAATCCAGAGGTTGCGGGTTCGAATCCCGCCGGAGAGCCATTTTTTCTCGAAACTCGAATCGTGTTGGGCTATGCCCTTCCATCGTCGTCCGGATAATATCAGTTTAATTAATTTACTAATTAAAATGCCGGCGACAGATTTATTCATTATATCAATCTAACAACATCTAGATAAGATTAAATTCGGCGTGGTTTACCGATCAGGAGAAGCGCCTAGAGTTTCGAGAAACAATGGACCTAGGTGGGGTTCGGCTTAGCTTATCCCTCGGAGTACGACTCCCATAGGCGTCTCCGTGGCGCAAATGGCAGCGTGCTGGACTGGTAATCCAGAGATTGCGGGTTCGAATCCCGCCGGAGAGCCATTTTTTCTCGAAACTCGAATCGTGTTGGGCTATGCCCTTCCATCGTCGTCCGGATAATATCAGTTTAATTAATTTACTAATTAGTCTAAGGGTCCTCACAGAGACTTGCAGGGCCCCTCGATAGGTGTGAGTCCGCCAATGTCACTAAGTTTAACAACTGCTTCGTTTGTTGGTTCGTTCACCAATTTTAGCCGTCTGTTGCATGTTGAACAGTGCTTTCCATGCAAATGACGTTCGGTAGTTTCGTAATTTCGCGAAATTCATCATTCAAAATTTATCAGTTGTTAGACTCTTACAGGAACTTGCATAATGTGCTTAGTGCGTGTAAGTGTTATTCTAGGCCAAAAAACTCACGACAGTTGCGTTGTGCGGGTGATAGCCTAACAACGTTCGCTGTAACACAGCCACACAGGGAACTTAACGTTTGTTTCACTCACTTCTCCCCCTTCAACCATATTCGAGTTATTCACCTTCCTCCATATCAAACTACCTCAACCACAACTGATCCCTCCTCCCACACCTCCAAGTTTCCACTAAATCCCATTACGTAAGTAACGTGATACCACCTCTTGAAGCACACCTGACGCTCACTTTTGAAAGCCGAAAGTTACTCTGAATAGAGTACCATTTTCCACTCTCGTGACAAAGCCCTCCGTTTCATGCCCCCTCCCATCACATCCTCGATACATTTTCCAAACAAAGCGTACGAAACAAGGAAATTGAAAAGAAGAGACTGCCTAGCTCACTTTGAACAAACAAATTGTGGCGGATTCTCCTTATTCAATTCCACCCCCTCCCACCACACCCAAGAGTTCCTCGTGGAAAACTGTCGTGAACAATTTATACTCTGTTTACTTTTTAGAATAAACTTTCGTCAAAACGGTAGGAAAACTCCTCTATTTTTATTTTTTTTAAACATTATATATCTTTTTCAATGCAATAACTTCAATATTCTCATTCTTGTTGGTCCATTGAACACGGAAAGGGGTAACCTTATATCTTTTGTATCCATTTTTTGCTTCTACGAGAGAAAATCGATTACCTTATTCTGATACGAAGGAAATTCTTTGGAATTATTTGAGAAAGCACAGTCCAGACCGTTGGAAATTCTCGAAGATCAGAGAAGAGTCACATTTTTTAATGAGAAAAAGCCTCCTGGTTAGCACCTTTTGAAAGTGTATGAGGATTGTTTATTACTTCCGTGTTTTTTTATTATTATAGCACCTCTGAAACGATGGCTAGGAGTTCGCAGATAAACAAATTTTCGAGGCTAAATTCGAGAAATAACTGTTAATTTGCGGCGGATTAATAAGGGTAACAGGGGGGGGGGGGAAAGATCGCCCCGCACAGAATGACAGCGAAGCAAGCGATAATCCTGCTGGGTCTGGTGGCCCGAAACACCTGCCTATTTGAAAAGTGACACTTGAAACTATTTGACCTATTGGATCTCCAATCCAAATTATCATTGTTGTGCAGCCACGATACGAAAATCAACAAATTAATTTTTCTCGATCCTTTTTGTTTTTAGAAGTCTCTCAAAGCGACGTAAGAGCTAAAACAATATTTATATGCCCCAGCGGAAAACCGTTTCATCAATTTCGACAAAGAGTAAGGTCAAAGTTTCTTAATTTTCCTTCCTTCTTAATTTCTCCTCTGTAACGATTCAACGAGAAATATTTTTCTGGCGTGCCTCCCTTCCCCCCCCCCCACCACGCACACACCTACATCCATCATCGAGGCTCAGCGAGTCGGGGTGAAAATTAATTAGAACCTTAAACGATTCCACGGAAAAAATCTTCCATCTAAAGCTGTAAAAGTGCGGTAATTAAAAATCCTGCAGATTAAACATTTTCTCATTCGCCCCCCCCCCGTCCATCGTGATCACATTTACGATTTACCTTGATGAAATAGGCTGATTGAGTGATGAAACCACTCGGATATTATTTTTTAGAGGAAAAAGTCGATTTCGATTACTTCCATACGAATGCCCCTAACTACTTAAAAAGAATCACGTTTCGAGGTCATATCGTAGAGAGCTGTCTCGGTAGAAACATAACAAGCGCCATAAATACGAATCCCCTGAATGAAATAAAAGCTAGGAGAGGGACCATCGAAGGTTTTTTTTCTTCCTCACTATTTTCACACGGTTTAAAATGTGAAACAACAGGATGTATGTTATCCAAGATGGAAAAGCTCCTCTACCAAGAATAATTAGCGATCTTTTTTGGTCCATTCATCTGGTGGCAAACATCCGTTAGTTCTCGCGCATTTGAACTTCACGCACTCACTCCAATTGCTTTGCTTGTCCGTAACTTAGTCCCAACTCCTGCACATTTTTTTCTGACGATGAGCCTAATTATTGTTCTACTTCTTCACCCTCTCACGGGGCATCAGTCACGTCAGCATCACGCTCTCAAGGAAATTAAAGTCATTAAAAGTCCGTGGAAGTAAAATGTGCGGGAAAGAGTTTCACGCTTCAAGGGGAAAAGAAAGTTTTACACGTTTACCCTTAAAACTCTGCAATGTGAAAGGAAAATGGAAAATTTAGGTAGCGTTAAGAAGTGTTTTCCCCGTTCACTAATCTTATTTAAATTACGAAACGAATGATTTTGCAATGCATGAGATTCGTCCAATCCAAGACTAAGAAAAGTGCGCCTAATTGAGAATTTAAAGAACGAGGAAAAGAACTAAAATACGGAAAACGCACTTCGGTAGTGATACTGATAGGGCGTATAATTTCAATTTACAACGTTGGCTAAAGTTACACGTACAGTTGGATGATCGAAAGAACGAAAGAATCAACCAAACGGGTGGGGTGTCAGGAAGACGGTTTCTGATTCTGAAACGGATGGATGGAAGAAGAGAGAGTGACACTCGAATGTTTTCAGAGAGAAAAGCACTGATTTGATCCCTCCAAAAACCCATTTTGGTGGCTCCATTTCTAATTTCACTGCCCACTGCTATTTCTAATTTCATCAACCCGATTCCATACGTCAAGTCCTGAGAGTCAAGAATCTCGTAGCTTCAATAGGTTCAACGGTTCATTAGGTAGATGAAACAATAAGTGACGTAGTTGGTGAGTCAGTCAGTCAGAAGGTTTATTGACTATGATGTTGCTGCATCTGTATTCATGCTCCAAGTGAACCGATTTTGAGGCTGGGTAGTCAGTTTCAGAGGTCCCGGCTGCTACTACTACTATTATCTTCCTTTATTGAATCCCTTTCCGAGGGGCTAAATCGAAGATAGCCGAGCTCTAATTCCAAGGGGAAGAAGACCCTTTTTCTGGGGAATCACCACGCCTTCGAATTAGTCCCACTAAAACCTGTCACTACAGTTTCGGGACTCTTGGGTATGAGGCTCCAGGAGAAGCGGCCGCCAGTACAAAACATAGTAGGCAGTCTCCTCTTCTTCGACGTCCGGGCAATGAGGCAAGGGAGAACACCAGAATCCGGGGAGCATCAAGAATCTCGGAATACGGTGGAATACAAATACAGGAAACTTCAGGAACGTCACATTTTTGCCAAGAAAATAAAGAAAAAAGGGAAAGCTTTACTAGGAGCTTAGCTGGGATTAGGTCTTTACAGTGGTTGGACCTTTGCTGTGGTTTGACCTTTGCAGCGGTTGGACCTTTGCTGTAGTTGGCCCTTTGTAGTGGTTGGACCTCTGCTGTGTTTGAGCTTGGCTGTGGTTGGAGCTTTGCAGTGGTTTGACCTTTACAGTGGTTTGACCTTTGCAGTGGTTGGACCATTGCTGTGGTTGCATTTTTGCTGTGGTTGCATTTTTGCAGTGGTTGGTCCTTTGCTCTGGTTGGACCAGGTCTGTGGCTGGACCTTCTTTGTGTTTGAGACGTTGGAGGTCCTACTGTAATTACAGCTTCGCTGAGGTTAAACCATGGTTTTGGTTAGATCTCATGGGGTCACTGTATTGTGTTGGGGCCTTCTTGGTGGTTTTTGAGTTTGGCTGCGATTGAATATTCCCTGTGGTTTTATGTAGACCTTTCGAGATAGAAGCGAGGGTGGCACGACTGGGTCTGCTACTCTCCCAGTTGGAAGGGCCACATTTAGTTTTGTCCCTGTTCTCAAATATACTCTCCACGGTTCTGGTAGTTAGGTCCCGATCAAAATGCACCAGAGGGGGCTGTCATTGCCCTTAAAAGTACAGTCATAAATGAGCGTTTGGCCTCAATTTTCTCAACTCCAAGGCGGTCAACCGCGGTCCTCAGGCGTGAAGATTCGTCGTTGCACGTACGAATTTTGGATACGTGACCATTGCCTTTATACGTTCTGAAAAGTGTGCAAGTGGCCAAAAACGGGTGCGTTTCTTCGTGGTTTGACCAAAATCGAAGCTTTTCCTGGTTTCGGGTCTTTGAAATTTCTGCTTTAAAAAAACAAAAAAAAAAAAAAACAATACAATGCAATTAGGGGAAGGGGCGCAACAAATGTTTATGGTCCAAGGGGGCGTTACCGTACAAGGGTTGAGAACCACTGTTCTATGGGGACTAAATTCACTGTTATTGGTTTGGATGATCAGTCCTGATGGCGTGGTGGGGTGGGGTGAGTGAAATAGTGAGTTTCTAAGTAATTCTGATAGTTACTTAGAGTTGGATAGCCATTTTTGCGAGGCTGTGTGAGACAAAGCTAGTTACAACGATGGCCATGAACAGCGTTGCCAACTGACATTTTGCTTTTCCTCGTCAATTCAAGCTCAAAATTCCTTCAGAAGTCTGTCAAAATATATTCCATCCCATTAAAAAATCCATCAAATAACTAATGATGCCTACTCGGACGCAATAAAAATCCAAGCTGGTGTTCCACAAGGAATTGTACTTGGCTCTCTCTTGAACGTCCTTTATACCAGTGATCTACCTGAAAACGGAGATATCACAACAGCTACATTTGCGGATGATACGGTCATCTTAGCTGTCGGTTAAGACAACTGTGAGTCAGTTACAAACTCCAGAGATCACTCTCCCAGGTCCATGATTGGACATCGTGATGAGAATTCGCATGAATGAGACTGAATCGGTGCACGTTGACTTCACAAACCGAAGAATCAGTTGTGTACCGGTATACCTCAACAATAACAGAATCCCGCACGCCATTGAGGCCAAGCACTTAGGCACGACATTGGATACTCGATTGCGATGGAAAGCCCATGTCAAAAAAAATAAATCCGAGCTGAACTTTAAATTCCTAAAAATGTACTGGCTCATGGGCCACCGCCACCGGTCGAAAATGTCGGTCGAAAACAAGATGACGCTGTACAATCAAGTCATCAAACCAGTCCAGACTTATGGAGCACAGCTGTGGGGCTGTACCTCTCAGAGCAACCGAAACATAATACAGAGATTCCGAAACAAAGTACTGAGGTCTTGCGTACATGCATGGTCCTATTGAAACAGCAGACTTCAGGTAGGACTTCAGATTCCTTCAGTTGACGAAGTCATCCGAAGACATGCTATAGCCCATCATCGCCGAATTCAGGGGAATATCAATGAAGAAGCGGTCCGTCTGTCAAATGTTGAGGACCAGCTTCGAAGACTCAAGGACGGAAACCTCATGATCTACTGGGATCGTGCGATCGTTCGTAGTGCAAAGTGTCAGTGTGAAAGAGACTTAGGGCCGTATTCAGAGACCTTCCTCAACTTTAAGGCCGAAATTCCAAAAAAATCGCTCATTTGAGGCTATAAAACTGAGAAATATTTGGGAATTCGTGGTTAAATGGTGGCCCTTTTACGCCTAATATTAAGAAAAACTAAGATTCACGAGGCAATTTTGCGGCTAATATTGACGAAAAACGGTAATTCAACGGTCATTCATGGAGAAAAATTGTAACGATTTGGTGGGGGGGGGGGTGATAAAGAAACGCCAATCAATTCACGATGGATTCGGAAGGCATGATATTGTGCTTGAAGGTGAAGAGAAATTACACTAATTCATGGATAGAATTCAATAAATCACTGCTAAAATTAGGGAAAAGCTCTAATTAACAGTTAACGCAGTTTGGATAACGCTGATTCGCGGTTTCTGGAGGACAGTTTACGACGATAAATGAGAAAAGCACTAACTCGTTATACGAAAACCCGGGAAAAGCGTTAATCACGGCTAAAATGAAGAATTAGCCATAGTCGTGGCCAATGGGAGGCAGGGGTAGGCAGCTGCCCTCCCCTAGACTCGAAAGCGCAGATTTAGTGTTTGAGCTGCCCTTAGATATGTTCAGAAAGTATAAATCATTCAGGACAACCACATTTTGTTTCGTCGGTGCTCACATAAAAAAAATATAAAAAAATCTGACATAGTTCGAAGACCAATTTCATGGTTGCGTTGCACCCTAAAATACCGTTTTCACAGATCTGACTCAACTAAAAAGCAATTTTTTTCAGATTTTGCTTCTCTGATAAAAAAAAAACAAACTGAAATCCCCAGCTTATTGCCAGTTCTTGGCAAAAATCACAATTTTAGAGCCTACTAAAATATCCGATTGTGTGCTAAAATCGCCATTTTCGCGCTTAAGGGCCCGGTCGGCAATGTCCGTTTAAACGTTGTTAAGAGTTTAAACGTTTTTTTACCCAAATGATAAATCATGATTGCGGTATATGCTCTTAAGCTCAGCTTAAGGATAAACGGAACTTTGTACCTATAGTGATCAACCCGGGCCTGAATCGCGATTAAATGGTAATTTTGAGCTAAAATAGCAAGATTCGAGGTAAACCCTCTAAATTTGTTTTCAAGGTGAAATCGCCAGTTTTGCAGTGAAAACATCAGTTTTAGGGTCAAAAACTTCAATTTTAGGTTGAAACTCTTGTCAGTTTTGTGATATAATTGCCGGTTTTATGGTGAAATACCCAGTTTCAGGGCCAGTTTTCAAGGCAGAGTCGTTAGGTTTGACGTCAAATTATCATCAGTTTTGGTGTGTTATTGTCAGTTTTGAAGTAAAATATTCGAGGTAGAGTAATCTTCGGGTGATACTCGGAAGGTTACGGTAACCGTGAGAAGATCAGTTCTCAGGATGCCTCACTTATTTTGAGTTTTAAGCTTTTTTCAAGCGCGTATTGCACTGGAAAAGTGCTACGAGTTGGAAAACGGAGAAGTGACGTAAAATAACAAATCATCGCAACTACCGGAGTTTGAGGGGTGAGTGTTTTCGGGAGTGAAAACGGATGGTGCCCTTATCGCCATGAGTAGTGATGAGATAAAGCGCTATTCTTCGATAGCAGTTATAACTACTACTGCTACAACTGCTACTGCTATTTCCCAATAGCAGTTATTTTAAACTGCTATTGCTATTTTGTTATTCTGCTAATCTTCTCATAACGCTTATGTAGGAATGAAACGATTTCCGTTTAATAGCAGTAGTAGTAGCAACAACACTGCTACAATTTTTTACAACGGATATTACTTTTAATAGGCTGCATACTTTATGACAATTATCTGCGTCATTTTATAAAATAAAAATTACTCAATTACAGATTTTTAGGATGAGAACAATCTAATGGACCTCAGAGGCCATAAAATGCACGTGGTAATAGAAACATGATTAACGAATTTGAATTCATCACTTCCTGTGTTTTGGATAGGGAGCGCGTAAAGACAAGACCTCATACAAAAGCCATTGGTAAAGAACAGTACCTAGCAATTGCAATAGCGTTCTAGGTTCTACCTCCGTAACGCTGTGAAATAACTTGAATAGCTCTTCAGTGGAACAGCAGTAGCAGTTATAACGTCCTCTCCCCCGTAAAATAATGTCCCCTCGCCCTCAATAAGTTATTTCCCCACCAGTCCACCTCACTGCTATCCCTCCCATCATCTCCACTGAGTAGAACACATTCAGCGCAACTCTTGTGTGGTTAGAGAGACCCTTTTTTTTTTTTTATCAGTTTCGGGGGAATTAAACAGTGAGAGGGGACATAGCAGTTAAGTAGCAATAGCGTTTTAACAGAATTTCTAATAGCAGTTATAACTGCTACTTGAAAATAACTGCTACGAAATAGCAGTTAAGCTATTTTGTTAAGCAGTTAAGCTAGTGATGGCTCATCACTAGCCATGAGCGATAACTTGATAATTTCGGCCGCAAGGCTCAGTATTACTGGGGAACAGTCTACCCCCAAGGAACTAAGGGTCGTGGAACCGATCCGGGACGCCAAGGGGGCAGCTCCAAACCAGTCACTGGACGATGGGGCAGGTGCATCGGGTAGCCAGAATGCTGGGCCGATATCGGTACAACAGGAATCTGGCACGGACGACGAAGGGTTCACGACTGTTAGAAGGCAGGGGAGAGGCGCTCGTGAAAAGAATAGGAAAGCGAACAGGGCTAGAAGGAAGTAGAAGAGGCAGCCAGACGGCCGCTCACGGGTTTTAAGGGGAGGTTTGAAGAGAAGCGAGAAGAGTTAGAAAGGCTTCGCGCGGAAAAAAACTGGGCCATGAAGAGAGGGCGGTCGTCGTCTCAGCCCACTCCTCCGAGTGACAGAGTGGCGGGCCCCCTCAAGAGAACCATACGGTGAGAAGAAGTGAAGAAGGATTACGGCAAAAGAGTCAAATCCTCAACGAGCTCCAAGGTAGTAATGGTTAGGGCGAACGGGGGGGCCTTCAGTAATGAGGAGGCAGTTCTGGCTAGACGGTTTGTTTCTAGGGCGGTTATGGCCTCCAAAAAGAAAATAAGATTCGGGGACTCGGGGTTGGTACAGGATAGTAAGCTCTATGTTATTACATGTGAAAGCAAAGATACTGGGTATACTGCGGGGGCAGGCGGAAGAAAAGGGTTGGAAAATTTATCAGCTATCAGAGCTCCCAATCCCGAAGAGGATCCAGGGAATCCTAACCGGTTATGAGCTGACTAAACATGAGCTCATACCGTGTATGGAGTCGGTCAACCCGGGCATCGAACTGAAGTTCGAAGAATGGAAACTGGTGGGCTATGACGCGGATGAGATGGGAAACGGTGGTCACTATCGAAGTACCAAAAGAAGATGCCGCCAAAGTAAAAGAAGGGGGTCATTTAGGAGTGAAGTTGACCAGAGTCAAGTTCTGGGTGCTCCGAAACAATGGTTTGGGGAGGAAACGGACGGGGAGAGCGAAATGGAGGTCGACGAGGAACCGAGAGGTGCCGA
The DNA here is from genome assembly GCA_038030265.1 of Corythucha ciliata. NCBI lineage: Eukaryota > Metazoa > Arthropoda > Insecta > Hemiptera > Tingidae > Corythucha > Corythucha ciliata. Next base: position 18,479,013 of record CM075943.1, read on the forward strand.
ATCGACGGGGGTACCGTGGCGGCCGCCACTCGTGGGGGCCCTTGAGGAGGTGGAGAAAGAGCTCCTCCGCTCTCCGAGGGAGTAACGTGCGGGTTTTGCAGGTGAACGCCCAGCAAGACCGCCGCAGCCGATATGTCGGTGATGCTGGGCAGACAAAGTTTTGACATCGGCCTTATACGGGAACCGTATGTATACAATGGGAGGGTGAGGGGGTTAAATAACGCGAATTACGAGTTATTTTATGTGGGTGGAGAGGGAGGGCCTAGGGCATGCGTGTTAGTTGCGGTAGGCCTCAAGCCGAAGCCGCTGAGAGCATACGAGACCAGGGACTTGGTCTCGGTCGCCGTGTGTGGCACGTTGCCAGGGGGAGGAAAGAAAAATGTCGTGCTGGCCTATTGGTACAGAGTGGCGGAGAGCGGGGGGATCCCAGAAAGCCTGGAACGGCTAAGGGACTGTTGTAGCGCAACGGGTAGCCTCTTGGTAGTGGGAGCAGATGCCAATGCTCACCACCTAGCGTGGTGTTCCTCTAATACAAACCGGCCTGGAGAGGAACTGATGGAAGATCTGGAAAGATTGGGTATGGTCGTAAGGTCATGGAAAACGTAGGGGGGGGGGAGCCTACATTCGTAGTGCGGAACAGACAAGAGGTATTAGACATAACCCTCAGTCTTGGTACAACCGGGAGGTGGATTTCGGGGTGGAGGGTGAGAGACAGAGTAATAACTTCTGATCACAGGCCTATTTTGTTTGAGATAGGTGTCAAGAAGGAGCTAAGCCTTCCTGTAAGGAACCCAAGAAGAACGGACTGGGACAAATTCTCAACTACGGTGGAGAACAGCCTAGGGGATGTATCAAAACACACCTTGGATGAAGAGGAGAAAGAGTTGAGCGAGAAGCTAATATCTGCTTTTCAGGTAGCCTGCCCGGAGAAGAAAATGAAGGGCACAAGCATCCCGTGGTGGGAGGCCAGTCTCAGGAGAAAGAAACAAATTATGAACGCGGTGCTTAGACGGGCCAAAAGAACCGAATTGGAGGTCGATTGGCTGGAATACCATCGGGCAAGGAAGGATTACAAAGAATCCATCCGAAGAGCAAAAAGGAAAGCATGGAGAACATTCTACGAAGCAGTCGAAGGGGCGAGTGAGACAGCTCGGCTAAGTCAAATAGTCAGGGACGAAAGGAGGGAGAAGCTCGGTACTATCACCTCGCAAACGGGGGAAGTATTTATAGGTAATATCGAAATATTGGAGCAAATGTTCAATGTGCATTTTCCAGGATGTAGGGAGGAGGCAATTGTCCCCAGTAGACACGGCCCTCTGGACTGCGGAACGGTCAGCCGGTGCCGCGACATAATTAGCAAACAAGGGTTCGACTGGGCGCTGAAGTCCATGGGGTCCTACAAAGCGGCGGGATGCGACGGAATTTTCCCCTGCCTACTCCAGAGAGCGAGCGGACGGGCCCAGGTAAGAATACGGGAGCTATTTGTAAGAAGTTTGGCCTCAGGACAGGTACCGACAGCGTGGAAACGGGTGAGAGTAATTTTCATACCTAAAGGTGGCGGGAGGCATGATAAAGCGGATAATTTTAGACCCATAAGCCTAAGTTCGGTTATGATGAGATTGATGGAGAAAATATTGGATGTGTATATTAGGGAGCGTGTAGAGAGTATAAAGGCATTTCACCCGCGGCAACATGCTTATAGGACAGGGAGGTCCACAGACTCTGCCCTGGGGGAACTAATGGTCAGGTTGGAGGAGACGTTGGCTCAAAAGGAGTATGCTTTGGCACTATTCTTAGACATCGAGGGGGCTCTCAATCAAGTATCGTTTGGGAGCATAATGGAAGATCTAGAACTTTTTAGGGTAGAGCCAGTGCTGAAAAACTGGATAGGACACGCATTGAGACACAGATGGGTCTCAGCGGAATTGGGGGGGGGGGGGTAGCGAGGAGAGCCAGCAAGGGAACCCCCCAAGGCTCAAGCCTCTCTCCACATCTATGGATAGTGGTAGTGAATGGATTAATTAGGCAACTGGAAAGCGAAGGCTTTTATACCCAGTTCTTTGCCGACGATGGGGTAATAATCATTAGGGGGAAAGACCTATCGACGCTTTGTGCCCTGATGAGGCAGGCGATTTGGTTAGTGAATGGATGGTGTGAACCTAGAGTCTTGAGGATAAAGATGAAGCTGGTACTTTTTACCAGGAGAAGGGTTATACGGGGGTTAGAACCCATATGTTACAAGGAGGAGGAGATAGCTTTGGCGCCGGAAGTAAAGTATTTGGGGGTATGGTTGGACCGTCGGTTAACATGGTCCGCCCACATCAGGGAAGTGCAAGGCAAGGCGGTAAACGCCTTTCATCAAATAAGAAGAATAGTTGGGAAGACGTGAGGACTAACCCCGGGAACGACCTATTGGTTATATACAGGGGTAATAAGGCCTAGGATCTTATATGGGGCGGTAGTATGGTGGAAGGCGGCCAGTAAGGCCTCGAATGCAAATAAGCTGGACAGGATTCAGAGACTGGTGTGTCTTGCAGTGTTAGGAGCGTTTAGAACGACACCAACTAGGCCGATGGAAGTAATACTGGGGCTCTAAGACCCTTGAGCCTAGAGATCAAGGTGCGGGCCATGGAGGCAGCTTACAGGATGGACTGTTTGAGTGGGCAGAGATCAAACAGTGAGGGGGGGGGGAGAATAGGAGAAGTTCAGAAGTTTATGAATGAAGTCGCCTCCAAGACCATGATGAGATCTGATCAGGCAGCACAGTTTGCGGATTTTGAGACATCAATCCCAATTAAGCTGAGTGTAGGGTACGGAAGGGGAATAAATCGGGATGCGGACGACCATACGGTTCTGAAGTGTTACACGGATGGTTCGAGACTAGAAAATGAGGGTGGGCGATCAGGAGCGGGCATTTACGTGCCCGACCTGGGGCCTTATTCTGAACGGTCGGGAAAAAATGCCGCAAGCGGGATCCATGGACGCCGAATAAGAAATAACATTATCCCGTCATAGCAACCGCTTTTTGCGGCATTTTCACACGGCTTCGGAATACGGCCCCTGATGTTTGAGGAGCGCATCACGCTTGGGACACAAGCGACCGTGTTTCAGGCGGAAGTAATAGCGATTGAGGCATGTGCAATGGAACTGGGAAAAAGGGGGACAACAGACAGGCGAATAACGATATACTCCGACAGTCGGGCCGCCCTCGGTGCTATTGCCAGGCCGGTAGTAAAATCCGGGGTGCCGGGGCATGTGGGTGTACCGGGCAACGAGAAGGCTGATGAGTTGGCGAAAAAGGGGGCCTCGACCCAATATGTGGGACCGGAACCCGTTTTGGGGGTGACAAAAGAGTCTGGTTTGGGAGAGATCAGAGGATGGGCGGTCAGCAGCCCTATCAGTGGGAAATACGGATCTGAAGAGGGGACGATGAAACTCATAGTGTGTGAATGCGATGGGTGCGCATGGACGAGATTTGAAGCATCTGGGAACGACAGGATACCCTCTCTAGAATTCTCCCGGACAAATGGGGGTCGGGTCCTGGAGTTTCTCGAGAGGATAGGGAGATTTGAGGAGCCGTACTAGGCTGGGCTGGGTCCGCGCCCACGAAAAAAAAATATTCGTGGGGGGGGGAGGGGATAACCGCTAGGTTTAAGGTAGAATCATCAGTTTAGGGATGTTTTTGGGATCAAAACAGTCAGTTTATGGGGTAAAATGATCAGTTTTGTAGAGATGTCTTCAGTTATGGGACAACCGTTTCACCGGCGTGAAACCGTCCGTTTTGGTATAAAATCGTCACATTTGGGATGAATTCGTTATTTTTGTGGTGAATTCGCCCATTTACAAGACAGCGGTTGTTCTCCTTGACCAAAAACCATCCATTTTGAGTAGTGACGACCAAGACCAGTCTTGCGATACCACCAACATGATGTTTCACCCGATTGAGACCCAAGAAAAATCGTCCCTTTGACTCTGAATCATGAAATAATTTCGTTATTCTCGCATTTTATCAACAATAATCTTGCTTGTTTCTTTCCGTTCTTTCCGACATTACCTTTTTTTTTTTTTTTTTTTTTTGTAGAAAAGTTTGCGAACAGCATCAGCATTAGACCTTCCTCTCCTCTACCAACCATGTCATTTATCGAGATTTTTTTTTTACATGAGAAAAGTACAAAGCCAATATGGCTAATTTTAACGTGAATATCGACGCGCATTTTTCTCATTTTAAAACCCAGTAGGACCCCCCCCCCCAATAACTAAAACTTAAATCCCTCAATAAACCATTAAATCCTACTCCTACTCTACTCTAATTCATGACATTATGTGCATTTACATAACTATTACACTCGATTTTAATCGCGATGTATACATTATGCATATGTTGCTTACCGAGACCAAGTGTGGGGTGACGAAGACCGAGACCAAGACCGCAATTTCCTATGCAAGACCACATCACTATTTTTGGGGAAAACTTTATTTGCAATGTGGCATTGTCAGTTTTGGAGTAAAATATCCGATTTATCATCGATTCGAATGTGAAATATTCATTTTTAAATGAAAGAGGAAAGTAGTAGGTTAAAATTGCCATGCAGTTTTGTAGTGATATCCTCATGAGGGGGAGAGGGGTGTAAATCACGTCAGCTTTGGCGAGAAATGGTACGTTTTTTTTTTGTTATTGCAAAATCGCTACTTGAGAGGTAAAATCGGCAGTTTTTAACGCAGAGTTGTCTGTTTTGGTCGTCAACGATATACATATAAACCGTGCGCCGTACTCTGATAAATAATGACCATCCTCGCCCCGTCCCTCTCCTTGTGTAGTTATGGCAACAGGACGGTCATTATTTTAAAACCCCACTCCTCTCTTCCACTTTCTGATGTCCACACTTTATCATCAGTGACGAGCAATTCAGTTCTTTTATATATTATCGTTGGTTTTGGTAAGATTATTCGTTTTTATCAGTTTGGGTTAAACCTACCAGTTTTAGGATGAAATCGTCAATTTTTGGGTAAAGCTTTGGGTTTTAAAATCGTCAGTTGTGCTCTGAAATCTTTATATTAGGGATAACACATCGGCTTTGGCGTAAAATCGTCACTTTTGAAGTTAAATATATTGAGTTGTAGACTGAAATCTTCAGTTTTGTGTTAAAAAAACGTCAGTTTTGATTTTGAAAATTTTAGATTTTTACGTCTCTCAGACAAGACGCTGGTCAAAAGTCGGACACCCAGTCTTTGAGTGCCCAAGCCTTTCCTACAAAGAATCGATTTCTAGTTTTTTTTTTTTTTTTTTTTTTTTTTCCCCATAAAAACATGAATAGAAGGCTAAAACCGATAGTTTCCCAACGGAGAAGCTAGTTTTCGATGTATTACGTCCCTTTTTGTGAAAACTCAGTTTCCGGGAAAGAATTTGACGATTTAATGTTATTTAGCTGTGGTCTCTAGAACAACCGACATCTTCTGCCCACCCCTGGATCAAGGGTTGCATGTCTACGCTACGCCCCTGGAAAAAGCTCTTATTTGAGGCTAAAATAAAAGAAAAGAAAGAAAGATTATTCAATATTAGTTTTGTTTTATTTGTTTATTAATTAAAAATCGAGGAGCCGCAGAGCTATACGAGTCGTACATTAATTTCCGATTGCTTTTGTTCTGCCTTGTTAAATATTTCGTTTGTTATGAAATATTTCGCTTCTTAATTAGGAAAGCGAATGGCAGACTAAAATGAAAAATTTACGAGTTTACTCCAACGCCATCACACAAGTTGAAAGCTGCGGTTGGGTAATTACGGCGAGGTAGGGGTGTCATCATGTTAGTTCTCTCATTGTACTTTTCTTTTTCAGCTAATTCAACGTTTTTTGAATTACTAATTAATTATTCGCCCGTTTCACATATTTTTAAACAATAAGTAGCTTTTAGTTTTTGTGCCACACTGTCAAGTAAACGATTCCAAGTGTCACACCCTCTCTTCAAGGCTTTCCCTTCACTTCATTTCCTTTACACGATTCAAATTCGTTAACAATGCCACGAAAGTAACCTCGAATTAACCCTATTCTGTCTTTTCAGTTAGTGGCTTTGTTTCTGGTGGCAGGTATAGAAGGACCGAGGAGTTTGTTTGGAGTGTATAGTTGAAATCTTCTTGCTAGTTGCCTGAAATGTAATCCAGTATTTCCGCTAGAAATCCCCTTGTGTTGTACAGGTTGTGTGTAGCTGTTTTGCAGTTGCGAAGTGCTGGGAAAGGGGTTCAGCCTATACTCCCTACATTTCACTTGCAGTTTACAATGGGAGGACGTGTGAAATGGAGACAAATTTACGCTTTGTTGTTCACCGAGGCCCTTCTATCGTAGTTTCATTGCTCTCTCTCTCTGCTTGAGTTAAATAAGCCCCCCCTCCATCAATCCCACCGATTTCCAACACACTGCAACGATCAATTTAGTTAGGATCGCCCCTCTCTTTCGGACAAACACATATCACGGCGGAACAAAATTAATTCACCGTTAAAGACCCCTTTGGTGACAAAACGAACTCAAAAGCCATTTTCTTTACACTCAAGAGGAAGAAGTGATTTGTCACTCACAATAAATTACTATGTCATTAGAAATAAATCAATTTACGTCTCAACTTAATCCACCTAGAAAGGAAGAAAAATGCTTCGGATGATTCATTGAACATTTAATTCGTAGTCCCTTTCCACTTCCTGCTACATAACGTGACTGTCTCCTTTTATGCCATGAAAAAAATTTTTCGAAAAGAAAAGAAATGCTCTAAACTAAATAATGCTTTCACCGTTGAGAAAAAGGAAAAATACTACGAAATTATTTTTCAGAGTCGAGGGATTTAATTTAGTTTGTAATTTCAAAAAACTGTTTATTCAGAATGCAATTGAAATGAGTCAACGGTTAACATTTTCTCTCCTTTTATTGAAATAAAACATTAAAGAAGCATAATCGAATTTTCCGCTAGGTTGTCAAAAGAAAAAAATCCGCTTACTGAACATGTTATTGTTTCTGTCTTTTTGTCCTCCTGGGACAAGCTCACTTTTTTCTAATTTTGTTGGTGAGTCATGATGTTTCAAGCTGTCATTTTAACGTGTTTTTGTTCTTAAATTGGGGAAGGAACTCTTACCATACTTATCTGAGCCAGTAGGCTTTTACTATAGGCTAGCTAACTATAGTTAGCTGTAAGAACGAGAGGAAGAAAACCGATAAAAGCAATTACCGAGGTCACAGCAGTTTACGCTCACCTCCTCGCCGCGCCGTCGGTCTTCCGCATGGGGCCAAGCACAGCGTAGTCCGCGGAAAGGAAGCGCTTTTGAAGAGGGAGTGATAAGTGTGAAGGAACTTCATAAGGAGAACAAAAACTGCGGGAGTCCTGAGATTACCACGGAAAAACAATACTTGCGGATTAGGCTCTACATAAAACGAACTTCATGAATTTCAAGTTTTTCTTTTCAAAAAACTAATTTCGCGGGGTCTGATTCTTGAAGACACAAATTTTGGTGGTTTGCATTATTCACCGGGCGTTTTCCTTAATTTTAGCTGTGAATTAGTGATTTTTATCAATTTTAGATGTTTTTAGTGTTTTTCGTAATGTATTTGCTGTTCCACTAATTAGCGATTTTTCTCAATTTTAGCCACGAATTAGCTTTTTTCTCTGTTTTAGCCACAGATTAGCACTTTCCTTCAATTTTACCAGCGAATCAAGTTTATTTTTTGAGTATGTACCTATATTACTTAGGTCTTGCCTATAATTTTGCCTGTTGAGCGATTCATCGCTGCTTTCTCTGAGTTTTTTAGCTACAAATTAACCATTTTTCTAAATCTTAGTCGTGAATTAGCTTTTTTCCTCATTTTAAGAGAAGTAGTGATTTTTTCTACACCCTATCCGTGAATTAGCCCCTTTTCTGGTGATTTTTCTCCATTTCAGTCACGCATTACCGCTTTTCCCCAATCTGAGCCCACTAAAATAGAGATTTTTCTCAATTTCAAACAGTGAATCATTCGCCAGTTTTCTAGCGTTGCTGGTGGTTGGCAATGATGTTGGTGTGATTTGAAGAGGGTGAGTCTGTGAGTGGGAGAGACTATGAACTAGCGGTTTCTGTCAACTTTGGGTGCGAATTACCCTCGTGGGATGAACTATTTCTCTCTCACTCTCTCTCTGGATTTAAGGCCCGAGATGCCTTTAGAACCGCGAATCATTAGTTTTCAAATTTGGCCAAATAAGAAAGAACAGCACATTAGGCTGTTTTTATCTCTTTAATCTTAGTTTCAGTCGCAAATTTGCTTCAGGAACAGGAACACACACAATTCGCACATTTCGGCAACTTTAGCCACGAATTTATCCCACAGCAGAAATAAGTCGGACGGTCAGCCACGAAATTGCAACATTTGTAGCTAAATCTCCAGGAGTTTATATGTTTCTGGGCCTTTTTTGTGAGTTTCACAGGATAAATAGCCTCGAAAATTCGTGTAATTTCGTGTTTACTATTTACACGGAGATACTGCGAGAACGGCCTGGACTCCGGGCTAGCCGGCCACTACTGACGATGTCATGACGAAGGCTGCAGACAAGGCTCATACGCTGCAGTAGCCCCCCCCCCCATACAATCATCATGTATACCGCGCACACCACACATCGTCACCAAGCTGTGTCAGCACCATTTTCGAGAAGAGTCATTGCTCGCACATGAAGCGAGGAATTATGCTTATGCCTTCGTGTAGTCCCTCCTTACGGACGCACGCACGGTTTAAGAGGCAATCGCAAAATTATTAGGACCTAGTTTTAAAAGATAAATAGGTAACGATAAAGGTGCTAGTTTGGTGTCCAGGGGGATGAAAGAAACCCTTGGACTCGTATTCAGGGCCGGTAATCGTTCAAATTTAGTTCCTTGGCCCTGCAAAAGTGATAACTTTGCGATGCAATCGTAAATAAGTTTATTTGGCTGTTCAAAAAAAAAAAAAAAAAAAAAAAAAAAAACTTTCACACAAATACAATCCGAATGTACCAAGCCAGCTGAGGCACCCCCCGTTTGCGTTAATTTCAAAGGACTACATACCGCATACTATAAAGGTTGTCCGATGCACAAGAAACTTCTGTGTTCCCTGCACCGGAATATGCAAACATTGAAAAATTTCGCGAAACCAGCGAAAGAAACTTCCCATGCGACCTTAAAACACCAACTAATAGCCAGCAAAATAGTGTCCTACATGGAAAAACATATGCTAGCGTTTTGAGCACGCTATCTCTCGCCAGACATGCTCTTAGCCAAAGTTGATCAACTCATTTCACTCAGTCAAATGAATATTTGCACATAGAACTGCAGAGGAGCACGGAACAAATACTTTGAACTTGAATTGTTCCTCCGACAATACAACATAAACGTCTTACTCTTGACCGAAACCAAACTTTCACCTGCATGTAATTTCAGTCTCTCGGGCTACAAAGTCTATCGGTCGGACCATCCAAATGGTTCAAGTCAAGGAGGATCGGCCGTCATTGTTAAAAACGGTATAGATACTGATGAACTACCCATTATACAGGAGGAAGAACTTCAAATCAGTCGAATACATCTCCGATTCCCAAATAGAACAACTGTGCAGCTTGGGTCCTTCTACTCGGCACCAAAATACAGATTGTGCAGCGCTGACTTCATGGGAATCCTGGTTGTAATGCGCTCACCATTCCTTCTCGGCGGTGATTTTAATAATAAGCATCCTCGCTTACTACTCGCGGGAAAAGGGAGAGGGCTCTGAATACGCTTATTCGCCAAAAAGCGCACTCACAGACAATAAATGTTGTATCCTTCTCCACCACTCCTTATCATCTTATTTTTTATTATCTTATCATCTTATTTTTTATTTTTTCTGGTTTCCTCTTTTTCCGCACTGAGTTCTTAGCTAAGTCGTTCTCTCCGCGTTGCATTCAAGTTTTCGGTTTAGCGTGAAGGTAAAATTAGTGCCACCGAAGAAGAACCACCCGCTATTTCATCATCGAGAAGTAAATTTAAATAAAATTGTACCCCAATTGTATGTGAAAGAAATGAACAGAAGCGTGGAACCTGCAAACTGTGTTTTTCTCGAGGAGAGAAAAATGAATAGAAAGTCTCAACATTTCGGAAGGGATTCGAAAGACACATTCTCTCTTTTCATGAAAGCGATTCGCGTTCCACAGTAATTCTATCCTCCAAAGGGGGGGGGGTGAAATTTGGTAGAGGGGTGGGGGGACGGTCACTCGAATCATTTCTCAACAAAAAATATGATGATGGTGGGGAGGGGGGTGAAAAATCGCCGTATGCCATTAGATTTTCCTGGCGCTTCTAAATTCGGCTCAAGAATTCAAGACAACAAGTGCCTTCAATTACGGGCGGGGGAGCTGCTCGGGTCATTCCTCGCGAATCCCGTCCAATCAACCCTCGTCTATTAAACGGATTACACTTTCTCGCCTTATTTATGCACCAATCCTGGGTTTTAAGGACTCGTTTCAATCTCCTTTTAGGGCACATCTACCCAGTTTGGTCACTTTTTGAGTACGAATTTCAAACATTTTGTTAGTCGGTCTTATAATTTTTTGGGGGGTTTGGATAGTCCAACGAGCCATTTCTTTGGGAGCGAAAAGTCCGTCGAACCAAACGACTTTTTCGGCGTGAATGGTCAGTTGCCATTCTTAGAACGAAAATTGTCAGGATGGCCCTTTTTAGGGCGTGGAATAGCCGATGCGTTTTTTTTTTTTTTTTTTTTTTTTTTTTTTTTTTTCAGCATGAATCTTCAAATTGACATTCTAGAGTCCGAAGGTGGTCAGATTGGTCATTTTTGGAGCCGGAGATGCCAAGTTTGGTCTTTGCAGAGAGAAGAATGCCCAGTTTCGTCATTTTCGAACACAAACGGTTGGTTTTTTCATTTATTTTTATGGCCTGAGTTGTATGTGTAGGCAATTATGAATAATAGGGCCTGAATGGGTATTTTATTTAATGTTTTTGGGTGCGATTATTTACGATTATACGATTATTTTTGGGCATTGTCATGGCACCAATCGCTAGCTTAGCCATTTTTAGTGCGCATAGATGAAAATTATTCGGAGCCGGAACTATTTCGTAATATTTAGCGCGCAAATGGTTATTTTAGCCGGTTTTCGGGCATGAATAGTCCATTGAGGTAAAGCGCAAATAGTCAATATTGAACCATGATGAGTGAATGCCGCCATGTTAGCGCGAATTTTCGGCGCGAGGGTGGTCGATTTTACTATTACAAGGCCAGGACATTATATGCTTCGACATTTTCAATGCGCGAATCGTCATTTTTGGTTTTTTAAGGCGTGCAGTTAGTTTGGCCATGTTCAGGGCGCGTAATGTCAGTTAGCCATTTCCTGATACGAGTCCTGAGACGATATACAGTGAAAGTCACCAGAAAATTATTGTCAGTTTAGCCATTTTCACAGCGTGAATCGTCAGAATTAGCATTTTTTTTGGCGCGTATTACAGTCTGTTTATCCATCTTTACGTTTTTTTACGTATTTTTCTATTTTATTTTTATTTTATTACGCATCTTTTACGTATTTTTAGTAGGTATTGGTTATTTTTTAGCACTCATCAATTTCTCGATTTCCTTGGCTAAACCGGTGGTGAACGATAATCTTCTACGGGGTGAAATTAAAGTTTTGGTAACTATGGTTGACAGCGGCTAAATCCCTCACACTATAAAAGTTACTGATTTATTTCCGTAATTTTTAATTTCCGAGAATGAACAAGTAAGTCACCCCCCGCCCTTCTAGCGTGTAAGAGTCTTGCGCAAGACCAAGAACAAGACTGAGCCTGCGAGACCAAGACCAAGACCAAGACTGGATTGTGAATGCAAGACCAAGACGCAAGACTCGTTATGCAAGACCAAGACTGTCAAGTCTTGGTCTTGTTCTTGCATTTCGCATCACTATCTCCAATGACCAGGTTGAGACATCGTATACGCCAATTAAAATGCATGCTAGATAGGTGATCTCCCATTAGCCTACAGACCAAACGCACTTTGTACCTCACATTGATACATCCGATTTGGATGTACAGCTGTGGCCTCTGGGGTTCAGCGGCGAACTCCCACGTTAAAGTATCCAAGCCCAACAAAACCGGGTACTACGCCTGATCTCGGATGTCCCCTGGCACGTCCGAAATTCTATCTTGCATGCTGACCTCGATGTCAAGTACGTTCAAGGTGTATTACAGTCTTCCTACCTTCGACTTCATTCTTCAATGGTAGGCCATCCTAATCACCTCCATGCTGACCTCACGGACTCGATACCACCACCTCGTTAACTACGGCGGTTAAAGCGAAAACTGCCCCAAGACTTCTTACTGGAAGACTAAGTGCATCAACGCTGTATTAGTGACAAACTGTGATATCTCCTGTGATTGTGTATACATGTAGCTACAAACGTTCCATGTTAAATAGGCAAAGCCTACTATAAAATACTAGTTAACACAAACAACAGTTTCTATTTAAAAAAAAAAAAAAAAAAAAAAAAAAACAGAATTAGCCCAAGAGACTTATCATTTAGACATGAATCTGCAAATTTCTCGCCTAGAAACATAATTTGAGTTCAACTTTATAGTCACGAAGCGGGTGCTAACTGTGGGCGTAGTTGCAACATTGCAACGCATTTCCTGCAGTCATAGCCAATGATTGTTAAAATAATTCTTTAGTTTGAATTAAGGTGGCAGATTTATTGATTTTTCTTTTAATTCTCGATAAGAATATGATTTGTACTGACGCCTCAGTTTTTCGCTGTTAAAAAACTTTGTTTCTGCGTCCAATTTCGTCCTTCTTCTCTCCCTCGTTTTCGTTAAAAGCTAATTTTCAAACCAGTACCAGTGAAATGTGATGTACATATTTTAAATTTACTCAGCCGAGAGTTTTTTAATATTCTCGCGAATAAAGGAACGTGCTACTTTTTTTGGCGTAATTCACGGCGATTCCGAAAGGAAAGAAGAAATTGCAGACAAAGTTGTAAAGAACTGTGAGACATAATTGGAAACCGCGCAACGAAAGGGTGAAAAATACTTTATGCTCCTTCTCCTTCTGTTTCGTTGCCGCCGTACTAGCCTTTTCCAGGCAATCAATTTCTTACGCGGAACGAGACTTACCCCCCCCCCCCGCCAACCATTCAACGATATCAATATTTTCACCTGACACGAAAAGAAAACTTGAAAAGCTCATTATAACTTCTAATGAGCAATGTCATACATGGCTGCCTTCTCATCAGCCTTCACATCCCTCCCCCAACTTTATAGCTAAAACGTTTCGCCTTCATCATTGATGATTAATACGGTCATCCCGACATTCTGCATACGCTGCTCTCGTCTTTTTTTTTTAGATGACGTGTTATCCACATTTTCCACTCCCTCTTATTTATACACGCTAGTCTAATTTTCAGGTTGTCAATTCATGTAATTATCGGGCAATGTGGAGTTTGAATCGAAGGATTTAAGGGGGAAGAGGGGAGGGGAATTCGAATCAAAGGAAATCTCTAAAATGAGAGAGAACGCGTGTAGTATGTATAGGCATTTATACAAATAGGAATGTGATAAAGGTGTGAGAGCCATATTAAATAATTGTCTAAACTTAATTCAACCTCGCGTGGCAGCCACAAAGGTGGAAGGTTCTGGCAATTCCACACTTTTTTGAACCTTTGTTCACGTTATTGTGTTGTACAATGGTGAAATATGAAAGTTGGCACTTTGCCTGACAAATGAACACACCTGTGATCGCATTTTACTTACGATTTGTTTTCAAAAACATCAACTACAACATGACCCGATTTTTTCACTGGTGAAACAGAGAGTATTGGCAGTTTGAACGAAATTCAATTCAGAAATATTGCAATTATGTTGAACTTTTCCTTAATATTGAAATGTTGAATGAATGCATTGAAGTACAAAACACTGAATTCGAAGCTTTTAAGCAGGGACACCCCACCCACGCTGCTAATGCTATCCGGCGCCTTCGCATCATAACCCTACAGTTCCTTTATAGCCAATTTAGTAACTCCTTTCCTCTCGCAACCAAGAAACTGCCTTTAGGAAACTATATTGTTCTCTTTATAGTCTGTCACTCACCATCTCAAGACGCATACATTAATTTAACCGCAAGATACAATGGGAAAAGAGGGAGATTATTCGAAATGAGGAAATGGTTGGAATTAATTGGGGTAAGAAGCGAGAAAATTACCTTGTTTCAAAGCCGTTTTACCAACAGAAAAGGCACAGTCGATAAATCAAACTTTTCCTACAGTAGAATAATGAAAGGATTCCGCCAAGAGTGGCACGTGTAAAGGGAGGATACAAACCCACACCCTATACCACTAATACCCCCTTAACAAGGTGTTTTTCCTTCCAAAAAATCATTTTTAAAAAGCTTACCGTAATGCGTGTGCGCGGAGCTGCTTACTGTGTTTCAAATCTTCCAGTTCAATGCCTCTGAAAGGCATAAATACTTGTTGAACGTCTGGATGAGTTTCGAACAAACTAGAAACAGAAAAAAAAATACACGTCGGTAATGAAAAGAAGAGAGATGAATCGAAATTCTAATAAAAAGAAACGCTCCCCCAGCTCTTCTCTCTCTTTTTTTTACAGAATTTTTAAAATAAAAATTAATTCCTAAATCATTCACCCATGAATATAATATTTCTAATGAAAAAAAAGAGAGGTGAGGGAACTGTACAATTACATTCATTCCACCCCAACGATCCAGTAGAATTATGCAGAATAGGTCAAGGGACATAGTGGGGTGTTTATGCGAGCGTATAGATGTTGAAAGTTCTAACGAAAAATTGTCAAAATCAATTTGTTTCATAATTTAGTCATATTGTGCTGAATGTAGGTATCGACGTTTGTTACGCAATTAGTAATCCAGTGATGGCTCTCGGCAAGAGTGTTGCCCAAATGGTCTTAAAATGATTTTAAGAAGAATTGACCTCCCAGATCTTTCAACACGCAGCACTTTCTCTAGTACCCAAAGAGTCTACATTTCTCATTTCGATTACACGAGCATCTGGTCGCTACTTAAGTTAGGGTTTGTTCCACAACGTCCAAGGATCATTATTTCGATACATATTTGGGAGTTCAGGGAAAGAAAAATGAATTCAAAATGGCCTCAATTATGAACATCAATATCAATATCAATTATCAAATAATGAATTTAATGAACGGGAAATGAACTTTTGTGATCTCTGACATGGGCGTCGCAAATGGCAGGTGGCAGGGGAGGGTAACCCCGGCAAACGATGAACTCGGTAAAGTGACTCCGTCTCTTAATTAACCGTGGCGTCATTGCACTTCAGGAGATCCCCTATCTTCTCTTTCTAGTCTAGTCTAGGAGTCACCACACCACCCCTGGTCATTTGAGAGAGGTGTCGCACTGGGTCCTTTATCTCCGGGCTCGGCCTTCCTTGGGGGGCCTGGATTTGACAAAATGGAAGTATATCTTCTAATATATATTTACTAAGCTTTTTGTGGTTGACCCTTCGCTGTGGTTGGGCCTTTGCTATGGTTGGACCTTTGCTGTGGTTGGATCTTTTCTGTAGGGGAGGGGGCCTTTGCTGTGGTCGGAGCTTTGATGTGGTTGGACGTTTGGTGTGGTTGGACCTCTGCTATGGTTGGGCCTGATTGGGCCATCTCTGTGGTTGGAGCTCTACTGTTGCTTGGATATTTGCTCTGTTGATAAACCGGTAATGCAGGTGCCGGTCCATTCCACGTATCGATTATCGCCTTCTCACAATGGAAAAGGGTCACATAAACATACTGACCTAGCTCATTAGTCCCACCCAGGGACAAGACACGAACCAGGATTCAGACTATGACGAGGTTTGGCTGTGGTTTTGTGGCTTTACTGCGGCTGGATGTAGGTCTGTTGAGAAAGAGCGATGGAAGCACTGCGCCTGCGTCTGTTACCCACCGGGATAGTCTACCTTGGGGGACCGTATTTCTTCAATCATCAGGAAGGAGGGAGGACAATAAATAAAAAGAAGAAAACCTATGAAATGGTACCTAACAAATAAAATCGGAGAAAATTGAATAAAATAGGAAAATCAAGTGGCCCCAACGGTCTTGTAAAAATCTGACCCTGTAGCAATATACTGAAACAATGAGCCTACTGATGGTTTTCTTACCAGTAGGTTTGGCATGGCCGGGTCCGCGCCCACAAACAAAAAGATACTGGAACAGTTTTTATGATTGGGGGGGGGGGGTCTTTAGTTCCATCTCTGGGCCAGAATATTCTCTCAACGGCCCAGACAGCCATCGTTTGATGCAAATGCGCATCCAATGAATGAGTGAACTGCTGTCCCCCCCTGGAAGCAATATACCTCCCCCATCAATAGACCTCATGCGATAATGCGTCTACGAAAAAAGTTGGGTAAAAGTAGTTTCCGAGAACGCCTGGCACGAAAAATGTGGACAAAAGTAGGAAACTTGTGACGGAATGTAAGACACAACATTACGAAGCCAAAAAAAAATCAGTTTAATGTTAAAATTGTTGTTTATTCGTTTGAAAGAGCAAAACCGATGAAATTGCATTCTGAAAGAGCAAAAACTCGCAAAACTTGGGATTTATAAGGCCGAAAATGACGAAATTGGGGGTTTGAATAATAAAGCTGAGGTCAAGAATTTGGTTTTTGAAAGAGTTGAATTAGTTTTCCAAATTAGCTAATTCACCTGCGGAACTGATTTTAGTAAAAACAAACCCTTAAGAAATTTGGCTTTTAAAAGCGTGAAAAGCGTGTGATACAAAATTCCAGAAAAGGATTTTGTTTGTTTACGTTCGCATTGCCCGGACGTGACGTGGGAACACGTAGGATGATGCTCGTCAGAGCAATGCGAACATAAAAAAATAAAAGCCTTTCCTATAATTTTGTATCACACGTGGGAATGCGTGTTCCCACGTCACGTCCGAGTGGTCAGTATTGACCTTAAGACCCACAACTTTGTTTATAAATATGAGCATGAGAGATGTTCGAAGTTACAGACCCACCCAACGTTATAAGTTAAGCCGAAAGTAGGACAAAAAAGAGGACACTTTTGATCTCTCCCCTGACTCTGAAAAATGAGCCCGGACGTCCCCGGACGCTCTAAAAAGAAGGACTTGTCCGGGGAAAGTAGAACGTCTGGTCACCCTGCTTGCGTCCGTGCAGGCCCCCACAAATCATATAGCGTCTGTCTATATTCCTCCAACGTGGAAGAAAAGTCGCCCTTATCGAGAACTACAAAATACCTACAGACCGCGCGCCGAAAGAATGCCCCTGAGAAAAGAATTGTGACACTTGTATTACAGTCCCAAAAACATTCGGCTCTTCGATGACGGGCAGGGTTCCTCTTACCCCTCTGCAGGTTGATGGTCGGCCTCCTTGCTCCGTGGGCGCTCATCTTTTTTTAGAAAAGATAGTATATCAGACGAGGGGTTACCTACAACACGGCCTCAGGGTCCCACTCCCCTCTCCCACAGCTGAACGGAAAGTTCCACGCAATTCTGTTTTTCAGGAGATCAGCCCCTCGAAGTTGGCTTCTAATGAGCAGACTCTATGAATGAGGAAGTTTCATGGGTCGGAACTTATTCATAAATTTATTTTTTAAGGTTTATTTATGCTAAAATAGAGCATAAATCGTGATCCGTTCGTAAAATAATCCAACAGTTAATAAATACGCGATTTTTGAAGTTTTAGGTCATTTTAAACACGCCAGCTAGCATGTTTGCGTCATTGGCGCTTTACGAAAAAAAGTCACCTGTAATGTAGCTGTCGAAGAGCGGGTTGTTGTGTTTCTTTGCCTTTTTTTCTACTAGAGCTCTCCAATAATAAAATAGTGGAGGATAAACAGATGAGCTATTTAGAGGTATGAAAAGGGCAGAGATACAACGACGATTACGTTGCGGAAAATGTTCGTTTTGGCGGGATTTCAAATATGCCAACTTTTGTTGAGAAATAAAAAAAAAATCTGAAGGGTTTTAAATTTTTATTCATTTATTTAGGGGGAAGGATTGATGTGCCTAATCGAAAACAAATATTTTTGGAAAATGTGAAACTTCCTCATTGGCTTTTTGAATTGGTCAGCATCATTTTTTGCTGTGAATTCCACGAAAGAGCCAATTCGGCGAAATTGCTTTTTGAATGGGTCAACATAGCAAAATATAGTTTTTGAGGAAGGAAAGCCCACAAAATTGCTTTTAAGCGCAAGCGAAATTCTGTTTTTGATGAGCTAGCTCCACGAAAATTTCTTTTTTAGGGAGTCAGGCCCGCGAATTTTTGTTTTTCAAGGAAGCCAACTCCCGCTAAAATGGTTTAAATAAGCCAACATCAACCCATAACTTTTTGAATGGACTGAACCCGGCCAAAATTTGGTTTTTGAAAGTAACCAGACCCACACGAAATTGCTCTTTAAAATAAACCAACTGGAAATTACACTTTTGGAAAAAAAGTTGAATGAAGTTGGCTTTTCTCTATGGAGGCAACCCAGCGAAATTGGATCCTGAGGTGCCAAGTCCAAAAAATTTGGTTTCGTAAAGAAGCAAACTGGCAAATAGTTTTTTTTATGTGGCGCTGGATGCGAAGTTTATTGAGCCAAAACTAGAAAATCGAGTTCTGCGAGTGTCGAATCCGAGAAATATTGGGATCTTGAAAGTGATTGACAAGCGGAATTGTTTTTTTTAATTATTCAACCCTGTGAACTGGGATTTTTGAATGGGTCAATCCCGCGAAATTTGTTTATAAGTATAAGGGAGGGTAAGTCCAGTGAAATTGGCATTTTTGAGTGAGTAAAGCCCGTTAAGTTGAGTTCTGAGGACTGTACTATAACCCATACAATTTGGACTTCGAAAGGGTTAAACTCGTGAAATTGATTTGTTAAAATGCCAAATATGTGAAATTAGGGTTGAAATCTGCAGATTGTAGCCATCCACGTTAACCAAGCCCTTTAGCTTCGGACTCATTCATGCTGAGAAGAACTCTTTTGCACTTATTATTATTTGTTGAATCCCCTCAATATTTTTTTAAAGGCTTCTTAAGGGAAAATTTTTTCGGTTATGGATATTTGTGGAACTAAAGTCCTGTTCACACGAAGCAATTTTTGAAGCTATATTGTAAGCTGGTTTCTTAAAACATCGTTCCTTGGCAGTACGACCGAATATTTTTTTTAAAAACTCGCATGCAATATAGTTTCAAACATTGCATCGTGAGAACGGGGCTTAAATTACCACATTTCAACCGGAAATTCGGACTCCAATATGGAATATGGATATATAAAGTTTCTTGCCTAGTGGTTTCAGCGTTTGCTCTAAATATTGTTTACGTGTCTATTTCGACGTGGCTAATATTATTAAATAACGCTAGACAGCCCTTGTATAATATTTGCCGCTGAAGCAACATTAATAATATGGTGAGGCTAACAAAACTGGTGGTATTTGCTGCTTGGTACGTATGTATCATGCATTCTCACTCGTCACTCGTATAGCAAACGGTCTTTTCAAAAGAACTGAAGCGTTCAAGGCTTTGTAATCGATACCCACGTTCACGCAGGGAATAGACAGACAATGATGGATGAAGCGAATGTTATCTTTTTCCAGGGTTTTATCTACAAATTACTTTATATGGCATGCATGTATATTGGGGAATTTATTCATGAAAGAGCCAGTTTCCAGCGGACAGAAACTCCTACGCCTCAACGAGCAGGCCATTTGAGCAATTTGTGTGAAATAATTCTTCGAATAAGGTTTTATCGCGATTCATTTTTATTTAAAATTCGTGAAAAGCGAGGCCTCCCACTTTCGAAATTAGCAATAAAACTATAGTTCACTGCCTGGGTCCTTTATACAACAGTTTCAGCATCGCAAATCTATTATGCATCTCAAATCGCACTTCCTTTCAACAACCACCTCTCCCATTCACCCATTTACCCTTACTTGGCTTTCAAAACCATTTTACCCGAACCCCTTTGCTTTGGAGAAATTATTACGCCAACCGGGTGGGAGAGAAGAGCTTTAGGCTAGAGATAACGGCCCCAGCTCGCGCTCTCACATTTCAAGAGGAAATTGTGATGCGGCGGGGGGGGGGACTTCAAATTGATTCGCCCTGCCCTGTCCGAAAGGCTGCAATTTATGAAGCCGCGGCTTGTCTATATTTTGTTGTAAACTGTTTTCACCATGTGCGACGTTCCTCATCCAGTGGAGTGAATGACCAGGCTTTTCCCAATTACTCCGGGGCTTGTTCTTTTCTTCTTTCCAGTGTAAAACAAAACGAAATTATTTTGTGTATAATAGCGCAGAACATTTTAAAGGTACGCTTTTGTTCCCTCAATTTCAAAATGAATATTGCCTTCTTCGTTAATAAATATTCATTTTAGAAGAAAAAAGTTGTCGGGGATAGTAGGAAAAGGCAAGCAGGGACAATTTTATTGGCAAACGAAGGGTATAGTCTCTTTTCACCTTTCAACTATGAAATGAGTGAGAAATTCAGAAGGTTGATTGTGTCTCACATGCTATTAAATGAATGCTAGGCCTATTTCACACCGTTACCGTTTGCATCTAATTGTAACTCATATTTAAAGGCATATTCTTCCGTTAGTCCGTTCGGTTAGTTTTTTTTTTTTTTTTTTTTTTTTTTTTTGTCAGGAGTCGTGACGGCTCTCATTCCCGCGTACGCGCCCAATGTCAAAGGCCCCATAGAGCTCTATGTATTTTGACTGCAAGAGTCTGACGGCTACGGGCGCGTCGGCGTCTTTTTTCTCCTATGGTCCTACGGTGCCATGGGTCTTTTTACAAAAGATGCGTACGCGAGAGTGAGAGCCATGACAACCCGTGCTCTTCGGACAAGACTCGATCGAGATGCCGCGTCGTGCTCTGCAGTAAAATACACTGTGTTCAATGCGGACTTGGGGGCTTTCGTACTATAGCAGGGGTTACCAAAGTTTTTTGAAGACGACCCTAATTTAAAATTGCAAAAGCCTTCGCGACCCTAGGCGAATTTTTGGTTACTTCGATAATGTTCCGTCATCTTTTTCACCAATTCTGCGATACTTGGGCGAAAATGTTTAGTTAATGCGCATCGCAGCCAACCGGTTGTGAGCTTTCGTTTTGACCACAACTCAACAAAATTGAGAACTCTTACTGACATCAGTCAGTGAAGAGACAAGTTTCCTGGATACCTGTCTATCAACAGGATTGTTGGTTGTGTGCTTTTTTGACATGTGACGGGGAGATTTGTTTTTTTAGACCTACGGATGCCTTGAAAATGAGGTGCATTTACCCCGAAACTAGTCGGCACATTTAAATAGAATAAAAGAATGTTTTTACTCAAATAAATAATCAATTACCTAAATCTTTTAACATTGACGATACAATCAAAATTTGTCTTACTGACAAAGATATATTGCAGGAAACGGCAGAAGGGTATTATATTCTGCTTCTGCTTCTGCCACTAAAACGGGATATTCTCGCTAGTGCGCCCGAAATTGTGAAATTGACTTTTTCTTTATGCTCTTGCTTCACTTGCAGATCACACAATTCTAGTTAAAATCCCGGTATTTCCTCTCCAGGTTTGTCGACGTTTGTAGCAAATCGATTTTCTAACTAGCTGTGTTTGCTGAGATCAACACACAGGACACAGGGTGTACAAAAAGCGACTGGGCAAAGAAAAGCCAGTGGCGGGGCACCTCGTTTCCGGTTGAATTGACCATTTGCACTTTTCCGAAATTCCGCTTTGTTTATGAGATATCCGTCATTTTCTGATTTTTTCAGAAACAACTTGTTGCACGCGCAATAATTGCTGCAACGGCAAAAACATTTTTTTTTTTTTTTTTAAAAGAGCCTATTTTTATCCAGTTCAGTCGACATCTACTACGTTTTGAATCAGCTTATTAGCGAGGAAACTTAATTTTCTGACTATCACCACCATGTCTTCTTCGGTTATTGTTGTTTCAAAGGGTAAACAACATAGAAACTATGTCCACCACTCCTCAATACTCCATGACACAATGCCATCTCACAAACAGCTCAGATCAATCAGATCTTTCCATTGTGTAGACTGCCAATAGCTCCGCAACGATTACCAGAAAAAAAGTAAAACGCCTGCTATAAACTGTTCGGTTTTCTTTCATTCGAATTTAAAAGAGTAGGTACCTACCTATTATTATTATTATTATGTTACCTATTATTATTATATTATATATTATGAGAGTATAAACAAGTGAGCGGAGATTGCACTTACATAAAATTAATGTAAGTGCAATGCTGGCTGAAGGCAGTAGGTAGCTCGAGGACCGGGTACCTCAAGTGAAATGGCCGAAACAGCCCACGACCCTAAGAAAAACAACCCGCGACCCTACTTGGGGTCGCGAGCCCGGGTTTGGGAACCCCTGTACTATAGGAAAAAAAAACCGCGCGACTGCCGGCACTCCCCGACATCCATCCCCGCCTTTCCATTTGGGGGGGGGGGTGGCTTTGCGTACGAGCGCGTTGGCCAGACATGACTTGTTTGTTACTTTTCATTTTGATATCTATTTACTGAGTTATATATTTTATACTATTATGTTTTATATGCCATTTACTATGGTTTTACATTTGGATACCTGTGGAATTTATGAAATGGCAAAGTGCGGTGATAATTGTGTGGTTAGGATGCCAAGTAAGTAGAAAGGAAGCAGTATTTTTTCTTGTATTATTATGTCTATTAATAATTTACATTGTTTGGCATATTTGGAACATTCCAGGATCAGGTGATGTTGGTCTGCCACTGTCGTTCCATCGCAGTCCCATATAGGATTATTTTCCACACCCATTCGATAAACAGTGGCGAGGCGTCGCGTCCGGCCATCGATAGATTCGCCGATGACTAGATTTTTCTTCGGAAACGAAGGAATATTTGTTGGAAATATTTTTCTTAGAAAAGTCCCGTCTAGGAGAAAAAAAAAATCATTTAAACAACGATAATTTCACTCAGCTGAGTTCATAGGAGAGTTAGGAGGTGTGTTTTTCATCAACTGGGAGAATACTAGAGCGATCTATGCGCTAACTTTGGAGAATCCAATCTCCCTCCCTCCCATTCCCGTCCACTCATTCATGTCTTCGTCAAGCTCAGTTTCCTTCTCTTTCTCGCGCGTTAGAAAAACAGCTCTACTGATCGCTTCTTCGGTCGAATCCGCTTCCTCTCGGCTCATTGTGCGAACGGTCGTGGTCGGCAACAGCTCCTTTTCAAATATTTTCCTAGCGTTTATTTCATTTTTCATCTCTTTTCAGCGTTTGATTTTGGTTTTTCTTGAATTTGGTGCAGGTTCTCCAGTTTTTAAAATGGTATTTTACGTAAGATCGTTATTCGTTCCGTTTGTAGAGACGAAGCTCCGTATTTTTAAAAGGATATCTTGTGTGCTGAAAAATGTGAATAATTCCGACGGGAGCATTTCAGGAAAAGTGAATTTCTTTGAGAGACAATTAATTGAAACCCCTTAATAATTCGATTGAACAAATCAAATTGTATAATTCGAACGATGTATACAACAATGGATGAAAATTAGGCACAATAGTACTGTGCCATAAGTAGAAAGGTATCATAATAGCTAATCGAGCAGGCCAGAATGCTTGATAGAAGTTCTGGAACGTGAAAAATATGCATTTTGAGCAAGACCATATTTATTTTATGAATCATATTTGCCCTAACAGAAAAGGGTGTGAGAAGGGGGGTACACACGTGGAGATGACCGGCCAAAAAGTCCACGCGTCGCCACTGTCGATAAAGGTGGTATAATGGGGTCCTGTTGTGCCCGAGACTCAATCTTATTGCAGTTATGATGTCGCTGCGTTTTAGCGGTATGTTTGAAAACCATGAATTTATTATACAGGGTTATAATTAATTATACATGGTGTTCATAAAGTACCTCGACAGAGAAAGTATGGTGATAGTACACTTCATTATTTGTGATCGAAAATTCTCTTTGAGGTTTTTTGAATTTGAGGAATTCCTTTTGAATTTCGAGATATGCATCACCAATTTCGTGTTTTTTGGTGACCCTCTGTTTATGTTTTTTTTTTACGACAAGACGGCCTCATCAACAGATGTTAGACTAAAAGTAAATGGCTCGTTGAAAAGAGCATAAAATTTCCTTCATTCATTCATTTTTATTGAATGTCAACACAAAATTAAATTGTAAGCCCACGTCAAAGTTATAACAAATTGAAAAAACAAAAACAAATAAATAGCCCAGTAAAATAAGGTGTCAAAGGTTGCAATAATTAGGGTAGATGATTTTTTTTTTGTTTCATGTTGTTGAGGGTGGTGTAGATATTATGTGTTCAAATTGTTGACCTCGAAAAACCTCGGGATCATCCTTGAATTCGGGAAAGACGGCGACATTTTTTGAATTTTTTCGGGATTAGGCACTTTTTTTTGCTTAAGCAGCCATTTTTCAGCTGTGACTGCGAAGTAACATTTCAAAGCAGACAAAATTTCTAGTTTTGGACAAAACTAGTCCAAAGCGGGATTTGGAGGTATCACAGTTTCCAAGATAGAGATCGTCAAATGTAGGATAAATTTTCAAAATTGACAAATGATGTTGATGTTTCTATATCTTCATCATCTGTAACCATGTGGAATCATTTTAATGGTAAAAAGGTACACGGCCTTCAGATTTAGGCTAAACGTTCCAAAAAACAGAAGGCAGAACGGTAACTGTCACCCAAGAAGCACCGTACAACATTCCGTATATAAAATCCGTATAATTCATTGTTGATAGATGTAGTTCATTATTTCATTAGTAGGAACGGCCATTACTTACTCGTAGTAACAAATGGTATAGGTTTTCGTTATTCGTAACTGTGTGGGATTCTTTTAATGGTCGTTCTCACAAAATTAGATCAGGACGACTTCTGTAACCCCAATGTTTTGATAACTATAATATTAATAGGTATAATTAGTTTTTAGCATTTCGTTCTTTATAGGAAGAAGATCACAAACGCATGTAACTCATCCGGCAATGACATAATTGTGACTGAAAATGTGTGTGAAAACTGAAAAGTAATGCATTGCATATTTCAACTTAATGATAGCGCATGGATGTCGAAAGTAGTATAAAATATAATTCAATCCACTTTTTTTCTATTGGAAGAGCCTGACAGAGGACGCGTCTTCTTGACGCTTGTAACGAAGGTCTATAAAAAATGTCTACCGGGTCGCCTTCTATATCCGTCGGTTTTTCTATACAGGGTGTTTGGTAAGTCCACGGCAATAATGCAGGAGGTTTTTCTAGGTCCAAAATGGACCAAAAAAGTCCATATAAACATAGGTCCGATTTCCAACCGTTTCCGAGATGATCGATATTTTAGTATTTTTAGCCATAACGTTAATTTATTGGATTCAGCGCTTATAAGTCGAGAACAGTTGCACGTACATTAAATTTGAGGGCACTACAGAAAAGAGCAGACATATTTCAGTGGAAATTGGTCCAGTTATCCCCGAAAGTAGTCGCACTTTTCCAGTAACCAGTCAGATAGTGGAGATATGTACCAATTTTAGGCAGTTTAGCCGTAACTTGATTGCATGATAGCGAATCTTGAAATGCCATCCAGGTTTGGCAAATTTCACAAAAACTTGCCCCATTAGTGAGGATCAAAGTACCAAACTCAGATTATCGCACCTCTTTGTAAAAGTTTGAAGAAATGAACACATTTCCAGCGAAAAGTGCTTGTTTGGGTGTTCTTTGCAATAGGCGTTTGCGAAGAAATGAAGGGGGAAACATTGAACTAAACACACTACTTCTTATTTAAAATGAAAATAAAACTTGTTTTAGGCCTTAATCAAGGTCAGCGGTGCAAAATAAAAACTTCTCGTAGTGTATTTGAACTTTATTCAGAACGATTTGCCTCATTCAATGCAAAATCTGGGGGAAGATGTTCGTCGAAGCCTTATTCTTAACATGATCGTGCCCCCTCCTCCCTAATTGATCGAATTTCGCCAGTATTTGGATAGAAGTTATGATATGATACGTGGATATGACGAGGGGGTTCAATTCCACTACCACTTCGACCGCCGGACATGGCACCCATGGATTTCCATGTCTGGGGTTTGGTAAAAGACCGTGTTTACTGCGTCAGGAGGAGCTTCGAAGAAAGATTACAGGACCTTTTGAGGCCCTTCGAGCCGACATTTCTCCTCGCGTGACAGTGGGTGCCACGAGATAAAGGGCAAGAGCCTGCCTTCGGAACAGAGGAGGACATTTTGAAAATGTATTTTTAAAAAAGAAGTTTTAGGTAATATTTGTTATACTAATTGTTACGAATTGGTGCCATAAACGCTACGAAATGTTTTTATTTTGCATCGATGACCACGATTAGACCTGCGAGAAGCTTTATTATCATTTTAGGAGAAATAATGTGTGCTTGATTCCATTTTTCCCTTTCATTTTCATTTATTCACGAAGGCCTATATTGCAAAGAACACCCAAAAAATCACTTTTAGCTCGAAATATGTTCATTTTTCAAAACTTTTACGCAGGGGTGCGATGATCTGGGTTTGTTATTTTCATCCTCATTAATCAAGCAAGTTTTTGTGAAATTTGCCAAACCTGGATAGCATTTTAAGATTCGCTATCATGCATTCAAGTTACGGCTAAACTGCCTAAGATTTAATGTACGTGTAACTGTTCTCGACTTATAAGCGCCGAATCCAATAAAATTAACGTTTTGGCTAAAAATACTAAAATATCGATTATCTATAAAACAGTTGGAAATCGGATCTATGTTTATACGGACTTTTTTGGTCCAATTTGGGCCTAGAAAAACCCCCTGCATTATTGCCGTCGACTTACCAAACACCCTGTATTTCTACACAGTCAAACTCCACGAGTGGGTCCGATCGATTCTCACATGACTCGCCACTGCAACTAATGCAGACCGTAGAACACTTGAGGCCAGCTTTTTTGCACCCACATGCATTGGTACAACCCTTCTTACAGGCACGGGAAACCATCTTCAAGAGTAGAGGGGAAGCCGGTTCATTAGACATTTTGAGAAAGCCCGAATCCTAAATCGAAAGCCCAAACTCAACGGTGACTGTCACATTTACCATAACAGAGAAAATTATAGCTTTCTTAAGCTGGGGAAATTTGGGCTTTCAGTGGTGGATGTTATTTTTATATAATCTATCGATACTAATATTATGGGTATTCACGGAAAACAACAATGGTTCCACTATTAGATATTCAACTTATGGCGACATTTAAACTGGACTTTCAATTTGTGTACACTATATTAATTGGTCCAGCATGATCTCTCTCAGATGATCGAAAATCCGTATCGGAGGCGTAACGAGAGCAGTGCATACAAATATGCTGCAAGTCTTTCAGCGTGTGGCCTTACCTTTTTAATAAGATGAAATAAGTATATAAGATATACGCCACAAATTCTGCTATTATATATCACGATTGCACGACACATTAGTCCCTCGGACCAAATTAGATGTTTGGAAGCATGGTACCTGGGGATTTTAGGATTGATTTTCCCGTCTCGATTTGACTTTTTGCCTGAGAGCACTGTTTCACGCTCTCTCTGAAAATTTAAATGGGTGAATGAAATAACAAACTTGAACTATGCAGTCTTAGGCGAATAAATAAAGTAACGGTAGCAAAACATAAAATAGTGGGGAGGGCAAGACCCTTCCGGTTTTTTTTTTAATGTGAATCAATGCCTCTCCGCCAAATTTGTTTTTTGAAAGAGGCAAGCTCATGAAATGAGTGAGAAACCGAGCTTAGTGTTGTAACACACTACGGTTCACCTGCAGGTGGTGTTTTCTACAAAATGGATTTATTTGGTAATCGAATAATTATAGTGTTTCCAAATCTTAGCACTTTTGTGATATAGGTAGATATTATTATGTAGATATTATTGTGTACTAAAATTATTACCTCCAGTCACATTACAGTCAACTACGGTCTACGGTGTATGTATTTTATGTACGTATTCATTCCCTGATATTTATTACTTTTTTTATTATTGGCGGAGCGTATGAGCTCAACTTTGGCAGCATACGATGAATTATTCATGTCGATCTCACAAGTGAATGTAGAGAGAACGGCAATTCTTGCCACAGAGAGCGGATTGCTGACGTTTCGGTAATATCGATGCATTATTTAATTAAATTCAACTTGGTGAATGGAAAATATTGTCGTTATTTCTCGAGTGGGTTTGGGACATGAATGAGAGCAAATCGCAATAATAAAATACGTTTGGTGAATTTATTTTGGTATTTTTCGCTCTTGGATAGTGGGTGCAGTGAAATAGTATGAATGCACCAAACGAGACTACGAGACGAGTTATACGACTGTTGCGGAACAATTAAGTGTTGGATGACGGCATCATCTGTTGATTTAACAAAATGTTATGTTTTTTTTAATAGGGGTATTCATGAAAAATAGGGGTATTCATGCTCGGAAGTTTAGCATATGTTATCGACGTAAACTCTGTTATTTCGCATTTTTTGTGTTCAGTTTCTCCGTTTCTATGGCCTTACCCATCTGTTCGGAATTTAGCAAATAACAAATACAAGGTTTAACATTTTTCATGAATACCCCTATAGTTTAACTTTGTATTTGTTATTTGCTAAATTCCGAACAGATGGGTGTAGGGTGTAGGCCATAGAAACGGAGAAACTGAACAAAAAAAAATACGAAATAAAAGAGTTTACTTCCATAACATATGTTAAACTTCCGAGCATGAATACCCCTAATGCTTACTGATTACAAAAATATATATTACCAAAAAGTCGCTATGCTCTTAATAATACTTCTAAAAGGTTTTGGGCGCCATCACTTGCTAAAAACAAGTAAAATGAACTTTTTTGAAACAAAAGCAACTGTTGCGAAACTCAATAACCACAATTATCAACCTTGGAAATTCAACATTAGGATGATCATGATACGTGAAGACACTTGGCAAGTCAACCTCCGGTAAACTCCGATTCGTTATGGAAGAAAAAGGACTACTTGGCTCAGACAACTATTTCACTTAATATCGAAGATAGTCAAATAATCCACATCTACAATTGCAAATCAGCTAAAGAAATGTGGCAGGCCTTACAGAAAATTCATGGACGTGCTAATTTATCGAACAAGATGTACTTGTTAAGAAAATTGTACCAGTCACGTTTGGCTGACCATCAGACGATGACAGAATACATTCATTCTACTCTGGAGCTCGTTGAAAAACTGCGCGGAATAGGGGAAGAAATTAAAGATTTCCACGTAGCCGCACTCTTGTTAGGAGGATTGCCCGATGAATTTAGTGCTCTGGTAACTGCTCTTGATGCTCACCCTGACGACGAACTTACTCTGGAATACGTTAGTGGCAAACTACTACACGAATTCGAAAGAAGAAGACTGAAAGACAATGACAGGCTTGGTGAACCAGAAACCACTTTGAAATTAGGGAGAAACCAAATGACAAAAGAAAGACTACGAATGACGGATTCGAAAGAATGCTTCTTCTGCAAGAAACGAGGTCACGTTAAACCCCAATGTTATCTCAGGAAAAGTGGTACGAAACCGCATAATAATCCGCGACAAGAGGCAAGAACTGCAGCAAAAAATGAATCTTCCGACTCAGAAGAGTTCTGTTTTTCGACCATAAGACGGTATTCGAAAGACTGGTTCATTGACTCTGGAGCTACGAGTCATAAATGACAAATGCTAAAAACAACTTATCGAATTACCGAAAAATCGCGCCTGATAAAATCACAGTAGCGAACGGCGAATTCGATATCGAGTTACGAGGGAATATTTGATGCAAAATTTAAAATCAAAATTTCAAAATTCAAATCACAAAACATATTATTGAAAATAGTATATTATGATCCAAGGGCGGTATGATGCTCATTGCAATCTAGGGCGACAGGAAGTGCCCGAGGTGAAGCCGAGGGCAGTTGTCGCCCGAGATCGTAATGAGGAATACCGCCCGAGTGTTGTACGCTATTTTTTGTACAGCCGAAGTTCATAATTATAATAATAATATTAATCATAAAAACCTATCTTTAAAGCCCCGTTCAGAAGCTTTGCGCTATGCATCTGTGGAGTCTATGCAACCAATCAAACTAATTTCTTAGAAACCGACAGACCGACGGCATGCCGAAACCACTTTTTTCAACTTTTATGAGGTTGTACATTATGAATGTGATGTCAGCTCGGACTCGATTTTTTTCACGAACACCACACTTCCATTCCCGTAGGGAACATAGAAGTAA
Organism: Corythucha ciliata; assembly: GCA_038030265.1. NCBI lineage: Eukaryota > Metazoa > Arthropoda > Insecta > Hemiptera > Tingidae > Corythucha > Corythucha ciliata. The sequence goes on from CM075943.1 coordinate 18,509,247, forward strand.
AATGAAGCATTTTGATAGGTTGCACATACTCCACAGACGCATAGCGTATGGTTTGTTTAATAAACTGAAGTGAACCCACAATCTAGCCAGCGAATGGAAGGATGACGTAGCTGATACAGAGAGGACTTAAATCGCCTCTCAGCGTAATTTATAGTGCTTGTTTCTGTGTTTTTAGTGCTAATGTACAGTGGCGGCGGAAGTATTTTGGATCAAGGGGGGCCCATTCCCTTCACTACCATCCCATCCTTAGTTTTCATCCTATGTTTTCATCAGTATGGAGGTGCTAAATTTTAGCATTTTGGGAATGATTTGAATGTGGTATATAATGGCCTGATTCTTGATAGGTTTTTGACTAATAATATTTTTTTTTATCCTACATGATACTAAAACCGAATTTTACAGCCGCGAATGAGTCCAAAAGTGTCTCTTTTCATGCCTATAGGAGCTAAAGTATTTTTCACAAGGCATGCTCCGAAAGTAGTCATTTTCTCTACCCAAAAGTGACTGGGAAATTGACCATTACCCCACAGTGACATTCGAGAAATTTTCTGTACTGATCCAGAGAATATTTTCCGTCCTAGTACGGAAAGTAAATGAATTCGGGTTATAACCTCGTTTAAGGTCTTCTTGAACTAACACACGAGAAGTCAGTGGTCAGTTTGTCAAAGTCCTTCACAACAAAAACCAGGAATTCCAATCGAGGATGGAAGGTGGATAGTATTTTATAGAAAACTTCAATCAATTTCTTTTCTTACCAAGGGGAATGAAACACTGCTGGATATGCTCAAAAATGCTTGACTCAAACACCGGCTCTTTCACCTCTCTTGTTCCAATTCCACACAAGAAACGAAACCTTCCTGGTTTTTATAACCTCGTTGGGAAGTTCCCTTCAGTGTCACTGGTCAACACCCTATTTTTCAGCTTCACGTTAAATTTAATCACAATGTTTTAAATAATTTTATCATTTCCTTGCTGTCGCGTGAAAAAAGTCGTATGTTCATCACTCGTAGGAAGGGGATTTACCGACTCGTTTTTTTTAGCGGGCTCGGCCTCCGCCTCGCCCGCCAAATGAAAAAACCTCGCAGGTAATAACCACTTTCCTGGACTTGTAATGTAATATACTATTACCGCCGCAAATTTTACGGCGTTTTAGATCCTAGGCTCTAAAGTGATTTTTTCGGACTGTGCTTCATACACTTGCGTTGAAGCGCTCTTAATTTTACGAATCAAAAAGCTTGAAACAACTGAATAAGAATATCAGCGGTTCGGGATAGAATAAGATTGGCATTGAAGCCTGGGGGGAGCGACGCCCCCTTAGGCTAAATTCCGGAGGGGCGGCCGCCCTTCCTGCCCCCCGGTTTCGCCGCCACTGCTAATGTAAAATTTAAAAACAAAATTAGGAAGAACAATTTTTTAAAAAACAACAAAAGGCCTAAAAGAAGACGCAGCGGGCTGATATTTTCCTTTACGCCCGGCGGGCGGAATGAACCTCATGTCGCCCGCTCAGGGTTCTCCCAGCGGGCGAATTTCGAGTCTTTACGCCCGGCTGTACAAAAAACATATTTCAAGAACAAGAAGTAAACACGGGCATTGTTCTAAGAGAGATCGTGGACACACGCCGAACCTCCAATAGACAAAATAAAGGGATTCCTCCGAAAAGATGGGCCTATTTGTCTTCAGAATCAGACCGTGCTGATTCAACAACGGAGCCAAGTTCATGGGGAGGCATGCTTCGGCTACCTAAAGACGAGCGTGAACGCTGGTTGTGCGCAGTGCAAGATGAATTATTATCGTCGATAAGAGAGAAAGGGACGTGGACTGAAGTCGAGTTACCACCTGGAAAGAAGCCTATATTGTTGCAAACACGTGCCGCCGCCACCCCCCGCGCCCCGCAGTACCCATCGGGCCCCGAGGACAGTGGCCCCAGCAGTGTCACGATGCCGCCACCGAAGAGGGAGACGGCTCCGCCTCTACCTCAACCGGGGGAACGACGGAACCAATGGGAAGGCTGCGGGGGGGGGGGGATAAAATAAAGAGAGAAAAAGGAAAATTATAAAGGAGAGAAATTAAATTAGAAATGGGTCCGTTTTTGGGTCAGTCTTTTAGAGAGTTGTTTTGAGACTGTTTTGTAGTCAGTTTTTAGACAGTTTAAAGAGAGTCTGAGAGTTTTGGGTAGACATTCGGTTGGGAGTTGTAAATTATTTTGTAGATCCGTGCGAGTGTGGGTCCAGCAATAAAGAACGTGTAATCGATCGAATCGTGTTGGGAGACTTTTTTCCGAACCCTTTGCTCACTCCAGACCCTATCCCGAGGAAAAGGTTACGGGGATGCAGATTGGGGAGGCATCCAGATAAAATCCCGTAACATTATCTTCAAAATGGGTATTCAAAAAAAAATTCGATGCTACGGGAAATGTGATAATACGAGATGTGAAAATACAAAGCACGACTAGTTGCGAAAGGCTTCACTCAAAAATTCGGGGAGGATTATGACATTATGACATGACTTTTGCTCCAGTAATGAAGCAAAGTACTTTTAGAATTTTGTTGAGTTTCGCCGCTAAAGCTTGGGTTTCCTAGGAAAGCGGTGCCGTAATATTACGTTAGAAAACATCCCATTTTAAATCACGCCAGTAGTTGCCTGGGGAACGGTCAACTGGCATGATTTAAAAGGAGATGTTTTCTAACGTAATATTAAGGCACCGCTTCCCTAGGAAACCCAAGCTTAACCGTAACATGTTTATTCATCAATACGACGTCAAAACGGCCTTTCTTAACGGCAATCTTCACGAAAACATTTAGATGAAAATTCCCGAAGGAATTTTTTATATATATTTTTTTTATATTATTTATTTATAGTATAATTTCATACCTAAAAATAACAAACAAAGGACAGTTTTAAAATTGAATAAGTCCCTTTACGGTTTCAAACAATCTGCTCGAGCGTGGAACGAAAAATTTGGTGAAGCTTTAGTGAATTTGTCGTTCAAAAGAAGCTTTGCTGATCCCTGTCTTTACACCAAATTAGTTGATGGAAAATTATTGTACGTTCTCACCTTCGTTGATCTCATAGCACACGAAAACGAAAATGAAGTTAAGGCTGTCGGAGAACAACTCAAAGAAAATTTTGAAATTAATCACCTCGGAGAAATTTCCCACCTTCTTGGAATTCAAATTGAAAGAATGAGTGACGGAAGTTTTGTTATTGACCAAAAGGAAAAAATTGAAAACAAACTGGCAGAATTCGGAATGACGGACGCAGCTGGATGTGCTACTCCCATGGATCCTGCATACATTAACTATGATGGAGAAGAATGCCTGTTGAAAGACAATGAAAAGTACCAGGAATCAGTGGGCGCATTGCTCTACATCGCCACTATCTCACGCCCAGATATTTCCAATGCTATTGGACTATTATGCAGAAGAACGAGTAATCCTCGAAACATCGTCTGGTCAAACATGAAGCGAATCATGAAATATTTGAAGAGGACTGTGGGGTTGAAACTCGTGATTAAGGCTCAAACTTTTATGAATCTCAATTGCAATGTCGATGCTGACTGGGCTGGAAACCATAGCCACAGGAAATCCACAAGCTGATTCATTTGCTTTCTTAAGCGGGCCACACACGATCAAACATGCTTGACAAGCAGGTTTGATCGTGTGTGGGGTCATGTTTGCGGGTTTGAAGGTTTTCAGTCACTGCCAGAAAATTTGCTCGCAAACACGAGGTTTGACAAACAGATTTGATCGTAGTGTTTTGCACTACGATTTGTGTGCACGCAGATTTGTGTTTCAAACCATCGAGAAAAAAGGGTATTGGGACACTGCTGAAGCTTGCGCGCGCGTTTGAAGTTGAAGCTTGACGGCAAGTTTGACCGTGTGGGTGCGGCGTCAAACGTCAAACATGCTTGACAAGCGCATGTAATAAAAGCATGCTTGTCAAGCATGTTTGACAGTGTGTGGCCCCCTTTAGAAACAACCCGATAAGTTGGGTTTCCAAAAAGCAAACCACAGTGGCATTATCATCGACAGAAGCCGAATATGTATCAGCATCATTTGCAAGCCAAGAAGTCCTCTGGCTAAGGCAAATACTGGCTGATTTCGGTTACGAATGTACGGAAGCAACAGTCATTCACGAAGACAACCAAAGTTGTATTAAGCTTGCTCGTACAAAACACATTGATGTGAAATGCCAACACTTAAAAGATCTAGTGGTCGCTGCTACGCGATGACAAAGCCAATCGGGACCGAGCAAACAAAACATGGTGTTGTCGTGGGGGAAAGAGATGGCCCGGAGTTGAATAGTTCCTGGTCGCCGCGGTGTCTTGGTGGTCTAAGAGCCGTACCGGAGATACGGTATCCGGGTTCGATTCCCGCTCCGTGGCAGTTTCTTTTTCTCACGACACACAGAGCACCATGTCACTGTTGTTTATAAAACTACAAGTCCGAAATAACTTTAATTTCGATACAAAAATAATGTAAGACCAAAAAGTCGCTCTGCTCTTAAGACACTTCTAAAAATAAGTGTCCGTTTAAAACTAATTTTATATTTTTAGATGAATGGGCGGTAGGGGGTAGGAATGTGTGAATTTAATTTATTGAATTAAATTATGTCAGAAATTTCCGCCTGCACTGTGCTCCCCCCCCCCCCGTCGTGAGGGGCGGGAGATTCCATTTTGCGGGCACTTGAATGTTGTGGATGGGGCTGGGAAGGTTGAAAAGCTCCCAATACCATAGAAAGTGAAACCGCAGGCCGGGGTCCTCCGGTCCATAGACCGGGGAAACCTGGAAGTGTCACAGAATTTTCAGAGCCTGAAAAAGTAAGGTAATTCCGTCAATTTTTTAGATAAGTCAGGGAGCCATAAATTGCAGTCTCGATTGTCTGTCTTGATTAGAGTACAGCATATTTGTCCAAGCCACAAATTACTTTTCCACACTTACATTCGGCCTAAGGGCGGCAACATTGAACGCACAGGATAAAACAGCCAACCTTTTTTGGAGAGAGAGCACTCTATTTTACTTCAATAAACACCGTTTAATTAAATCGTCACGGAGCGAATGGTCAGTTTTTCCATATTCAGGGCACGAATTGTCCCGTGTAGCCATTTTATAGCGCAAACAGCCAGTCAAGCCATTTTATAGACCGAGAGCAGTCAGTTCATCGGACCAGACCCCCTCCCATCCAAATCCCAATCCAAAGAGGGTACGGCACGGTGAAGTATGAGGCAAGTTGGAGGCGGCCCTGTTCTGCCAGTTTATCGTCCAGTTTAACAGCCGTTCAACGGCCAGTTTATCGTTTTTAGAGTCTCGGGTAGCCAGCTTGACCATTTTTTTTTGGCGTGCGTTACCCCACCAGTAGGGTATAAAAGGTCCGTATTTGACCATTTTTGTAGCGTGGATTCCCGATTATAGGGCGCGGTTGGCTTTTCATTTTTAGGGAACGTGTCATCAATTAGTGCATTTTCAAGGCACGAATGGTCAGGTTTTGGCTATTTTTGGATCAAGAGTGGTCTGCTTTGGCATTCAGGGAACGGATCGTTGGGGCGTGAATAGTCAGTTTGGCTATTTTAAGGGTATAACAAACCCTGCTTTTCCCTGATTTTTGTGTAGTGTCTTAACATTTTTTTTTTTAATTTGTTGATGTGTGAGGGGTCTGGGATGATTTTCAAGATTTGTCGTGAATTATTTTTGAGCGAAATTATTGAGGTCACCAGGCTATGTAGACATCTGTGGGCCTGTTTTCTTTACTAAACTTTGTGAATGTTCCTAGTAAAGTAAGGAAGTGAGATTTCTCGAAACAATACCTGCCAATGGCAGCTCGTTGAAATGAAGAGCTTAAGTGCTGAGTATGCCCTCTAATTCCTCTCCAACTTTTGCTTATTATATTCGTTGCTAACTTCAAATAATACAAAAACAGCAGGACCATCCGATGTACCGAAGCGTGTTGGACACAAGTGTATTGATTACAGCTTAATACCGTAACATGAGTAAGCCTTTTAGGAAAACAATCCTGTGATGACAAAGAAATCGCCGGGAGTATTTTAAATGGAAGACCACGTTTGTGTGGTGTCGCGATGGGGGAAAGTGAAGGCAAAAACCTTTTAAAATACGAGAAACTTTTTAAAATACGGAGAAACTCTTATTGTCTATTTTCTGCTCTTTCTCACAGCGGCCCTCTTTCTCCTCAACTACCGCCTTCGTCTATAATGTCTGCTGGTGAAAAGGTCGAGTCCCTTCATTATCCTCCTTCTTTACTTTGATCAATATTATTTAATTATTTTATTAGTTCAAGTATCACTGAGAGTCGAAACAGATTAATAATTTACTTTCAACTCTTATTCGATCCCGCATTGAATATGTTAAACTCGTCACTGTTCTTATTTGCCTTTTCATCCGGGCTTCTCAAATAACTAAATAGTATTTGACACAGTTATGTGTGACCCATTTAAAAATTGACGTTATGTGCTCTCAAATCCAAGTTAAGAGGGTCCAGCTATTTGGCTCAACATGTTTTACTCCCCACTTTGATACAAATTATGAATAAATATTAATACAGCTTAGATATAAATAAATAAAATAAAAACCAGACTTCCCAAAAAATATATTTGAGTACTTTGCCAACGAAATAAAATTGTAAAAAACACGATCATTCCCCATTGGTTCAGACGGCGAAAACTTGAGTATGACCATGAATATTTCACAAACCTAATGTGTTTATCTCAAAGGACCGGAAAGCGGGGACGCGCACGTACTGTAAATGTCTTTTCCTTCAAGCCGTATAAACATAGTGCGGCCACACTGTACGATTCGTGTTTACACTGTAAGTATAGTTAGTTATAAATAGTAGCTGAAGGTATGGAAAAGTTTGCAGAGGGGAAAGAATAAGCGATACTTGAAGCTTAGCGTGTTGGGAAACACCTAAGACCCGGCGCACACTTGCGGCAAAAGTAATCTAGATTCCGCGTCACTTGTAAGCTAAGATACCAAGAGATACATTGAGACGAATGGAGCAGTCAACACGGGTTGACGCGGAATCTTGCGTCCCTCGAAGAAGTTATCTGGTCTCTGTGGGAAGCCGCTTCCTATCTCTGCCGCGGGATACATAGTGGTACATTGAATTCTATATGTATTAGAGCAGTGCACACTTGACGCTTGATTCCGATTTCCGCGTCTTAGCTTCATTTTTTAAAGAGTTTCTTCCAGATTTTCTTCATTCTTTATTCAAAACCTTGTTTAACAAGTTTTTTTTTTTTTACAAATTAGTGTGGTGATTTATTTAGTTCCGAAGTATTGACGTGCGGAAATAATTGAAAAATTTGAACTCATCTTCTCTAAGATCGATCACACATGTAGTAAAAGCCCCTTTCTATGTCTATCCACGATGTAGGGATAAATTCATAACTTCTTTTACACTCGTTTTCGCGATTGTAATAAATAAGAAAAACAACAATAAATTTCGCGATGTAGTAAATAAGAAAAAAACAATTTTCTTTTTAACAATCTCAGAACGAGCGCGATACATTTTATATTGACACAAAAGAGAGACTGAAGATTGGATGGTCTTGGCTAAGTGACGCGGAATTTCGCTTACAAGTGTGCATCGAAGGAGCTAGGAAGCGGCGTTAAAGTGACGCGGAATCTAGATTACTTTTGCCGCAAGTGTGCACCGAGCCTAAAGGCTCGTATATATACGGTAGTTCGCTTGTTAACAAACTTATGCAGTTATATATCCGATCCACGTATTTCTGTCAGATTCAAGGAGTAAGAGGCGTTATGGAATTTTCTTTTGCTTATTCTTGAAGAGAGGTGTGAAAATAATAAGTTTTATGGCGTCCGATATAGAGTGCAATTTCCCTTTTTACAGTCCCTCCAGGGCTTAATGTATTTCACCCCTCCATCTCACTTCGTCTAATATATCTGTCGAAGCACATTTTCATCTTGGTTCTCTTTGCACTGTGATGCATTACACCCACTACACACTCCGCTCACAATAATGTGACGTGAAACTAGCGTTCTATACCATTAACAACACCCGGGTTTCACCCCTCTGCAGTCACACCGACCATATATCGTCAACCGTTTTTCATAACCCCAACAAATTAATTACATCACACGAGCGACCTAACTCTATGACCCGTCTACTAGTTTAATCGAATGTCATCCGATGACTTGTTATCTCGCTTGAAAAGATCCTACACTTAGTGTGACGACTGATGAGTGGTAAACGAGTTATTGACTGGGATTACATGCGTACGGCACTTTCAAGAGGCACTCCCCTAATTGTTACGATTCTCCCCCATGGAATTAAAGTAATAATGATAAAAGTCGAGGAACTGACTTTCCCAAGTAATTAATGCTAAAGGGGAGAAATTATGAAATGAGGGAGGAGGGGGGAACTTTTTGTTAGACCCATGTCAGCAGTCTTGTGCTTTCCTTAAGTCCCACTCGAGCTAATTGTAAGAGGTCTGTATAAAGAGGACACTTTTACTGTCACCACCGACGGCATGCCAATTCGAAAATTTCCCGTCAGATCTAATGGATTTTGAAAGTGGCTGACGGGGAAAAAATCCGCATTACGGATGACGGATTTTCTAACGGAATTTTGGAGTCACCCAATGAATTTCATCATTATTTAATTCATCTTTACCCTTCGGCCTCCGCTACTAACATGAATTTTCCCCCTGGGTGAAGGTGCACATGGGTCCCTTGAACCTTATGGAAGTTGGATTCCACGGTTAATATCGAAAGAAGCCCCAAAACTTGAAATTTCGCGAAAATAAAGACTAGAAACAAGCAATGTCAAAATATGAAGGCCCCAAAGATGCAATCTCGCAGGTTTTTAGCTCAGAGTGTTGTAATTTGCCGTAATTAAAAAAAAAATTATTGCAAAAATAACTCCTCTAACAACATCCTCCCTTCCAATCGTATAGGCAACTCATCCGACTCTGTTCACTGTGTTATGGTGTACACTCATCATTTTTATCTTTTTGTTCCCACCGAGTTGGTGCCAAAAAAGGGCCTGCAGTAAATTTTTATGATTTTGAATTTCTATCACGGCCTAAATTTCATTCATAATTTATTGATATCATTCAAACTTATGAGATTTGAGTCGATTGTCGCATGAATGAAATGCACTTTTCCCGACAGGCTGCTGTCGGAACAAAACTTTTTAGATTACGTTAATTTTCAGATAAGTTTCATTAGGTTAAACGGTCACAATTTCACGACTATCAAGTGCCTGGGTTCGAATATAAAACTAACTTTTTTCTTAATTTTTTTTTCTCCCTTTTTGGCCCACCTTAGGATTTTTCACTGGAGACTTATTAGGATGTAGGCAAATTAAATGAAATAGACTGCTAAAAATACAATGTCGATGGAATTTTTTGGTAATTGGATCGTCCAGTGAGGCATAGCATTAATTTAATAGCTCCCCTCCGCCGATAACCCACCCACCAAATCAAAGGATTTGGTTTGCATGGGTCTCAATCGAAAGCGCGTCCATTGCTCATCGCTCGAGTCAATTTGGGGGGGGGGGGCATTGCAGCAACAGCCGTTAAATAGAGAATTTTACAAGAATTCAACCCCCGCTTTCACGCCCTTCCCGTGGATCGATTTGGCTGGACTACGAACTCGTCTGAGATATTCACGCTATTGATTTTTAGGCCAAATTTGGTTGCCCAAGGTCAAAAATTGCGACCGTGATCGGGCTTACAAAAAAGAGCCATATTATAATATAGCAAATCGAACCGACCTCGGATTCGTGTTCTACAGGTTCTGAAACGTGAAAAAAATGTATCATGACCCATATTAGCCACCATCAGGGTGAGACCAATAGTGCATTTTTTGAATGAAATGCACTAAAAACAGGAACATGCTCGAAAAACAAGAATTTCAAATATTATTCATGCGGGGTTGAAGAACTGTAGATTTTGTGAAAATAATGCCGTACCCTATAGATAGTAAGGACAAAGGGTATGGAAATCGAGAATGAATCACTGTATTAGGTATATTTTCAAAGAACGTATACAAAACGGAAGGGTTCAGACAAAGGGTAGAGATTAGATGGAACGGTTTACAGAAAATAGGGAATTAGGACGGAAAGCATTGAACCTTGCCAGATATGGAGAGAGCTTTGTTATAAAGCTACTTCTTCGAGAGCGGACAGTCAGTGAGTACTGAGTCGAGTACAGAGTTGAGTAGACGTCCGGGCCGTCTTCGCGGTCGGCAGGCCTCGGGCCTAGCGGGGGGATTCATGTGAGTACCGAAAGTTTCCGAAGTTTTGTAGCCGGGAGGGAAGAATAATAAAAAGCCCATTGTCTGATTGATTTGTAATTATCCATTTTTAATAAGTTGTGTGTTTTAATTAAATTAAAATTAACGTCGTGTGTTAAAGCAAGCAAAAGTTTCCTTCCTATGATTTATCCCTCTCGTTCACTCTCACAATATCTCGAAGCAGTCGTTTTGGACTGCATAGTAACCGGCCGTAGGTAAATCCACCGGTTTACAAATGAACATACACGAGTTCCAGACACTATTAATAAACACTTTAGGAGCTGAGCATTTCAAGGCGAAATTGCAATTATTCAACAAATGAAATACCGACAAGGGCGAAATTGACGGCCTATTTGCGATGAAACTCCGTAAGTTTCAATAAGGCTCACGGTCATAAAGCAAGTTTTGCCACAAAAAGCCACAATTTTGGCCGATTTTATAGCCACACATATTATTATATATCTTTTTTTTCACACTTCGGCTGCGAATTTTTTTTTTTTTTTTTTTTTTTTTTTTTTTTTTTTTTTTTTTTTTTTTTTTTTTTTTTTTTTTTTTTTTTTTTTTTTTTTTTTTTTTTTTTTTTTTTTTTTTTTTTTTTTTTTTTTTTTTTTTTTTTTTTTTTTTTTTTTTTTTTTTTTTTTTTTTTTTTTTTTTTTTTTTTTTTTTTTTTTTTTTTTTTTTTTTTTTTTTTTTTTTTTTTTTTTTTTTTTTTTTTTTTTTTTTTTTTTTTTTTTTTTTTTTTTTTTTTTTTTTTTTTTTTTTTTTTTTTTTTTTTTTTTTTTTTTTTTTTTTTTTTTTTTTTTTTTTTTTTTTTTTTTTTTTTTTTTTTTTTTTTTTTTTTTTTTTTTTTTTTTTTTTTTTTTTTTTTTTTTTTTTTTTTTTTTTTTTTTTTTTTTTTTTTTTTTTTTTTTTTTTTTTTTTTTTTTTTTTTTTTTTTTTTTTTTTTTTTTTTTTTTTTTTTTTTTTTTTTTTTTTTTTTTTTTTTTTTTTTTTTTTTTTTTTTTTTTTTTTTTTTTTTTTTTTTTTTTTTTTTTTTTTTTTTTTTTTTTTTTTTTTTTTTTTTTTTTTTTTTTTTTTTTTTTTTTTTTTTTTTTTTTTTTTTTTTTTTTTTTTTTTTTTTTTTTTTTTTTTTTTTTTTTTTTTTTTTTTTTTTTTTTTTTTTTTTTTTTTTTTTTTTTTTTTTTTTTTTTTTTTTTTTTTTTTTTTTTTTTTTTTTTTTTTTTTTTTTTTTTTTTTTTTTTTTTTTTTTTTTTTTTTTTTTTTTTTTTTTTTTTTTTTTTTTTTTTTTTTTTTTTTTTTTTTTTTTTTTTTTTTTTTTTTTTTTTTTTTTTTTTTTTTTTTTTTTTTTTTTTTTTTTTTTTTTTTTTTTTTTTTTTTTTTTTTTTTTTTTTTTTTTTTTTTTTTTTTTTTTTTTTTTTTTTTTTTTTTTTTTTTTTTTTTTTTTTTTTTTTTTTTTTTTTTTTTTTTTTTTTTTTTTTTTTTTTTTTTTTTTTTTTTTTTTTTTTTTTTTTTTTTTTTTTTTTTTTTTTTTTTTTTTTTTTTTTTTTTTTTTTTTTTTTTTTTTTTTTTTTTTTTTTTTTTTTTTTTTTTTTTTTTTTTTTTTTTTTTTTTTTTTTTTTTTTTTTTTTTTTTTTTTTTTTTTTTTTTTTTTTTTTTTTTTTTTTTTTTTTTTTTTTTTTTTTTTTTTTTTTTTTTTTTTTTTTTTTTTTTTTTTTTTTTTTTTTTTTTTTTTTTTTTTTTTTTTTTTTTTTTTTTTTTTTTTTTTTTTTTTTTTTTTTTTTTTTTTTTTTTTTTTTTTTTTTTTTTTTTTTTTTTTTTTTTTTTTTTTTTTTTTTTTTTTTTTTTTTTTTTTTTTTTTTTTTTTTTTTTTTTTTTTTTTTTTTTTTTTTTTTTTTTTTTTTTTTTTTTTTTTTTTTTTTTTTTTTTTTTTTTTTTTTTTTTTTTTTTTTTTTTTTTTTTTTTTTTTTTTTTTTTTTTTTTTTTTTTTTTTTTTTTTTTTTTTTTTTTTTTTTTTTTTTTTTTTTTTTTTTTTTTTTTTTTTTTTTTTTTTTTTTTTTTTTTTTTTTTTTTTTTTTTTTTTTTTTTTTTTGCACCTGCGCAGGTCGTTTTTTATGGTCTATGAGATGACACTTCTGTGATCGCCAGACATTTTCCGTGGGATAGGGGCTCACAGCAGAGCTAGCTGTTGGCAAAAACACCTTTGGGCTGCTTGAAAACGGCTGGCAAGTGTAAAAATTGGTTCTTCGCAAACAATTAACTAGAAAACCACCATCCAAACCAGCCAAACAAGCTTCTAAATCAACGAAATGTTTCTCACACTACGAATATTTACAGAGACCAACTTAAGGCCCTTAAAACTACTACTACAAAAAAAGGCTCGAACTCCTGCAGAAAGTCGCACACAAAATTATCAAAATTCTCCAGTTACGTTGTGAGAAAGTTGTGAGTTCTTCCATAGTGGCTTTGTTCGGTGGCTGCTGCCAGTACAGTAAAATTGGCAGTTGCCTTGGGGAAGCGTGATTTTAACCAATTAAATTGGTGTGTTTTGTTTACTCTGTTTTAATTGTAATACTGGAAACAGCCAACGAACAGAGCTAATGTTAAATTAAAATTTAAAAAACTAGACGATCGCAGTCAAAAACTCGTGTTCATCGGGTATTCACCTGTAGGATACCGGCTTTGGGATCACGTCAACAACAGAATAATTCATTCAAGGGATGTAGTCTTTGATGGAAACGATTTCATCTACTCTAAGTCACGTTCGACTGTTGAAGATCAATACCCAATTCTTCATAAAAACATCTCTTCGACTGAAGTTGAGACCGACAGTGAATCAATCGCTCAAAGTGATAATTCTGCCTCAACAACGCTGAATTCGCCACACAGAGGAGAAGTGATCGTCCTCGCAATATTCCTTCAAAATACGACGATTACGTCTTACTAAGCTACAATGAAGCTATTAAAAGCAACGATAAGGACGAGTGGCTGCAGGCTATGCAAAACGAGATAGATTCACTCACAAAAAATAATACCTGGACGCTAGTTGATCGCCATGAAGCAAAACCTAAAAAAGTTATCTCAAGCCGGTGGGTTTTTCGACGAAAAGACGACGGGACCTTCAAAGCTCGTCTCGTAGCAAGGGATTGCGAACAGGTCTTTGGAGAAGACTACTTCGACACATACAGTCCCGTCATTAATGCCTGTCCGTTGAGAATTCTTCTTGCACTCTCGTCTCTACCGGAAAACCTGATTTTTACATTTGACATAAAATCTGCTTTCCTCTACGGAGAGATTGACGAAGAAATTTTCATGTCCTTACCTCAAGGGTTTGGAGGCGAAAAAAAAAAAATGCAAACTTCATAAGTCGCTTTACGGCCTAAAACAAGCGCCACTAAAATGGAATCAAACTTTCACGGGCTTTCTGGAAACTAAGGAACTCCATGCCACTAAAAATGAGCCTACTATTTGGACCAACCACGACAGCTCTCTCACGTTGGCAATTTACGTTGATGATGGATTCCTGATAACAAAAGACAAACATAAAGCTCATCTTTTTCTCAGAGATCTTGAAGAAAAATTTGACGTAAAATGGAATGACCAACCTACTTCGTATCTCGGTTTAGAATTGGACAAAACCTCCGCTGGGATTACAATAAAGCAAGAAAAATATACGACAAAAATCCTTCAGCAGTTTCGAATGGAGAACTCCAAACCCCTAATAACGCCGGCCGCCATAAATAAAAACCAGTCATCTTTCGACTCAAGTTCCACTCTTTTCCCGTATCGTGAAGCTATCGGCTGCCTGCTCTATCTAAGCAACCGCTCTCGACCGGATATCAGTTACGCAGTTAACTTAGCCAGCAGACGCGTCGAGAATCCCTCCTCTCAAGACACCACTGATGTAAAAAACATTTTGCGCTACCTCAATGGCATTCAAAGCTACGCCATAACTTACAAAGGACACGCCGCATCAAATGAACTTCTTGTCTATTCCTACGCTGATTACGCCGGTGATCCTGAAACTCGCCGAAGCACTACCGGATTCGTCATAATGTTCCTCAACGGCCCGATTTGCCGGGCATCACGAAAACAACCCATCGTTGCTCTCTCGAGTACTGAGGCTGAATTTATTTCCGCCGCCGAGTGCGTTAAGGAGGTGACATACATCAAGTCACTAATCGAGGAACTTACAAAAATTCCCCTAACAATAACACTAAATATCGACAACCAAAGTGCAATCACGCTAATTCAAAACAACATAGTCACGAAACGAAGCAAACACATTGACGTTCGATACCGTTACATCCATGAAACAGTGAAAAACGAACTAATTACTATAAAATACTGCCCGACTGAAAATCAAACCGCAGATATTTTTACAAAAAACCTCAACACAACTAAATTTCAAAAGCACCGAGACTCCTTACTCACAAACCTGGCTTATACAATTCACCAGCATGCAAAATAAAAATAATCATAATAAAAAAATTTGAAATATATATAAAATAAAATTTAAAAAATTAAGAAAAACATAAAAAAAAACAAATAAAAAAAAATTTAAAAAAATAAAATATAAAGATATTTAAATAAAAATAAAAAGAGATAAAAATAAAACAATATATAAAAAAAAATAAAAATGAATTCACATAAAAAAATATTTAAAAAACAAAGAATAATAAAAAAATAAGAGATAAAAAAACAAAAACAATAAAAAAAATAAAATAAAAATGAATTCAAATAAATAAAAAGAAAAAGAATAAAATAAAGTGATCTAAAGAAGACACATAAAAAAAATCATAATAAAAAAGGAAATATAAATAAAATACTTTCAAAAATGAAATAAACAAGTACGTTCACCCTCTTCGATGCCGGAGGACTTCCGTCGCCGCAGAACTTCTCCGATGCGTCCCTGACGAAAGTGGCAGCATGCCGGAAAACGCCTACTTCATGCATCGATTATTCTTATAAAAACTTCTGATTTTACAAAATTAAGGAGGTGTGTTGTTATGTAATTTTTAAAAACCTTTATGTAACCTCCCCAGTCTTTTTCTTGTACCGTCCTCGTGCCATGTGCTTACTTTTACTTTTACTGTTTTTTACCTTTTTCTCGTAATTAAAAACTTCACATAAACATATCTATCTGTCCCATGTCAACGCAACACAAAATTCCGAAAAATCCGGCGGACGGACGTACATGTACACTTGTTTCTCAAAAATTTGGGATGAAATACATTTTGACTGATTTCTGACGGAATTTTGAGCTTGACTTGACGGGGGAAAAAAGGTCAGGTGGCATGGCAGCCCTGTCCGCTAGCGCCTTTCGAAGTAGATAAAATGAGTGTTAAAATAGTACATCATTCCGATGTGCTTTGATTCACGCTGGTTGCGGTTTCCCGGTTGCATTCAATCGATGGGTGGGTTTGTTTGTTTACTGTACAGTCGAGGCGGGGCATTGCATAAAACAAGATAGGCAGAAACACGCACAGCACGTTTTGTTCTGTGCATGTTTTGGCCTACCTTGTAGATTTTTCCAGTGGCGTTCGCTAAAATTTGTTTTTCGGGAGAACTAGAACGCCTCCAAAGTTTTAAGGGCAGAAAACTGTACAAATATACTCAAAAATGTGTCCAAATGTTTTCGAATTTCCTCTTTCTCTCGAGATGTATTAATCATGTTTGCGAGGTTGGCCCTTTAAATAATTAGTTTCGTGCCATTAAAAATTAATTGGTGGGGTTTGGGCCTTGATTTAATCAAATTCCGAGCATTTTAAACACTTTTTGAACTTACCAACTTCAGTGGCTTCTTTTAAGCTGCTGTCACGCTACTGCTGTGGCCTTTGGGATACGTTTGTTACAAATTCACACACAAATGAAATCAAAAGTAAGTGGATGAAGATGTGATCTCAAAAACGGGTAGTGGACGTGATCACTCGGCGATTTTCTCCCAGCATTTTTGACACTCATTAAAAAACGTTTAAAAATAGGATAAGACGCGTCAGTTGGCGTGCCCCATTCATTTTATTAATGGACTTGAAGGATTGCGTGATTCGCAGTATTTTTCCGAGGGCAATTTAAAGGAATCTTTTTCCTTTCAAGCATTTGGCGGCGGCCCCACACTCTTATACGCTAATCTTAAATCAATTCTGAGAAAAAATGTGGCAATCCTGGAAGGAAGGTAAAAACGAAAAGGAGTCAGGAAGTCATGAGCCGTTGGTCGTGTGAACAAGAGAGAGTGGAGGGGACCATGCTGACTATCAATATTTCACTGGAAGCTGAAACCAATTCAATAACCTCTGGTCGGTCCTCTCTAGCCTTTTCTTCTCGAACCCCTCGAGGCATTTCTTTTGGAAATGACCAACTTTTATAATAAAAAAGGAGGGTATTAGACGTTCTATTGTTGTTAAATTAACGTCTTGTAATTTATTTTCGTTGTGTAGCGCCCGTTTTGATTGACGATGAGACGTTACCGTTACAAATTTTTTGGGGTAAAGCATCTTTTGTCTTTTTTATTTGCTCCTTCATGAAATAACGTTTCAAGTCTCAACTTTCGAGGTATTGACCATTTCGAAATGTCAATTTTCAACTGAAAGCCCTTCGTACAATTTCATGAATCATAAAACTCACCTGATGAATGTGATGACACCCACTTTAGCGATGTCGTCCTCGAGAATTTTCCACGTGCGCGTCAACAATTCAATATGATGCGGCGTCAATGACTCGGGCGGCGGGCCCAAAGTAACAGTCGACGCCATTGCCGACGACCCATCCGAAGGCTCCTCCGTCAGAGTATTCTGCCGTGATGTATCCGAAATGCTTCCCTCTTTGCTCAGTATGGAATTACGCCGAATCGTCGCTGCATTGCCCATACCTGATCCTGTTTGAATGAAGAAATAAAATTGAAAAAAGTTCCTGACTTTCGTCGAACGTCAATAAAAGCGAGAAAAAAAAGGTTCCTTCTCCTTCATCCCATCACTCTGATCAACTGTTTCTTTCTTCTTGGTATAAATAACCAGTTGTGCCAGAATTGCGCAAGCTATAAAAAAAGGAACTGGGAAACTAATAAAAGAGCGTCCAATATCATAGTATGGGAGGGGTGTCTTTCAAAAGTTTGTAAGAAGAGCAAAAAGAACGACGGCAGTTTCGTAATCTGATAGATATAGCAGGACATTTTTAACGCCTAAAATCTCAAACTCTGGGCGGATCTTGTCACTTATTAACCAAAAAGATGCTTATTTTCTGCAATAAATTTATACAAAAAATAAAAATTAATACGGTGAACCGAATAAAGTTCGGTTCTTTTACTCTCCTTTCACAATTTAATGACACCTTTAAACTTTCGCGGCCCTAACTTTGACAATAAACTACGAAGGAAGATGAGTTGAATAAATTCATTGTAACAGAGCTTTCTCCTTCCTCTTCACTAGCGGCTATAAAATCTCTCCCACCATCCTTTAAATCTCACATTTCAATATCAGATCCCTCTTTACATATTTATGTAATGCAAATGGGCTTACAAGATGCATAATTAAATACAATTCTCTGAGGGGCTGCTTCCCGTGGTACAATATTATTGAAGAAATACATATTAATAAAACATTTAGGCCCGGTTCATCAATCGTTGATAAAGCGGGAAAGTTTTGCCGGCCTCACTCTTCTCTATTCAGTAGTTTTTGGGTTCCAAACAGCCGGAGTAGTTAGCAATAAATTGTTTCTTTCAAAAGAAGTAAAACCACTTCAGAATTCAAATTTTGGTTCGACCCATTCGGGGCCTCCTATCCTCCGTCATTTGTGAACTGAAAGCACGAGTTCAGAGGCCGTTGAAAGAGGATAAAGTAAGATAAATGTGTCAACTACATTTAAGTCATTCATTTCTCTACCCCCCCACCCCATCACCAAGCATCACCCTACTACGATACATTCCATCGCCGCCTTTTTCATCCACTCGTCCCTGCTGACAGGTCGATGAGTTTCGAGTTATCTCGAGTTTTGAAAATTTCCGGTGCTCTATAACGCTAAAAAGGGGGTTTGGGGGTAACTTTTGTCCTATTGGCTGCACGCCATCACGGTGTCACTTGAAAAATGTTTTCGCCTGTCCACTATATATTGCCGTGCTAAGGGAATGACCAATAAAACGGTCATCGCACGCGATTGAAGGGTGAAATTGCAGGGCGGGAGAAGAGGGAAAATTGTTGGAACGAGCATCTTTTTTTTTTTATTTAGAGGACGCTGTTCGCTTTTGCCAATCCAATGGACCCCCTTCCTACACCAATGAATTCAGTGTAGTCATGATGTATTTGTGTAGTTGGTTGTATTTACACTCATCCGCACTCCTTTTTGCTTTTCGAGAGATTAGGTCAGTCGGAACATTTTAGACCTACACTGTCACAAGTTGCAGTCGGCTAGAACGGTAGAGACATGTATTTCGTATATTTTGAAATGAAAGAAACTGTTCAAATTTTGAGTTTTTTCTCGGTTACGGCCAGTATAGCGCGTCACAGTGCTCATTTTGTGTATATAGGCATTGTTAGCTGTCAATCAATGTCATTTATTTGATGAATTATCTTTATACTTTGTTGAAAATAATTGGTTTAAAATTTCAAGCCTCGTGTTTCACAGATTCAATAAAGAAAGAATACCCAGTCGCAGTGAGAACGACTCATGGACGTACCCACGTGAGGAAACGGTGACGTGTGGGTAGGGGATCGGTTGACTAAATAAAACAATAATTGAGAGTAGTTTTTGGAAAAATGTGGTTTATGTGATTAGGAAGAGTAAATAAATACAAAAAAAGTAGAAACAATCTAGAATAATTAAAACAATTAACCAACAATATCGCGGAACGCTCATTTTTCCCCCCTCGCCAAAGTAAGGAGCATTGCGAACCCTCGGGTGAAAAACGGCGAGGGACGGGCGCATTCCGCAATTGGCCTTACACGAGGAGCCATTAAACTATGCACGGCTCAAAACACGCGAGATTTATTTTTTCCACGAGTACTCGCAAAAATGGTTTTGGAGTCAGCCAAACCCACGAAATCGATTTTTTATGACTCCCGAAGTTGTGTAAAAAAATTAAAACAAGGTAAAAAATGCAAAGTGTGTGCTCTCGCCCTCGTCCACGACCTCAAAGATAGTTGGACGTAGAGCCCGGCTGGTTTTCTTTACCCAGCTAACGATTACTTTTACTTACGACTCCCGAGGAGATTAGAATTGGTTTTATGACTGAGAAATTTTGTTTTTTGCCAAACCGAAACTGATTTTTTAGTGCGAAATTGTTTTTTGTTTAATAACAAAACCCTCAAAATCGTTCTTATGAAAGGAAAAAATTACGTTCTTACAATCATTAAGCCCCGTAAAATTGGTCCTTAAAGTGCCAAAACCGTCAAATAGGTTTCATTCAGAATCAAAAACACAACAATGGGTTATTGAAAAGCCCATCCCGCTAAGTTGGTGTGAAAGTGAGCCAGACCAATGAAATAAAGGGTCTTTTGCCCCCAAGGTAAATAGACTTACAGAGGTATGCTCGTAACTAAGGAAATTTTTGTCAAAATTGACGTCACGGGAGTAAAGCGCCCCATACACTATGTGATTGCCTGCAGGCCGTCGCCTCAAGAGGCGACCGTCCGGCCAAAATCGACGGGTATCATACTCTGTCAGTCAACGATCTCACGTCCGATCCTAGCCGGTCCTACGGCCACACACCTTCAGTTTTCACGGACTGCAGGTGGACTGCAGTCCATGGCCTTCAGATTAACTGAAAATGTGTAGGTTACCCCGATCTACGGCCTCACGATTGCCTTCAGTTAAACTGACAGTGTATGGGGCGCTTAAAGAAAATAATGAGGGACCGAACTTCACATATGAAGCTTCCCCTCCCATGGTTTCTCCCTTGGAATTTCTTTGTAGATCAAGCAAAAAATGAATGAAAAACGAAATAAGTGCCTGGATTTTTTTTTTAAAAAGCGGTATAATTTGGCGGAGTTGTTCCTTAGTCCTTATGTGCCGTGTTAAGGCCCAGTTAATTGGCACGTAGCACGTACCACGTGAAGCCAGAGGCGGACTGGGGTATCGTGGCGCAGAGGGGGTGCCTTGGTTAAGAGGGCGCCGGTAATTTAAACTTTTTTTTGCTGAATTATAACTTGGGGCTTATTCTCTAACTCCGAAGCAATAGCTTTTTCGAAGTCATATGTTTATTTCATTGATTTTCTTCAAACAAATGAATGAAATAAACACATGGCTGGCGAAAAAAATATTGCTTGTTGTTAGAGAATAGGCCCCCTTGTATTCGCAAATGAAATTATTCTGGAACCTTGCGTAAGCTCCGGTTTGTGACTGATAACGCAGTGGCGTTGAGTTTGACTGATGCGGGCCATCGCACCCACCAAACCGGAGAATTGGGTGGGCAAAATTATATTGCCCCCCCCCCCCGACCACCGATTTTCGAAGCATTCTCGATAAATTCATGAATCAAAGGGTGTTCCACGGCTACTAGTCTTACAAAATTTAGGTAGTGAAAGGTGATAATACTCTTCATTCATCAGGTATAAAAAAATATTGTTTTTCACATCGAATAACAGGAACAGGATCTAGGGCTACTGGCGGGTAAGAATAGAGGGTGTCATTTCTACCCAGGTACTTCTCTTTGTCTGCTTAAAAAAAAAAAAAAAAAAAAAAAAAAGGTGAGGTACTATCTTGGTTGGAGGAATTAACGGTTCCGGCATTTGGGAGATTCCGGGGGAAACCGGACTTTTCTTAAAGGTCCGGTATACAAATAGTCATTCTTTTGGCTTAATTCCTACTCGTTTTCGAGTCAGAAGTCAGGTACTTTGGCTAAATTGACACATTTTGGGGCGTAATCGAACGGTTTTTGGGCCAAATGGTCAGACTAAGCGGCGTAATTACCAGTTTTTAACCAAATAACGGATTTTGTAACAATGAATCGGCAGGGCACGGGTCAAGTGGTTTAAGTCAAATACATAATTTAGTTTGAGGGGCTAAGTTTGCAAGACTTTACCATTTCCGGTATAAGAGAGTGCTGGTCTAGCGGCAGTGCCAGATACCAATTTGAAAGCGTCAGTTGCGACATTGCAATTTCTGATCTGAAATACTCGATTTACGTCTAGCAAAACCAATCAAGTTATTGGGGCTAAATTTCCAGTTAGCCCGGTCGCGGTTATTTCTGCCATGAAAATCAGCCAAAGTTCGAGTTGTTTGTCCTTTAAAGGCGAATTCATCATATCAATATCATTTTATTCATATATGCAACGAGATCTTTGACAGCCGCCCCCATCTTGCTTATAAGCCCAACGAATTTTATTCAGGTCATCGCCCCTCCTCGTCCCCCTCCAACTGAAACCTAAACTCTATGCCTCTTCGTGATACGATATAACCACGAAGGGAACAGAGCCCCTTTTCTGAAACTCGACTTTGTCAAGTCCAAAAACAGATATTCGTTTGTAAATTCATTAACCATTATTTATGAAAATAGGTATATGACGATGGTCTGATTGTGAGAGGGGCACCACGCCCAAGGGGCGCCACGCCCAAGGGGCGCGGGGGGGTTTTGGTCACCCATCTCTCCCGGGCCAGTCCGCCAATGCGTGAAGCCCAATGTATTCAGTACAGACAGCACTCGGCGCAGTGACGGGCGAGTTTATTATGTGTTTCAGTGAGAAACGACCAGTAAGCTTCATGGGGGAGCAAGGAAGGGCTTCCCTGCTGCCCGCGACAATCACGCTCACGAGCATTTCTTAGATATAGGTTGGACAATAAAGCTGAGTGTTCCCTGTCATGTATAAAAGTAGAAGTAATTTAGTATTAATGGTGTCCTTCGACCAGAATCCCGGCCTGGAACCTAGCCGTATTCAATCGCTGTCGATATCGAGGAATTAGTTTGCCTCATCTGGGGCCTTAGTACGAACTCGTGGGAAAATGCCGCTAGACGTGATTGCTATGGCAGGATAATGTTATTTCTTATTCGGCGTCCTTGGATCCGGCATGCTGCTTTTTCCCCGAGCGTTCGTACTAAGTCCCCTGGCCGCATACCCAGGATGGAGTTGGGCGATTCACACCCTCACCTTACGTGGTCGATGTGCGGTTTGTTGTACAAACACCGCCGAGAACCCTTAATACGAAGCCAAGTGTTTCGGGGCGCGGTCTCTACTTTGATCAGTCGTCACGAAAGCTCATTGTTTAACGAGAAAATTGCTGAACTTAGCTCTATCTTAAAAGAATTTCTAAAAGTTCCACAACTGAGATGATACCCTGCACCTGCAGCAGTTTTCTTTGCTCCAACCATTACACTTAGGGACCCTGCAATCACTTCTTTCACAGGAACATTGTCCTGCAGGCTATAATGCGTAGTTCACCCGATTTCAAAAGTGGCCCCAGAAATGTTAATAATTTTGTTTTATTGAAAAAAGTCCCACCTGTTAATTTTTTAAAAATTTGTCATCCCATGACGTCATGGCACAAACAATAATAATTGGTTGAAAATTCAGAGCATACCTCTTTATTCTATTTACCTTGCTTTTGACCTCTTAGTTTTTGTTGAAATGGGGAACTTGCATGAATCTCAGATTGGGGAGAAAAGCATACCGGTGATTTGACCCGTGAACTGAAGGATAACAACGGAAGTTGCAACCCGATTGGTGCGTTTTAAGATTTTTAAAAAAGGTTCAAAGTTCTTCAGAAGGGGATGGATGGTGCGAGGAGAAATGACGTAAATACTTACTTGTGAAGCATTTGAGGGAACTCTAAAATTGTTGTTTACAAATACATAACATGAAAAATTTATTCCCACTAAACGTATCTAACCCCCTCTTCCCCGCATCATCAATTTCAATAAGTAAGTTTTTACGTAATCGAACCCCCACTCAAAATTTTTAAAAATTTACTAAAAAAGCATCCTTGACTGATTTTGAAGTTTAATGTGAGCAATAGACTTGTGGAAGAGCCCTCTTTAAGCAACACCAACTTTTGAAAAATGTGCAAGTTCCCCATTAAGATTAGCAAAAAAATTTTATTTCTTCCCAAAATCAACTGAATTAAAGATTGGAATTTGTTTTCGACATGTGTTGTAAAAAATAAATAAAAATGACGAAGATTGTTTCCTCCAAACTAGCCCCCCACGGGGACTGGAAGTCCATTATTCACGAAGTGAACGTGACGTTCTGGGCGAGTCGAAGCAGTGAGGTTGGTCTTTCCGACTGAATTCAACGACCGACGTTACAGAGGATTTTCGGGCATGACGTATGCCTGTGTGAGCCGGTCTACGCTAACGTTAGTGTTTTTTTTTCGTTGATGAGTAGGGTGAATGACTTCGGGGTGCGTTTCAGTACAGGGAAGCGGCCAGTGTAGGGTAGTTGAAGAGTTGGACGATGCGTGTCGTTGCATGAGAACATGTTGACAGATCTTGAAACACAAACGGTTTTCTTTTTGAGTGGTTCGATTTGGTGGGTCGGAGGGTTTCCATTTGACGACGGAAACGAGTAACGAAGTTGGAGGGGTCTATTAGTTTGAGTTGCCAGTCTAGTCGAGAATCTAGCAGATCTTCTGGTAGGCGAAGTGGTTGTCCGTATGGCAATTCTGCAGACGAGGCTTTGAGGTCTTCTCGAAAAACGCTACGGAGGACGATGTGAAGTGCCTGTAGCCAGTTCATCTCGGGATGACACTTAAGGGCGGCTTTGATTTGAAGGTGGAAACGTTCGACCAATCCATTAGCTTGAGGATGATAGCTAGTTGTTCTACAGCGTATCGTGCTGAGCGTTGATCCGAGAGCGCGGAAAAGTTCGGATTCGAATTGGCGCCCTTGATCCGTGGTTATCCGAAGACGAGTTCCGAAGCGGGAAATTCAGCAGCTTAAAAGGGCTTTCGCAACGTTGACCGCAGTGGCGTTCTCGAGTGGCCAGACTTCGGGCCCACAAGTGAATCGGTCGATGACAGCAAGACAGTAGCGGTATAGGACGGCGGGAGGTAGGGGTCCAATGATGTCAACGTGTATGTGGTCGAAGCGTGATGACGGCGTGGGGAAGGAGGCGACATACTTTGGCTCGTTGGCATGAAACGCAGGACTGTGACCTCGGAGGTGGTGCTTCCTAAGATAAGGTGCTTCCTCGGAGATGGTGAGAGAAGTCGTGAGTATGTCGGACTGGGTATCTGTTGGGAATGGTCCTGACGTTTAAGGCGGGGTAATCACCACAAGGGTGCCATGTCGAGTCTTTTTTGGGACCATGTGCAGTGGAGAAGACCATGGACTATCGGAACGATGGACTATCCCTTCCTGTAGCACGCCGTTGAATTCTTATTGGGCGATGTGAAGTTTTTCGGGGGGAAAACGTCGTGGCCGCGAGAAAACCGGTGGTCCGGGCGTCGTATTTATGGAGTGAGTGATTGAGTGGCGAACGACGCGATGGATTCCTGGTGGGCGGATGAGTTGGGGATATTGGGACAAGACGTCGTGGAAGGGTGAATGTTCCGACAGCAAGTTAGAGAGAGCTTTGACACTTGATTGGCTTGTAGAGCACGTGAAGTGTAAGACGTCGACAGGCTGTTTTTTCCATTTTTAACAGTTGAATTTGCGATTTCTCAATTAAAGCTGTCAAAAATCGCAGTTTCAAAAATGTCGTTCTTGTGGAAAAGATAATCATGACTTCGTGAACTGCAGGTACAAGAATTACATTTGTAAAAAGTGTGGAAAAAAAGGTCATTTAGCAGTTGTTTGTACTGACAAAATATGTAGCACGGAAACGATCGAAGAAGAAAAATACCTGAATGATTTGGGTCTTTTGGATGTGTTCCGTGTAGGATTGAATCATGTTAGTCCCATAGAAACGACTGTGCTACTTGAAGGAAAAAAACTTCAATTAGAAATTGACACTGGAGCTGGGGTCTCGGTTCTTCCTAGCAAAATTTAATTCAATTATTTCTCCTTTCTTCCATTACAAAAAACCGGTAACAAATTGAAAGCATATGGGAGAGAAATAATCAAGCCTTTGGGAAAAATAGTCGGTTGCTTATCTTGGAGGAATCAGAGACACACGTGTGAAATGGTCGTTGTTCCTAAAGGAGTGAAGCCTTTATTGGGAAGGGACTGGTTACAAACGTTCGAGGCAACTATAAACCATGTTTCTCAATTTGGTAATAAGAATAAGAGAGACATAGATAAATTGTTGAAGAAGTATGATTCGCTTTTCAAAGAAGACCTAGGGAAGTATGAGTATGAGAAAATAAGCTTAGCAATTAAGAAGGATGCTATTCCAAAATTTTGTAAGCCTCGCCCTATTCCATTTGCCTTCAAGGAAAAGGTGGATCAGGAACTTGAACGATTGGAGAGAAGCGGAGTAATTTCGAAAATCAATAGCTCGGTTTGGGGGACTCCTTTAGTTCCTATACTTAAACCTGATGAGGTGTCATTAAGACTTTGTGCAAATTATAAAATAACGGTCAATAAGTTTCTTGAAGATGTTCAACACCCATTACCTCGAGTAGAAGAAATTTGGAATGTTCTTCAAGGGGGAGAATATTTCAGCAAGTTAGATTTTCGTAATGCGTATAATCAACTGAAATTAGATGGCCTACTCACAAGGGGATTTATAAGGTGAATCGCTTACCTTTTGGGACCAAACCAGCAGTCGGAATTTTTCAAAAACTAGTCGAAAAATGTGTGAAATGTGCGGTGTGCAAGGTACGGGAGTCGTGAATTATTTAGACGACTTCGTTGTTACCGGAAAAACAATGAAAGAGCATCTCGAAAATTTGGAAAATGTATTTGAATCATTGAGTAAGGCTGGATTTCGTCTCAATTTGGACAAGTGTAAATTTTTCGAACCCGAAATTAAATTTTCTGGGCCATATCATTGATAGAAGAGGAATAAGGAAAGATCCCACCAAAGTACAAGACATCCTTGAAATGAAACGTCCATCAAATTTGTCTGAGCTAAACAGTTTTTTGGGAATGGTGGCGTACTTCATGAGATTTGTTCCTAACATGGCCAATATTTTAACTTCATTGTACCGGTTGACTCAAAAAAATGTAAAATTCTGTTGGAACTTGGGGTGTGAGGTTTCGTTCAATGAAATTAAAAAGCAGTTAGCCTCGGACCAAAATTTGTTACATTTTCAACCATAATTGTCTTTGAAATTGTATTGTGAGGCTCATTCAAAACCCCAATTCGGCTCTAACAAACTCAAGTTTCACGAATTTTCTCTCTTCAAAAACTAAAATTCTGTGGATTCGTCGAGTTCAAAATTAAAATATAAATTTCAGGATGTTTCGATCTTTGAGTAATCAAATTTCGTTGTTTTTGATCTGTCAAACCCTTATTTTTGGGATTTTTACCTCTTTAAAAACTGAATTTCTTTGTTATGTCACCTTTAAAACTCAATTTTGGAGGTTTTTGTTTCACCAAGAACCAAGTTTCATAATGGCTTTAGCTCTTCCTCAAAATTGTCTTATTGTTGGCAGGTTCAGTAAATTTTAGAAACTAATTCTGTGATGAGCGAACATCGTTGCCAACTGACATAATATTCAATTTTTCATGTCAAGCTCGTAATTCCATGAGAAATCCATCAAATTATATTCCAACTTACTGATCACAAATAATACAGAAATATGAAGTTTTTCCCGGCAAAATGTAAAGCTATCATACAGTAATTAGTCGCGTAAATTGATAATTAATTTTTATTACGTACTGTGCTATCATACGGAAGCTTTCCTAAGGAAATCCCCATAAAGTCCCTTTTTCATCCAAGCGTTTCGTTGAGCCCAGTTGGTCCAAGCAATTATCCTTCGAAGAACTCTAATATGGTCTTCCCTTTTCTGTTCTTCCATTCTTCCTTGACTCCAGTCCATCATCACCCCCCTGCCAACCCTCACACAACTAAGCACACCACCCACTCGTCTCTTTCACTATTTACACCGCTCACAGATAGAAAGCACAATTAAGCTTTCAATTCCCCAAGTGCCCCGCCTTTTCGCTCCGTTCAATTCATATAACAAACGGATTCAACCGGTATTATCACGAAACGGAATCCATGAAGTGGGATCTTTGTAATTAACTAGAATTATAAGGAGTCTTTCCTTTATACCAAAGTATTTTCAGAGTTTGACATTTACGTTAAAATATCGTTGGACCGTGCCACGACATAATAACGAAAAAGACAAACAAATTCATGAGCTCCCACTATTTTTAACTCAAAGGCAATTAAAGTTCACTTGTTTGTTCAAGCATAGGCAAACATTAGGCACAGAAATTATGAATTAAAAATAGCATTCAGCTGCCTATTAAATTTCATTTCTCTCTCTCTCTAAAAAAAAAAAAAAAAAAAAAAAAAAATCGAAAAGGCGAGTTGTCAGGTTTGAACGTGACTTAAGAGGGACTGAAATTGCCAAAAAAAAGTCTTCTCCTCTTGTAAGGACGTGTGGCGTCACCTTTCCTCTTTTTATGTTTTATTATTTTTCATGACGCGAAACTTATAGCGTTTTCCATTCACTGCATTACACTCGTGTGGTGTAAGTTTTTCCACCCGTCCTCTCAGAATTGAAACATATGTTTATGGAGAGGACGTGGCATTACACTTGTGTAGTGTGTCAAATGGAAATCGCTATTAATTATTTTTAGGGCCAATTTCACCACCGGGAGTTAGGTTGGAGTTACCTAATTCCAACATTGTTTACATAAATAGTGACGCCTTTTTTCAGTTAATTCTGAGTTAACGTAACTCAAACCTTAACTCTCTTTGGTGAAATCCACCATTAGAGTCATTCGGTATTTTTCCCCCGAGTAAAATACTTTTCAAGAAAAATAAATCGTTCCTCTTAACGAATTCTTTATGAAGGAATTACATATTCCTCATTGGTGACCCCGACACAAAACGCACTCTTCGTCGCGATGGCTAACAGTGACGACGTTGCCGCTCAGCTCGCCCAGGTGCAACAAGCCACTGCTTCGCCAGTCCAACGAAAACCGACCCACGGGTCCCTCAGCGCCTTGTACTTCGACCGGAAACTCTCAACCAAGTGTCAAGTCGTTATCCACCTCGTCGACTCTTCCATCAATCCTGGAAGACTTTCCCGAACTCACAATGCCACGAGGCTCCCCAAGCATCGTCCAGCATTCGATGGTCCATTTCATCAAAACGACACCAGGTCCTCCGATCTCTTTTCACCTTCGTCGCCTAGCCCCTGACCGCCTTCGTATCGCCAAGGCCCCGAATTTGACGCCATGCTTCAAACTAGGATCGCACGTCGCTCTGATGGACCCTGGTCTTCACCCCTGCACTTGGTCCCGAAGAAAGAAGCTGGCAGTTGGTGCCCTTGTGGAGATTACCGGGCACTAAACGCTAGAACAATTCCAGATCGTTACCCCGATGCACCATCTTTTCCACCATCGATCTCGTCAAAGCTTACCACCAAATTCCTGTAAATCCTGGGGGCCTGTTCTGCAAAATTTCATAGTGTTCCTAGGAATATCCTTTCCACCCGTCCGACCCGAATTAAATCACATGTTGATGGGGAGAACGGGTGGAAAGAGACAGTGATAGTGACAGTCAAAAGTTATAGAACAGGCCCCCTGATGACATTCCCAAAACGGCCATCACGACGCCCTTCGGTCTTTTTGAATTTCCTTTCATGTCCTTCGGTCTTCGTAACACCGGCCAGACCTTCCAACGTTTCATCGATGAAGTTCTCCAATCCATTGATTTTTGTTACACCTACATCGATGATATTCTTGATATGATGCTTTCATATAGTGAATTACCTTCACTGCGATACCTCGATGAGCGATGCCCCGATGAAACAGCAATGAAGAACAAACATCAATAATTGTATGGGACTGTTCATAGTGAAGCACCCTCACTGCGATGATACTTGATAATAATACTTAATATTGATACCTCGCTACTATCATCGATGATTTGAACCATATGGTTCCTCGACCGTCCTGTCCGTTGCTTTTTTTCCTTTACTTTTCCCTTTCAAAGCTTGAAGGGGACAGGTGTGCGTGTCTTACGTAAATTGTGTGAAGGTGGACTTTGTAAGATTTTGAAAAAAAAAAAAAAAAAAAAAGCAACGGACAGGAGGGGGGTCGAGGAACCACGTGGTTCAAATCATGTTCAAATTGTGTCAAGTGGTTCAACTACACAACTGTAGTTCTCGGTAGAATGCTGGCCACTCCGATTAACGAGGCGTAAGCTATTGTGAGAAAAAAGCAAATGGTTGTCAACTGTCACCGATCTTTTGGTGGAGAGAAGCGCCAACAGCGACTTGTGAAGAGTCAGTGAAAAGACCCAGTTCAGCGTCTGCCTGAGGGTGAGCGAGGAGAGTCGCGGTCGAGAGTTGTTCTTCGCAGGCAATGAATGTTGTTATCCGCGAATTCCAGCTAAAGCATCATGTAATGGGGCTTGAATTCCAGCTAAAGCATCATGTAATGGGGCTTGGCTATTAGAGGCCGAACTTTGAATAATTTATCGTAACCAACCTCGCCACGCTTTTTTCATGCACATATTGTCATTCAAATGAAAGTTCTGTTTGATTTTATCGAATCGGTTGCGGCTCATTACGTCAGCAAGAGGAGAATATCTACATTCTCTCGACCAATACATACGATATTGGGGCATTGACACTATCCCCATATGGATCAAGACACCCAAGTACTGCTGGATCTCCTCTTCATTTACACAAAGTTCCTCGCCATTTTTTTGGAGAGCATACTTATTGGTCTCCGAAACAATATGTTTAATTATTGTTTCATCGAAGAAAGACTTGAAGTACTGTAAAGGGCTGAGTTCTTCGTCTGGAGGCGATGGCAATGAAGTTTTCCATTCTATGTCAACGGGGGGACGGTCTATATTATCCATGAAGCACTTGGATAATATCACTTATCACGGTTAGTTTTGAATACAACCTTAGAGTAAATATAACACTAGAGAGATTTTTACTAGAGAGATAGAGAGATTTTTGTCCTTTGCGCATTGAAGCAAGGATCTTCTGAAATGACCTCAGTCACGTGACTGGTGTTTATTCCCCCTCACCTTGTTTTCGCTCCAAGTTGCTTTGCAACCTACTTGAGTAACCTGTATCAATAACTCGGACGTTGCTCTGTTTGCTCGCTTTGCTGTCGTTGTCTATTCATCTTTCATGCATTTCGACCGTTCTTTTAACGCCCCTACTGTCTCATTTTCCCTTGCTCATTTTCCACTAGTCCACTTCTTTCCTTATTTTCAACCTGGGATTCCATTTTATTACGTTCAATGTCAATGGCTATTATCTTACACCTAAGAACGCATGAATAATGGGGAACTTGCATGAATCTCAGATTGGGTAGAAAAGCATACCGGTGATTTGACCCGTGAACTGAAGGATAACAACGGAAGTTCCAACCCGATTGGTGCGTTTTAAGATTTTTAAAAAAGGTTCAAAGTTCTTCAGAAGAGGATGGATGGTGCGAGGGGAAATGACGTAAATACTTACTTGTGAAGCACTTGAGGGAACTCTAAAATTGTTTGTTTACAAATAACATGAAAAATGTCCCCCCATTAAACTCGTCTAACCCCCTCTTCCCCGCATCATCCATTTCAATAAGTAAGTTTTTACGTAAACGAACCCCCACTCAAAATTTTTAAATATTCCCTAAAAAAACATCCTTGATGTTACGACTTGTAAAAAATCAAATTCAAATAAACCGCGAAAGAAAAAGATAACCTATCAGAGAACCTTCTGTAACGGAAAACAACATCGATTCACGCACCAGCGCTCCAACCCACAAGTTCTTCAACTACTAGAGATGACAACCTACGCAGCCTCACCTGGAGCCACTTCCGTTATTATGTTATCACTCCTTATCACTGTTTAACTCCGGGACTCTAAAAATCATGTAAAAACTTTCTTTCGAACTGTATGTATACAGGGTGTTCGGAAATTAGATGCTCAGAGAAAATATGGTGATAGTACACGTCATTTGCGATCAAGTTCACTATTTGACGTTTTCCGAAATTCGGCTTAGCTTCTGAGATATAACTCATTTTGCGTATTTTCTACTAACCCCTTTGTTTTTTCGATAAATGCCCTCCTCGCGCTCATCAACAGGTGCTAGGCTAAAAGTGAATAGCTCATTGGAAAGAGCACAAAATTTCCTTTGAAATGAGCTATAAAATGAATAAAATGATCCAAGATCGACAGTGGTAGGGCAGCCGATTTCCGAAGGAAACTTGTTACTCGTATTTTCACACATTTTTCCTAGGCGATTTTCACCTTTCCGTCAAATAAAATTATTTTTTTCCATCCATGGGAAAAACTTCCTCATTTGGTGAGCTTTCAAATGACGTGCAATAATTGCTTATTTCTTGGATTTCCCTTGGAGAAATGACCAATAAACTAAAAAAACACAGACACGGAATTCAAATTCAACGCGGAAGGAAAAGGCTCGTACCCTTTTCATCCTCTACCTTCAAGCTACTGCTCGGCGGGCTCGTACCCCGTCGGCAGTGGTTTTCCTGTCGTACCCGATCACGCCTATTAATTTAGTCGAGACCTTCTGATCGAGGGATCAAAACGAATAACCTCGACACTTGACTTATTTCAAAGTTTAATGTGAGCAATAGACTTGTGGAAGAGCCCTCTTTAAGCAACACCAACTTTTGAAAAATTTGCAAGTTCCCCATTTCAGACCAGAAGCTAATTTGCTTGAAAACGAAACATTCAATTTCTTCTTGAAATAAATAGCGGGTGAAACTTGACTCAACTTTTTCCTTAACAACTATAGTTTCCTATATTTACCTTGAAATGAGCCATTTTCAAACAATGGAGAACTTGCACATTTTTCAAGCAATGGTGTTTCTTGAAGAGGGCTCTTCAACAAGACAATTACTCACATTAAACGTTGCAATCAATCAAGGGTTTTTTTAAAGCGAATTTTTGAAAATTTTGAATGGGGCTTGGTTACGTCAAAGGCTATTCAATGAAATGGATGATGTGGGGAAGAGGGGATAAAACGTGTTTTCTTTGGGACTTTTTTTCTTGTTATTTGTAAACAAAACATTTCTTAAATGCTTCACATCTAAACAATGACGTCATTTCCCCTCGCTCCATTCATCCCCTCCTGAAGAACTTTGAAATTTATTTAAAAATCACCAGATGCATCAATCAGGCTGCAACTACCGTTGATTTCCTTCATTCATGCAAGTTCCCCATGAAACACAAACATCCGTGTGGAACTCGTGAAAATCACGGCCAACTGCGTATAAAGGCTCGTTAAGGCCCGTTTACAAGCTCTGTGTTAACGTTCTGTGGATTCTATGCAACCAAACAAATGTGTGTAATTTTATTTTTTTTATTATTATTTTTTTTTTTTAGCAATTTCATCATGTTGAAGAATCCTGTTTTCAGATTGAAAAATTGCTTCACGGGATCAGTATTAAAATGAGGAATACGCGACGTGCATTCAGCCTTAAAAGCACCGAGTAATGGCGTTACTACTAAAAATGCTTTGAACAAAGAGTTCAAGTTTCATCACACATGGACTCCTCAAGAATTTTAAGTGAAAGATTTATAAGAAAAAAATGCAGCCCCCTTTGGATGGAACCTTCAAACATTTCAAAAAGAGCGGGAAGTAATGACCTCAGTCACGTGACCGAGGTGTTTGCTTCACTTTTTTCGTGACGCGCAGCCCAACCATCTCTCTACTGTTTATATATACTCTAAGGAATACAACGAGGAAAAATCGCCTGAGCTCTTATCGAATAGCTTAACCCTCAAAGTAGAAACCTCCAAAATACGAGATGAACCGATTCTAGGGGAACAAACTTCATTGGAACGTCATGTTGCCTGAAGGCAACACCGTGGTGGAGGGGGGGAAAGGGTTCTCGTTCTCCTCGGAATTAGGAATGCTTTCCGTGAAGACCTTAAGGCTTCTTCAGCCGAACTCATGTATGGACTTCCGGGAGATCTCTTGAATGTTCATGGTCCCCAACGCTTCGAAGACCCATCCAATTTTGTAAGCAGACTGAGACGCCAGATCCAAGATCTTCACCCGGTTCCAGCTACGAACCATTCATCAAGAAAACCTTTCGTTTTTCAAGAATTGTCCACCTGCTCTCACGTTTTCCTCCGCGTCGACGAAATTCGCCGTTCCCTCCAAACTCCCTATGTCAGTCCCCCCTATACCCAGTACTGAAACGCTACTCCAATACGTTCACTCCACTTGTCAACGGCAAAAACACAAACGTCAGTATCGACCTTCTGAAGCCCACTTCCGTTCTGCCACCTGGGCCATCTGTCGTCTGTTTCGAAACGTCACTTGCCTCCCCAAACTACCCCCGAATCACATCCGACGCCCGTCACGTCCAATTTGCGAACGATGGACTTCCAGTCTCCGTGGGGGGCTAGTGTGGCGTCACCTTTCCTCTTTTTATTTTTTATTATTGTTCACGATGCGAAACTTAATTATTTTTAGAGTCAGTCAGTATTTTTCCCCCGAGTAAAATACTTTTCGAGAAAAATAAATCGTTCCTCTTAACGAATTCTTTATGAAGGAATTAGATCTTCCAGAGACGGAAGAATTTTCCTGTTTGAAATATTTCCGACCTCTATAGCTAACAGTTTGATTTTACAAATAGTTTTGTCACAATAAGCTGGCTAGTTGTAATTAAGATCACTTAGGTGGAAAAACAGAGTTTCTGGTGACTTTCATGGGAGCCTAACCACCGCTTCCTCTTTGTATGTATTTGAATAAAGGTTAGTGCGGTGGAAGCAAGAGGATATTAGCAAGCTCAAAGCTCTTTTTACTGATTTCAAACTTGTCCCCGTAGTTACGCCCTCGCACTTGAATTACTTGACCATTGGCGTATAGTGAACTAATGATGGAGCAGGTAATTACCTTGCTTTTCCAAATCTTCTCAATAAATTAACGTAAAAAGATTTGTCCAATAAGTACATCGTATAGCGAGATAGATTTTTCATTTTCAGCACAATTTATCAACAAGGGATTTTTCGCATGACTGAAAGAATAATTATTACAGGAAAAGCATGAGATCATGCCACCAAATACAGTTATACGAGCAGTTCATTTTCTTCATTTTCTATAGCGTGCAAAAAAGGGATGAGTGTGACAGGGGGAGGGGGCGATGATGAGGAAAGACCATCTTGAGGGAGAGACGTAGGTAAATCTGATAAAGATCTCTCTCTCACTAGCTCTCTCTCTTCTTATCCCTGAGCTCGCACAAAAAAGGCATCAGCGGCACACACAAAAAAAAGAGGAGCCGCAGCCGCCTAGCTTTCATGATCGAAACATTCCTCCCCTTAAACATCAACCCTTCTTTATGCGATTCCTGCCTTTATTCACAAGGAAGATTTGGGCTTTTTTCCCTGTCTCTCTTCCTTATCTGGTGGGGTTGACACAATGGGGTACTTCCTTTTCAGAAAGTTGTGAGAAATGAGGTGGGAGGTGCGTTGAGAATGAAACAAGGTGAAAAATTCTGCGGCGCCGTAAATTATTTACAAAAAAAAATTGTTCTTACTTAGCATTTCCGAAATAAATGTAAAACTTCTCCGATATTTCAGCGTTGCCTAAAAATGATTTCTTGATCGATCTTTCCCCAAAAGGACGTGGATATTACTGTTGTACTGTTGCATTACTGTTGTGTGTACTGATGTTAAGAAGGTGATTTCGGAAACACATTTTTCAATTTTATTGCTACCCTCTAACCTTGAATTTCATAGTTCGGGGGAAAAATCGGTGTGACGAACATCTACTAATTCGATTTTTATACAAAAATTATGGAGCAACTGCATTTTAGACAATTTTTGAAAAGCCCCCCCCCCCACCGGAAATTCAACAGTGCGAGCAGGCAAAACGAATTGTTTCAACTAATTTAAATTGGCGGGACTCGTAAACAAAGGGATGAAAAGCTTGAAATCGAATACAGCCGGGCTAAAACCCTGAATATTCCCAATTAATCATTGTTTGGTAGCTCAGATAAGAAAGCTTATGATAGCTCGCTGTTGTGCGGCATAAGTGAGAGGGGGGTTGGGTTCAATCTCTCAATTTAAACCAACGGTGCGGCGCCCCCTTACTGTTGTAATTAATTTCTTTCACGATGGAAAACATTGCTAATGCAAGAGTGAATTTATTTTGTTTATTTTTGGCCAGTTTCCATTCACTTTTTTCAAACATCGTTATTCCATATAAATAAGTATGAAAATAATAATAAATAAATATTCATATCAAAATAAATAAAAAATGTTTAAAAAATCCACATTTACGTGTAGAGGCTCTTTTTCCTCCAGCATCCTTTTCTTGTGGAGTCCAAAAATTCGCATAATAATGCATTATGCGCACAATGAATGTATTATTTTATGGTTCAAAAACATTCTAAGGATAAATTTACAGTTTTACTGATTAAATAGTCACTTCCGGTGGTAAAATCCTGTGAATGATGTCTTAATTTTAAAATGTGCTGTCTCTGGAGACATTTTTCACGAGTCATTCGACGCCCTACGGGCCAAGCCGCTCAAGGGAAAAGCCGTAGTTGCCGACTAGGGGAATAACTGAATTAGTTGGAGAACAT
This sequence comes from Corythucha ciliata, assembly GCA_038030265.1. Lineage (NCBI taxonomy): Eukaryota > Metazoa > Arthropoda > Insecta > Hemiptera > Tingidae > Corythucha > Corythucha ciliata. The sequence continues at coordinate 18,545,078 of CM075943.1, forward strand.
TGATGGGACAATAATAACCTCCTCAAATTAGACTCCTTCCTGCTTTTGTCCACATCTTCCGCAATGAGAGATCGGCTATTGTTTGAGAGCCGAAAGTTTTTGAAGGAGCTGAAGCTTCGAAGCATGTTTTACGCTCTGAACCTGTGTTTAAGGGGTTTTCAGATGCTGAATCCACGAAATGTTGTTTGTAGAAGAGGCAACAGGGTGAAGTTTTAAATAGTTTTTATGTGTCAAACGAACCCGATAAATGTTGGTTTTGGATTATCCAAACCCTAGAAAAATTGTTTTTGAAAAGGAGCCGATATCCCGAATTTTATTCGTCCCAAACAATTACGCAGATAATTAGCACAAAATCAAAACGTAGCAGGTTCGTGGATATTCATCAGGTTTCTTTCTGCTGGCCTTATTCGTCGGTAAAATGGGCAATGAAAGCCCCAAAATGATGTCCCTGGAGCCACCCGCTAATTCATAGCTAGTTGTAAGTGGGGAAATATCGCTAATTCGCGATTGGTGGTATTCGTTTTCGTCGGAGAAGTTCACTTAACTTTTAATAATTTTTTAAAGAGTGATAAATTGCCACCCTGTTTGAATCATCTTTTAGGAGGAAAATTACCACGCAAGATAATGACGTCACTAGATCGTTCCCTTCTTGTACTGTTATATGTGGCCCACCGGAAATCATGAAAATTACACCGAAGGTACGGTCCAGTCTCCGTTTCGACCGCTGACCTTCAGACCCAAGAAGAGGTACTTCCGTACTCGCGCTCCTGGTGTCATCAGCCCGGAAATTAAATTGTTCAGAAAAATAATTGTAAAAGAAAAAAAAATAATAAATTCCAAAACTCATGACATAAATTCTCCAAATAGTCGGCCCTCAACACTAGAGAAACGAGACACTTAGTCACGAGTCACCAACCAATCCAAACCGTTTTAACGTGTAAAAAAAATAAGCCTTTTTTATGTGTAATACAATAGGTAACAAATAAATTTGACTTTTTTACGTCAAACTTATAGAGCTATTAACAAAAAGTTTCAGGTCAAAATCAGATACCATGCAACTTCCTCATTTCGGGAAGGTTAAGATTAAAAATTGAGGGGGTTCTTGTTCGAGGAATGTAAAATGGTGGGTTTTGAGCAAGAACCCACGGGTGAGAGGGTGCAAATCACCTCCGAAGTACTGAAGAAGGACGCGGAGGAGATTAAGAAGGAGCCCATGGTGGGTATCGAGCTCTTTAAAGTTAGATTTAGAGTTCTGCCTAACAGGTGGATGGGTGGAGTGGAAAGTGAAGGGTCAGATATGGAGGTGGACCCGGTAATGACCCAAAATACAGGGCAGCCAGCGGAGGGGCGGACAGCAACACAGCAGCAGGGGGGGGGGAGATCCTGACCATCCATGATGTAGAGGAGGACCGAAGTGTAGAGGTCGCCGAAGTGAGGTGCGTTCAGGCAAATATGCAGCACAGCAGGACCGCGGCTGCGGATGTAGTGGTCCTGATGAGCAGGGTAAGTTTTGAGGTAGGCATGTTCCAGGAGCCGTGTGTCTCAGAGAACAGGGTGAATTATCTTAAAAATAAGGATTATAAGATTTTTTACACTGAGGGAGACCTGGCTCCGAAAGCAAGTGTGGCTGTGTTGGCGAATTTTAATCCGATACAGCTGCGCCCCTTCAGAACCAGGGATCTCATTTCGGTCAGTTTCAGAGCAACCCTACGAAATCGAGAGGTCAAAGAGGTTATGGCGCCATGGTACAGAGCGATGGAGGAGAATGGCTTACCCATTGACGAAGAGGAAACAGAGGTAAGGGAAATTTTCACAGGGGCGTTTCAGGTGGCTTTCCCAGAGCGAAGGAGGAAGCCCAAAAAATCCCCCTGGTGGGACCTAGGGCGCCGCCTGCTCAGAAGAGCGACCAGAATGGCCGCGGAAAGCGCGAAGACAACAGGGAGCGACGAGGACTGGGAGGTCCACCACGCGGCTGGGAAAGCATGCAAGACTGGAATTCGCCGCGCCAAGAAAGATTCATGGAAGATTTATTGCGAAGGAATTGAGGAAACAAGAGAGGCGGCGAGACTCGTTCTTACCGTACTGTCAGAATCAAATGGTAATGTAGGATCCCTAACGCGGCGAGGATAACCAGGACTTGCACGTGTCGGGTCACTTCCCGGCAGGGCCACATCCATCTTAACCCGATTATGTGGGAAGAAGGCACACACCTGGTTTCTATGGATGTGATTCACCAGAATCAGCATGCGTACACGGCGGGTAAGTCGACGACTCGGCCCTCCACGACTTACTGTGGAGAATGGTGGGGTCGGTGGCCCAGAAAGAGTACGCGTTGGCTCTCTTTTTGGATATCGAAGGGGCTTTTAATAGAGTACACAGGGAGTGTATTGTGACACATCTAAGGCACTTTGGGGACGAGCCGAGGCTGATTCAATGGATAGACTAATGGATAGAGTCATAGGTGGGGGGTCGCAAAGGTAGGAGGCGATAGAGAACAAAAACGAAGCCAGAAGGGCTGGCCAGTAGGGGGGTGCCCCAGGGCTTAAGTCTCTCGCCTCTTTTCTGGATTCTCGTGGTGGATAGTCTTATAAGGGAATTAGAGGAAAAGGTTCTTTATGCGCAATTTTTTGCGGATGACGGAGCCATAGTGGTTAGGGGAAAGGGGTGCAATCACCGTACCCGAGGTGGACTCAGCGGCCGTAACGAGTTGCAGAGTAGGGTGTTATGGGTCACACCCACCCTAACGGCTATATGAGGGGGGGGGGTGTTGAGGCGAGCGGCTTGGCTCAGGCGGGCGAACCCTACCTTAATTAGATAATATGATTTTAAAAAAGAGGAGTGCGTGAGAACCCACATTGTGACGCGTTTCGGCAGCGAAGAAGTGGGGAGGAAGAAAGGGCCAAACGGAAAAGGAAGATGCGATCGCTGGGAGAGTGTGTTTTTGGCCAGCGTCGAGGGGAGTGAGTTTTTGACCAGCGCCCGGGGAAAGTCGTCTCGTCGGCAACGCCAGCAACGGGGGAAAACCAGAGGAAGCAGGGACGTCTTCGTGGGGCTTTCGGGGGACAGAATGAGAGATCGATTAGCGAGGCGCGAGCACCGGTCTTTTTCTCTTTTGTCCTCTGTTGGTGATCCGGCTACAAAACGCCGGTCCTTCGGGGCGTTCGCTGTGGAACCTTGACTCCGTTGTTGAGCGGTTGTTCGTCGAAGACGCACCCGGATGTCGGACTTCCCCGTGGCGTCCTCGGACCCCAGGAGTGAATATTCGTGAGTACTGTGTAATCCCCCTTTTTCAAATACTCTCACACTAACGTAAAACCGAGCCCATATAAATCGACCTTCGCGTAAAATTAATTAATAAATAACAAAAAACAATGGAAAACAGAAAAAAAGAAGCATAAAATTAACAAGGAATACGGGACCTCCAAGGTGAAGGGAGCTCCTTAATGTTGGGATGGATCCCGGGTCATAGTGGGATGGCAGGGACATGAAAAAGCAGACGAGCTGGCAAAGCGGCCAGCCGGTAATAGGGCTTGAACCATCGGTGGGCATTGCCCAAAGGGTGGTCTTTAGGGAGATCAGGGTCTTGGCTCTGAGGAGATTGTGGACTGAACCCGGGTGCCTGCAAGCAAAACTGGGAATCGATTAGGAAGACCAGGAAGCTTCGGCATGGTTGCTGGAACTGACACGGTACACGGGTAAAGATCAGACGAATAGTAGGGGTGTGTACGGGCCACCACGGCCTTAACAGGCACCTGTCCATCATGGGGGCAGAAGGGGAGCCCGATTGCGATTGATGTGGTGAGGCAGAGGAAACCATGGAGCACGTCATAATGTGAGTGGGACGGCTACGCGGCGTCTAGATACACTATTTTTGGTGACGATAGGATATTCTTCCCCAGCTTCTCAAGAGAGAATGGGACCCGTCTCCTGAGATTGCTGGAAAGGATAAATAGGTTTGAGGAGCCGTACTAGGCTCTCCCGAGTCCGGGCCCCAAGTGGGTATGGTGTATGGGCCTTAGGCGGATATTTAAAACAAATTGCAAGTTTTTTTTTTTTTTTTTTTCAGCGGCCGGGCGCACCGGGGTTTTTTGCGGACGATTTTAAAGATTAGAGGCCATTATTTCCAAGTATTTTGGTTTGAGCTGGACCCTCTCAGTCCTTCCGAAAATCGTCAATGGCTGAACATAATCGGTTCCGGCAAAAACGCACATCGTATTAGATGCGAAAGCTCGGCCCGAGAAGTGGGCCCAAATGAGCATAATGAGCAATTTTCGACCAAAAAATGTTCGTATCAAAGGATTCTTCAAGAACCAAATTTCTTTTATTTGGCTCTTTTAAGTAACAATTTGGGGTGGTGGAGTCTGGCTCATTACATTATAAACAAATTCCGTTGGTTTGGCTCTTTAAAATGGCAATTTCGAAGGTTTGGCGTGACCAATAAGCAAATTTCGTTGTGTTGTATCCTTGAAAAACCAATTTCGCGAGGTTTCCCGAATCGAAAAATCCAATTTTTTGCTCGCATGGTTTCAAATGTATTTAGGTTTCAATTCCACCCCCGCGCTGAATTACCAGTTATTAATTTTGGTGAATTTGACAAATTTTGGGCCATAAAACCAGGTATGAAATTAGAAGTTATAGTATACAGGGTGAGAAGGGGGGAGATTCTGTGTTTTAAAAACAAAGCAAATACAAAAAAATTTACATGTACCTACCTACTGAAAGCAATAATGACACAATCGGAGATTAAAATTTGAAAAATCATGGCTTTCTCCGTGTTCTACAACGTCTTTATTCAAACTTATTTGACTTGAAAATTAATTAATTTGGCATGACCGAGATAAACGCTTTCTGAACGAGTGAGGAGGGGGGTTTTCGGGCAATAGCCTCTAGTATATAGGTTGTGAAAGTCTTGGCTTTTTGGAGGAAATGGATAGGAGGGGAGGGGGTTTATGACTGAAGTCTGCAGGTGACAGTTCAAAGTTGAAAGCGCGGTGAGTTGACAGGGCGGTTTCGACAATAAAATGTGGTTCAGCTTGGTGATGGTGAAGAGGGGGGAGCGAGCGTAATAATGAGAAATTTTGCGTGTATTAGATTTATTTTATTTTTTAATTTCATTGATTAAACCTCCTTCTCCGCGCTTTTCCTTTTGGGAAAATGCGGTCTACGGTTGACAAGCGAATTGTTTATGAAATTTACCAAACTGAATCGATGATCGGTCGGTGTGTGTGATTTCAAACGGCTCCAAAGCAAATACCACGAGAATTCATGATCCATTCATTAAAGTTTTTCATGAATTGAAGTTTTGATCGCATAAAGTACCTCATGGTCTTCTTCAGGCGCGTATAACGTGGAAATTGATTCGATACTGCCCGAAAATAGCGTATGAATAAAATTGTAATTGAACACGTTACATATTTCAATTTGATTACATGATTTCCCCGAGGAAAATAATTTACCTCACTCGTCAATTTTAAGAAAGGAATTGTTTGCTCAAAGTCGCCGCAGATTGATGGTTAAAGCCCCACCGGGGCATCTTAAGACAAAGCTTCTCTTTAGCCGGAGCTTTCAAGAGAGAAACTTAATTTGAAAATACTACCTCATCCACTTTCCCTGCCAACTAACTGTCGTGAGTTTCACGTAGGCTCTGAGCTCGTTTCCCTGGACCCTTTTTTTTATAAAGAATGGCGTACACTTTGTTATCCCTCTCTCTCTCTCTCACCAGTTTAATGAAATTGTGGATTTTTTCTCTCAATGTCACTGAATTATTGTAGCTATACGCTGTCTGCTCGACAAAAATGCTAAATCAATGCTTGTCGTGCAACTGATGGAAATTTATTTCATTAATGGCGTACAAAAAACACTCGTTCGTAGGTATCATGGTGAAAAATTGTTTGAGGTCTCGATAAACATTGTTGCTTAGCAGTAACTGTTTCATGACTGTTAAAATTGGGACTGCACATTCAATTAAGCTCCCTTCTCTCATCATTATTGAATTTTGAAAACAGCGAATGCGGTAGTTCGAAACCAGTTCAATTGTTGTTTCCGTGCTGAGTAGAATCAACCAACAAGTTTATTTAGGAACACAAGAGTTACACTCTATTGACTAGGTGTTCATTAATTTTATTACCATTTAACTGTATGTTTACTGTTAAGTTTTAAAGGACTTTTTATAATTTGTTGAAAACAATGATTTTATAGGGTTATTATAATACTGTCTGTTAAGATTTGTTTTTTTCAGTGAGCACGATTTTCTACGTATAGAACCTCTTTGTGTCAACAGCGTGTTTAATTAAAACTTCCCACTATAAAGTTCTTTTATCAGGCAGTATTTGCCTTTTTGCTGCTATGCACGTTGATTATTCGCTTTATTTTCCCCCTCTTGCTTTTTTTTCCTCAAAAAGAATTGGAATTGGGTATCGTCAAATAAAAGAACGTCCTTTTATTTTACCTTCAACTTTATCGATAAACGACTCTTCCTGTTTTACGCCGATTCACCCCCCCCCCCCACATCATCATCACCAATTCACCAACACCATCCCAAACCCATTCGTTTGATATTTTATTTCCAGGCTTTATCTATGTGATGAAACTGTCAGTAAACTGAAAAGCCGGGTGGAGATGAGAGAGAGAGAGAGAGAGAGATAGAAGAGGGAGAGAGAGAGTGTGAGTGAGTGAGTGACGGGCTGAGGAGGTGCGTATTGTAAAGTATAACAATCGTCTTTTGATTTTTAATACCATCAGACATGACAGCCATGTCTGTTGGAAGACACAAAGCACGATGAAAGGAGCGAAGCTTTTCAAATTTTGTTCAAGGAGTTTTATCACGCTGTGCTCATTTAAGATTTTGAGATTAATTTTCGTTCACGTATTTATCAACATTTTGGCTCTTGTTTCCCCTTTTAAATATTCTGATCTCGATACTGAAAATCAAAGCAATTATTGTTATAATACCTACGTGGCTTCGTACGAGGACGAAGACCAAGCTGGTTTATTCTGGTTCTCTCATCCATTGGAGAAGGTGATCTTGGTCTTTGTGCATTAAAATCTATTTAAAAGTTGGTCACGACACACTTGGCTGCTTTTCCGTTCTATCATTACGAAAACCGGCTGCGAGAAACCGTCGTAATATGTCGTCATAGACTTTACAGCGTTGGAAAACGCCCGGCGGGTATAACACCCATTAGTATGTCATGCCACATATGGAAATATACGCTTGCAATATCAACTATCAGAACTTGACGAAAACAGAGAAGAAAAACAACATTTTTGGTTTCCAGATAAAGTGAGCGGGGGGAGGGAGGGTCGATGATGTGATTTTCTTCAACTCACAAGTCTTATAACTACGGTTATCAGAGGTTTTTCACTTGAAAAGAAGGACATGGCCATAATTGCCAACTGATATTTTGCTTTTTCTATCAAGTCAAGCTCAACTTCCGTCAGAAATCCGTCAAAATGTATTCCATCCTCATGGGAAGCTCCGTCAAATAAGTAATAATCAGTAGCATACCACGGTAATGGCGAGGGAGGCGGAGAGATCGGGGCTCCTTTTCTGAGCCCTTTTCTTATTTATGGATTTTTAGGTTTTATTTTATTTTATTTTTAAAAAGCACTTATTTAAGGATGAAATTGAGAAACATGTACTAATACGCAGTTTATGGTGACCCTTTTACGGCTAACATTTACAAAAAAACAAAAAAGCACTAACACACTGTTCATAGGGAAGGTTGTGGCTATAAAATTGTACAAAAAAAAAAAAAAAAAAAAAAAAAAAAACGGTAATTCAATCATCGAAAAAAATTCTTTCATTTGAGGCTAAGATTGAGATAACGCTAATTTTAAATCTAGAAAACATTGGGTTGCCAAAAGTCGCGCCCCAGGCAAGGTCACCCCGAGACGCAATTCGCCCGGATTCTACTAGTCACTTCGAAAAACTTGACATGGGGCATAATAATAATAATAATTTTATTCTTGGAATGAAGATGCGCGTGAACCTAGCCTGATACATTAAATGAGAATAATTTAATGAAAATCGTCCTATTCGTTCTTTCAGACGATTTTTTTTTCTTTTCCACCTTTCAGATACTTTTTTATACTCTATGTATTACCAGGTGGTTTTGTGGTTCACGTTTTCTGCGGCTAGACTTTTTTGGTCAGAGAGCTGTTTGTGGTTGGAGTTTTTTGGGGTCCAAGCTTTTGTGGTTAGTGCCTGTTTGGTTAGAGATTTTTGTGATTGGAGCATTTCGTTATTGTGGTCAGAGCATTTTGTGATCAAGAGCTTCCTATGGTTGAGTGTTCTTGAAGTAATAGCTTTTTGTGGTTAGTGAATTTTTGGTTGGAGGTTTTTGTGGTTAGTGAATTTTTGGTTGGAGGTTTTTGTGGTTAGTGAATTTTTGGTTGGAGGTTTTTGTGGTTAGAGCATTTTGTGGTTAGAGCATTTTGTGGTTAGAGCATTTTGTGGTTAGAGCATCTTGCGGTTAGAGCTTTTTGTTGTTCGACCTTCTTAGGGTTGCAGTTTTCGGTAATTTGGCATTTCAGGGATTAAAGACTTTGTGTTTCAATTTGTTTGTGCCTAGACCTTTTTGTGGTCAAGGCTTCTATTGGTTAGAGCTTTATATGATTCGAGTTTTTTGTTTTGTTTTTTTGTTGTTTTTTTATTTTCTTTTTTTGGGTACAGCATTTTGAGGTCAGTACATTTTGCGGTTACAGCTTGGTCTTCTCGTTCGTTGTTTGAGCTTTTTGTGGTTGGAGTAGTTTGTGGTTAGTATGAGATTTTTAGGTTAGAGCTTCAGTTTGTTTAAAGCTTTTTATGATCGGGCTTTTTGGCGTTTATGTTTTTGCAGTTCACAGCTATGATGTTCACGCTCATGTGGTTAGATCTTTCCACGGTTAGAGCTTTTTGTGGTTAGAGGATTTTGTGGTCAGAGGTTTTGAGGTTAGATTTTTTGTGGCTAGAGCATTGTTGGCTAGATCTTTTTGGGGTTACAGCTTTCCGTGGTTCGAGCTTTTAGGGGGTCACGGTTTTTGGTGCTTCAATGTTTTTGTAGTTAGAGCTTGTGGTTACAGTATTTTGCGAGTGCCCCCAATGATGAGACCTCAAGTCGAGTGTGCGTATTTTTTCCTTGTTGTCCCGGGAGATTCAGGGCGTTTGAAACTTTTTTCCCGATTTTTGTCAGATTTCGAGTTGGCAACCCATAGGAAACACCACTTTGTGGTTTCTGGACGCAACATCGTGCCTAACCAAAGATGAGAAAAAACCTAATTCATATCCAGAAATCAATCAATCAATCATCGAGGGAATTATCAAGACTCGCCTGGTGGAGTTTCTGGAGGGACAAGAACTCCTTCGATCAAATCAGTTTGGGTTCAGGAGGGGGAAGTCTACAGTCGCCTGCGTCGCGAAGTTGCTGGAGGAGATATATGCTGCCTACGATCGTGGGGACCGTTCTGTGGCGACTTTTTGTGACCTAACTAAGGCATTTGACTTGGTCGATCATGACGTTTTGCTGGGGAAGCTAGAGAGATTGGGAGTGAGGGGCGTGTCTCTTGAGTTGTTCGGAAGCTATTTGCATGGTAGATCGGGTGTGGTTCAGATTGGGCGGTTGACTTCGGATCGTCTGGACTATGGTGTGGGTGTCCCGCTAGGATCTATTTTGGGGCCTATTTTTTTCGTCATATATGTTAACGATCTAACAATGTTTGAGGGCACCGAAATTCTGCAATACGCGGCTGACACGGCGTTTGTGGTCTCATCAGGGCTGGACTCCTGGTTTGAAGATAATAAGTTAGTGTCTAACCCATCGAAAGAAGTTAAGATATCTTTTTTCGAGGGAGGAAATCCTGGTTTTTCGGCGAAGTACCGGGTAATTTACCTGGACGGCAGGCTGGACTGGACAGCGCATTTTGGGGAGACCGAGGCAAAACTCCTTCAAGTGCTTTATGTGCTAAGAAAGCTGAAAAATGACGTGGACTTTCAAATACTGCGAACTTGTTACTTTGCGTTGTTCCACTCGGTTATGGAGTATGGGATTTTGTTGTGGGGAAACGCCTCGCAGGCAATAAAGATATTTCGCCTCCAGTAAAGAGCTGTGAGGATAATCACTAATCTCGGGTTCAGGGACAGCTGCCGTGGAACGTTTCGCCGTATGGGCGTCCCGACTTTCTACGCATGTTTCATCTCTCAATGCGCTATTTTTGTGAAAACAAATCTGCACCTTTTTGATGACGGGCAATCCCATCCGTATACGACCAGGGGAAAGAGCGACCTACGTCTACCTAGGCACAAAACTGCTCTTGTAGCGAAGAGCTTTTGGTGCACAAGCGTCAAAGTGTTTAACAGGCTTCCGCAGGATATAACTTCTCCTGAGCTAAAGGACTTTAAAAAAAGACTGAAAAGAATTTTATAGCTTAAAAGAGTTTCTGGATGAATAAATTCAGTGTCCCTTAGACTTAGAGTAAGATTTGAGTAGGTAATTGAAATTGTTCAATTAACTAAGACGTGCTGGTACTTTCATTGAAATTATGTGTGTAATTTGTTCTATCTTCATTTAAAGAAAATGACTTTGTCGGGCGTAACACGTGTATGACAAAAAAATAAATAAATAAATAAATACATAAATGAATTCCGGCCAACATGGGGGTAACTCCAAATTTACGGTTAAAATATTGATAGCTAAAATTAAGAAAATGCGTTAACTCGCTGCTCCAAATAAGAAAAAAAGCTAATTAGTGGCTAATTAGGTAGATTATTGATTTACGCCGGCTATAATAAAAATAAAAACGCCAATTTGCGGCTAAAATGAAGATAAAGCGCAAACTTTGCCATCAAATTGGGAAAAATCATTTCACCTGAAATTGAGAAAAAGCGCCAAGGGGCCCGTACACGGTCAACCTGGTTGTCAACTTAGTTTACAACATTGCGTGTTGACGACAAAGTTTACTGTCTGTGGGGAAGTTGGTGGTTGACATTTTGAAACAACTTCCCCACAGACAGTTAACTTGGTTGTCAACACGTAATGTTGTAAACAAAGTTGACAATCCAAGTTGATCGTGTACGGGCATAGACATATAATGTTTCTGAATTAGTTTGTTTCTTGCTTGCGAGCGATTATTATGTGAAATAAACGTTCGTGATTTCTTAGGCCTGTATTTCTCTTTGCTATCAGAGGATCGACCCCTGAAGAAGCATACCCAAAAATACACAACACATTAGTAAAAAACAAGTTATCTTGAACTCAGAAACATGACGTATTCCATAAAAAACATGAGTGACGGATTTCCCGGAGGCTTCTGTCGTGATTCCCGGAAGAGGATTGGAGCAACTTGCGCACGTTGAAATATCCAGAAAAGAAGTCCAACAACTGGTCGACCGTTTAAAATAAAGATTCTCCGGAGTATAGTTGTGGGTTATTCACTTTATTAATGCCCACTTCATTAATGCTTGTGTGAAACAATCTAAAAACTCACAGTGACAATTTCTAGACATACTAGAGGATAAGTTTCAATTTTACAGTTATTCGTCAGAATTTAGGTGCTGTCACGGCTGGATAGCCCGGGTATCCACGGTCACTTTAAAAAAAAAAAACGCCCCGAAACTAACGCAGCTAATATCGCGAAAAATACCATAAACTGGCTATTTCACAAATGTTTAGTCTATGCGTTTAAAAATTCACAGATTTTGTGTTCGGATGTGATGTTATTTTGTGACAAGCAATGGGCGTTGGTGTGGCCCGACACGTCAGGTTCCACGCCACACACACACACAAAATCCGAAACTGGCAATTTCTGGAAATTAAGAACGTAAAATCACCATTTCAAGACTCAAAACTTACAACTTCGCAAATGTTTGACTCCAAATGTGGGAATTTGGTGGGTATTCATCATAGCTCTGGGAGCTCTTGGGACTGGCTACACGTACTTTATAAGAAAAAAGGGCCTCGGAAGCCGATTACTACACTGAAACACCTACACTTGGGACGGGGCACTACACACTTGTGTGGGTGTTGAATGGAAAACGCTATATTAGGCCTGAAGCCTTCAATTTTGCCTGCTTCTATATCGGGATGTAGAAATTTCGAGGTGATTGTCCCTAAACTGGCAATATTACACCTATACTTGTCCCTGAATCTTTGCAGTTTTGTGACGATTACAAGCCCTGACTAGTAATTGCATGGTGAAATCTTTAAGCCCTTTGACACTATACACACTCTTTTAGCCTGGCCATAAGAATGATGGTGAAACCATCCCGGACCCCGGGACCGGGAACCTTTTGTTTGGCATCCAAGTCCTCTCGAACATGATTGATGGTTTCTTAGTTGTCACGGACGATTTGATCAGGTGGGGGAGAGGCAATTTTGATTAATGTTTTGCCATTTTAAGGCCACGCTCGTCCCCGATCTTTCTTTTTGCCAACATCGTCAGGGGTTACATGGGCGACTTTTACGAATTTACACCATTTTTGCAATGTAAGTCGGTTCGACTGATTCGAGTCCGAGCCATATTTACCGATAGAATATCGGTTTGACCTGATGCTGTTTACTCGAACATAATGCTAAATTAGTTGCAGTTAGCTGCCGGCTCCCATCTGAACGCATCACCAAAGGGAGTGTCACCGCGCCCCATGCAGGAGGCCAAAATGATCGATTTCGTTGGCTTCGGACGTTTTTCTCGGCTCAAGAGCAAGCCAGCAAGGTCCGCCCACGTTGAGAGACTTGAGGACTGCCGATTGGGGAAAAAATCCGTGGCAAAATGCACGTGACTTCTAATACCGGGTCAAAGCTGCCATTAATAGGGAGACCACATCAAATGGGGAATAATGAGCAGTCCACTTTGATCAACGGTTTCAGCCAATTTTATCTACTATTAACCATAATAATATCTCCTATTTTCTTTCGATGCCGATGCTGCTTCCACAGACGTCATAATCCAGACATCCAAACGTTAGGTTGTGGCATCCTCGATACCTTATACAGCAGGTAGGAAAAACTCGTCTTGAATACCACATTTCCTACCCTTTTCTTAAGTCGACGGCAAGATCTAATATTGCTTGTGGTGTTCTGTCTTAAAGTTGGAGGCGTCACAATTACTGCAGGGCGATTTATGTTGTTGGCAGTTTGATATTCATGAATAATTACTGTGAATTATTCATATTTGCCAGAATTTATCACGTAATTACGCTATCATTTATATTCTTTTAGGAAAAATGTCATTATTTGTATACTGGCGGTGAAAAGAAGGCCCAGAAGGTGGTAAATCCATTTCTTCAAACCATGAGACTGTTAACAACTTCTCAAAACTCCAATGAATACGTAATGACTCTCTCTCCTCAACAATCAACTTTGAACCTCTTCATCGGGAAATCTTAAGGGACTATTGTTTGTTGTTTTAATTATTCTCCCACACTTCGAAGCTTTGAAGGTGTTTAGAATGAAAATAAAAATATCCCCCCCCCCCACTTCCCATTTTATAATGATATAAAGCCATTTCCGAGCCACCCTCATCACGACTTCTCACAGCGTCACTCTCTCTCTCTCTCTCTCTCTCTCTCTCTCTCTCTATACCCAACGCTTCAAAGAGTGCCAGCCTTTATGTTTACATGAACGAACGCTTGAGAGAACGCACTTAGTTAACAAGTCTAATTGAACTTCATTCCTAGGCGAGGCTATATTTGGGCACGGCAAGATCTAGTCAGGATATTATACTCGAAATCACTTCATATTGTCAGCCATTTTTGTGCAAATTCTCTTGAAGGTATGCCTATAATTGTGCGTTTTCCAATAGTTCAACACATTAAAGGTATATCCAATAGTAAAGTCGTGCCTTTTTGTTATTGTGTAAAACTGTTTCCTGCTGAAGATTTTACGTTTATTTTCAAATGAATTCACTCTCTTTGAACCAGGCAGTTTGTCCAGCCGGAAATAAGTTGTCCTGTTGATTTTTCGTCAACGAGCAAACCCTTTTTTTTAGTAATTAAAACATGTGCCTCGTACTCAAAGTACCGTCAACCCTACCACCCGTCCACTAATAAATTTACATTTGCTGACTTTTAATTGAAATAAAGCAACGGATGCGGAGAACCCCCAAGCAATCCCTACTGGGAAATATTGATTGAAATTTCTAATTGTACCGGGTGAATATTAATTGGCGCGTGGGTGAATAAAATTGGCAAAAATTGTATGAGAAAAGGAGTTTGGCACAAACTACAAGAAAAGAAAACGGGTGGCCTCGACTTTTTCTAGGAATTGAATTATCCTGAATGATTTCTGCCAATTATCCGCTTTCAAAAACAAGGCGTAAAAATACGTACATCTCTTGTTGAATTAAAATAAAATTAATAATTGAATAATTGTAAAATGGTCTATTATTGAGCCGAAAAATTGCATTTCCAGCCTCAGTGAACCTTTTCAGGGTCGTAATTCTGGGCGAGGGGTTTTGTGCGATACGCTATTGGTTTTTTGACTGTGGAAACAAGTGAAAATGACTTTTTGAACGGGGAATCTCCTCAAAATTGATTATATACCATGAGGAAACCCCAGGAAACGTGATTTTGAAAGAGTGAATTTTTCGGTTTTGGCTAATTCAAGAACTAATTTCACCGTTGGCTAAAAAAGACAAACAATTCCGTCGATTTGGTTCTTTCAAAAACAAACTTTCGCGGCAAAGCAACCACTTCGGTGGGATCTCTCTTTCTCTGAAAAAACCAACGGATTTCACACGTTGAAAATTTCCAGGGTATATTGGCTCATTTTAAACACTAATTTGACTGGTCTGGCTTTTTGGCTTTGGCTGGGCAATATTTGAGTTTATGTGCTGCGAAACCCACGCAATTCTTTTTTGGGGCGAAAGAGCTTCACGAAATTGGATTTGAACGGGCCAACATTGCGAAATATTCCTTTCCTGGCGTCTTCAGTGGCCGGAAGGAGTCGTTTTATTGGACAACGCCAAGATAAGCCAAATCAGCCATAAAATTGTGTACGCGCTGAAATACAATTTACCACTGTAAGCCCAAACGCCATTTCGGCATAGTAAAAACACATTTTCGCGGCGTTAGTTCTTCCAAAACCCAAATTTTACGTATTTGGATCTGACAGAAACCTATATTTTGTGTGGGCCCCGGGGAAAAGCCAACCGGGGAGACGAATTAAATAGTTGATTCCAGAGGAATTACTCCTTTTTATATTCATGTTTTCATTGCTTTCGTCGATGGCTTGAATTTGTGGTTTTTTCACCGCCCGTAAACCCACATTTCGGGGATTTGGCACTTTTAAAAATTAATTTTGTGAATTTAGCCCTTTCAACACCCAAATTTTTTGGATCTGGTGGATCTGTCTCTGATGACTCAAAAGCCAATTTGCACGGCTGCGTCCCTGAAGAAAATTTCGAGGGTACGGTCCTTTCAAACCCCACCAAAACGATCTTGCCGACTTCACACATTCAAAAATCCTACGTCGCAGGGTGGTCTCACTAAAATGCAAATTTTGTGGAGTTGGCCAATTCAAAAGTTGAGTTTCACGGGGTTCAAACAGATAATTTCTTCCGTTTGGGGACATAATAAATGGAATTCTGCTGGTTCAACTCTGTCTAAGTTGAAACATTGCGGATTCGGCACTTTCAGAACACGATTTTACTGTTTTATTGACTGATTCGAGAACAAATTTCGCCTTTGGACCCTTAAAAACAAGAAATCCCGGTGCTTTGGCTCTTTAAAACACCAAATTTACCTGTTCTGGCACGTAGCTATTGAAGATTTCAGTTTGGCCCATTTTTCGACCGTGAATTGCTTGTTTACGAAATGTCACAAGGCAAAATGTATCCAAAAATTAGACAAATTTTTCCTCAGCTTGACGACTGGAGTTTCGCCGCTTCCCCTGAACGCAATTTCCGCCGCTTCCCCTGAACGCAATTTCCGCCGCCACTTGGTTGGAATGAATCAGCCCCACGAAATTTTGTATTTTACAGAGCCAGCCCCTTGAATTTTTGTGTTTTTTTTTTCCCCGGGAGGCAGCCCACGAAATTTTGTTTAAGTGTGCCCAAAACGAGAAATTACTTATTGAAACAGGTCAGCATTGCGATATTAGGTTTTCAATTCTGCGAAACCCACGTAATTGCTTTTTTAGGCGAAAGAGCTTCACGAAATTGGATTTGACAGGGCCAAAACTGTAAAACTTTGTTTGGAGAACCATGTCCCACAAAATTGCTTTTTAGCGTGAGCCATCATCGGGTGAAATTGGTTTTTGATGACCCCACTCAGACGAAATTGGGGTTTTGATGAGCCCAACCCGCGAAATTTGTTGTTTGTTTTTGAAAGGAACCAGAACCGTTAAGTTGTCCTTTAAAATGGACAATCACGCTGGAAATGATACTTCCGAGAGAGAAGAGTCTGAAATCCCCTGAAGTTAGCTATGTTAGGGAGCCCCAGAATTGGTTTTTTTAACTGTCAGAACCGCAAAATTGGTTTTCGAAAGAGACAAACAGGCGACTTTTTTTTTTTTTTCAAAGGCTCCAGAGACGGCATTTTGGTTATCGAATTAGCAAAAAACCGGAAAATTGGCTTTTTGAAGGAGTAAAATCCGTGGTACTGAATTTTGTGAACAATAATCCGCAAAATTTGCATTTTGAAAGGTCCAAACCAAATGCCAGGTATGCAAATTAGGGTTGAAAGGACTGAAATTCGCGTATTTTAGCCATCGAAGGCTTTACGACCCGGGGGTTTAGTTTTTTTAAATTAAATTTTCTTTAATATTTTACAAATCCATCCTTCTCGTACATATTATTTTTTTTCTGTGACATCAACTGAGAAGAAAAAAACTAGAAAATGTTATTCCTTCAAATAGAGAACCTGCGCATGAAGGAAGGTCAGATAATAATGTTGAGTATTAAAACAAAAAAATAAATGAATAAATAAATAAATAAATAAATAAACAAAAAATTAATATATCGAATAAATAAATATGAATAAATAAGAAAAAATGTTTCAAACATGTTGCAAGCTCTCACTAGGATTGTTTTCAGTAAACCTCATACTTCCTGTACCCTTCGGCGAGCAAGGAAAGTAAGTATAAGTAAAGACAAAGTACAAACAAGTCGTAAGTCATTACCACTGATTCACTGTAAAATTAGATGCTGCAAGGGTGGATGGGGGTATACCCCACCCCGTCCTTCTAGTCGTCAAACTAGACCTAATTCAAATCGACTTCAAAGGCTGTGGGAAAACCTTTGAATCTCTTGCCTTCAGGGAAGACAGATTGCTAGTTTTTGCTGTAGATGTTCCTTAAATAGAAATCGTGGCTTTGGAGAGCTCCGAGACGAAAGAACAAGAACAGTGGTGGAAGAGGCGGAAGGGGATCTTTTTTTTTGTTTCTGTGTACTGCCAATGCTTTGTGAAATGTGTGACGTCATCAACTATTTATATTCAAGTGATAGATGGGCCGACAGTTATGATGAAACTTTACAGCTACTCCCAAAGAATTTTGCAGACAAAGAAAAATTATATGCGTCCACGAGTAAATCCCAAACGTTCATTTTGTCATTTTTAGGGAGATTTTGAAAGAAGTAAAAAAGAAAAACGTTCATGTCTTTTTGAAATTTCAAGTTCCGTACCCCAGCAACCGTCAGGCGTTAATAAAGACGTTCATGTTTTATTTACTTCATTCAAAATCTCACTACTATCACCGTGGTACATTGCTAGGAAGAACACACGTCTCCGCCTTCCATCGTTCAAATCTCGTCGCCTTGAAAATGAAATGGCGTTATATAGGGTGTTTTTGTTCGTGAGAATCAAACACACCACTAAAACGCAAAAGAGAGAGAATGTACGTGGAAAAAAAGGAAGAGGAGGGTGGTCGGCTCAAACACCTTCTTCTACTACAACACAATCCTCAACCCCCCCCCCCCACCGATCGCACCACATCTGTTTGAATAAGCCAGTCGTGCCTTTATTTCGCTTTTTGTTTTCAGCCCGAGGCAGTTTTCCCTATGAAATATGAATAATGCATCAATTACAATATCGAATCCTTTACCGGCTTAAAACTGGGTCACTTAGAGACCAACCAAAGTAATAGAAGGGTGGGGGTGGGAGTTTCGACGGGCTAAAAAGTGGTTTTCCTTGTTTAGGATTACACGAAAATGTGTTTTTCAAATTCTGCCTGAGAAAATTAATTTAAAAAAAAAAATCGTAATTTCTTTCTCATTAATACACACAGCGTACGTTACTCTCTTCATGTCTCCCCCACCCCCCACCCAGTGAGCATAATAATATAGTTGATTGTATTAACAGTCTCGTGAATGTTTGTTAACTTTGTTTGCCTCTCGCTCTCGCTCACTCATAATGCTAACAACAATTTCCAACCATCTCTAATTTTGTTCTCATCAACGTAATGGTACACTCGAGGATATTCTCATTCTTCCCCAAAATAAACACTTTTTTTTTACTGTTCTATTTACATAGTTCTCGCTGGTAATTTTAGAGCTCAAAAAGGTACTTTATGTTAATTTGTGTAAGAGACGCCAGTCATGAAATTGCTCCTTTAAAACCCATTCTTGTGAATTTTCGCTATAGGAATGGTTTAAAACAAAAGTTCTTTGAAACAGGCCATTGATTAAAAATCGAGACTTCCTAAATATAAGGACCATAGATTTCAATGATATGTATTGAAATAAATATAATATTCGGTATGTTCAATAAATCATGAAATAATGGAGAACTTACAGAATAGTAAAAATTAAAATGAGCGTTTTACTTGTGAAGGAGGGTTGCAATTACTCCAAAATCAACCAAAAATAAATTTTCCGCGATTTCTCTCGCTAAACCTCGAAAAATTTGCGTGAACAATTCGAAGCTTCAATGTTGCATCGCTAAGAGGAACTGACTGAAGAGCAGAAGGTTTAGCCGGCGTTTCAAGCGGTTGGGAGGGGTAGTGAAAAGACCTTTGGGAGGATGCGGGTGAGGGAAACACACGAACGCTCCTTTCCACCGCCTCTCTATTCGCTAATTTTCATTTCCTCGGGAAATATTTCGTTTTTAAAACGCACAAGGGCGTCGCCCTGTTTTCCTCGAAAACAATTCGAGGGTTGTTTGAAAATCTTTGTTGAGAGGGCACACACGCATAGTCTTTTAAAATGCTTCATCTAAATATGTGTGTTTGGCGGTCTGGGGAGATAGGCTATAAGCCAGCACAACCGTTCGGTCTTGAGCGTGTGAAGTCGCTGTTATCAAGCCCAATGCTTGGCTTTTGTGCAAGGATCAACTTCTTTCACTTCGGATTTATTCTAATATTAACTTAAGCTCCAAAAGCTGGAAAAAAGAAGCCAAAAAGCGGTGAAAGCAAAAAAATAATCAGAAACCACAAAACTAGGAAAACGCTTATGCCACGCAGAGCTATTTCAAGCATAATGGACACCCCTCCCCCCTAACATTTAAAATAAGGAATTAAATTTTTGATGGGGACAGTACTAATAAAGGACCATCGCCCAAACTTTGGTAGCGTAGGATGTGAAACGATTTCTTACTACAATTATCTCCTACATTTTGAAGTCTTCTAAGGCGAGCATGTCTAAAAACAAGGATAAATATTGTGAAAACTTGTTCAAGTCTGTAGTTGTTGAGTTTCTATCTTCTAAATGTACAAGTTTTAAACCTTGGAGGTGGAGAGGGGTGTTAGAATAGGAAAATATGTACCGATTACTTAAATTTTAAGTTCTTTTGACTAGTTAGTTATTGCAATGGCCTGGGAGAAATGTACCAGCGTCAGCTTGTTGTTCGGATAATGGTCGTGCTTTTGGCAGCATTTTCCATTCCTCTAATATAATTCTCGTTCAATTTTAAGTGCTGAAGTTTAATCAGAAAAAAAAACAACTGAACGATCTCAAAAGGGCTCTGAAGAAGCGCGACGTGATTTAGAGCGTGTTTGAAGTACCACGAAAAAAAAAAAAAAAAAAAAAAAAAAAAAAAAAAAAAAAAAAAAACATGAAGTGATCTTTCGTTTAATTGAGAGCGGACGGGGTATTATCGACCTAGCCTTTACCCCTCCATTTCAGAGTTGAACCACTCTTGACGAGAGATTCGATGAAATGAGTTTGGGTTGTGACATACCATCATGTCACAGGTCACTGAAAGACCGTTTTATGTTGTTATTTATCTACCAATTAAAAGAGCTCCAAATAAGCAGTTGAAACGAAAAGGTTGGCGGGGAATGAATCTTCAAACCCCGACACACTAAATTGACAATTTCAACCTCAAGTCCCGAGGGACTCACATTTTTCAGTCACTAAGCCCGATTTTCATGCTGAAAGATTATTCAAGAACCGAATTTCTTTTGATTTGACTCTTTGAGATAGCAATTAAATTCAATACACAAAATTCGTGGGCTTGCCTCTTTTAAATGACAATTTCAATGGTTTGAAACAACAGATATATTAAATATAAATTTATCATTACTTTAGAAAAGACGATTAATCTCTGTATGTATACTTGTTATACCTACTAGTAGACTAGTAGTCAATAAAGAAACTTCACACCCAGAAAGCCACTGCGAAATTACAAGTTTTGGGTTTGAATATTCGTGAAATTGTTAGTTTCTGGTCTTTATTTTCGCGAAGGCCACACGACGAGAGCCCCGGACCTGAAGATTACCCGCAAAATTGCAACATTTCGGAGTAAATATCCGCGAAAATGAAAGTTTACTGGCCGAATATTCGTAAAAATTGCATAAAGTTTCCAGCAACGTGGCGCATTAACCAGCGTGCTGTACTTGTAATCCAGCAGCTGTGCGGGTTCGAATCCCTCTTGGGGAGCTCATTTGTTCTCGAAACTCGAATCGCGTTGGACTATGCCTTTCCTTCGACGAAAAATATCATTTTTAAATTAATATTGTTAGTATTATCGCATAAAATACGAGGTAAGTAATCTTTATCCGTAAGAGCCTTTTTCATCACGTCATCAGTCTTCCCTCGTTAAGGTGCGTCGAAAACGAACCTGTTTCAGCTGCTCGCCATCTTCAGCGTATGGAAGTACAACTGAAACTGAGTTTAATTTCAGGAGATGGCGAGCAGCCGAAACTGGTTCGTTTTCGATGCAACGAGGGAAGACTGACGACGCGACGTAGGTTCCTACGGCCACAAATGTTTGCTTGCGCGATATCACTTTGATTTAATTGGTATAATTAATTGCCAGCGATAACATCTTTCCTTGTGTATCGAACTACATTGGGTTTTAGAGATAGAACCTCATGACCAAATTTGCTAAGATGTGAATCAACCGGTCCACTTGCTTCTGCAGTATTAGTATCTCTAATTCAGCTCTGTTTGACCACTTTTTATCAATTTTAGCCGTGATTTGGGGGTATTTTCATGATTTTAGTCACAAATCATACATTTTTTCTCAATTTAATTTCGGCCATAAAATTAAACCGAGAAACTACTTTTTTTTTTTTTTTTAGCTGTGAAAGAGGGTCTTTTTTCTATATTAACCTAGAATCAGCGCTCTATCTCAATTTTAAGCGTGAATTAGCCTTATTTTCCAATTTGATCCGCGAATTAGCATTATTTTCAAATTTTATCCGCGAATTAATATTATTTTCCAATTTTATCCGCGAATTAACGCGGCTTTTTCGCATGTAGCCATGAATTCGTGCGTTTTCTCATCTACCAGCCACGAAACTGCCTATCGATTTTCCGCCATTTTAAGTCGCATACAGGGGCGTTGGTACGGGGAGATAGAAGGGATAGACCCCCTTCCCCTAGAGCTACAAGTACACGAATGAAGGGGCACTTAGTACCAACGCTCTAAAGAGCTCCATAAAATCTCCAAAAATGAGCATTTCTCGTTGAAGTTAGGTTTAGCACATTTTCTCTGCTTCTCTGCTCGGCTGCACGCAGCCCGAAAAGGTCCGCGTGCGTCCAGCTGCTTCCATGGACTTCAGACCCCACGCAGTAGCTTCCCGAGGTAGGGGCGAGGGGGGGGCGGACCGCCCCAGGTCCCCTATCAGATGCGGCTCCCGAAAAGCTTCAATGCGGAAAAATGACGATTTTTAGGTTATCCATAGATGTAGGTATGTGAAAAGGTCGGACGGTTCGACAGCGATTTGGCTACTTTCTACGAATTTCAGTCTATCCTACCTGGAGAATATAACGTTGCAAGTGATTTCAGCAAAGAGAGCGGGCTGAATATTCCATTGAGCCACCAAAAGCGCTATTCTGGTGGCTAAAATTGAGAAATTCGCGCTATCTTGAGGAAAATTCGTGGTTAAAAAGAGAAAATACACCGTGTCCCCAGTTTTGTTACGTCCGTTAGCCCAGTAAGTGCTAATCGGCAATTTGCAACTTCTTGACGCGCCAACTAATTGAGAAAATAGCTAATATTCGTGACTACAACTGCAAAAAAAAACCTGATTCGTGGTATCGCGATGCAATTTCCAGACTCAAATTGAGAAAAATCGGTAATGTAATGTGCCTGGAGGCCGCTCTACTAAAATTGTGGAAATCAACGCAATACACGCTATACGTATAATATTGACCAAAAAAAGACGCTTTCAGGATAAAATTGGGCAAAAATGGCGAATTCACATCTGAAATTGCGAAAAATCGCTCATTCGCGTATAAAAAGGGGAATAGATGCTTATTCGCCGCAAATCTAGCAGAAAACGCTATTTCACTGCTAAAATTGAGAAAAATCGCTGATTTGCAATTTCTTATACATATAAAGTTGAGGAAAACGTTAATTCGCGAATACAAATGAAGAAAATCACTAATTCGTGGCTAAAATTAAAAAAAAAAACTAGTAGGCGCGGCTACAATTAATAAAAACGCTAATTTTCAGTTTAAATTGGGAGAAATTGATAATTCTCTGCTAAGAATAAAAAAATGATTAATTTGCAACTTAAATTAAGGAAAGCGGCAATTCTTGGGAAATATCGAGAAAATTAGGCAATGCAAGGGTTCAAAACACTGCTAGTTATTCACTGCTGAAATTTAGAAAAATCGCCAATTCAGTGCTAAAATTGAAGAGCACCACTAATTCTCGGATAAAGTTTGGTGAAGTTTCTAATTTAAATACGCGCCTTCGTGCCTTCTGAAGGCAACTTTGTGGCTAAAATTGAGAAAAATGGAAAATTCATGCTCAGCTATATGTAAGAAGACGCTGATTCACGGCTAGAACTGAGAAGAAGCAAAAATCTGTACCTAAAAATAAAATAAAATCGCTAATGCAGTGCTAAAATATGAAAAAAACTCTAACTTGCGGGTAATATTTAGAAAATAAATAATTTGTGTGGCCAAAATTAAGACGAAAGGTTACTTTTAAGCCTAATAGACAAAAAGTGATAATTCGCGGCTAAAAATGGTGAAAATCTCCAACTTGCAGATAAAATTGCGGAAAACGCAAATTCATGGCTGAAATTGACAAAATTCGCTAATTCAAAGCTTAGAAACACTACTACGCTGCTAAAATTAAGAAAAGTCGCTAATTCTCGGCTTCTGAAGTCAACTTTTGTGGTTGATATTGACAAAAAGTGGCATTTTGACTAGAATTATGGCTAGAATTGAGAAAAGCGCTTAATTTGCGGGTAAAGTTGACAAAAAGCACTCATTCATGGCTAAAACTGAGAAATTAGCGGCTTGATCAGGTCATAAAGGCCCGTTCACAAGCTCTATGTTTGTGTTGCGTGGTGTCTATGCAACCTATAAAAATGCTTCATTTTTCGAGGGAATAAATTTGTTTGGTTGCACAGACTCCACAGAACGTAAACATAGAGCTTGTGAACGGGCCTTAAGCGCCCGTAGAGTTCGAGTTCGAGAGCTAGCGACAGTCCCATTCAACCGGAAGAACATAGTGACCGAATGTGTGCAAAATGATGGCATTTGACCCCCTATTTACGAGTCCGGAAGTCTTCCATGCTGTATCTGGGGCCTAAGGATTTTATAGCTAATTAAAGTCCTTAACTTGGGACATTAATTTAACCAGAAGAACATAGACCCGAAACTAGTCTCATTCGAAAGGTTTTATGAAGCTGATTACGAATATGATCGTCTGCCGCCGTCTGCCTGGGGCATTTGCCCTCTGTGGCTCGCCAAACTCAGGTAATTCGGTGAATTTTGATTAACCGGAAGAACATAGTCCTTAAACTGGTCTTATTCGATAGGATTTATGGGGATGATTACAAATAAAATCGTCTGCCTGGAGCATTTGCCCTCGGTGGACAGTAAACTCCTTAAATCAGGGGCATTCGTTAACCGGATGAACTAAGTCCGGAGAATGGTCTTTTGCTACACGTTTCATGTGGCTGAATACGAAAGTGATCGTCTGCCGGTGTCTGCCTGGGGCACTTGCCCTTAGTGACTAGTCAAACTGCACCGGAGGAAAATGATTAACCGGAAGAACATAGTCCTGAAACCAGTCTCATTCGAAAGGTTTCATGGAGCTGATTACGAATATGATCGTCTGCCGCCGTCTGCCTGGGGCATTTGCCCTCTGTGGCTCGCCAAAAAACACGTAATTCGGTGAATTTTGATTAACCGGAAGAACATAGTACTGAAACTGGTCTTATTCGATAGGATTTATGGAGATGATTACAAATAAAATCGTCTGCCTGGAGCATTTGCCCTCGGTGGCCAGTAAACTCCTTAAATCAAGGGCATTAATTAACCGGATGAACTAAGTCCGGAGAATGGTCTTTTGCGACACGTTTCATGTGGCTGAATACGAAAGTGATCGTCTGCCGGTGTCTGCCTGTGGCACTTGCCCTTAGTGACCAGTGTATCTGCACCGGAGGAAAATGATTAACCGGAAGAACATAATCCTGAAACCAGTCTCATTCGAAAGGTTTTATAGAGCTGATTACGAATATGATCGTCTGCCGCCGTTGCCTGGGGCATTTGCCCTCTGTGGCTCGCAAAACTCACGTAATTCGGTAAATTTTAAATAACTGAGGAGCACAGTCCTGTAACTGGTCCTATTCGATAGGTTTTAAGGAGATGATTACAAATGTAATAGTCTGCCGGCGTCTGCCTGGAGCATTTGCCCACAGGCAGACACAGGCACACGATCACTTTCGTATTCAGCCACATGAAACGTGTCGCAAAAGACCATTCTCCGGACTTAGTTCATCCGGTTAATTAATGCCCTTGATTTAAGGAGTTTACTGGCCACCGAGGGCAAATGCTCCAGGCAGACGATTTTATTTGTAATCATCTCCATAAATCCTATCGAATAAGACCAGTTTCAGTACTATGTTCTTCCGGTTAATCAAAATTCACCGAATTACGTGTTTTTTGGCGAGCCACAGAGGGCAAATGCCCCAGGCAGACGGCGGCAGACGATCATATTCGTAATCAGCTTCATAAAACCTTTCGAATGAGACTAGTTTCGGGTCTGTGTTCTTCTGGTTAAATTAATGTCCCAAATTAAGGACTTTAATTAGCTATAAAATCCTTAGGCCCCAGATACAGCATGGCAGACTGCCGGACTCGTAAATAGGGGGTCAAATGCCATCATTTTGCACACATTCGGTGACTAAGTTCTTCCGGTTGAATGGGACTGTCGCCAGCTCTCGGTCTATAATTGGTGGATAGAAAAGGGGAAATAGAGGTAATTCGTGGCTAGAATGAGGAAAAGGCTGAGTAAAAATTATATTTCTTGTTTATACGGAGACTTATATAGGGGCCTCTTGGAGATTTCCGCCCCTGGCCCAGATAGGTGTAGGTCCGCAAGGGATGAGAGGGAGATTCGCACCAAAAAATCAATTGAAGGCACGTTTGACTGGAATAGAGTTCAACTTGTCGGTACATCTTTTCGATGTCACTACATCCTGGGTATCTTCTGGCACGAAGAAGTTGATTGAACATTAAAGGTTGAATTGTGGGTCCTGTAATAATAATAATAATAATAATAATAATAAACCGATTTATTGTAGAGACCCAAACGGGCATTACAACGTCAAATTTAAAATCACAGAGACAAAGGCTTCCACGAGCAGAGAGCGTCCTTCACCTCATCCACGGAGTAGCAGGCCTTTGCAAGAAACAGTCCTTTAAGCTTCCTGTTGAATGCTTTCGGAGGCTGCTGCGTTACTGATCCAGGCAGCATGTTATAGAGATCATGCCAAGTTGGTGAAAGCTCTTATTAGTGAGTCTCAAACGGGTTCTATCTTTTATAAGCTTGTTGGCGTTCCGCGTCGAATAGGCATGGACATCCGAGTGTGACTTGAACAGTTGTGAGTTAGACTTCACGTATTTCAAAAATTGGAGGGCAAAAGCAGAAGTGAGGTTGAGTATCCCAAGCGCAGTGAAAGCCTCCCTACACGAGTCCCTTGGCCTCAAACCCGCAAGAAGCCTCACAGCACGCTTCTGAAGCTGAAAGGCGCGACCAGCCTGATGTGAAGCGCCCCAAAGCAGAACCCCGTAAATAAGGTGGCAGTGAAAGTGTGCGAAATATACAATTCTCAGCGCAACCTCCGACACTGAGCCCCTGAGTCGCCGCAACAAAAATAGACTGCGAGAGAGCTTTCCGCAGACCATGTCAATGTGGTGTTCCCAATTGAGTCTGCTATCCAGCCTGAATCCCAGGAAGTTGAGCGGCTCCTGCGGAGAAGGCGCCACCGATGACGCTGATGTCACCTCCAGGCACTGGGTCTTGCCAGAATTGAGGATCAGCTTATTTGCGCCACACCATGCCTCCAAAAACTCCGAACATTTGGAGGCCAAATGGGGGGCCGAGTCACTATCAGGGAGCGCAAATTGCACCGAGACGTCGTCTGCATATGTGTAACAATTCTGAAGTTCCGCAAATCGAGGCAGGCTAGCCGGTAAGTCATTGTTGAAAACAGCACACAAGTCCGGCCCCAAGTGGGAGCCCTGCGGAACACCGTGTAGGACCGGACGAACAGACGATACCTCGGATCCAGTGGAGACTGTCTGGTAGCGATCCGACAAATATGATTTTATTAGGCGAAGAGAGCCATCTATGAAACCGTAGCCCTCCAGCTTCCGGCAAAGAATGTCATGAGGTATGACATCGAACGCCCTTGTCATGTCAAACGACATGACAAGGGCGCGCCCACATGCTTCGAGCCCCTGGAGGCAGTCATTAACGAGCTGAATACCAGCATGTAGCCGAAATGTCATTCAAAGAATAGCCTGATGACAATTTGCACTAAAAGTCAAAAACGATACGGATTTTTGTCGTCGCGAACGAAATAAAATGCCGAAGCTTTCGATATCTCGGCGTGATCGATTTCTTCCTTATGACTGAGAGCGATGTAATCGTCTAAAAAGGCGTGATACCGAGATTTGAGTACTGGGTTATGTGTTCTAGCGATAGGAATCGATTTAGTGCGATTTCACGGTTGTCCGAAAGTATTTTGAGGCTATTTTTCAATGGTATCAGAACGATATATCGACCATCATTATTTCGAACTGTCGTTGGGACGTACTGTGGTGTTTCGCAGAATGTTTCTTCGTCGGTTAAATGATTCGACACGGAGATTGATTCAAGTTCCCAAAACTTTTTTATTGCGTGTCTTTTGATTCTAAGCTGCTGTCATAACTGTGATGACAGTGGGTTGTCAACATTGAAGCAACAGACGTTTTACCAGCGAGACTCCAACCAAGTTTCGCTTCACGAGTGATTAGTTCTGGATTTTTCAGGTCTACCTGTCCTTGATCTCTGAATCAGTGAGGACCACGTGAGGTGGTAGGGTTAAAGATTCGAGGTCGAAACTAAGATGAGACGCATAATCGGTTATTTTTTAGACAACCAAGAAGTTCAGCTTTCGAGTGTACCTGGATACTTCAGACAAGATTCTGGCTTGAATTTGGTGCTGCACGGAGAGTTCAGCACTGTCGAAGCCACAAACGGTGAATATAAGCTCGTCTTTTCTTCAGGCCTAAGCGCTCAACGACATGATGTGAGACCACCAAAACAAGACAGAGATCCGCTGCCTAACAATGCTCGGCACACATGGTGCTACCCGTCACGTCCATGAAGTTTCACTTTGGCGGTGGCCAGTAAGACCAAGGAATTTTTCTGAGTCACAGAGGTGAGGGCGAGTGATTTGAATCAACACTCTTAAAATAAGTTCCCAATGCCTTGATACGGTCTTCGAGCACAGAACGCTTTTTAACAAGAGAATTGTAATTTTCTTTTTTAGGGGGCATCCCAGCTGGTTATTCTTCAATAAAATAGAATTAAAAATAATGACAATGAACCAGGTAAGTCTAATTGGTGTAACAACCCAAAGAAGCCCTCGAAAATAATATTCGTCGGGCGATCAAAAGGGGTGGTCAGAGAGCTGAATCAGCGAGGTACTCGCGGGAAACGTCCACTAAGCGATTCCCCTTCCTATCTCTCAAATCCTTCACGAGGCGGGCACAGAGCGGAAAAACAGACGGGAAGTCCTCTTCCAGTTTTCCTTCTTCTCTTTCTCTTTTTCTATTTCTTTCCACACCCCCCCCCAATCATTTTGTAATAGTTAGTCTACTAACAAACCGCTCGATCAACCTCTTCTTGTCAATTTATCAAAATTTTGTAACATAAGCCTTTGTCTTTGAGTGCACCTGGCACCCCAACCAATCCCAACTTGGGCGCGTCGGCCATGAGTTCCCTCCCTACCGCATAATCTAAACCCAAACTTAACAAATCGCGTCGGTGAAACCAAAATCCTGCATGCGTCAAAAAACAACAGTAACGAATCCCAATCAAGACGCTTACCGAAACCCCGTGGACCCTTTTACACATCCGGTGCCAGGTGGGCTCGAAAACCTCGCGCATAATCAACGTTACATTGGCATTGATTTCTTTAGCTTAAGTGAAACTTGGCAGTTTCGAGGAGTGAATTTCAAAGGAAGTAACAAGAACGAGAAAGGAACAAAGAAGGGAATTGGCGAATTACAGTCAACAGTGACAATGTTCTTGCGAAGCTAAGATGTGGAGCGGAGCGATGATCAAAACGAAACTGCGAAAAGCAAGGAATATCCGCCCGGTAGGATCAAAAACTTATGGCCAGGGGTAATAAGCGGACTGTATACGAAGTGTTTAGTGAAAAACAAACAAACTGATTTATTCAACTAGTATGAAAGCGTGAACGAATAAAATGGGTTTTTTACAAGAAGCGTGGTAAACGAACAGCGAACGAACAGTGCGTCTCTTTGGTAATAGGTACTAGCTCCGTTCGTTTGTCAGTACCGGACTACTCCAAGCAGCACGAGATTTTGTAACCCCAAGGGTTATCATATGGAATAACACGGGGAAAATGAGAAAAGTTTTGTACTTTCAGTGTTGTTAGTGCAGCTCTGGACGACAAACGAACGAACCAAATAATAACAAAATAAGTTGAGCGCCAGGGACGATCTACGGAGCGCTACGTTGAAAGCTCGGTTGGCGCGTCCACCACTCATTCTATAACAGGAAATGATTTATCGAAAAGAAAATTCTGGAATGCCTGGACATATTATAGGGATTGATAATATTTTTGTTTTCGGGCACGGCTATGATAGGGCCAGCAAGATGTCCGATAGAATCAAGAGTGTGCAGGCTGGGTGGAATGATGTATAAAATGTGAAATTACCCCCTACCCCTCTTCCCTCTAACGAGATTTCAATCTGATACCCCCTTAGGACAAATTCATATCTACGTCACTGGCCACGATTAGCGTTTTCGCCAAGCCAAGCTGCGAATTAATAAGCTTTTTTCAATTTCAACTGCATACTTCCCTGTCAGCAATGAAATATTTTCTAAACGTTTGTTATAAACATTTAAAAAACATTTATTAAACATTTTAAAAACTTTTTGGGGAATCAAATAACTTAAATGAAAGTGATAACTTTCCGGACGACGATGGAAGGGCATAGCACAATTTATCGAACTTTTTTGGGAGGTTATAATGGCCGCATTTGGGTATAATACATTTATGAATCGTATAAATTTTGTTTTTAATATTTTTTGTTTACTCATTTAAAAAACCTTTATTTAATAACTTTTAAATCATCGAAAACAAAATACATATTTAAATATTTAATGTGTTTTCTTTCATTTCAAACGTTTAACAAACAAATATTTTTCAAATAAAATGAATAAAAAATTTGTTGTTTAGTTGGAACGGTAGCCACAATTTTTGGCGATGTGGACAAAAAAGACAAAAATAATAATCAAATCATACAAAATACTCAACCAAAATTACCTGCGCAACTATCCTCAGGTTGTGCAAGGACGAGTGCTTGCTTCGCCAAAAGACGCCGGCATTGGGAATCCTACTGAAAAGTACAAAAAAGAATGCTATTACAGATATAAAATGTAATATGCCACGACACCAAATTGAAGAAAACATAATTCTCATGGATTTAGCTCATTCAAAACTCATGGAAGCCACGGCGGCGTTGAAGCTCAACGAAGCATTTCATTTCTTCTTCGAACACGATCGAATCTAATTGACTAATACAAACAAATAGCTCTCGTACCGAGTAAAAAGTAATTAAAGCAATCAAAAATACCTTAGATGGATATAATGAATAAATCTGTCGCCGGTATTTTAATTAATAAATTAATTAGACTGGTATTGTCCGGAAGACGATGGAAGGGCATAGCCCAACACGATTCGAGTTTCGAGAAAAAATGGCTCCCCGGTGGGATTTGAACCCGCAACCTCTGGATTGCCAGTCCAGCACGCTGCCAATTGCGCCATGGAGACGCCTTTGGGAGTCGTACTCCGAGGGATAAGCTAAGCCGAACCCCACCCAGGTCCAATGTTTCTCGAAACTCTAGGCGTGGTTTACCGATCAGGAGAAGCGCCTAGAGTTTCGAGAAACAATGGACCTGGGTGGGGTTCGGCTTAGCTTATCCCTCGGAGTACGACTCCCAAAGGCGTCTCCGTGGCACAATTGGCAGCGTGTTGGACTGGTAATCCAGAGGTTGTGGGTTCAAATCCCGCCGGGGAGCCATTTTTTCTCGAAACTCGAATCGTGTTGGGCTATGCCCTTCCACCGTCGTCCGGATAATACCAGTCTAATTAATTTATTAACAAATCTTATAACAAATTTTATAACAAAAAAGCTATTTTCTCAATAGCTGAAGCGTTTATTATACAATTTTAGCCGCTAACTAGCGCTAATTAATGGGCAATCTTTCTCAATTTGGGCCGCTGAATGAACGTGATCCGGAAGTTGAGCAGTGAGTGAGCGGGTTTTCGCTGGGTTGTCCGCGAATTGGCGATTGTTTTCCATGGCAGCGGCGAATTTGCCATTTTTCTCAATTATAGCCCGAATTAGGTTTTTTTTTCGATTTTAGCAGCATTTTTTTTCACATTTATAGGCTTGAATGAACGCTTTTTCTCAATGTTAGACTCGGACATGGCCCAAGACTGGCCCATTAGCATTTTTCTACGTCCTAGAAAATGGCCTCCATACACCACGCATCAGCGATTTTTTCTCAGTAAGTTGCTTTGAAAAACCACGAATGAGCCCTCTTTCCGCAACCACGAAAAGAACTTAGAACCACGAATATTAGCGCTTTTTCAAAACGTGAGAGAGCCACGTAAATTTCAAGTTCATGAAGGGCTAATAGCCGCAAAATAGCGAGGGCTAGGAGATGAATAGCCGCAATTAGCCGAAGGCGGCTGAGGCATTAGAAACTTTCAGGGCCATTTTAAGACGGGTAAAAACGTCTTTAAATCGCTGCACTTAATTTCGCTGTTTTGGCACAGGTCAAAAACCAATTTTGCGGGTTAGGGTCGCTGCGGGCTGCGGGGTTTAGTTGCAAGGTTTTGTTCCTGAGATAACTAATTTTACGTGTTTGGCTCTTCAAAACACAATATTTGTGGGTTAGGCTTTTCCAGAAAATCAATTTCGTTTGGTTTAGTCACTGAAAACCGCAAATTCAAATGAAGCGTGTGCGTCGCATCGCCACTTCGTAGTATATACACGTGTGAAATTGATTAGATAACGCATCGCAGTAGTTCATCAATTATGAAGTGGGGGTAAGGAAGTTTGTTGTGAGCGAATTGATGCTAAAGGGATATAGTGTTTATCCTATTCAATGTCTTTTAGCGTTCCCTTTAAAATTTGGAGGCAGAGCTCAGAGAGATTATTTTGTTTTTATATCTTTTGGTTTTTATTCTTTGCTACGCTGTCAACATTCCTTTTGCATCAGAACAGTCTAGCAGTCATCAACTTTGATAGCTTTTCAGTCTTTGAGTTATTTCCCTCTTCTTCA
The DNA here is from genome assembly GCA_038030265.1 of Corythucha ciliata. NCBI lineage: Eukaryota > Metazoa > Arthropoda > Insecta > Hemiptera > Tingidae > Corythucha > Corythucha ciliata. The sequence goes on from CM075943.1 coordinate 18,577,269, forward strand.
TCCGTTTTCCTTATAAGAAGAAATAAGCTGCGAGGGGTAGGATAAGAATGCGACGAAGAGTTTTTCATTTCCTGGGGAAATGGCGTTTGGTGTACGGGGTGATGGTAGTTTCTTTGCGGAATCAACACCAACAAAAATGTTTGCTTTTGACTGCTGGTGTCCTTTCCCAAAACGAAAAATAAAATCGGATGAAACGTTTTCGACAAGCCCTACTTTATTTTCGTCCCTTTTTTTTCAGTCGCCATCTCTCACGGGCCTCTTTTTTTCTTTTTTTTTTAATGGATTTCTTTTCAAATCACAAGGGACACTCTTTTATACACCCTTCTCCACCACATCCAAAGGGTCTCTCTCTTCGTCTTGAAAATCTTCTATTCCGGGCACACTTTATGAATATTAAAACTGTAATCTCGAATAAAAGACTAGCCTCTTTTCCATCCATTCGCCCCCCCCCCTTCACGCTAATCGCTCAAGTCGTATCATGTTACTCGAGAGCACGCGGAGAAAATAAGAGTTCCGAGTAAATATTTCCTTCCACCTTTGTTTGCCACCTTCGTATAGCAACCACCTCTATTTTACTCATAAAGTGCGGTATGATTTTCGTTTTGAAATGTGTCTCCTGTTTTTCATCGCGCTGCTTCGGGTGGTGGAACAACTTTCACACAAACAATTTCTCGTTATAGCCGGAAAATTAATAGACAAATGCGTACTCAGCGATTAATAAGCTAATGCATATAGTATAATATGCATAGTTCTTTGTATACTCGGTAGCTCTCTGAATATTCCCGCTTGAATATAGGGCAACAAGGTAAATTATAATGCAAAGAGGATGTAAAATTAAACCTTCGTTTCAGTGCGTCTTTTATATAGGCTACATAAATCCCACCTGAGGAAGCAATCGTTCTTGCTATTATTGAACATCTGTCGCGTATTGGTACTGCTTCTTTAGTATGGGAAAGCAATAGAGACAGAGTGAGATAGTTTTATTCTCACTCAGACCCTTCTCTGTTCGTCGAAATCTCATAGGTTCAGATTTCCAGCAAAAATGAACAACGTATGAGAAGAAGTACATGAAAAAGAACAACAACAACAACAACAACATCAACAACAACAACAAAAAAACACGCACACACACAACATCCTTTCTGGTGGCAACAGTATCTCAAATCTCAGAGATTTCCTTCATTCCCGTCATAATTAAACCTTTTTTGTTACCTTTCACGTCTTCGTGCCTGCGGCAACTTCAATACAACCACGGAAAATTTCAATCCATTTTTATTCATGCTTGGGCAATCAATCCCCCACAAACACGACTTTCAACAGCCCTTGCAATGACTCTTTTTAGGACAGTTCGTAAATTTAGATAGAAAAAGCCAATCGGGTGGTCCTTTAAGTCCGGTCTACAAGACGCAGAGACGCCACCGCAGGACGCAACAAAAATAGTGAATTTCATAACGAGTACGGAAAGTGGAAAATATCATGCGAGTGTTGTTTGACGAGCGAGGCAAATACACGAGCAACGATATTTTACTTTCCTACGAGTTGAGAACGCTATTTTTCGTACTACTTAAAACATCGTAATAAATTAATAATTCGACTTCGACTGAACTAACACTTTGATCTTATCTTGGCTACACTCAAAGCTAGCCAAAACCGAGCTATTAGACTGTAGTGGAGCCCCCGTCAGCCGGTCAGCCTAGTCTACACAGACGGCTGAAACTGAACCCAAAGTTTTCATATCGTAATACTGTTAAGATATGGTTTCATATCGTAACAGTTCGAAAAAATATCATTTTCGAGGGGGTTCTAGGAGCGGAAAGAAGCTCTTTCGTTATAAGTATGTATAGTACCAAAAATAAATAACATTATGACTCACATTATTCACGGTGTTTTGCCATATGGCTACTATATTTTCTGCTTTCTCTGTTGCGTCCTGCGAAGGAGTTCTTGCGTCTTTTGTAGATCGGGCTTTATAAAACCCAAATTCCGTGGATTTGGCTCTTTAAAAAACCCAAATTTTGTAGGTTTTACTCCCTCTCAAACCAATTTTACGGGCTTCGAGGGCAAAAACAAAATGTTGCTAGTTTGACTGTCTCAAAAGACATTTTCGGATGTTTTTCTCCTCCAAAAACCCATTTTTGAGGCTTCGTGATCGTTAAAAACCCAAATTCGCAGGTATGATTCTCTTTACAAAAACAACTTCAAAATGGGGGCATAATCATTCGCGCATGGCATTGGATCTGGTGAACACGAATTTTTACGGATTTGGCATATCATAAACCAGTTTCACGTGTTTGCCGTTAAAAAAAAAAAAAAAAAAAAAAAAAAAAAACAAACAAACGCGAGGAGCATAAAATTCATTTGAGAACTGAGAGCACAAACAAGGCCCTCGACAGTTGGAGGCACACATGGACTGGCCAAGACAAGCGAGAATCAAGTCTTATTTCAAGGAAATTGATGCTAGCGTAGCTGCTTGATTACCAAGTCAAGCTCTTGTCAGCATTTTGCATCTTGAGTTTCGGAGTAATTTAAAACGAGACAGAGTTCCCGGCACCACTCAATATTCAACGAAGATGCCCCGGTCATTTCAGTAAGGGTCCCTCGATGGTCAGTGAGGTAATTTCCAAAACAAAAAATTGAACTTTTAACAATCAGATATAGACGGAAGAGATTGAAAATCATGTTTAATACAAGAAATCAACCTTAATTGGCAATACTAATAGAGTAATTATAATCATTTCTTAGAATTTGATATTTGAATTTTCCGCTTGAGGCGATGTCACAATATTGTCAACATTTTCCGAATTCCCCTGGCCAGGAAAGCTGTGGTGCTATGGATTATTAGACGTTGAATTAGGGCTTATGCGTTAATTTATGCACAATTCGGAATTTTCCATTTTTTGGAAATTACCTCATTCACAGCTAAAGATCGTCACATTGTCTGCGTATGAAGAAATACTGTACATTGCTTATTTTCAAGACAAGTGCAAGATCATTTATAAATAGAATAAACAGAAGCGGACCAAGGATCGAAATCTGCTTAACACCTTTGTTAGTCAGCAAAGTTTTGAAGTTCCACCTAGACAAATTGGTACCAATCAGACACCAAAGATAGCATCACATTGATCGCTGTCTTGTGTGTGACAGCCGAGATACCAACTTAGGTGTTAAAACTCCAAATCAATCGATTTCGTGAAAGCCCGAGAAATATTAAAAAGCCTCAATGTTCGGTACTTTATTTCTTTTTTCAAGTCGCTCTAGAGGCACTGTTACAGAAGTTTGAGGGCAGCATCCGATGTCGACCTTTGTGGAGAGCTTTTTGTAGTTAGAGCATTTTGCTGTTTGCGCATTTTGGGGTTACTGCTCTCTGTACTTCGAGATTTTTGTGGTTCATTGATTTTGTGGTTAAGTGCTTTTTGTGATTAAATCTTTTCGTGGTTAGAGCTTCTTGTGGTTATGCCATTTTGTTATTTGCGCATTTTGGGGTTTCACGGCATATCTCGGTAAGTAGTATTTCACGGATTCAAGTTTTTGTGACCCAATTTGTTTATTGCTATACGGTGGTCGGTGCTTCGTCGGATTCAACTTTTTTTTAAGATAGTACACTTTGGGCTTACAGCTTAATCTTGTCGTTAGTTTTGTTTTGGTGGTTATAGCATTTTGTGATAAGTGCTATTTGTTGTTAGAGTATTTTGTGTTTAGATCTTTTTTGGGTTACCGCTGTCTGAGGTTCGAGCTTTTATGGGTTCAATGTTTTTTGTGGTTCAATGTTTCCATGGTTAGAGCATATTTTGGTCGAGAACTTTTTGGGGTTAGAGCTTTTGAGGTTACAGCTTCGTGTGGTTGGAGTTGTTCGAGATCAAGCACGCTCTTCGCGAGTGCCCTCTATGATGACATCAGGATGGCTCAAGTCAAGTGTCCCGCTTTTTTCCTTTTTGTCGCGGCAGATTTTGAACTATGAAACTTTTGTCCCGATTTTGTCTAATTTTGACTTGGCAACCCTGGCCGAAAAACACCGTGGTGGGCGGGGAGGTGGGATTCCCATTTAATTATCGAATCGTTATTGGTTTCAAAAATCTTCAGCCTCCAAGTTCGTTTTCAAAAGATAAGGTAGTACGTTGAAACGAGCGAAATTGGACAGCAACATTTTCGTTTCCTTCTCCTCTGTTCTTGAGCTGCATAAAACAGGCAGCGAGTGGCTAGGGAGGGGATTATCAAGTTCATGCCCTTGTGACCTGTTCTGAAGATAGTCACTGACTTCGCAGTCCCAGCATACGTTCCCACTCACTTAGTCATATCCCCCCCCCCCCCATTGGAGCCGACCATTGGAGCCGTGTTCGGCGAATGAATGTTCAAGTAAACTGTCCACTGGACTTGCTCCGCTGAAATAAACATGATTTATTCGGCCGAATGCTTTACAATGGACGGGAAGCCGTATAGTGTTGTCGCTGTAGTCAGATTCCAGTTACCAGATAAGTATGCCAACAAGAATGCAGCCTGTGCATTAGGGGTATTCATGAAAAATGTTAAACCTTGTATTTGTTATATGCTAAATGCCGAACAGATGGATAAGGCCACAGAAACGAAGAAACTGAACACAAAAAATACGAAATAACCGGGTTTACGTTGATAACATACGTTAAACTTCAGAGCATGAATACCCCTACTATTTCCTTTTGACGCGAAAACAATTAAATAAGAGAACTCTATTTTAATAAAGCTCGGTGCATTTTTTGAAGCATAATGGCCTGCCTGTTCTAAAATAACATTCGGTCTCTACTGGGGATCATAAATGTTGTTTTTCACAGGCGTGACCATCCCCCTCAAGCTGAAAAAACATCCCCCCCCCAAACATCCCCCCCCCAAAAATACCCCCCCAAAAAACATCCCCCCCAAATCATCCCCATTCCTCTTCAGCGCCAAAACTTTACGGGGTGAACAAATTTACACAAATTGATAAGATTTTTTGTCAATTATAGGACATTTTCGTGGTACCTACTGCCTTACTTGTGGTCATCGACTTGACATAGTTAACTAAAACGTTAACTCCTTAATTCGTTACCAAAAACTGTGCCTCTTTTACGCGTTAGGAACCCGTTATTTTGTTACCCTTTCATGAAACCAATCATCAGTCAGTCTGTAGGCCAAATTACCTCACAAGAATGAAGAAGATTCATAGGTCAGAACTTATTCATAAATATATTTTTTTAAGGTTTATTCATGCTAAAGTAGAGCATAAATCGTGATCCGTTCATAAAATAATCCAACAGTTAATAAATACGCGATTTTTGAAGTTTTAGGTCATTTAAAACTTTTTCTCCATTTTAGCAGCAAATTAGCTCTTTTTATCCATTTCTGCAGAGAATTATTAACGATGAATTCACATTTACCCTCGAATTAGCGCTTCCACTCAATTTGAGCAGTGCATGAACGCGAATTCACACATTTCGACGTGAATTAGCGCTTTTTCACAATGTATCACAGCGCTTCGTTTTAGCCATGATTTAGAGCATTTTCTTCATACTTGCAGCTAATTTGCGTTTTTTCTCAATTTTAGCAGTGTATTCTCATTTAGCCTCGAATTAGCATTTTTCTCGATTTTAGCTGAGAATCGGTGGTTTTTTCACATTTGGCCATTAATTAGCGTTTTTTCATAATTTTAGCAGCGAATGTAGCCATGATAAAAGAATTTTTAGTGCATTTCATTCAAAAAATGCACTATTGGTCTCTCCCTGATGGTCGTACATATGGGTTGTGATACTTTTTTTTCACGTTTCAGAACCCCTAGAACACGAATCCGAGGTCGGTTCAATTTGCTATACATATATTTATGGCCCCTCGCTTGTTAGCACGATCACGGTCGCAATTTTTGACTTAGGGCAACCAAATTTGGTCTAAAAACCAATAGCGTGAATATCTCGGACGAGTTCGTGATCCAGATGAATTGGTCCATGTGATTCATTATGTCATTCATAATTGATTGATATCGTTCTAACTTATGAGGTTTAACTCGATTGTCGCATGAATGAAATGCACTTTTCCCGACAGGCTGCTGTCGGAACAAAACTTTTTTCACATTAGCAACGAATTCACGGTTTTTTTTCCATTTCAGCAGTGAAATGGTGAGCGATGTATTCTCATTTTAGCTTCGAATTAGCGCTTTCTCTAAATTCTAGCTGTATATTAGCGGGTTTTTCACATTAAGCCGTTAATTATCGATTTTTCTCAATTTCAACAGCTATTAGAGCTTTTTCTCCATATTAGCCGCGAATTGGTTTTCACATTTGCGAATTTGCGTTTTTTCTCAATTTCAGCTATGAAAATGGACGACCGACCTTAGCGGCTTTTCTCGATTTTGGCATTGGAGAATATAAGATCTATTCAATTAATTGCAAATTAGACGACCCTTGTCTTAGGACTTTTCAAGGGATTACTCGCCCCTCACCGCACCACCCTAGTCACCCTGCAGTGAATTCGAGGGAGTGGGGAGGCTGAAAATAAAGAATTAAACTTTATTGAAGCTAAATACTTACCATTTTTTACTTGTTTTGAGTTCCGAGAAAAAATTGCTCCCAGGGTGGGATTCGAACCCAAAACCTCCTAGTTTCGCGCCTGGCGCGAAACTACCCGATTCGTGCGTTTGAGTTCCGAGAGGGAGTTTCTCTCTGGTGGGGTTCGCTCTTAGCGTAAGCCTCTCAGGCTAGCTCAGTGGCAGAGCGCCTGGCGCGAAACTAGGAGGTCGTGGGTTCGAATCCCACCCTGGGAGCAATTTTTTCTCGGAACTCAAAACAAGTAAAAAATGGTAAGTATTTAGCTTCAATAAAGTTTAATTCTTTATTTTCAGCCTCCCCACTCCCTCGAATTCACTGCAGGGTGACTAGGGTGGTGCGGTTAAGGCACTATAAAACCCGAGTACTGCAACACGAAAATCGGCGCCATACTTGGTCCCTCATATGATTATAATTGTCACCTGATATCATTGACAAATAGGATATTTTTATTTATTTCGACCGCATTCCGCGTTTGTTTGCTGCTAGATGACAATTTTTTCATTCATGATATTGTGTTTACCCTAACGACTGAGGGACCAAATATGGCGCTGAAATCCGTGTTGCAGTACCTGTGTTTTAAAGGTTCTCTAGTGCGGTGAGGGGCGAGTAATCCCTTGAAAAGTCCTAAGACAAGGGTCGTCTAATTTGCAATTAATTGAATGGATCTTATATTCTCCAATGCCAAAATCGAGAAAAGCCGCTAAGGTCGGTCGTCCATTTTCATAGCTGAAATTGAGAAAAAACGCAAATTCACAAATGTGAAAACCAATTCGCGGCTAATGTGAAGAAAAAGCTCCAATAGTCCGGAGCTGCACTATTAGCACTGAAAGTACTAACCTTCCATTATTTTTTCGTGTTATTTCACATGATAACCCACGAGATTACACAATTTCGTGCCTCTTGGAATACGCCGCAAAAGTTTGACGTCACGGTTACCAGTTTCGTCTCACAACAAACAGTATCGCTTAGCAACATTAAAAAATGCATTATGGGTTCATTTTGTTCTTTTTTGCAATTTTAGCTCGGTCGTCCAGTGGAAGCGTTTTCAAGCGGCGCGACATCAAGCGTACATCCCAAAGCCTCGAATTGAATGTGACATCGTCCACTGCGGGCTTAGCAGCAGTGAACTCACTTGTCTTTTTGTATGTACGGTCGATGTCGCTCGTTGTAGGTAGCGCGTTGTAGCGCCGCTCAAAAACGCTTCCAGTGGACGACCGGCCTTAACGACAATTAGTGCTAATCAGACATGTTATTGAAGGTGGACGTCAGTCTTTCTCAGGCACAATAGTCGCTTTAAAATACTTCGGGTTTCCCTGCATTTTTCACTCCCTAAGTGTTGGAATCCTATCACCCGGAGAGCAACCCGCGGTAAAGTCTTTATTTAAGGTATTGATTGCTCTGTGAATGATTTCCTTGCAACGAAATGCTACCAAATAATTTCTGTAATAAATAAATATTTAATAAATTCATTTCCAGCACAAGAATTCGTCCACAACCCTTCCCAGTTACTCATCTGCTGAATTTAGGAACATGTCCGTTCATATGTTTGTACCATCACAAATTAATTTTCAATTTTTGGAAAAAGTAGGTGCAAAATTTAAGGATAAGATATGTATCAAAATCACGCGGACAGCAGTACATTGTCAACACCACGATTGAAAAATTTAGTCCTTGATGCAATTTACGCGACAAATTATGACGGTCGTTTCAAAGTAGACGATGTCCTCAAATATCTGAAGGTTGAGCATGGTCAAAACCCCCGGAAAATTTTACCTCGGGTCGAGCGAATACTCGTCAGAATGCAAAACGAGAACCGGCTCCGCGGGGACTACGGTGAATTATGCGAAGCTTGCGGGCGAATGAAACGCAAACAGCGGCGTCGCAGTAAAGGCCGATGCAGGGGATCATCGGGGCGTCGCGGGCGGCGGCGAAGTCGCTCTAGATCAAGGGGGTCGTGTGGGAGTGGTCGAGGAGGAGGAGGAAGAAGAAGAGGCCGAAGGTCACGTAGCCGAGGCAAAAGAAGTGGTTGCATCCCGTCACCGAGAAAACGAAGAAGTGGAAGGCATTCAGGGGCGAGAAGGAGACGAAGCTCTCGTTCGTCTAGGAAGTGTGCATCGGTCGAATCTGATGGAAACTATGACAAAACCACTCATCATGCCGAGAGCGAGATGAAAGAATGATCTCAAAGTTGTACTGTTCTACCTGAATAAAATACCCACTCTTGAGCAAACATTCTTTACCACAATTTTAACTGACCCCCCCCCCCCCACTCTATCACTGGGCAATGCTATCGTGACAGTCACTGCATCAAACGATTTTGTTGGTCGCAAAGAAGTTTGAAGGCAAAATATCTCCTAGTTTCGTGGACTTTTAAAGAAAATGAATCACACGAAATTCGATACAGAAAACTTACAGAATCACCCCCCCCCCCCTTGGTTTAAGACAAAATTCTTATGTGTCCGCGTCAAAAACTGGGAGCTCATTAGTTTTGCTCAGAAGAGGCAAAACTAATTCGATAGATTGACCCATATGAAGGGATATATGAGAAGAATGGACAAACTTTTTCAAACTTGGATACATTATATTCTTTCTAGAGATCCTTTCGCATGTCTTGACGTGAAAACTCATGCAAGAAACATGAAGTTGAAATCTCGCTCGGCAAAATATAAGAAAAAGTTAACAAATTATATTACTTTTAGAATAAAATTGTCATCCTCCCAGCCGCTTCACACTGTCTTGTTTGGAAACGAGTTTGTGTGACGCGGGTTGCATCAACACGACTCTTCATAATCAGCGAATACGCCACCATTAAAAGAGTCAAAGCGTTACAAAACTTATGTTCGTTGCACGACACGTTGATACGTTTCTTACGTTACACTTTGATTAAAAATTTAATCCGGTGACTGGCAAAAGGGTTTTTATCCAATGAATACAACCTCTGGGATGTTCTTGAGCTTTAATGAAGCGTCTTAATAATCTGAAAAATGTAATAAGGCGGGGAGTACGAGCAACAAGGAGAGTATTGATTGAAGAGTTCCAAGTAGGCTCATGAAAGTTAGCTCGAATATGATGGTAGAAGGAGGGAAGGGGACAGCTAAGTAATTCGTTTCTAATTAAAAACTTATCTTCCGGTGTGTAGGAGGGAGGGGTTATAGAGCTGTTGTATAAACGGTCACATAAAAGACCGAGGTATATAAATAAGAGAAAAGCGAATGACAGAGAGATAGCTCGGTCGGAAAATTAAATTAATTGACGTCGTCCACTCGTCTGATGAAAACCAGTTCATTCTTCAGTTGTTATCATGAAAGTTCAATTGACAAACCAATTTGTTGTATTTCATTAACTTGCTTTCCTTCCCCCTAGACTAGAGAGTGAGACTGGTACGGTATAGCCAACCGAAAGAGATTTCCGGTCTTTTCCAAAATTGAACTTCACTTTTCCCCAGTTAGTCCCAATTCCTTTCATTCCCTCGCCTTTCAACAGCCCAGGCCAAGAAAGAGAACAGCCAATTTTTCGCGATGACAGAAAAGCAGCCTCTAACCTCTGTCTCGAGAGGAGCGCGCCTCGATGGTGTAATGGATATGTTATGGTAAAAGACAGACGGTTGGTAAATCTTAGCATTTACCTAACCTAGCACCAGTAAACCTGCACCTGGTAAACCTAGCACCAGGTCTTGCACGTGCCGGGTCACTTCCCGGCCACACAAACCAATTCATCCTGGTATCGGGTCCTAAAGCGCCTAAAGCCAGTGCGGGAAGAAGGCACACACCTCGTAAACCTAGCATTCGCTAGCGACGTTGGTTAAAGTTCGAATGATTAATTAAATTCAGGCTTTTACCACTCGAAATACGGTAAATCATTTAGGATTCTCAAACAAATGTATAATTTATAATGAATTAAAAATTAATTTTAAAAAACTTACAAGAGTTTCGAGTGAACGCTATTTTACTGAACAGATACAATACTCGCTTCGCAACACAGCGGGCCTGGGTCCCAATTGCCCATTTTGCTGTAAGGCAGTGGCGAGCTGTGACAAGGCGCACTCTGCTTCGTGTGGACGTTCCCGGCGGCGTGCGTTCAACAAACCGCGCACTGATCGAAACGGCCGTTTAGTATGGGTGTGAAGTGCACAGTTGGACCAGGGTACGCATATATGAGCACAAAGGAGGCTTTGGCGCCCACTATAATTATTATTATTAACCGCTGTCTCGCTCCTAAAACAATCGAACTACTACTTCTCCCCCCCCCCCACGCCATGAGACCTGTGCCTCAATACGTGGCCAATACAGTTTGTCCAATCACGGCTGGATCCGTTCCAAAACCTTCCAAGGCCTCGATAATGATCCCAAATGAGATTTAACGTAACTTTGTATCATGGGCGGGGAGGGGGCAATTGTGACGGCGAAGGAACACAGCGCACGTCAGCGAGCGGCGAACTTTGTTGGTCCCCTTTGGGGATCGATACAATGTTCCGAAATTTCTGAAACCAACGGCATCACGAAACGCCCATGTGCTCACGCTTCGAAGGGCTCTGAGACTCCATTGAATTCAATTTTTCGATTTTTGGGCTACATCTTGCGATTGACCACTGCCCGGCTGAGACCGTAAACCACATTCGGCTCATATAAAAACACCCAGAAAAAACAGCCCAAAATCATCTAAATCGCCCACTATTCCCTCACCCACTATTTGCATATAATAATGACAAAAAATTAAATTGGACGAAACTTTGGAGTTTCACGACGCGGGGAATCAGAAAATTTAAAAAATATTTTCGATCCGCGTTGGCTCTTTTGCAGAGGTCACACGAATTTTCCCCTGTACCGTGGCAATGGAATCGATAGGCCTGGTGCATGAGCGTAGTTAGAGGTATTTTAACAGGTGGAGGGGGGAGAACATACAATTAGTACCCTCGCCCCTTCTTAGAAACACACATTTATGAGAACATAAATAGAGATAGAACATGGTTCTATATTTACTGACTCGCTCGCAATCACTCGCCCCTCACTGGGCCGAGTACCGTCTGAACTGATGACACGGGGCTTTACTCGGCTGAATGCACTGATTTCCCGAGGCAAAAACGATCGATTTTGTAGAGAAAAATCTATTTTTAGACAAAAACGCCATGGTTTTTTGTTTAGAGGGGGTGGGGGCAAAATCTCCTGTTTCATGGTCAATTAGCTAGTTTGAAAGGATAAAGCGACGGTTTTTGAGACAAGATATTTTTTATGCTAGTTCCTAGCGTTGATATAATTTAGTTCAATGGCCAAATGAAGTGACCCGAATTCAGCCGTATGGTCAATTTCTTGGTTCCAGCATTGTCAGTTACAGGCTTTAAAAATCCATAGCTTGGAGCTAAAATTACCGTTTCCTGCATGAATTATTGTTAGGTTGGAAGGTATACAGGCCAACCCTGGCGGTATTGTGAGTTCCTGGTCGAAAATCGGGCCCTTGTGTAATATAAGAATTTCAGTCAAATGGACCTCAATATCGAGTTTTAAGGACGAAGTTCCAAACTTTGTGGGCAATCCTGGACTCTTTATTCGTGGACTCTGTTCTGTGGCTCTAATATGGCTGCATAGTAATGAGCAGTGTCAATTTATCACCCGGCGAATGGGGATGCAACACAACCAAAAATTGCAGATAGTCCTTGAGTCAGTTATGAGGAGAATTAACTATAATATCTATTTTTAGTACTTGTTTCGTATCGTCAGTAATTTTTCGATCGAACGAGTGGGAGGGGTGACCAGAGGCGTGGAGTTATCCCCGATTACCCAATATTCCTAATATTCCTCTTTCAAATAAAAACGCCTGTGACTATACTTATTCATTAAATTAGGTAAATTACGTAGAAAAATATCCATCATTGGGCAGTGGTCAGCGTCGTAGTATGTTGAAAAGGCGCCCACTGCAGGACCAGCCTAAAAGATGCCCCGTAATATGTTTGTTGAGCTTCATTTCTTGCCGTCAACATTCATCCCTCTGTCACTACCAAATTGTCATGCCCCCTTCCCACTACTTGTATGAAAATTTCAAAATCACTTTTTTTCGGCCAAGCTGAAACCTTGGCAAGCTGAATCCTCGACGTTGTCACTACTCGACACACGAGTAGAGGGTTTACCATGACGCTTGCTTTGAAGTATTCGCCAAAACGGATGTCGAAGAGTTGAAAGAAGAGCTCTTGACTAGAGTCTTCAGTCACTTTTCATGCAAGTTAGTGAGTTAGAAGGGGGGGGGGGATCGATTTTGTGAGAATTTATTAGTATTTGCGTACGTTAACGTTCCGTATAGATGCCCCCAGCTGTCCTCACCTGCTCAACGCCTTGACGCTTTAAGAATTTCCAGCGGATTCTGGTGGAAATTCCTGAGCTTCATTTAACCAACTTTTTCAGTACCCCCACCCACTTTACTCTCCCACTCCCGTCCCTTCGACGATCGAATGAAAACTGGTTTAATCGTAAACAGCAAACTGAATTTTAATTGTTGTTCTGTGATAATATAAAGTGAATCATTATTTTCTATGCAAGTCCCTGAAGACACTCCAGTCAAAAGCTCTTCTTTCTGACACCGGTTCCGGCGAACACTTGCAAGCAAGCGTCATGGTGGACCCTCGACTCGTGTGTCGAGTAGTGACAACTACTCTTCGTTTTCGTTCGGTTCTTCGTTGTCGTTGGCTGTGACACTGTGGAAGCCTTTAATGATCATGATAGTACTAATTATTTTGCTAGACTAGACGAAATCTTCAAAAATGAGGCCAAACGACTTGTTATCCCCAGTGTTTTGATAGTGCACTGAGAAAAATGGGACTTTACCGTTTACGATTTTTGATCAGTAAATACAAAGCAGTTTAAGTAACTGAGAAGACAGTGAGTTTCATAACAATTTTTAGTAATTTATACTTTTTAAAAAAGGGGAAAAACACCTGTCGTAAGCGGAAATTAACATAAACAGTAAGGAACAGAGGAAGTTGCATGGGTCGGAATTTGCTGAGAAATGTATTTTTCCCCGTTTATTTACACTAAAATTGAAATTATGACGTTCTCCGTTCCTCAAAAAATCGCTTGCTGAAATTTTAAGAAATATTGCAAGTATTAGGCACCCTTGACTCACCCCCTTTCCTGTTATGACGTAATTTAGTCTTCTGCTTCAATGCGGGCGTTCACTGATTTCTCTACATGTATGTTATTGTTGCTGATCCTTGATTTTTTTATTTGTTTATGAATAATGTTGGGTGACAGCCTGACAGCTCATTTCAATTTCAAATACGAGAATAGTCCATATATTTGAAAAATACTGCGGTTTCCAGTTTACCCTCGTTGTTGAAGGAACCGCAAGACGCCGAATACAATTTTTGTGAGTTTACCCTAAAAAAAACACACGAAGAACGGAGTGGATTCGAATCATCCGAGGAGACGTACAGAAACTCTGACTGAAACCGTTGATAATACCCAGAAAAACTTTGTGTGTGTGCAGCAAGATCATTTTGCCGTGAGTGAAAGTAGAACCAGAGAGTTTGAAATGACCCGATTTGTATATTACACCAAAAATATAATACCTACTCATAAATTATTTATTAATGAACTTGAAAATAGGATGCTTCCAATATATAAGAGATTTGGCCACAACATCATGTATGAACGACTTGTCTCAAAGAACCTAAAAGTATCTAGTAATTGTGTCTAAAACTTTTCTTTCGAGTGGTCAGCTTCTTTTCGTCGCCGGCCTGTCGAACACACGATGACCCAAAATCGGGCTTAACTAGGCCCCATCTTCAGTATTGCAAGGGGCAGCCTCAGGATTATTGGCCGCTGTGATCCCCCCCATGGATGGCGAAGCTTGTACCTCACACTTTTGAGTTACTTCGTTCTTTGGAAAGGCGGCTGGCTTGCTTGCACAGGACCGGGCTTTTTTTTAGGGGATCAATTCAACGAAGCCATCGCGATGGTTGCCTGGCAACTCACTAACATAAGAAAACCTCATGATTTAAAAAATTCAGTTGATTGTGAGAGAGATAGAGAATGCGTTAGACAAGGACAAAAAAGACTAAATTACGTCACACCATTTTTTGGCGGGAAGTCAAATATTGCTATTTCAAATAATTAAAAAAAATAGTTATAATTGAATTCAATTGTTAAAATTCGTATCTATCAAAAGGTAATGGTGTGACCTACCAGAAAAAAATATTTTTGGAAAATGTGCAACTTCCTCATTGTTTGTATTGTAATATCTACTGTTACAATGGTATCTATCACCGCGTAGTGCTCGGTGTATTTGACCGTTCTGCTCGGAAAAGTGAATATTACTGACGAATGGTAACGGTGAACAGTGAAATAAACCTAAGCATAAGTAAAATCGTAAAAGGTATTATTCACTTCCAGAGTCTAAAACACTGGGTATTGACATCTTTCATAAATACAGCAGTGCTCTTGCCGAGCTAATATGAACTAACAATCTGGGGTAACATCTGACCGGTGTCACTTGCCTTGTTTTGTTTATTGTGGTAGTGAGAAAGAAAATTATTGGAGTAAATTCAATTGAAAATTGAAGGATACTCCAGGAGGTCGTTTCACGTAGTCGTCACATGAGCGCTGGTGTATTTATGAAAGATGTCAATACTAGTTGATCTCACTATTCACGTTAAGAACAGTGAATTTAATGTCGAAACAATAAATTTCACTTTGCAAACAAGTTGATTTAACGTTTCAAAAGGTCCTGAACATATCTCCCATCACCCAAAATTCTTGCGTTGAGTTTTTCAGTATAGAAGGAATGGAAATAAGGGATCAGTTCGGTATCCTGTTCAAGAGTGAGCCGTTTCGGAGTGCTGGGAAGTAAACTAAACATAGATAAAGGAAGTATACTATAGATGGGAAACTGGAGGTGGTGGGGGTAAGACAGTCTTTTGCGCTTCCTGGCGCAAAGCCGCCCAACTATTTTCACCGAAATCACCGGTAGATAGCGGTAGTTTTTCTCTTTCACGTACTTTATTAATAGGTCTGTTCCAGTGAGGTGTTGGGAAAATATTCGGAGTAGATTTGCTATAAGACCAGCCAATATTTTATTGGCTGGCCCCATGGCAAATTTGCTCCAAACATGTTTCCAAAAACCTTACTGGAACCGACTAATATTCCTATTGGTTCAAAAAGAAAAAACTGATCCAACATTTATAGTTGTTATTTTATTGACAAAATTTCACAAATAGGAATATTTATGAACAATGCTAAACCTTGTATTTTTGTGATTTTACTACAATCCGAACAGATGGGTGTAGTTCACAGAAACGGAGAAATTTGACACACATACACAAGAATACGAAATTAACATACGTCGATAGCGTATAATGTTGAACTTGTGAAAATTAATACCCCTAATAATTGATTTCTGAATACATGAGTTACACGACAGCTGTAAATAGTAATGCACTGGGAGTCGAAGTGCTTGTCACACACAGGTTCCCCGTAATTTCTCGCATTTCCAAAATCGGTCCATTAGACTTTTATATCCAATGCTCTCCAACCACTTCCGAGCCAAATCACGATTGGAGGGCAATGTTCAGTCCTCACAGCCAGGTACACATCAGCACTTGTGCTTCCCACCAGGCATTGTTACCATGTGTGGATGTAGGAACAAGGCTTCAAAGGAAAATAATATTCCTGAATAACTCAGAAATACCTTTAAGGTAGGAACAGAGGTTCGTTCTTAGAACGCTTGAAAAGTAAAAAAAAGGAATGCGTTCTGGAAGAGAACAAAAACAAAATCAAGGCGAGGGAGTCGTTCTGAAAAGAACGGTTGAAATATAGACAGAAAAAAAGGCAGGAATGAAAGAGAAAAACGGAAAAACAAGGATTTGAACAAAGGAACCAAAGCAACTAACCAAGCACGAGGCACAGAGCACATTGAAAGGCTCTGACCGACAAAGGTTTCTAAGCGCTAGGTTCATGAGCGGCTGGCCTTCTAACTGAATTTCGAAAAGGTAGCGCTCCAAGCGTAAAGCCGACTAAGAACTCTGTCTCAATTATGAACAATAGAGTTTCCACCACGTGCGTTCACAGTTAATTGGTGCATCAATTTCAAAGTGCGTTATTTTCTTAATAATGTTGTAAATAATCATGCTTTGTGGATAAACGTTAATAGAACATAAATACCTGGCTTTAATAGAACATATAAATAGTGACTAAATGGTTCATGACCTTGTACTATACGCCTATCCCATTACCCCATTTCTATGTTAAGCATTGACTTATTCACTGTGTTCACTGAGTTCACGTTTGATTACACCTTTCCCGCAATACTTTTCATTTATTTTCATTTTTCAGGTCCTTTAGATCAGTTATGTTCGCTTTTCTTCCAGTTATGCTCCGCGCTGCACCTGTAGGACGAGGATTTCTTCGTCTTTTACTTCTTCCAGAAAGCCCATCGTAAGCTCAATACGAAAACGCTAATAAGTGTAACACGCATCCACGATGGTTTTTCTGGTTTATCGCTATTCACAAGGTGAAAAATAATGAGACGTACCTCTCCCACCATCAGAGGTTCAGCGAGGCTACAAGATAACTGAGATGAAGGTGAACATAACTATTCTAAAAGTCATGACAATATAGTGTAAATAAATGAAGAACCAGTGCATAATAACGCTGGAATGGCAAAGCGACAGGAGAAAAGAGCTGAGAATTGAGAGAACAGTGAAAATTAGCGTTATGATGGACTTGAAAACAGTGAATAATGCATTTGGAAAAGGTAAACAAAAAAGGTGGAAAGACCTGGGAGAACAGTGAAAATCGCCGTTTAGGGAGCTCTGAAAACAGTGAATAGAACTGTTTGAAAAGTAAAGGGAAGGGTAAAAAGAACTGAGGAAACAGTGAAAATTACCGTTATGAAGGCCTAGACAACGTAGTGAATAATACCGTCATGACAACCTCGAAATCACTAAATCAGTGAAAAATACTGATGCTCGAAAGGTAAAAAATAAGTGTGAGAACAGTAAAAACTGGCATTATGACGTCACTGAAAATAGTGGAATTTAGGCCCCTTTCAGACGGGTGCACGTGAGCGCCGCGAGAGCCGCTTGAACGGCTCAGTGTGAAAAGGCCCAGCTCCGAAGACTTCCTTGTAAAGCCAACCGCTGGCGGTCGGAGCTCCCGTCTGAAAGCCCCCATTTTTCTTGTGTAAAGTTAACCGCTCCAGCTCTCGTGAGCGCGCTCACGTGCACCCGTCTGAAAGTGAAAGGGGCCTTACTGTACAAAAAGTAAATTTTACCGATTCACTTCAGTAGATTCCATCGAAACGACAGTCATTTTTACCACTCAGTTCGAAGTTCATTTCACTACCACGTACGGTAAAATTCACTGTTCGCACTTAACCGTTTGCCTTCGGTGAAATTCACCTCGGGAAAAAGTTGGTGCCCCCAGCACCGTTTAGGTCGGTGAAAAACACCTAATTTTCAGTGTTTTTTACTACTTTTCGGGCTTTTCGTGGCTGGGTCACCGTCCGTTATCCACGCACTTGGGTTGCAGGGTCTCGACCCTTAATTTTGTCCTAAAGGGCCATGCCCTTCCCACTATTTTATGTTTTGCTACCGTTACTTTCTTTATTCACCTTAGGCTGCACAGTTCAAGTTTATTACTTCACCCATTTCAAATTTCTGAGAGAGCGTGAAACAGTGCTCTCAGGTAAAGAGTCAAATTGAGACGGAAAATTCGATCCCGAAATCCCCAGGAACCCTGCTTTAGAACATATAATTTGATCCGAGGGACTAATGAGTCGTGTATTATATCGTGAGATATAATCACAGAGTTTGGGGCGTATATCTTAATGAAACGGCAAGGCCCGACGCGACGCCTTTTATAGAGCCTGCCACCACATGCTGAAAGACTTGCAGCATATTTTTATGCACTGCTCTTGATACGCCCTCGATACGAATTTTCGATCATCTGTGATCTGAGGGAGATCGTGCTGGACCAATTACATCTAGTGTACACAAATTGAAGGCCCAGTAAAATTCCATACAGCGTTTAAGTGTCGCCCATAAGTTGAATATCTAAATAATGTTAATTTCCGTGTATACCCATAATATTTATATCGATAGATAATATAAAAATAACATCCACCACCACAAAGCCCAATCTCCCCGGCTTTCGGCAGCTATAATTTTCTCTGCTATGGTGAAGGTGACAGTCACCTTCACCATTGTATGATGAAGACCTCTTATAACTACGCGGAATGCACGTGAATCTTTAACTTGATATGTATGAAATTTGGCCTTGTCCTTTTCTAGAAAGTCTACTATCTTGAGTTTGGGCTTTCGGTATAGGATTCGGGATTTCACAATAACGTGTATAGTCACTGAAAGCCTAAATGCCCCCCCCCCTCCACACCTAAATAGTATATGATGCACATGTGTCGATCGCGAAGAAATTATAGCCGAACTTATAGTGGGTCGCGAGCCGCGAAAGGCTGAAACCCACTGCTTTATAGAACGAAAACCGTATAGAAAAATACTCCCGTGGTGGGGTCCATAATCTCCTTATTTTCTATACAATTTCGAGATGTTTCACATTCCCGTCGCCTGATCTGTTTCAGGTTCAAAACTGGTTGGGAAACGAGAAGAGCCCATTTAAATTGGGATGGGTCCAATCACTGCAAGGAATCATTCCGAAAAAATGTCTAATGAACCTGATCCCTCCCTACTCTTGAATGTGGTTTCCTGCGCCTGTAAGAAGGGTTGTACCAATGCACTTGGTTGCAGAAAAGCCGGCCTCAAGTGTTCTACCCTCTGCATTAATTGCAATGGCGAGTCATGTGAGAATCGACTGGACCCACTCGTGGATTTTGACTGAGTAGATAGAAGACCACACGGATATAGAAGGCGACACGGAAGATATTTCGACATTACTTATAGACGACGTTACAAGGAGACCCGTCAGGCTCTTCCAAGAGAAAAAGAACGTATTGAAATATATTTTTTATTACTTTTGACATCCATGCTATCATTTAGTTGAAATAGTGCATTACTTTTTAGTTTTCAGTCCTAAAGTGTTCAGTTTATCAGACATTTTCAGTCACAATTATGTCATTGCCGGATGAGTTACATGCGTTTGTGATCTAATTCCTATAAAGGACGAAATGCTGAAAACTAACTACATAGCTATCGAAACATTGGGATTACAGAAGTCGTCCTGGGGGATTCTGTAACTTGCAAAATTTACGTGTCATAAAATGGTAGAAGGGCGGGGGGAGGTACCTCGTTGTCATGGTTTTTACGATACCTAGTGAATTAAACTGCGGAATTTTCAAGCGAGAATGTGTGGTCTCGAAGAAAAAATAATAAATTCTTAACAAATATGTGGAAAAACCAAGGCAACGGGGTACATCCTCTCCCCCTCCTTCCCAGTTACGACACGTAAATTTTGCAAGTTACAGAATCACCCCCCTGGTCTAATTTTGTGAGAACGGCCATTAAACGAATAACGAAAACCGATAACATTAATGACAGCCTATGGGGACCGTGCAAAGATAAGAAAAAGAGCGCTCTAGGGGAAGAGCTGTAAGTTTAGGTACAATAACGAACGCCGGTAGTCATCAAGATTTCAATAGAGTTTGGTAGTACGACAACCGAAGGAAATGTCAGATTTAGACAATTTCCGATTATAAAATTCCTCCTGAAGCTATCAACGAGCTTTAGTAATGGAGTGTCTATAATGTTAAAATTATTTACAGAGTTATATTAGGGGAAAAGTTCGGAGAACAAGGTTGCCATACCTGAGATCAGTTTTCTTTTCAAGAAGTATCAAGTAAGTTCAATGCAGTAATCGTGTAGTGATCTTATTATCCCTTGAAATTGGTCAACAAGTATCGTATTATCTTCCAGGTAGCCAGAATTATCTCTATCCAATTTTGGAAAGTACAGGGCCGTATTCTTATAGTCGTCACTCAAGCTGAGTATTTGCTTAAATGGCTTCAATCCGGTCGTTCTAATTAGTGAGTCGTCTGTTTTGAATAGAAATAAGCAAATACTCAGCATAGGTGACGAATATGAATGAAGGCCAAATGTTTATACTAGGAAACCGATGCCTATCTCACACTCATCTCAACCCTTATAACCCCTGCAAATTTGCCGTCGACTTACCAAATACCCTGTATGCATTAGAAACAAAATTGCTAAGCAGAGAAAATTAATCCAAGCTTAATCGCTTGATCTTGTTGGGGGTGAGGGGGCGGGAGTGTGAATAAAATAGTTTTGTAGGAAAGGATTAGTGGATTTTATTCGCAGCCCCAATGATTGCAATTACAGTTTGACGCGGTGTGGCTTAATGGGGGGTCGTTCGGACGATCCGAAGATGAGGGTTTAAGATGCAAGAATTTAACGGTCGCCACCTGTTGTTTGCTTTGGGTAACAGGCCCCAATATATTCTCAATATAATACAACTGATTACAATTTGTTGGTGCGGAAGAAATAATAACAATGCGTTCCTTCAGTGATTTCCGGTCGTTCCGGTGCGTAGACTTCGCGACTGTCGGTCTCGTAGCGTCCCTTCGCGCTGTTGCAGATCCTCTTGTCAAACTAACGGTCCGTTAGCGTCCTCTGGTGCTGTCCGTAGTGTCTTCTACGCCGGGTTCGGCAAGGACAGGGAAAGGTTTGGACAGGATCGGTTTTGCTCGATGAATTCTGGGGCAGACACAAGTGTCGCTAAGCCCCGTAGTATCTATCGAGTTCCACCGGGGGTGAGGGAACGAGAATGGCTGTTGACCGGAGTCGTCTCAACGGTCTGGCGCGAATGCCTACCGGTGGTCAGGGCCACAATAGGGTTTCCCTTCAACAAGTGTCCGGAGTCTTCTCAACGGGTGTGTCGAACTTGGAAGGTTCCCGCAAGGTTATCCTGCCGGCCCGGTTTGGATATGCGTCAAGTGAATGACGACTTTAACAGTGACTGTCTAATCCACAATAGGGTTTGCCTTCAACAAGCGTCCGGAGTCTTCTCAACGGAGTAGAGCTTGGAAGGTTCCCGTAAGGTTATCCTGCCGGTCCGATTGTATATATGCGTCAAGTGTATGACGACTTGACCCAGGGGCGGTTTAATCCACAATAGGGTTTCCACTTCAACAAGCGTCCGGAGTCTTCTCAACGGAGTAGAGCTTGGAAGGTTCCCGTAAGGTTATCCGTCCCACTGGTCAGAAAAAAAAACAGAATGGGGTAAGAGGCCTCGGTCAGGGTCAGCCTTATACCAACCGGTCAGGATCGAATCACTGAAGGGTCGGAAAGGTTCCCAATAGGCTTTGCCCGTGGATGCCTTGGTAGGGTGTGACGTCACGAACTGTCAAGAGTCGTCTCGATTGACCGCTGGACGTTTTCCCGTACGGCGTGATTGTTGGTGAGCGATCCTTCGCTTCGGGAAGACGGCGTCGTCGCTGTTGTACTTCCGGATCGTCGTGGGGTCTGGAGTTCCCAGTCGTTGAAGCCGCTGGAGGGTCGTACTGTTTCCCAGT
Source organism: Corythucha ciliata (assembly GCA_038030265.1). Lineage (NCBI taxonomy): Eukaryota > Metazoa > Arthropoda > Insecta > Hemiptera > Tingidae > Corythucha > Corythucha ciliata. Next base: position 18,599,300 of record CM075943.1, read on the forward strand.
CGAGTAGTCCAATTGCAGGCTGAAGATCTGGTCCAGGTTGCTGGGGTGTTTCCCGTTTGACTTCTCGACACGAAGTGAGTTTTCGAGTGCCGGCGCTCGGGTTATATAGTCGGTGGGTGGTTTCCGCCCACTCCCACCCGCTCGGGTGGCTTAGTGGGTTGACCGGTGGGTGGTGGGTGGTTCCCTTTCCAACTTTTCCCCCACCTGGAGGGCTCCCTTTTTTTGTGTGTGTGTAGGGATCTCTTGGAAATTTTTCCCTGGGAGGGGCGACTTATATAATTAATTGCTAGCGGAATTAATTACCCGACGTCAAGTTGTTACATGAATGAAACAACATGTTAACTCAAAGAACGTGTCATCAAACTCCATCGCACAATGGCATCCCACATGAATAAATATCACTCCGGTTTCGTGGTTGAATGTGTCAGACAGTAGCGGATCTAGGTTTTTGTCTTGGGAGGGGTTACACACCATAAATCCACTCTTGCGGAAAATGCGAATTAACTCTATTTTTCTCTATTTTCCATCGGATAAGCTCGTAAGTCCGATTAACTCTCTCTTAATTCTGAGTTTTAGCCCGAAACTTGCCTGTATAGTAACCACGAATTGGTGTTTTCCCAATTTTTGCCGCGATATAAGCACTTTTTCACAATTTTAGCCGTGAATTAACGGGTTTTCTCAAATTGATCCGCGATTTATTCGTTTTTCCCCGTTTCAGCAGCGAATGATCGCGTCTTGTCCACTTCAGTCACGTATTTTCTCGAGTTGAGCAGCGAATGAGCTTTTTATCTACATTAAGGGATATATCTTTGAGCAGACGGCTGATCCAAGATTTCCTCAAGGGGGGGGCTTGGGGAAATTGTGTCTTTCGCTCTACTAAAAATGACTCAACAGCGATTTATTACTACCTAGAAATAGCTATTCCCACCATAAAAACGGCTAAACTGACTATAATCGCGCCCCAAAATAGCAAAACTGACGATTTATGCCTTTTGAAAACGGCTAAACTGTGACTAATTATACCCTAAAAATTGGTAATTAGGTACCTCTCTAAAAATGGCCAAAAATTGGCTAAATTGACGGTTCACGCCCTGAATATGCCTGAACTGATGATTCCTGCCCTGAAGGCTGCAAAATTGACCATTGGCGCGCCAATAATGGTCAACCTATAACCTTCATGGGACTAAGCACGCTAAAAACAGCCAAACTGGTGGATGCGCCGCTTTAAAGGAGGCCAAACTGAATTTACGAGCTCCAAAAGTGTTTAACTGACGTCATTCTTGCTCTGAACGCGCTTAAATAAATTATTATCCCAGCCCTGAAAATGGTAAAATCGACCAGTATTTCGCCAAAAAATAGCCAAACTGACTATTCTCGCCTTGGTATGACATCGTATTCGCGGCTTTTAAATGAAAAAAAAAAAAAAACTCATTGACTATGCGCCCTAAAATTGGCCAAAATGGCTATACAAGCCATACAATTGGCAAAACCTGCTCTACGCTTTCTAAAAGTTGCTCAACTAACGATTCGCGGCTTGAAAATATCACGCTGACTATTCATGCCCTAGAAATTGCCATATACTGGCAGTTTGACGTATTCACGCCCTAAAAATTGCTAAAACTGACTATATGTTTAATAACGTGGCCTATTAAGGGTTAAACTGATGATTCGCGCTTTTTTAAAATCCCTTAACAGATCATTCATGTTTTGAAAATCGACCATTTGTGCGTCAAAAACGGCTAAACTGAGAAATTTTCACACGTTTAAAATGTCTGAACTGACGATACGTGTCCTAAAAATAGCAAAAAGCTGTCTATTAAGACTCGATAATGGTCAAACTGATCAAACGCGAAAACGTCCCCCTTTCCGTCACCGCTGCCCCAAAGGAGGGGACTCGAGTCCCCTGGTTGTGAGGAAACTTTTTTTCTTTCTTCAATTCTTGATTTTTTTTTTTTTTTTTTTTTTCAGTTCTTATGTCATGACTTCATGTGGATTGGCGTTATCTTCATTTTAGCCGCGAGTTACCGCGTTTGCTAAATTATAGCCACGAAATAGCGGATTTTCTGCAATTGATCCGCCGAGCTAGCAGTTTTCAATTTAGCTGGGCATTATTTCTAAATTTTAACCGTGAATTATTCCCGGCAAAAAAATCAATTTCACCCGCGAATCACCGCTCTTATTGAATTTCAGCCCCGAATTGGAAAATCTGTGAATTATCGTTTTTCTCCATTTTAGCTTCACAATCAGCGCTTTTTCTCAATTTGTGCGGCCAATTTTATCGGCGCGCCGCTAATTTCTTAATTTTAACCGCGAATCACCGCAGTCCTCAATCTTAGCTGTAAATTAGGGAATTTTCTTAAATTGATCCGTTTTCTCCTTTTTAGCACTGCCCGTCTTAGTCATGTGGATTAGCGATTTTATGGAGTTTCCTCAATTCTAGCGATTTTTATCTATTTTTTCCTCTTTTACATATTTTTGATACAGCGGAATTTTATGCAAATGGAAAACGCTATCAATTTTATGGCTGCCCACCTCTTCACCCCTTCATCGATGCACTACTGGCTGCATTGTAGATGAGGGACGAATACAGGGGAGGAGGGTCTATAGGAATCATCTGTGCCGCGACCCTTATTCAGCAGCCTTGGTAAAGATAAAAGAAATCTTTCCAATGACCAGCAATAGCATACGCCATCTTCTTAGGGGGGGTTTAAACCCCCAAAACCCACCCCGTAAATCCGCCACTGGTGTCAGAAATAACTGTTGTTGCTGCTGACGTCGAAGGACGAATGATGGATTCCAATGGCGGGGTGTTAGTGGAGCTTTCGTGAGATATCCTTCATCTTTTCTCCCAGTCGAGATCCAGGTCGCTTCTTGTACGCCTCAGGGAATATGGTATGGACGTATGATGAGTGGTTCAGGATGTTTGAGGACCTTACCCCAACGAAATGCTAGCAACCATGGGCAACCCGAAAAAACGTTGCCGGAACCCAAGGCTTCCATCAGCGCTGAAAATATTAAATAAAAGAAGATTTAGAGGTATACATGTTGACAATGGTTGCGTTACAAAACTCGGGGCTCGTGTTCAAGCGCTGAAGTGTAGAATTATAAGCGCTTATAGAGTTTTGCAAGGGTGATTTCTATCGCGATGGGACGTGTTTTGTTGGAATTTAAACACTTACTCAGCGCTGTGCTAGATTGACAGTTTTTCAACGGCAAAAGACTAAGTGCTCATTAAGCGCTGAACAAGTCTGAAGTTTTGCAAAGCGGCCAATCACTCCGGTTGGCTCTGATTAAGGCACGCAAAACTTGTGGCTTTTGGTGCAGGTGACCTTATAGCAATGAAACAAAAGACAAGGAACGTAACTTTCTTGCTATTTCATTTAACGTATGCTACAAGCGAAAAGAGGGTACTTACTTCTTGCGGTTGACGGCTTTTATCCATCGCTCTCGCCGCTCATTCTCGTTGGGTTTATTCAGGGAACGACAACTTTCACGCGACAATTTTCTCGCGCGTTGTGGCAACTCACAACCGAACTAATTACCATTGGGAGGAAAATTCAAAAAAAATTACTATAAATGTGGAAAAAATGTCAATAACGAAAATAAAAATAGTATCTTGATTTGAAATACACATACTGATTAGTACAGGAGTTGGTTGGATTAAAGAAAACGTCTCGTTCACAGTGTTTATTTTTCCGAACCGGTTTTCAACTATTAATAGTCATCTTCAGGGATGCTGCGACAGTTCAATTTTAATCAATCAATTTAATCAATCCCTGAAGATGACTATTAATAGTTGAAAACCGGTTCGGAAAAATAAACACTGTGAACGAGACGTTTTCTTTAATCCAACCAACTCCTGTGTCTTGGACGTTCACGTCATCGCTTCTCGAGGTGGTATTATGGTAATACTGATTAGTTTGTTCCTGTACACAAATCGTAGAGGTCACCGCTAGTTGGCGCAGCGCGCACTTTGCTCGGTCCCCATACTACGAGTAATGGCCGTACCAACTATAATGCAATAAATTAGAACCACCCCCACACCACCCACCACAACATGAAACAAAAAAATCATCTACCTTAATTAATTATTGCAACCTTCGACATCTTATTTTACTGGGCTATTAGGTACCGCAAAATTGCAATACTTACCCCCTCTTATCCACCTATCTGGATCTGGGCCCAGCTCATTTGGCGCTTCGCCCCCCCCCCTCCCCAACGAAAACCTGAACTCTACGCCTCTGGGGGTGACACTCGGTGGCTCCAACCCGGGTGCCAAATTTTACTCATCAGCTACTAAACGTAAATTATTAAATAATTTAAAATTCTTAGGAACTGTAAAAATCGAAAAAAGTTTGATATTTTTCGTTCGACTAATAGTTGAAATGATTTGTTTTTCTCTCGGGAGTAAAAAAAGTCCAATTAATTACTTTCAACTCTCTCGAGTTTAACTCTCGAACTTCATTTGCACAAAAATAATAAAGGCATTTCACGGGCACGTGGTGATCATCGAGGAAATTAATTAAAAGGTACGTTCCATTGTTTCGCAAGTGCTACACTTTTGAAGAGAATCATCTGGTTCCATTCAATAAGTCAATGAAATCACATGTTTTTATTCACTGAAGTCTGTTCACTAGGCCCGGTGCACACGAGGTATAAGTGTCGCGCGGTCGCCGCGACAATTATCGCCGCGACCGCAGAGAAACATATAATTCAATGGGGCAATGCACACGTGCCGCGGCGACCAGTGTCGCGCGGTCATTGCGACACTTATCGCCACGACCATACAGAAACATATAATTCAATTGGCAATGCACACGTGTCGCGGCGACCAATTATCGCTGGCGACACTCGAAATGCTGTCGCAAGCTCCTGTGGGTCGCGCGACTTTATTTTCACCACTCAATACTTGAAAACCTAGCTTTTATACCAGGTGAACGCAGCACCATTCTGGGGGTACAAATAGGCTCTTCCTACTAGGGGATATTAACTGTATTCTCCAAAGGCTTATTGCATCTCTACTACTCAGCTAGGGTTCGCAATCTCTTATTGGCATTGCTGTCCGTGGGATCTCGCAATCTTTTTCAGTTCCGAATGCTAGGGGGTGAAAATATATGTATACCTTTCTACTTTTATATTTATTTTTTTTTTTTTAAATACTTGCAGTATTACAATACTATGTGATGGGCTTACTAGGAATTGGGGGTCTTAATTTTTTGCAGGAGTACTATAATAGAACTTGAGGGAGGGTTTCTGACCAATAACACTTCCAAGTTGTCAATTTAACAGTTAATAAATTAGGTAACAATTCATAATTAGGTAACAATGATTACTGGTTCAGTTGAGCAGGTCCGGCTTCCTCTGGCGTCCAGGTGTTAGATGGTTGTGGAGAACAGTGTTTTTGGCGAACTTTGGTGCACCCGTTATGAGGCGAAGCGCTCTATTCTGCTAGATCTCTCTTTATTTGCGTTTTGCTATAGCTGAGCCCAATGCAGATCAACAGTACTGGCATATCGGGCGCACTATCGGCCCCCCGTAGTTGAAAAAACTCCCTACAAAATCTTACCAGACAGCATATAAAAGCGCTTCAATTCCTAGTAATTCCGCAATGTTGAGGCGGCTCCACACATGCGGTTTTCGCCGAGCACCGAGCAACTAGGCGAATGCTGAGCTACTCGTCTAGGTCATCGGCGAATGGCGAGCTCGTTGATCCACACATTCGGAGTTCGTTCCGCGCATCACTAGCCTCCTATATTCGTCTCCTTTGAAGTGGTAAAAAACCGACACTGGCCGGAGCATCTCCGAGCACGAGTATTCGGCATTCGCCAAGTACCGAGCACCCCTCCACACCATTAGGAAATCGACGAGCATCTGCTCGGTGCTCGGCGAATACCGCATGTTTGGAGCCACCTTTGGCACCTCTTAATGGCTAATGTGACAGAGAAATACCTCACGTCGTTCTATGAGTATCTATATCGACTGAAGGCTGTCGATTACGTCTGAGAGAGCTTTTTCCTTTTCCTGGGTATCTCTGCCACGATTTGAGGTACCGTATGAGTGACAAGACTCTAAATGGCTTAAGGGGAGGAGTGTTTTATTTTATTTTTTATTGTTTCTTCACGTTTAACTTATACAGCCCGTGTAGCACAATTATCGTCGGTGGAGTGGCGGATTAGTTTACGCTGTGTTCCGCCTAGGAGTCATTCTTAACCTAAAGGCGGCTCTAGACTATCGTGGTATGTCATTACACGAAAAAAAAGAAAAAAATGTTGGCTGCCGGTAATGTTACCGGTAAGATATCCTGTTCTCACTTACTGCCGATCTCTCCACACCCTTCACGAATACCGTAGACAATGGCGCATGTTTCGTAAAAACACGGTTTTTTGTGCATTCTCTTGACGTTTTTGTGAGAAACGTCAGTGGTAACATGAAATGTGAACACGCCAAAAGAAAGCTTAGAAGACGGGGAAGGTTTTGTGATACACCGAAAATCTGTTGAGAAAGCTGTTTGGGTACAGCGACTTTTCGTAAAACGGACAAATTTTAGAGGACACGTAAACTTATGGAAAAAATGTCAGATTTATGGGTGTTGACGATTATTTCAAGCAATAAAATGGCCTCTATCCTAAAGGAAATGTTCCGTAGTTTCTGAAAATGGCATCACTTTTTGGATTTCGTGCGATATAAGCCGAGAAATTGCGGATTTTTTGAAGCAAGCATTGGTTACTTTTTTAAACACAAAAAAAATCATAACTCCGGAACATATCGACGTAAGACACTTCCGAAGGTACCATTTTACTCCACTTTTAACGTAGTTTTACCCAAAAATTTTTGTCACACTTATACGGATCCTCCCTGAATAAGAAGGTCTGCTCATGTCAGATGTGGTGGTGGGGGGGATACTTTGGGCAGATGACTTCAATTTATGTTTAATATTTCTGCTTCACTATACAGGGTTTTCATCGGTGGCGTTGACTATATTGCACGCCAAGAGCTATAAAATTTCCCTATCGCTTTTTTATTATCTCCAGCCGTTACCAAGATATGATGTTTTGAACACTTGTGCTCAAAGTGCTTGCAATCTGCCAGCAAGTTCAATCAAAACAAGGAGCCATTGACGTAGATACTCTGAAAAATTGGATATGGGATCGAATAAAAAGTCTACACTAGGAGTAAGACCACATTTACATACTATCTGTAACCTAATATATACACATACATAGCTGTGAAATGTCCAACACAATAAACATTCTACAATGGAATGCTAGATCTTTGGCTTCTGAAATTGCTGAGATAGAGAATTTTCTCTCATCCAACAGCATTCATATTGCAGTTATCTCTGAAACGTGGTTTAAGCCACACCAACGTTATGTTATAAATGATTATAACATAGTCAGGCAGGATAGGGTGGACGGTAAAGCTGGAGTGTCCCTTCTTGTCAAGTCAAATATTCCGTATACAATCATTCACAACCTGCCCCGGATCGAAGGATTGATGGTAGTAGGTGTCTCTATAAAACTTGACACAGGCAATGGTCTTAACGTGTTGTCTCTTTATAATAGCCCGTCAAATAACTTAACTCAGTACCAATGGGAAACCTTTTTCAAAAATTTCACAGTCCCCTCTTTATTTTTGGGAAATTTTAATTGCAATCACCAGGTATTTGGGTCAAGTTTCTCTCAGCCCAAGGGAAGGCAACTGTTGGAGGCGATGCAAGAGGCTAACTTGGCTTTCCTTAACGACGGTTCCCCACCTTTCATCAATCATTTTAAAAATAATACTTTATCAGTTCTCGACTTGACCCTGTGTAGTCCTCATATAGCTCCAAATTTCAGCTGGGCCACTGTTAACGATACGTTAGGATCAGATCATTTGCCCATTATTATTTCTACGTCATCAATAAAAATTAAAAACGCGGTATCTCGGCGACCCCGTTTGAAAAAGTGGAATGACGGGAGGGCTGACTGGGACGATTTCAGAAACTGCATGGATAATCATGCTAACTTGTCACATATGAATTCGTATAATGACTTTCATAGAGTTTTGGAACTAGCTTGTGACTCTGCAATACCGAAATACTCACCTACTTCATAACAAAACAAAAATGCGATTTGGTGGACTGATGAGTGTGCTACTGCAAAGAGACGCAGGTCAGCAGCGCTCAGAACTTACAAATGTAACCCAACAATAAGTTCGTTCATGGAACTAAAAAGAAAATGTGCCGAGACAAAACGAATCGTGAAGCAGGCCAAACGTCAATCCTGGAGAGTATTTTGCGAACAACTAAACGGCAGTTTCCCCCTTGGAGATATCTGGAAGAGAATCAAACAAATAAACAAATCAGTTTCTGAACTCGTCCCCGCAACCTACCCTGGAGAATGGAGCAATGATTTTTTATGCAAATTAGCACCTGATTTTGCCTGCCAACTTCCTGTAACGTCACCCATCACTCTGAGCCCATCGTGTTTTCTAACTAGTGAATTTACAATCAATGAACTCGACCTTGCAATCAAAAACTCCAGGAACACAGCTCCCGGATTGGACAACGTCACGTACCCGATTCTGAAAAACTGCTCTTCCCTCTCCAAGAAACACTTAATTAACATTTTCAATGACATTTGGAAAAGTGGCAACATTCCTGATTGTTGGAAAGATAATTTAATAATCCCTCTACTTAAACCAAATAAACCTGCTAATCAATCCGATTCCTACCGCCCAATAACCCTGTCCTCCTGTGTAGCCAAAACGTTCGAGCGCATTCTTAAGAACCGTCTGGAGTTTTGGCTAGAGAAGAAAAAGGCTCTCCCGTCCAGCCAATTTGGATTTAGAAAAGGTAGGGGTACTATGCACAGCCTGTCAAAATTCACTACAGACGTGCAACTAGGATTCACAGAAAGTAAAATAACGCTGGCCATTTTTCTAGACATCTCAGGAGCCTATGATAACGTTAATCTACAAATATTGCAGGACAGTATGGTTAAAATTGGTATCCCTCTTCAATTTGCCCTCAGTCATATCGCACATCGATAATGACACACGCCTTGGACCAAGACTGGTTCATATCGGATTGCCACAAGGGGGGGTCTTAATCCCAATCCTTTATGCGATATATGTTGCTGATGTGGAAGAATTTCTACCACAAGGGGTGAGCATTCTTCAGTACGCGGATGATGTTTGCTTGTACGTGACAGACAGAGATATGGGGCGGTGCACAGAGTTACTTCGAGAGGGTGTAACCCGTTTTCAAGAATGGCTATTTAACAAAGGTTTATCAATCGCAGCCAGTAAGTCGGTCGTTGTCCCGTTTTCCAGGCGCAGGTCCAATTTGTTGAGTGGAAACTTGGAAGTAGGATACTGTACTTTTCCGATCAGAAATGAAGCGAAATTTCTAGGCTTGTATTTTGATCGCAAGCTCACGTGGAAGTCCCATGTCGAACAGATTGCGATCAAATCGGAGAAATACGTAAATGTTTTGCGATCTATATCGCATACTAGATGGGGCGCGGACCCAAATGTCTCTCTCATGTTTTACAAGGCAACAATTCGCTCAATATTTGATTACGGGTGCTCTTTCAACGATACAGCATGTGTGTCTACCCTTAAAAGACTTGACGTTATTCAGCGTAAATGCCTGCGCTTATGTTTAGGAATGCTTCGTTCCACTCCTATCAACACCTTACTAAATGAAGCAGGTGAAATTCCTCTTAGTGTAAGGCGAGAGGTTCTGACTGACCGACTATTGCTAAAAATGTACAGTTCCTTCTCTGACTTGGCTAGTAAAGTCTGCCATTTGAATACTTTGAATCTGACTTCCAGATTTTGGCAGAAAAAGTCATCTCCTGTGCTTACACGCAGTTTTCTCAGATTACATCCAGTATTGAATCAGATTCACACGTCAGAATATCCCATTTCATTGTTTACCTTGGCAGAGGAAGAACACAAAACGCTTTTCAGGCATAATAATCTCACTACTCGGAAATATCTAGAAAAAGACTTGCCCTCAGTGGCCCTGAGTAGGTTGATGGAAACAGAGCTTCTCCAATTTCCTAATGCTATACACATTTTTACTGACGGCTCCAAATCAGAAAGTAGAGCGGGTTGCTCCTTTTACGACAGAACGAACGAAAAGCGTAGCATGTTCAGACTTCCCAAACATACATCGAGTTTTACGTGTGAAGTGATAGCAGTACGCGAAGCTCTCAATTATTTCAGTGGCCTAAATTCGACCAAAGATCTTGCTATCATCACCGATAACAGGAGCGTCCTCTCTTTCTTATCGAATCCCCCTGGGTATGCGAAAGGAACAATAACTATGGTTCAAGTGCTGAAAACTTTATGCCAACTGAAAAACCAAAAAAAAACGAGTGATGACGACGAGTCTGGGTGCCAAGCCACTCTGGTATTATCGGAAACGAGACAGCGGATCACCTGGCGAAAGAGGCGTGTTTTTATGGAGACAAGCTAAACATTACACTCAATTTCTCAGAATTTTTCAATTTCAGTAGATCAATATTGCGTGAGTCATGGTATCAGATTTATCGCTCGAGCGAAAATGGTTTATTTTACATGTGCCATAACCCTTTAGTAAATGAGCGCCCGTGGTTCCACAAACAGAACATATCCAAAAATATGTGTACAAATATCTGTCGCCTAAGAGCAAACCACGGACTATGTCCTGCGTATTTTAAGAAAATCGGTGTTCATTCAAGTGACCAGTGTGATACATGTGGTATACGTTGGGGGACCTGGAACATATCATTATTCACTGTATTCTGTATGACAGAGAGAGGCCGGTTTTGTTCGACCAGTTGGTCTGTGCTCTACCCAATCCATTTAACTACCTAACTATTCTGGGGTCAAAAAATCCAACTGTCCAAAAATCCAAATTTTTAATGTCAATTAACCACACTGTGTAGGTAACACTCTTAAAACCCTCCGGCTAAAAAAAAAAAAAAAATATCGAGAAACATTAGAGGCATAAATTGATGTGACATCCAATTGTCAATTATCCCTATCCAGGTTTTAGCTATAGGCATATTGTCCAGACCGAGTCTCAAGCGCAGGAGATTCTGCTTCGTTAAGACTGAATATTTATCATTCAAGTCCTCAAGAAGAAGAATTGGAAGTCCTCAAAAGAGATAGTCGGCATCCATTTCACCCAAAAGAAGTCCAGCATCTTCTACTGCGGGTGCGTACTGCGGGTGTCCTGCCCATGACTGCCCCCTCACATGGGATGATTCCCATAACGGAATAATCATCGTGGAATGGATGAACAAAAATTTTGAAGACCGGTGGGTTGGGCGTCAAGGTCCCGGTCATGTAGCCAGCGAGGAGCCCTGGTCTAACGTTATAAGATTTTTACGTTTGGGCAACTCTAAAATCCACGCTGTACAGCGTCATTACAACAGACCAGCACCACCTCGTCCAAAGAATTCAAGAGTGGTACTAAAATTGAGTGTCGTTATAGTTTTTAAAAAACTGATTTTTGTGGCCAAGATAAGCCAGAAGCTGGTTTTGTGATACGTCATTCGAAAGCTGACTGCTTGAAGATGTTTTTAGAGTACAGGTGCGTCACCTGCGATTACTTCTCACTATTGAAAATCAAGGGAATAAATTAGCAAAAAATCTCACTATGTGCAACGAAAAACTTTGACGCCTAGAATGATGAGCGTGTCAAGGTAATTTCGAAACGAATCGCTTTGCGTCTTATGGTAAATTTTGTGCAGAATCCGAATCTGTCATTTAATTAAACGCATCACATAGAACCCGAGAAAACGTGGTTTTCTCATGAAAACTGCTTTTCTTCATGAAAAGTGTTCAAAAAATCATATCTCAGTAACGGCTGGAGATTTAAAAAAAGTGAAAGGGGCAATTTTACAGCTCTTGGCGGCATTTACTTTCGCCCTGTGCAATATAGTCGACGCCACAAGTGAACACCCTGTATACTTCATAACTCTAATTATAATATTCCTTGGTCGAGTTGCTTGCTAGCTATCTTGGAATGCACAATATCAATATAATTCATAAAAATAATTTCCAACTTAGAACGATACGAGTGCTGAACGCTCCACATATTTTCTTACATACTCTTGTCTTTTACTACGTACTAGAATGAGCGGTGCGCAGCAGAATGACGTCGAACTGAATGAAGTGGCGTCCCTTTTGATAGAGCTATGAAAACAGAGTACGGGTTACGGTAGCTTAGAAAGTGAGAGTGATGGGCTCACTGAAGAGGTGTGACGTGACAGCTTTTGTCGGTCACAGTGACAACTAGCTCCAGTGACTGTGCAGTCACTGTGACAAAAACCAGTGATTTTGTCACTTAAGAGACTACTGGTACTTAAGTGGCTGGTGTAGCAGTTCGTTTGAGCAAATGCCTAATGTTACCGGACTCGCCGGTATCTCTGTGAATTTCATTCACAAACCCAACAAAGCCTATTAATAGGGCAAATGAGAGACACGATTTCGCAAATAAATTTTTTGTGCATCGGTTGTAACAAAACAAAATTTCTTTTTCCAAGAAGTTATCTGTGGAAAACTCCTATGAACGTCAAACCCACAGCCTAAAATGCAAACATAAAGGTGAGTCATGGCTCAAAAACTGCAATGCACGAATTTACCTAGGAAGGTGTTTTAACAAAAGTAAAATTATATAAGATCACCGTAGCACATATCATGGAAAACGAAGTGTATAAAAATATATTACCTACACTAAAGGTTCAATACTAACGTTAAGTCCAAGAAAAGTCAACAGACGAGGGATAGACTTGGGGAGAATGCTACTGAGTTCATTGGGGCGATAGAGGAACTGGTAAAGTGCTATGGGGTGACCTGCGAGGATGGCAAGGTGACGGCTCCAATATTTTAATTCAAGAGACTGTAGCGCAGTGAAGCGATAGAAGTGACGAATGAAGAGGCGGAAGAGGAATGTCACCGTTAGAGGGTCGGAACAGTGATTTCAATGTGGTCGTCACCGGAGCCAACAGTGACAGAGTAGTCACAGTGACAAAATCACCGACAGTGAAATCACACCTCACCTCTAGGTCACTGTTCTTTCACTCATCGCTAACACTTGACATTCATTTTCGCTTGTCACCCTTAAGTTAAGCCGACTTCACATGTGATCTGTCAAAAGCTCATCTTTGAGCTGCGTGCAATGAAATACAAAATATTCAAACGCGGGTTGGTCTTTGATTGGCTACAGCTCAAAGCTTAAAATGACACGGCCCACATGTGAAGGTGGCTGTAATCTGTAGAGCATGTCGTGAAATCACTAGGTGGGCATCCTTGAATCTAGTCGCAGCTAAAACCATAAACCACGCATTTCATCATAATGATGGCACGACAAATGCAGGTACAAGTCATCCGTATCTTAGCCGCTACTGCTCAATCCTCAGTCCCTCCAGGTATCTGTCGCTCTCCTACGCGAATGCATCGTCGTCCTTTAATCAACTTACTTTGTCCAAGAAAGAAATTAGAATGCTTCACAGAAATTCAAGCACTTACAAGTAAATTATGACGCTATGACAACCATTCGCATTGGAGGACATCTAGGAAAAACTCCTGAATTAATTATTTCTGAATTATTTTTGCCCTCGATGACGTCATTTTTACCTTTCCTCCCTCGTCAATCGAACCTTCGTGATCGGACCTTCTTTTTTATAGACCTTGGCAAAGGGTAACCTTCTTATGTTTTTTTTTTTTTTTTTTTCAGGCTTCAATAAATTAACCTAGACTCACGCATAGCTTTAAACAACAATAATTTATCATTAACTAATAAGTATTTATTGCCTTTTTAAATGAAGAGTCGTGAGAAAAATATTACTCGACGAAAGTGAATTTTCATGCTCGTCTTTTTTAGCAGGCTCGGCCTCCGCCTCGCCAGCCTAACCCAAGGCTCGCTGAAAAAACCTCACTTCCTCGTCTAGTTACATAAGTAAACTACTATTTCAGACTTGACGATAAAAAATTATGAAATGAGCGTGGGTCTGAGCAGGAAGAATAGGAACTGACTTGAATAATAAGACAAATTACCTGTTTCGGGCATCTGTAATTATGTTAAATTGTTTTGCGCTTCAGTTTCTTTCTTGTTTTATTAAGTTTGTTAATACCTTAAATATTAATAAAAATATACATAGCAGAGAAATCCAGCTTGTGAGATCCAGCAGGACAGCTTGTGGAGTCCCTCGAGAGCCAACTATACTTTTGCTAGGCTTAGCGAAAAAGAAGGGGAACCAACGGGACGCCCTTTCTTGGACACCAGGGCCGGGCCGTACCTCTCGAACGCGAACAGTTTTGGCGTTCAGCACATCGCGATAAAAGTGTGATCAAAAAAATTATTTGTCATAGGTGAAGACACCGGCCTCCAGTACACCAAAAACCGCTTCAAATCACGAATAAGTTAATTAAGTTCGTCTTCGGCGCTCAGCTATACCTGTCACTAGTTAAGTAAAAGCATTTTGTTTTTCGAGGTTTTTTCTTCTCTTTACAGCGCCCCTCTTCTCTAACCATTGCCATATTTCATTGAACGTACGAACCCACACCTTATTTCAATATGGGATTGCGACCCCTTACAGTTAGGACGTCAAGCCCAAACATTACTTTCTTACTCGACAATGCAATTTGTAAATCAAGCCGACCTCACACCATTTCTTTTATTTGCATCCTCTTTTTTTCCCCTCGCACTCGCTTTGAATCTTTTTTAAAACGCTTGCACAAAAATTCCATTTGAGCTTTACTTCGACCAGGGGTTTTTTCAAAGCTATTGTCATGAATTTTAAAACCCTTGACTGTATTAAAGCGAATAATCTACTTATGCATTTCTCTTTTTGACTTTTAAGCGAGAGCCACTCTCCAAGGGATTTCCTAAGCTCTGTGCGCTGTTAATTTTTGACGAAAAATAAAATTTACGCGGGATTTTTAGGACTGTTAAAAAAAAAAAAAAAAAAAAAAAAAAAAAAAAAAAAAAACGTTGAATCAAAGTAACTTGAATGTATTAATACATCAAATCTCAACATATCCCTTGGTACCTGAAGTGACCATTCATACACGTCACTCGCACCACCGCGGTTACTTCCAAACCAACTTCCTCCGGTTTTTCGTCATTAATAATCTGGCGAGGCGTTCTACGTACAGCGTTCCAAAGAAGAAACAAAGAACCGAGATCAAATACGAGAACAGCATGATAATAAGAAAGAGAACTATGAGAATGTATTTCGCCACGTCTATAGCTTTTTTTAACTTGACATAACCGATGAGGCCATGGATTCGCGTTACAACAATGGACGTGATGACGATAACGAAGCATCTGTGGAACGAACCAAAAATTAAAACGTCACCACCAACGCAGAATCCGTTAAATTACCCTGTCACGCAGTGCGCAAAAAAGTTATAATTAAAAGCCGTATACAAACTGGTGTACACGTCCCAATTGCCGTTATTTTTGCCCAATCAAACCATATAGTTTTGCAGCAAATTTCGCTCTTCCACCAACAATGTTGCTCCTTCAAAACCTAATTTCGTGTATTTGCACTCTTTCAATTGGTTTTTGAAATTTCATGGCCTTAGGTCTTTTAAAAACAATAACTCTTGTTTTGCTTTTTCGGGAAAACGACATTCAAAAATAAATTTAGGAGGTTTTCGATTTTTAAAACCGAAGTTTCTTGGATTTTGCTCTTTCGTACCTCAATTTATTGGACTTTCGCTTTTTTTAAACCAAATTTCGTTGATTGGGCTATTTTAAAGCCTGATTTCAGGAGTTTTTAGTGTATTTCATTTTGAAAATGCACTATTGATCTCGTGCGCTATTGACAAACATGGAACATGACATGTTTTATTTTTTATCGAATACCGAGATTTTCTCTCCCTAGAATCGATTTCACAGGTTCGGTGAATTCTAAATTTGGCAGGTAGCGTACAATGAAAACAAAATATTGGGATTTCGTGTCTTTTCCATGTTTGGTCACTTTGAAAAAGTCAAATTTTGTGCGTCTGCCTCATCAAAAAGGTACATTTTGCGCGTTTCTGGCTCTTCCGAAGCACAATTTGGCCAACTTCATTTAAAAAAAAAAAATTACGGGGTATTAGCTCTTTATCGTTTGCCTTTTTTATAAAAAAAAATTGGCGTGTTCGCCTCTTTCAAATAGCCACATTTTGCTAAGTTTAAAACAATATTTAGGCCCGCTTTATCAATTAATTTTCGATTAAGAAATTTAAAGAACTCCTTTAGAAGAATCATCTGTGAACCATGACGAAATATTTGATCATGAAACAGATGAATTTTTTAGTCAGCTCTTTAATCAACGATTGTTAAAGCGGGCCATAGAGTAATTAAATTCTTCAAAAGCGATTTCGTGGAATGGGTTTTCTTGAAAACCAAATTTCACAGATTTTGCTAATTCCCCCGCGTTAGAAAGCCCAATTTCTCAGGATTTTGACTGTATCTCTCGGATTTCGGTCATTACCAAAGCCATTTTCTTGGTTCGGTTTGCCTCTTTTAAAATCCACTTTGTCAGATTTTGATCCATTACACATCATTTCGCGACTCTCGAACACTAATTTCGAAGTGGGCACACTCTTAAAAACTGAATCTGGCGGGATGGGCTCTAGTAAAACCAAATTTCAAGGATTTGGTTTATTAGTATAGCGAATTTACCACGAATAATCCTTTAATTCCACGTGTTGGGAATTTGAAAGGTTGGAGGGAATTTCATCATCAATATTTTGGCACCGCGGTTTTTTCTCGAGGCTCGCTATCTGTTTTTTTTGGAATGTTAGTACTTTTTTTTTTTTTATTAAAGAGCAGTTCACAATGTTTTTCTTTAAATCTTAATTAATAAACAAGTGAAAGTCTTAAACACGTTTTAACGAATAACGAACTCTTTTTTCTCCTCGATGTCAAGTAAGAAGACACCCGATTTTGACTTCATTCATGCCATAAACGATGACACGCACGGTGAGTGGACACGATACGTTCCTAGTCTAAGTTTTGGGAGTTGGGCCCGTTATCCCAACACCACGGTTTAAAACCTAATTTCGTGGGTATTCTCCTCTTTTAAGACTCAATTTTGCGGATTCACTGTGTGGACTCCCTTGAAAACCCTCTTTCATTAGGTGGGCTATATTAAAAACGAATGTTTGTAGATTCGGCTCATCCATAGAGTCAATTCTCCATGAGTATACTCTTTTAAAAGCTCAAATTCATGGCAATTTGGCAATTTTTAAACACAATTTGATGGGTTTTGATTTATAGTAGACCATTTGGTGGATTGGGCTAACTCAAAAACCCAATTTTGTTGGGTAGGCTCCTTTGAAAGCCAATTGCGCGGGGCTGGGTTTATTAAATACGGAATTTTTCGGATTCGGCTCATCAAAAAGATAAGCTCCTGGGTTTGGCTCTCAAAAAGCAAAACTCCACGTGGAGACTCTGAAAACCCCAACTTTTTGAGATTCAGCTTATTCATGGAGCCAGTTTCCCGCGTTTGAAAGCCCAATTTCACGGGATTTAAACTTTTGAGAATTGTGATCCTTTAAAGAATAATCCATTGGGTTTCCTTTATCAAAAAATGAAGATCGTGCAATATACGAATCTTTCTAAATGCCAATTTCAAGTGTTTGGCTGTTCAAAAAGTTGAATTTTGCGAGTTTTTAGATCTCTTAAATTATAAATTGGACGCATTCTATATTTTCGAATTCATCTCGCGGGGTTTGCTGTCAAAAACCGAATTATATGGATTTGCCTCCTTCAAAACCATTTTTTTCTTTGCTGTCATCGCGGCCCATGGTATTTCTTCCTGGCGCTCATTTTTCGCCTGGAAAAGGTCGTCTGCCGTTCCACTAGGCCGGTCGTCCACTGGAAGGGTTTTCGAGCGGAACTACAACGAGCGTACATAAAAAAAGACTTAAATAGAATTCACTGCAGCTAAGCCTGCAGTGGACGATGTCACATTCTATTTGAGCCCTCGGGATGAACGTGCGTTGTAGCGCCGCTCGAAAACATATCCAGTGGACGACCGAGCTTATATGGTTTCCCCAAAAAAGAGACGATTCACTCCCCTTTTATTCCTCCCACCGACACACACATGCACCTCTGAAGCTCTTTGATTCTTTCAACTGAAGTGAACATAGCCTGGAAACTTTCTGCGGTTTTGAGTCTTTCAAAACCCTAATTTCCCTGAGTTCGCTCCGCCAAAACCTGAATTTCATTGCTTGGGCTCTTTAATAAATGAATTTCTTGGATTTCAATCTTCCAAAATCCATCCCACAGCTATCCAGGGTCATTTTTGGCCTGGAGTCATCTGACCTTGTGATACGTCAAGTACTTACCGAAAAATTGTCCAGTTTCCGATTCACATTTGTTCATCCACCACCACAGTTCTTTTCGACTGAACTTTCAAATTTTAGGGTCGTTCGGTTCCCAACCGGGTCGGCAACCGTTTTGGTCCTCCCTATAAGCCAATGCTCCGTAAATGTATTTTGGATACCACCGATGAAATGCCTCTGGGATGTTCACCTTGTCTGCAGAACAAACAAAAAAGCAACATTAAAATGTTGTCGGTTAATAAGAATAAGTCGAGTAAGTGTACAGGAATAACGTAACCATCTTCAGGAAGACGCTGCTGTCTCAATCTTGGCACTCCTAAAATTTTGCTCGAGTAATCGACGACAAATCCTTTAACGCTCGTAACACCGTGTAAGTCAGAATTATTAAAGACGCTCTCGGGATTCTCACTTGCTGCAGAAGTTTGTGTGAGGAAAGTTTCACGTTCATGTCGGGAGGGGGATACCTTCTTTTTTGAGGGTTTCGTTGTTGTACCATCCGACACGATGTAGCAAAGGAATGCTCGAGTATTGAAGATAATTATAAAAACTGTAAATTATTAATTGACGTTAGACGAGTCCCCTCGCATGGACGGGGAGTGATGAACGTTACTCCAGTTGACAGTGAACATCGTCAACATCTACACCGAGGGGTGACGTACTTTCGGAAAATTGAGTCGCGAGCTGTAGACTGTTATAATAGATACCCGAGACAGACGCGCAGAGTAGAAGAAGAATTGTGGACGCGAAAAATATTTCGTTTCGAGTTCGCTGCACCATTCGTTTCCATCCGAATATCTGGAGTTTTTTAATTTGATAGGAAATTCCATTCAAAAACGATATTGTCCAGTAAAAAAAAAGGAACCTGAATGTTTTTTAAAGGCATCAGTTTATATTCAGGGCGAGTTCGAGTCTTCAAGGCTTGATTAAGACGCTCTTGAACATTTTGATGGGGTGCTTTTGAACCGTAATTCACGTCTAATGTAAAAGCTTCGAGGGTTGAGGTCTGTATAGACGTGAATTGGGGTATAGCGGTTGGAGAGGACGGGGGTGAAGAAAGTTAAGGATAAACCACCGAAGTATTGATCTTTTTCACGTGAATTGAAATCATAATTTCATTTTATTCATTTTTTCTCTGTACCTTGAACAAGTAAGCAACCAAAATCGCGGCAACCAACAAATGAAAAGGGTTAGACACCAGTAGGTCGCTGAAGACGCTCAGCATAAACGTCGCCATCCAAATCAAGCTCTTTTTGACGCCGAATTTGAGCCCGTACAGAACGACGAAAAATGAACACGCTACAATGGTTGATATTGATGAAAACCTGGCGCGAAAGTGTTGATTTGATTAACGAGAAAGAGTAACATCGCGAGAACTGGCCAGAGGTTGAAAGGCTCTTTGAGCTTCGCAGGATCACTTACGACGGGTTTGTACGGTACGGGCTCAACGAACTTGTCTTTTGCCTCGTTGAACACGAATTTCTTTATTTTAGCTATTTGAAAAATTAATAAAATTCTACAGAGCCACTATACTAATTACAATTACCAACGTGCGTTTCCTGTTATTTTTTCTTCGGAACATGTTCACCTAAAACCAAATAAAAATGACGACCATGATCCCAGTTGATGACCTCAAAATTATTCCTCATAGTTCGATGTATCATGGTAGAAAGAGTGTACAGGAAGTTTCTGTGCTCGATTACCGGCTTGTTGGAAGCCCAGCGGCGCCAAATTTGTTGAGAAAGGGAAAGCCGAATAAAGACCATCGGGATTGGATTGAAAAATCAAGCCCTTGGGTGCGCGAGACCTTCTACCCTGCTTGGCAGGGGCACGCGACAGGTATTCCAATGCGTGACCGGAGTGGGGTAGCTTGTCTTCTCTATACATATCAGTGAATTTAAAGTGTCGGCATGCCAGGGAGTTGTCAGAAATTTCTTGAATTTATGTCGTAAGTAAGGGGTAAATTGCAAAGTCTCCTCTTCACAGTCTACTCGTTGTTTAAGCCCTGGAATGGAAACGCAGAGTGAATTTCACGCCTGACGTATTCAACGTAGAGTAGAAGAGTGGGGGGTAATTGTCCGGATAAAGAGTCTTCTAAATTCATTTAATTCACTAATTGACGGACAAATAAAGAAAAAGTTTTTCCCTTCAGCTATGCTATCTTTCAACTGTTTTTTCGGGAAGGAAGTAACCACCATGTTAGTAAGACAAAGGGCATACAGGCAACTTGTAATTTAAAAATATTATACGTAAAAATACTCCGTTTACAGCAGTGGTTCTCAATCTTTTCACGGTCACGCCCCCCTTGGACCATGAAATTTGTTACGCCCCCCCCCCCCACACCAATTACAGACATGCTAAAGACCCGAAACCACGAAAAGCTTCGATTTTGGTCAAAACCCGACGCACTCGTTTTTTATCACTGGCACACTTTTCAGAATGTATAAAAACGTCGAAAACTCACGCAATGAAGAGCCTCCACGCCCGCGGACCACGGTTGACCGCCTTGGAGTCCATAAAATTGACCGAAATGGCAAGGCTAAACGCTCATTATGACCACTTTTGAGGGCAATGACAGCCCAATTTGCTGTATTTTGATCGGGACATAAATACCAGGACCATGGAGAGAATATTCGGGAACTCAATGAGGCCCTTTCACCTAGGTGAAAGCATCCCTCGCTTCTTTCTCGAAAGACCTACATAAGACCACAGTGAAGCTCCAATCGAAGCCAAACTACAGAACCCCGAAAGCCCCAACACCAACACAGTACAAAGGCCCAACCAAAGCCATGGTTCAACCCCAGCAAAGGTCTAACCACAGCAAAGGTAGAAACACTGCAGAGGACCAACCACTGCAAAGGTCCAACCCCAGCAAAAGTCTAACCACAGCAAAGGTCGAACCACTGTAAAGGACCAACCTCATCAAAAGTCCAACCACAGCAAAGGTTCAACAACTGCAAAGGACCAACCATAGCCAAGGTCCAACCACATCAAAGGTCCAACCACAGCCAAGCTCAAACCACAGAAAGGTCCAACTACTGCAAATCTCCAACCACAGTTGAGCTCCCATTAATGCTTTCCCTTTTTTTTCCTTTTCTTGATTTTTCAGATCCGGGCCCCTAAGATAAACCAGGTGTGTGCCTTCTTCCCACCCTGGCTTGAGGCCCTTTAGGACCCGATACCAGGATGTATCGGTTTGTGTGACCGGGAAGTGACCCGGCACGTGCAAGACCTGGCTATCCTCGTCTCTCTCCCCGTCAGTCATACCAGCCGGTCAAAGCTGGTACGTTACCGGTGTGGACCGCTTGGCGGTGGGGAGTTTTACAGGTAGTGAATTGAGACGAGGAGTGATACCCGTAGTGCCCTAAGATAAACCGGGCCCGGGAATAAAGTGACCCACTTGACTGCACTTCTCAATTGAGTATGGGCTGAGGGACTCAGGGGCAACGTAAAGAAACAAAAATGTGACGTTCCTGAAGTTTCCGATATTTGTATGGTTGGTCTCAACCTAAAGGGCATGGGGTCATGCCCCCCTGGAAATCGCTTGCGCCCCCCAGGTTGAGAATTACTGTTTTAAAGATGGAATCCACCTCCTTATATCGGTTGTCCCTCTGCGAATGCTCCTCTTCAAACTTTTGGAACTAACTACAACCAATTACTTTAGCAGTCTCTTTTAATTGTCGAATGCATTTCGGGCACAACTGTGACCCCTCATCAGCAACTGACACTGTATTCAAGAACAACACGAACAAAAAATTACTCAAAATCTCAAATTCACACGTAAAAAACTATGTTTTAAAGGAACAGTCGAGCATGTCTGCTCATCTTCGTCTCAGCAACTCTATCTAATTTCAGATTCTTATACATACCATTGTCACACATGTTAAATTGACAAGCAATAGGGTGAAGAGGCGTAAATCACTGCGTTACTGGACGAATAAAGTTACCTGTAACCCTGAAGTATACGGTGAAGCAGATTAATAGCGGACTTGCGGTTCCGCAACAAGTCAGCGGTGGCTTTTACACAGACTTTACGCTAACGCTTTAAACAGACTTCTAGTTCTTGCTACAATCGGTGGAGCCCCCAATTCAAAAGTGAGACCATAATAGTGCATTTTTACATAAATGAAATGCATTAAAAATGATACAGCAGTACATTCCGTAAAGAAACAACGAGGGACGAGTACTATTCAATAATAAATCCGCTACACGTATTTTTTCTGGGTTTCCCGAGGTGTTACGCAAAATGTTCTTAGTGGTGCGTTACGAAGGTCCACAAATTAGCTTGGTCAAAAATGTTCGAAAGTGGAGGGTTGGCATGAAGTTGGGTTCAAAAAAGACCAGACCAACGTTACTTTACCGATTTCAGAAGGGGTGCACTATCTAAACATGATTTTGCTCCGCCGTTTCCAACAATATAAATTACTATATACAGGGTGTTTCGCAACCAGTCGTGAATACTGAAAGAGGTGATACAACAGGTGATTTAGAGTCGATATTGTTCTTTTCGACTTTTTCGAAAACCCATTCGAAAGTTAACACGCTTTGAATAGTAACGGAAAAAAATAGAAAAGGATTTTCGTTAAGTTCTGGGCTAATTTTATTATCGTTGGAGGGGGTATTTTTCCTATTTTAGCACACAAATTTGAAGGAAATTTTGCGCTCTTTCCAACGAGCTGATTAGTTTTTGTTTTTTTGCTTTTGTATCGGTGCTACGTCCTCTTAAATGAGGAAAAGTAACGAATGTCCAAAAATATCGATTTTAATCGATATCTCGGAACGAATGGGTTTTCGAAAAAGTCGAAAAAAACAATATCGACTCTAAATCACCTGTTGTATCACCTCTTTCAGTATTCACGACTGGTTGCGAAACACCCTATACAGGGTGTTTCAGGAGGAATGATCAGGACTTTAACCAGTGATAGTACTAACTAGGACAAACCAAAATCGTCATATGAACCCAGGGTCGCAAACGCTTCCCTTCTGAGTTACAGGTATTTTTGTCATTTTTTGGCCAAACGCTCTCTTTTCGTCAATAACCATTTTTAGCGTCGCAGCTATTCGTAACAGAAGAAAACCGATGACGGTTATGGAAAGAGCACAAAATTTCCGTTCAAGAAATGCTGTTGCAACTAGCTGACGCCATGTTTTAGTACTTTCTTTTATTTTTTGAAAAAACCAAAAACCGTAAATTGTAATTTTACTGTTTCTTACAAAGAAGATTTTTCCACAAACTTCAGTGGCAAAGTCACGGTTAAGTTATTGATAAAACATACCAGTATTGTAAGCTACAAAACGACTTTTTAAATTTCACAATCGATGCATTTTTCGCTGAGATATTGCATCTAACGTTCAGAAATCCCTGATCAGGTAGTCAAATTGAGCCACATAGCACCTACCTAAAAAAATTGAAAACAGTCATTTCCCGAGTCAATGCTTGAATGTGCTCACGGAAATAATTTCATGAAACTAATGCCTGGAGTAATTTTGTCAAATAATTACAACAAACCCCTCCCCACCCCACAAAAATAACCAAAATCACACAAAAATGATTGAATAATGTGTATTGTGGACTATGGAATGAAGAAACTGGATGTAAATGGGGGAAGCCTACAACTTACTCGATGGATTGATTTTCGTATGTCTTTTGTCCCCCCTCCCATCATAAAAAGTACGAATTTACAACTAAGGGGATTGACAATTGTTACTTTTCTATGAGATGATTATTATTGTTTCACAAGACTTACTAAGAGACACAATACATGGTTTTTCGTGCAGTGGAAGTTGTAAATTGGATTTAGATTCCATCCAGTTATGCGTGTTGTTGATTCCATCCCTCGTGAATGTAGCTTCGTCAGTGAAAAGAATAGTTGGGACTAAATGGCGGTTAGCGCCGAACCATCGACAAAATTGTAATCGGAGAACTTCGTCGCCGTCGTGAAGGTTTTGCACTTTTCTCAGGTGATAAGGATGCATACCTTTAATGCGCAATGTCCGCCATGCACGGGTATGGGGTATTCCGACTGCTCTTGATACTCTCCTAGTGCTTATGGAAAGATCCATTGTGACTAGACGTAGGATTTCATCTTCTTCGTTTTGTTCATGATTCTCCTGAAGGTTTCCTCTTTCGGAGGTGATCCGAGCGCTGTTCCTGTAGTACGAAAAGTGTCGAAAACTTGCCGAAAAACTCTAGGTGTGGGGATCGGTCGCTGTGGGAGTCGTCCACGATATTCGAGTTGAGCTCGTGGGAGTCGTCCACGATATTCGAGTTGAGCTCGAGTGGAATTCCCGTTGCAAAAGCCATAAATAAAAATTATGTCCGCATACTCTGAATGGAAAAACAAATGCGCCATAATGAAATAGTTAAGTTTTTTAAGTACACGAACGAATCTAAATCCAGATTACAACTTCCACTTCACGAAAAACCATGTATTGTGTCTCATAGTAAGTCTTTTGAAACAATAATAATCATCTCATAGAAAAGTAACAATTGTCAATCTCCTGAAACTAGTTGTAAATTCCTACTTTTTATGATGGGGGGGGGGACAAAAGACATACGAAAACCAATCCATCGAGTAAGTTGTAGGCTTCCCCCGTTTACATCCAGTTTCTTCATTCCATAGTCCACAATACACATTATTCAATCATTTTTGTGTGATTTTGGTTATTTTTGTGGGGTGGGGAGGGGTTTGTAGTAATTATTTGACAAAATAACACCAGGCATTAGTTTCATGAAATTATTTCCGTGAGCACATTCAAGGATTGACTCGGGAAATGACTGTTTTCAATTTTTTTTAGGTAAGTGCTATGTGGCTCAATTTGACTACCTGATCAGGGATTTCTGAACGTTAGATGCAATATCTCAGCGAAAAATGCATCGATTGTGAAATTTAAAAAGTCGTTTTGTAGCTTACAATACTGGCATGTTTTATCAATAACTTAACCGTGACTTTGCCACTGAAGTTTGTGGAAAAATCTTCTTTGTAAGAAACAGTAAAATTACAATTTACGGTTTTTGGTTTTTTCAAAAAATAAAAGAAAGTACTAAAACATGGCTTCAGCTAGTTGCAACAGCATTTCTTGAACGGAAATTTTGTGCTCTTTCCATAACCGTCATCGGTTTTCTTCTGTTACGAATAGCTGTGACGCTAAAAATGGTTATTGACGAAAAGAGAGCGTTTGGCCAAAAAATGACAAAAATACCTGTAACTCAGAAGGGAAGCGTTTGCGACCCTGGGTTCATATGACGATTTTGGTTTGTCCTAGTTAGTACTATCACTGGTTAAAGTCCTGATCATTCCTCCTGAAACACCCGTATAATACTATACAGGGTGTTTGGGGAGGAATGATCCGGATTGAAATATGTTGTAGTACCCGGCAGGGCGGATCAAAAAAGCCATATAAACATAGGGCCGCAAATGCTTTGTTTCGGAGATACAGCCAAATTAGTGAATTTTTAGCCACTCTCCCTTTTTCCACCAATAACTCGTCGAGACAACCCTATCGTCTAACATAGAACAAAATGAGTGACATTTCTGAAAAGAGCATAAAATTTTCTTCAAAAATGCCTAGTTCTTTCAAGCTAATAACGGGTTTAAGTATCCTCATTTGTTTATCGAAAGAGGTGAAAATGTTGTTCCCGAAATTTTCCGTTTTTTTCGGCGACGATTTCATCATACTTAATCATGCCTCACCATTTGGCGGAACTCGGGGAAAACATGTCCATTTTGTAAGCTTTCAAACGGCTCAATAATATTGGCAATCGGTGCTGTTTTGACCGAGATATCGCGGTGAGTATTCGAAAAAGCAAGGCCAAGTGCTCAAAAACAGGCGTGTTGTACCAACAAGAAAAAATTCACGTGAAAGGTCCATTGAAATTTATTGTTATACGATTCATTTATCAGCCAACATATTGATACGAACTGATCGGGAACTTACTATTCATCACGTTCCCCCCTCCCTGTAATCAACTTTTTATCTATCATTTTTAGCTGAACGATAATCAAATGTTGTTCCAGGAGGGCGGGTCAATTTGTAGGAGATCAAACTACTTAAAATACATTTTCACGATTAAATTTGAGGAAATTATTACTTCTTCCGTCATCATAGGACTTATGACTTTCAGGTATAAAGCCTACATATCCCACAAGAAGAGTGAATAACGTCTCAATGTCTTCTCATTTCTTACCATTACCCCTGCACTGTTAATGGCAATTAATTAAACCAATAACTTACGCTGGTAAAATGGTGAGGTAAAATTTATTTCTAAAAATATTTTAATAACAATATCAAAGAATCGAAGATATCGAAAATATCTAAGAAGTCATCAAGAATCGCAGAACTGAAATTAGAAAAGCAACAAGGTCCGTCTCCACGAGGGCTACGAAATGTGTTCAAGCTGACGGGGGGATATTTGAACAATTTCTTTAATATTGTTATTAAAATATTTTTAGAAATAAATTTTACCTCACCATTTTACCAGCCTAAGTTATTGGTTTAATTAATTGCCATTAACAGTGAAGGGGTAATGGTAAGAAATGAGAAGACATTGAGACGTTATTCACTCTTCTTGTGGGATATGTAGGCTTTATACCTGAAAGTCATAAGTCCTATGATGACGGAAGAAGTAATAATTTCCTCAAATTTAATCGTGAAAATGTATTTTAAGTAGTTTGATTTCCTACAAATTGACCCGCCCTCCTGGAACAACATTTGATTCTCGTTCAGCTAAAAATGATAGCTAAAAAGTTGATTATAGGGAGGGGGGAGCGTGATGAATAGTAAGTTCCCGATCAGTTCGTATCAATATGTTGGCTGATAAATGAATCGTATTTTTTCTTGTTGGTACAACATGCCTGTTTTTGAGCACTTGGCCTTGCTTTTTCGAATACTCACCGCGATATCTCGGTCAAAACAGCACCGATTGCCAATATTCTTGAGCCGTTTGAAAGCTTACAAAATGGACATGTTTTCCCTGAGTTCCGCCAAATGGTGTGGCATGATTAAGTATGATGAAATCGTCGTCGAAAAAAAAGGAAAATTTCGGGAACAACATTTTCACCTCTTTCGATAAACAAATGAGGATACTTAAACCCGTTATTAGCTTGAAAGAACTAGGCATTTTTGAAGAAAATTTTGTGCTCTTTTCAGAAATGTCACTCATTTTGTTCTATGTTTGACGATGGGGTTGTCTCGACGAGTTATTAATGGAAAAAGGGAGAGTGGCTAAAAATTCACTAATTTGGCTCTATCTCCGAAACAAAGCATTTGCGGCCCCATGTTTATATGGCTTTTTTGATCCGCCCTGCCGAGTACTACAACATATTTCAATCCGGATCATTCCTCCCCAAACACCCTGTATATCAGCGTGAACGGCCGGAAAGGCTTGAATGATGCGTTCTGAAACGATTTATTATTCATAGAAGACTACAATATTTACAAATGATATTAAATATTACGAACACAGATGGGTTTCCTACCTGAAACGAATCGAAACAAAAAGCCTTTTTATACAGCGAGAGTTTAACTGCTACGTTCACACTAAGGACATGACATGAAGTGACGAGAAAACAACTAGGAGCTATGTTATAAAGGAGAAGGTGGCTAAAGTACAAAGCTCAATTGGGAGATTTGATAAACTTGTTTATATCCCCCCACCCTCGGGGACAGGCACCAGTTTCGAGATGTGGAACATGTTCGATTCTTTTTTTCGGTGACCAGTATCGAGCTCGAAAATAGAGTTTGATATTTTTCTTATTATTTGTAAAGGACCAATCCTGATTTCTTCCAATTTGTTTCTGTTAATTTTTGAAGCATGTTCAACGTATACAAAGTCACCCTCTTTGAAGTCATGATGTTTTCTTTTTCTGTCGTACAGTTGCTTGTTGTAATTATGATTTTTCACTGTATTTGCAAAAGCTATTTCCCGATCCTGAGTAAGATTCCTTTGGGGTTCAAGGGACGTGGGTACTATGGGTGACGTTTTCCCAAACAATAAGTATTCAGGGCTGAAAGTGGGTACAGAGTGATCTGTAGAATTGTACTCCTGCACACATTCTTCAGCCACCCGAGACCATGCTCTACTATGGGTTTCGTTTATTTTGCAGCGAATTCTGTTCACTAATGTTTGGTTAAGTCTTTCGTTCAAGCCGTTTGATGAGGGGTTATGGACGGCAGTGAATATTAGATTATTTTTTTCTTTTTTCAAGTAGTTTTTAAATTCAACTGAATTAATTCCTGAGTATTGGTCTGTCAGTAGAGTTCGTATTGTGTGTTTGTCATGAACCTTTTTGATGAGTTTTACAAATTCACCTGCCGTTTGGTGTTTAGAAGTAGAAATAAATGAGTATCTTGTGAAATGGTCGACAAGCAAGTAAAGATATCGTTTTGACGACCGGTTCCCTGCAAACCCTCCTATCGTGTCCAGAGAGACTATCTCAAAAGGTTCCCTGGCGGGACCCAATTGGGATAAAAATCCGTAGGTGTTGGGCTGTCTAGTTTTGTTCTTCATGCAAATTTCGCATTTCTGACAATAGTTCTTTACTTTCGAATCTTAATTTTTCGTATAATAGGATTGACGAATTTTGTGTATAACGTGGGCGGATCCTATGTGTCCATATTCTTTATGGATTTTTCCAATTAGCTTTTCTGCTAGCTCATCAGATATTATTATCTTTTTGGAATCATTTATAAACAATATCATTGTCTTTTATTTGCTTTTTAATTTTTTGAATTTCCATGGAATGGTTAGTTTGATCAAGTTTAATATCTGATAGGCTTACAAAATGGACTGTCCTAATGAATTCCTCTGGAATCTCGAATTCTTCGAGGACTGGATTTCTGGACAAAGAGTCTGCTTCTGCATTATTTGATCCGGGGCGATATGTGACGCGGAAATCAAATTGTGACAGGAAAAGTAACATATCCCCCAATTCTTCATCGGACCTCGAGTTGATTTTTAGGTTTTCAAGAGGTTTGTGGTCAGTTATTATTTCGAAGCTTGACCCGACCAACCAGTGCTGCCAGAATTTTATGGCTTCTTTCATTGCAAGACATTCCAAGTATATTGCCTTTTTTTTCTTTTGATAGTCATTTAGTTTCTTTGAAAAATAAGCGACTGGTTTTATTTCACCATTTTCCTGAATTTGTTTCATTACCGCCCCTAATCCATCCCCACTTGCATCAGTTTAGATAATTATTCTTAGCTTCGGGTCGAAAATTGCCAAAACAGGTTGGGAGCAGAGAGCTCGCTTTGCCTTGTCGAAACTCTCCTGGCACTGTTCTGTCCAATTGAAGTCTGTATTTTTTCTGAGCAAGTTGTGAAGCGGTTCCAACATAGTTGAGCTATTTGCGATATACTTATGGTAGAAATTCACTTTTCCTAGGAACTGGCGCACGTTTTTTCTTGATTGTGGTATTGGGAAGTTTTGAATGGCTTTCATGTTATCACCCCAAAGAGGTCGGCCTGTGTTTTCTGAAAGGAGGTGACCTAGATATTTCACTTCATCTTTTGCAAATGTGCATTTTGTAAGTTTTAGCCGAAACACTTCCTTGCAAATAGCTTCTAATAATTGTGTCAAATGTTTGAGATGTTCCTTGAATGTTTTTGAAAAGGCTAATATGTCGTCCATATAACAGATTGAAAATTCTTTCAAATTGTTTCGCCTCAAAATATTAGTTAGAATTCGTTGAAAAATTACCGGAGATGTCTTTAATCCGAATGGAAGGACTTTTCATTGCCAGTGGCCTTCTTGAGTTACGAAAGCGGTTTTGCAACGATCCTTTAGGCGAATAGGTATCGACCAGAAGGCAGAATTTATGTCAAGCGCTGTGAACCAACGGCAACCCCTGGTTTTCGCAATTAGTTCTTCGATTAAGGGGAATGGTTGTGGTTCGGGAACAACTAAACGATTTAACTCTCGGAAATCGATACATAATCTTTTTTTTTTTCTTTTCTTCTCTTTTGTAAGCCAGTGTTACAGGCGAAGCAAATGGCGAGGTGGACTCCTCGATCAAGTCTGCTTTTAGTAACTGGGATATCTGATCTTCAATTTCTTGTTGGTCTGGGATGCTACATCGATATGGTTTTCTTGAGACAAACTTATGTTCTAAAAGTTTTATATGAGCCTCATAATCTTTTACTCTTCCTACATCAAATTTGTCTTTTGCAAATATTCCCTTAAATTTGTTTATCAACTTGTCGATTTCCTTCTTTTTGGTATCGTCTAGGTGATCCACCTTTGCTTCAAACTTGTCCACATCTATGCCCTCATTGTAATTTACTTCAAAGTCTTCCATGCCTTCAGAATTCTGAACATAATGTCTCGTACTTACTTTTTTTTCGTCTAGGGGAGTGGGAGTCTGATATACATTCAATCTACAGTTCAAGTTCAGATAGAACTTGACAATTAAGTCTAGTCCTAATAGTACGTCATATTTGAAGTTTCCATCTTTTACAACAAACATCTGTACGTCTTTTTCGATATTTATGATTTTTAATGTAAGGTTCACACACCCTGCAAAACCGTGCCTGCCACCAATAGTTCGAAAGGTCATTTTATTATCTTGGAGTTTTAGTTGCAAATTTTTCACACATTTTAATGTAATAAAACTTATATTGGAACCGGAATCGTAAATTCCAGTGCATTTTCTTTTCTTATTCACAATGACCCCGAGAGTAATTAGTGGCAGCAAACTTAGTTTCTTCGGTCCGAGACAGATTCGTTTAGGGTTTCTTGGATTTCTACATTATTTACAGTTTTTATCAAGTTTTCTTTTTTTTTCAATAGCGAAGCGGTTTCTACATAGTGCTTCAGGGTGGAACCTCCCGGGATAGCCTAATTTATTACAAATATGGCAGGGCTTTTTCTTCTCATTAAAATTATTTTGTGGAGAGGTCTTTTTTATTAGCATTTCCTGATTTGGGGGTGTTTTTTGTGATGAGGGGAATGAAGGTTGCAATTTCCTAAGCTCACTTAATAGTTCCTCCATTGTCGTAACTTTTGAACGATCTATTTTATCCTGTACATTAACTGGTAGGCCAATAACTATAAGATTTATTTGAACGCTTTTATTTTTGGCGTGCTCTTGTTCCTGTAAAAGGTATCTTTTTCAAATAGCATAATCTACGTATGAACCTCCTAGGTATCTAAAATTGTAGGCCTCTCTAATTTTTTTCCATCCTTGTTCTTTAAACGCTTCCCTCATTTTATTTTCCCAATCCGTGAAACTGCTGTTCATTCCTAATTTGACTAATGTCGAAGCATACCAATTTTTAGCAATTCCCCCCATAATTAAGCGTAAAATTAGAATTTTGTCTTCCGAATTAATTACCTGGCAACGGTCACATTCGTGAAGAAAATAATTTAACCATCTTCCAACTTCCACACTTTTGCCGTCAAAGTCTTCTAAAACGAAGTCCGACTTGATTTTCGAAAGATTCAGGCGTTTCGTCGGAGTTACTTGTGGAAGATTTTCTGGTTTCGTTGATTATTTTTGTAGAATTTCCATTAAAGCTGCGGTTGGGACGTCTTCTTTAGGTGGAGTGGGTGTGGGGGCGTGAGAAGTTTACGATTCAGATTTCCAGGTCCGTAATTCCTTCTCTTGCAGAAAGTACTCGTCGAACACGATGTTTTCCTCGCAGTCAAAGTACAGCGGGACAATTTCCGCCGGCAGCGTAACCGACATTATACGATATAATCCTCGTTTGTTTAAAGTCTTTAGAACAGTCTTTATCGTATGAATTTGTAGAAGGCTTGTTGATATTTAAATGGAAATTCGTATATGATGTGTGATGTCGTCATTTCTTGGTTGAATCCATTTGAGAAAATGCAGCGACATCTTTGTGTCATTCGGGTGTGCTTCGTAAGTAATACAGAGCCTTACCTTGCGAGTTTCTGCCATCGTGGCGAGTTTTATGTCTTTTTTTTCTCCTCTTTTTTTGTTTCGATTTATCAGCGTGAACGGCCGGAAAGGCTTGAATGATGCGTTCTGAAACGATTTATTATTCATAGAAGACTACAATATTTACAAATGATATTAAATATTACGAACACAGATGGGTTTCCTACCTGAAACGAATCGAAACAAAAAGCCTTTTTATACAGCGAGAGTTTAACTGCTACGTTCACACTAAGGACATGACATGAAGTGACGAGAAAACAACTAGGAGCTATGTTATAAAGGAGAAGGTGGCTAAAGTACAAAGCTCAATTGGGAGATTTGATAAACTTGTTATTTTATATATATGTATATATATACATATGTATATATATTACTATTATTTGTCGTGAACAAGCTGTTGGAACAAAACTTTTTTTTTAATTAAAAAAAATCACATCAGATTACGTTAATTTTCAGATCAGTTACATTAGGTTAAATGGTATGTCACAATTTCGCTATTGTGGAGTGCTTGTGTTCGAATCCGAAACAATTTGTTTTAAATTTTTTTTTTCTCCCTTTTTGGCCCACCTCAGGATTTTTTACTCAAGATTTATTAACCTGTAGATGAATCAAACAAAAGAGACGGCTCAAAATACAATGCCAATGAAATTTTTTGGTAATTGGGTGGTTCAGTAAGGCATAGCGTTAATTTAATAGCTCCCCTCCGCCGAGAACTCCCCTGCCATATCAACGGATTTGGTTCACTAAGGTCTCACACGAAAGCGCGTTCATTTCTCATTAATCGAGTCAATTTTGGGGTCAATTGCAGCAACAGCCGTGCGGTAGGGAATTTTCAACTAATTCAACCCCCTCTTTCACACCCTTCCCTTGGACCGATTCACCTGGATCACGAACTCGTCCGAGATATTCACGATATTGATTTTAGTGCATTTCATTCTGAAAATGCACTATTGGTCTCGTCGCGATGGTGGCAAACATGGGTCATGTCATATTTTTTCACGTTTCAGAACCACTAGAACACGAATTCAGTGGTCTCCAGGATGCATATATACATATAGCAAATCGAACCGACCTCGGATTCATGTTCTAGGGGTTCTGAAACGTGAAAAAAAAGTATCACAACCCATATGTGCGACCATCAGGGCGAGACCAATAGTGCATTTTTTGAATGAAATGCACTAAAAAAAAAAAAAAAAAAGCGTTGAATCAAAGTAATTTGAATGTATTGAAACGATCGCCAAATTCTGATTCCGCACTGTCTAGTTCCCCTGGAACGGCGTCGAATCTCAACATATGCCTTCGTACCTGAAGTGACCATTCGTCCAGGTCGCTTGCACCACCGCGTCGTCCCTTGTTACGTCTTGCCTCCGCATCACGACGATTTTTCCAGTCGTCTAATCGATTGTCGAAGCGTTGGTTCACCTTTTCCTCCGGTCTTTCTTTCACAGCCGGCTTTCCTGTCATGATCGTCGCGAGGATGACTTTCTCCTTTTTGAAGAGTTTCGCCGCGCGACGATAGTAGTAAATTTGAGACGCTTTGTTGAATAGAGTCAATATGAAAATGACGAGTCCAACGTACAGGATGATTTTATTGACTCTAGCAATAAAAGGGGGTAAAAATGAATTCGTCCTTTTTTGATCTATTAACACCATTTTGACCTTTACCTAATAGTGTACATTTCTTCGATCAAGTACAGAGGCAAAGCTTTCAAGATGAATAATATGGCGAGGCGTTCTATGTATAGCGTTCCAAAGAAGAAACAAAGGACTGATATCAAATACGAGAACAGCATGATAATAAGAAAGAGAACTATGAGAGTGTATATCGCCATGTCTATAGCTTTTCTGAACTTGACATAACCGATCAGGCCGTGGATTCGCGTTACAGCAATGGACGTGATGACGATAACGAAGCATCTGTGGAACGAACCAAAAATTAAAACGTCACCACCAACGCAGAATCCGTTAAATTACCCAGTCACGCAGTGCGCAAAAAAGTTATAATTAAAAGCCGGATACAAACTGGTGTACACATCTCTTGGCGCCGCGGCTAATTTGTCGGAGAATAGGACAAAGTACAGAAAACGAGTGAAAAACACGGAAATGAACCACAGTCCGACTACGATGAGAGCCAGATTATTGAGTCCACTCCAATTGGCGATATAATCAGAAAACCCTTTTCTCGACAGATAATAAATGGTGTTGACGACGTTAATCAGAAGAATTAAAACGACGACAACAGTCAAAACAAGGATTCCCAGTTCACTAGGGCTCGATGAAAATTGAATTGACGCAGTTTCGATCTGTGAGAAAAAGTGACAACAATTATCATTTGCACGCTGTAGACAGAGCGAAATTCATACAGAAAGCTTGGCAGTAAAAAGTCCGCTAGGAAGTGCCTCAACGACAACGTTAATGGACGTGAACAGATTAGAATTTACGTTGTAGAGATTGATTTCTAAAAAGACGGATCGAGTACGATTGTCGATCCAAACGTCGGCCACTAGGTCAGTGACTTTCCACGTTGCATTGGCAAATGACCAGTACAGATCGACTGGATAGCCAGTTCCTTTGTAAAGATTTCCAGATTTTCCTGTGCATTAAAAAAAAAAAATCATTTGTTTGACAGGATACTCTGTAATGGCGAAGAGGCTAGGGTTGAAAAAAGTATGCTGAGGTGTTTCGACGTCGAGTCTCAGGTGGTAAGCATTTCACAAGGCCTATTGCACCCAGGACACAATTTACAGCCCCACTTGTTCGTAACGGCTCTATCAAAAAGCAAAATTTTGCAGGTATTATTTTTTGAGACCTTTTGTGGATTTCAATTCAATCCTTTAAATACAACTATAATCATTTTGGGGGGCGAGCTTCTCTTAAATGTAAAATTTTGGCTGCTTCATATCACTAAGTAACTGATGGGCTGGGTGATCGGCCCGGGTATCGATTCCCGGTGCATGGGAGGTGGCTACATTGCAACGTCCAAAACCTACCTACTTATCGTGATCCAAAATAGTGTTTTTCCTCTTCAGGCACAAAACAAACTTCCCACTGTATTAACTCTGGTCATGCCCCACGCTTCTAAAAAGATGCGGTGATGGAAATTACCAGCTGCAGGTTCAGTCGGAGAACAATACAGTGAATTCCCTAACAGATTCACTCTCACTCCCATATGCACGGTCATGCCTCCATTTTCACAGAAAAATCTGGGAATTCGGCGCCGAAATCAGAACATTCGACGAAAAAATCAAAATGTTGCCTCACAGTCTTATAAGAGTTAATAACCAATCATGCGCATCTGGTCTCTGGTAAAACGTAATTTCAGAGCTTTTTCTTTGTCGAAAACCAAATTATATGGCACTACCTCTTTCTAAATCCCAATTTCACATATTATCAATTTTCTGAAAACCGAATTGCGCTGCTTTAGTTCTTTATAAAATTGGTGCCACATAGTGATGCACGAGACCGAGACCGAGACTTACGCATCTCGGTCTCGGTCATTAGCAAGATGATCTCGGTCTTGGTCTCGGTCTCGTACTTAAAAAGTCGGTTTCGGTCTCGTCTCCTAAGTCTCGGTCTCGTCTCGAAAGTCTCGGTCTAATGACAGAAAGTGGATGGGGGGGGGGGATCAAAACCCTTCTTCCTCTCACGGTTCACCCCCGCCACCAACTCACCAATATGTTTAGAGTTATTTTGACAGAGCCCCTGTTACCCCGCCCTCAACGGAAGCTGGTGGTCGGCTATGGAGCATTTAATTTATAACTCCCCCCCCCCTGCAAGTGAATTCAGCAGAAATCCTCCCCCCCCCTGGAACTGGTCATATCCCTTTAAACAGTGGAGAGGGGTGAGCGGGAAGGTGTTCGGGGTGTATATGAGGAGCGGGAGGGATTTCGATTACCTTCCCCCTGAGAGAGGTCCCAGATCCGCCCTGAAAACTGGTGTGGGGAGGGGGTTATTCTATGAGAGGGTTTTCGATGCCCCCCCCCCTTTAAAAGGTCTCCGATTCGCCCTTTGATGCTACGTGTGTAGTTCACAGTATTCCAAACTTGAGATATTAGAGGCACGCTATTTCTGCACGAAACGAATCGAATTCGGTCCGGGCTAAAGATCCAAACCGTTTCCGGAGAGGGGAGCATTAGATTGGGTTCATTTGTTGTGTAAAAAGATCTATACCGGCACTATATGCATCGAGCTTTTTGGATCACACCGAGACCGAGACTACGGGCCGTATTCAGAAACCCACCTTTACGAAGCCATTACTAAAGGAGTTGAAAAATGTGATGGTATATTAAATGTGTCATCTGTTTTGAAGCGCTTAAAGGAGACGTAAAGGTTAAGGTTGGTTTCTGAATACGGGCCTAAGTCTCGAAAAAATGAGACTTAGGGCCGTATTCAGAAACCCTCCTTTACGAAGCCATTACTAAAGGAGTTGAAAAATGTGATGGTTTATAAAAATATGTCATCTGTTTTGAAGCGCTTTAAGGAGATGTAAAGGTTAAGGTTGGTTTCTGAATGCGGGCCTTAGTCTCGGTCTCGGTCCGGAAAATGCAATCTCGATCTCGGTCTCGGTGCATCACTAGTGCCGCAGGTTAACCTGTTGTCAGGCAGTTTTATTCTTCGAAAACCAAATTTCATGGGTAAATAAGTGGGACAATTTTATTTTATTTTTTATTATACGGTATTTTAATCAAGAGTTACTAATTAAACTGATGTTACCCGGATGACTCGGAAAGGCAAAGCCTATAGCCCGCCCAGTTAAACGTGACCCTCGCCCTCCTGTGATCAGCGCTTCTAGATACTTTTCCTTACCCCCTCTATGGATCTTCGGCTCGATAATAACACTTATATTTGGTGAACAGGGGCACAACCAATTCGGTAGCAATGAACATGGCCTGGACTTTCTGGAATTTCATCAATTTCGCTCTGCCAAACCCCGAATTTCACGGCTCGGCCTCTTCAAAAGATTAATTGCTTGGATTTGAATCTTTCAAAATCTAGGGTTATCTTTTTTGCCCTAGGATCATCTAGCCTTGTTAGATGTCAAGAGCTTACCGAGAAATTCTCCAGTTTCCGATTCATATTTGTTCATGTACCACCATAGTTCTTTTCGGCTGAACTTTCGAATTTTAGGGTCGTACGGCTCCCAACCGGGACGGTAATCGTTTTGGTCCTCTTTATAAGCCAATGCTCCGTGCATGTCTTTTGGATACCACCGATGAAATGCCTCGGGAATGTTCACCTTGTCTGCGGAACAAACAGAAAAGTAACATTAAAATGTTGTCGGCTCATAGGAATAAGTCGCGAGAGTGTAGGAATGATGACCATCTTCCGGAAGACGCTGCTGTCTCAATCTCGGCACTCCTAAAAGTTTGCTCGAGTAATCGACGACAAATCCTTTAACGCTCGTAACACCGTGTAAGTCGGAATTATTAAAGACGCTCTCGGGATTCTCATTTGCTGCAGAAGTTTGTGTGAGGAAAGTTGCACGTTCAGTGCAGCTGCGGGGTGGGGGATACCTTCTGTTTCGAGGGTTTCATTGTTGTACCATCTGATACGATGTAGCAAAGGAATGCTGGAGTATTGAAGATAATCATGAAAACTGTAAATTATTAACTGACGTTAGACAAGTCCCCTCGCATGGTCGGGGAGTGATGAACGTTACTCCAGTATACTGTGAACATCGTCAACATCTACACCAAGGGGTGACGTATTTTCAGAAAATTGAGTCGCGAGCTGTAGATTGTTATAATAGATACCCGTGATGCCAAAGTAGTACATAATTAACGAGACTGACGAGCAGAGTAGAAGAAGAATTGTGGACGCGAAGAATATTTCGTTTCGAGTTCGCTGCACCGTCCTTTTCCATCCGAATTTCTGGAGTTTTTTAATTTAATAGGAAATTCCATTTAAAAAAAGGAAAAAAAAAAAAAAAACCTGAATGTTTTTTAAAAGCATCGGTTTATATTCAGGGCGAGTTCGAGTCTTCAAGGCTTGATTAAGACGCTCTTGAACATTTTGATGGGGTGCTTTTGAGTCGTAATCCACGTCTAATGTAAAAGCTTCGAGGGTTGAGGTCTGTATAAACGTAAATTGGTGAATAGCGTGATTGAGGGGACGGTGGTAGAGATAGTCAAGGAGAAACCATCAAAACACCGAAGTATCGATCTTTTTCACGTGAATTGAAACCATTTTATTTTTTCACCATACCTTGAACAAGTAAGCGATCAGAACCGCGGCTACCAACAAATGAAAAGGGTTAGACACCAGAAGGTCGCTGAAGACGCTCAGCATAAACGTCGCCATCCAAATCAAGCTCTTTTTGACGCCGAATTTGAGCCCGTACAGAACGACAAAAAATGAACACACTAGAATGGTTGATACTGACGAAAACCTGCTCGAGAGTGTTGAGTTTATTAATGAAAAAGAGGAAAATTGGGGAGTGACGAATACCAAGCGAGAACTAGCCAGAAGTTGAATGGCTCTTTGAGCTTCGCAGGATCACTTACGACGGGTCTGTACGGTACGGGCTCGACAAACCTATTCTTTGCCATGTTGTACAAAAATTTCTTTGCTTTAGCTATTTGAAGAATTGATCAAATGACGTGTAGCCACGCTGCAGCAAAATTGAAAATTACCAACGTGCGTTTCCTGTTCTTTTTTCTTTGGGA
The DNA here is from genome assembly GCA_038030265.1 of Corythucha ciliata. Taxonomy (NCBI): domain Eukaryota; kingdom Metazoa; phylum Arthropoda; class Insecta; order Hemiptera; family Tingidae; genus Corythucha; species Corythucha ciliata. The sequence continues at coordinate 18,638,185 of CM075943.1, forward strand.
CATGTTCACCTAAAACCAAATGAAAATGACGCCCTCGATCCTATATGAAGTGTTCCTTATAATTCAATATCTTCTGGCAGAAGGAATGTACACATATCTCATATGGACCATTATGGACCCCCGACCAAAAACATCACCATTCTCGTTGGAAGCCCAGCGCCATTTGTTGAAAAAGTGAAACCCGTGAAAAAGTATCGGGATTGATTTGAAAGATCAAGCCCTTGGGAGCGCGAGACCGTGACTCGACCCTGCTGGACAGGAGCGCACAAAAGTCTCAAATGGGGGGGGGGTAGTGCTAGGTACGCTATGAACCCCCTAGACTCGAAAGCGTTACCGGAGTGGGGAAGATTGTTTCCTCTATACACAGACATCAAGCAGAGTGTCGACAGACCCAGTAGTTGTCAGGGAATTTCGTGAATCAAAGTCTCCTCGTCGTTGGAGCGAAAAAGTACGACCGAGGCACATTTAGGCTTTTTTTTAGGCACAAGAGCACAACCGTTTGTGTGACTAGCTCTCCAAACAGCCAAATCTCACCAGTTCTAGCTGTGTAAAACCCAATTTGGTGGATTTAGATCCTTTAAAAATCTTTTTGTGCGGTTAGTTCCCGTGAAAACTAGATTGAGAGATGTTTAGACTTTTTTTAATCATTTGAAACCCTATTTAGCGGATTCAAGTGCGACTTTTTGTCACAAGGGCACAACCGTTTGTGTGACTAGCTCTCCAAAAAACCAAATCTCAACAGTTCAGTTTTAGCTGTGTAAAACCCAATTTGGTGGATTTAGATTCTTTAAAAATCGGTTAGTTCCCTTGAAAACAAAATTTCCATAAATTCAAAAAAGCCAAATTGAGAGTTGTTTAGACTTTTTTTTTAATAATTGAAAAACCAATTTAGCGGATTTAAGGATTTAATTGCGACTTTTTGTCGATCAAAGTACAAAGGCACTGTCACTTCGACCTACTCACTGTTGAGGATGTCCTAACTGGGTGAAAACCGGTTTTTGGTTTAAAAACCAATAAAAGTGTGTGCAGACGACATCTTTCCAACGAATTTGTTAACAAAAGCACCTCGACATCCCGCATAACACCTTAGGGAAAGTTCAGGTAAATTAAAATTACTCTTATTATCGTGTTTGTTGGAAGAGATGGAAAGGGGAGGAGCTTGTGACACAGGCTTCAAAGTCATCCAATAACATCAACCACCATCCTACCTCACAGCCTACCTATAATCCAGGGCTTACTTAAGCGCATGTTAGGGGATAACTTGATAAATATTACCATAAAATAAAAACCAAGGAATATGTACGTAATGTACCTACAAGAAATTAGGTGTAGGTCCATCATTTCCCTTAACAAATCCCCTAAATATCTCCCTCCCCCACTCTTATGATTTGTTTTTATTACTACTTAATATTTGCAATAAAATCACCTTCAAATCCCGGAATTTCATTTGTCAGCCCTTTGATTTTCTTTTTGCTTCTCCTATTTGGGAAAAACAGAATAAAACAGAAATAATCGTGCTAATTCGTGTGTAGGGCTCACTCGAAGAAAAAAACGATTAAAAACGTCAAAACTGTGGATACGACTGTCGCTTGAACCGAGTAAATAAAATCCTGTAGCGAGAATTCGAACATAGGGCTATCTGAAGGACCCACTGAAAAGAAAAATAATAATTAAACTAAAACTCCCTAATCGTCTACAGTTACGTTGTATACAAACCGTCGCCAATTCCAAAAAACATCATGCTGGCCAACATGCTAGTGATCAGAAATCCTGTAGCGATAGTGGCTCGTTCGGAGCGAGTGTATAAACTTCTTGGATGCCTGTTGAAGAAAAAGAAAAACCGAAATGAGTGGTAGGAGAGGGGTGAGGGAGAGGGGGAGTGATCATAGGCATATTCCTCAAATACCGCGAAAACACTGAAATTTTGCTCCAAAACAAGCTTTATTGATCCCATGCGTTGGAGATGGATCAAGTAAAATTGATTTTGCCACCGAGGTACCGAGGTACAACAACAAGTTACTGTCTATGAAGGATAGTCAGGAGGGACAGAGCAAATTGTCAAATCAAAAAACTGTAGGTATTCTTTCATCTCACGCACGAACGTGAAGGAGGGCGTGTATTGCGGTATACAGTAATGAAATAATAACGATGTCGAGCGAGGGTGAATGCTGCGTGTACGCAGATAGGAACGACACACTTAAGCATACCTTAGAAAAATACTAGCCCAGTGATGTTTCTCCCGCATATTAGTTGTCGTGTGTCCGCCGATGAATGAAGACCATTTGTTTCGCCCCGCAGCCTCCGGTTTAAAAATATCCAAAGTGGCTTTTTGACTCTCGTCAGCTTTTTCGCTCAATTGAAACCACCGTTCGGCCGGAAATAAATATTGAGTCTTATTCGACAGATCGTACACTACAACGCGCATGCAGCACCTAAATAGTGGAGTGAGAATATCGCGTTGGACCGCCTCTCGCTTAACAAACAAGGAAATCGACCTACCAGTCGGGGGATTTACCGGTGTTGTCGTGCCACAGCAAAATCTGTTTGGGCTTTCCAAGTTTCTTTTTCGTGTACATAACAAACCAATTGTCCATGCTTGTCTTCAAAGTGCGCTTTTTATTCGCTTTTAGGATATGCACCTGTGGAGGATTTATCTCAGAAGAGGCAATAGGAAATTTGTAGCCCGAAAGGCTTATGTATATACGAACGCGACTTGTTGACTCATCTCCAATGATCTGAATGGCGACTCGCGAAGTAGTCCCAGCCGCGCATCGCGGGCTTGTGTAAACAGCAACAACATAATAAAAAGTGTCCCCCGGATAATTGTCATCCAAATGAATAACAATTCTCTACAGCAAAATAGAAGAGTTTTAAAGCTCTATTATAGGTAAAGGTTTAGGATAGAAGGGAACATTATACGTTCAATTTATCCTTGCGATCCTTCAAAATACCCCAAATCAATGAGGCTACATATGCCAACAAAATGACGGCAATCAGCGCGGCCACGTATACGTTGTCGAGGATGTTCGCAAATAGAAATACGTCCTCGGAGAGAACAAGAGTGTTTGGGGGGAGAAACATTTGAGCCGAAAAGAAGGACAAATGAGAACAGGAACAGTTCAGCGCTGTTTGGTTTCGAGTTGTGCCTATGAACTAAGACTCTGCTTCAAATTAATGAGCGAATTTAACCGCAACGTTAATTTCTTACAGAACAGACATCAGATCGCCAGTCGTCTTGACTCCAAATCAAACATCTAAAAACTGTAGTTTTGAACGAGTAATTCAGTTTTGCCTGTCAAAAACTGTTTGAATTTGACTCGTTTGTAAACAATAGCAACGCAAAATTAATATCTTACATTGCTGACACTGATTACTCCGACGTAGAAATCAGAATCTAATTGTTCAATAATGTTCTTATAAGGCACGCGAAAACTTGCCATACTAAGCGGAGCTAGTGATGTCATCGTACTGAAATCAGGGCGCTTTAAATGGTACGCCATTATCTGGAGGCCCCGACAATAATTAAGCAACACCCTGTTAAGAACGGACGGGAGGGGGAAAAATACTTTTATCTTTCCTACATAGGCCGGTTCCACGCTAACCTCAAGTTCACCAATTCCAGGTGGTACGCGGAGATGGTGAACGGAAACTGAGCGATCCTGGACATAAACGTCACTTCCCGCTGGTGGGACCGTGGCTGATCCTTGGATTTTTTGGGAATCCAATGATTTTATCTACTTTGGACAAATGACGTTGAAACATTCGTTTTAGGAGTCTACTAGAAGCTGCTTTCCCACCGGAAGTATGACGAAAAATGGCCCTTGAGGTTCGGCCATAGTAGAGACTGTTTTATTGTAGAAGCTTTTGAAAGTGACTTCCACGACTTGTGATGAGGTACCGTACTTGGACCAGCTAAATACGTCTTCGTCTATAATGATCATCTTAAACGAAAAACAAAAAACAAATCAGCAAGGCAAGGGAAGTAATTGAATACTGCACAGCTGCCATGAAATTACATTGATCGAGAGGTTATACTTCGAATAGAAGGAAGCAGCTTCTGGTGAGAACTGTATGGTTGGACGGCCCTTCTGGCCCAAGGCCTCCAGCTGAGGAATGAGCTCCTCTAGATTGCCAACCTGTTCGAAAAGGGTCTGACTGTAAAATATTTTATAACACGCTACAATCAGGGTTCACGCAACATTACCTTAGACCATACCGTGAGGTGACCAAAGTGTAGTTCATAAGGGGTTTTATCGTGTGGTTCGGACACCAACGACAATAGATCCGAAAGTTCTTCAAGCCCTTTCACTGCGTTTTGTATTGATTTTTTTCTCTAAATTTAAATACGTAAATAAAAATCAATGATTCGTGATTCTAAGTACGCAGTAAAAGCTTGTAAGTGATGTTTTGTCCCCCCCCCCCCATTAATTACGACAGAATTTCAAAAGACCTTCCGCCTTACTTAACGTCGTAAGCGCTGGGTAATGAAAGTCAAGTCCTAAAAAATAGAGAACTGTGAGACGAGGACCACAGGTTTCATTAATCTTACGGCCATCTCTGGATCGATGGACACTGAAATAAAGTCCCCCAAACTTGCAGTTTCTCGGAAATTTAGACCCTAAACTTGAAGTTACGCTGAAATTAAGATCCGAAACTGTGTATCTTGCGGCTGTTCAGCCTGGTATTTATCTCTGAATGATCTAATTTTTTGGTTATTCATCAAGCTTTGGGCGATCTCAGGGCCAGTATTTTTTTTAATTGCTAGCGGTGCCCAGAGACTCGTCAAACGATAATAATTAGCCACTAAATTGCGAGTTTCAAGGCTAAATATTGCTGTGGTTTTACCTTTGCTGTGGGGTTGGACATTTTCTGCCTTGGTTTGGGCCTTGGCTTCGGTTGGATCTTTGGCGTGGTTGGACCTTTCCTGTGGTTGGCCCTTGGCTGTGGTTGGACGTTTGCTGTAGGGATGAAACTTGTTCCGGTCTTCAGCCGGGACTAGGCTGAATTTCGGTCCGGTCTCAGCCACTTTTTCGGTCTGGGGATCACCCATCAGCTATTGTTAATAAGTAACGAAAGCGGTAACTAAGGACGCTTAATCACAAATAATGTTTTAACGTCATGGATACCGCGATTGACGGGATTTTTCCGCTAGATCATGGTTGACCCCCTAGGCTGTAAATTATTCCGGTCCAGTCCGATATTTTTGTGAGGACCGCGGTTCTTAAACGACTTAAAGAGAAAAGTTGAAATTCGTTTTTAGAGTTTCGTGCAGGAGCAACGTGCCTCTAACGTTTAAAGTTTGTTTAAATGCAATGCCGTGACCTGCACAAGCTTAAAAGAGCGGGTCGGATAAAGTTTAGGGGGGGGGGACATCGGAACTTCTCCCACAGAATAACCCCCACTCATATCCACCCTCCCTACACGAGTTTTCAGCGATTTGATTAATCCTCCTAGACCTTTAGTATAGCACTAGCACTTAAACCGATCCAAAAAACAAGTCCACCGGAATTTTGAGCAATATTTGAGTATTTTTTTCTCATCCTAACATCATATTGGGCCATTTCTGGTTGGGCTCACAAACTTTTAAGGGGTGATTCAAAAATACTAAGAAGAAATAGCACAAAAATTGTCCTGTGGATTTGTTTTTTTAGATCCGTTAAAGTGCAACTAGACCTTCTCTGACGTCTATACTAGCCTACTAGGGGTAATCCCAGGGTTACCCTCCCCCCTCATGGATCGGATGTGAGCATGCTGGAAACTTCGTCCCTTCAAAAGTGAAGCATTTTGGGGTTACGTAGTCCACAAAATGCATATCTAAAAATTTGAGCCAAGGATAAAATTCGGCGTGGCTTACCGATCAGGAGAAACGCTTAGAGTTTCAAAAAACAATGGCCCCGGGTGGGGTTTGGCTATGTTTATCCCTCTCTTTGCGTTTCCGAAGGGCGACACCGTGGCGCAATTGGTAGCGCATTGGACTACCGTTCCATAGGTTACGGGTCACAAGGGCCGGAGGAATCATCCTCAAATTCCGATCTCCGGAGGATGAAAAAAAGTTATTCGCGTCCCCAGCAGTCGCCGAGGCTGGCCTTAAAGCAACCCCACTCCCTGGTCTCCTACCCCACCTATTAATCCCTGAGGTGCCCAGTCAACCGGATCAATTGCGCTCATCCATACTGCAAAACTTCACGGAACTCCAAATGGAAGATGTCGTCCCTCTCTTCCCCAAAATCACGCGTCCATCAACCACCGGCAACGTTACAAGGGTCAACCAGGTCACCACTGGAGGAAGAATAGAACTTCAGCTTTGGATGTATGTACGCCCGCGCGACCTGATCGAGGCATTCCGTTGTTTCAGGTGCCACAGATTCACACTCGACGACCACCTGCCCGCAACCACCCGAACAGAAAATCTGTGGCCACTGCACAGACACAGGACACGACTATGAGTCATTCCCGAACAAAGCCGAAACACCGAAATGCATTAACTGCATCCGGGAAAAGCGACCCGCCACCGGCCACCACACACGTGACAAGTGTCCTTCCCTTATGGTGAGCCACACCGACTACGGCACGCGACTACGGCACACCGACTACGGCACGCGCCAAATCACCGATGCACCAAGCGACCCCCCATCGTCGGAGACTCAGATGGACATCGAAGCCGGAAATGAGTGACTCCACAATGAGATTCGGCCAAATTAACTTCGCGGCCCGAGTGACGTGGGATGAACTGCTCGAAACCCTCCCCACTCTCAGAGTCGACATATTGGCCTTACAGGAAGTGCCGTGCCTCCCCTCTCCAAACTTAGGCAATGTCAGCCGTGTGGCACCCCCCTAGTTCAACGACGAGCAGAAAACTGCTCTGGTGGTGTGACGGAATACCTACACGTCACCAATAAGAGACGAAGACGCGGAGGATAAGGCAGCGCTCTCCCATAGATTCAGGATCAGTTCCGTTCGAGCGTTCCTTTGTGTTACAAGCTTCAACCCTTTCTTCCTCTCCCTTATTGGGACTATCATCCCAACACTGGTTTGTCTGACATAAGTGAGTTATTTATTTATTCAAAGAAGAATAATTATACATTTTAATTTATTTCATTTTTCTTTCGTGAGTCATTTTTTGTCCGCAAATTCCCCGGTCTTAATTCTCGAGCGCGGTACCGATCCGGAATAACCGCCGTCGGGCCGTCTCAGTGGTCACTAATCCCAGTGTCGACGCCGTCTTCCTCCCACGTCACTCTACACTCTATATCACCACGGCACGGATCGACAACTACACTGTCGCATCTGTGTACATACCGCCACCATCAACGCTAGAACGCGACATTCTTGCTCACGTTGAGGAACTGCTCCGCACGTTCCCAAACGTGATACTTCTGGGCGACTTCAACGCGTGGGCGCCGGAATGGAGGTCCACCTGAGTTGATGCCCGAGGCACCCGCCTCCTCCACTTAACTGAAACGTATGATGCTCGTCTGCACAATGACCCGAGCAAGGGCCCCACTTTCGCGGGACCGCAAGGGGAGTCCTTCATCGACTTACTCAAGGACACGGACCGCGACCGAAGTGACCCCACGAGTTACAGGCGCATCACACTCCTCTCCGCTGAAGCTTAAACATTCGAAAAGCTTTTTTTTGGTCGCCTCCCACAATCAATATATGCACAATGCAACCGGTGGCAGTTCGGGGGCATGCCGGGACGATCCGCGGAACATGCGATCTATCGCCTGAAATACCAGATGAGGCTGTTGGCCGCATCGTCGCAGTCATCTGCTACGACATCACCGGAGCTTTCAATGCCGTCTGGTGGCCGGCGCTACTGTCAGAACTTCGAGCCAGTGACATCCCGCGAAACATTTACGCGCTCCTCCGTAGTTATTTGAGTGATCGACAGATTCAGCTAAGCTACGGCAGCTCCGCCGCTCATCGAGAACTCACGCGCGGATGCCCCCAAGGTGCCGTCCCGGCATGCCTCTTATGAGCTACCGGATTCGCACCTCTCCTTCGGGCACTCGAGAACGCGTGACTGACGGCCACGGCATTTGTGGACGACTTGGCCATCGTAATCTCGGCACCAGAACATCAGCTGCTACGACAAGCCTTCCGCCATGCGGACACCATTGTCACGGAATGGTGCAGCTCACGCCGCCTAACAGTGAACTACGCCAAATCTACTCTACCTATCTTCCGAGGCAACTTCCCTGCGCAGCGGAGCATCTTAACAAGTCACGGCCAACCCATGCCCCTGACACACACTATCGGTACCTCGGGGTGATGCTCACGTGCTCGAGCCTACCCACTCACCACCTGTCCTACCTACTACGCGCGACCAGCTCCACCTGCGACTTCCTATGAGGCATCTCGGGCCGAGGATGGGGACCATCCTTTCATCGACGAATGCTTTACTACAAGACGGTATTCGTGCCAAAAGTGGCATATGCCTGCACTACATGGTGGCCCCGAGCGAGAACACCGGTTCGTAAGATGGCACGATCGATACAACGGCGCGGCGCGGCGCTTCCTCATAGCAGCCCTCCAAGCCTATTCAACTACGTCTCACCTAGCACTTCACGTCCTGGCGGGTGTCCTACCACTAGATCAGGAACTGGACATCCGAGTTGCGACAAGAGCTCGAATCCTCGGAGAAACGCATTCAACTCCACCCTGGCTTGCTGACAACCCTTCGACTCTGACTCCGACTGAATATCTAAAGGAATGCCGACGCGCGGCCACCCTCCAATAGCAAACTGAATGGGACAGTGGAACGACAGGGTGCCACACGCACCTCATCCTCCCATCAATCGAGGATTGGCTGCGAAAGAAGTGGAATTTCCTCAGCTACCCGGCAGTACAGCTCCTCTCCGGCCATGGCTCCTTTAACGGCAAATTACACTTCCACAAACGCAGAGATGAACCAAACTGTCCCTGCGGCAGTGAACCGTAAACAGCGCGGCGGAGCACATTCTGATAAGGTGCGATCTCTTCAGCTCGTGCTAGATGGAAAATACCTCAGGACCTCAGCCGCCCTCTAACAACAAAAGCAACGACACGTCGCTTCTTAGCCTTTGCAAACGCTTTGCAGCACCGTAGAGGTACAGGACCCGCCATAATGAACAGATCGGAGGTACATGATACCCAGAGTACTGGTGTGAAGTACTCTTGACTGGCAATAACAACCGCTGACTACAACCGTCCCACACCGCGTTCACAGCGTCCTACGTCGCTCTCAATATGCTCAATGGTCAACGATAGCTGCACATCAGTTGCCTCATAACACATCTTCCCACCGCCAAGCTGTCCATACCGGTAACGTGCCAGCTCTGATCAACTGGCACGGCTCACGGGGAGTGGGGCGAGGATAACCAGAACTTGCACGTGTCGGGTCACTTCCCGGTCGGGTCATGTCCGTCTAAACCCGGTTATATGCCTTTCAAGGCATCAAGCCGGGACGGGAAGAAGGTTACGGGTTCAAAAAAGCACTCCTAAAAGCACCCCCTAGAAAGGGTAAAGTTCTGCTAACCCAGATCTACAACGCCGTCATTCGCTTAGCGTACTATCCTTCAAAGTGGAAGCATGCAATGATCATAATGATTCCCAAACCAGGAAAAAACAGCCAAAACATTCAAGGATACCGGCCTATTAGCCTGCTCTCACTTCTTTCCAAAGTCTTTGAAAGATTACTCCTATCACGACTGCTGCCCCTCTTCGAACCGATACTACCATCAACGCAGTTTGGCTTTCGTTCCAAACTTTCATGCACTCAACAACTTCACAGGGTAGTCGACAAAATACTGAATACGTATGAAGAAATACATGTTTGTATGGGATTGTTCATCGATAATGAAAAAGCGTTTGACAAGGTTCGGCATAGTGGACTGCTGCTAAAACTCAGACCACATCTACCTGACACCTACTTCAGGATCATCAAATCTTATCTATCCGGAAGAACCTACAGTGTCACTTACGGAGGCGCGAAATCCAGATCGCACGCAATTAACGCTGGGGTACCGCAGAGTAGCGTCCTTGGCCCCATTCTCTACCTCATCTATGTCAGCGACTTCCCTAACAATCCAGATATCCTTACAGCTATGTTCGCTGATGATGTCGCCGTGCTAGCTAAAAGTAACTCGTGTGAACGATCGAGCCAGATGTTGCAGCTACATGCCGATACAATTGAAACATGGTCTAAGCACTGCAGAGTCAAAATAAATGCTTCGAAATCCACCGTTGTCAAATTCACAAACCACTTGAAAGTCACGCAGCATCCGATCTCTATGAACGGGACTATCGTTCCTGAATCAAACCACGTACGGTACTCTGGGTTGACACTGGATAAGAAACTCACGTGGCATGACCACTTAAATTTGACCATCAAGAAATCCCGTGCAAGAATGTACATACTGAAGCCGCTTCTTTCAAGTACAGCACTAGGTCTTCAGACAAAACGCCTAATATACACATCACTCATAAGACCTATTTGGATGTATGGATGTCAAATATGGGGAACAGCATCGAACAGCCAAATTAAAAAAGTGCAAACACTACAAAACCGAATCCTTAGAATTATTACTAAAGCACCATGGTACATACGAAATTCAACACTGCACTCGGATTTGGATAACCCATTGGTCAACGAAATTCTTAAGAACAGCAGCCACCGACACTTCACAGCGCTTGAATCCCACGAAAACATAGAACTCCAATATCTAGTCAACAATACACCACCTACTCGTGACAGAAGAAGGCTCAAGAGGAAAAGAACAACCGACTTATTGGGATGAACTATGATGCTACTCCACAACAAAAGGACCTGTGATAATTGAAACCTGCTCTGTGATAACTAAAAACCTATCTGTGATAAACCCAATTAATTTTGCATCCAAATAGTGAAAACATAAGACAAAATCAATTGAGTGAGGCGTGTCAATGCACACCCATCACTCGTCAAGTGCCGCGTGAATTAGATTCAACCAATCTACCCATGTTAGTCGGATCACAGCTCCAATGTATTATAATACAATAAAAGTTTTTCAAAAAAAAAAATTTGTTTGTCTCTTTTTTCAGGGTCATCACGCTTTCTATTTTCAAACCGTAAACCGTAACACAAAAATGAAATGATAACTCACCCGCCTTTTATGCATTTCAGCCAAGTGAATATCCGACAGAGTGTAATTAAAATGCGGGTATTGGTAAAAGGCCACCAAATTTAAAACGGCTAAGACGTCACTACCGCACATTAAGCAGGTTTGCTAATTCGTTGATCATCGTATGAATTGAACATAGGGTTTACTTTATCACATGTGTATCAAGATTTTCTGATCCAGTTTTCATAACGTTTGGATTCATCAAGTTGCCCGCCTTTTGGAAGATGGAAGCCATCATTTCCGATCCACCCAACATCACCAGATCCGCGTCAGCTTCGTCGGAATCGGCTTTTTTGAAGTATCTGAGCATGATTTCCAAAACACGTTCGGTGTGCAAGTATTTGTGCAATGTGTCGAGCTGTGAAAATTCGATTTTTTAGCATTAGAATGCGAATTTTTAAGTTGTTCATTCATGTGTATACCTTATTGAATGATTTGAGCACTTTAACTTTACAACCCTTCGGGTATATGCCTTCGGGGTCAAGTAGCTGTGATATGTAAAGAGCCTCCCAGAGGAAGCCTTCATAGTCTTTGTATTTGAATTTCTTTAGCATGTCCTCTATCAAAGGCTCCAAACTCGTGCTACGGCCAGGATACTCAAGCTGCGATTAAGAATACAAAAGCATAAGCGGGACGAGGCCGTTTTCTTTCAAACTGAAAACTGAAGCGCCTTACATCAACTGTAAGGTTGTAGTGCGAAGACAGTGATAGACCGTCTATTATTTGAACCTCGATAGATTCACTAAAAAATGGCAAGTGAACAATATCCGGGTAATCGCTTGAATACTTCAAGTCTGTTTTGAAACCATTGAAGCGTTGGAAATATTCAAGTGGGACAAGGGACGACACAATAAAAGGAAACATTAACCTTTATGTTCCGGAAAAATTTCATAAATAACATATTTGATTGGAATGTCGTCATCCACCCAGTCTTGGCAGCTGATGTTGAATTTCGTCAAACCACGAACGCCACTGGCTGGGATTATTTCACAGCTCCCTCCTTTCGGCGGCGCGTTCACTGGCAAATAAAACGTAGCAGATCCACTACGGGCTTAACGAACACTCAATTAAATGATGACATCGTTAAGCTTACCCGTCTCACTAATGTCCAAACACTTACTTTCGGCGGTAAAATTATATGTTTTGCCTTCGAGCAAGGAGTACGGGCGTATTTTGAGTAGATTAGGCGGTGAGGGTTCCCTTATATCACCGAGCGCTACATTTTGAGAGTCGTACGACGCGCTCCACTTAATTTCATCGTATGATGGAGGCGATTCTGTCGCCTCAAGCGTGACGTGAACGTTTCTGTTCACTTTTATATGAACGTTACCGCAGGTGACACATCTAAAAGACAATAAACATGTTTTTCTAAACTGAAAATCGCGCATTTTTAGCTATCAACCTTATTTTAATTTCAGTTGCCAGCAATTCAGCGGTGATGAAAGCGCTCGCACTTGTCGATTCACGGCTAAGAGGATTATTAACAGTAACGGTGATGCCATATGTGTAATCGCAATCCAAACGCCATTCATGAGGACCTGAAAATTGCTTTAATCCTATATTCCTGACTAGTTTCTACTCCCCTTCTTCATAATACCTTTTCCATACTTCTTCTTGTTGGTGCATAATGGATCAGGAAAAGGTTTATCCCAATTAGTTTTGCCACAACTCCAAGTGAACTCCAAATTGTCTTCAGCGTAATTCAAATTCAGATTTTCAAGTTCCACGAATATTGGAAATTTGCAGTTGGCTTTTCGGTCACCTCCAACAATAGCGAAGCTCATTTTGCCCATAATGAGGGAAATATAGCACTGAACAGACCCGTGGCCCAGTAAATGATTGTATGAAGATGAATTGGGGGGAGGGTACTGCGTATCAACCAACATAAGCAACTTGTTTGTGCGTTCCTGACCCTGCGTAGTGCAATACGGAGCCCTTCATCATCCCTGTGATCGTTATTTTGTACGTTTGTTCAGCTAATGTGCGGGGAGCAATAATTTTATTTTCTCCTGTTGAAGCGAAGTAAACATTTTAATGATAATGTGTGAAACTAAAATATTAAAATATTAGGTACCTTGTGATGTCAGGGCTTGGAGACGTCTGTTTGTCTTGGCTGCGGAGAATAAACCTCTAAAACAAGAATTATAATTTTCAGCGTGATGAGTTCACCTTACATACCGTTGTCAATGGTCCATGTTATAGTCGAAGTTTGCACTGTTGGACAGTCGTAATAGGGTACAAGACTGGCTGAAAGTGAGATTTCCATGTAACTCAAGTATACTGTTGGTGTTTTCGGGTTGTGGTAACTATTGAAACACGCGCGCCATTATTCGGTATTTTTATACCTCCACCCCACCACCCTCGAACCAGGATATTACCATCCCTCTGCCTTTAATTTCCTCGCACAACGTATTATTTCGGGATCGTAGTCGATGAAGATTTTAAAATTTTGGTTGAAGTAAGTAATACCGTCGAGTCTAACTTGAACGTTGAATACTTCCAATCGCCCTGCAACTTTGTAGGGGTAGTCACGCGTAACAACTGGTAAGTTATGTGGATGTTCCACCTCAATCGGTAAATCTAGTGTGAATTTGACGCATTTAATCTCTGTAAAAAAAATGCATTAACGGATTTTTTTGTTTTGAATATTGGAATAGTCTGTAAAATGACAGTATCCAAAGTTTTCCGATGAGAATGACAATTTTCGTGATTAGAAAGCTGATTTTTAGAGTAAAAGATGCAAGCCTCTGTTGATTTGGGAATCTACAATGATCTTGCGTAAAAATCTTGCCTTTGGGCTTTATAACTATATTAAGCCGCCTTCACATGCAAGCTTTAAAAAGCTGAGCTGTGGGCTTCAACCAATCAGAGCGCTCCGGGCTGTCGACTCGGAGCTGTCAGATTGGTTGAAGCCCACAGCTCAGATTTTTAAAGCTTGGATTTGAAGGCGGCATTAAGGCACTACAAGTTCCAACGAGTACAGACTGTTGCCATGTATGGTCCCCCCACCATATGTGGATCAAATAAATTTGATATCTCTCATTCGCTGCTCCGGTCGTGTGGGTTACGCTCACCAACCAATCACAAGCCCTCCCCTTTCTAAAGGACCACATAGTGGATATTATCAGTATACCTGTGTGTAACCTGCTCTGGGGTGCACCAGGGCGCACCAGTGCACCCCAAAAGCGTTCGTGAGAAATGAGGGCAGCTTTGGGCAAGCTGCAAGGCAGTAGCGTACACCGGTTGGGGCAAGTGGGCTGGACCTCCCCGGGCCCCCTATCAGAAGGCGCGATTTTTAGGTTCTACGTTCATGGTTGTATGCATAGGTACGTGGAAATGAGTTTTAGTTTACGGTTGGACGGCGATTTGACTCCTTTCAACGATTTTCAGTCAATCCGACCGCAATAGGACGTTGGCAGAAGCTCAGCAAATTGTGTGGCTGAATATTCGATTCAACCCAAGAAAGCGTTACTCTGAATGCTCAAATTGAGTAAATTCACGATATCTGAAGGCAACTTCGCTAAAATCACAGCTAAACTCGATAAAAACGCTAAATTCGCGGCTAAAATGAGCGAAACGCCGATTCGCCGTTAAAATCAATAGAACTCAAACCCTATTTTCTGGAGGCAACTTCGAGGACAAAATTGGGAAAAGGCGCTTATTCACATAGCTAAAAGATGAACAGTTGCAATAACAATGAAAAAACGCTAATTCACGGCTTATATAGTGAGAAAACCCCCAATTTGCCTGGCTAAAATTAAGCAAAATTCTAATTCACTCCTCGAATTGAGAAAAGTGCCAATTCGATGCTTAAAGTAAAATAATCACTACTTTGCAGCAAAAAATTGAGGAAGACGCGTATTCCTGGCGAGAAATCGCAAATTCACGGGATAAAAACGCTTCTTCGCGGCTAAAATTCGAAAAATCGCTAATTGCCGGCAAAAATTAAGAAATACGCCAATTCACTTTCGTGGCTATAAAATTGAGGATTATCAATAATTCGCGAATGAAGTGTAGAAAAAGCATAAATTCGACGAGAAAAAGTCCAATTTACTGATAAAATTGAGAATACGTCAATTCACGGCATCTGTAAGCCACTTTGTGGCTAAAATTGAGAAAACCTTCTGATTCATTGCAACAGGTAAAAACAAACAGAGCTATTTCACGGCTAAAATGAAGTTTAACGTAATTTTCGGCATAAATTGGCAAAAAGCACTCACTCGAGCTAAAATTGAGAAAATTGCCAATTAGCTGATCAAATTGAGCATAAGCGCTATAATTGGCGGATATGGTGTACAAATAGTGCTGATGTTCTACTTCGCTAATGGAAGCCATAGATTAGAGGCTTGAGTTATTTAGAGACTTGGCACTAGGGGGGGCCTCATAGGCATTTCCACCCAGGGCATCGATATGATTGTGTATAGGCCCGCCAGCGCAAGCTGGGGCAGGCTGGTGTCATGATGAGGGGCGTGAGAGAGGGGTTTAGGAGATAGAGAAGGTAACACCGCTTGACCATGTAGAGATAATAAAATATAACTAGAGCTTGAATGGTCCATTGCGCAGTGGTACCATCATTGACGTCACCCAAAGCTGAACTTGGAACTTGGAAGAGCTGCCGAGGACACAGAAAATAGTTATTTTTGACAAAGGCCTGACAGAAAAGAGTGTGCTCTTCCCGAATACAGCGTCAAACGTAGCAGAAAGTCAGCTGGGATGCGGGTTACTCGCATTTAGTCAAGGAAAATGATGTTATCCTAAAAATATGTTTAAAAAATCGTATCTCGAAGGTTTTGCTTTTCGGGCCATGGCTTATGGGATGTTTTCGATCGCAAATGAGGTCTACTTTTACCCATTTTTTTTCTTTACACTTATACGCGTCCACCCTGTATTTTCAGCAGATGAGTAAAAACTTCCATCGTGATTTAGCCTCCCTCGCATTTATAATTTGGTAATTTCCATTACCGTATGATAAAATTAAGAGATGACGGGTGGAAATGTTCGGCTTCAGAGCGGAATTTTATGCAAATGGAAAACGCTATTAGTTTTGTAACCTAATCCATCGATGACGCCCAAATGGTTTATCAAGTTGAACTGCCAGATTCTGGCAGTAAATTGTACAGTTTTTTTCAGGGTTGGATCAAGCTATAATTGCCGTGCACGGACATGGAAAACTGGGCTGGGGATTTTAGGCTTTCTTATAATTGCTAAAATTGATCGTAGATGTAGGAACGTGTGAAGGAGACGTGGTATCCTGTTGGACGATGATTTCCCTCCTCTCGACAATTATTCACAGGAGGGAACGTCAGTGCCAAAAACAGAACGTTTTGCCTTGTTCGTTTTGGTGAATTTTTCTTGACTCCAGAGTAGCCTATCGAGATAAGTGTGCGCCGATCTTCGAACCCTGAAAAAACGCTCATTCGAAGCTCAAAATGAGAAAACGCCCAATCGCGGTTTCTAGAGGAACTTTTCGAGACTAAAATTGAGAAAAAGCAAAAATCCCTAATTCATGGCGCATCGTCTTGAGCGTTTTCGGTTAAACACGCCCGCACTGTTCTGACTGTGCGTTTTTGAGAAAACCACACACCCGCCCCCAAACACTGAACCCGCTCCAAAGGATAAAATCGTACGGGTCCCACCTCTCGTAGTCACGGGATGATTCGTGGCTAAAATGTGGAGAAAAACGCCAACTCATGACTAACATTTAGGAAAAGTCGTAATTTGTTAATTAAATTGTGAGAAACGCGCTAATTCGCGCCTAAATTGGAAATAAAAGTTCTAATTTGCGATTAAAAAGAGGGAAAACGCTAATTCGTGGCTAAAACTCAGTAAAGACCGTACCGAAAAATGCCGTAATTCACGAATAAAAATGGGAGAAAAACGATAATTCGCGGTCAAAATTGAGGAAATGTGGAAATACGCTAATTCATGCCTATCGGGGACGGACACCTTTTGTTTGGCATCCAAGTTTTCTCGAACGTGATTGGTAGATTCTTGGATGCCTCATATGCTTTGATAGACCGCGGCGGGGGCGGGCTTTATGTGGGAACGTTGCTGTGTCCGATCCAGTCAAATCGGAGTGGCTGCCACCTGGGGACTGATAAGGAAGTTATATCTAAGGTTTGTAAAATGATACAATGCGTTCTTACTGATAACAGCAGGAAGTTTAACATGTTTCTATATTACTTCTTAGTTAGCATTCGACAGCTATTTGAATTGAGCCTAGACGAACATGACTCCGAAATTGTTAATTTCTCACGGCACGGCACGAATAATACAATTCATTCGGGATTACTAACGTCCTCTCATGTCGACTCATTTGGTCGTATCTGGTTTGGTAGTGATCTGCGAGCACGAGAGTTTAATGGCGTTTTCTATTTACGTAAAATTCCGCTCTGGAGCCGAGCATTTCCACCCGTCTTCTCCGATACCATATGATATAATTCAGAATTTTATGCAAATAGAAAACGCTATAAGTGTTATCGCCCTTGAGCCTTCAGACCTCAAGTTTGGACTGTCTGCAGCACGAGATTTGTGTCAATATTAAAGACGGGACAAAGCCATCCACTTATGTACGAGGCAAAACCGGTTCTGTCGTGCTGCCATTCCAAAGCGCCCCAAGTTCCGTATAAAGGTTTTTTTCCTGCCGGGTGTTTTATTCTTGCTCATCCCTAGGACGACCAGCCAATATGTAGAACTAAAGGAAATAATGTTCAAATCAATGTCTACATGCCACCGCTATTCCTTTAGCGTCACGAGAGTGGCCCTGAAGTGGGGGCGGAGCTGATGTTAGCTGCTCCCTTTTGAGTTTGGCTCCAGCTCTGCCTCCTTGTACACTCAATGTTTCCAAAGCATATAAAGGAAGAGGAGGAGCGAGTGGCCCTCGTCTTCGACTTCCTGGGCGATTATGAATGGCACACAGTACGAGTACAACGTGCCGTTCACTCCCAAAAATCCAGTCATAGCTCTGTGCGGAGTTCTCGTGACCCAAGCTCAGGTCCCGATGTTATCCCAAATAAAATGTTGAAAATATTAATCGCAGCTCTGCGGACAGTAATGAGATTTTGGGTTCCCGATAGTCCCCTCACGCATGATACTAATACTAATACTATCACTACCTACTACTGATTCATTACCATCAGACAAAATTGGAAAGTTACACCACTGCGTGTGATAGATGTCAGGGTCAGAATAAAGACACCGTGGCGTTCCAAGAGGATCACAGCTGTCCAGCGCAGCGTTTGGATCGCTGAGAATCCGATTCAGTTTTAGGTCGCCGTCGTCATACGTCACGGTAATTTCATGACTTCCCGAAAATTGCGGACTCGCCCGAAAAACAAACAAAAAACTTCGCTCCCACGCTCGTTGGATTGTTGTGTAGTAAATGACTATGCCGGACATGTAACCCTTGTCTACTACGGAAAAACACTTTTCGTGAAAAGAAGACCCGAGTCGGTTGGAAGATAAATGAACTCACATGGAAGGTTGCAGTCTTGAAGAAATCGGAAGGTTTCGTCGGGATATAAACATCGACACAATGGGTATCCACCACCCTCTGCACATAGGTCTGGATCACCCCGACAAGCCGTCGGTGTGCAATGACTGAGGAGTTCCGAACACGACCCATCCGTACCTTCTTTATAACGTGGACTGAACCCTGTATAGTTTTTTCAGTACAGTTGAGCGAACCCTTATAATTATTTTTTTCCCGGGGAAATGAATTCGGGCGGAACTCTCACCAGCCACGTTAAATTCTTCGCAACGGCACGGTTCATTCAACCAGACGTCTCTGTATTTGAGGCAAAGACCACCATAAGCGCAGCTACATCTTGATTTAGCTGCCTGAGTTAATTTAACTGTTAGAAAGATGCACACGACGCAGATAAGAACGTGAATAATGGGATCCTTCATCTTCCTATATTTCATGGTATACAAACAAAGACTGGATTGTTGTAAACACATGATTTTGCCTTTTGAGAATTTCGGTCTATCCTATGTGCCTTTATGAATGGCATACGGCATTCTGAAATCACTATTTTCCCAATTAGCTGTGGAGTGCTTGTGTGACGAGTACCTGTTGAGTAAGCGAGAGTTAGGCCCGTATGCTAAGTCGTTCCTCGAAATTTTCTCGATTCCAATCTATCTCACAAACTGTAGAGTCACATGTTATTTTATAATTTTTCCAGTTTGCGAGGGGGCTTTGAGGTTGAGGAAAATTCGAGGAACGACTTGGCATATGGGCCTTAAAATTCTAATTGTTCTAACCTTTTGGTTTGTTATGAGTCGGGATAGCCACAAAAAAAGCGATCCTACTATTTGTAGCGTATTAACGATTGTGATTAGTGGGTGGGAGCGGTGACACTCTATGGCTCCACCTCGGGTGCCAAATTTTCTTCATCCACCACTGTAGTCCAGTAGACAAAGGACGAGGCAAGAAAAGTCGGGTCACGAAAAATATCAGCGATAACTTCGTATGAAATTGTCATTTCTTCTATACACAACCAGCGCCGTTTTGGGGCATTCTTGCGACGATTCCGTGAGAAACGTCAGTGGCAACATGAAAATAAGAAAACACCATAACAAAGCTTAGACGATGAGGGCATTATTTTGATGCATCGCCAGCCAGTGGAGAAAACCGTTTGGGGATTGGCTAGGAAAACGTACAAATTGTGGATTTTTCGTGAATCTAACCAGAACTATGTAGCGCTGGTTTTTTTTCACGTTATAATCGCGGAGAAGCATAAATAAATAGAAAAAATCGCCTCATTCCCCTAGTCACCTATGCATTTTTGCCCTTCCGTAAGATAAGAACGTCAAAATAATCGTATATCTAGATTAGCTGCACTCACCTAATTGGTCACCTTCTGAATTTGCTCACGTTGTCCGACAGATGTCAGCTCCGGTACTGTCTTGTGACTGTGGTGTTCCCACACCCCAGACACAAGTTAGGCAATAACCCGCAGGACACAATAAATAGGGGTAGAGACCCGCATAGCCAAAAGAGGCATTATGAAAACGTTTAATAAATGGAATAAGTAAAATAAATCAGTATAAACTATTTTGATAAATCGACTCGGGGGTGTGCCTTTCCCAAAAGGGAAGTGTAAAAATCAAATTTGAGTCAGGGAGACCGCTGAGATCGAGATGGGCAGGTGGGAGTCCCATTTGAAGACAGACCTTTAAAGTTGTAATGGACAAGCATACGCCACCTGTTGGAATTGCAAATTACTAAATAGAATTAATTATTCATGAATTTATGTAATACTCATCTGAAAACCGGTTTGGAATCCAATCCTTGAAATATGGTCACTAGATAAATCAGCAGTCCTAAAATAAATCAAGAAATTATTGTAAGAACATTAAATCAAAAGGTTTGTAACTATTTAGAAAAATTAGGACTGTGAGGTAGTCATGTAAGGGGGGCACGTTCAAGGTCATTTGTAGCAAATTTAATATTTTAATAGCTAAACTCATTAAAAATCATGGTTCCAGGTGTCACACGTATAGAACCAGGCTTAAGCTAATTGATAATTATAAAACTTAACAATAAAATTTACCTTTTGTATGTGAAAAGCTAATTACCACGATAGCGCAAGCCACGTGCTTACTCAACTGTTGTTTTTCGGTCATTTGCTAATAATTAAAGCCATCCATTAAAACAAAATAGATACCGTTAAATAGATTAAACGCAGAAATACAAATAATTACCAGATTTAAGTCACTTTCAGCAATGTAGACAAAGCGAAACACGTCGAACTCCGAATATTGTAAAAAAATTCGCGATCGCCAAGATAACAAGTATGCATGTGTAGGAGGATGTGTAAAACCTCGCGAGATATTCGCAGATGATGTCGGCAAGGCCAAAGGCAATTAATTTGGCAATTTCCTTGGTATAACATAGCGTTTTTGACCGAAATGGCGTCAGTCTTTGAGAAAACTTGGGTGTATTCACTTCGCGAAAGTTGGTGTCGTATTTTTTATAAAATTTAAGGCAGAGAGGCCATCTTGAGAGACCCATTCCTGAAGGATTACCCACCCCTTGTCTGTGACCTGACATAGCTGTACAAAGTGAGTTGTAATTTGAAAATTTAAGTTGATAGCAATATCCAATGGTGTTTCTTGAAATTAAATAGGGATGTCCATCGGGACCCAGCTTTAAATATTTTATCAAGACGAAGCGTCGAAATATTGTCTGTACTCAAAGACTCAAAAACAGAAACCCTCTAAAAGAGGTATGCAAAATAAATTAAGCCTGATTAATATTAGTTGGGAATGACCCTAATCCATCGTTGTGTTCTGTTTGCAGGGTTTCTCCTTTTTACCAATTTTTCTCCTTTTTACCAATTTTTCTTCCTTTTAACAATTTTTCTTCTTTTACCGATTTTCTTTTCTTTTTTATAGAAACTTTCTTTTGCCAGTTTCTTTTTTACCATTTTTCTCATATGAGATTTCCTTTTCAGAATCACTTTTTTCCACGATATTTGCTTTTATTGTGCCCCCATTTATATATTCTGTCGAGATAGTCTTAATTGCAATGTTAACGAAACCCGTCTGCGGGGTGACGAAAACGAAAGCCTAAACGGCGAATTTTTTCAGCAGGAGACCGTCTCGGCATAAGGGTGAGCAAAGAACAACAAATTGGATAATTAAACGATATAGAATATTTTAATAAACTAGAAAGACATCCATTCAATGTGAATACGAACCCTTGAAAAAAATAAAAGAATGTTCAAAAAAGAAATAAAAAGCAATTAAAATAAATTTCAAACCCTCTCAGACGACGCCCGTGAAAAGGCTAGTCGCAGTCTCCCTCGAGTCAAGGGAACTTCCGAGAGGCGGAGCATGACCTGTCAACAAAGTGCCCTCTTTCTGCTGTAACCTAACACGGGAATGAAGGCTCATTTTCCTGTTCGTGGTATTCGCTATTCTCATCGAAAATACTATTCATTTTCGCCGCAAGCGAGGTGTAACGAAGTACACACAAGTGCAGGGGCAACTTCATCCTTTTCCTAGTTTATCCTTAATTATTATTCCTTCTAAAAATTATCCCTATTTAAATCCACCAATACTACAAATTATTCCTCACCCCTCCCCAGCCCTTCAGTAAGTCCAAGAATGAAATTTCACCGTTAATCTCCAGCTCGTGAGTGAATTTTATCCGAGGCTTCTTAGTGTTGAGGAAATCTATGAAACCCTCAAGTTCTTGTTCTGAACCAGTCCAAACGAGGAAAGAATCGTCCACATACCGACAGTAGGCGAAAATGAATTGTCGGTAGGGGTTGTTGTCACTCATAATAAATTCGATATCAAACATATTTTCCTTTTTGAAAGACGCCGTGAAATTCGAGGACCAGAGTGGCATTTACAGGTTAAAGTGTGGTAGATGTGAAGAGGCCTTCTACATTGGTCAGTTTGGTCGCGCTCTTAAATACCGGCTACGTGAACACACAACTCGCTCGAACTCTCGATTTAAGCTCCACGTCGACAACTGTGAAGGGCAAAACAGTGGACAGCACGAGGCGACTTTACTACACTTCGCTCCGAAAGGAAAATTCATGGACTGCCTGGAAGCGACCGAGATTTTCCAGGAGTTTAATTTAAATGGAAATGATAGGGTCTTAAACGAAAGATTAGAAATGGCTCGTTCCCCTCTCCTAAATTCGTTATCGCTTATAAACGCGGCTAGACCGGTGAAAGCCCACGTAGCATTCAGTTAATGACAACCACTGTGTGGAAATACATAGATTTTACTAACGACAAGGGCTTCCCTTTAAAGAACGTAGGCATTCAATTATTTATTAACTTATTTATTTATTTATTACTTATTTATTTTCGTACGTTACTTATTGATTAAAATTAAACTGTCGCAGCATCCCTGAAGATGACTATTAATAGTTGAAAACCGGTTCGGAAAAATAAACACTGTGAACGAGACGTTTTCTTTAATCCAACCAACTCCTGTGTCTTGGACGTTCACGTCATCGCTTCTCGAGGAGGTATTTTGGTTTTACCGCTCCTCTACCCAAAATTCCAGAGTCCGCAGAGACCCCCCAATTCCCTTTTTTTTCAAAAATTAATAAATTACGTAAACCGAAAGAAAAATCAATACCCACTAGATCATTTTTATAACTTTTCTTCTTCTTCCGAAAAAAA
Source organism: Corythucha ciliata (assembly GCA_038030265.1). Classification (NCBI taxonomy): domain Eukaryota; kingdom Metazoa; phylum Arthropoda; class Insecta; order Hemiptera; family Tingidae; genus Corythucha; species Corythucha ciliata. The sequence goes on from CM075943.1 coordinate 18,661,479, forward strand.
CGCAGACAATTCATTGTTTAAAACCCAGGAAATCCGAGAAAGAAAGTTAAATCCACCGGTCATCCGACACCAATACCGAGGCACCCCCCCCCCCTCATGTTAGTTCTCCACGTGACTCTAAATTCCCAAGGACGCCGTTTCCGCCGTCGCGTTCCGAGCACCCTCGATCCAAAACCAAATTAAAACACCGGATACATTGAGAGCTGCACGCGCGGTCCGCCGTGCAAATTATTGTACGTATGGACCCCTTTAGACGTATTAAGTATATGGGGGGAAAACCCCGTTCAAAGTTCTCTATAGGGGTGGAAGGCGTTTCGGTCGCACACTATTTTGCGCTACTAAGGAGCCAAAAATGGTTGAAATTTCAGCCCGTGAAGAAGTTCTATGATCCGCGCGGTATTAAGCTGAAAATTACAAACCTTTTCAGACTTAACGATAAAAAATTATGAAATGGGAGCGTCGGGCTGTGCTCTGTGCAGGAAGAATAGGATCTGACTTGAATAACCAGATAAATTACTTATTTATTCGACAATGCAATTTGTAAATCTCCCCTCACCATTTCTTATATTTTCACTCTCTTTTTTTTCTCCTCGCTCTCCCTTTTAAATTTTTTTTAAAACGCTTGCAAAAAAATTACATTTGAGCTTTACTACAACTGGAGGTTTTATCAAAGCTATTGTCATGAATTTTGAAACTGCATTATAGCGAATAATCTACTTTTGCATTTCTCTTTTGATGAACGATATAGTTCATAGCTCTATCAGTTAAATAGATAAGTAGATGGGGGAAAAATACCCTGAGCTCAGCGCCCCCGAGGGCTGTGGGGGCTATTGCTACGCCTCTGTATTGGTGCAGTCTCCCTGGAAGTTGCTGCTGACCTTGAACCGGGCCTTCCTGCAACCACATCTTGATTCTCACTCACCCCCGTGCAGCAGCAGAATATGGAGTTCAGCGCGTGATCTGGTACAGGGGGGGGGGCGTGGTGGTCACAGGAGCCAGTTATCCCCCTTCCCCTCTCTTCCATTCACATTCCCTTGGTGGAAGACTGTTTTCCAACCAAGTATGCAAAGTCTCTTTCCAGAGGTCTATATCTCGAAAACTCAGAGGAATTTTAAAAAATGTATGGAATAAAAGTTATGGGAAACTCAATATGCTTTCATTCTGTACTCGCAAAGAATCTTCTAAGACACACCAGTTTTAAGATACAGACGGAAAACCTCGAAAAGGTGGCTTTGAACGCTCCCCCTTCATTCGGGGGAGAGCGTTCAGCTCGGGACTTTATTAGACATTGATCAGGGGACCCCCTCCTTCACATTCCCGCAAAAAAACAAATTCCCATATTTATTTCCGCTCCAAAGCTTAGATTTACTGGATTATTAATATTGTCCCTCGTGGAGGGGAACTTGGGAATTGAGGTAAAGGTAGGAGATCGTAACCTCGTCGGAAAAGGGGAATTCGAAAGTCGCACGGGGTACTGGGCGAAAGAAAGGGGGAATGTTGAACAACAACAAAAATTATCTTTGGGGGGGGGGGGATTAATAAACTCAGCTCGATTGCGATGGCTTGGAACGGAGTGAAGGGAATTCCTCAATAGCGTCAATCCGACGGACCGGAAGGGATGGCTGGGGTGCGGATGCAGTTCAGTACAGCTGAGATGTCAGAAATGGTAAATGATAAATTCGATAGGCGGCAAATTCGGTAAATGTCACGCCCGGCGAGCGTCAAAATCGGTAAGGAGAGCGATATGATCTTTAGCTGAAGACAGCTTATGGGCCTTCTTCCAAACCAAGTCACCCACGTGGAAACGTACGTCCCTACGGCGCGAATTAGAGTGACGGCTTTGGACCCTTGTCGCTTCCAGAAGATTGTGGCGAACGGTTTTGTGGCTTTCTGTCAGGCTTGATAAGTGCCTTACCCATTCGGAATGATCGGAAGGTGATTCCCCTGGCAAGGAGCCATTGGTTGTTGGTCGTTCAACCGGATAGTCCCATATGTTTCGGCCTAAGTTGAGGAATGCGGGTGTAAAACCCGTGCTACTATTTTCGCTGGTATTGATAAAGAAGGGCAACTGCGGGAGTAAAACGTCCCAATCTCTTTGCTCTCCAACTACATATTATGACGTTATCATTCTTTTAATGACCTGGTTCGCCCTCTCGGCCGGATTGGCCTATGGGTAATATTATGCGTGATTCCATCTTCCTTAAAGTGATCTGCCAATTCCTTCGCCAAGAATGGGGCTCCCTGGTCAGACACAAAGAACTTAGCGACCCCCGAGTGGTATAATACTCGTTGGCAGAAAGGCTCCCAAATTATTTTGGTCGTAGCGACTCTTACAGGGACAATCTCCGCCCACTTCGTACAGGAATCGAAGAATACTGAAATATATGTATTTATTTCCTCGGCGGGATCGGGGAAAGAGCCCCATAAAATCAGAAGAGACCGTCATCCACGGCCCCTCTGGGACTCGGGGTTGCACTATTCCGGCAGGTGGTCGATTCCGTGGTTTAGTGGTTTGACAGGTAGACAACGCCAGATATAATCGGGCAGTGATACAGCTGTTTGATTCGTTGTAATGTTTTGTCTCGGCCGAGATGTCCGGCCTCCTGCACATCATGGCATTGCCTGAGAGCCTCTAGACGCAATCCTTTCTATAGGACCAATCACCAGCCATACCCAGTTGACCCCTGGAGGCAGGGATTAGTCTCTTGGAAGAATAGTACATCACTACAGACCACCCAATTGGGACAACGATCCGGGAAGGATTGGACCTTCGCCACATGTTGTCGATACCACTCATCTTACGCAATTTTCGGAACAATGACGGTCTTTTGGATCAAGAATAACTCGGGCCTTCGAATGTCCTAGAAAAAGTATCTGCCATGTTATTCTGAGTCCCTGGTCTGTAGTGGATATCGAGATTGTATCTTTGACGTCGGATAATCCACCTGGCCAGTCGTCCAGTAGGGTTCTTTGATCCCCATGAGCCTGCGTATACTGGCGTGATCGATCAAAATCTTAACCGGACCACCTTAAATATACACAAGGAATTTATCCAGACCGAATAGGAGCTCTAAACACTTTAACTCGTTGACCGAGTAATTCCCGCTGAGCGGACTCGCATAGGCAATGACGCGTTCATGCCCCTCGTGAACCTGAGTGAGAACAGCCCCCAGTCCAGTGGTACTGGCATCAGTCTGGATAGTGAATGGTAGTGAGAAATTGGGTCGAGCCAAAACTGGTGAAGAGGTTAGGAGGGTTTTTATTTTCACGAACGAACTCCCCTGTTCCGCATTCCTCTCAAACGCTGTCCCCTTTTTAAGCAGGCTAAATAAAGGCTGGGCAACCTGAGAAGCGTCTTTATAAAACCGCTGATACCACGCGAACATGCCCAAGAACCGCCGAAGCGACTTTTGGGAGGAGGGACGGGGGTATTCCAGAATTGGCTTAACCTTCTCCGGATCAGGGCGTTTGCCGTTGGAGTCGATCAAAAACCCGAGATAGGTAAGTTGGTCTGTCCCAAATTCACATTTCTCCCAATTCACTAAAAGCCCGTACTCTTGAAGGCGAGAAAAGAGTGCTTTTAAGCACTCTAGGTGCGACTGATAAGTGGGAGTGACGACCAATAAATCGTCGAGATACGCTCAAGTCTGCTGTTATGAGAGCATCAATTAGCCTTTGGAACGTAGCGGGTGCGTTAGTGAGTCCGTAAGGAAGGAAGTTAAACTGGTAGTGGCCCTTCCCTCTACCGCTGTGGTGGTGGGGGGGGGGGGGGTAATTGGGGAACTAGCAGGGTCCATAGGCACGTGGAGGTATGTCTGCTTCAGGTCAGGTCAGGTGCTTGGAAAGAACCTTGACGTTCTCTAAATATTCAAGCAAGGACCCCATGTGAGGCAATGGATACGCGTCTTTTCTAGTCTGCCCATTGACCCGCCTAAAATCGATGCACATGCGATATGAATTGCCTGGTTTTGGGACCATTACTATAGGGCTGCTCCACGGAGAAGTGGAAGGTTCAATGATGCCTTCCCCTAAAATGGAAACCTGTGCGGAGTCAAAAATAGTCCAACATTGTCCAATGAAATGTTTGTAAATTGTCGAAGTTAACTCGACGGATCCTATACGTCCTAGATTGTGACTGCACTACACATCAAAATCGGCCGAAAAAAATTAAATTGTGAGACTACGCCGACCACAAACCGATTTTTGACTCAAACACAACACGTCAAATCCATAGTTTTTATTTTCTCGAAATGTAACTGAAAGTTATAGGGTTTAGAATGCGCTTTATTTGAGCGAAAAAAGCAATAAAGGTATACGTCCTCTCTGTTAAAAGTCGAGGCAGTAAAACAAACAAAAAACAGTTTTCAAGCCGAGTTAAATGAAAAATTATGCCCCCCCCCCTCACAATGAGCCTTGGCGGTGAAGTAGTTAAATCCCTGAGGTAAAATGTACCCCTCCCCACAACCTGTGATTTTACATGGTTTGCACCCTGCAGTCTGTTTCATCTACATATTTTTATGTAGGTACCTCCTCTTCAAAAAGAAGAGCTGAAACTTCCAAGAAAAACCTGGATGTTTCTCCAAAGAATTCCTAAGCTCACAAAAGTTCCCCCTCCTCCCCACGCTTCGCACAATACTCATTAACTCTGAGTACGTGTCTCGGGCTAACATGAAAACAAAAAAAAAACAACAAGATTTTGTATTCCAAGCATAAAACTCTCAACTTTTATATCCTCCGGTACATACTTTCTGCCCATTTGCTAGCGTGCTTTACCTGCGCTTCATAGGGGGGTGTGAAGAGGGCGGCGAGAGCGTGTATGTGTTCCTTAACTGTTAGTTAACGACATTATTCACCATTTCCTCCTCTCTCTGTCACACAGGGTTAGTTTGCTTTGTTTTTTTTTTGTTTTTCAAGTCTGAAAGCTCGCGTCTTTAACATGCGGGCACACAGGGAGGCCCTCCTGTGCTCATCTCACGTCAGAGTCTGAGAATGCTTCTAGAATTAATTAGATTTTAATTCCCGTTAAAAGACTCTATACGTTGGGGGCACAGGCATCCACCCCCCTCCTTTGTGTGTTGGAAGGCAGTAATTCACTTCAACTTTATTGAAATGATTAGAGTTTGTTGCCTCAAATGGGCTGAGAATCCTGGAGACGGAAACTTTACTTTTAAACGGAATTTTGAAGCTGAAAAAGTTCCTTCCTTTAAAACCAATTTAAATACATAATTCGGAAGCCCGCTTTACCAAGATTTCAATTTATTTCTACAACTTGCTCTCAAAAACATCGCGCATCAAGAAATACTTTTATCCTTATTTTTAAAAAAAAAACAAAAAAACTCGGAACATAACAGAGGGGAATCGCAAAAAAAAAGATAGAAAAAAAAATAGGTGGGGCTGTACAACGGGGACTTCTCCTCTTGCTTTTCAACTCTAATCTGGCACACCGGGTTTTAACGTTCGTCCTTTCGCGCGAGTCAACTCGACAGTTCTTCGCTTCATTTCTTTCTCGCGAGTTCTTTTGGGAGTGTTTTGAAAAAAAGGACGGAGTGAAAACGTTATTATACAAAAAGATGACTTCAAAATTACGTCGCCCTCTGTTCGTTTACAATAATGACGGACGTCGCTGCCTACCGTCATTCTCTCTCGTACAGTCCAAGGTGATTAATGAATTTTTGGGGGTTTTTAAATTGTGCCAGATTTTTTGAGATTGTGCATTCTCAAGAGGATAAAGACCACGGCAACGGGGATTGAGGGGGGGGGGCGACTTCGAGGCACCTCAATTTCCGTTTTATTTTGTATTATGATCAAAACAATGCAGCGCAAGCGGTGAAAACGGTTACATTTCAAAAAAGATTCAATATAAAAACAAGGAAGGGACAGGGGGCAGGGACTCTGAGAACGTTTTCATTTTCTCGAGTATTTTCCAAGCTGCGACATAGTGTTTGTTCTATTTTTATTTTATTTCTTTATTTTTTTCTCTCTCTCTTAATCTTCTTCTTTCGCTCATCGCTTGGAAAAACGTCGAAATTGTCGTAACAAAATATCTTATGAACGAAATAAAAGGCAATCGGACTGCCCCATGTATACAGTCGGTTGAGGGAGAACGGGCTCCAGAAATCACTCCGTTGAGTTGACGCAATGATTGCACTATATAGATGTTGAACACGCTCGACAAGGTCGATTAGTCTTTTTTAAAAATAAATTTCTATTTAATTTCAACTATTTCGCCACTCAAGACTCAACACAAGCTGAGTTTAGGCGAAACTCGTTTAAAGTTACATTTTCGTCCGATCCCTGCCTACAAATTCTTTCCTAACAGTTCGTTTACCACAGTAAACCGTTTTGTAAGTAGGTAACTATTTGTTTGTTTTCCTTTAACAGCTTATTTGCTAAAGCTCTTGATGCCTCGAGTTCTTAGTTCCAACCCCTCTACCGCTTTGAGTGTAAAAATTGAATGGTTTGAGTGCAGTATTGTGAAAATGATATTTATGCGATTAGGTAATATGTACCTGCATTTATAATTAATTTCACTAAATTAAGAAAAGTATTTTTGGTGATTAAAAGTGAACCGCTGGGGTCGCCCTGGGGGTCACAGCAGAGACCGCTAACGTACCTCAAAAGCTGACGCTAAGTCTTGACCGCAATTCGGTGCAATTTTTCGTTCAACAGTCGCCGATATATTTCATTCAGTTCCCACTCTCGGCTTGTAACGATTTAACCCCTAAAATCATGAAATTCGGTGAAAGTGTCACATCTCGCCGCAGGCTTAATATGAGAATTGAGAAGTGGGATGGTAGCGGTTATCCACTAGCGGTATATTAAAGTGCACTCCAAGTTATAGGGCTGAACAGTCATGAAATTGTAAGATATGGACAAGGTTTTAGGGATTTTTCCTTGGATGGGGAAGATACTCCTCCACCGCCACCACCATTCAAGTATAATGTTATTAGATATTACACCCAGTGGCCTTGGATTTTATCTAGGGAGGGATGCAACCATAAATCATGCTGAAATTGAGAAAAAGCGCTAGATCAAGGCTGAAAGTATATATAATCGCGAATTCGCAGCTAAAATTGTGAAAATCACTCATTATTCGCGGATAAAACTGAAAAAAGCGCTAATTCACCGCCTAAATTGAGGAAAAACGCTCGTTCGTTGCTAAAATCAAGAGAAATAAAATCACATCTTTATAGCTAAATATCGGCGAAATTGAAAGTTTCGGGTCTTTTTTTTTTTTTAAGTCACCGTGGAGCTCAGGCTACAGCCTCCCATGACATCGCCCTAACGAAAAAGACGAAAAATTGTAACATTTTGGAGGCAAATATCAGCGAAATATGGAGCTTCCTGTCTGAAATTCCCGATATTATACACGTCTTAATTTCGCGAATTTAAAAGTTTCTGGGATTTTCTTAGTGACCTTGGATTCCTTGGATTGGACAGAGCTCAAAGTCTGGCAAAACGGTCACGCAATTACATATTTAAGAGTCAAAATTGCCAAAACTGAAAAATTGCGTGTTCAGGGTCTTAATATCCGTGAAATTGCCGGTTTCCGGTCTTCTATTTTATTAAAATTGCAAGTTCCTGACTGTGTGAACGCAGAACCCGAGCTAGCCAGCGACTGCGCCGACTGTCACAACATTCAATTTGAAGTTTTCCCACTTTTTTTTTTTTTTGGCAGCTGGCTGTCCTGCCTCCCTGGATTAAGTAATGTCGAACGACGTGGTGTCGTCGGCTGGCAAGGCTCCCCCCCCCCCCATAACATGACAACAGACAACATTGGCTTCAACAGTGGTTGAAAATTCACGACTTCGCAATTTTCACGTTTTAATGTCAGTGAAATTGTGACTTTTGGCCTTTTTTAATTCTTAGGGAAGGGAAGTATGGTGTTTTTTTTTGTGGGTGCGAACCCCGATCTAGCCAGCCACGACTCGACTGCGCCAATACTCTTAAGATTAGCCGTGTAATTGATTGCAAGTTCGGGTGGTTTGAGCAAAATTACAAGTTTCCTGACTGAATATCCGCAAAATTGTAAGTTTCTGGTCTCAATTTTAGAAAAAACTGCTATTTTTGGGCCTTGATTTAAGCAAAATTGTTAGCTGTGGGACCATTTTCGTGGCAGCTGATCAAAAAGGATCAGCATTCCGCCATTTGTTTCTTTTTTTAAAAATCCACCTGTTTGACTCTTCCATAAACCGAATTTCGTGGATCTGCCACGCACACCAGAAACCAATTTCGCTGTGTTGACCCCCAAAAATTGTTATTCAAAAAATAAATAATAAAAAAAAGCCAACCTCACGGGCTTTCACAATTCACACACTCACAAAATCAAAAGTTCCTGGGTATTGCCTCATTGTAAAGCGCAATTTTGCGGGAATGGCTTCTTCCAAAAACGAAATGTTGTGGGGTTGACTCTTTCAAAAAGCAATTTCACAGGGTTACCTGTGAAATTAATTTCGCCGGTTTTGGCACAATCGAAATGCTAATTTGCTGGTCGAAATGATCATTTGACTGGATCGGCTTCAATAAAAATACAATTTTGCGAATTTGGCCTTATTGATGAATTAGCGCCATTTTTCTTCTAATTGCGGCGATTTTTTCACAGTTGTTCATGAATTGGCTATTTTTCCCTATAAGTACGCTCTCCTTTAATTTTTTCCGCAATTTAACGATTTTTCTCAATTTTAGCCGCAAATTAGTGCTTTTCCCATTTTTAGCTGCTAATTAACCCTTTCCCACAATTCTTGCTGTGAATTAGGATTTTTCTCCATTTTTGCCCCCGATTCTTTTCATTTTCGCCCACAAATTAGAGCATCATCTTAATTTAATCATCAAGTTATTGCTTTCTTCCACTTTAGCCGTGAATTAGCTTTTTTGTCATTTTTAGCCGCAAATCAACGTTTATCCTCAATTTTTGCCGTGAATTAACATTCTTTCTTAGTTCCAGTCTGAGTTATAGCGTTTAGACCCAATTTTATCCGCGAGTTAGTGCTCTCTTTCGTTTTAGCCGCTAATTAACGCTTATCCAGAATTTTCTCACGAATTAGCGCTTTTTCTCAGTTTTTGGCGCGAAGTGGCTCTTATTGTCTCAATTAAGCCGCGAATTAATGTTTTTTCTCAAATTCTCAATATAATTGCAAAATTAGCGAGTTTCCGGTTTTGGCTGCAATTTAGCTTTTTTCCGCAATTTGAGCAGTGAAGTAGTGATTTTTCCATTTTTAGCCATTATCTTAGCGAGTTTTTCTCAATTTTAGCCATGGACTTGCCCCACGGCAAGCGGCGGCGGTGGTTGTTGTACATTTCCCGTTCCTGCTGTTCATTATAGTGGTTTTACTGACTCCAGCGACCTTTAATACGACCTCAATAAACGGCGATTTTGTTTTCTCAATTTGCACCGGAAAACCGCAAATTGACGTATTTTCCAATTTCTATATCCACAAATTAGCGCCGTTTCGCAATTTCAGCCTGAAACGATAGCACTTTTTCCCCAATTTCAGTCATGGAATTGTCCTAGAACAGCACATTAGTGCGCCTTCTCAATTTTTATCTGCCTATAATAAGGACCAACAAGAAACTTGAGAATCGACGTATTTTTTCTATGCAGCCGCGAAGTGTCCTCGAGTAGTCCACGAAAATTGGGCATTTATCCCTTTTTCTTCAATTCAGACGCACGTGGACTTGACCCCGCAAATCTATCACTATAAGTATACGGGGCAAACGGACCTCAATTTAGGCGACTCTGGACTGGAGTCGTGAAGAGTCGTCCAAAACCAACAACAACGCAAAACATTCCAGTTTCGGCGCTGGCGGCGCCTTGTTCGAGGGGGCGTTTTGGCGTGGGACCGTAAAAACTGTCCCTAAAGGCCCGTTCACGAGCTCTAAGTTTTCGGTGTGTGCGGTGTCTACGCAACCTATCAAAATGATTCATTTTTCGAGGGAATAATTATTTGTTTGGTTTTGGTTGCACAGACTGCACAACACAAACAAAGAGCTTGTGAAGAGGCCACTTGAACCCTCGGTGGTTGGCCAACATTTAAAATTTGAAGGAACCAGGTATCTCGGCGGGGTTTCTCGCGAGACACGGGGAATCTGACAATCGAAACGAGACGTTGGGCCGCCCCCCCCCTCCTTCTCACCTCTCTCTGGCATGAGTAGTACGCTGCTCGGGGGATTCAGTATTAACATGCAAGAAATAAAATTGGTGCATTAAGGTATACCTAGATCTAAAAAACAATAATTAGGTTGGTTAGTGGGAAAGGTGTCCACTAACAGGGGGGGGGGGGCGTTGTGCAATGCGTAGCAAGGTTTTAATGCGTTTAGCGAGGACAGGATTTTCCTCTCCACTCGCAACCAAACTACATAGTTCGTTACAAAGCATTTCCATTACGACCACTTAGGAGGTCCTTCAGGGAAGTTATTGTTTACCAACTGTTTGGTAACGAATAGAAACGGTCATGAATGAACCCTTTTAAATCACCCAATTTAAATCAACGGGGTTGGAGTAGTGTGCAGGGGGTTGGGGGGCGGGGTCTTCGAGGAAAATAAGAATTACCTGTATGTATACACCCTCGGATCTCTGAGAGGCTCCTTTCAAGGGTAATATCTTCCACAGTCGATTTTGAATCTTCTGTTTTTTTTTTGTTTTTTTGTTTTTTTCGTTTTTAAAGTTTCGTGTGGGAAGAAAATGCGATGAAGGTCAAAACGTAGGTCGAAAAGAGTGGGAATATACTTAAAGGCTTTCGGAAAAAGTTTAAACTCATTTTATTTTTTGTTTTTTTGTTCTACTTTTTTTCTCTCTCTCTCCTTTTTTTCGTTACTTTTGCACAGTAACCCCTGCCGACTAATAACAAAAATGTTTCTCCTCTAATTGCCGATAAAATGAAAAGTAAGACTTCGTTTTACCGTACTACTTTAACGGGTCGGCCGTGGTGAAAAAAAAAGTCTTAAAAAAAAGCTTTTCGTTGTCGGGGATTTAAAACTTATTAACAATGATTTTACAAGTCCCTTCAATTTACGAGTTCCTGTTACTATCTTTACCTCTTTCCGCGCAAAAGAACGTTGCATCAAAGGAAAAAGGGGGAAACCTTAGAAACATCATTATTTAACGTCCTGTTTTTACTTTAATTCATCGGTCGGATCCCGGAATCAGAATTGTTTTTGGCCATTCTTCACAAAGTTGCGATTGGAAAAAGCAATAAAAATCTTGGCTATATTTTTTGAACAGTAAAAAGAAGCAATAACCTTTTTCATACTTGAACTGAACAGGTAGCCTAATTCCATCGTTAAAAATGAGTACTCTTTTCTTGAAATAGTTTTTGTTTGAATGAAGACAAACAGTGGCTCCTTTAACGGGACAATTCTGCCCATCACTTCAACACTATCTTCTCCCTTTATTATTAGTACCATTTTATTGACTACAGTCACTATGATTCGACCTGATGATGATGGCCCCCTCGTTGATTATACAGCCAAATCGAAGAGAGTCGAGAATAACACATTGTTATTATGTAAAAAGTAGTCCACGGAGCGGTATGTGTTTGAGAGAGACAGAGAGAAAAGAAAGAAAAAAAAATGAGGAAAAAAAAGGTCGTCCCCATCTTCCCATTCTTCTCGTGATTTCTATTCATTGTTGAAGAAAAACTTGCCTATCACGATGCACCAGTTTTTTCCATCATCTTTTTCACCCCTTCCCTCTCTCATCCTCGGCTGGCATCAACGCCAGGCCCGATACAACTGTGAAGAGACAGAGATTTTTTTTTATGTACTGTATATAATGTTAACTGTCTGGAGCGACCTCCACCTTTGCTGTTCACCTGTTTTTCTATTCAATTCCACCCGACCACCACCCCCACTCATCATATTTTTGCCGTAGTTTGGCAGCCCTTTATATTATGTCCCGCTGAGCCATTTATTTTGCACAGCTCGCGACCGTCTTCATTCGTTTTCCAAATTGAGTGAGTGTGTGCGTGTGTTTCATGATAAATGTAAATGGGCGAGGGTGGGGATATATGTGAGCGGGTGTCACGTTGGCCGTTTTTCTTGCAAACCTCGAACATGGCACGTTTCCTCTGGGGTTGAAGCTTTGAAGGTGCAGGCGAAGTTTGCAGCAGGTGTGCGAGTTTAATGGGAATTTTCTCCCCAGAAAAGAAATATGTGGTGAGGGGGGAGAGGGTCAAGATCGGTGATTTTTTTTTCTGAATAACGCTGGCAGGGCGAAACGGATGATTCCTGAGTCACCTTTCACTAGCTTATTGGTATTGGTCACGTCAATTTCCACCCCTTTCAATCCTCCAAAAAATCAATTTCGTGAGTTTTGACCCTTCGAAATTCCAATTTTGAGGATTGTATAACTCTCACAACGCAATTTATGGATTGTACCAACTCAAAAAGACAGTTTCGCAGTGTTGATTCCCAAAAAAAAAGAAAATTTCGCGGTTGTTCACCCAATTAAAAAATCCAATTTCACGGTGTTGACTCATTTAAAAAAGCCAATTTCGCCTTTTCAGGTTCGCCCGTTCAAAAAGCAATTTTGTGGGACACGAACTCTGAGAATGCAAAAATTAACTGGCTTTGACCCAAAATACAGCATTTCGTGGAGCCGGCCCTTTCAAACCAAATTTCGGGTGGGAGGGGATGACTGCCTGAAAAAACAAAAGTTTGCTGAGTTGGCTAATTATCAACCAATCCCCCCCCCCCCAAGGCAACTTCATTGGCTCAACAACCTAATTTCGCACTGTTGACCCATTCGAATTGCAATTTCACGGGATTAGCTCATTTTAAAGAGCAATTATTTTAGGGGTCCAGCGATCTTTTCAAAAGCAAAATTTCGCAGAGGGATGCCCTCACCCAATACAAAACGAACTTCGCGTTGCTCTCTCACTCAAAAAAACCGTTTCTAGCGTTTCGCAGCATTAAAAACCAAAAATCGCGCTGCTGATTTATTCATGAAGCAATTTTGTATAGTCGGCTCATTCGACACTATCTTCGCGAAGCTGATTCCCAAAAAATACAAAATTTCACGGGTCTGGCTCCCTAAAATAAAATTTACAGGGCTGGCTAGTTGAGGAACATAATTTCACGAGCTCATTAAAAACTTTCACGGGTCAGGATCGTTCATTCCCCTGGATTAACAGATTAGTGGGCATGCCAGGGGAATGACTGCCGACTAGGGGAAGGACATTTTCTTCCCTTGATATTTGGTGAGCAAACTACCTTTTCGTTTTGTTGGCCTTATTAGCGTGGATGATGCTTACAGACGTAACGGAGCTCTTCGCAGCTGCGCAAAATTGGATTACAATTCCATTTTTTCTTACAGATCAATTCGTATCAATACAATCATGGCACCAAAGAAACAAAATCAAAAGAAGAAGTGCTGAGGGAGAAGAGATTACTACCCTCTTCGTGTACCCCTGAGTTCTATTGCCACTCCCCTGGACCGCTGATTATTACTAATTGCCGTGATGCCCCCCCCCCCTCACGGGTAAAGAAACTTCTCTGCTGGTGCGTAGATTTTGTTCGTACGTGATGGAAATACATGTTCGGATAGAAAAACTTTGACAAGTAGCCAAAAAAGTATCGAGACTTGCTAGCCCTGATTTCGCCACTTTTAGTGGAATCACCCTTTACCGATTTGGTTACAATAAAAGTTCTGTACTTCTTCCCACTCATCACGCATTGTTTCCCGTTTTGTTCTATTGCCGGAACTGCTCGTTGTGGCATTGTTAACCAGATAATTCGGTATTAAACCAAATATTTCTTGTATTTAATACAAAGTTTATCAGCAATGCCAACTGTACACGAGGGTTACTATAAACATTCTTATGTTTGTAATTTGGGTGATATTGTGGAGTTTCAGATCAATAAATCAAAAAAAGAGATGTCTCTCCACTTTTTATTCGCAGCTTATACCGGTTTCAATGCCTCACCGCATCATCATCAGTAAGTCTTCAAAAACTAAACACATTCACAAGGTCGTTACACCTCGTCGTCAAGAAAACGTCCCACTCCCCTGGACAAAACCAAATCAAATCGGGGATTTTCCTTTCAGCTGAGGGGAGAGAAAATACGCCCTTTAGTTGGGGGGATGGGGGAGCCATGATCACTGTGAGAGAATTTGCACAACGACATTTACAAAGCACTCATTATTTCCTCTCATTAAAGAGGTGATAACGGGTCCAAGGAGGGGCATTCTGGCGGGAGGCACCTGTATTTGTCATTGACTCAAAAACGGTGTCCGGCTCAAATCAAATCACATATTATAGAATAACTTATCACAAAAACGTTCAATTAATTGACTCATGATGAATGATTTCTGTAAAAATTGCCAACGTTCAAAATTGGATGTATTTTGGGGATTAATGACACGATAAATTTGAAAATTTATAAGGATTTTCGATCATAGGACTCATTGAAGGAGTTCGTCCGGTGATTCAGGCGATTTAGGCCACTTTGGCCCATGTTCTGGGGGCTACACGAATTTTCCCTGCACGGTTGGCGTAAGAGAACGAGGCTTGACGCAAATGGACCGCTCGATCTGGAGTCGTGAAAATCGTCACAAGCCAATGCCAAAAATATTAAGAGTCTGGTTTGCAACTGTAAGCAATACTTACACTGCTTACATGGACGCTTCGCACCTGCAAGCCATCAAGCCACTCACGAAACGCTCATTAATAGTGGTGATTTAGCCCCGATTACATGCTTGAGCGCCTGGTTTCTATGGTTTCCAGTCCCGTTTCAAGTTTTAACGGCTGATGCTGTAAATTTTGAGTCCGAAAATTCACTTATTCACGAAATTCACGTTTATGGAGTCATTCATTTCGTTTCTTGAGGTCATGAAATCCGATGATTCTGAAGCTAGGCCAAAATGCGTCAAAGTTGTAGTGACTGTGATAGTCAATTCTATGGCGGCGAGAGGGGAGGGGTTAAATCGCCACAGTTCTAGCCCTTGGGAAGACTTGCCCTTGGAAAGATCCATGACTCCTGGGTTGATAGTGCCCGGGGGGGGGGGGGGCTTTTGTTCTCTAATGTGCCAAGTTTTCGGACGAAACAGCACAATCCGAATTATAACGACTATCTATATTCCCTAATACTTGGCTAATTCAAAACCAAATTTCGTGGATTTCACTTCTTTAGCTTTATTTCACGGAAAGGCTCTTTCATAAAACAAATTTCGCTCGTTCCACCTATTTTTTCCAACAATTTCGCGGGTTTGTATCTTTTCACAGTCCAAATTTTGTGAGCTTGGCTCGTCAAAAGGTTCAATTTTGAGCAGATAATCATCAGTGGCTGCGTCATTGACTCAACTAGGTTTGTGTAAACAAGTAAAACTTTCACTCGTGTCTCCACGGGTAGGGAAACAATAGATATTCTCTCGCACTCGTTCAAGTGCCACAGAATTATGTCAAGTGCACTAAATAACTGTTACAAAAAAGCATAGGGAACGCTTCAAATCTGTCAAACAAACAACATTTATAAGACCTTGTCTTGTCACACTAACATGAAAGCACTTGAAAGATGCGTTTTGTCCAGAAAACAAAAAAAAAACTATATTGAAGAGCAATATTCCGATGAAAAAAATTGAACCATTTATAAAATACTTTTTTATTTGGTTTTCCGCCATCATTCATACGCCATTAACTATGAAAGAGCCCTCCCCCCTCCGTCATCCCATTCATTTCACAGGAGGATGGAGCGTGGAAAAGCTTTTAAGTCAAAACATTATTCGAGGGCGATCTTACCCGCTTTTATTGTTAAATGTTGGGTGTACTCATTTTCTTTTTCTTTTTTTCCCCCCTTTTGCCTTAAACCGATTTGAACATTGAGCAACAAATCCCCCCCCCCCCAACTTCTTCACCTTTAAATCACCACGAGTAACACACGCCAACAAAGAGCCTTCCAAAAAGCAACACTTCCAGAGCGTTTTTCGGCTTTGACACTCCCACACACAAAAAAAAGGCGATAAGCTTTTTTTTCTACTACACTTCATAATCTACGGTTGAGCACTCTCGGGCGTTTATTTGAAGCAAAAATCGTTTGCTGGAAGATCAAAAGATTAAGTGAAAGGGAGGGTCGAAAGGAAAGAATATAAGATCGTAGGAGAAATGATAAAATTAATTCACTTTTTCTCCCTTGACGAGAGCAAAATTCTTATTCGAGAAAGAATTTCTTTTCATAATGGGGAAAAATCAAAAAATGTATTGAAAATACGTCCGTTCAATTTTGCTTTAGCTAGATAAGTGTATATAAAAATATAAAAAATTAGACGTAAAATCCGGAATCGTTTCGCTAACAATGTCTAGCCATTCGGACGAATCGGGAGGAAAAATTCCAGGCTCCAAGAAGAGAGGGGGCGGGTCGCATAATAATCCTCTTGTGATTTAGAAACGCTTTCCCCCGCTTTCCGTGGGCGCCTGATAGTCAAACCAACAGGAAGGTGTATGGAGGGCTAAAAGTTGTGCACGTGATTTTGACAGGGTCACGCACAAAAATAATGCTCTATGAGACCCCGCCTGTAAAGCGAACAAAAAAGGTTTAATTTTCAGCTATTACGAAAGCGCGCACATGGTAGGGTAATTTTTCTCTTCCGCCTTTCACCCCATTTAAGAGCGTCTTTCCTTTTAATTTTCATACTTTGAAGTGTTTTTGCATTTAAATATAAACCCACTCGCAAAAAAAAGACAGTAGATTGACTGGAAATGAGGGACTCAACCAAAGAATATGTCACGGATGAATTCCAGAATGAAAACTGATGAAAGTGAGACGTTTTCGAGAAATCGACTTGTGGGTTATGGTTGGCAAGGAAAAGAGAGAGAAAAGAAGAAAGAGATTAATAGGAGCTGGATGCGCGGGAAAAAATGGTGCAACCGTAGTTTGAGACTAGGCCAGGGAATAGAAAAAAATAAAAAAAGGAAAATAAGTAGCTGGGGCGTCACTAGAAATTATATCCATGACGAAATGATACCACCCCTCCCCTCCCCGCTGATCAGTATTCTTTTCAGTATTCTTCAGGGACGTCTGTGTTCCTTTGATTACGTCGTGATGGAGTTTTTGTTTCGTTAAAATGAAAAGTGACCTGGCATTGCGAAAATGTCTGACGAAACCAAGCGCTGTTTTTCCCCTATTTCCCCCCTAGTAGCTGCCCTTTTCAATCGCCGAAACTCGAATTAACGCGAATAGAGATACCCGAAATGCGAGACAGACAGTTGACGCAAACTGGGTGTGGTGAAGGACCCGAAACCCGGGAAATTTGAGGTTTTAAAAGAGCCAACCCCATAAAATTGGCACTTATGAAGGAGCCAAAACCGCGAAAGCCAAAACCGTTTTTGTACGGAGCCAAACACACGAACTCCGTTTTCAAAGGATCCAAACCCGAGAAAATGGGTTTTCAAGGACCTAAAACCCATGCAATTTGCTTTCTAACAGGGCCAAAAACACATTTTTGATTGAGCCGCTCCCCACCCTCGCCTTGGTTTGACAGGCGCAGATCCAGAGTCGTCTTAAGGAGGGGGCCATGACTCGCCATCCCGGCTCCCGGCCCCGCTGGACCTACCAATACCATACGTCACGCAGTTCCAGTGACAAAGTAGCTCTCAATTTCCGATCATTATTGAAATATCGAGACCTTGATGAAACCTCATCTTTTGACGTCTTTGGCACGTTTTCCAGGGAAAATTGAGCATTGTCCATGTATGGGACTCATTTGAGCCACGTCCGGCTCAAATCGAAACACTTAAAAAACATTCAGCCTAAAAATCGGCCGATTAACCTCGGGGCAATTGTTGGCAAACATGACGAAAATTTAAAAATTGACAAAACCGCGTATTTTATAGGTTTCACTTTCACAGGGCATCCGAAAATCGAGACGGATTTCCAGTCATACGAGCCTTTGAAGAAGCCATCACTGTAATTTGCACACTGTGGGCTGTGCAATTTTGCATAAAAAGAGCCGCAAGAATTTTCCCGCACACGGTGGCCACACGATCGACAGCTTTTGCCTTGAAATTGTCGATTTGCTTGAGTGTTTCCCCGAATGTTGAGTTTTGCCCACTGTGGGCGCATTGTGTGTGAATTCCGCTTTGAATGCAACAATTCACGAGAATACTGCCTAGCATGTGCAGTTTTGCGCGGAATTTTTGTCCTGAATGAGGCCTTGTTACGCTTAATTATTGTCCTGGATGTGATGTTTCGCTCTAAAATGGGGAATTTTTGATAAATTTCGCCTCCATTTGTTGGGTTCCGTGGTTTATTTTCTATTTTCGGCTTCAAATGAACAGTATCCTTATGAGAACAACACAATTTTATATGACAATTCTTATAAAAGAGATAATTCCTAATACAAATTGCGGGTTGAACGTGAGTGTTTTCCCTAATGTTGCGCTTTGCCCACAATAAGGGGGCATTTAGCGTAAATGTTTTTGTTGGTGTGCCATGACCGTTCCGAAACAGTTTTTCTCTCTCCCCCAAACGTGACGTTTCACGTAAATTGTGACCTTGGCGTGGCATTTCGCGCATAAATTTCTCGTATTTGGATCACTGAAAAAGCAATTTTTAGGGATTTTCATTGCCGGCAAACTAATTTTTCGCTGGGTGGCCCATAATTTGGCTAACTGGCGCAACAATATCCCTGAAAGAGGCTGTTCAGTGAGCAAAATACGATAAATTTATTTTACAGTGAGCCGGATTCGGGGAAATACTTTTATTTTTCGAGAAAAATTCGCGGAATTTGGCATTTTAGAGATCTAAATTCGAGAAATTGATTTTTGGATGGTCAGACCTGTGAAAATGGTTTTAAAAAGCGACAAAATCAGCAAATACGATCTCTGAATTGAGCTACGAAATCGGTTTTTCAGCTACAACTAAATAAGTGATAGGTATTTATTTTTTAATGAACTCGTCATGCGAAAATATCCACATAATCGGTTTTTAGACAGCGAAATATGAGAAATTTGTTTTTCAGTTAGTCAGATACAGGAAAATGGCTAATTTTTCGGCGAAAGAAAAATCAGAAAAAGTTGCAAAAACCAAAAAAGTGGCCGTTAAATTAGCCCACCCCGGGAAATTTGGTATCAGTACAAAAGAAGCCCGAAATTGGTGCTATAAATTGGGTGAAATCGGGAAAATTGGTTTATTGCTGAGCCAGACCTGCAAAAATTTTTGCTATACAAAATTTGTCGATCCTGATGGATTTTTACTTATAGGTGGTATCTGGAAGTGGTCAGCTGCCCCCACTAAGTCTGCGCTTCAATGCCTATTGGGGGGAGGGTAACTGACTACCTCTACCAACCACAAAAAAAAGGTCCAACCGCAGCGAAGCTCTAACCACGGAAAGCTCAAACCACTGTGAAGCTCCAACGTTACCAATATTTTGGGGTTTCTCTTCAAAGGGAATCCGAAAATTGTGACTAATTTTCGATAATAAGATTCAATGAACGGGCTCTCTCTGTGATACCACCGTTTTTAAATAGCCCGCGAACAGTGAAGTCCAAGGAAGAGTCCAAATACACGTGGACCTCGCTAGACAGCTCACGTGTCTTGCTATGAACGATCTCACAAAAATGCCGCATGGTTGGATCAATGGGTGCTTTTTAAGACACCGTGGCCACCCCACTTTTGGGTTGTGTTTTTTTTTTAACGATAGCTCGTAATACAGTGACCCTAGTGTCAAGAAAAAAGGCTGATACGAGCGACCGTGGCGCGCAACATTCATTTCTGGACCGTTGAAGGGCCACTGCACTATTCGCCTATTTCATAATTCGGGCAGCGCTGTCGTTGGTCACTTGGGAACTAGCTCATGTGGGCAGTCTTCTACTAGTTTCTAATGGAAATCACCCACAACTGTTTCCCAAAATGGCCAACTGCAGCGCTGCCTGAATTATGATCAAGGCGAATAGCGGCTACTCTGTTGTGTCAACCTGGGACCGCATGTATTTCTTGGTTGAGCATGGTTCAGGGGACTCAAAAATCACGAGAAAATTGCCCTGAAATTTGACTCGATGGGATTTTGGAGGCGGTTTTGATGATTTATTTGCACAAGTGACTTCGACTCCAAGGGAGGGACCATTACCCCTGCGGCCCCTCTTGGATCCGCCACTGGGTTTGAAAGACCCAAGCCCCCCCAAAATTTGGGGTTAAAAAAACCCAACATACTGAAATTGGAGATTTTGATGGTTCAGCCAGTGGGGGTAAAACCGGAAACATCGATTTTCCAACGAACCGGAGTCGCGGTTTTTTCAACGCCAAACCTATAAAATTGGATCTAAAATTGAAAACCTGCCAAATTATGGTTTTAAAGCGCAAAGTCCTAGAAATTAGGTTTTTGAAGAACCCGCGAGATTGGATTTTGGTGTGAGGGAAAACCTCACGAAATTGGCTTTTGAAGGAAACAACATCAAAAGGGGTTGCGCCAAACCCTCGAAATTGATATTTGAAAGAGCCTTGGGATTCCTTAATATACAATGACCCCCCCCCCCCCAAATTGAAATTAAGATCCTTAACTTTGAAATTGCTCCCCAATTATAATACTCGAACTTTCGACCAGAAGAAACACGTATTTTTGCAGGAATAAGGACCCACAAGTCGCATTGCCGCGGATATTTGACAATGGAACTTATAATTTTCTGGGTATTTGTCAGGCTCTGGGCATTGTTAGAGACCGGCTAGCCTGCTAAGGCCCCGAACTTGCAATTTCGCTTATATTAACACCCGGAGATCTTGTGAATTCGATAGGGTGGGGAGGCTGAAATAAGTAAATTAACCTTTAAATGAAATACTTACCATTTACTTGTTTTTTGAGTTTCGAGAAAAAATTGCTCCCCAGATGGGATTCGAACCCGCGACCCCCTGGAATCATGGAAAGTTCCATTGCCAACTGAGCTACCCGGGAGTCCACGCAAATAGCGAATCCACCACAGATAAATCCCCTCCCGGAACTCAATTGCACCTATCGGAATTCACAATTGTGACTAGGGTGGTGTGGTGAGGAAGGAGTAATCCATACCGTCCTGGGGAGCAATTTTTTCTCGGAACTCAAAACAAGTAAATATGCTAAGATTTTCATTCAAATGTTAATTTTTTTATTTTAGCCTCCCCGCCCACTAAATTCACATGTGTGACTAGGGTGGTGCGGTAAGGGGGGGGAGTAATCTCAATAATTAATTGTCCGAGACAGGGTCGTCTAAACACAGTTAATGAATTGATTGTTGGACTAGTAAAGAAAAATGAAAATAAAGACCGGAAATAAGCAATTTCGCGGATATTCGGACCCGAACAAAAACCCCTGACATTTCCAGTTTCGCTGAAATTGAGACCTGGAACTTGCAATCATGTGCGGAGATAGGGGAGGGCTTTGGTCCTATAGCCCCCCCCCCCCCAGGCTTTCCTGAAGCCTCTTCCCCAGACTCTTTAACCCCTACAATTATGGGGTACGGCGAGAGTTCCCGTTGAGGACCTCTACCGGCCAACCGGAGCGTGTCCCCAGACTTCGACATCAATAGAAATAGACTGCGCAACTTCAACTGATGTGACTTAAACTGAAGCCAGGTCCAGACGCTCGGGTCAGCCGGTGGGGTTGGCCTAAACAGGAAATCCTCAGCGTCTGTACGCACTTTTAAAGCCAAGTACTTACAGAGATTTTTTTAGGCACCGTTCACAAGTGTTCTTTGGGGTCTACGCAACCTATTAAAATGCTTCATTTTTCGAGAGAATGTACTCCGGGAGCCCACCGAAAGAAAAAATCGGGTCATTTGATCGTATCTCGCACCTGCGCAGGACGATTTTTATGGTCTAGCAGATGACACTTCTGAGATCGACAGACATTTTCCGTGGGACAGGTGCTCACAACAGAGCTAGCTGTTGTCAAACACACCTTTGGGTGGTTTGAAAACGACTGGCGAAGATAAAAAGTCGTTACACTCGACCAATACGTTACGAAAACAACACCGCCATCCAATTTTGTTGTAAATAGCGCCGTCAGTGAGCTTTAGAAAATGTGAAATTTCGAGACTCACTAGTAGCCAGAGTTTCATTCGAAATTGAATGGCGATGGTGTTTTTCTAGCTTATTGTTTGCGAAGAATCAATTTTTACACTTGCCAGCCGTTTTCAAGAAGGCCAAAGGCGTGTTTGACAACAGCTAGTTCTGTAGTGAGCACCTGTCCCACGGAAAATGTCTGGCAATCTCAGAAGTGTCATCTCCTAGACCATAAAAACGTCCTGCGCAGGTGCCAGACTCGATCAAATGACCCGGATTTTTCAACGGTACGGTGGGCTCCCGGACTAATAAACATTTTGTTTGGTTGCATAATCTCCACAGAACGCATACATGGAGCTTGTGAACGGGCCTTTATTATTTCACAGCACAACTTTGTGACACGCGTGTTTCTTCGGTAGGGTTCACATGTTCTCCGAACTTGGGACGTGAAAAATTCTTGAAAAATGCCTCCGTGTGTACGGGGCTTGAAGGTGTGGAATTATTGAGGGGGGGGATCCCACTCACACTATCAATCATTCCCAGTCACATTAGGACTGAAGCCCCCCCCCCCCCAGGAATATCAGCTATCTCCGCCCATGCTTGTAACATCGCGAATATTCAGCCAGTAAACACTTAATTTCGCTGTTGTCTGCCTTCAATATATTGCAACTTTGCGTCAATTAGTCATGGTTTGAGTGCTGTCTGGCCTGACTTGGCCGGAATCCCCGACCTTTAAAAAAAATACCTAACACTTTCAATTTCGCTGTAATTGAGACGTGATACTCGCAATATCGCCATTATGCAGCCATAATTTCGCATAATCCAATTTCGCGGATATTTATTCGCTTTCAAAATGTGACAATTTTGCGGCTATTCGTCAGAAGAGGTTTGGCACTGTCGTCGTGGCCAGCATATCTCAGGTTCTACCGTCACTTAGAAAGATCGCCGGAACCCGAAATTTAGCGAAAGCTAAGACCGAAAACTATTAATTCCAAGAGAATAAATACCGAAGACTAGTAATTAACCGATAATAAAATTAGACCCGAAGCAGGCAGTTCCACAAATTTTGAGCTCCGGATTAACGTAATTTCACGAATATTTGTCAGACTTTGAATGCTGTCGGCGTTGGTCCACGCTCATTAAAAAGAAGAAAAAAGAAAACTTTTGATTTCGCGGAGGTAAGACGAAGAACTAGCAATAGACAGGATATTTAGACCCGAAACTTATAATTTCGCAGATATTTAGCTCCGAATTGTAGAATTCTGCGGCTAGTATTTCCTCAATTTGTTTGCGCTTTTTCTCAATTCTATCTGCGAATTTGCGATTTTTACCATTTTACATGCAAATCGGCGGTTTTTCCACTTTCACAGCCATGAATTAGCTCCTTTTTTCTACGTTAGTCACGAAGTTGCCTCCAGAAAGCATGAATTACCGTTTTATTCTAACCACGAATTGGCGATTTATAAATGTTTGCTGTCAATGAGCGCTTTTCTCAATTTTTGCAGTGAATGAGCGATTTCTCTCAATTTTAGCTGCGAATTGGCGATTGAAATTACCAGGTACCGATCTGGTCAAAAAAATAACAGCGGTTTCTACAAACTAATCGCAGGTCTTTCACAAAACAAATTCACAGATATACGGACGTTTAAATAAATCCCAAATTTGTCCCGTACAACCTCCGAGATTCGCGGATTTTCATGCTCTTAAGACCAAATTGTGCGGATTGGCTCCTTCCAAAACCTAATTTTTGGGATTTTGGCCTTTTCAAAAACAGAATGTTGTAGGTTTGGATCTTTCTATGGCTAATTTTTCAGGTTTGCCTATTAATTCGGAAATGTAATTTGGTGATTTTAACTATTTTAAACGCGGGATTGTCGCTATTCCATAATCCAACGTTCTGACTGTATGAGGCTCTGGCGTGTTTGGCTCATTCAAAAACCGGATTCACGGAAACGCCTTCAAATGTTGTACCGTTTCAACGAACCACTCTGTAATGATTGACTTTCTATCCAAGTTTTGGAGGTACATAATGACTCAAGTTCTCGTCATTTTCGTCAACAAGTTCTCAAGACGTCATTCTGCCCAAGCTACAATTTCATTTTATTTCAATTTAATTTATTGATTTCATTTTGTGTGTCTCCCTCAACTCCTTTCTGTTAAGATGTTAATCTCCCTTATATTTACCCTATAGTGAATTCAACCTTCCCATTACTCTGGTATGCATTCTAGTGTAAACGGAAAGCGCCCTAGTATGCATGGGCTTAATACCCGCATTTCTGTGGTTCCTTTTAATGCTTTTGCATGTACCTTGCAGTCCATGGAAATGAACTTTGGAGCTTAATTTTCCAATTAAATTCACTATAAATGATTCGAAACTTTGAGCAATACCTATAATACTATTTTCCAACAAAATGCAGAGTAGTAGGTGAGTATTCCTGGAGCAGAGTTGGAAGTTTTCTTCTTCAACAGAAATATGAAGTCTAAAAAAGGAAGCGGAGCACAGTTTTTTATCCACATTGTCTCAACTTTTTTTTATTTCTCTCTCTTTCTCATATCCCTCTTCCACCCTTACAACGGCCCTATCATCAGTCCCCCCCCCCCTATGTATTTTCCATTTATTTTCATATCCTCAACGCGAGGAAGAGAAGCTTGTCTCATGAGAATTAAGATGATATAAGAACTCCCATTTTTTTTTTTTTTTTTTTTTGACACTCCATCTCTCTCACACTCATTCTCGTGCCTGCCTTCCAAGCAATTTGAGTGTAAAGCACTTCGAGTGTTTCCCACGTTTTTAGAACATAAAAGAGAATACAACTAGAATAATAAAAAAAAATGGCAATTTTTAATAACCCAATTCATCAGGCCTTGGTGTAGGTGAGACGGTATAAGTGGGAAGAATGGAGGGGCTTGGGAAGATATAACTGAACAAAACAAGGAGTTTTTTGAATTACAAACCATTAGGATTTTTCTCTGGACAAAAAAAAAACTAGGTTTAGAGGGTACTAGGGAGTTTGGATAGTGGGAAATGAATGAGAGGAGAAAGATTTACAAAAACTGGATAAAAAACATCGTTATCGCTGAAAATCCGTGCAGCTTATATCATCTCCGTTGCCTATCTCTTCAAATCACCGTCCGTTAAAAACGAACGTAACGGCTTAACTTAAATCATCTTCATTAGCAGAAAAAGGCAGTTAAAAATAAAAATACGTAACAAGTACCTTTGGAATTTCTGGTATGAATTAACGTTTTGCCAATTGTGGGGTTTGATTCTGAAAATTAACTTGTTTTCTCAACACGACAAGGAATAACTTCCTTCTTGGTTCTAGCACTCCTAAAATGAAACCTTCCCACTCCAACTTTTGACCTCATTTGCAAATTTTCCGGGTGTTTCACCCGTTACGAGACGATCTAAGTCAATGATTAATTCAAAACGCCAATTTTTGGCAAAGCCAAGGGACACCGACGGCCAAACGGTGGCGTTATGGTGGCCACCGGATGCATTAGTCGCAATTAGGAATTGTCCGATAGACTCATAGACCACGTGAATCTCAAATAATCGAAACACAATATGCAAACACAACTGTTCCTCGGGTTGGCTCCTTTGAAGACCTAATTTCGCGGATATGGCTCTTACAGAACACAATTTTATAGTTTTTGGGAATTTAAGAACTAATTTTGTCATTAGCTCCTTCAAAAACACAATTCCACCGGTTTGGATCTTTCAAACTAACAAATTTGTGCGAATATTTTCCGTTGGAAAAATGTTGAGGTGTAGGTTTAAAAACCTATTTCTTGGGTATGGATCACCCAAAAAAGTCAATGTTGTTGCTTTCACGGTGTCCAAAATGGGATTTAGCGCAGTTGACCCATTCGCAAAGTGATTTTGCGAATTACAAAACCCACGTGGCTGGCTTCTTCAAATAACTAATTTCGTGAATTTATAGGCATTCAAACTCCAAATCTCATGGATCTGGCACTTTCAGAAACCAATTTTAACGGGTTTGGTCCTTTTACAAAATCAAAACCTCGGGTTGTGCATTGAGCTCCTTTGAAGTCCAAATTTCGCGTATTTTCTTTCATGGGACCTTTGCCTTTTGCTAAAAAAAAACTTCTTCTTAGAACAAAAACTCACGGATCTGGCATCTGTTACCAATTTCGCGGGGTTGGCTGCCTAAAAACCAACGGATTTCACGCCTTTGTAATCAAAATTCCAAGGTTCATGGACCGACATCTCAAACGACAGTAATTTGGCTGGCCTGGCTCCTCTCAAAAATATAATTTCGCAGGGCTGGCCCACTCAAAACAAATTTCGCGGGATCGTCTCACCCAAAAAGTCAATTTCGTGGATTTGGCTCGCTCGAAAAAGCCTATTTGGTGCGTCCGGATTTTTTCAAAATAAGATAGAGAATTGGCTCGCTCAAAACCATTTTGACGGTGGGTTGGCTTCATGATAAAAAACAATTTCGTGGTTGGGCAAATAAAGTTCGGGAGGCTGGCTATCTCTCTCTCTCAAAAACAAAATTTCGCGCTTTGCTCGCTGAATGGGTGAAATTCAGAAAGCAATTTTACTAGCTTGACTCGTCAAACAAAAGCTCTTTCAACCCCCAAATTCCGTGTTTATCTGGCCCTTCCGGAAACCAGCTCCCTCAAAAATGAAATGTCCGGGGGGGGGGGGAATTTGCTTCTTAACTCTGGTGCTATTCAAGAGAGTGTGTGAGAGACAGCCCTAATTACATCTTTGCAGTGATTTGGTCCATTCGGACTACCATCCTCTGCGGACGATTTTTGCGGAAGTCAAATTTCTCGAAAATTACCAAATTTTAAAAATTGGATGGAACCGGGTAGTTTGAAGATTCTCGACTCAGGAAATCCAAAAATCGATAGGGATTTTCGATCAGAAGAGCCGTTTAAGGGGTTCTTTCCGACACGACACGACCGACTCCGAGACTATGGGTAAGCAGACGAGCAGACGATGGATAGGTGAGAGGTGTGGTGGAGGATTCTCACCACACCGTTGCGTTCTTGGGGCGGTTTTTCTGTATTCCTCTCTCACTCTCTCTCGCTCGCTCTCAAGTAGCAGCAGAATAGTTCTCCGAAAGAGCACAACCCGTTCGTTTTTCAAGGAGTCAAGCTCTCGAAAATGGTTTCTGAATGTGCCAGATCCACAAAATTCGGGCCTTGGAATATATTGCCTATTTCAATAAGCCGAGGCGTAACTGATTTTCAAATGGGTCAATAGCGCCAAATTTTGTTCTAGATGCAGCGCGAAATTGATTTCTAGATTGCGGAATGCACCACAAAAGATCTGATCTTTTGTGAGCTATCCTCCTCGTTCATCCGTTTAAGGCCCCGCAAAACTGGATTTAATGAGCCATTCCCGCGAAATTTTGTTTTTTTAGGCAGGCAACCCCACGAAATTTTTTCTAGTGAGCCGGATTTCGAGTGGGAAAATCTGCGAAATGTTTTTTAGAGTCAATATCTCGCAATTTGATCCGAATGGGCAAACCCTGCGAAATGTTGTTGTTTAAAAGGAGCCAGCCCCTCAAAATTACTCCTCAGAATGAGCCAATAACCTGGGAATTTCAATTTTGAATGTGTTTAATTCGTAATGTTTTACTCTTTTAGGGAGTCGAACCCGCCAAATTAGGTTATTAAAATTATGAAACTGGCGAGACTGTTATTAT
Source organism: Corythucha ciliata (assembly GCA_038030265.1). NCBI lineage: Eukaryota > Metazoa > Arthropoda > Insecta > Hemiptera > Tingidae > Corythucha > Corythucha ciliata. Next base: position 18,689,126 of record CM075943.1, read on the forward strand.
TTTTTCTTTTTAACAAGCCAAAGAAAAAGTCTGTTCTTTAACTATCCCAAAATCAATTTGGGTTCCTGTAAGAGCCAAATCCGCTGAATTTGGACTTCTAAAGTGCCCAACCTGTGGCATTGGTTTTTGGACGACCCTTACCCGCGAAATTCCTTTTTTGATTGAGTTAACCTCGTCAATTGGGTTCCTGAATTAGTCGATCCTGCGAAATTGGCTTTCTGACTGAGCGAAATCCGTGAAATCAGGTTCTGAGAGCACGAAATCCCCAAAACTTAGGTTTTGAAAGGGTTAAACCCACGAAATTTTGATTTAAAGAGGGGATAAATCCGTAAATGATAAGGTCGGTTCCTTTGATTCGTGAATTCTACGCTAGTGTAGAAAATCATCTGATTTCTTTCAATTTTTCAACATTAGCCAATGAGATCACATGGTTTTCTGCACTATAGTGTAGCACTAGCGAAACAAAGGAACAGACCGATATATGTCGACGATGACCATAATAAAGAGGAAGGTGACTCAGGAATCCGTAGGAAGCCGGTTCGTCTCCGCGGTAAGGTAGAATCACGCCTCGGGGATGGAGATCTTGCCCATCACGGAAAATCCGTTGTGACGGCCCTTCTTTTCGCGTTTCGGTTTTTTAATGCTTTGGCCCTGGTTTAGAGGACTCACCAAACCTACGGTCGGTGGCTGTGCAGCCCAAGGAAGAGCCTCAAAGCACTTGGCACTTGGATCTGGTTGGGCCGCTCTGGTGGCTAACAACGTAAGGGGGGTGGGAGAAGGATTTATCCGTTCAGTTATTGTGGGGCACTCTTCGCTGTGGTTGGGCCTTCTTTGTGGTTGACTGCGCGATATGGAACCGTGTTTGAGCCTTTTTGTGGTGTTGGAGCTCGGCTGTGGTTGGAGATTTGCTGTGGTTGGATCCTTTCTGTGGTTGGAGCTTCGATGTGGTTGGATCCTTGCTGTTAGAGATTCAAACTGTGGTTAGAATTTTTTGTAGTTTGAACTTTGTTGTGGTTAGAGCTTTTAGTATTAGTTAGAGCTTTGCTGGGCCTTTTTTGTGGTTGGAGCTTTATTGTGGTTGGAGCTTTGCTGGAGTTGGAGCCGTTTAGTCGTTGACTTGAAACCCCCACGGCGGGTTTGGCTCGTTAAAAAACTAAAGTTTCACGGTTTTCTCTTTAAACCTCAAATTTCATGGGCTTCATTCCCAGAATAAACCAATTTCACGTCGTTTAGTCTCCGACAACCCGATTCTCGTGGATTTAGTTATTCAGAAAACGAAATTCGCGGGGTCGGGTCACTCAAACCCCCAACTTCGTGGGTTAATAGCTCTTTAAAACCTCATTCTCATGGATTTGGCTCTCAATAAACCCAATTTCATGGTTTTGGCAGTTCAAATTGACCAATTTTGCGGGGTTTGGAAAGTTTAAACCCCCAATTTCACGAGTTTGGCTCCTTCATGCGCAATTTCGAGGCATTTAACCGTTTAAAATCCCACTCTCGCTCATTTGACTCTAAATATTGCCGATGTCACGGGTTTGGCTCTTCAATCAACCGATTTCGCGGGTTTTAATCACAGATTAGATTGTGTTTAGAGAACAATTTCGCTTGTTTCAGTCACTGAACGTCGCATTCTCGCACATTTTATAAGAACCTATGGTGGGGAGGGGAGTAGTCATTGAAAATTCTCGCTGTGCGTGCCTATAGCTCTTTGAAAATTCAATTTTACGGGTTTGGGTCGACATAAATCAATCTCGTGGCATTTCCACCTTCAGCTAAGGCACTATAAAACACGAGTATACTGCAACACGCAAATCGGCACAATACTTGGTCCCTCATATGATTATAATTATCACCTGATCTCATTGACAAGTAGGATATTTTTATTTATTTCGACCGCGTTCCACTTTTGTTTGCTGTTACGATGACAATTTTTTCATTCATGACATTCTGTTTACCCTAACGACTGAGGGACCAAATATGGCGCTGAAATCCGTATTGCAGTACCTGTGTTTTATAGGTTCTCTACTTCAGCCAGGCGGGCCTGGCTCACTGCGAGCGTGAATTTGACTCTTCCGAAAGTCAATATCTCAGCTCTTTGGCTCTTCAAAACCACCCAATTTTGCGGGTTTGCCTCAATCAAAAACCGGCGAAATTGGTGTTTTGAAGAGCCAAAGCCTGTGACGTGAATTCTTGAAAGGGCCTATCTAGGTACTATGAACGTAGTTCGTGTTTTTTGGCAGAACAGGCCGATTTTACAGATCGTGGCCCAGAATTGTATGTCTATTGAACATAAACAGGACTATTGAATTACGATTGAATGGAAATCTTAATTTAGAGCAACAGAATTTCCATAGAAATGGAATTGGAATCAATGATGGAGTGGAGGAGCGACCGACAACTATTAAAATGTTGCAATATCGTACAACGCTAGTAGATACGCTTCCGCAGAAAAGAAGGGATTCCTTCCCATGAAGAATTTCCCTCAATATTCCGCTCTCAAGCCGTAAAAATGCTAATGATTTCTTTTCTATTGGATTGTCCACACAGTTGAGCGAATTATACAAAATGAAATGGTCGGTAAGACAGGCGAAGGGATGAGGGGTCAAAAATAGACTAAAAATTCTTTCGTTTTGCACCGCTCTTTTAAAATTCAAATTAAATGTCCGTCCGCTAGGGGCACGGGGACGACTTTTTTCTCTCTCTCAATTAACGCTAACGTATTCCTACCTCCTGTGTTCTGTGAGTCCTCTTTGAAAAAAAAAAAAAAAAAAAAAAGCACACAATTTTCACAGCCCACGCCATTAGTGTACTGCTCAAAACTTGGAAACAAATTACAGAGGTAACAACGACCTTCTATTACTTTTATTAATTTATCCCAGTGCAAATCATTTATTTATTTCATCAGTTGCCAAATTGCGGTTAGTTTCTTAAGGAAGCCTATAAGGAAGGAAACTTCCGATTTGCTTTGAAAACTTGCGAGTTTCTCAGAAAGAAAGCTTCCATGGTTTTGTGAAAAGCTCCTTGAGATCCCCGGCAGCCCCATTTTTGGATTTTCCTCTTTCTAACTTCTTTTATTATAAAATTATTTAGAGAAAAATAATTTTTCCCGTGGGAAATGTTTCCCTTTTTAACCACTTTCCCTCTCTCACTCAGTCGTTTTAAGTGCTGTTTTGAGTGGGTAAGCACATCGATCACTTCTTTTTAATAAATTGAGGAAGAGACTCCGTGAAATGTTTGCTGGAGGGTCCTTCCCCCCTCCACTGCTGCCAAAGGCGACTATAGTATACAACACCACATTTTAATAATTTTACCACTTTTTCCTCCTTTCCGACGACTGGTCTTTTGTTTGGATGGTTCCCAGAAGCTGCAAATTTGAACAGAAGTTTCTCGCCTTCTCATATTACACTCACAAACATCCCGATCTTCAGGCCAGAAAAACAAATATTTGTTCAGAGCACCAAATCCTCCATCGACCGTTCAAATCCATATACGTTGAAACAAACACGGAGAAAACGCGGGTATTTTATTCATAAAGACGCTTCAAACTTGACGGTTCTAATTAACGTCTATTCAAATAGTCACCCGAAAAAATATAGCGCCTCCTCTATCACAATTCCTCGGCACGCTCTTAAGATTATTTATCGTTAATCCCTTACTCTTCATCCCTTCAGTGTTACTCTTCATTATACCGCTCTTCTTCACGCAAAAAATCTCCTTACCAGACAATTAAAAATTGGAGCTCTTTTTAATGGAAATTACACAAGTTTTTAATAGGTTTTCCTCATAACTTGGAAGATTAACGCCCGGATTATACAGCGTGGATTTACTCTTTAACTACGTTGTTTGTTTTTAAACTGTATAGGAGGGTACCGGCAGGAAAAATAAATAAAGAAATATAGCCCCGCATGGATCGTCCCGTGGAAGCGTGACCTGTTAAAGAGAAAGTTAAACTCTTTTAAAACTACGGTGAAGCAACGGTTTTTCGTCGATTTTTTTTTTTTTTTTTCTATGAGTAGAAGGAGCAGTGGAACACGTTCTTGGGAGAATATGAATGCTCGCATGAATGGTAAGAGAAGAGGAGACAGATGTCAAGGGCTTGTTTCCCTGAAGAAGATGACTTTCGATACGTGCGATTTTACGGTGGCTATTATTCGAAATTAATCGCGATTCGCAAGTGATAGAGGTTTTAGCTCACATCCTCTAAATAAAGTCTCGCCTCGGAAATGGACGGAAAAGGGTTTTGGGGTTATAGGCTGTTGGTGGTGGGGGGGGGGGATCTTCGATTCCCTACTAATCAAAGCCGAAACCTTTCGAACAAACTGAATCGAAGGGAACAAAAAGTTTTCCCTCACCGCCAAGGTTAAAAGCTCCACCAGAATGGAGTAAATAAAACAACACTTTGTTCCCAGGGTCTGTTTTATCAACTCTCGCTTGCCTCACACCTTGACACTATCTATTTATCCGAGTGATTTCCAAATTGAATAACTCAACCGGGAAAAGGGAGAAACTTTATAATTTGGTTTGACTGAAGTTTCAACAACCCCAGAGGAGAAAAAACAAATAATTAAATTTATTGACCTGCAGAGTTTGTTGTCAATGTTGATTACATCAACCGAACATGAGGACTCTGTCTATACATATAAGAGTATGAAAACTTCGGCTAAGAGTATAAATTGGGGTTTGTAAATCGTCACTTCTGCAATCACAAACGCCCATCGTTGGACGTCGAAGGCACCGAAGTCCACGGAAAATCCTCGACGTTGCACCTGAAGTCACTTAATTTTAATTGTTAACGCATTTCGTGCTGCTCCCATACGTCAAGGTGTTAAAATACTCCGAGCATGTCCTCAGGTGTCGTATGCGGCATGAAGTCTAGAAGCCGAAGAGCCCTTTTTTATGTTTTAACAGTTTGCCATCTAGAAGACGAGGGTCATGCATGGGAGCATTGCGGGTCAGCATCTTAGATGGGTTACGAGAAGTACCGCGGTCTGGGGCCTTATTCCGAGTTGTCGGGAAAAACTCACGTGAGGTGGTAGCTATGGCGAGATAATACTATTTCTGATGAAGCGTCCTTGGATACCGCTTGCGGGATTATTTCCCGACAACTCTAACTAGGGCCCCAGGACTAACAAATTATGACGTATGTGAAGTATCCCCCTTTTACGCTCTTTCAAGGGGCAAAATACTTACCCGCATGACAGGAATCGCACTTGAGTCTAGGCACAGCCAAAAAGGAAGCTAATAAAATCAAAAAATCCGGAAAAGTAGTCTACAGCCAGCAAAAACAGAAGCTAACAAAATTGAATTTAAAAATTGCCACATTAGGACGCCATTACCCTTTACATTAGAGTCGTAAAACCCATGTCTGACTCGACAGCAGCAAACAGGTTAATGAAAAAGGTTAATTACATTGAAAAAACATTATTAGCACGCATTAAATACCACACCTGAAGAGCAGAGCGTGTCACGAGCAACCTGTACACTGTACACTACATTCATGCCATGCGGGTCAGTATAACGGGGCAATACCGCCCCCAAGTAACCACCACCATGATAGGATAAGAATAATTCGTAATGGATTTAACGAACAGGGGATGAGGTACAACGTGGCATAGGTAAAAAATTGGACAAACTCCCCCCCCCCCCTGAGATAACGGCGAGCCGATAACTGTGGATATGCGGGGGGCAGGCATGCCACCCCTTGGACGAGTACGATGGACAAATACGAATAAATTCAAAAAATTCACAGACGTTGGTATGAGGGTAGGGAACAAGGTGGAGTAGGTGAGAAAAGCGGGCGGGTGGCATATAAGAGAACGGCGAGCCGATAACTGTGGATATGCGGGGGGCAGGCATGCCACCCCTTGGACGAGTACGATGGACAAATACGAATAAAGTCTCGCCTCGGAAATGGACGGAAAAGGGTTTTGGGGTTATAGGCTGTTGGTGGTGGGGGGGGGGGATCTTCGATTCCCTACTAATCAAAGCCGAAACCTTTCGAACAAACTGAATCGAAGGGAACAAAAAGTTTTCCCTCACCGCCAAGGTTAAAAGCTCCACCAGAATGGAGTAAATAAAACAACACTTTGTTCCCAGGGTCTGTTTTATCAACTCTCGCTTGCCTCACACCTTGACACTATCTATTTATCCGAGTGATTTCCAAATTGAATAACTCAACCGGGAAAAGGGAGAAACTTTATAATTTGGTTTGACTGAAGTTTCAACAACCACAGAGGAGAAAAAACAAATAATTAAATTTATTGACCTGCAGAGTTTGTTGTCAATGTTGATTACATCAACCGAACATGAGGACTCTGTCTATACATATAAGAGTATGAACACTTCGGCTAAGAGTATAAATCGGGGTTTGTAAATCGTCACTTCTGCAATCATAAACGGCCCATCGTTGGACGACGAAGGCCCCGAAGTCCACGGAAAATCCTCGACGTTGCACCTGAAGTCACTTAATTTTAATTATTAACGCATTTCGTGCTGCTCCCAAACGTCAACGTGTTAAAATACTCCGAGGATGTCCTCAGGTGTCGTATGTGGAATGAAGTCTAGAAGACGAAGAGCCCTTTTTTATGTTTTAACAGTTTGCCATCTAGAAGACGAGGGTCATGCATGGGAGCATTGCGGGTCAGCATCTTACATGGGTTACGAGAAGTACCGCGGTCTGGGGCCTTATTCCGAGTTGTCGGGAAAAACTCACGTGAGGTGGTAGCTATGGCGAGATAATACTATTTCTGATGAAGCGTCCTTGGATACCGCTTGCGGGATTATTTCCCGACAACTCTAACTAGGGCCCCAGGACTAACAAATTATGACGTATGTGAAGTATCCCCCTTTTACGCTCTTTCAAGGGGCAAAATACTTACCCGCATGACAGGAATCGCACTTGAGTCTAGGCACAGCCAAAAAGGAAGCTAATAAAATCAAAAAATCCGGAAAAGTAGTCTACAGCCAGCAAAAACAGAAGCTAACAAAATTGAATTTAAAAATTGCCACATTAGGACGCCATTACCCTTTACATTAGAGTCGTAAAACCCATGTCTGACTCGACAGCAGCAAACAGGTTAATGAAAAAGGTTAATTACATTGAAAAAACATTATTAGCACGCATTAAATACCACACCTGAAGAGCAGAGCGTGTCACGAGCAACCTGTACACTGTACACTACATTCATGCCATGCGGGTCAGTATAACGGGGCAATACCGCCCCCAAGTAACCACCACCATGATAGGATAAGAATAATTCGTAATGGATTTAACGAACAGGGGATGAGGTACAACGTGGCATAGGTAAAAAATTGGACAAACTCCCCCCCCCCCCTGAGATAACGGCGAGCCGATAACTGTGGATATGCGGGGGCCAGGCATGTCACCCCTTGGACGAGTACGATGGACAAATACGAATAAATTCAAAAAATTCACAGACGTTGGTATGAGGGTAGGGAACAAGGTGGAGTAGGTGAGAAAAGCGGGCGGGTGGCATATAAGAGAACGGCGAGCCGATTACTGAGGGTACGCTGGAGCTAGCATGCCGCCCCCGGAACGAGTGCGATGGAAAAATACGAATAAATTCAAAAAATTCACAAACGTTGATATAAGGGTTGGGAACAAAGTGGAATAGGTGAGAAAAGTGGGCGGGTGGCAAGGTGGCATATAAAAGAACGGCGAGCCGATTACTGAGGGTACGCTGGAGATAGCATGCCACCCCTTGGACGAGTACGATGGACAAATACGAATAAATTCAAAAAATTCACAGACGTTGGTATGAGGGTAGGGAACAAGGTGGAGTAGGTGAGAAAAGTGGGCGGGTGGCATATAAGAGAACGGCGAGCCGATTACTGAGGGTACGCTGGAGCTAGCACCGAGTTGAGCTTCGAGGAGAGATGATGGACGTGAGTCAACCATTTTAGATCGGCTGTTATCCAGACTCCAAGGAACCTAGTTTCACGAACGAATGACGAAGTATTGGCAATCGTATTCCTCGCGGAGTCACGAAAAGCTATGGAAATAGTTTTGCTTTCATTGATTTTCAGGCCGTTCTGAGAAGACCAGTTGCTTATAACCGAAGAAGTTGTCTCCGAGGACATTTTTACTTCTAGTAAATCTCTTCTGACATGCAGAAAGCAAATGTCATCTGCATAAATGACTATATATTTTGGTACTTTCTCGAATAGGTCGTTGATAAATACCAAAAATAGCAGCGGTCCGAGCTTGGAGCCCTGCGGGACTCCAAAGTTGTTGACTGTATCGGCAGAATCAACATCGGACCCCATCTCGGCCCTCAAGCATACTCTCTGCCGTTGGTCCATGAGGTATGATTCCAGGAGCCTTAACGGTGTCCTCTTATACCAATCTACTCCGATTTTAGAAGAAGGCGCTTGTGGTCGACACAGTCAAATGCCTTGCTTAGATCGTAAAATGTCGCAAGGGCTGGGTGTCCAGCATTAACCGAGGTAGTAATTCGTCTCAGAACCTCGAATATGGCATCGCTTGTGGATCTCCCGGAACGGAAGCCATACTGATGGATATGTAGGAGGTTGTTTTTCTCAAGGAAGTACGTAATTCTCTTAAAGATAAGCGACTCAAAAGCCTTGGAGAAAATCGGCTGAAGAGCTATGAGCCTGAAATTGCACATTTGGCGGCGATCTCCCTTCTTGTGCACCGGAACGAACTTCGATATTTTGAGCTCGGATGGATAATATCCTTGTTCCACGCATAAGTTAAATATATGGGCTAGCGGTCAAATGATGAAAGTGGACTGATGATTCGATTACCGGCCCCGTAATTTCGTCGTATCCCACTGAGGCCTTCTTCCCAGATTCATACAGGCTTCTTGCGACCTCGTCTTCGATCATCGGAAAAAAGAAGGTCTTATCAGACGTGTACCCCTCTGCGGGAGATGGTTCGTGACGATCCCTGAGTTCCCGAGCGATTTCCCCCACAGAGTTCACAAAGAATTCGTTTAGGAGGGTGGCGATCTCCTTGGGATCGGTGACTGTTGGGTTTTGGTGCTCTACTATTTCGGTGATTTGGTGGTTATTGCTACTTTTTACATCTTTGATTATTTTCCATATTTCTTTTTGGCCGAATTGGGATTTCACTTGTTTATCACCGTAATATTTTGTCTTAGCGTCACAGGCTCGATGAATCAGGTCCTTCTTTGACGCTCTAAATTTCCTCAAGTCCTCAGGGCGTTCAGATTTCCTCGCTTTTCTGAGGAGTTCATATTATATCGCGTATTTGCTCTCAAAGTAGATCGTGCGTAATCCACCGTTTGTCGGCCCGCTTATTTATTACAGGGGAGACAGAGTTAGTTTTTGGAAACGCGACTTCAAAATTGTGAGAATAGCTCATATAAAAATTTGTGAAAGCCTCCGCGGCAGATGTTACTGAGTACACTTCGCCCCAGTTTGCGTTGCTCAGGAGGTACTGAAAGTATTTTAAGTTCTCGTCCGTAAACTGCCTGCGTACATTTTCCTGCTCGCAAGTTTTTGCCTTTCCAGCCCCGAGACGGGGACAAATGGGTGCGTCAAGGGGGAGAGGGAAATTTCCCCTATGTACCCATTTGTCGGAGAAAGGTCTTACAAATAGGTACATGACAAATGGGTGCGAATAAAAAAAAGAGCATGTACGCATTTGAAGGTGATTGGCACGACAAATGGGTGTGTCACGGAAGTTAGCTGCTAACGTTTGCTTTGGCTAGGCTCAAGTGGGAATTACTTCGTTCGCGGTTCATTGACAGGGAGTTTCTCGTATGAAGCTTTCATTGTGTCCTTCTCGTCGCCTGTCTGCCCTTTTGATCAGATGTCGAACACCTTTATACCATGGCGTAAATGTTGTTATGGTTACACTTATGGCGTTTTCCATTCAATGCAACACACTTGCGTGGTGTAAGTTTTCCTACCCGCCCTCTCTGAGTTGAAACACATGTTTATGGAGAGGACAGTAGTTTGACTAGGTCACTAAGGGCAAATGCCCCAGGCAGACGATCATATTCGTATTTAACTCCATAAAACCTTTCGAATTTCCAGTTTCAAGACTATGTTATTCCGGTTGAATGGGACTGTCGCCAGCTCTCGGTCTGTTCTGGGAAGGTATTTGCCTTAATGTATTTTTATTTTTAATAATTGTATGTATTGCTTTAATGTAGGTACATTTTTCTTTCAACGCATCATTTAAGCCAGTCATTTTAGGATCGAATAAGAAATTTCAGACATTTTGGCAATTCTTCATGCTGGGAACTCCTTGTCGGAACGGTGACCAAGTAATTCTCCCGCCTAATGTCGAGACTACGCGGAGCAAACGTTAGTAGCTAACTTCGGAAGTGCACCCATTCGTCGGGACAACTCCTGACAAATGGGTGCGAGCTCTTTTTTTTTATTCGCACCCATTTGTCAGGCCTTTCTCTGACAAATGGGTACATAGGGGAAATTTCCCTCTCCCCCTCATGTACCCATTTGTCGGCGAACCCATTTGTCGGGTTCCCCCAGCCCCACTCAGATTCATTTTGAATACTACCGGCAGATGGTCAGATATACACGCCTGAACAGTAGTACAGGAACAGACGCTCTCATCAATATTTGAAAACTTTATGTCAATTCTGGATTCCCTGTTGGCTGATGTCCTTGTAGGGGACGTTGCGTGAGCATGAAAGCCGTTGCAGAGCTTCATATCAAGGAATACGTCCTTTTCTTTGCTCTCAGAGTCCAGATCTACATTGAAATCCTCACATTTAATGGCAGGGCTTCCCTCCAGACGAAGGCGTTTGATGCTTTCTTCAAGGTGAGACATAGTAAGTTTAAAGTTATCCGCGGATGAGCACGGAGCACGATATATGTTGAGAATAACGATGCATTCGTCTTCCCATCTGAATCTGACTGCTGAGATCTCGAAAGACGAGTCCCTAGACAAACTCTCAATCTGAGGGAGCGAGTAGGCTGTTATGTTCGATCGGCAATAAATGATAGATCCACCGAAAGAGGCGTTAGATATGAACGAAGAAGAAAAAATGGTTTATAACAGCACTCTGAAGTTTATCTTTACTAAGCCAATGTTCGGTCAGACACAAAATGTGTATGTCGTCATCATTGAGAAGGAGTTCAACGGATTCGATTTTTTTCGTCAAGGACTGGCAATTAAGAAGCAGGATTCCCAGTTTCGAAGGGCCGGAGGACGAAGTAGTTCTCAAATTTGATAGTCAATCGTTAGCTTTGAGCGTTGGTCCCCTTTTCCGAGGCTGCCGTGAGAAATCAATTAAGCAACCATTTGGCCATAGACTGTGGGGTTGGCAATATTTTCCAGGTGACCAGTGCTCACCAACAGATGGAACGAGGCGTACGAATCATGTCTTGTAATCAGCTTGACACATTCCAAATCGTTTCCAAGATTTAAGTGGTTCAGCGAGTTGATTATATCCTCAGTCGTCGTGTCCGGATGAAGTCGTGAGATGAAAAGCCCTTCTTTGCGTGGGACGGCTTGGTGGGAAGAAGAAGAACTTCTTCCACTAAATGCCGTTGCCTTTTTTGGGCCCGGAGCACTTCTGTGTTTTGAGGATTTAGCCGTTACTGCGGCAAGCGTGGAGAGACTCTTAACTTCAGATGGAGTGGGAACCTTTGTATCTCCTCCGCGCCCTGGTTCACGCATTTTCCTCACCTTTTTGTTTTAATCTTTAAATACTTTTATGAAGCCCTCGGTATCCGAGTCCGAGTCAGCTTTTCCCTCTGTCTCGTTGTCTTTTGAGGAGTTCGTGGTATGTGTTTCCCGAGCTGGCGAAGTTGTTGTTTGCTTTCTAAGAGCTTTAACTGCTTTAGAGGAAGACTTCGTGATGTTTTTTGCTTCTTCAATGGGACCACGCACATAGCATTCCAGCTCCTCTAATCGGCTCTCCAGGTAGCCGATTTTAGATTGTAGTTGTTGGTTTTCGTGACGGATTCGTCTCATGTCGGTTTTTTGCTCTGCATGATCAGTCATCAACGACGTTAGAACAATCAGTGTGCGAGACATCAAATTTTGAGCTTCTCCCACTTTCTACCAACTTTTGTCATTTTAACTCTGCCAACCCTGTTCCGCCGATTTTTGTTCTTTCAAAACAATATTTTGCGGATTAGTCTCGTTCAAATCCCAATGCCGTGCGGTTTTCTATTTCAAAGCCTCAATTTCGTTGGTTTCGCTCTTTCAAAAACCGGTTTTGTGAACTTTCGCTCATTCAAAACCAAATTTTGTGGACTGGGCTCCTATAAAACCGAATTTCGGTTAGCTCTTTATAAAAATCAGTTTCACAGGTTCAATTAGTTCGACAAAATCAACGGCAGCAAACGAGCGACGAAAAAACAAATCATTCAAATCCGCCAGAATAAGTCAAAGACTTGTGGTCCGCGGTGGAGTCATTTGCCCTGTCAAAAGAGTAAATTAGACTCTGTGAATCACTGAACACACCCACTGTCAACTGTTGGTGAGAATAGCTGTCTACAAAATGAGAAAAATACTAAATGTAAGCTGCGAGGGGAGCAACTTTAATATTCCTAAGGCAGAAGACACCAATACTAGAAAATTAACTTCACAAGATGGAGTTGTTTGTATTTCGACAATGTCAGTATTTACAATCTTATCCAGAAGTCTTTTAAGATGTACGATTCTCTCAATATACCTTATTTTAATATTATATTTCCAAAACAAATACAGTGCTTTAATATATGAACTGCGCTTATAAAATTAATTACTTACTTTAGGAAGGAAATTATTTGAATTCAATGCATTTCTAGTTCGCGGAAGATAGATGATCAGTATGAATCCCATTTCTATATGTATAATATTATACAAGATTCCCTAATAAAAAAAAATCTCAACGACAACGTTACACACTTGGAATTCCTTGTACGAAATCTCAGTGGGAAATCGAGATGGTTTATTTAATCAAACCATTCTACACACTTTTTAATGGTTTTAAATCAGATTTGTACGCCCCACCCTGTACCACAATACCATATTTTACCAACGAACGTGCCAATCCATAGTACACAGTACGCAAAAGATTTTTTGGGAGGAAGTCACGAATTACTTTGAATACATAGAGCAGCTTACGCAGTCTTCCAACTAATAATGCAATGTGTTGCTTAAAATTTAGATTACAATCAAAAGCTATACCTGAGTAATTCACTACATCAACAAAAGTCAACGAATGGCAGGCACAGTTCAACTCACACATTTAGTCAATGAGGAAGTTTCATGGGTCAGAACTTATTCATAAATTTATTTTTTAAGGTTTATTTATGCTAAAATAGAGATCCGTTCGTAAAATAATCCAACAGTTAATAAATACGCGATTTTTGAAGTTTTAGGTCATTTCAAACACGCCAGCTAGCATGTTTGCGTCATAGGCGCTTTCAGAAAAAAAGTCACCTGTAATGTAGCTGTCGAAGAGCGGTTTGTTGTGTTTCTTTGCCTTAAGCAAGACACATGCGGCATGTGCGCACACATGCGGTACTTGCCAAGTAACTTTCAAAATATTCAATTTCTAGCAATTGCCTAGAAACCAACCAGCTGAGAATTTCAAAAATGTGTTGTTCGTTACTTGGCAAGTACCACATGTGTGTATCCGGCTTTAGGTCAGTCGTCCACTGGAAGCGTTTTCGAGCGGCGCTACAACGAGCGTACATCCCAAAGCCTCAAATTGAATGTTACATCGTTCACTGCAGTGATGATTGAACCAATTGAACTACTGAACTTTGTATGCCTACCAACCAACCTGATACCCCTGACCGCGACCGATACAACGACGATTACGTTGCGGAAAATGTTCGTTTTGGTGGGATTTCAAATATGCCAACTTTTGTTGAGAAATAAAAAATATTTCTGAAGGGTTTACAATTTTTATTTATTTACGTGGAAGGATTGATGTGCCTAATCGAAAACAAATATTTTTGGAAAATGTGAAACTTCCTCATTATCCAGCTCGACAAAAATAATAACACACCAAAAACCTACTCCTACAACAAAGAAACCTCCCTAGCTGGCGCGTCTTCAGAAGCCGGGGGTGAACCGGGGGAGGATACCAGGACCGAAATCAGCAAAATAACAACTTTGGCTTGATAGCATTTGCAAAATGCTATCATTGGCGTGAATTTCAAAAATTATGTTAGTTCCTCATTGATTGTCATAATAAAAAATGTGTTCTGTTTCTGAATCTCATAAAAAGTACAAATCTTTCGTTTACGACTCTGCTAGCAACAGGTTGTGGGCCCAGCACGCGCACCTTCGTTACCAGTTTGACCAAAAACGAAGCGTTTTGTATATTTGGGTCTTTAACTTTTTTTTTTTTTAACCCAGCATTTGAGGAGAAAGGTGCAACAAATTTTCATGGTCCAAGGGGGGCATGACCATGAAAAGGTTGAGAACCCAGTCCGATGGGAATAAAAGTAATAATATGGGTTCGTGAATAAAAATCGAGTCCAAAATGACTTCATATTCATGGTACACAACCTCAGAAAGGTGGAAAAAAGTGGTTTTCGGCATGCCGAAAACTAGTTTGCGCAATACTTTGTTTCCAGTTGTTTACAGAATAAAAATGAGTTGTACATTATACTGTGCAACTCATCAATACAACCCGCAAACGTTCAATTTTATTGTACAACCCCTAGTTTGCGCAATATTTATTGTACGTGTATGCAGTGGCGTAGCGTATGGGGGGGGGGCGGTGAGGCAGCCCGCCCCGGGCATCACTTGATGGGGCATCAGTCGGCTGAAGCTTTTATTTATTTTTAACGTGAATATGTTAAAGAACTGAGCACAGTTGGGATAAATATAGAGTCCTTTTGCGCACCACCGGTACAAAACACGTCCACATCTAATCAACTACCCAGTGCCCATAGTTGTCAGGTGCTCCGTGAAAGAAATTGTGACTTCAGGTCTACCAAGAGGCACGAAAACCTCACAAAATGGTCCATTGCAGACGAGGGCACCCTCAAGAGCTATCTATAACAGTATAACGGCTGCCAGTTAGTGGGAGGAGGCGTAAAAACTACAATGAAGTTGACCGAAAGCTGAGTCTTGGCGATGCCATGGCTCTCTTTGGAGGCAAAACAGTCTAAGAACTGAACAGAGCGTGCCAGAAGCTGCGGGACGCATCCCACAATCGGTCTGTGTTCCACGCAAACACGCTCCGATGATTTTTGTCCCGAGAAACATTTATTCCCACTCCAAGACACGCCAAGGTGGAACGCTGGAAGAATTTGACTGAGCCAACCTCACGGAATTGAGGCTTTTGATCAACCAAAGGAGGAAAAATTGTTTTCATGAAGAGCCAAATCCGTAAAATTGTTTTTTATTGAGCCAAATAACCCGCAAAATTTGTATTTTGAGTATGCCAAGTTCCGCGAATTCTGTTGTTTGAAGATACTAACCCTCAAGATTGGTTTTTTGAACGACAAAAGCCCTTGAGATTGGTTCATTGAAGCGCAAAACCTGTGAAGTTGGTTCTACTCAGAGTCAGTCCTCGAAATAAGGGGTTTCAAGAGTTAAACCGTGAAAGTGGTTTTTGGAAAAGCCGGATCCTCAAAGTTTGTGTTTTTCATGTAAGCCAAGCTCATGACTTTTTTTTCTACAGAGCCAAACCCTCAAGATTGTTTTTTTTCAACGATTAAACCCCATGAAATCGGTTTCTTGAAGACCCATTCTCGTGAAGTTGGTTATCTTCGGAACATACCCCCCCCCCTTATTTGATCGTACCTACATCATATTGGCTTAATTACTGCAAATCTAGCTCACTGGGACTATGAAACTGATGATTTTTGTCCCGAGAAACATTCCCACTCCAAGAATCTGTCAATCTGACACCACGCCGGTCTATTTGTTCCGAAAAAAGCGTATATGTTAAATAGGTCCTTCCCAGGTAAATCGAATACGATGTTTGGGAGAAAATTTCCCCGAGAACCCTGAAATTTTCCTTTTCCCTAATCCCTGGATGATTTCCGATTGAGGCGAGTAGCCCGATACTCGCATTTTTTGATAGTGTGGGGGAGGGGCATCTACCATGACCACCGCCCCGGGCATCAAAATGTGGCGCTACGCCCCTGCGTGTATGAGCCGCTTTAGTCGTGAATTCGAGCTTTTTCCCATTTTATTCACAAATTAGCCATGACTGTTCTCAGTTTTAGCCGTGAATTAGCTATATCTCCGAATTCTCTAGCATAGCAAAGATATTTTTACATTTCGTTTAGCTACGAATTTAGTAGTGATTTTTCGTGGGTTTCAAAGTTGCCACCGAAAATTACAAACTGGAGTTATCGCAATTCTATACATAGCTACGAATGATCGTTGTTCCTCAGTTTTAGCCACGATTTAGTTATTTTCTTCATTTTTAACCATGAATTACTGCTTGTTAAACTTTAGCCGCGTACTTGCCCCAGAAACAGCCACCCAAGAAGCTATACAAACGGGATTAGCGTATTTTAGCTACGAAGTTACCTTCAGAAGCCATGGATTAGTCCGTTTTCTCAATTTCCGTTGTTAACTATAGCTTCCAACTTCCAGAATGGTAAATAACTCTTTTTCTCAATCATACCACGAATTTGGCGTTTTTTTTCTCAGTTTAGCGTCGAATGAGTCGTTTTTTTGGCAATTTTAGAAGTCTAAGGACCGACATAAACTGGAGTATTAGCGGACTATCTGAATTTGAGACGTGAACTTCCTTCAAGAACAGGACACATGGGTCATGCTTCTCTGGAGTCTGGAAAATTCGCCTAAACTCAACGAAACTACTTTTATTTTGTTATTTGTGCTGCATGAGGGGCCCTGCTCCCCGTCCATTCAGGGTTATGACTGCCTGTCTAACGCTGGTGATGAATGGCTCTGGGGACTCAACTTGAAATTATAAGTCCGGAGATAATGTAATGAAATGGACTATATAGAAGCGTCGAGTGTAATGGTTATTTGATTGACTAATTCAATTACGGTAGGTAATTTTAATTTGTAATTACCCGTGGACGAGAAAAGTGTTATTAGCAATTCGTAATTATATTAGTCCTCTTTTTTGAAATTGACGAGTAATTTGTAATTAATTTCTCAAAAGACTGTAACGTGCCCACCCTTGTGGCTGTCATTGACTTGCTCGTGGTAAAATGCCAAGGAAATAAACCCGAACAAAAATTGTGTCGGCATTATTTTGATTGCCTTTGTTACTTTGGGCATTTTTGTACGAAGACAGTGCGCCTGCAGTGACGTAGTTACTAAGGCTTTTTTGCTCACTAGGCATTTTTTTCGCTTTTCACGATCTATCGATTAACAATCCACATCATTACTGAAAGTTGTTCGTTTAGAATAAAAACAAACGAATACCACATTAATATGCAGGAAAAAATTACCTTTTTTGTTATTTTTAATTTTTTGTTTATGCCATAGTATACTGTATAATGTTATAACTAGTTTTGTTCTTTAAGAATAGAGCATTTTCCCTATTAAGAAAGTTGCTATTTGGGTAGTAATGACTTCGTTTTCACAGGATTCTTTCGTTTTTAGCTAAGCTAAGGAATGATTTTCAAAATAGGTTCATTATGAACTTTCTTTTCCCCGTCTATAAAATTATGACCTAGAGTTGCTTCTGATGATGATTTCCTAGAATACCTACTGTTTATCCCGTGTCGTTAAATACTTACGCTTTTGCGGATATGGAAGCGAACGAATTCTCCAAAAAACCATAAATGGATGCATTCAAGAACTGAAAATGGATGCACTCACGAGCTAAAAATTACATAGTGAAAACAACTGCGATCTAGCGAGAGTACTATCTCTACTGTCCGTTTTGTAACTAACTGGCGTGCGAACAGCGAGCAAACGACGAATCTTCGTAGATACTTGCAGTCTCCGTTAGACTACATCCCATTCGTACTTTTGTTATTTTTGTATCTCCTTTCGACATCTCTCCCCCTCCCCCATCACCATGGTGTGCAGCCAGTCGATGCTCGATCGCTCGCTCAACCCATAAGGGTCGTCGCCTCACCCCCACCCTATCCAAACCCCTCGCGAGCAGCCCATCCCAAAGTTGTTGGTAGTAAAAACGCTCGTTTCAAGAGAGCCGACACCGCTCCTCTTCTTTTTACAATCCAGCGTACGCGGGGCTGCCGTGCGGGTTATTGCCCTTTTTCCCCCTCCTTAAAAGCAATCACATTTACGATTTTTTTTTTCTGTTTACGGTGGGTTCCCCAGGTATACGTTCGCCCCTTCCGTAGCCCCACTCGGTCCCATTTGGATCTGAACCACCTGGGCATTATTATTATTATTACAAAGTTTGGAGTGAGTAAACGTTACCCATCTCCCCCACTTCCCCTGCGTAAAAAATACACCGCCGAGTGAATAGAGCTGTGACTTCTGCGGGGGGAGAAGGGCTCGCAGTCTCTTTCGAGTTACGTTGAGAATCACGGCCAACCCGGCAGTAAACCCGTGCTGTGTGTCGCGTTTTTTTTTGTAAATAAATATTTTTATAATAATTTATCGGAGCGAATTTTGGTGCTCGAGTGAAATTCTGTGCTCTCGTCCTGTTCAAGAAGACCTTCTGAAAAATCTCTAGACTAATCGGTATGCCCTTTTTTATGTTTAGAATTTTTTTAAAGCATCCATCAATCACTTTTAATAACAGAGTGGGAAGGAAGGGAGGTGAAAATCACGGAAATGAAGGGACAGCGCCGCACTAACCTCGGAGAGGCTAGTCAGCTGGCACAAATCGATGAAACTATTCAATTTTTGTGTCATAAGTCGGTGGTTCTATTAATAAATTTGTCATGAATGAATATTTTTGAAAAGACGGCTTTTCCAGTCTAATGCGCTTGAATCTCCCCTTTTTTATTATTTATTTTTATTTTTATTTATTTATTTTTCGTAACTCAAAAACTATTTCGGCCTCTTAAAAGTTACTCTTTTAAGTTATTTAAACGTCACCTGACACCCTTACCCTTGTCGAGCCCTTTCACTATTCAGTAGAGCCGGCCTCCGCTCATTAACTTGCGATGTACATGTACACATTGCCATAAAGACGCCAGTTTTCGTCTCGTTTGACATACCCATTTTGTCGAGTGTAACGTTCTTTGAATAATAATGTTTTTCTCTCTCTCTCTAACAAAATACTTTTGTCATGTTTTTTTTTTTTTTTTTAAATCTGTTTGATAAAAAGTTTCCTGGGAAAGGAAAAAACGTTTAGATAGCTATACAATCTTAGTAGAGCTTGGCCTGCCCCATTTTTTCACTGCATTGTTTTTCTTGAAAGAAAAATTAATGGAAAGGAGAATAACTACAGTTTCTTCAGGGTTTGACCCATAAAAGAGGGTGTAGAACGATAATTGCGTTCTTTTGTCCTCAACCCCTTCCCCCTCACTTCCGCGTGACATCGTGCCATTGAGCGTACAACATTGTTATGTTATAACAGCGAAATTGTGGGAGTCCTTTTCGTACTGTGTGGTTTTTGCGGCGTGCAACAGATGATGTCTTTCTTGTGTTTTTTTTTTTTTTTTTTATCGGACAGATGCGTGCATACTCCTGCTCAATTGGTGTGGAGGGGGGGGGGACTGAACGGAATGAAAATGAGATTGTTAGAAAAGAATTTTCTTGATTGATGATTCTCTTGTTTGTATTACTTATAAGCTGATTTCACCACCGAGGTGTTGTTATGAGGACACGAACAGCGACAGGAAATGACGAAGTCCTTATTTCCATGATTTTTTTTTGTCCGGTTGAACTGAATGTTTATTATTTGCAGCCCATTGCATAGCTTTGGACCCCCCCCCCCCCAACTCACCTGCCATCACTAATACACTCACCAAGTTCCAGCCAGGTGCCCAACCATATCCTGTTTAATTCGACTAATATCACCCACTTGCATAGTAATCAATCTTGGAGATTTTTACCTAGAAACCCCTTGAGTCACGTTTTTTTTTTTTTTTTTTTCTAAACGAGTTGGATCACACGAAAATTGTCTTCCTCGTGACACCAAAAGACTAGAAACAAAAAACCGACTAGTAAAGTAGGAAGTGCGTCAGAAACTATATTAAGCGTAAAAACGAGTTTCATCCTTTTATCTCCGTGGCCTGTAACCTGAACCACAAAACTTACGGAAAAAAGAAGGAGCGAAATATCTACTTTTTTTTCACTGCCCTTTTAAAAATGAGACCAAGCCACCTCTTAACTGCTTGACGATCAATAAGGTAAATGCACCGCCCACGCACACGCTTATTTTTTCTTCTTCAAAAAGGAAATCTCGTGGCTCAGCATCCCTTGATGTAACCAATTTCCAAACATACGTTTGACTCAAAATGTCCGTGTCTACTAAATTTATTTCTGCCCCGTCCCGTTGGTTTTTTTCCCCACTTTAAAATCTACCCAAGTCCCGTAAAATAAAATGAACTTGAAGGATGCGTAAAGCTAACGAACAAAATGCTTTCCTAACCGCCGCTGCTGTAACAAACTTACTGTTAGAAACAAATCAAAAGTTTATTTTTAGTCGCCGCCCACCCCTCTGTCGTATGCTGTAGAACGCTTTCCAACGAAAACAAATAGTTAAAAACGAAATGAGTTTACTTTCATGAAACGGAAGAGTGAAATAGGGAAAGGGTGGAAGGAGAGGGCTGATTTTATGACAATGTTAAGCGTCAATTTATTATTTTGCTTAAAAACTTAATTACCTATACCTAGTTCTATTTCTATTGCTATACTGGATTTTTCCTAGGGCATGGTTGACGACATTGGTCTGGAAATTTCAGAAATTAGTGAATATTTTATAAAGAAATCCCTCCGGCAGTTGCAGCAGTTGCCACGCTTCGTTGGTTGTCTGGGGTTTCTTTAAACAATTAAAATGCGATGACCCAGTCCGTTTTTTATTACTTGAATAAGGCATTACTCGGGGACGGAGGGAATATCAACCATCGAATACAGTCAGATTTTTGTCGAGCACTTCGAACACACATTAGGACGGAAGAACGAGGACGGACTATTAGTACATAGTTGTCGGGGGGGGGGGGGAGGCACACACTAGCAGGGAGTTGGCTATTAGAAGACCTAGCAAATTATGTCCGTGGCCTAGCATTACGCATCATACCAAATTGTTGACACGACAACCCCGAAAGTCAGATGTCGCGTTCAAACCGCGATTGGTCTGCGTGCACGGAATCTGAAAAACGAGACGTATTTTCGATCAGACACGAGCCGTTGAAGGCGCTCTCACCGCGATGCCACGCAGTGACGGCGGAACCCATTACGGCATCGGGTGAGCAAGGTTCAGCTTAGTGTACCCGTCCTCACTCTATCGTGTGTCGAATTTTGAGCCAATAAGTCTGTTTCATTGGTACACTAGTGTGAAAAAATATCCCATGATTTGATTGATAAATTTCGAAATGATGAATGAAATCAGATTATTTTCCACGCTAGAGCAGCAAACAAACAGACTAATTTTACTCGATTTTTTTGTGTTTTTTTTCATTAATTTATCAATCATTTTAAGGGCGCGAACCACTTTTTTGGCGCAGATAGTCATTGGCCATTTTCAACGGGTGTGCATCATAAGATGGGCCACATCCGATGCGAAGCGAAATTGACCGGTGTTTGATTTTTAGAGCATGGATTCGCATATTGACACAGTTGTAGGGCGTGAATAATCAGTTTTGCCATTATAGTTTGGCTTTTTTCATTTGAGAATGCGGTCGGCTTTGTCTCGTCGGTTTGAACATCTACTAGACGCTTATCGTCTGTTTAACCATTTTAATGGCGCATGGATCCGTTTCTTCCATTTTTAGGGCGTTAATAGCCAGTTTGGCAATTTAAGGGCGCAAATAACCCGTTTTGCCATCTTGGGGGGCGAATGGTCCCGTTTGGCTATTTTTGATTCACGACGAATGACCGGCTTTGCCATTTTTGTGGCACGGACCGTCGGTTTGAGCATTTCCTTGGGGCGAATGGTCAGGTTGAGTGTTTTTGGATCACGAATAGTTAGCTTTGCCATTTTGCCATTTCGGAACACGAGTCGGGTCGGATTTGCCATTTTCAGGGCACGGATCGTCTGTTTGAACATTTCCAAGGCACTTAGATGGCGCATTTTTTTCCATTTTTGGGGCGTGAATCGGCAAATATACTCTCTGTATGGAAAATTGTCCGTTTTCTGGCCAAACCCCAGTTTCTAAGACTAGACGAGAAGTTTTCGAGAGAATATCAAGTCCCTGAAGCGAAAAATTACCTTTTCTTGACACTTTTAAGGGTTAGACACTTAAGTCGCCCCCCCCCCCGTTTACAGCAAAGTTGGGTTTCTAGTTTCTACCTATTAAAAACTAGTGAAATTATATTTCTAAAAAAACCAAGCGCTCATAAAATTGGGATTTTCACGAAGTCAAAAATACATAAAGATTAGTTTTTCTGCGAGACAAATCTGTAAAACAGATCCCCCGAAATTGTCTTTTTAGTCAGCCAAACCCATCCAAAATTGAGTTTTTAGTGAGCTATGGCCCCAAAAATGGTTCTTTAGCGAGCAAAACCATCAAAAAAGCGTTTTAGTGGGCAAAATACGCGAAATTGGTCTTTATAAATGAGGCAACTTCGTGAAACTTGGTTTTCAGCCACAAAAATCTGCCAACTTAGTGTTTTTTCTTAGCTAGACCCAATTTTTTTTTCAATTTCAGGTGTCAATTATTGCTTTTCCTCAATTTCAGCCACGAAGTATTGTTTTCTCGATTTAAGTAATTTTAATGTTTTCTCTGATTTTATCCAGAAGTCAACGTTTTCTTAATTTAAGCGGCGAATTATCAATGTTTCAACTTTTAGCCATGGTTTCCGCTTAGACGTTTTTCTGAATTTTATCCGCAAATTGACGTTTGCGCTTCACCCGAATCAACCGGGAATGAGGGACCGTTTTTTCAAATTGGGCCGCGACCCGTGAACTAGCGTTTTTACTCACTTCTACCCGTGAATTAGAGCTTTTCCTCGATTTTAAATGCTTTGGCTGCTTTTCCTCTATTTTAGCCGCGAAATAGCACTTTTAATCAATTTCAGTCGCAAATGACTGCTTTTTCTCAAAACGCGGATTAACGATTTTTTCACTTTTGATTGATTTTTCTTCATTCTAGCCGCGAATCATAGCTTTTCCACCATTATCACCTCAAATAATCTCCCCCCCCCCAATTTTGGATGCAAATTCCTCAATTTTAACCGATAGTTACCGCTGGGCACGAATGGGCAATTCTACTTCTTAACCTGCCAATTGGCATTTTTTCTCAAGTTTAGCTTCGATTGAGCGGCTGATCTCAATTTCGACCGCGTATTAGCAGGATTTCTCATAATAATATAGATCCGTGAATTATTGTGTTTACTCAATTTTCTTAAATTTTTGCGGTAAATTGCTCCATTTTCTCGATTATCCGCGATTTTTCTTTTTTTTAACCGAGAATCATTTTTAATTTTAGCCGCGGATTGCCGCTTTTACACAATTTTATAGCCCTAGACTGAATTAGCGGATTTCCTCAAATTGGCCCGCGAATTTTAGCTGCGATTGAGCGTGTTTTGTTAACGTAAGTCGTGAATTAGCGGATTTACTCAAATATGTCCGCGAATCACCGTTTTTGGTCCATCTTAGCAGGGAATCCTGTCTTTTCCTCAATTTTTAACAACAAATAAACGCATTTTCCCAATTTTAGCCTCGAATTAATTATAAATTATAAACGATAATTACCGCTTTATACTCAATTTTAGCTGCGAATTAGCTATTTTTCTCAAACGGATCCGCCTTTTTCTCAATTTTCACCGCACGTGAGCGCTTTTTCTCAATTTTAGCCGCAAATAGGCATTTTTGTGAAAATTTAGCTGCGATTGTACACTGTAACTCAATTATAACCGCTTATTAGCGGATTCTCTCCAAAAGATCCGGAAATTATCGTTGTTTATTCTCAACTATTCTTCAAGTTTTGCCGCGATTTACCCCAAGTCTCAATTTTAGTATCGAATTATTCTTTTTTTTTTATCCGCAAATTACGTCTTAAGTTAGCTGTGAATGAGCGCTTTTTACTTCGGTATTTTAGCCGTGAATTCGGGATTTTTCTATATTACAGCATCTATTAGTTTCTCAATTTTAGCCACCAGTTGGTGCTTTTTTCTTATTGTATCCGCAAATCAGCGTTTTTCTCATTTTCAACCGCGAATTGGCCTTTCTCAAATGAAGCTGCGAATGAAGGAAATTTCTATAATTTGATCCGCGAATTGGCGTTTTTCTTAATTTAGTCACGAATCGGCCTTTTTTCTCCATTTTAATCATTTTAAGTCAAATAGTGCATTTTCTCAATTTTACAGCCACGACGTTGCTTCCAAATCTGGAAATGATAACTCTCTCAATTTTAGCCTAAAATTAGCGCTTTTTCTCAATTTTTGCTGCGTTCTCTAAACGTTGGCTGTGAATTAAGATTTTTCCCAATTTTACCCGTGACTCCCAGTTTTCTCTATTTTTAGTTTTTTCCACTACGGCACATCTTCTCAATTTCAGAGAATTACCGATTCTTCTCCATTTTATCCACGAATTAGCTATTTTTATCCATTTTTTCTGGATTTTAGCCGATAATGACCGGTAAATTGGCGTTTTTTCAATAATTGAGCTTAGATGAGGGGGGCTTAGAGCCCCCTAAAACGGATATTTAAGGGATTTCTCCCCTCCTCTCCGCACCACCCTAGTCACAACTGTGAATTCGAGGGATTGGGGAGGCTGAAAATAAAGAAATTAATCTTTAAATTAAATACTTACTTTTCTCTACTTGTTTTGAGTTCCGAGAAAAAATTGCTCCCAAGGTGGGATTCGAACCCACGAAACATTTTCCCAATTTTCGACACACTGTTTTTACAGTTTTAGCCACGAATATTAGCACTTTTTTCAAACTTTTAGCGTATACATGCAGGAAGAACATCACATTAGTGTGCCTTCTCAATTTTAGCCGCTTAAGTACCTACAGAAACATAGTATCAGCGTATATTTTCTCTATTTTAGCCGCGGATCGGAGGCTTGAATTAGTACTTTTCGCTTCACTTTTGAAGAAAGTGGCTATTTGCACAATGGCGCAGAGTTTACGCCACAGAGTGAACGAAAGTACATTTCTGTCACTGCTAAGAGTAGTTTTCTCACGGCTTAGTGTGAAACTCACGCGCAAAGTGACACTTTCCTCACTAGTTCTGTCTGCCGTCTTTTTTCTCCTCGTTTTGCTTGAAGAGTCCCTTAGGGCACACCATAATGCTACTGAGAGGCCGCCAGCGGCTCTTAAATTGACTAAAATTTGATTATAAAGGTTATCATCGATTTTGTCGGTTATTTTCTCGGATCAAGGCTGTACAGCTGACTTTGAGGGGCGCGTCAGTGAGTGGCTGTCCCATTACTTCTAGGAACTTCAAATTAAAAATATTGTCCCACCCCCTTCCAGGGGTGTTACGCGTTACGCTTGCTCCCCCCGGAGAAAAACTCCAGTACGGCCCTGCTTGGTGACTATAAGAATATCCGTATCCACATTCTCACGGACTGGCAGGCCTTCATTATAGCTCTAATCGTCACCTCCGACGAGTTGTCAGCTTATAAGCTCGTCTTTGACTGTTGCCAAAGTCTCTGTCTTCTTGCCAGAAATAACGTTGAATTGCACCAGGCCACTTTTTCTGAAGTGCAGAAGTGACAGGGATAGGCGATTGATTGGATTGATTTTACTCAACGTTCTTTGTTCTGTTATTCAGTTTGCTATATTTGGCGGAGAATACCTTCCAAAGGTTGGTGAGTGGGAAGCGTTGGACTCTTTGCGCTTGGCAGTTGCGTGATTCATTTACTATTTATTACAGACTAACAGTTTAATAACACTTGAAGAATATGAATAGGAAAAGAGGTTTTTCCCAGGGTGTGTTGCCATCATATTTCTCCGCCTTATTTTACTCCAGTTCGAACTGTGTAGCCTGATCTTATAAAATCAGTGTCCTCCTTTACGTCAAAGGTGCACCTTTGTCCGTAAATGAATAGCGACGGGTTAAGGATTCATCATCCTTGAACAAAGGATTATTCAGGTTTGATTTTACCCGTGCACGACAAGAGATGCCCTTTAATTTATTCGCGAATTTCATTAATTACTCTTTGCCGTGTCCTTAATTTATGTCACATCGTAATTTTAATTGATTACTTTTTTTCTCCGTTGTTATTCTGTCACCTTTATTTTCTCGCTACATACCCACCAGGTCGTAATCCAAAAGAGACGTTGCGCAGCCTTCTTTCTTTATGTTTGCGTCACACAAAAGTTTTTTTTTTTCTTCAAGTCACGACGACGACCGTTTTTGTGTTGTTTAGAAAAGGAGATTTAGACTAACAGGAGAAGGTAGAGGTTGTTGGGGGGGGGGGGATTAAAACGGGTTGCCTCATGGTGTGCTTTGGTTGACACTGTTTAGATCATCGTATACCACAGTTGTGGAGTAGGGTGGGCTATTTTTTATCTGATCACTTGAAATTATGATGAGTAATATTTTTGTACGAATTTAGGATAAGAGGGATGTAGGAGTAACGATAACGTTTTTTAACGATGATATCACAGAAAAACGTGAAAAATTCTGAAAGAGGGGTATGTTGATTTAATATTATTGCATACTATTAGGCTGATTTAATAAATGTTTAGGTCTTTTAATTCAATTAAACTTGAGCTTTCCTGGAAAAACCGACGAAAATTCCGTTTATAAACTTTTTAAGTGGCTGTAGGCACTTGAGAGGCTTCTGCGTCGTGTGAGTGTCCATAGTTGAAGTTAAAAACTTTTTTCGCCCCTCGTTCGCTATTTTGAAGTTCCAATTAAATCATTTTTTTTTTTTAACGAAACATTTCAAATGTTCGCAGAAAGGACAATTTGTCGGCATGGAGGTTGGCGTCGCCTCAACGTATAACGGCGTCATGCGAGGGTCGCCAGCAACGACAACGTCGTCCACACCGGCGGAGCGATCGCCTGGGAAAGGCCTTCACGTCAATTTCACAGAGAAGGGCGAAGTGAAAGAGCGTCGCGAGAAATTTCTCACCGCCAAATACGGATCGCATCAAATGTCGTTAATAAGGAAGCGACTGGCCGTTGAGATGTGGCTTTATGACGAACTTCAAAAGCTTTACGAGTCTACGGTGAGTTCGCTCGACTTCGTTTATTATCCTTTTTATTAGTGGAGGGACCCATAAAAATTTACGAAAACCCCACGCGAGAGAACGTGAGTCGACTCATTAACGATGACTCTTGAGTTACCCAAATGTACACTTTTTTTTTTTTTTTTTTTTTACTCCAATTTTTACATTCAGATGGATTGAGGTTGATGCCACACAGAGATGGGAACAGCCGGCCTAGCGTATCCTCTTAACGTTGCTGAGCGACGAAGAGTAGGGGAGAATATTTCTGGTTGGGCAGCGATGCTCTAACTTCCTTTACACTCTACCGGCTTAATTCGGTTTCTCACCCAAGCTCATACTTTGCGAGAAAAATTCCCCCCTCACCCTGGCAATCCATCCCACTGTGAAAGTACTCTATAAAGAACAAAAAGAGTCTAGCAAATTGCCGGGGTACGAGGCGTCATTTTCTGTAATGCCCCAATGTCCATTTTGATTTATTCAAAGCTCGCTTTAACGAGTCGATGAATGTAGAAACTAATTTGCGTTTAAAGTGGCGCGTGGCTCGTCTAAAAAACCCAATTCTCATTATGAGCTTTTTCTGTAAAGAATTTTTTTCCCATTGAAATTCCTGTAGAAACTCAATAAATTCTCAAGTTTACAACCGTGGGAATAGCCCTTCCCACATTATTAAGAATGCGTCTCCCTCCTTCTGGAGCGCCCTTTATTTTAAAAAGGAAATGACCCAATAAGTCCTGTGCCTATGTGGGGGGGGGGGCATGTTTTTCACGCATTCTTGGTTTACTTACTCACTTCCCCCCATCGCCACCCTTCATTAATTGCGTATATGTGCTCACAGAAACCAGTTTTATTTTTTTCCCCTTTTTATTATTTATCTTCTTCCAGTAAGAAACTCTTCTTTGCCTATGTGATTCACCCAGTACATACAACCTTCGAAGAGTCACTCTTGATTGTCTTCTCACTTCGATTTCTTTGTTGTCTTGTAGTCAATACGACCCCCTCCCCCCCTCAAAAACACAAGCCTATAACAACAAACGATGAAAACCCGCCCGGTCGATTGCCCATCGAAAACAAAAAAAGCCTTGGAATGATCGTGTTGGGGGGGGGGGTGATTAAAACAATACCGCCCGAAGGCTGGTAAACTCGCGTTTTATCCAACTTGGTATTGTAATTAGAAGGTGCTAAAAAAAAGTACTGCGTATACCTTCTACTCAGCGTTTCCTCCGGCGGTTGTTGCCGAGAAACGAAGTGCTATCACCCTAAGTGGAAAAAGCAGACGGAATTACAGATGTACGGCAATTTGCATGAAAGTAACACATGGAAAGCGCTTTCAGATTATCTTAATTATTCATATTCAAGCCAGCATAAACTAAGCGTAAATTATTAACAGTACTCATTACTGAAAATAGTGAACCATGTCATATAATTGGCAATCACGAGCTCATTGTGATAACACAAAGAAGTCTACTTTTTTTTTCATCCTTTCCTAGCCGAAAATTGGGAACAGCGAAATCGCCCCCCCCCCCCTTTGGATCCACCACACTATCATGGGTCCCTTGGTCTCTAAGTTGGCTTCGGTTACGGCGAATTGGGGTTTTTCCTCAATTATAGCCGCAAATGAGCACTTTTTCTCAATTTAAAAGCACATGAACGCTTTTTCAACCGCGAATTAGCGCTTTTTTTCGATTTTAGTCGCGAATTAGCGCTTTTTTTCGATTTTAGTCGCGAATTAGCGCTTTTTTTCGATTTTAGTCGCGAATTAGCGCTTTTTCTATATATTTTAGCAGATAATTAGCTCTTTTCTTAATATCACCAACAAATTCAGCGTTTTCCCCCTAATTTTACCTGCGAACGAACGCTTTTTCGCAATCTTAGCCGTGAATTAGAGATTTTGCTTAATTTTATCAGCGAATATTCTCATTTTGAGGCGGGGATTAGCAATTAGTCCACTTTTAGCCATGAATTAGCGGTTTTTCTCAATTTTAACCGCGAACTTGCCTTAATAACAGCTGATTAGCACACCTTCTTAATTTTTGCCGCGTGTAAGGACTTGTACAGAATTTTCGTGGACCCTTATTTTTTTTAAATAAATTAGATGAAAGTGATGTCTTCCGGACGACGATGGAAGGGCATAGTCCAACACGATTCGAGTTTCGAGAAAAAAAGGGCTCCCCGGCGGGATTTGAACTCGCAACCTCTGGATTACTAGTCCAGCACGCTGCCAATTGCGCCACGGTGACGGCTTTGGCAGTCGTACTGCGAGGGATCAGCTAAGCCGAACGCCACCCAGGGTCATTGTTTCTCGAAACTCTAGGCGTTTCTCATTAGGACAAAGCTAAACCACGCCAATGTTATCACATCATAGATGAAGTGAACATCTTTCTTCATCTGTCGAACTTCAATAGATCGAGTTTTTGTAGTGAGCGAAACGGGACAAATTGGATTTCCAGTGAGCCAGATCCGTGAAAATGGGTTTTTAGCCAGCCAAATCCACGAAATTGTGGTTTCAATTAACAAAACACGCGACAACGACGTTCTAGTTTGACAGAGTCACCAAAATGGTTTTTTTCGTGAGTGCAATCCAAAAAAAATTGGTTTTCTAGTGAGCCTCACCTACAAAAATGGTTAGCAAAATCTTCAATTTTATAAAAACCAGAACGATGAAAATTTTGGTTTAGTGAACAAAAGCCGTGAATTATTTTTTTCAGGAAGCAGCCAGACGTGCTAAAATAAGGGTTTAGCTAGTGAACCCCGCGAAATTGGGTGAATGGTTCTTTGGAAAGTAAAATCAAAGAAATTGGAGGTTTTTTTTAGTCTGCTCGTTCTGCGAAAATGGCTTTTAGTCAGTGAGGCCCGCGAAATTAACTTTTTAATTAGCCAGACTAGCTAACATGATTCTTTACCGTGAGTGAAGTTTACGAAATTTGTTTTTGAATGAGGCAACCATGCGTATTTGGATTTTTAAGAAAGAAAAATCTGCGAATATGGTGTTTTCTATGAGCGGAATCTGAGAAATTCGTTTTTTAGTGGATTAGACCTAAGAAAATGGGTTTTAGGCGTGCGAAATCATCGAAATGCCCCCCTCCTCCCTTGATTTCTTTTATCACCTGTGATCCCACTACATTAGTATTCCGTGGGAGTTGTGTCCCATGGCTGTCAATCCATTGGCTATACATTTAAAGGGAAGAGAGGGGATTCGCTGTGTTCTACTATTGACTTTGTTTTGTTCTCGCAGGATTCGTCATCGCTTGAAGTTGAAGTTGACATCGACGAGCTTCTCGACATGGACGACGATAATCAAAGAAGGCGACATTTACAGGTAAGTTTTTTTTTTCGCACTTTCACTCTTATGCGTTCCGATCGCGCCAGTTTCAAATCGGAAGTACAAAATCAACGCGAATCTGCGCGTCACGAGCAAGGCTAATAATGTCCGACACTTTAACGACCAGGACGGCCGCTTGTGCGAAGTCGTCACTCGTTAATATTTTGAGTCCCGATGTAGCTAGTAGAGCTCGAGCATCAGCCACTTTTGTACCCTAGTTGAATCGATTGAAAAAAAAAAAGTTTGATAACAAAATGCGAGGGTGGTACACATTTCGTGATTACCTGGAGCCTAACGACGACTGGAACTTGTAAATTTAGTTCTTTGGCAGCTTCAATAATTCCACTAGCGATGATGTCGCACCTCATTATTCCACCAAAAATATTGACCAATATAGCCTGGACCTATGAACGGACGCCGACGAAATATTATAAGGACTTTTCTTATTAAAAAAAAAGAAAAAATTATTTATTTTCGTGTTACCTTGGGGTCGCTCGTTATAATTTTGAAAGCCTCCTTGACTTGACTAGACGTCGCACCACCACCAACGTCGAGAAAATTTGCCGGAGACCCACCTGAAAGTTGGATGATATCCATAGTGGCCATAGCGAGACCAGCACCATTCACCATACAGCCAATTGTTCCTAACACCCAAATTGTATATTTTTTGAGTCCTTTTTTTTCATTGTATAGAGTGGGATAACTTTACCGTCTAAGGCTATATAATTCAAGTTATATTTGGCAGCCAAGACTTCCTTTTCGTCTTCTTGGGACCAATCTTTGAGCCCAAACACTTCTTTCTGTCTAAATTCGGCGTTATCGTCAAAGTTTAATTTTGCGTCCAGGCAAAAGACTTTTAACACATCGTCAATCAATCCGACAGCCCGAATAAATAAAAAAAAATGGAAAGCGCTCTGCAAATACATACAGTTTCCCTGAGCGTCTTGAATCATTGGGTTGACCTCAACGAGAGACGCGTCCAATTTGATGAACAGATCGTACATTTTGAGGAGAATACCCGCGATTTTCCCTTTGTGCTCGCTCAGGCCTACTTTTGTCGCTATGTCCTCAGCCAAGGACGTGCTGAGTCCTTCCACGATGTCAACGGGCGTGTAGTGAATCGCCTGGGGTTTGACGGCAGCTGTTTGTTCGATTTCGACTCCGCCTTCAGACGATGATATTATAAGCGGTCCCTTTTTATTAAAATAACTTGAGATTGGAGGTTCTAGGGGTGGTAAAACAAATGAAACCAGTGAGATTAACATTGAATGTCCGTTCCATGACGACGCCGAAGTAGAATTCTTTGACCGACTTCTTTCTCTCGGCCACCATTATCGTCTTGCAGATTTTTCCAGCAGCGCCCGTTTGTTTCGTCACAAGTATCTGCCCGAGCATTTTACTCGCAATCCTTTCAACTTCTTTCGCTCTGAAACAACACACCCGACGGGCTCTCTCACTTAAAAACCGTTCGACAATTTTCACTCACGAGTTCGCCATTTGAACGCCACCGTGAAAACCATTTTTAAATGTTCCCTTTCCACGGCCACCGGTCAACACTTGGGCTTTAACGACGAGCTCTTTCGTGTCGAGTTTTTCGGCGATGTTCCTCGCTTCGCCCGACGTTTGAGCGACCCCGAATTTGGGTACTGGAAGGCCGTGCTTGTTCAAAAGTGTGTAACTCACGAATTCATGGACGCTGAGTGAGCGTCGCTGTTTTAAAGCGGAAACAAATTAGTGTGCCAGGGCGTCCAACTGTCTAGAAAGGCCTGGGGGAAGAATACCTGGAAAATGTTCAGGGAAAGCGCCGATTTTGAAAAAATTGTCCTTAGGTGAGACATTTTAAGCTGCGCAACATAAGCGTTATAAGAGTAACGCTCAGATTTGATTTTGTATGTATAATTTATTTAAAACTCGCAAATAGTACCTACAAAACAAGTCATAAGATTAGTATTTCTTGGTGAAGCTTCTACAGTTTTATTGTGTTTATTCATATGGTTCTCATACACTGGTGCGTCAACAAGCGCATAGCGTTATCTTAGCGGGCGGTCTGACATTTTTCCTCAACGCCAACCACCATAACAAAACTTCAAGCCTTCGGCCTATGCTTGTTAGGTCTGCCTCACAGGTGGCTATTGACACGCGATCAAAATGTACCCTCCGAATTTCTAACAAGTTACTCGTCAAATCGGTCGCGGTCAGGTTGCTAAGGAGGTTACACTGGTTGGAGGGCAAACGACCCCCCTTCACCAAGTCACCTTGACGACAACAACTGAGCAGTGATGATTGAACCAATTGAACTAGTGAACTTTGTTTGCCTACCAACCAACCTGACACCCCTGACCGCGACCGATTGTCTTTTAGAAGAGGCCAAACTCCCAAAATTGTGATTTTTACGGAGCCGAAAATCTGTGAAACAGATCATTCCAATAAGGAACACCAAGAAGTTGGCTTATCAGCGATCCAGAATCGTGAAAACGTATTTTTAGAGAGATAATTATTAGTTTTTAGTGAACGAAATCCGTAAAATTGATTTTAAAGTGAGGCAGCCCCGGAATATTGGATTTTCAGCTAGAAAAACTCATGAAATTGGAATTTTTTGGTGAGCCAGGCCCGTGAAAATGGTTTTTTATTTATAGCTAAATCCGCGGAATTGGTTAAATAGTGAGCCAGAATCACGATAATGGATTTTATACAGTCGGCAAAATCCACGAATTTAGGTTTTTTGAGAAGACAGACCCGCGAAAATTGTTTTTCGGTGAGCAAAATTTACGAAACCAGATCCGCGATAATCGATTTCTATAACGAGCAAAATGGGCGTTTTAGCGAGTCTGAATCGCGAAAACGATTATTTATATGTATAGCAACATCTGTGAAACCCCCGGAATATTGTTTTTTCAGCAAGAAAAACTTACGAAATTGGATGCTTAATGAACCCAGAACCGCGCCGAAAATGGTTTACAAGCGAGAAAAATCCGTGAATTCGGGTTTTTAAAGAGACCTGTTTAAATGCTTTTTTTAGTGTCGAAATCCACAATCCAAAACACAAATTATTGTTGTGGATTATTGCTCATATAACCTAATGTTATAAGTTTTACCTTTCAAAAATACAATTTCGCAGGTTTGACTGCCAAAAAAGCAAATTTCGTGCTGTTGACCCATTCAAAAAATCCTATTTCACGGGGTTGATTGATTCAAAAAATGAATTCCGCATGTTAGGCACTTTCTAAGTCCAAATATTTCTCTGATTTGACACTCACAGAATCTGATTTCGGGGTTTAGACTAATTCAGTAGTTAATTCGATACCAAACACTCTGTGGCACCTTGAACATATGAAGCAATTCGCCAGTTTGGCGTTTTCTAAACTCAAATTTTACGGATCTGACACGTCAGAAACCAGTTTCTCAGGTTTCGCAGCAATAAAAACCAAAAAACTGCCCATTCAAAAAGAAATTTTGTAGAGTCAGCTCATTCATAACCAACTTTGCGGGGCTGTGCTCCCTGAAAAAAAAAGAAAAAAGCGAATATCAAGAAGCTGGCTGCATGAAAGGCAGAAATTTTGTGGAATTGGTTCATTTTGAAGAGCAATTTCCCACGGGGAAAACAAAATTTCGCGTGTTTGTCGCATTAAAAAACAAATTTAGTTGAATTGGCCCACCCCTAAAAAACAATAATTTCTAAGGTTCAGCGGGCCAATCGACAAAATAATTTGGCACGCCCCCCCCCCCTTCAAAAGTGAAATTTCGTGGAGTTAGGCTCGTTCAAATCCAATTTTGCTGGGCTGGCTTCTCTGATAAAAATGCCGGGGCCAGCTCATTGAAACCAAATTTCGTGCTGTTGCCCAATTTAGAAGACAATTTCGTGGAATTGGCTAGTTAAAAAACAAAATTTTGTTGGCGAGGCTGTATCACCAAAAAAAGCAATTTTTCGCGGTTTCGCTGCATGAAAAACACAATTTCGCGCTTATTTTGACCCATTCGTGGAAATCCCTTGTATCTAAATCCCAAAAAATGGCTTTTTAGTGAGCCGGATCTGCTTAAATAGGTTTTCAATGAGCAAAATTGGCGTTTCAGTGGGCCAGAATCGCGAAAATGTGTTTTATCCAGTCCCCGTTTTTTGTGGCTTTTTTTTTAATGAGCCAGTGCGAAAATGGTTTTTATTGAGCGAATTTGGTTAATTAGTGAGTCAGAACCGCGAACTTTTTCAACAGCGAAAATGGTTTGCTACCCAGCGAAATCGACGAAAGTGGATTTTGATGAGCCAGAACCGTGAAAATGGCGTTATTGAGCAAAATCCACGAAATTGATTTTGTAGGGAGTAAGGCCCGTAAAAATGGATTTTCAGCCAGCAAAATCCACGAAAATTGGTTTTTAATGATCCAGACTTGTGAAAATGTCATTTTAGTGAGCCTGTGTTACCAAATTGGTTTTTAGTCAGCAGCGAAATCCGAGAAATTGTTTTCTTAGGGAGCCAGACCCTTGAAAATGGATTTTTATCGGCGAGTTGGCCCCGCGAAATTGGGTTCGTAGTAAGCCAGAGCCATGAAAATAGTGTTCGTGTGAAAAACTTCCTAGGACGTTAGCTTTTTAACAACCAGGCCCTCGAAAATGAATTTCAGGCGAGCGACATTGTCGTTTTCTCTTCGTTCTGTCTCAGCAAAGAAATAAATACAAATATGCGTCTAATTCGCCGGGGCCTCGACCAGTTGAATTTCACCAGAACAAACAAACATAATGCATATAAATAGATGAAACCGTAGTTAAGGTCAGCCTCCTGCTCTTCATCTAGACTACAGCATTACCACCCCTCCCCACACCCTCTCTTCTAGCCCAGAATCATTCTATTTCTTCTCGCATTTCCATTGTAATCGAATGACACGGGCTGTAACGAAGGCCGAAAATACCAACCGGCGCGCGATCGAGAGGAATAAATTACCGGACTTGACCTTTAAAAAAAAAATTAGGTAGCACTAACGCATTGCGTACCTATAGTTGTGTCGGTCTACTCGACAAGGTACCGGACCGTTGTTGATCGCGTGAGTTTGGTGGGAGGGGAGGCGGTGAAAATGGAAAGTATACAAACCGTGGAGGATAATGCCCTAAATAACTGAAGGAAATTAGGAAATATGAATTTTTAGCTGTTTATCGAGACATAGTGTTCTAAGCTTTCTTTTTTGTTGTTACAGGATCTTTTAATTAACGCCAAAAAGTCACCGCTCGACGTCAAGGTAACCTCCGTCTGTTTTTTCAATTTATTTTTTTATTTCATTTAATTTTACATTTTTCAGAAATTCGTGAACGACCTACTCGAAAGAACGAAGACTCTTTAAATGAGCCAACAAAGAAAATTGAATTGCAGGATCTCCATCGATGAGAGGAAAAACAAATAACTTTGTTCGTGTTTTGTTTTTCAATACTGTCCGTTCAACTGTATCGACACGTGGACTAGCAGAATCTCAAGTTACTTTTTTTTTTAACGAACAAAAAAAAACCAACCAGTGTCCATCATTCATTTCACTTTTCTCGACTTTTTTATTGCTCGACGCGGTCATTTGAAATGACGCAAGTGGTCCCCGGCTAGGAACTCACACTCACAAAAAAACCTCATGACACCAGTAATTTTTTTCGTAAGACTGACAGCAGTATTTAAAAAAAAATGAAGGGTTGCCAAATTTTTGAATAAATTCAGGGTGTAAAATGCTTTGTCTTGTAAGCTTGTTCAGTTGACAAAAAAAATGGCCTAATAATATAGTAGCGTTTTGCGGCGCAGCTTCGCGCTCTTTTCTTTCTACAACGATTTTTTAAAGATGAAAATCCTGCCACTAAAAAACTATTTCCCCGTTGTTTTCTGTTCATTACGGGTGGTGTTTGATTTTTAAAAATGCCTTGGGCTTTAGAAATAATAGTCTAAAAATGTAAAATTGTGCTCTCCAAGGCCTCCCCATGATCTCAACTCATATTTGTCAAATTTCTGCATAAAGATGCGTTTGAAGTCCCTCCTTAAAATTAGAAAGACACATCCTACATAGCTTTAGGTGATACACGCGCATAATTGTAAAAATACTTTTGTTTAGAATGCACTTACTTATATTATAGCACAATTTTTGTATAGAAAAACTGTATTGTATCGATAGCGCTTTCGAAAATATTAGTAGCGTTGAACAACTGCCCAAACGTATGCGCCTCGAAAGAGTGAATTTTAAAGTTTTTTTTTTTCAATACAATGTAATTATAATCGAGTTATTTCAGTATTTATACTTATTTGGAAATTTGTAAGTAGTTTATAACACTGTTAATTAAATTCTCACTTTTTTCTTTACAGATAGAAGTATGAACGGTTTTGTTTTGGAAAAGGGAAAGACTCGACTTTCCAAGAAGAAACGTGGAAATTCTTTTGAATTTGAAAATAAAACTGTGATTTGCTCTTTTATTGCTAAGAGACGTGTAGGTCCGGTTTACTAACATCCTGGAGATGTGTTTGTTTTATCATTTGTGCAGAACCGATGGCCTTGGGGTTCGTCGAAGGCTAGAATCTGCGCATTTAATACCTTAGACCCCAATTTCGCAGATTTGCCACTTACAAAAATTAATTTCGCGGGGCTGGCCCTTTCAAAAAAACAATTTTAAGGTGTTGACTCCACGGGATGGCTCCTTCAAAAAACCAATTTTGCGATTGCACGCAGATTGAACCGAACAGAAGTGTTATGGTCAGGAAATTTTACCGGCCCATCCCATAAAATTACTAGTCCGCTCGGTACTGTAACTAATTAAAACAATCAATTCAAACTTAACTACCTCAGATATTACATTACTAGTATGGTAAATGGGCTTTTATACCTGCGTGGTTTTTATTAGCTTCTGCCTGGACTAAAATATTCGCTGCCCCCCTACGAATGCCCTCACCCTCACCCATCTCATAGATCGGCTTGGATTTATCCCATTCACACCGGCTGAAAAGTGGCAAGTTTTTTTTCTTCAAGTTGCACAGGCATAGTTTGCTCGTAACGAAATCCTATAGCTGCCTCCCCCCCCCACCTATCAACACCCCCCCCCTCACAACCGAAACTGCGAATGCCCAGCCCAGAGGAGCAGGAGCCGCCACTGCTAGCTCGGGAGCTCCATGCTTTGAGTTGGCTGTTTCATGTCGAACATTAAGTGGATAACCTCAGGTGACGTTATCATGGTTCCATGGTTGTGTAACCATCGGCCAAAAAGAAATAATAACCACTTTTTCCTGGTGTTTAAATCTTAAATAAATTAATATATTTGCTTCCGTTGAGATATTCATCTATTTCACATCTACAGCGACGTTTTTAATAATCTGTGTCCCTCGAAGATTATTGAAAACCGGCCATTTCTTTTTTTTTAGTTTGTTTTTTTCCGTACAGTACGGAAAAAATCCTTATTCGCGAACCCAGCGTGTAAAGTTCGAGTGTACATGCGAAAAACAACTGCAGGAAGTCGAGAGATACACACCAGTGGTGTAAAAACTTTGCCTCACTGAAAAGTAGTGGAGTAATGGTATATTTCACAAGTGAGGAAAGCGTCACTTTACGCGCGAATTGTGTTTGGTGATCGAGGCGAAGCCGAGTTTGCTAATTACTAACAACGAGCGCGTAAAGACGCTCCTCACGAGTTGCGAACGCTATTTTTCGCTTGACCGACTAAGTGTGAGGCACTTCACCACGACTCACTCCAAACACGTCACTTCTAACAGTGACGGAAAGTACTTTACATCACTCCTAGCAGTGACGTAAAGTAAGCAAATAACACGCTGAGATTAAAGTGTTTCTTTCGTCATGAGGTTGCCATGGTGAAAATAGCCACTTTCTCCGAAGGTCAAGCGAAAATATTTTACGTCTCTACAGGGGAAGACGGGGGTGGGACGTAACTAGGCAGCTTGACGTGACTAGGCTTCCGCTTTATAATTATGTAGCTGAGCGAACGTTATCAATCGCACACGTATGAAAATTGACTCTGTTTTTACTAGGCTTATGTTGAAAGCTGGGCAGCTAGCCCCTCGAAAAATAGTGTACACAACTCGTGAGGGATTTTATAATTGCCTCGCTCGTTTTTTAAGCTCGCGTGCAAAATTCTACTTCCGTCACTCGTTGTGTAGTATTGACATCTTTCATAAATACAGCAGCGCTCTTGCCGAGCTAAGATGAACTAACCATCTGGGGTAACATCTGACGGGTTTCACTTGCTTTGTTTTGTTTATTGATGTCGTGAGAATCAGAATAGAAAGAAAATTATTGTAGTAAATCCAATTGAAAATTGAAGGATACCCCAAGAGGTTGTTTCGCTTAGTCGTCTTATGAGCGCTGGTGTATTTATGAAAGATGTCAATACTATTACTTACCGTACTGTTTTTTGTTTTTTTTTTTTTCAAAACTTTTTTTTCTTCAAAAATCCTTTACCGTACTGTTTTGAAAAACAGTACTGC
This sequence comes from Corythucha ciliata, assembly GCA_038030265.1. Lineage (NCBI taxonomy): Eukaryota > Metazoa > Arthropoda > Insecta > Hemiptera > Tingidae > Corythucha > Corythucha ciliata. The sequence continues at coordinate 18,728,026 of CM075943.1, forward strand.
TAAAAAGGCTTAACCGTGCTGTACGGAAAAAGTCAACCTACCTGTCTAACTTCGGGAATGAAAAGGACAACTTTCCAAGCAAGTCGCGTGAAAAAGATTTGTCGGTTTCTAAAACCTACGGAGGCCGACTCAACTTGCAAACACCAGACAGAGTTGTTTCCTTTGTGAATACACGTTTAACAACAAAACAGCCGGTCCCTGGAGCCAAAGCATATCTGTCCGGGGCTGAATTTCCCGTTTGCTGAAATTTTAAAGGTTCCACAAGCATTGCTGTTTTTCGCCAGGCGTAAACTTTATGTTTTGTGGTTCCATTAACGATTTCTGAGGGCTGAAATTTCCAATTTTCGTAATCAAAGATCGTTCAAGAACTAAATTTCTTGGATTCAGATCTTCGAATAGGAATTTGATGGTTCCGTCTCATTAAATGAACCAATTCCGTGTGGTTGACTCTTTCAAATGGCTTTGTCCAGGGTTTGACTCAACCACAGGCCAATTTACTGTTTTGTCTCCTTCGTGTTTTAGATCCATCAGAAGCAAAATTCGTGTTTTGGATTCTTCAAAAACCAACTACGTGTTTTGTTTCTGTCAGAAGTCAATTTCGAGTTTTTGTTCCTTCAAAATCCAATTTCGTATTTTGGCTCCTTCAAAAACAAATTTCGTGTTTTGGATCCTTCCAAGGCCAATTTCGTTTTTGGCTCCTTCTGAAGCGAATTTTTATTTTGGCTCCTTTAGAAGCCAATTTATTGTATTGGATCCTTCAAAAGACTCGTGGGGAGTGCGTGTTCGTGAACGCTTGCCTCCCTCAACACGTCAGTCCGAGTTTAAAAACCATTTATTGGCAACCGACCACCAGTTTAGCGTGTCTGATCTCTGATGGCGTAAAACTGCTGCACGAGCAAAGGAAGGTCTCGAAGCTTACGTGGCTTGCATTTCTAGAAATCACGCGTCCAGATACGGTGAGGGATGCCTAAATCAAATTAAATCTTTTGATCTGGGGCCATCTCAGCGCAGAGCTTTGAAAATGTGCTCAAATCTGGAGCGAGGGGAGGCCTCTATGCGGCCCATCCCTAAATCATGTGATATTGTCTCGGTAAGCTGTTTGTTTTGTTTTCTACTGATTTTTAATTATTAAGGGGGAGTTGTACATGTGATTCCTCGACCCCCCTCCAATCTTACCTCGCCTATTCCGCGTTACGGAAATTACCGCAGTATTTCTGCACCAATCGCGGACTTCAAGGGCTCATTTAAATCTTCAGGAAATTCCGCACAAGCGTACAATCTTCCTTTTTCATATTTCACCCCTAAAATAACTGTAAAACGCACACAAACTTTTACCTTGAAAATTCACACTCTTTCGACGACTTATTTAGGAAAGCAAGATCGTACGCTTGTGCGGAATTTCCTGAAGATTTAAAGGAGCCCTTGAAGTCCACGATTGGTGCAGAAATACGGCGGTAATTCCCGTAACGCGGAGTAGGCGAGGTATGATTGGAGGGGGGTCGAGGAAACACATGTACAACTTCCCCTTAAGCATTGATTATATCTGTTGTTCACACGTGTCTTATTTAATCCGTGGTCCTGTTGTGTTTTTGTTGCTATATCGAGATAGCCGCGCGTAGCGAGATAGCGCGGTAGCCGCCGAAACCGCGGTCACGAAAGTTATAATAAAACAAACGAATGAGAGAGATCTTTCGTTTTCTTCAATATCTTCATTGCCTTCACAAGCCAATTTTCTGCTTCGAAAGCCAATTTCGTTTGCTTGTTCCTTCGAAAGCCAATTTCGTGTTCTGGCTCCACGACAGGCCAATTTTGTGTTTTGGATCCTTCAACAGCCAATGTCATGCTTTGGATGCTTCAAAAGTCAATTTCATGTTTTGCCTCTCTAAGAAGCAAATTTTGTGTTTTGGCTCCTTCAAAAGCCAATTTCATGATTTTGTAATCCTTCAAAAACCAATTTTGAAGGAGCCAACCTTCAAAGGTCAATTTCGTGTTTTGGATCCTTCAAAAGCCCGTTTCGCGTTTTGGCTCCTTCAATGGCCAATTTACTAGTTTTGCTCCTTCGAAAGCAAATTTCGTATTTTGGCTTCTTCAAAAACCAACTTCGTGTTTTGGTCAGGGCCGTTTTTAGAGGGTAGGCAGGGTAGGCGACCGCCTAGGGGCCCCGACCCTTTGGGGGCCCCCGGCTTGGAATAAAAATAATTACAAGATAATCGTTCAGGAGTTACACTCGGGCTTAATTTTTACAATGTTGAGGCACTTCTGTTAAACGATTAAATTGATGTTCTGAGATGTCCAAGCACAGAAAATAATGATTTTTAATGGAGAGAAAATACGGGAAATTGGGGTTTCACAGAGCTAAAATCAGAATAATTTGTTTTTTTGAAGAATTCAGCCCCACAAAATGGCTTTGAAGACGCCAGATCCAGAAAAAGGTGCCTCGAATGATCCATACTTGCGTATTTGAGCCAGACACCCGAAATGTTCATTTGAAGTAGCCAAATCCACGAAATTTGGTTGCTAAAGTAGATCAAACCGTGGATGTTAAAGGAAGAGAAATCTGCCTAATTGAGGCTTTAAAGGGTCAAATCCTGGAAATTTGATTTTTGAAGATCCTCAAATTGCTTTAGAATGAGGGAAACCTCGCGAAATTGTCTTTTGAAAAAGACAGTCACGAAATTGGCTTATCGGTTAAGGCAAACCCTCGAAATTGATACTTGAAAGAGCCAAACCAACGGAATTGGTTTGGTTCGATTCAATTGAGAGGAATCCCCAAAATTGCTATTTCAAAGAGCTATGATTCCGTTATTTTAGTCATTTATTTCAGGGAACGAACTGCGAGTTCAGCCATTTAAGGGGCAAATCGTCATTTTAGCTATTTTTAAGGCGTATAGAGTCTGTTTTGCAATTTATAGGGTGCGAAGCCAAGGCATGAATCGCTCAGTTTTAGCCACTCTTGGCGCACTCTTGCCATTTTCAGAGCAGGAATCACCTGTACAGGCATTTTAAGGGTGCGAGTCGTCAGTTTGGCTATTTTTAGATCGGCAATCGCCAGTTTCGCTATTTTTAGGTCGTAGTAAATAGTAAGTTTAGTCTATATTTCTTGACGGCGACATTGTGAGGTTAGCGTTGTGACAAATATGTGTATGAAAGATGTTGTTTCCACACGTGTTTATTTTATTTTACAACCAGTACCGGTTTTCTGCCTACTTTGAAGCCATTCTCAGTGGTTCTATCTTAAAGAAGCTTTTGAGTGCAGAGCACTTCGTCCGATTATTTCGGCTCCATCAGGAGCAAATTTTGGTTTTGGTTCCTTCAGAATCCGTGTTGTGGGCAATAGCCTATTTCGTTTTGTGGATTCTTCAAAAGTCAATTTCGCGTTTTGGCTCTTTCAAGAGTCAATTTCGTGTTTTGCCTCCTTCAAAAGCCAATTTCCTGTTTGATCTCCTTCAAAAGCTAACTTCGTGTTTCGGATCCTTCAGAAACTGATTTCGTGTTCTGGCTCTTTCAAAAGCCAATTTCATGTTTTGGCTTCTTCAAAAGATAATTTCACATTATGGCTTCTTCGAAAGCGAATTTGTTTTGTTGAGTTTTGGCTCCTTCAACTCTGCGTCCGTTCCAAATCCACAAAACCCCAAAAAATTTTCTCAAAAGACAAAAGAGACAAGTATGAATGGAGCACATAAACGTTAACTACAGCGTCAACGGTTTTTTTTTTTCGAAATGTTTTTTTCTTTTGACAGGTTTGATTTGGAGGTGAATCCTCGCTCAATCATCATCATCATCAATCCTCCCTGAATATTAATTAATACAGTGGTATTAATTTGTTTTATTTTTGACCTTTTTCTGTCGGATTGCTGAACTTTTCTTCCCGACGTTTCGTCAGGATGATTCCTAACGTCTTCTGGCGGAGACTTTTGAATTTTTGTTTTTATTGCTTTTTTTATTTCAACACATGGTCCGGTAGATAGATAGTTCCATGAATTATTATTAGAAATAGGTGTAATGTGTAAATTGGTGATGAGAGGTGTACAAATCCTAGAAAGGTTGTCAATGTCTCTTTTGTAGTTCATGGTGTTGTGTTTTCCAATTTCAACCATTTCAAGGAATTTTCTGCTGTAAGTGTTAATTTCGATGCGTAATATTTTTGGGTTGTTTAAGTCGGGTTTATGTGAAATTTTTTTTGCATGTTCTGATAGGGCAGTGGTAATTGTCAAGCTGTCAATTAAAGTTTCATCGTGTTGTTTGAGTCTTTCTCATTGCCCAATATAAGTTGACTCGCAGTTGTTACATTTGACTTGATAAACAAGTCCTGATTTTTGGAGTGTGTCTGTTTTGTCTTTAAGATGTGAGAAAAACTGTTTGCTTGAGTTGTATGGTTTGTGAGCGATCTTCAAATTTTTGAATGGTATGAAAATTTTACGTAGTTGTTTAGTTAAATATCCTATGTATTTCAGTGATGCATATTTAATGGGATTCTGTGGTTCAATATTCGTGGTGATTAGTGCATTTTTTTTTTTTTTTTTTTTCAACGGAACTTCGAAATGACTCGGATATTTATAATGATCATTTTTTTAACTTTTGAACATTGTTGAGCAGGGAAAAGTTTAGGAAGGTAGGGGAAACCACTCCCTTTCCGTCACCGTCTTTGTTTTTACTCTCGGATATTTCCCGTCATTGGACGTCCCGTCATTGTTAATTTTATTTTATTAATTTTAGCCTGGAATTAGCATTTTTCCCGTGTTCTAGCTGAGAATTAGCTTTTTTCTAGTCAAGAACTAGCGATTTTCCCTTCAACAGTCATAAAGTGTCCTCCTGCGCTGGGAAACTGCGAATTGGCGTTTTCTCGATTTGTGCCGAGAATTACCGTTTTTCTCCATTTTAGCCTCCAATTAGCTACTAATTATTTTACTTTAGATCATGATGAGACGCAAAATGATTTGAGTTCCCGCTTTTTCTCAATTTTAGCCGATAGATTACCCCATGAACAGTTCGTTAGCGTTTTTTTTTCTAAATTTTAGCCATAGAGGGACCACCATATAAACCACGAATTCGTGTCTCAATTTAAGCCCCGTTGCGTAAGTGGCCTATAGAAACCATGAATTAGCGTTTTCTCAATTTTAGCCGTGAATATTCGCTTCTTCTCTATTTCAGCCATTTTAAATAATCAGCCATTTTTCACAGTTTTAGCCACAAATTAGCGCTTTTTCTCAAGTTCAGCCAAAATTGCATTTCAAGTTCACAATTTTTGCTACGAATGATTGCTTTTTTTCAAATTTGGCTGTGAATTCTGCGGTGAATCAGTAGTTTTCGCTCCGTTTTTAGGCTCGAAGTAGTGACTTTTCTTAATTTTAGCCGTGAATTTACGCGCTTTTTCTCACTGTTAGACGTGCATTCGCCCAAAGAACTACATTTTACTAATTTCTTAAAATTTTAGCCGTAAAAATGGACTCCATAAACCGTGAATTAGCGATTCCTCCTTCAAACACCAGGCACGAATTATCCTTCGAACATCACTCCTCCTTCAATCATCAATCCTCCATAGTTCTTCTTTGAAAATCAGCAATAATGAATCTAAAACACCAACCTTCAATCATCAACCTTAAAAATGAACTCTTCGTCATCAACACCTAATCGTCAAATCTTACCATTGCTCTCAATAATCAGTCTTCCCCATACAAATCAGAGCCCCATACAAAATCTCCAAAAATGAGCGTTTCGCGTAGAGGTTGGGTTTAGCAGATTTTCTGGACTTAGAGCAGCCCGAAAAGGTCCGAGTACGTCCAGCTGTTTCCTTGGCGTACCGCGGGGTAAGGGTGAGGGGGGGTTCGCCCCGGACCCTCTATCAGACGGGGCCTCCGAAAAACTTGAATACAGAAAATTACTATTTTTAGATTATCCATGGATACAGGCATGTGAATGGGTCGTACGGTTGGACAACGATTTGGCTCCTTTCTACGAATTTCAGTCTATCCGACCTGGAGGATATAACGTTGCAAGTGATATCAGCAGAGAGTGTGCGAGCTGAATATTCGATTGAGCCCCCGAAAGCGCTAGTTTTATATTAGCTATAACCAGTTATATCAGCTGCTATCTGCTAAAAAGCGATGATTCGTGGTCTCGCGATGCAACTTCAGACTAAAGTTGAAAAAATCGCTGATTCGCGGTGCATGGAGGCCATTCTACGAATAAATTCTGGAAATCAACGCAAAAGTGTAGTGTTTGGGCCAACCCCGCGGTTGAAGTTTAAAAAACCCGCTATAATATTGACAAAAAAAATAGGTAGGTACGTTTTCAGGTAAAATTGGACAAAAATGGCAAATTCACAACTGAAATGGCGTAAAAAGGGAATAGGATGCTGAATGGCCGCAAAAATTAGCACAAAACGCTATTTCACAGCTGCAAAATCGCTAATTTGCAATTTGCAGATATAAAGTTGTGGAAAAACGTTAATTCGCGGATACAAATAAAGAAAATCACTAATACACGACAAAAATTGAAAAAATCACCAATTAGCGCAGCTAAAATTAAGAAAAACGTAAATTTTCAGTTGGAATTGGGGAAAAGTGATAATTCTCAGTTAAACATGGAAAAAAATTGCTAATTTGCAGCTTAAATTGAGTTAAACGCCAATTCTTAGCAAAAATGGACGAAACTCGATAGGTAATGCACAGGATGGAAACGCTACAACGCTGCTAAAATTTAGGAAAAACGAAAAATTCGCTGCTAAAATTGAGAAACATCACTAATTCTCGAATTAAGTGTCGTGAAATTTATAATTTAAATGAAGATTTTTTGACAGAAATGGATGGATAGAAGTAAATTTTTTGGTTTGAAAAATAAAATACATTTTAATTTAAATTCGCACCTTCTGAAGGACTTTTTAGTGGCTAAAATTCAGAAAAATGGCAAATTCATGCATGGCTATAGTATAATGTTAAAAAATACTCTAATTATCACGGCTAGAACTGAAATGAAGCAATAATCTATACCTATAAAAGTTATATAAAATTGCTAATGCGGTGGTAAAATGTGAAAAACCGCTAATTTGCGGGTAATATTTAGAAAATAAAATAATCAGCCTGGGGTCCTATTGCACAATGTTTTATTAGCTAATAATATAGCTAATAAAACAACTGTAATATTAGCTGATAAAACATTGTGCAATAGGGCCCTCAAAATTTAGAGAAAGGTTAATTTCAAAGCCTAAAAATTGACAAAATTGCTAATTCGCGGCTAAAAATGAAAAAAATCGCCAATTTACAGCTAAAATTGCGCCAAACGCCAATTTGTGACTGAAATCGAGAAAATTCGCTAATTCACAGATTTGAAACGCTACGGCGCGTCGCCGCTGCAATTTTAAAAAAGCGCTAATTCGCTGTTGAAATTGAGAAAAATTCTAATTTGCGCCAAAAACTGAATATACGCCAATTTGCGGATTCTGAAGGCAACTTTATGGCAATAGGCGAAGAAACCGCTAATTCGCGAGTAAACTGAGAAAAATCGCTCATGCATTGCGTATGGTGAACCAAAAAAAATCCTACTTCGTGAAAACACTTTAGAAAAACGTTATTTTCCAGCTAAAACTGAGAAAAGTGCTAATTCCCTTGAAAAAAATTCAAGAAGTCGGTAATATGCTGCTAAAATTGAGGAAAACGCCATAACTCGTGGATAATTAAGAAACATCGCTTACGGGATAAAAACGATACTTAGCTGCTAAAGTTGAGAAAATGAGCAAATTCATGGCTGTGGGAGGGGGAGGGCCAAAACCGCTAATCTGCGGCTGAAATTGAGAAGAACGATACACTCGGCCAAAATTGAGAAAAGCGCTAATTTGCGGGTAGAGTCCAAAAATCGCCCTTAACTGAGAGATTGAGGCTGTGATGAGGCCATCTAGGTGTCCAGATTCAAGAGTGTGCTGGCTGGGTGGAATGATGACTGAAATGTGAAATTACCACCCTCCCCTCACCATTACAAGATTTCAATCTGATCCCCCCCCCCCAGGGCAAATTCCTACCTACGTCACTGGTTGCCTATCAATCATCAATCATCATTCAACCATCAAGCCTCCTTCAATCATAAATTCTCAATATTCCTCCTTCCTTATTCAGTCATTATAATTAATTGTACATATTTATAAAGTTAACCCTTAAGATCCAAAACATCAATCTTCAATCACCTACCTTTAATGATCCCCCCACCACCCTTGATGATTAATCTTCGACCTTGATTATGTGCTAAATATTCGCTGCTAAACTTCTCGTCGTGGAAAACTACTTTATACATATACAAAAGTTGTAGGAAATTCAATGCTCCACAAGTTTTGTGAGTGAAGATTTTCCTTTAAAGTAACTCATTTTCGGGGCATTTAGAAGAAACTAAAAGAAGTGCCAAAAAAGTTAGGTTTTCGGGCTGCCAAAAATTTTACCGTACGAGCTTTTCAAAGTTAGCATTTGTCGAACACTTCTGACCTAATATAAAAAAAAATACAAGATGACAAAAAAGTTGTTTGTTTTCGGCAACGTTGTAATCAATTCGCATGGGAATTGTACGAGAAATCCGAACAAAACAGTTGCAAAATTCCATAACCAATTGTTTCGAAGTCGGTAGGTACCAAAATATATTATTCCGCTATACATGCCTGGAAAATGGAACATGCCTGGGAAATGATTTCCCTTCAAAACAAAGGTCATATTCGCGTTTTTCATACCAAGAAACAACTAGATTTAGAATACTAGGTAATTCTGAGGCAAATAATTTTTGACGTAGTCACGCCAAGTCCTACTCCTCTCACAATATTTTATTAATCTCAGTTTTTTTTCGGGTACAAACGTTTGCAATTATAAGATACAAAGGGGCTCTCGCGCTCCTTTTTTGTAACTTCGATTTATTTTGTGCTATTGGTCTTTTTGCGTTAAAAGCGACGGTTTTGGCTTCAGAAAAAGTTGCATTTGTTCGGCAATATTGTGATTAATTCGCATGGAAATTTCAAACGCAAATTTCGGGGCTTATTAATTCCAACGAAGCAAGAAGTTGCGGGTGAAGCTTGATGAAACCCGTGCTACTCCCTCCCTCCCCACCGAACCCAACTGTTATTAAACCGGCGAGTTATTTGTTGGAATTTTTTGAAACAATTACGTTCGAGGGCTCAAGGGAAGGCGAAAAGCTGCCCACCCGTCTTGGAGCTAGTTACGCCCCTGGTCATAGACGTTTAGCGGTACTATGTTGAGCGCGGTTAAATAATCTCCGAATGGAACGATTTTCAGGCTCCAGAATAGCAAATATTGGCAAAATTAGTAGCTTTTAGTGCATTTCATTCTGAAAATGCACTATTTGCTATTGCGTCCCACAAAATCTATTGAAACAAAGAAATAATTAATTTTTTTTAAATGCTTGGGAACAGGGAAACCCACATGAAGTTGATTAACACGTTTACTCGTGCAATTCAATTAGATAAATATGTGTGGAAGCTCAGATACGTTTCTCTACCCTCGAACCTTTTGTTAATTTTTTTCTTAAACTCGTTGAGTTCTGTTTGTGAGAATAAGTTATAACTGCGCTAAACTGTGCAATTATTCATAAATGGTCTAACGCCCTTAATTCAAAACCTTGGATACATTGAAACGATACTTCTTCTTCAACACTTTGCCCCTTCGCTCAAGGGTGCCCCTAAATATATAAATCGCAACTCGACAACACACTTGTGTGGATCATTTATCACTCGATATGAGACGTTTGACGCACTCGTCGTCTACAGTTCTGCTACTTGTCTGTTCTTTGAACGAGTACGCGTTCGTCGGTGGAGACGCTGCCTCTCCGTATAATAGTGTCCTCGCCCTGTTCGAGAGAATTATAACGTCTCGGGGATCGTTGAACACGCCACTGCCGAGTTTTTTTGAAGAAGCCGTGAGTGACTTAGATCTTAGTTGTTCTAAAGAATCTTGGCTGGAAGAATATCCGACTTTTAATGCATAAGGCCCGGCGCACACTAGGAGAAAAAAGACGCCGACGCGCGAGTCGGCGTCTTTTTCTCGGGGAAGAGACGACTCTCGCGTAAGCGTCCAATGTGAAAGGCCCCATAGAGTTCTATGTGTTTTTACTGCACGAGTCGGAAGCTGACGCGCGCGTCGGCGTCTTTTTTCTCCTAGTGTGCGCCGGGCCTAAGTCGTATTAAATAAGTCCAATTTCATTTCACTGCTATATACATGTTTGATTATAGTTTGTATTTGTATTTTTTTTTATTCATGATAGGAAAAATTGACGAAGAAACAAGGCTACAAGTTTGAAAAACACAATGTAATCACCGAAGACAGCTATATTCTAGAATTGCATCACGTATGGCGTCAGAATAGCTACGACTTATCGAGTACCTTAGACCGAGGGCCACCTGTACTTCTTATGCATGGATTCTTAGGCGTTAGCGACACTTTTTTACTTCGTAACACTAGCCTCGGTAACGGGTCTTCTTAAGCTGCGTTTACATTTGAGAGTATTTAGCTCTCGAGAGTACTCTCGTCTCGACCGAGAGCTTAACTCGCTAGTCTGAACGGGCCAGAGAGTTCCCCCCGCCCCTGCCCGTACCTGGCACTCTCAGAGAGTTCAACTCTCGAGATTTACTCTCACGTGTAATACCACTATTACAGAGATTTATCCGTACAAACATGTCATAATAGCTCCTTCCCAACCACATTAGCATTTATGCTGGCGGATGAGGGGTACGACGTCTGGTTGCCCAACTCACGAGGTACCTGGTATTCCAAGCAACATCGATATTTAAATAACACGAGACCTGAGTTCTGGGATTACTCGTTAGTTTCAAGGGACTGCAAGAAATGACACAGCGTTAATTTTATTTTATTTTTGTACAGAATACACGAAGTCGGCATCTACGACATTCCAGCGTCCATCGACTTCATTCTCGCCTCGACCGGTTGGCCTAAACTTTTCTACGTCGGCTTTTCCATGGGAAACACCGCGTTTTTCATCACCACCTCTATGCGACCCGACTACAACGATAAAATCATTCTCGCCGTAGCCATGCCACCAGTGGCATCCTCGGTCGCTCTCGAAGATGCCTTAACCCCGTTTACCCGGCTGTTAATCTTGAACATCGATAAAATTTATGTAAACAAAACAAAACACCTCCCCGTTGGGTGGAGTCTAAACCTAAAATTTACCGTTGGTTTTTGTTCAAGTCAGCCTTGAATAGTCTGAACGTCAATGAACTCGTGCCTCGCGTCAGCGAAGTAATATCTTTGATGTACTACGCTGTTTCTGATTATCGCACTCGGCCCTTATGCTTGGCTGTGTACAGTTCACTTGCCGGAGAGCACTACGATAATATTATTATGGTTTGGACCTGTTGCACAGATATACTCTACAAATCCTTCAAAATTTCAGCTCCCTAAATCTTGCAGGACACTATAGCTGATGAGTCTACTCATTTTCCTGCTGGGACGTCATTGCTAGAATTCTACCACCAAGTGTCAATTCTGAAGAAAGGTTCGATCGAGTTAAAAAATGGAAAAAGAAAATAGGTTCGTTCGTTTGTCGTCCGGAGCTGCTCTGGACTGCACGAACAGTCCGAAAAGCGTTCTTTTGTAATTCCGAACTACACTGAAAGCGTTCGTTTGTCAAACCTCGGACTGTTCAGTGCAGCACTATCTACACTGAAAAATTAGGAGGAGCTTGTTGCTCGAAATGTTATAACCTGCTCTATAATTACCTTTTGTCAACATTTCTGAATGGGGAGCGGGAATAAATTATAAAGGTACAACGATTTTGTTCGAAAAGCGTTCGTTTGCTTTTCAAAAATGACGTCAATCCCGGACTGCTCGAACTACACCTACACCACTACACTGAAAGACAAACGAACGAACCTAATTGTTCACTAACCCTCGTAGTCTAAGCGACCATACTAACCAAGGTGACTAAACTCTTCTATAGGTGCCGCAGATTTCCCCCTGCCCATCAGGCGGGAGGAGTGTGGACTGACGTCACCAGCAGTCCTTTACTCTCCCGATTGCTCACCATACAGCAGCAGAGCAAGTTAATTTTGAAATTGAAGTTTATGAATTCTCATAAATCCCAACCCAACAACAATTAATAATGTACTGGGTCCAGTGCAAAGGCGGTTGGGACTGCTCGTGACGTAGGTGAAGGACAGTAATGGCCGAAGATCTGCGGCACCTGTAGAGAGTTTAGTCACCTTGATACTAACAATCAAATATGTTTATGTTAAAATCAAACAGGTTTCAAGCCTCTGAACTACGGCTCTGAAAAGAATCTCGTCAAATACAATTCCACGACGCCTCCCAACTATTCCTTGAAGGCAACGACGAGCCCTGTCGCCATTTTCTACTCAGACAACGATCCTTTCGTTTCCATGAAGGTGCGAGCATTGTGTAGGTATACGACTTTCACGCTTAGTTATAATTTGATTATTTCATCTCTTGCAGGGTGCGCGCAGTGTAATTAAATCCTTGCCTAATGTCGTATACACACATCAAATGCCGACTCGATTCAATCACATTGACTACATCCTGGGGAGGGACAGCTCAGTTGAGGTCAACGCTAGGATTATTCTTTTATTTAATTTTTATTCGAAGAATTTCGTTCAATGATATATTTTTGTATTTATTTTAGCAATCTTGTCGATAAATAGGTGGACATGCACGAGCAGATATCTGCGGAAGATTTCATGATTTTTAACAGATATCGGTGGTGAAAATTTGCTCTTTAGTGAGCAATAAACGTTGACAGATCTGCCGAACGGTATCGGTGGGGGTTCAAATCCACAGATGTGGCCTGTGGTCCCCCACTAACCTACAGAGTAAGGCGACGATCTGATAAACGTAACGATCTGATCTGTCCGTTCTGTAGTGTTTAATAACATTATGAATGATTCAGGCTAGGCAATACTGCTTTTATTCCAGTTCGTTTATAAGTATTTTGATCTGAATTGTATACAACACAACTTTGAAAAACTTTTTGAATTGAAAAACTTTTTGCTCCCTCCACTTTTTTTTTTTTTTTTTTTTTTCTACTCCATATCTGTTACCAATCTCAAATATCTTTCGAACCCGAACGATAAATGAAATCTGTCAGATTTCGGTCTACATACATCTCAATCTGCCAGTTGTGCCCCCACTCACAACAGATATCGGTCGCAGAGATAACTTTTTTACTTTAAGGGGCGGCGGCCGATCTCATCGTTTGCTCGATATCTGTTGAAAATATCGGCCGATCAAATCTGTCAAAATTATCTGCACGTGTATGGGCCACTAATTACTGTGAATAAACATGTTAAACTGCTTCTGTTTCTTTTTTCTGACATTTCACGTAACTCGAATCTCCACGGACGGGCGGCGGAGGGCGGGTTGGTCACGCGTGACTTTTTGAACCGGGCCCTCAGTGACGTGAAAAATGGGTGTACGGGACACTCGATGAACGTGGGGTGAAGGTAGTGGTGGCGGAAATGGTGCTCAGGAGGGGGTGGGGCGAATGGCCCCGAATGGTCTGATTGGGGTGCTCGCCATATCGTGAAGCTGAGGGAAAAAACAGTGCCTGAGTTTGACACATTGGGGAAAAAATTGGTTCATAATGAATTTCGCTTTCAAAATAATTATTACCGTTCACACCTTTCACAACAATGGCAATAATCGTGTGAAGAGCTTACATGCATCTTCTCATTTCCAAGGGTCTTCATCCACTCAGGGAGAGGGTGAGAGCTAGAATGATGAGAGAGTGTGCCTGAAGGGTGGAAAGGCACAGAGAGAGAGAGAGCTAAGCTGCGAAACTGTAACAAATTTCCAATTGAGAAAAAGGTTAAAAGTGTCACTAATTTGCAGCTACAAGTGAGAAAATGCGCTAACTAGCGGTAAAGGTTGAGAAAAATCGCTACTCATAGCGTGTGAAAAATTAGTAATTCCCGGCTATTGAATTGAGAAAAATCGCGCTGAGAATTTGAAATTGAGAAAAATCGTTAATTAGTGGATAAATGGAGAAAAAACCATAATGGGGAACTTGCATGAATGCCCGATTAAGGAGAAAAGTAAACCGGTGAATGGGCAAATATCAACGGATATCAACGGTGGTTGCAGCCCGATTGGTGCATTTGGTGGTTTTAAAATAAATTTTAAAGTTATTCTTTAAGAAGGGATGGATGGTGCGAGGTGAAATGACGTCAATGGTCACTTGTGAAGCATCTGAGGGAACTTAACCTTTTTTTTGTTTACAAATAACAAGAAAAATTGTCCCCCTGAAAATGCTTCTTACCCCCTCTTCCCCACACCATCCATTTCATTGAATAACCTTTAACGTGATTCGCTTTAAGAAAATGTTTATATTTCATTCATGTGTTTGAAGAAAATGAATAAAATAGAAATATTGGTACGAAAAACACATTGCTTTTTTGTTAGAGAATAGGTCCCTTGTGCTTGAAAAATGTGCAAGTTCCCCATTCACGGCTACATACATCCTTCCATTGAGGAAAGCGCTAGTTTGCACATACCGGCCGAATTGAGGGAAAAAGTTCGTTCGGGGATAAAGTTGAGACAAAAAAAACTGTATGCGTGACCAAACTTGAAAAAAACGCTAATTCACTGTAAAAATTTAGAAAAATAATTGATGTTAATTTTTATCTATAAATGTGACAAAATCCCTAATTCACTGCTGAAATTGTGAAAAAACGTAAATTTTTCGGATAAAATTAAGAACACCGGCTATTTCGGGGGTGAAAATTGAGAGTATTAAAGCGTTCACTCGCCGCTAAAATTGAGAGAACATCCACATCCACGGTTGGCAGTTGTCATGAGGGCAGTTTTATTGCTAAAATTGGGGAAAAACGCTAATTCGCGGATGAAAATGGAGAAAAGTGCTAATCCACGGATAAATTTCAGAAGAAGTACTAATGACGGATGAAACCCCCAATTCACTGCAAGTATTGATAGTTAATTTGTGGAGAAAAAGTGCTAGTGAGGAAGTTTCACATTTTCCAAAAATATTTTTTTCCTTCATGAAGCAAAAACACGTTTTTATAGCTCGAAAACGAGCGATAAAACGGTCGTTTCTACGGCTAGCCCGAGAAAGTAGTTTTGGAAAGAGTCCGTCAGGAGCGTTCCGAGCAGTGATTCTCCGAAAAGTCGAAAAAAGATATGTCTCTCCACTTCGTGAACAGTTTTTATTTATTCAGACCGGTTTCGAAGCATCAGTGCCTCATCATCAGTGATAGTTTCATTAAATGTCAAAATGAAGGTTGTTACACCCTGTCGTCTATAAGTCCACTCAAGGAAACTATCACTGATGATGAGGCACTGATGCTTCGAAACCGGTCTGAATAAATAAAAACTGTTCACGAAGTGGAGAGACATATCTTTTTTCGACTTTTCGTATTACGTAACTCCACAATATCGTCCTAAAAAATCAAAGCTTGATTCTCCGAACTGCACTTTCATACTGACAAAAAGCTAAAAAACAAAATCACCCAAAGGAGTTTCTAAACATCTGTGAAAATCGGGAGACAAACTGCCGAGGGGGTCCTGAGCTACGTCATAACCCAACCTTCTACATTCAGACCCCAAAAAACCATTAAATAGTCTCTAATTTTGATAATGAAATGATTTGGTTTTTTCTACACCTTAGTTTTCACTTCATTAAAAAAAAAAATAGTTTGTTGACCTCGCCGCGAAAGTGCTTTGCCAGTCCTCGAGGCGTCCGGCCTCGCCTTCGCCTCGGCCGCACAACTCCTCTCGGCCCGGCAAAGACACACTTTCGCGGCTAGGTGCATAATATACTATTTTCGATGAGGCAAATGAATCCTTCCTTTTAAATAAATAAATAAAAATTTAAAACCCTTCAGAAACATTTTTCATTTATTAACAAAAGTTGGCATATTTGAAATCCCGCCAAAACGTACATTTTTCACAACGTAATATCCCATGTATTCTCTGTCCCTTTCTTGCCTCTAAATAGCTCATCTGTTTATCCTCCATTATCTTATTATTGGAGAGCTCTAGTAGAAAATAAGGCAAAGAAACACAACAAACCGCTCTCTGACATGCTCCATTACAGGCGATTTTTTTTTTTTCGGAGAGCGCATATGACACAAACATGCTAGCTGCGTGTTTGAAATGACCTAAAACTTCAAAAATCGCGTATTTATTAACTGTTGGGTTATTTTACGAATGGATCACGATTTATACTCTATTTTAGCATAAACAAACCTTAAAAAATAGATTTATGAAAAAGTTCTTGGGGCCTATTCTCTAACAACAAGCAATATTTTTTTCGCCAGCCATGTGTTTATTTCATTCATTTGTTTGAAGAAAATCAATGAAATAAACATATGACTTCGAAAAAGCTATTGCTTCGGAGTTAGAGAATAAGCCCTCTGACCCATGAAACTTCCTCATTCACGGATGAAATTTAGAATAGGCGTTCATTGTCAAAAAGTCAATTCGGGGATTCATTCGCGGCCAATATTCCGAAGAAACGCTCATTTCCCGTGAAAATTAGGAAAAATTAACTAATTCGCGTGTAAAATTGTGATGTTAATTTTCGGAAAAATTGAGAAAATCGGCTAATTCACGGTAAAAATTGAGACAATAATCGATCAATCGATCGTTCTACGTCCTGCAAATAAAAAATAATAAGATTTTTTTCCTAAAAGGAGTTTTTTTGTAATATTTTAATGAATAATGTTTAGAACTTTAGCACTCCTTCAAAGTACCCCTTCCCCTCGCCAACATTATGCCTGCAAGCTAAAAAAAACTTTTTAAAAAAAATCACGTGCTGACAATAACGAAATGTTATTCATCCAGCACGTCCAATTCTTCATTCCTTCGATCATCACGCTCCCACCCCCTCACCAATTCCTCTTATATCCTACTACTCACAAATAACGAGCAAACCTTTCAGAAATGAAAATAAAACGGGCATTTCCTCTTTAACTCGTAGAAAACTGCAATTTTAAAGTTGTTCGCCGTGTTGAAACGTTGTCGAAATTAATGGCCGTCAGACTTGTTCAGCGCTGAATGAGCACTAAATCTTTTGCCGTTGCAAAACTGTCAATCTAGCTCAGCGCTGAGTAAGTGTTTAAAATCCAACAAAACGCGTCCCATCGCGATACAAATCACCGTTGCAAAATTCCAGTAAGCACTTAATTGTACACTTCAGCGTTAAAACACGAGCCCCGAGTTTTGCAACGCAACCAATCTCAGCCTGTCCCATACTCAGTTGTTGGCCATGCACTCAAGTGACTCAACACACAGGTAATTCCCCCAATATCATCACACAACGCGCTCATTTTCGGAGGCTCGACACCTCACTCTGACCCACTAATACGCGTTTCTGCGAACAATACTGCGGCCTTAAGTCATCGGGCTTCCAATGATTCCAGAGGCCAAGACGAATTTTTCAATCAACGGTTCGGAATCAACGTTCAGCGCACGGAAGTCGTGGACGTCGCTGGCCTTCCTGATCGTCTGTTCGTCGAGCCAATTTCCCAGTACTAGCGACATCACGAATCACTCTCGTGAATGTGAGATTTTTTGTCTGATTTTTGTCCCGTGCCCCGTTATAGGGGGCGTCCCGAAAATAGAGCAAAAAATGAGCGTTTCGCGATGTCGTTTGTTTCGGGTAATTGTCTTGGCTTCAGAGCATTTAAATCGCACAAATTTATTACAATTTATAAAACAAAACCAACATTTTTCTCACTATTGCTTCAGCGTGAACATAAACAACAGCACGTTCTGGCAAATCAACCGGAAAACGGACAGCGATGAAAAATGAAATAAGGAGACCCCTTGTGAACCTAAGACACATTAGCCAGCTTTTATCGTTTCTATACGGTAAAGAATTATTCGAAAAACATATTTTGCAGTGTGCCGTCAGCTCCCTGTCTCGGATTTATATTTAAAAATGCGAAACAAGAGAAGTATATCTTGTGAGTTTTCCTTAGGCCCCGCGCACACTAGGAGAAAAAAGACGCCGACGCGCGCGTCAGCGTCCGACTCGTGCAGTAAAAACACATAGAACTCTATGGGGCCTTTCACCTTGGACGCTTACGCGAGAGTCGTCTCTTCACCGAGAAAAAAGACGCCGACTCGCGCGTCGGCGTCTTTTTTCTCCTAGTGTGCGCCGGGCCTTAGGAAGATGTGATTTAGAAGAGCGTCAGTCTCTATTAAAATGAACGCATAGATGTTCAGACTCCAGTAGTCTTCGAGTGTTGTTTTGTTTTTTTTTTTTTGTTTTTTCAGTGTGTTTTTGTTTAAAGAAACCCTCGAAGCGATGTCTTCTTCCGCGTATACGTGAGGTAGAAGCTAAAGACGTTTTTGTTTCAACGTTGAATGCAGCCTTTTTATTATTACACTGGTAAGCAGTTAGTTTTATTATCAATCTATTTACGAAGGTAATCCGTAAAATTTTAATTGTTGGTGTCATAATGGTGGATTTCATCACTTTGGCGTAAGGTTTGGCTTAAAATTAAGTCGGACTCAAAGAAAAATTGCGTTGCATTTTATGTAACCAAGAGTGTCGACGACGACTGTATGAATGAGGGCCTAACTGTTTGGTCTAAAGGCTAACAATTGTCCCAGAGTACTGGCAAGGCACTAACAAACTGACCACTCGGGGATCAATTTCGAGGATTTTTTGTTGCTCACAAAACAAATTGCGCCAGGATGACATAATTTAAAGACCGCAATTTCACGATTTTTACGCCCTAAAATATCGTTTTCGCAGATCCGACACAACTAAAAAGCAAATTTTTCCTATTTTGCTTCTCTGAACAAAAAACTCCTGAAATCCCCAGCCAAAAATTGCCGAAATGGGCCAAAATCACAATTTTAGAGCCTACTAAAATCTTTATTTCTGTGCTAATATCATCATTTTGGCGCTTTTAAGAGCCAGGTCGACAATGTCCGTTTAAGTCTTGTTATTAGGGTTTAAACGTTTTTTTGTATGCAAAATGCTAAATTTTGATTGGGTATAAAACTCTTAAGCTCATCTTAAGGATAAACGGAACTTTGAATCCCTGTGGTCAACCCGGGCCCAAATCGCCCGGGTTACGGCGATAATAGTAATTTTGAGCAAAACCCGCAAGATTCCAGGTAAGCCCACTGTTGTTTTTGAGGTGAAATCGCCAGTTTTGCCAGTTGTGAAAACATCAGTTTTCAGTTGACAGTTTTAGGGTAGAAACTTCAATTTTAGGTCAAAACTAACCGATTTTTAGGTAAAAACTCCAGTATTGTAGTGAAATCTTCAGGCGCCTTATTCGCTAAAAGTCAGAGCCTGCGCTATCCACCCTTCCTCCCCGGAATAGAACACATGTTTTTCGGCAAGACGGGTAGATAGCACCGGCGCTTAATTTTAGTGAATAATTAGGTCTCAGTTGTGGCTTGAAACCGTCAGTTTTTGTGTTGAAATCAATTCGGAAGTTTTGCTTGATATTGTAAGTATTGAAGTAAAATATCCAGTTTTGAGCCAAAATAATTTTGGGGGGAGGCCGCTAGTTTTAGGGTATAATATCGTCAGTTTAGGAAAGTTTCAGGGATGAAATCGTAAGTTTTGGGATTAAAAAACATTCAGTTTCGAGGGGGAAAATTGCCAGTTTTTGTACAGAAATATTCAGAAGAACAGAGTATCGTCAATTATGTAGTCCAATAACTCATTTTAGGGTAAAATATTCATTTCTGAGGTCAAACCAGGACGTCTTCAGATATGGGGCAACAAGTAAGCTTTGGCGTGAAATCGTCATATTTGGGATGAATTCGTAAGTTCACCCCTCCCCCCTCCATAAAATCGGTTCGTGGGTTGAAATCGCCTGTTTTAAAGGCAGAGTTGACCTAAAATCATCCGTTTTGGGGAAAACTTCACTAATAGCGTTCCCCATTTGCACAAAATTCTGCATTTGGGCAGTTCATTTCCACCCGTCTTCACTGAATTAAATCATATGTTAGTGGAGAAGACGGGTGGAAATGAACAGCCCCGTTGCAGAATTTTGTACAAATGGGGAACGCTATAAGAATGTGACATTGGGTCCGTTGTAAAACTATAACACGATTAATTGCGATTAATCCTTCCCTCTTATTTTACATGTGTTCAAAACAAAACCCCATCAAGTGCTGAGCAATTTTTTGAGTTTTACAACGGGGCCATTGTCAGTTTTGGAGTAAAATACCCAATTTCGGGGGAAATCATTGTTTAGGGTGTAAATTCATTTTTTTTTTTATTTTTATGAAACGGAAGAGTTTTAGGTTAAAATCGGCAGTTTTGTAGAGGCATCTTTCAGTGGTGGTGTTGGTAGGGAGGGGGAACACGTCCGCTTTAGTTCTAACTTTAACTTAAGAGACGTTAGTACTTTTTTGAGTAAAATCCCCACTTGAGGGATAAAATCGGCAGTTTTTAATGCAAATAGCATGTTTTCGTAAGACCAATAGTTTTTCATCAGTTTGTGTCAAACCCGCCAGTTTTAGGGTGAAATCGCATCAATTTCGGAGGAAAGCCTTGGGTTTTAAAATCGCCAGTGTTAAAACCGGCGGATGTGCCAGAGTGAAATCTTTAGTTTTGGGGGTAACACATCGGTTTTTGGGTAAAATCGCCGGTTTTGAATTAGAATGTCAGTTTCTGGAAATAGCGAATGAGCGTTTTTTCCCATCTCTCTTAGTTTTAGCCACGAATATTTTCGCTCTTTCCAGCCTTCATGGCGCGTAATTGTCCTAAGAACAGTACTTCAGTGCGCCTTCTCAATTTCAGTCGCCTAAGTGCCTACACGAACCGTAGGGGTCAGCGTATTTTGTCTATTTTATCCACGAAGTTGCCTCCGTATGGCGCGAATTAGTACATTTCTCAATTTCAGCTTCCAGAATAGCGCTTGCATACGCATAATCGAATATTCAGCAGAAAATTTCCATGATCATAAAACCTAAAAAACCTAATTTTTCCATCTTCAAGCTATTCGGGGGCGGCCGTCCGCACAATACTCGCCACTACCTCGGTACGCTAACTGAACGGGTCTGCTGAGGCGCAGGGAGCAAACCCCGAAAAGTTTAGTAATTTATGGCGGTAACCACGCGAAATTCATGGTTCCTAAAAAATTCAGATTCGTAAAATTTGGGTTTAGAAAGAGCCAAATCTCCCACAATTTTTGCACTTGCAATGCAGCCCTAAAACCTTAATGGGGAACTTGCACATTTTTCAAAAGTTGGTGTTGCTTAAAGAGGGCTCTTCCACAAGTCTATTGCTCACATTAAACTTTGAAATCAGTCAAGGATGCTTTTTTAGGGAATTTTTAAAAATTTTGAGTGGGGGTTCGATTACGTAAAAACTTACTTATTGAAATGAATGATGCGGGGAAGAAGGGGTTAGACGACTTTAATGGGGGGACATTTTTCATGTTATTTGTAAACAAACAATTTTAGAGTTCCCTCAAATGCTTCACAAGTAAGTATTTACGTCATTTCCCCTCGCATCATCCATCCTCTTCTGAAGAACTTTGAACCTTTTTTAAAAATCTTAAAACGCACCAATCGGGTTGCAACTTCCGTTGTTATCTTTCAGTTCACGGGTCAAATCACCGGTATGCTTTTCTACCCAATCTGAGATTCATGCAAGTTCCCCATTTAGTGGCAATTTTTTAGTCACCTCCCCCCTTCCAACTGAAAATTTGGAGTCGCCCCCCCCCCCCACGGCGTTGAGTGCCCATTTTGTCATGGGAATGAGCCTTCGAAAACGTCGCCTGATGCATCAATGTATGTATGCATCGATGTGAACGATGAACGAGCTGAATGAAATTTCTATTGCCCCCCCCCCCATCATTAAGTTTTGAGCCTTCCTCCCCTAGCGTCAGATGAACGCCGACGGCGTCCAAACCCCCTCCCCCCCGCCGTGTAGACACCCCTGTTGTAATCTACTAATATGAACACAGCTATCGTTTAGCTAGGAAGCACAGGAAAGAAGTTATTCGCCTACAGCCCAAAAAATGAACGGATTTTCGCCTACTCTTTAGGCGTTAGGATTACAAAAACTCAGATTCCTTATTTTCTATCCCCCCAAAACAATAAAAGAGAAAAAAAATAATCAAACACCACTTTCGATGTATAGCACAATGTACTCATTGACTGAACTAATAAGTAACTTTAGGTAATTGAATAATTTCTTTGTATTTAGGGTGACCAGATAGCTGACTCATCAAACCGAGACACCCTTGGTACTGGTGGGGGGGGGGGACTACCTTACATAGGTTCATGAAATTACGAATTTTGAGAAATAGGTAGTAGGCACACAGGTCCGTGAATTGTGTTTTTAAACGGGTGGATTTAATTGCACGAAAGAATAAAAGGGGAAACGCACGACAGGAGTATGAACTATCACGACAGGAACACAATGCTCTATAAAATATCCATCCAACGACAGAAAACGAATTCGAACGACAGAAAATTAATTTGAACGACAGTGAATGGACATGAACGACAGTGAATGGATATGACCGACAGCAAAGGGAAACGACCGGAAAAACGTCGCTGCGGCAGTTAGCTGTCGGGTCAGGTGCACATAATCATCACCCTCTTATTACATATTATTATACCACCTCGAGGGCGAGTGCAATAGGGCTTGTTAAAATGCGCTAGTATAAAAAAGAATTATTGCACGCAAATTTGTTGAAAAAACAGAAAGACAGTCAGAAAATTTAGAGATCCCTTTCCTGTCGTTCGGTCTTCCTTTTTTATCAAGCGATGTATTTTTCCCCTTTTTGAACAACAAAATCGTTCACCGACTTTGAATTTTTTTGTGTTTTTTTTTTTTTTTAACTTGGATTTTTTTTTAGTATGTTGGTGAAGTGGCATATTTCCGCTTTGGTATTTGTATTTTTACCACAACGAACGAGTTTCGCAGCGTACAGGTACAAGTCACAGCAAACCACAACGACATGAAAAAAGGTTCCCATGAAAGCTGTAGTCTCCAACCGCAAACAAAACCAACTGCCCATACGACCACTCCGTAGTCGTTGATTAGATTTTTAGGCCCGTATGCTAAGTCGTTCCTCAAAATTTCCTCGACTCCAACCTTCCTCGCAAACTGTAAAATCACATGTTATTTTTTAATTTTTCAAGTTTGCGAGGGAGCTTTGAGGTGGAGGAAAATTCGAGGAACGACTTGGCATACGGCCCTTATTTTCTAAAGTGCATCTATATTAAAGCAATATTTAATTTGGTATTAAATGGCTTATTATTTAAATGGCTGATACCAAATATTTGTGAATCTGGGACATTATGATGAAATCCGGGACGACCGCGATCGTAGGTAAAAACAGGGACAGGTCCCGGAAAACCGGGACGTCTGGTCACCCTATTTGTATTGCAAGAAACAGAAACAGAATGGAGAAACAAGTTTATGCCTTGTACGCACATCCGTCAGCAGGATTTACACGAATTTTGTGTTAGTCATAATGTGACAAATGGATTTGTTTCGGCCTTGCTTCGGCGGAGAACGGGGCACACTATCCCGAAACTAGTCGGCAATAGTTTTTTGCAATAAAATAAATAGGTCTACTCAATAGAAATTTTTTACCATCGAATTTCTGTGGATTCACAGAAGTTTAGAAGTAGAAAGAAAAGAGAGAGAAAGAGCACGGTTCAACACTAGAGTTTGGAGAAAGTGAGCGGGTCCTTTTTTGTTGGGCATCAACTGCTGACTGCTGTGGTCATTACCCCGCAGTATCAATTATGTCGTACAATTTTGTTTACTTCCCGCTCGACGGGAGAAGGTCTACCGAAAGTTTTGCTGCAGTCATCGTTTTGTTTATTTTCTCCCCCTCAACCAACCATGTGTCTTTCTGTCCTCTCTCACACATGAGAAAGCCCTGCCCTAAACTCGATGAACAACTGCGTGGTGAGTTGAGTGGTGCGCGAGCGGCGAGCTTTTTCTCCTTATTCACTCGACTTTGGAAGTTTGGAAAAATATTTGTGATTTGTGGATCGCCGATTCTGTTTAGAGGGCTTGAAATGCTACCTGGAAAAATGAAAAAATCCGGTGCCAGTTACCGTCGTCCCAACAAGAAAAAACCAGAAGAAAACTCCGCTTCAGGCGAAAGACTTAATACATTTTCAGCGAAGGCGACGACGACGAGTCAATCGTAAGTACACTACTGTAGCAATTACCTCAAGAAATTCAGCGCAATCATAGCAATAGGTACCGAATATTAATCGCATAATACCGGCTGACGAATCCAGTTTCTATTTTTCAAGCCTCTTTGGTTCTTATTCACAATATGTTGATTCGTCCACAAACTTCTCATTTAGGAATGCTTTGTTGGAACTTGAAAAATGCCAATTACATAGTTTCTTTGTATCGGTGTCAATTTATGTGCAATTAAAAATCACTCGCAAATCGTTGTACTCTCAACCGTTCTTCAATTATTATAATTTTTTTTTTTAAGTATAATTTTGCCATAACTTGAAAGGTGAAGAACGTCAGTCGCGGCCTTTGAGCAAGCCCCCCCCCCCCCAGAAGTAGCGCCTTTGCCCTGACTGGCTGGCTAGATTATTTGTATTTATGACTACTTTTACGCTCTATCCAGTAGTCGTTAGCCCCACAAAAACTTCTAGACTCCGCAGGCGAGAGTGACTCAGCAATGGTCCACGTGCTTCGACGCTTTCCCTTGGACGTGATGTAGGAAAATTGGTGATGCTTCTTTAGAGGGGGCGGGGGTCACACGTGATTCCCACCTATAAGTTTGCACATACATTTTGGCCGTATTTCAACAACAAGCCCTGATTTTAGAGTCTCATTTTAATCACCAGAAGTTCTACAGGAGCGTTAGGTTTTGCTTTTTAAAATAAGGCGACGGAAGAGCATGAATTTCCACGGTCAAAGTTCGAAGGTGTTTTACATTTATTTCTGGAGTGAAATTTGAAAGAGTAAGATCTTACGCTCCTGGTAGAAATTCATGGAGATTTAAATGAGACTCTGAAATCTGGGGTTGGCTTAGAAATATGACCAAAATTTATGCGTAAAAGTATAGGCGGAGAATGACTGTAGGGTGGGGGGGGGGTCGATGAACCAATAGTGAAACCCCAGTGAGCCTTAAAGCTTCCAGAGACGGTCATTGAAAAAGAAAATTTCGCCGAGGTCGGCGGGTCAGTGTGTTGGAACCGGTTTGAACAATACACGGTAATTCAATGGGATAGTTGTATGTACCAAATACGGGACAAATTAGGATGTAAAATTAGTAGCGAGGACAAAAGCCAGAGTCCCGCATTTAGAAAAAATTAATTTAATTTTCGGGCTTCATTTCACTAGACGAAATCTCTATAAGACAAAGGAATGAAGATAACGCTTTCCCCTCTTCCTAGAATAAGATGAATCAAGTGTTTTCCCCTAAGTCGATGTGGGAAAAATATCCCACATATTTTCTCGAGGTATTGTAACGGTCTCTTCAACTCTATAGAAGGCTTGCGACAATGTTGTAATTCAGTCCTGGTTAATGGATAAGTTTGCCTTGAGCTCTCTCTTCAAAAATAACGTCGGTTTTAAATGTTTTCCTTTCAAATTCCAAACTCGAATAAGCCATTGAACCCTTTTCAATATATTATTGTTGTAAATTTCAAGTGCATATTAGACATTTCTAAATTTAAAGTGTCCGCACTTAATTTTAGTGCCCTCCCCCCTTTATCTTTCTCTTAAATCAAACTATTTTTCTTTCCCGCTATAAGTGTTTACCCTAGACATCACGGGTACTCTCTAGAGGAAAATAGAACCACTCGACCCCCCCCCCCTCAAAATAATGATCCTCACCATGTATTTTGGAGAAGGGGTACCGAGGTGGAAAATGGGTGCGGGGCTTCACGTCAAAATAGTGGTTCGATGTTGTTGTTTCTTTAATTTTCCAGCGTTCAGGTTTCCTACATTTTTTAGTGCATTTCATTTATGACAAAATTACTATCATTCTGGGACTTGGAGGTAATGAGGAACTTGCATGTGTCATTTTTTTTCATTTTAGCCCTTTCACGTCATAATAGGCCATTACCTGAGTAGTATAATGAAAACCGCATCTAATTCTGTTCAGTCTGTGATTTTTAATTTAATTTTAACTTCGAGTTCAGGAACTGTTCGACTTGGAGTGGGTGGGAGCGGTCCCCCTTGTGACGTCAAAGAGCATTGCTTTTCTGTGTGTGTGTGTAAACAACTCCGAGATTATCAGTTAATTGAGAGATTGAAATTACAACACAGTAAGTTTAAATTTTCAATGAATTTTCTCGTTGTTGCCATTGTTTACAGTCAGTATTAATTAATTATTTTATGTTTTTCAATAAGATGGAAGATTTCGTTGAAGCTAAGTCGGACAATCTTCCAATCATTGATGCCCTGACTTTAGCCGAGTTTTTGAATGCTTCAGACCTTTATCAGTGGCTGAAATAAGGAACCTTTAAGGCCTCGCCACACCGAACGCGAACTGCCGCGCGGACTGGTCCGCACGCGGAAAAACTATGGTAACGGGGTATACCTCACCCACGTTGTCATAGTTTTTTGGCGAGCGGACTAGTCCGCGCGGCAGTTCGCGTTCGGTGTGGCGGGGCCTTTAAAGACGAGTAGTCGCATACGGCGCCATGTTCGTTCTTATCAGTTTAATAAGAACGGTTGGGGGTGGTTTGTTGACATCCACAAAACATCAACAAAAGGTTGATTTTACAAGACTGATAATTGATAAGAGCGAACATGGCGTCTGTGATTTTACCTGTCTGATTAAAGGTTCTCTAGCTGAAATAGAGATACTATAAATACAGGTAAAGGCAATTTCTGATAAGATAATTAATTGACGACGCCATTACTGTTCTGGATAACAGGTAACCGCCAACTTCAAATTATTTAACACTAAAAAGATTCCCATTATCTTGAGAAAAATCGCTGGTCAACGTGCCAGAACCCAAAGGCAAAGGTTGTTGGCTACGGAATGTTGCTACTCAAATACTAAAACTTTCTGGTAGTTTATTGAAAAGCGCAACACTTTATTTTAGGGAGTTGAACGCAGTTTAACTACTCTGAAGCGGTCTGAATGTTTCCCGTTCAATTTCGAAGATACCTACCCTTCAAAGACGTACGGTCTCTTGTTCTTCTGCCTTGATAGCTATTCTTTATACATTTATCCTCTTGACCCCCTGCCCATTCCTACGAAATAAGTCGGAACATTTTCCATGCCTGTAGAGAAATTTGAACCCCACAAGTTATAAACCGCCTAGTTTTCTTAACATAATCATCCGGGTAGGGGGCCCTTAAAGATAATTACCTACTTACTCAACATTAATACGACTTTTCGTTTTGACTCGCAACCTGCACTTCGTCAGCGTTTCACTTGCCCCTTTGTTATTTCCCCTCTCATTACTTGGAACAATAAATAGTCGATAACCAGAACTTAGAAATCGTCTCATTAGAGAATTATTGTGCCTCGTGCACCCAAACCTCTTTTACAAATAAACGCACAACACAAAATACAGTTTTAGACGGAAATTAAAGAGAAACAAGCTTTTTCCAGCATGATGTACATATTTCAACAATCACTGTTGTCGTGGTAACTGGTGGAGCCCGGTAAAAACTTTATCAAACATCGCCTCTACTCGTCTTTATAGTATCCTGCCCCCCTATTCTGTAACTCATAACGCGCGCGTTAGCAAAATTTCTCAGCTGATTACTTTCAATTATTCACCTTGTTTATTTCGCTAACGCACACGTTAAGAGTTACAGAATAGGGGGGCTGAAATTAGAAATTTCAAGGCAGAAAGGTGAGTCAAGAGTGTATAAAGTCTTTGAATAATAAAATATCAAGCCGAGGAAGAAATTTCGAGCAACGACTTAGCACACGGACCAAGAAATAAAGTTTGTCCTTGTAAAATTAAAATTTTAGTTTAGTAATTGATTGAGTTAGCTCGATATCGAGTTCAAAATTTGAGCGTAAGTTCCTTCCCGCAGCATGGACGAAATTTACATTGGCAAATAATCTGTCCATTATAGGGGATGTCAGAAACTTACTGAAATTGAATTTCTTCTAGGTCGATGAGAGAGAGCTATTTCTCTTCAGCCGTCGGGAGGGTGGCTCTCAAAAGAGACGGTGATATTTGCGTAATAAAGTCGGAAGTGTGTCCGGAACATCGTCAGAGAAAAAAAAATTACCGTGTAACGATGACTGTAGACGAAAACCGGGAAGTCATCGTAAATTTGAAATGCCAAGAATGTGCAGCTTCCTTGGGTGAGTTTCACGTTTTAAATTTGAATTAGTTCTTTAGGTATTTCAGTATTCCTGATGTGTTTCTTACAGGGGGGTGTAAACATGCCTTGGCCTTGGCCACATGGGTGCAATCAAAAAGTTTGGTTCCGTCACCAACGACAGTTGAAAGCTATTGGAAGAAACCAAAGCTTACAAATATAGCTTCTTCTACGTTGGTGAAGATTGACGACTTTGGTTGTTCAAAAACAAATATCGAACCTAATGTGGCGAGGTTCCTCGAGTTTGTCGGATCTCCTTCCGCTCCTACCAGCAGTTTCAAGAGATATCTCGGCGATATAGAGGAGATCAGTGTTCTTGATCTCCATCAGCTAAGGCTGAGGTACTGTAGGACGGCACAGCGTAGGTTTCTAACAACAATCCCGGATAAGGCCCGGGGTTTTCCCCACCATTGAAAATTTCCGTTTTTGAATTTGGAAAATTCACTAATGGGGAACTTGCACGAATGCCCGATTTGGGGGAAAAGCATACCGGTGAATTGGCACATGCGGACAAGGATGTTAACGGTAGTTGCAGCCCGATTGATGCGTCTGGTGATTTTTTAATATTTCAAAGTTCTTCAGGAGGGGATGGATGGTGCGAGGGAAAAATGACGTCAATGAGCAGTTTTGAAGCATTTGATTGATTTCAATGTTTAATGTGGGCAATGGTCTTGTTGACGAGCCCTCTTCAAGAAACACCGGTGATTGAAAAATGTGCAAGTTCCCTATTGCAGGTTTTCGTTCGTTTTCTGCCGGATTGATGCCAGTCGCCCTATGCTCAACTGCTTGTCAGCAGACTGAGAGCCAAGCCGCGTCGAGGTAATGGCACTTTTTGCGATACGCTCGAATATCGGCATCGCGATTGCACGGTGCCGCGCATTCCAAAAAAAGATGATGGAGGAGTTCTCAAAGTACACATTTTGGGTGCATCAAAAATAGCATGCTCTCAGCCTATGCGTCGAGGCCTGCAACTGGAGGACCAAGTGATTCGGATAGTTGCCCGAATGAAAAAAATTTCAATCAAGAAGGTTGGAATTATGTTAAGCGCAGAGCTCCCCGAGTTCGCCGCAACACCTGACGGTTTGAGTGACGACTTTGTCGTCGAAGTGAAATGTCCGTGCAGCGACAAAGCGTACAAGAGGTATGTGACGAACTCGGGGGCGATAACTTCACGATATATGGCGCAGGTCCAACTGCAGATGAAATTTTTTAAAAAACAAAGCTGTTTATTTTGTGTGGCCAGCCCATCTTTTGAGACAAATAGTAAAGTTGACATTTTTGAATTTAAATACGACGAGGCAACTCTAAACAGCCTCGTTTCTGCTGCGAGGAAATATTGGGAAAAACAAATATTTCCCACACTTTTGTCCTCCGTGAAATAACTTTTTAAATATTGATATTGTCATGTATAGAATTTAAATGCCTTATTAAATTAAGGTATCACTAGCCTATCTGCAATTTTTGTCTTTTATATTTCATATTTTTCATTTTATGATTCGTACCTACTTTATATTTCACATTTTATATATCATATTTCTTAGTCTACAGTAACAGTAGTTATAGTTATATACGTATAAATATTCACTATAACTAATTATACAGCATCTTTTTTCGCCAACGTTTAGTCAAATATTTCAATATCACAGGACATTAGAAAATAAATCAAACGTAAACTTTAGAAATGGGTTCTTGAAGATTGATGAGACCGCAAGCTATCACTGTCACACAATCAAGATAGTTGATTAGGTTATGATCAATGCAACTGTGGGGCTTAAGCATTTTGAATTCCCTGAGCTTCCCTATTACTACCCTAAGGCTAGCAATCTGCTTTGTTAACCTTACTTCCTGCTTAGTGCTCTTACTTCCAGCAGCCACAGAAGGAGGTCTGACAAGAAAGCAGTCCTTGACGCTCAAAGGATGTGCGATTCCCTTGAACCCTCTGTCTGCCATCACGTGACAACCATTGGGAATCGAGTCTATAAAACCAGATTTTACAGCAATACAAGAATCACTAGTTCGACCACCAAACCCCTTTGAAACAAAATTTACCAAGGCATCTGGAGTGCACGAGATGAGATATTTAATCGTGTTAGCTTTCTTAAGCCCTGTTCACACGATGCAATGTTTGAAGTTATATTGCATGCTGGTTTTTTAAAAACATATGTTCCTCGGTAGTGACCGGATGTTTTTAAAAATCCAGCGTGCAATTAAGCTTCAAACATTGCATCGTGTGAACAGGGCTTTATACTCCGACCAAGTGAGGGTTTGTTTTACTGGGTCACTCGGTTTTTCGATTTCTATTTCAAAACAATCGATGAGGCACTGAACCTTCGAAAATCGAGCTCTGAAATATATGGGGAGGCGTTCATTAATTTTTAGTGGGTCAGGCCATTTGATGACACCTGCCAAACACTTGGAAATAGGAGGAGTAAATCGGGAAAAAATTCTGGACGCATTCGATTCGGTCATTCCATAGGCGTATCCGAGGGCCTTAAATGTCTCGTTAAGGAGGATTTTACTCAAACAAATCATAAAATTAACCTCAGTAGTTCCCACACAATTCGGCAATTCTACAAGTAAACGCAGTTGATTTTTCGGTAGCCCGAAGAAATGTAATGGGTCGAAATAATGAATGCTACGAGAAACTTTCAGAGCTTCGAATTTTATAGTTTCAGTCAATGTATCATCAGCTAAAACCGTTGCACTACTTGCCGTTGACGATGAGGGGCTGGTCGGGACGAAAGGATCACTTGAGGGAACATCGCGAAAAGGAGATGAGCCATTTTCGACGTTCTCGTGACTAATTTTAGCAGGAGGCAAAACGTAAAAGTTGCAATTTGTACTACATTCTGCTGTTTTGGGGGCTGCGGAAATCAATTTATCAACGTGGCATTTTATTGTTTGGGTTCCCACATTTTTGATACCCTTGCTAAAATATAACAGCCCCCCTATTCTGTAACTCATAACGCGTGCGATAGCGAAATTTCTCAGCTGATTATTTTCAATTATTCACCTTGTTTTTTTCGCTAACGCACGCGTTAAGAGTTACAGAATAGGGGGGCAGATCAGCAACTCCCATGAACTTCCTTGGGGATATAAAACCGGTGGTTTCCGAATGCGAACTCTTAGTTGGGGTGACAATATAACATCCTCCCCTTGAACATTGTACACGTGTCTCCAAATTTGAGTTATCATCTACTGGACTACTAATCCGAAGCCCAGATGTTTGAATGTCGCCTTGGCTGGTCGTTTCCAAGTTCGAAATTCGGGTACTACCAGGCGGTTGAATTCGTTGTTCTGGAACTATCCAAATTGGAATATAATTAATTGAAATTGTCTGTAGAAGCGCTCAAACAACGAGGGTTAGTAAAACATGCAAGCAATCGTAGCCGTAGGAGCCTACGTCGTCAGCCATCGACGGACCGGTTTGGGCTGTTCTGAGCAGATCTATCGTAAAATTGTGGGGGGAGGGTCACTCGAAAAATGTAACGGTAAGGGGGGGGGGTCCAATCGTTATCCAGGAGCTTCTAAATGCGGCACAAGAATTCAGTACAAGGTGAAAGAGGATAAGTGTGCCAACAAAATTACGTGAAAATGAACGTCACTTTGGCCGAAAACACCTCCCAAGGTCCCAAACTCGTAACTAGTAATGTCAAATGTCTATTTGGGGCACCAGCGTACCCCTAAGTCGTTCACGATAGACGAGTGCGGGCTGGGGCAGCTTGATCACAAGGCAAGGGAGTGAAGGGCTTCAAGACAACCAGCTCCAGCCTGCCCTACGCTTTTTTCCGCGAACAGACTTTTATACAGGGTGTTCCAGGAGGAAACGTCAATACTTGCACATGTTGTACTACTAAATAGGGCGAACCAAAATTACTATGTGGACATAGGGTCGGAAACGCTTTGTTTCAGAGTTACAGGGAATTTAGTGTTTTTTAAGCCAAATCACCTCTTTTCCACAAAAAGCGGTCTTAACGGACTAACCGTTCAACATAGAACAAAATAAACTACATTTCTGAAAAGAGCACAAAATTTAACATTGGAAAAATCAGGAATAACATAATAAAATCGTCTTTACGTACTTTTAGTTATTTTTGGAAACATCGAAAAAGTGTTACGTTGAATCTCTGTTTCTTTCAGAGGCGAATTTCGCTTAATCTTCAGTTGGTCGAGCATTGACCAATTATTGTAAAAACATACCCATTATGAACGCAACACTTTTTCGATTTTTCTAAAAATAACTAAACATACATAAAGATGATTTTTATATGTTATACCTGATTTTTCCAATGTTAAATTTTGTGCTCTTTTCAGAAATGTAGTTTATTTTGTTCTATGTTGAATGGTTAGTCCTTTAAGACCGCTTTTTGTGAAAAAGAGGTGATTTGGCTTAAAAAACACCAAATTCCCTGTAACTCTGAAACAAAGCGTTTCCGACCCTATGTCCATATAGTCATTTTAGTTCGCCCTACTTATTAGTACAGCATGTGCAATTATTGACGTTTCCTCCTGGAACACCCTGTAGTGAATGTCACCATGAACCCCTCGGCCGGAATTGAAAAAAAAAAAAAAAAAAACGTAGAATGTTCTACTTTAAGCGTCGCTCTCTTATTGCCGTAATACTTGTACCACACTAAGTTCTCGAGGTCTTCTTCAAGCTGAAAACAAAATTGTGATTATTACTTCTATTATTAGATACCCAGTTGTGTTCATACAAGTGCAAATAAAAGAGCCGAGATTTCAAGAGCAAGAAAATTGTAAAACAAAGTTTCTAAAACCCTCGAACAATTAAAGAGGAACTCCTCGGCTCTTTACTCTCTAGTTTATCGACAAATAGGAGAAAACATTACTTACGTTGAAATGATCTTGACAAACCATTCCGGCACTGATCGGTGAAAGCTTCGATGGGTCACGGCGGATTGCTCGTAGCCAAGCCCTTCTCCTTTCCCGGTTCTTCGGTAATGCTCTTCCACGTCACAAAACAACCATTCCTCACCCTGCCCATTCCACCACTTTTACCCCACTGCTTTTTATAGAAAATTATTTAAATTGTTTCGGATGATAATTTTATGGTTTGCGTAATGTTAGTCTTATTCCCTTAACCTATTCTTTCGATTGCGAC
Organism: Corythucha ciliata; assembly: GCA_038030265.1. NCBI lineage: Eukaryota > Metazoa > Arthropoda > Insecta > Hemiptera > Tingidae > Corythucha > Corythucha ciliata. The sequence goes on from CM075943.1 coordinate 18,761,402, forward strand.
ACTAAAAAAAGAATCAAGTTCGGTTTTTACTCTTCAAACAGCTACTTCTTGGCGAATACTTGTAAAATCCCGGGACTATTGCACTCCATTGAAAGCTAACAAAATGAGGAAGTTTTTCCAATAAACCCAAAAAAATATTTACCTTTAAGGAGTGGGAGAAAATCGCAGCTGAAAAACAAGGGAAAGATACAAAGATGAAAAAATATCACTTTCCAGCAGCGTTAGTACCATGAGAAAATGGCCAAATTCATAATACAATACAGTCATTTTGAAGAAAATTGTGCGCTCTTTCGAATGACCCAATTAGTTTTGAGCTAGAATTGATTCTAGAGCGGCCAGGAGCAAGTACTTCAAAAAAAAAAATATAGCCCCACTGAAAAATTAATGATGGTGGAATAACTCGAAAACCAAGCTGAATTCCGGAAAAGTGAATTTAGTAATTTCGACCACAAATCAGCTGTACTCTGACCAGTTTTCGACTGAGCATCGAATTTTCGAACACCCTGTATAAGCCCAGGGACTGACTAGTTGACTGATGAATTTAGTCTTTCAAACTGGATATTTTGCCTCTCAAAAATTGAACATTTACCTAATGATTTTGCTCCGTAGACACACGTTTCGTTACAAAAATCAAAATTTGTCATAAAAAGTCAAGGGCCAGTTCAAGGGGCCCACGCAGGCACGTTCAAAATTTTCTAGAAACTTAGTTTTTGAAGTACTTTGTGCCAGAATACAATAGAACCAGGAACATAAACCCTTAGGACCCAGTATGCGCCTCGCCAGGAGGACCTTGTATCGGTAAAGGTAAAATTCAGTTTCTTGGCCAAAAAACTGGAAATTTTGTGGCGTGATATTCATACTGGAAAATATCAATTCAGTTGCGGGAGTCGGCATACACCGTTTTGTATATTACACGAGCAATCTTTAGCATCTTGGACTAATTATTTGGTCACAAAACCGGGAATTTCGACCGGTAACTATCGGTTCAGCTCTTTGAACTGGCCCTTGACTAATGAAACTGACCTAATTTCGCCCCTCTTTTTTCAGTAGTTGCCTCCAATTTCAACTTTTTTTCTTCGGGCCTAAGGGCCCGTTCACACGAGCCACTAACGCGTGGCTGACTGTGGCAGACACTAACGCGCCACTTTTAGTAATACATTGCCTTCAATGGGAGCCACTCACGCACCACAAACGCGTGGAAGTGGCTCGTGAGAACGCTCCCATTGAAGGCAGCGTATTTCTAAAAGTGGCGCGTTAGTGTCTGCCACAGCCAGCCACGCGTTAGTGACTCGTGTGAACGTACCCTAAGGCCCGCTTTATCAATGGTTGATTAAAGAGCTGACTAAAAAAAGTCATCTGTTTCATGATCAAATATTTCATAATGGTTCGCAGATGATTTTTCTAAATCGGTTCTTTAAATTTCTTGGAGCCGTATTCAGAGATCTTCCTTGTCGGAGCTTTAACTTAAGTTGTGCAAAGATCATACGGTTTATTAGAATGCATCACCTGTTTTTGAAGCACTTTAAGGCCCGTTCACAAGCTCTATGTTTGTGTTGTGTGGTGTTTATGCAACCTATAAAAATGCTTCATTTTTCGAGGGAATTAATTTGTTTGGTTGCATAGACGACTCCACAGAACGTAAACATAGAGCTTGTGAACGGGCCTTTAAGGCGGCCTTAAGTTAAGAAAGGTCTCTGAATACGGCCATAAGTGTTGAATAAAAAAAGTTTAAATTTTGTGTACCTAGTATTGATTATTTATAACCTATAAACATTTTATGCTCCGGAATCTAGGCCGCTAACTCTGGTTTTCGTTTTTACTTCCATGTTCCATCAAACAACGTTTGGTGATCGATTTCCAGCTGTAAGCAGATCCAACAGACCCATGACTTTGTTACCTCACATTCTAACTCCTACATTAATGTGGTATAGGAGGGGGAGGGGAAGATATAAAAATAAGGGGCGCCAAAAATTAGGGCGGCCCCCCTCGAAAATAACGTAGATCCGGGCCTGATTAAACATTAAAATCAATCAAGGATTTTTTTAAAATTTTGAGTGGGGGTTTGATTACGTCAAAGGTTAATTCAATGAAATGGATGGTGTGGTGAAGAGGGGGGTACGAAGCATTTTCAGGGGGACATTCCACTTGCAGTTAGGAAGCCTAATTTCAGCAACTGGACAAACGTGATTTCCTTTTCAAGAAAGGGACATTTTTTTGTCCAGATGTCGTAATATTTTGAAATTACGGCAAAGTGGAGACACTTCGTGAAATGTCACATCCATTTCATGAAGTGAACAATTTTGCCAAGTGGATGCGACAGAGATACTAATTCGGAGAGGGATGAAAATGACGGATCAATTAATATTTTGTACGAACTATTTTGGTGCAAAAATAAAATGAATAGATTGAAGTGAAAGTATTTGCATAAAGAGAGTCTTCCTGCAAATACGCGCAGACAATGCGGCGAAATAACGGTTCGCGCGTTCGGGGGATTCCTCGACCCCCTCCTCAGAACGGAAGCCTGACAGTTTTTTTTCTTTTTTAAATCCCCCCCTCCCCGTTATCCTTTTGGTCTGGGCCCGAATTTAACTCGTGGAAGACGTCAAAAATGTGTGTATTCACGAATGCTGGGTACCCCTCCCCCTCCCCATAAGTTCTTTACGTCCGCAATTAGATAACTTCGTAATCAAGAAAATAAGGGATAATTACTTGTTTAGGACAAATATCAAAGTGGGAGGTCAAACAAAATATTCTATTCGGAAAAGCCTTTATCTCTACAATTGTTCACATGAGTCAGTTGAACGAAGGGTCCAATGAACATTTCAATTATTTTGATAGGCGATCTAGTAGTAGTAATAAGACTTTTTTAAATAATGTTCTAGTCGTAACCACCTGTGATACATAAAAGTAAGTTTTAGTGCTGAATAATAGTAATTTTTAACTAATTACCGATAGAAATAATCCTCTCTTATACAAGATGAAAAGTAAGCGGTTTAAAAAGCAGTTTTGAAAGTCTTTAAAAGCCCCTAGGGGGTATTATTCTATTATTATTCATCATAATCCGAAGCTTTCGGTGCAAAGGCCCATGAAACAGTCCAATTTGGTGCTCTAGTGAAACGTTCGAAGTAATTTCGCAGGTATTTCTCTGAATATTAATTTATTTCTTGCTCTTTCCTTTGCGGCTGTGACACTCATGAAATGTTTAAAAAATTCGCGTGAGCCATTGCTATTATTGCCACCCTTATGTGTCTGTTTCAGAACCATGCAGAAAAGAAACCCACTTCCTACGCACACAAAATCAAAAACTTCGGTCCTCGATAAAAATCAAGAGGATCTTCTCAAAAGGTTAGAACGTCTAAAAATTAGCGACCCGAAAGATCGCCGTCCCACCCTTAGAGCGCCGTCGAAATTCGTTGATCGCCGCCAACATGAACTCACCGCTTCACTGTCACGCGTTGAGAACTGGAAATGTTTGTCGAATGTCAACGATCCGGTGACTATAATTTCACGTTTTAAAAAATGTGAAGTCTCCGCCGTTAAATTCATTCAAAACGTGTCAACTTTCGAAGAGTGTCGCGTCGTTTTCGATTCACTCGGAGCCCTGTTGAACTCATCATACGAATACTCGACGTTGAGCGTCGTTAAACTCATACTGACGGTGGATTTCATGAATAAACTGACAAGAATATTCGGTGACTGTTCGGTCTGGGTTAAAATTGGTCTCGACCAGTTTTTGAGCGTATATGAAAATGTTCAAAAGTGTTGCTTGCTGGTTCTGAAAAGCCCCGAACATTTCAAAGGGGAGGATTTCACCGCAGCTTTTGACGCCTTTTTGGTATCGATCGTCAAAAGCCTCGAAACTTTAAAGTCGACCCTAGCTATTTTGGGTGACGGTATACCGGATAATTTGAGTTCGTTGTTAACAGATTTTGGCCTGTTGAAAAATGCAGAGATCGGCGGGGATCTGCCCGGCGACGACGGAACGATCTGTTTTTACCCTACGGATCTTTTTACCCAGAATAAAGCGATTGAACCGAACATTTCCATTGGATCATACGTGAGTTCGAAGCATTACATACACACGCAAATCAGTCTTCTCAAAGAAGACTTTGAGAGTCGTCTGAGGGATGGTGTCGCCCTATATCTGAGAGATCCCACAGCTAAAAATCACGATGTTTGGATCTACAAAAACGTCGTCATTAGCTTAGGGATGGTAAATAAAAAAGAACATTTGCATGTGATTAAGCTGCAAGATGGCTTTTTGGACAAAATCGATTGGGGCAAATCTAATCGATTTCTTCATGGCTCTATGGTTCTCATTGCGTCAGAAAATTTAAAAGTATTTCATGTGGCAATTATAAGAGACAGAGGAAACGTAGAAAATAAGAGATCAAAGGCAGGTTATTACGTATGCGTAGAGTTTTTGGTGGCACCTCCAAAATATGATCAAGCCAACCGGTACGTTATGATCGAACCGAAAACCTTCTTCGAGCCTTACCACAAAGTGATGATTTCAATGGCTTCCTTCAGTGACTCGGGTCTTCCTATGGAACGTTACTTGGTCGACGTTGATACGAGCCCTCGCCTTCCAAAATACATCACGCAGAGCACCGTGTACACTATCGATAGCACGACTGTTTGTCTGACCAGCGCCGCCAGTTGGCCTGGAGCTGGAGCGATGAATGTCAACGAAAGTCAGAAAATCGCCGTCATAAACGCTTTGAGCAATGAGCTTGTACTTATTCAAGGCCCTCCTGGAACTGGTAAAACGTACCTAGCGTACAAATTAATCACTTATCTGATCGCTAATAAAAAGTTCGAGACTCCAATTCTCGTAGTCTGCTATAAGAATCACTCTTTGGATCAAGTTCTGGAGGGGCTATTAGATCGCGGTGTTCGGCTATTGAGAATCGGTGGCCAGTCCAAGAGCGAGAGGCTTAAACACGCCAACTTATCCAAAATTAGAACTGTGGGTGGAAGAAAGATCTTCAGAGAAATTAAAGATAACGAACAGTCGTCTGGTGACGTTTCGAGAGAAATGCACCAGCTCTGGAACGTGATCAATCTGGTGAAAACGAAAAGAGGAATCGTTCACTTAAAGCTGTTAAAAGATTACAACGTCATATCTGACAAAATAACACAATTTTTTGAAAATCATTGCGATTTGGCTCTCGAGAAATGGCTCGTTGATTTTATGTCGTACGACGACGACGATTTACCTCCCTATCCAACGAACGAACAAATTAATGAGGCGAATCGGTTGAAATTCTCGCCGTCCATCGTTTACTCACTCTCTTTGGATGAGATCGTGAAACACGTGGAAACGCTTCGAATCAGACATGACAATATTGAGGCCACCTCTCACACCAAACCGTTGAACCGAAAGCAGCGCAGAATAATGCTTGGATGTATCGTTGAAATAGAGGAACATCTTTGTCTCCTTAGTATGTTGCAGTCTCGTCTGGATACGTACAGAACAGTAGAAGCCGATGAATCAACAGTACAGTCCATCTTGTCTGCGCCAAATCTTGGTGAACTTTCACTGGAAGATAGATGGAAAGTGTACAATTTTTGGGAGAGTCAACTTTTGGCCAATATTAATAAAACCCTCGAGAGAATGATGAACGAGCGATTCATATTAAATGAGGCCCACGTCGAGTTGAAGCGTATTTTCAACTATCATCAAATCCAGGATTACCGGCCGGACGTTGTAGGAATAACGACAAGTGGTGCTGCTGCTCATCACCGTCTTTTAGAGTCAGTCGGTCCTGCGGTTGGTAAGTTGAAGCGATTCTCTCTTAATAATATTGATTTTACTTTCGAAAATGTTGTTCTAGTCATCGTTGAGGAGGCTGCCGAGGTTCTCGAAAGTCACATCGTCGCATCACTATCCAAATCGTGCAAGCATCTTATTTTAATTGGTATTTTGAATTAATGTTCGAGTGTTCTTCATGTTTGCTGATTCACGTTATTGAACCGTCATTTTTCAGGTGATCACAAACAGTTAAAACCGTCAACGGCGTCACACGTCTTGGCAACGAAGTACCGTATGAACGTATCGCTATTCGAAAGGATGATGCTCAATTCGGCGCGCTGCGACACGATCAACGTTCAACATCGCATGCGCCCTGAAATAGCAGCTCTCATCTCACCGTCCATATATCCGGACCTAAAAAACCACCCGTCCGTTACACTGTACCCAAACGTCGCCGGAGTATCGAAAAATTTGTGGTTTTTTCATCATACAGCTCCTGAGGAAATGGTAAATGCAATCCCCTCCTCCATCTCTTCATTTCAGTTGTTTTTCCTAATATCATTTTCCAATGGTCTGTATAGGCGACAGACTCTGAAAGCCGATTCAATCGTTTTGAAGGTGACTTCGCCCTCGCCTTGTGTGTGTATTTACTGAAACAGGATACGTACCGCAAAAATCCAAAAATAACTATTCTAACCACTTACAAAGAGCAGGAACGCTATATTACTAAAGTAAGTACAGTGTGACGGGTCTGAAACATCGAGATGAGGGAAACCCAAAACGTCCCGTCCCCCACCAATCACAGGAAAGCCCATAGAGAAACTCAGACATCAGATTTAAGTCACTACTTATCAGATTTATTGTGGTGTCCCCTCAGGCTGCCCTGCAAACTGCTGAAAAAGGACAGAAGATCGGTATGGCGTATGAGCCATATTTAGGCTACCCCTCCCCCTTTGCCATTTGGCGGCTCTTCATCGCCCGAACTCGCTTCTTTTCGGCTAATTATCCTCTGAAACTGCCCATTTTGTGGCTATATTGATCCTGGAAATTGCAATTTCACGGCTTTCTTTAAAACTTTGACAATCTTGAAGCTTTTTGCCCTATTTCGAAACTCCCTCACATAAATTTGCTCCGAAACCTTCAATGGCATAGCTATTCTGTCATAAAACTTCAATTCAGTGGCTATTTATCCCCTGAAACTTCTAATTTTTCTACTACGTTGTATCCAGAGCGTCGAGAGAATACTCGGCCCCGGGGATGTAACTCCCCCCCCCCCTCACTATAGTGCCAAATGTTTCAAACCACAAAAAAGCTCCAAACCACAGAGAAGGCCCAATCACAGCAAAGCTTCGACGACAAAAAGTTCTAAGCATACTATAAAGCCTCAACTACAGCAAAGCCCCAAACCACAGTAAAGCTCCAAACTACAGCAAAGCTCATAACCACAACAAAGCTTGAAACCACAGCAAAGTACGAACCATAAAAGCCAACGTACGAACCAAAGTAAAACTCCTAATCACAGCCAACCTCCACACTCAGCAGCTGAGCTTCAACCCCCTTAAAGCGTTCCTTTTTTCTCTTGTCCACCTTTTCTTGATTTCCAAAATCCGGGCGCCCATGGAAGGCCGGGCCCGGCGATAACTCGACCCAGTGACCCCTCTCTCTCGACTGGCCTATGCTTGTATCCCTCGAAAGTTTCATTCCGCGGCTATATTTAACCCCAGTGTAATTTCGCGGATAATATTCTCGATAACTTACAATGGAATGGCTATTTTCCCCCTGAACTCGCAATTTCCCAGGGAACATGGATCCTCCAAAAGGTGGAACTTCCTGGATTATATCCTCTAAACATTTGAAGTTGCTGCAGATTATCTTCCTAAACACACAATTTCGTGGCTGATTATTCGCTTAAACTTCAAGCTTCGTGACTATTCAGTTTTGAAACCTCAATTTTGTACCTATCCCCCCCCCCCCCCAACATATAAATTCATTGGTTATTTATCCCTCAAAACTTGTAAATTCATGGCAGCTCTGCCCCCGCCCCCTCCGCATGCAATTTCTCGGCCACTTATTGCCAAAAATGTTCCTATTTCCTAGCTGATTATTCTCCGAAATTCCCATTTTCACGACTATTTAGCCCGATAATAGTAATTTTACTGTAATTTAGCCCCCGGAGCCGGCAATTTTGCAGTAATTTATCCTCCGATAACGAGGTGGATTGTGGCCGCGTCAGTATCTGGGCCCGGGGCGTAAATTTCTAAGAGGCCCCTTCTGTCTCTAAATGAATAATAAGGAACATAATTTTTACCTATCGTTTAATTATTTTGTTTGTTGGTTTTTTTATTTTAGCCGCCATTTAGCGATTTTTGACACATTTATCCACGAATCAGCGATTAATGCAACGATTTTGCCTCTAAAAATGACGCGTTGGCCATATATGTCATTTGTATCTGTCAATCAACGATTTTTCTCAATTTTTGCTGTGATAGAAGCGCGTTTTGTCAATTTTAGCAATTTAGGTGTTTTTTCACAATTAGTCGCCAAGTAGCGACTTTCTTTACTTTTGATCGCGAATTGGCGATTTTTCTTAGTTTAAGCCCCGAATTAGCAGGTTTTTCTAATTTTATTCACAAATCAGCTTTTTCCTCAATTTTAGCTGCCAATTGTTTTTTTTTTTTTTCACTTTTGTTACTCTAATTTGCACTTATCCTCAATGTTAAGCAAGAATTAACGCCTTTTCTTAATTTCAGCCGTGAGTTAGAGCTTTGTCGACATTACAACCGCAAATTAGTGCTTTTTCTGAGTTTTTCAATTTTAGCCGCAAACTTTCACTCTCAATTATAGCCGCGAAGAAACAATTTCTTAATTTCTGCCTTGAATTAGTGCTTTTTCTCAAATAGCTGCCAAGTACCGCGATTTTCTTCCCTTTTGGCCGGATTGAATTTTTTACTCAGCTTTAAGCCCCGAATTGGCGGGTTTTCTCAATTGTATCCGTAAATCAGAGTTTTTCGCAATTATAGCTGCGATTGAGCGCTTTTTGCCAATTTTAGCCGACGAATTGGCGTTTTTTCTCAGCTTTAAGCCCTGAATTAGCGGGTTTTCACAATTTTATCCACAAATCAGCGTTTTTCTCAATTTTTTAAGTGACTTTGCACTTTTTCTCAATTTTAACCCCAAATGAGCGCTTATTTTTTATTTCAGCCGGGAATTCGACCTTTTTCGGCATTTTATCCGCTTTTTTATTTTAGCCGCAAACTTACACTTTTCGTCAATTTTGGCCGCAAAGTACTGATTCCTCAAATTTAGCTATGAAGTCGTGCTGATTCACAATTTTAGCCGCAAAGTCACAATTTCTGCCTTGAATTAGTGCTTTTTCTCATTTAGCCGCGAAGTACCGCGATTTTCTTGGCTTTTGACCGAATGGGCGCTCTTTCTCAGCTTTAAACCCCGAATTGGTCGGTTTTCAAAATTTTATCAGCAAATCAGCGTTTTTTAAAATTTTAGCTGCCAATTAGTGTTTTTTCCCTCACACTTATCCCCAATTTCAAGTCCAAATTAGCGCCTTTTCTCCATTTTCTGCCGCTAATTAGCGTTTTCGTCAATCATATCTGAACATTAGCGATTTCATTCACGAAATCATATCGCTTTTTCTTCTCAATTTACTTCGAAAGTTGCCTCCAGAAACCGCGACTTTGCGTTTTCTGCATTTGAGCCGCGAATCAGCGGTTTTTCTTAACTGTAGCCGTGAATTAGATCTTTTTCGACATTTTACCCGCGAATTTGTGCTTTTTCATTGTAGTCCGTGAATTGGCGCTTTGTGTCAATTTTAGCCAAGAATTAGCGTTTTTATCATTTGTAGTCGCCAATTAGCAATAATTTGTTCACATTTTGTCCCCAAATTAACGCTTTTTCTCAATTTACGGCAAGGACTTGACCTAAGAACGGTACACGATCGTTTTTTCACTTTAGCCGTAAAAAGGCCTCCATACACCGCGAATTAGCGATTTTGTCTCAATTTTGGTCTTGCAATGTTGTATCGAGAAACCGCGAGTTTCAGCGCGTTTTCTCAGTTTCGGCCACGAATATTCGCCGTTTCGCAGTTTTTGCCTTGAATATCAACCGTTTTTTCTAAACCTTCAGCCGCGGTTTTGCAGCTTCATGAGCACGTGAACAGCGCAAAAATGGAGCTATTAATAATGCGCCTTAATTTTTGCAGGGATGGAAACGGCTCGAGTTGAAATCGCCCGACGTTCGAATAACTGCTGTCGACAATTATCAAGGAGAAGAAAACGACGTTATAATACTGTCGCTAGTTCGGAACAATTCTAGAGGTGACATCGGATTTTTGTCTATTGAAAATAGGTGAAAACTCACCCGTAAACATCTTTTTACGTGCGCTACAATTTTTCCCCCCTTTTTTGTCAGGGTCTGTGTGGCTTTGTCACGTGCGAAACACGGTCTGTACATTCTTGGGAATGCGACGTGCTTGCTTAAAAATGAATCTTCTATTTGGATAAAGATATTTGACGAGCTAGAATCACAGGACGCCTTTGGTTTGATCTACTTTTGTCGTTTTGTGTTTTATCGAACTTTGAACAATTCTTATGTACACAGGTACCGAGATCCCTCTAAAATGTAGTACTCACGGCACTGTTACTCGTGTCAAAAAGGCTGAAGACATTTTTGCGCTCGAACTGGGGGGATGTTTAGAGAAATGCCTAATGCCATTTGATTGTGGCCATCTTTGCACGCGTCAGTGCCACGGGTACGACGTGGAACACTCGAGCAATTTTTTCTGTCAATCTCCTTGCCGAAAGTATTGAACGAACGAACGGGTATTAGCGGAATCATTGTCTCACAGTTTTTGTTGCTTATTTTTAGAAAATGCCCCGAGGGTCACCCTTGCCGGGCATTGTGCTCCGAGGATTGTCCACCGTGTCGAGTTTTAGTACCGAAAGAACTCCCGTGCTCGCACGTTGCGGACGTCCGATGCAGCGTAGAACCAAAGAATGACCACTGTAGAAAGAAAATTACGTTCACATTTGAAGACTGCGGTCATCAGCGTCTAATTGCCTGCCGGGAGCGATTCCAAGTCAAATGCATCACAACGTGCAATGATGACCTGCCGTGTGGTCACAAATGCCCCCAAATATGTCACGAAAATTCAGACCGCTCGCACGAAAATGTTCGGAAGGAAAACAAAAATATCCAAACCCTCGACTCACGTGCACGATCACTAATTCAATTTTATAATTTTTTTCAACAGTACAAGTGCGTTAAAAAATGCACAAAACCAAACGCCACCTGTCCCTTGCAACATGAATGCACGCGGCTGTGCTCCGAGGATTGCGGCTCTTGTTTGTTCCCCGTGACTGTAACCCTCGAGTGTGGTCATTCGGCGACCAAGGCGTGTAGCAAAGATGTCAAACGCGTCAAGTGTAAAGAACCATGTACGAGGATTTTATCAACGTGCCCTCACAACTGTACAAACCTTTGTAGCATGCCGTGCGGTCCATGTAGCACACAGGTTCCTTTTGTTTGTGTTTTTATTTGTTATGTTAGTAAATTATTTATTTTCAGGTTGTTTACAAATTATCTTGTGGTCACGAGAGCTCAAAACTCTGTGGCTCGGAAGAACAAGACAGAGTTTGCACCGAGAAGTGCGCTCGAATAAAAGACTGCGGTCACAAATGTTCAGGTGTATATCCGGTCACATTTTATATTTCTCCCGTGTCTAACCACATTATCGACCATGTTGAATAGGCTTGTGCTCGTATGTCTGCAGTGAGATAAAGTGTGTCCACGAAGTACCGGTGACGATGCTGTGTGGTCACACGACTCGCGTAAAGTGCCATAAGTCTAAAGGTCAGTCTCAAAAAGTTTCTCTCTGCTGCACGAAGTAATATATTTTTTTTTAACTTTCTCTTCTAGTGAGCAGTGACTCGATGCTTGCTCTTTGTAAGAAACCATGTCGAGAGAAACTTCCTTGTGGTCACGAGTGTCAGGGCACGTGTGGTTCGTGCCTTCAAGGTCGCGTTCATAGAGGTTGCACTAAGCCTTGCAACAGTCGGCTTCGATGTTCACATTTGTAGGCTTCATTTTGAACACTTTTGTCTGATTGGAATTTACCTAAACCAAGTTATTCTTAAACCAGGTGCAAAGCTCCTTGTGGAACGCTATACCATAGCTGCGATCAAAAAGCCTGCGACTCAGCCTGCTGGGGCCCTTCAAGGTACCCTGACAGCACTCCTTCCTCCTCAATTTTAAATTGTAACTGTTTTGATTATCTGTAAAGTGGTAACGAAGACGGAAACGTAAGGCGAGAGAGAAATTGTTCATACCAAAAACAGGCTTTTAACCGTCTCAACGGCTTATTATGGAAGTACGCTCGAAAGGATCTAACTTGTGAAAAAGAGGGTGAGAATTATAATCACCTCGGCTGTCTTTCAACCCCCCCCCTCCAAACATGAACAAGAAATAATAATAATTTCACAGACGAACGACCGGAACGGGCTACGCTTGCTAGATTCTCTTCCAAAATTTCAGTTAGTGTCTCGAAATTCAGGATGAAAAGGAATAACAGTCTCCAGACGTTGATGAGTCACATGTTCCTCGTTGAATTTTGCATCGTAGCTAAGTCAATTCTGGAAAAAATAAACGAAAAGCCTCATCTCTCATAGTACGATAAAAAGGAAAATTCAAGTATTTATTTGTTCGAAATTAATTATAAATTCCGCTCTAGCATCGCCGAATTTCTCGACAATCTAATTGAATCATTCAAAAATCGCGATATTCACCATTTGTCATTTGCTGAAATTGACCAGGTCATGACTCAAATTACGTTCCTTAAATATTGCGTCGTTTTGGATACGAAACAGGTCGTGTCTAATAAGTACTATGTCGAATTACTGGTTTGATATTTATTTGTGTTATTTTAATTTCCAGACAAAGACCGTATTCGAGATGTGGAACGACTTAAATTCCTCTCCCATGAATTTATTCTCTAAGTTAAGGAAGGCTTTGTTTGTTATGACCGACAAGCATGTAGCTCCAATTATTCACCACGCCAATTCGTCCTAGTATGTTTGCACTTTAATTATTTTGTTGTATTTTTGTACTTTTCGATGAGTGATTTTTACTGTTCATTGCCTAATAGATCATACTTACATGTTTGTTAATTCATTTGTCCACCTTCGGATTTAAATGGGGGGGGGGGGCTATAGGGACGTATTAGCCCCCACCCCCCAGCCCCTTTTCGAAAATTTGAGAAATACTCATGGTTTCAGGCGAAAGGGGATGACAAGTGTGCAAGTGAGAGGGAATATAGGCGCTGCGGCGGCACTCCTCACGGCTCCAAAAATGGTCCGATTTTAATTTTGAAAAATGGATTTTACTCGGGTACTAAATCTACAATTCGCGTCGTTAACATTTTTTTTAGATTTCACCTCGTAACCCAAAAATCAGACACACAAAATCTCGATTTTTCATAAATTTGGAAAAATCACGTACAGCCCAGTTGTAGGATAAGTCTCGGGTTCCAAAACATTTTTTAGATTCACGATCGGATAACAATTAGCGTCCGAAACAGAAAATCGTGAATACAATTGGCGATTCAGATTATCACTTGCGTCGAGGCGCAATGACGGAAAAGAGCCCTACTCTTACCACCAACTTAAGGGCTAAATAATGTGTTTTTGCCGTTTTTAAGGAGTTTACAATGTTTTCCGTCTGAACTATTGCCACACTTGACTGAAAATGGATTTTGCGGTTACGACCTTTCTTCGATCAACCTACGACCTGCTTTCAAAGGATTACATTTCGGGAACGTAGTGAATTTAGTAACCTTTTTGTTGTCTCATAATGTTGCCTATGTGAATCATTATAAATTTGATAACTGCACGGTCTCATCAAGGAGCTTCAAAGAAGGGGAAGTGGAGTTAAGCACCAAATATTGTATATGCGGCCAAATAGAGGACGCCAAGGCGTTGGCCGCCGTTGATGAAAGAGCAGGGGTGGCCAACCGAGGGCTCGCTGGCCAAAAAGTGGCCCGCTGACTCAGCTGAGCCTTTCACAATAGCCCGCCCATGGCATACAGTTGTAAATAATCATGTTTGTTGGATTTTAGCGCCCCTCGGATTTTTGTGGAAATGGAAATCGGTACAATTCGCGCCTCCTCGTGGGCGGCCAATCCCCCATTTAATCCAGACCAAAATGGAAAATAACGCTAATTTGGGGCTGAAATTGAGATAAATGGCTAATTAACGGCTGCAATTATTGACAAAAAATAACTGATTCACGGCCATAAATATGAAAAAGTGCTAAATCACGGATAAAGTTAATAAACTTCACGGCAAAAATTGAGAAAAATCTCTAAAATCGCGGATAACGTGTAAATTACAGTCATTTGCGTTTAAAATTACGAAACACGCTAATTAACGGATAAAATCGAGAAAAATCAATAATCCGCGAATGAGAAAAAGCGCTAATTCACGCCTAAAATTACGAAAACATGAATTATCGGCTTAGTCAGAACGCAAATTCGTGGCTCAAATGCGAAAAAACGCTAATTCATCGCTAAAAGCAAGCGAAACAAATCGCTAATCCGGAGCTAAAATTAAGAAAGATTGCTAATTCATGGATGCAATTGAGAAAAATCGCTAATTAGCGGCTGAAATAAAGAAAAACACGAATTCTCTGCAAAATTCAGATAAATTGCTATAATTCACAGCTAAAAGGGTGAAAAATCGCAAAAATGACAAAAATTGCTAAATCGTTGCTAAAGTGGAGAAAACTTGATAATTTATCGATAAAATTGCCTCGCGGATTGAATAGATAAAATGTCAATTCGCGGCTTCTGATCATAACTTCGTACCAGAAAGTGAAAAAAATCGCTAATCCGCGGCCAGAAAAAGAGTTAGGTAGTTTGCGGAGAAAATTGGATGAACTCTTAATTCGTTGATGAAACGAAGAAAAATCCCTAATTAGCTGCTAAGATGATGGAAAACGCTAATTTGCGGCTGAAGTCAAGAAAAATGGATGTTTATGGCGTTAAATTGAAAACATTTGCTATTTCACAGAATGAATAGAGCAAATGGTAAGACACGGTTTCTCAAGACAACTTCGTGGCTCAAATTGGAAGATTTAGCGCTAATTAGCGGCTTAAATCAGGAAAAACACAAATAAATTCTTTGCAAGGAAAACCGCTAATGCACGGCTGAAATGGAGATAAATCGCTATAATTCACGGCTAAAATGGAGACAAATCGCTAATTCAAGAACTGACAGTTTTTATCCATTAGAAGGCGATACCCATCGTTTAACAGGCAAAAGTGGAATATTGCCCCTTTGTATGTGAGCACAGTCAGTTTCTGGGGTGAAATTCGCTTTCTTTGCCGAATAATGTAAATTTAATGCGCTAGTTTTACTCGAAAACTCAACCACTTAGCTAAAAAACTAACACTTATCCATAATCCGGCTTGTTCCAGCTTATTCAATTCAAACAAGGCATTTGAGTCTCAAAAAGTCTCTAATGTGACTCCAGGAAAAATTTCATACAGAAAACCTTTTATTATGAGCTCCTTCAATGAGGAAGGTGCACGTATCAGACATTTTGGTCTCTGACGCTTTTTTATTGTGAAATTCGGTTAAATAACCCGATTGGCATCCTTTTCACCATAAAAATGAATGCAATATATTTGAAATATTACATTTTAATGTATGGATAGGGTTCGAGGGGTTAACTACCTACCTCAGCCCCTGAGTGACGTACCAGAGCGGACTTCGAGGCTACTACATACACTTCTGAAGCAAGGGCGCGATATATTTTCTCTCACCCATCAACCACACATCCGTTTTTGTTTATTAGCCGTGTGGCTTGTGTTTATCGAAACGCTTGGTGGACGAACCAAAGTCACCCCTAGTTTGTGAACCTCAGCGCTAATACCTTTGAATCCTCTGTCGGCCATGACGTGGTCTCCTGAGGACAAAAAATGCAAGTACCCACAATCCAAAGTGATTTCCTTGTCGGAAGTTCGACCTCCGTAACCTTTGGAAACGAAGTTGACAAACCCATGGGGGGTAGCCGATATCAAATATTTGATGGTGTAGCATTAGTAATACTCTGACCACGTCATGGCCTGTTTCAAAGTGTCAGAAGGTTTTTCAATTTGAATCTCTAGGCAATCAATTGTTGATACAACCTTTAAAAAAATTCTTCGAAAGGGGACTGGTAAATTTCGGACAACAAACTCTTTTTTTTGGCCAATAAACTAATTTTCGAAATAATTGAGCTATCAAAGGAAATGTTTTCCGGAATATTCTCGAGGATTGCGTTTTAGAAACCCCAAAATCATCGCCCAGCCTTGAAAAGGAATCGTTGCAGCGAAGTTTTTTTAACGAAAGCATGACGTCACGCCTAGGCGCCTTAATTTTGAGGGAAATATCGTCCACAAAAAAAACAAGAAGCAGTTAAACCAAGGTAAAGTTTAGGACGTCCTTGAATCTTCAGCATTTCCATTTTGCAGCTTTGTGCTTTTAGCCACAAGTCATCGGTACCTACTGTGTGTGGAAGACGATTGGGAAGATGCTTGAGACATCGTCGTGTTCGTGTACGATGACCCTCCATATGACAAGAGGGAATTATCTTCCGATCCTGTCAGTTCCTCATGATCAGAATCTTGACTGGGTTTATATTTCTTCGAAGAATTTCCCGCGTGAACTTTCCTTTTACTAGTAAATTTCGTCATCACGGTTTGGGTCGATTTCGTCTTGAAAGAGGGCTTCGCCTCCACTGATTTATTTTTACGGTCAATGATAGTATTCATTTGTATCCCTATACTACAGCGCGAAGGTGCAAATTGTGTACTTTCATCAACCATTTTGTTTTCACCTGGAAGGTTAAAAAGTGAGAGTAAACAATTCGAAAGAAACAGATTACAGCATTGCAAACACCAAAAACAGAGAAATAACATACCAGTTGGTTCAACTACGATTATTTCAGGCATTACCGGATCTTCAATCCATCCGACATGGCCTTGTTCCGTCTGATGGTGAATTACTTGATTGTCGGTTCCTTTGGTTTGGTAAACTTTTTTAAGGAAGGGGGGCATTAATTGTGCGCGCAAAGGTATGACTTGAAACGGTAGAATGGAACTAATCAGCGAAACAAACCTAGTCCAGGCTTTGGCTCTCCCTCACTCTTTTCCGTTGTCTCATAGACCAGTGGTTTTCTTTGTAGCTTTTTTGGAATTGAAGCTCTCGAAATTTCATTGTCTGAAGAGTGAAACATTACTATTATTGTATGCATTCTATAGTTAGACTCATAGATGACATTACCAGTTTCAGGTCTTGGTTGGAAATCAAATTTTGAGGGTAGCACTCCTGGTTTTATCCTCAAGCGTGAAGTGCCTCCCATCATACGGAAAAACATTAGGTTTTCGAAGTCCTCTTCCATCTATAAAAATAATAGATTAACAGCGCGTTAATACAGCGTCCACTATTATTAATCACATCCCCTTGTTTTTTCTATTAGCCCATTTTGGTTCGTGCAGTAGTTTCTGGTATAAAAATAAAGAAATAATGCTCAACGATAATCGATCTTGATCGCAGTCTCTAGGAAAAAGAGTCTTCAGGCTCAATATATCCTCGAAAACGAATCACAACCAATATACAATTTACTATTGATCCCTCTTTCAAAAATGTCACGAAACATAATTAGTATATTGGAATTTTTTTTTTTTTTTACCTGAGCCCGGTTTGGTCAAGAGCGATATGGCAGAGGGACGCTCGGGGGGGGGGGGGGGATAAAAGCCATGAACAAAATGAAATACCTGACCATCCAAGCCAATAATAAGCCTTCTATCGTATATTGCTCTCGTACCATCACCTACAAGCTCAGGTAGAAAAAAATGAAATATGTATTGTGAATTTTTATTGAAGCATTTATTGCCCAACGGGAAATGAACTCGAACAGACACATAATATCAGAAAGTTACTTACATTAAAATGGTCTTCACAGCAGTATAACGTTGATTTCATGGACGGCGATACCACCAGTCCAATTTCTTTGAACCACATTTCCCTAATTGATTGCACTTTAGGAATATGAACAAATATTTTATTGGGCGTGATCACAGACGAACTTGTACACATCGGCACAACACAACATTTACTAGGCGATGATGAAGACATATTCAATTACCTAATTTATATTATGAATATAAACAAAATTATTTGACTCTGTCAAAACAAAAATGATAATAATAACTTGCTTCAGTATAATGTATAAGCTACTGTAGTAGGACTCAATCTGAAATAATTACGTTGCACATGATATAGGCAGGAGGGGCAGAGTATAAAATCGCTTGGAGGTAAAACGGAAATTTCGAATTAATACTTTCAAAATAATTTTTAATGGTTTAATTGACGAATAATTGCTGATAAAGACATCTCATCGTGTTCTCGGTAGACCACGCTTTCAGAAAAAAAAAAAAAAAAAATCATGTTTCTTCCTCATTATACCCTCCTGTGGCCTACAGGAGGGAAATTAGACCCCCAGCTGTGACGGATATTTACACCTTTATCAATCTTCTCATGAAATAGCCAACGATAAACGGAACGGAAGGGGATAAATGTGACAAAAAAAATTGGGTGAAAGTAGACTTCATTTGCGACCGAAATTACACTATGGTCCGAAAATCAAAACCCTTCGAGATATGATTTTTCTAACGATTTTTCAGGCTTACATAATTTTTTTTAACTAACGGTGAGAAACTCGCATTCAATTTGAATTTTTGCAACTTTTGGTGATGGATTCGGAAAGAGCACACTATTTTCTGTCAGGATTAGCCATTTTCGATAGCCGTTAACTATTTTATGTGCCCTTAAATGCGGCTCAAAGTCGTGCAAATCGGGGATTTTATTTTTTTCAAAAAAAGTCAGCCCCCGTTTGTCCACCCTGAATCTGAGAGTACGGACAACCCGAGATTCAGAAAAACATCTTCAAAGTGTCCTTTACAAAAATATTCATAAGCGTTTTCTTAGTTGATTGGTGAGTTTTCGTCAGAAATGACCATTTTTTTAAAAAAAATAATGTTTTTTCTCTTCAAAATCGATTGTTCTGACCTGAAAAATTCGATCAATCATTGTGATTTTTAACACGCTAAAACGGAATAAAACCACATCCAAAGCTATCCTTAGAGTGGAATTCAATGTGTGCGCCTACCAAAGTATCAAAAAATGTCGCTCCGGCCGCTGGCTGTCGGGTTAAGTGCATCACACTACTACAAGTTTCGACGTTTTTAGTTATTTAGCTATTATTCGGCATCAATTAACATTTCACTTCGTTACTCTACGTTTTTAAAGCCATTCTTGCTGAATAATCGCAAATTAAGTTAAATTAACGAAACTCGTATTTCGTGAAATGTAGGTACTCTATCCGACACCCCAGCTGCCGGAGCGATATTTTTGTTACTTTGGTAGGCGGGCATAATCAGTTCAACTCAACGTATAGCTTTGGATAAGGTCTTAGTCCTTTTTATCACGTTAAAATCATAAAACTTGTTCAAATTTTTCAGGTCAAAACAAGCGATTTTGAAGAGAAAAATAATTATTTTATCTAAGAAATCGTCTTTTCTGACGAAAAATCACCAAGCAACTAAGAAAACGCTTATGACTATTTTTGTAAAGGACACTTTGAAGATGTTTTTCTGAATCACGGGTTGTCCGTACACTCAGATTTAGTGTGGACAAACGGGGACTGACTTTTTTGAAAAAAGTTAATTCTCCGATTTGCACGACTTTGAGCCGCATTTAAGGGCACATAAAATAGTTAACGTCTATCGAAAATGGCTAATCCTGACAGAAAATAGTGTGCTCTTTCCGAATCCATCCCCAAACATTGCAAAAATTCAAATTGAATGCGAGTTTCTAGCCGTTAATTAAAACAAATTATGTAAGCCTTAAAAATCGTTAGAAAAATCATATCTCGAAGGGTATTGATTTTCGGACCATGGTGTAAATGGTGATTTCGGTCGCAAATGAGGCCTACTATCACCCAAAATTTTTGTCACACTTATCCCCTTCCACCCTGTATAAACCTTGATTGCTCACAATGGTCTGGCGGGGTGTGGAGGGGGGCAGGTCGTCCCCTCATAAACAATCACCCTGTCCCTCTCCTTGTGTAGTTATGGCAACACAACTCTCTTCCGGTATTTACTTTGAAACTCCACCCCTCTCATCCACTTTGGGAGCTTATATTTTATTGCTGCTATTCTTTATCAGCAGTGATGAGCAATCCAGTTCTTTTATACAGGGTGTTTCAGGAGGAATGTGCAATACTTTCGATGGCCTTTCGAATGGTGTATTACAAACCGTATTTACGTGAACCATGAGGGCAGCAGGCACGCTGGAAACAGAAAAAACGTAGGAAAATGGTCGTATTGGAGCGATAATCACTTGGGATTATGTCCTTGATCCCAACATGAAACATAATCCCAAGTGATTATCGCTCCAATACGACCATTTTCCTACGTTTTTTCTGTTTCCAGCGTGCCTGCTGCCCTCATGGTTCAGTAAATACGGTTTGTAATACACCATTCGAAAGGCCATCGAATGGAGAAGTTTTCATCAATTTTGCCACTCATGAGACCATAAAACAGCTGACGTAAGCCACCTTGAAATTCACCTGCTATTTTTGGCATATCATTTTTCCTGTGTTTGCATGCAGATTACATGTTCAAATTAACTCCGAAAACCCATTTCTAATGACAGATTCGAGAAGGAAATTTTCTGCTCTTTCCGAATCAGTCATTAGTTTTTGTCTAAACTTGGATTGCGAGCTGTGAATCCGCTCTTTGTGTAAAAAAGTCACGAAGAGCGTGAAAACAGGAAAATGCCGATATCTCGTAAGGTAACCACTTTCGACCATACGTTCATATGGTATTTTTGGTGCGTCCAGGTGCGTACTACAACATGGCAAAGTATTGCACATTCCTCCTGAAACACCCTGTATATCGTTGGGAATAGCATGGGAATAGCAATCCCTCGGATAACTTTGCATTACTGTTTACAAAAAGGCCCATAGCCACCAGGCTTACCCTAGCTTTGTCTGTAGAATAAGAGCATTGATAAACGCACCAATGTTGGGGAAAATTACATATTTGGTTAAGGACAGTCTGTTTTTGGGGCTGAACAACCCTTTTTAACCGGAAATTCGCGAAGATATTTGAAAACTAATTGCGTTTTCCATTTACACAATATTCTGCATAGGGTAGGGGGATTTTTCCATCCTTCGTCAAGGACGGAAGGAAAAATCTCCCTCGCAGTGCGCGATCATCGGTAAAAGGAAAACGCCGTCATTTTCTCACCGCGAGTTCTTTCATTTTATCTCAATATTATTCCCCGATTATGAGTTTATTGTTAATAGAAAGTAGTAATACCAACTAATTTCTGTATTCTGCAGAATACGAGACCCGACGAGTCCCGAGTTGTGGGAGGGGGAACCAGGATTATGGAGTGGCAGAAAGCTTGGAAAATTGCCTAAATATGAAATTTTCCAAATTAATGTAACATGGTGGTTCCTGACGTATATTTATATCTATAGCATCAATAGTATCTGAGTTAGGATGGAACTTGTACTAAAAAGCGCTGTTTTTTCTCCTAAAATTGTGACAATTTTTAATTTGAATAAACATTCCTGGTTGACCGGCGTTCACATCATTCCTCAAGCCAGGCCGCCTATACTTTCCGAGTTATGACCAAGTTCGTATATATATATATATATATATATATAAAAAAAAAGAAAAACCGACGTTTTTTAGTACAAATTACACATAACTCTCATGACCTGTGTTTGGTCTCATTCGACTCAGCGTTAACAAATAAGTGAGCTACTACCTCAAATTCAATTCATTTCCAAAATCTCAAATTTAAGCGATTTGCCAAATGTTCCAAATTAACTCCACAACTATGCCCCCCCCCCCTTCAGCTTAGGACTCATCGGATCTCGTATTTTTCTATAATAAGGGATTCTTGAGCCTAATTTCAAAGGTGGACGAGTTTTGCCCGCTGGGAACATTTTTGGGGAGTTATTGCATTTTGACGTTCAAAGCCCCGTCTACACGTTCAAACTTTTCTTCAAACTTACTTGTGCAAACAGTTTCGCTCCAACTTATAATAAAGCACAAACCTGCTAATTCGAAATCGTTTGCACAAGTAACTTTGAACGTGTGGACGGGGCTTAAGGGGGAGTTGTACTTGTGCTTCCTCGACCCCCATCCAATCATATCTCACCTACTCGGCGTTACGTGATTATCGCAGTATTTCTGCACCAATCCTGGATTTCACTTAAATCTCCAGAAAATTCTGCATGCGCGTACGATCTTCTTTTTTCGTGTTTCACCCTTGAAATATATGTAAAACACTCATAAAATTTTACCTTGAAAATTAATTCTCTTTCGACGACTTATTTAGGAAAACAAGATCGTACGCATGAACAGAATTTCCTTGAGGTTTAAATAGACCTTGAAATCCATGACTGGTGCAGAAATACGGCGACAATTTACGTAAAGCCGAGTTGGCGAGTCATGATTGGAGGGGGGTCAAGGAAATACATGTACAACTCCCCCTAATATGCTTTGGACGCTTGCCTCTTTCCCTATTACCGTCAACAAGTTACACTAACAGAAACGCCTTGTTTTGTGTTACGTGAGGTTGTTGTGAAATTTCTGAGTTCAAGACAACTTGTTTTTTACTGATGTGTTGTGTATTTTTGGGTATTTTTCTTCAGGGGTCGATCCTCTGATAGCAAAGAGAAATACAGGGCTAAGAAATCACGAACGTTTATTTCACATAATCGCTCGCAAGCAAGAAACAAACTAATTCAGAAACATTATATGTACCAGCACTGCGAATGAGAAGAACCGTTGATCTGTGAAGTAGCGTTTTTTATTCATCTTAGCCGCAAATTAGCGCTTTTACTCAACTTTAGCCGCTTATCAGCGCATTTTCTCGTATTGATACACTATGTATTTGTTTTTCGAAAGAGCAAGACGCGCATGATTCGTTTTGGATCTGATACTGAGCCACACCCACGCCCGCGCAGCGCATCGCGTCTGGTTTTTCGGCAAAATGTTCTTGGTTCTGGGACCGAATTTCCAGATTTTTTGTTTGTTGTTAATTCAAATTGCAAATGTCTCTGTTTTTGAGAAACAGAGACAGTGGGCTTTCGCGAGCTATTTTTTTTTATAAGACGAATAGGATTAAGTGAGGGGGTGGGATGAGAAGAAAGTTTAACGCCACCCTCGTCACGCAGGCATAAAACCGCCGCTGCGGGACCCAGCCAGCAGAGGCAGCACCCAATAAAGCCTGGCATAATACGTATAGACATGAAATTACATATCACTCGAAGCTAAAAAGCTGTGGGATTGCCAGTCTCGGGTCTTTAGATTGTTTAAATCGGATTATTCAATCAATGCGTCTCTCTTGGTCAGAAAATATCTTTCTCAGAGTAAGTATACATAAGTGGGGAGTTGTGCTGTAGGAGTCAAGCATGCTGAAGAGGGATTCCGGATAGGGCCCGAAATGTATCAGTAAAAATAAAAAATTGGCTGTCAACATTCAAAAAAGGGTAAAGAAGAATTTGTCAACCAAAAAACAGCCGTGAAAAGGAGGAGTTGTTAAACTTACTTCTTTGGAATTGTAGAATCATGCGTTATTTTATTTTATATTTCCAGTTTGCGGGAGGGAGCTTTGAGGTTGAAGAAACTTCGAGGAACGACTTGTCCTACAGCCCTAAATCAGTGCAGTAAAACGATGCGCATTCGTTTACCAACTGTTACAAAATGATACAATCACAAGGCTTGTTCGAATTCTGCAAGTCAAACAAGCGATTTTGATGAGAAAAATCAATCTTTTTTCCAACAAAAGTTCATACTATTTATGCCGAAAAGTCACCAAACAACTAAGAAAACGCGTATCAATATTTTTTAGAAAGACACATTACAGATGGTTTTCTGAATCATGCGACGTCGATATAAACTCAGATTTAGTGTGGGAAAGTGGGGGTTGACTTTGTTGAAAAACCCCCGATTTGCACGACTTTGAGCTGCTTTCGAGGCCACATAAAATAGTTAATTTATTACTGAAAATTGCTAATCCTGACGGGAAACAAATTTTGCCGAATCTTTGCAAAAAAACTGCCAGCATTGACTCAGGCATGCTTTATCACATGACAAATGAATCTGACAAAGGTCCACGAGAGACTGGGCAGCGTCTAGTTCTTCGGCGGAGAATTCTTCGGTGTCATGAGGTACGTCAAAGTGAGATTCTTCGTACGGGTGGTCTCTAGCTGATGGGGCAATGGAGGTGAGCGGTTGCTGTTCCTCGTAAGTTTGCTGAGTACTTTTCTTGGACGATTCATGAACCAATGCCTTTGGCATATTCAGAGATGGAACAGCTGTAATTTTTAACCTCCGCCTCGTTCTGGCTTGATCTGAACAGAAATGATAAGAAAATAATAATAATCGTCATGTTTTGGTTACACGTAGTTGGAGAATAAATCAACTTCATGCCCAATCGCCCACGACAGTGGACAATTATAGGGTCGTCAAGCGTCAACCGTCCTAAGTAAAGTGACTAGACGTCCCACTACCCAATTTGTCCCGCTAAATGTCCCATTTTCTCAAGTTTGTCCCACTTGGTCCCGCTTTTTCTAATATTCGAAACAAGGCTCATGGTCTTATATACAAGGTGTTTCAGTTACAATATGTACTTGCACATGCTCTAATACTCACTGAGAAGCAAAAAGCGTCACTTTGACTCATGTTTGGAAACGCTTCGTAGCCAATTAACATTTTCGAAAAGTAGCCATTTTTCGGTTGTGACTGAGAAGTAACTTTTCAAAGCAGACAAAATTCACGATAAAACTAGTCCAAAGCGGGGTCTGGAGGTATCAAAGTTTCTAAGAAAGAAATCGACGAAAGTAGGATACATTTTCAAAATTAACAAATGACGCTGATGAAACCTTTTAGAATCATTTTGGTGGTCAAAATGGTACACGTCCTTCAGATTTATGCTAATAAACGTTCCAACAAAGAGTAAGCAGAACGGTCCAAGAAGCTCCGTAACTACATTGATCAATAATATTCATTGATGATAGATGTAGTACGTAATTACATTAATTAGTTGGTACGGCCATTACTTGTAGTAGGGCTTTAAGAAATTTTATCGGTTTTCGTTTGACGTGACCATTTGGTATTCGTTTAATGTAGTCTGGGAGCCCGCCGTATGAAAAATCCAACGATATATAACCTGGATTGCGATATATAACGGACTGGAGGGGCGAGGAGGGGGCACGTCGTCCCCTGATAAACAATCACCCTGTCCCTCTCCTTGTGTAGTTATGGCAACACAACTCTCTTCCGGTATTTACTTTGAAACTCCACCCCTCTCAACGACTTGGGAGCTTATTTGATGGCTATTCTTTATCAGCAGTGATGAGCAATCAAGTTCTTTTACCTATCGTAGAAAAAATCCGTATCGTCTGATCGCGCTTGAAACCATCATCACGACGTTACATGACACTACCAAATGCGCCTGCATCGTCGCCAGAAATTGTTAGCGGGACAAGGCCGAGCAGGACGTCTTGCCGTTTGCAAAAAAAAAAAAAAAAAAATTTCGCTCCGGCAGCTGGCGGTCGGGAAGAGTGCATTTCATTCCGTATACGGATATACCCTAAGCCGTTCCAGGAGTAATAATTTTCATACCATAATTTGTTTCATTAAGCCCAACTTCTTCCTCTATTTTCACCACCCTCTCTTCAAAAATGTCGAAAAGTTTCGGTAGTTTTCCAAGGGCTTTGTTATATTAAATTTTTGTGCCGTATTTTATAATACCTAAACGTGTGAATTTAAGCGATTTTTTGAAATTTCATCCCCCATTTCACCCTCCCCCATCAAATTTTTCGATAAATCTCAATGGAACCCAGGGCTTTCGTTACATTAAATTATTGAGTCGAATTTTAGAGCGCTAAGATGAACTAGTGAAGTTCAACGCTATTTTTACACTTCCACACCGGAAGGACCACCCCCTCCACCTTGAATTTGTCGAAAAATTAAAATGGGAATCAAAGGCTACTATAACATGGAGTATACGTACCGAATATAATGCTTCTAGAATCAACTGGTGATTTAGAGTGCTTTTCGACCATTTAACCCCTAGTCCCCCCCTCCACCTTGTCCGATTTGGCCCAAATGCAATACCGACCGGGGTCTTATGACTACTGATTTTTGTGCCAAAGCGCGTTCCGCTAAATTGATTTCTTCGAGAGTTATCGTGCTAACAAGAAAACGGCCATTATATATATATATTCCGGGGACCACTGAATTCGTGTTCTAGAGGTCCTGAAACATGAAAAAAACATGCCATGACCCATGTTTGCCACCATCACGACGAGACCAATAGTGCATTTTGACATAAATGAAATGCACTAAAAAAAAAAAAAAAAAAATGCACTAAAAAAAAAAAAAAATCGTTTTTCGGATCATTTGATCGTGTCTGGCGTTTTGATAGCTCTATTATACGCCTAGAGAGGTTTCTTTAGTAACAAACGCCAGACAATTTCAGTCATAGGACGACAATTACAGGAAATAGAGGGACGACAGCGTTCGAAGATTGCAAAATTTGTGCCCCGAAATCGGATCATCTGAACGTGTCTGGCAAGGGTGATTTCTTACTGTTCGGATGCTTCGCTACCGGAATATCTCAATGCCAGACAAATCGGATGGGACACTGAGTAGATGTTATAGGATGAAATTGCAAAAAAAAATGGGGCGGGGGACTTGGATGATTTGAACATGTCTGGCGAAGCTAACATCACATGATTAGCCATCCATGGACCACATTTGTCGCTTCGCCAGGCATTTTCAGTGGGACATGGACTGAGCCAGACAAAAAAGTGATATCTTACCGATGATTTAATAATTATACGAAATATTCGGATGATCAGCCACAAGTTATGTTATGCGTCAGTGGAGTACGTACAACTCAGCAAATTAATTCCCTCAAAAAATGAAGCATTTTGATAGGTTGCTTGGGCTTCACAGACGCATAGTATACAGCTAGTGAACAGGGCCATATGGCTTGTTAACCGGACCTAAAAGATTCCTTATACATATGTATTCAGCGGGGAATAACTAAAACTCATTTGTGAGCTATTGTCCCACTCAAAATGTCTGGTGAAAGCAGAATCGTGTTCTTCACTGAGCTAGAAATGGCATTCATTTCGAAAAAAAAAATGTGTGATCAAATCATCCAAATCTCCCCCCCCCCCCATTTTTTTGCGATTTCATCCTATCACATCAGGGGGCTTGTTCTGTAAGAATTTGACTGATCCTAGGAACAGTCAGGTCCTGTTGTGACGTCATGTTTTGGTGTTCTGTATCTCAGTGTTCTCTTGTAGCTGTTCCCCTGACGTCACGACTGGGGGAACACTCTCACTATCCTTTGGGATAGCCAAGTGGTGTTACAAGGATCACTTGAAGAGTATTAGATTGATATAATGAATGAGGTTATTGTTTATAACCTTTGATCGGCTTTAGGGCTTTTTAATTTTTTCGGTTAGTTTCTTCTCCGGCATGTATTCCTTTTTTTGAGTAAATGTTTTTAGTTTTTGTTTGCTTTATTTTTGAATTATTAGCAGCGTGATATTTATTACAAAATAATAATTTCTAGTCATGGAAAGGTAATGTTTAGGTTATAAAGGAACACTTGGCTGGTTTTACGGAACTCCAGTCAACATCACAGGAAGCAGTTCAAATGACAGTTACAAGGAACAGTTGAAATGACAGGGAACAGTGACAGTGATAGTGACACTCAACTAAAAGTTACAGAACAGGCCCCCTGCTCAGTGTCCCATCCGATTTGTCTGGCACTGAGATATTCCAGTAACGGAACATCCAAATAGTAAGAAATAACCCTCGCCAGACATGTTCCGATGATCCAATTTCGGGGCACAAATTTTGCAAACTTCGAACGCTGTCGTCCCTCTAGGTCCCACTGATATTGTCTGGCGTTTGTTACTAAGGAAACCTCTCTAGGCGTATAATAGAGCTATCAAAACGCCAGACATGATCACAAAAAATCATCTACCATAATTATTGCAACCTGACCCCACTTTTAGTGCATCTCATTCTGAAAATGCCGTTATCTTGTTATGGCCGTTTCTTGTTAGCACGATAACTCTCGTAGAAGTTAATTATGCGGAACGCGGTTTGGCACAAAAATCAGTAGTCATAAGACCCCGGTCGGTATTGCATTTGGGCCAAATCGGTCAAGGTGGAGGGGGGAAAATAGGGCTTGAAATAGTCAAAAAATTACTACAAATCACCAGTTGATTCTAGATGCTTCATATTCGGTACGAGTACTTCATATTATACTAGCCTTTGATTCCCATTTTAATTTTTTGAAAAAGTCAAGGGGGAGGGGGTGGTGCCCCCGGGGTGGAAGTAAGTCTGTGGTCCTGTTAGCACGATAACTCTCGAAGAAATTAATTTAGCGGAACGCGCTTTGGCACAAAAATCAGTGCCATGGTGTTTCATGGCGTAGATTTTAACGCAGCATCGAATGAGACCAAAGCCAGGTCGCTAGCACCAATAGTTTCCGAGTTATGACCGAATTTGTACCAAAAAAACATGGTTTTTGGGACTGAAATATCAATTTCTATCTTGTTACGTCCCAAAAAAATAATATATTCTTGGGTGAGGTAAGCGAAACGGCCACGTATACAACTGGTGAGTGAAATGGAACATGCTTCTGGTCGCTATCTTTGATACTTTTCCAAAATCCCCCCCCCCCTCGGTGGTTCCCGTGAACGACACTGCCGATATTTTTGCTTCCATGTTGCTGGAGGAAAAGGAAGTATGTTGATGTATTATTCATGTCAACCATGATAGGGCTATCAATTTCGGTCCTTGTTGAGGTTGCTGCATGTCTCCTTGAAGCCATGAACTTTCTTTTTTGGGAAATGTGGGTATTATGTTATGTTCATGTAATAACTTGCATCCAAGACTGGTGTAACTTTTTCCGTTGAGTTCGATTGGGAGTGGGACACGGGTGTCCCAGTCCCAGTGCGAGGTAGGATTGGAGAGGGGTCGAGGAAACACAAGCACAACTCCCCCTTAACTCAAAGTTAACGCTAATAATTATCAAAATTTTGATTTTTAGTGATAAAAATAAATATTTTCGAAAGGCAGTATTCATGGGACGTACGTATTTATGTCCAATCGTCCTCAAAGGATTAATTTGTTTTTTCAAAGGAGACTAACTCCTACGAAATGGCTTTTTGAAAGAGTCAACCCCACGAAATTTTTTGTAAGGGTCAAGCTCACGAATTTCGGTTTTTAAAAGACTCAATCATTTGAAATTGAATTTTGTGAAAGCGAAATGTCTTCATTAAATTATTGGACCCTACCGGAGCGAATAATGTGCCAAATTGGCTTTTTATAGCCCTTTTTTGAATTTTAAATTCGAAAATTTTCACCATAATCGCTGAGGGTTTAGCCTTCATAAATTGTAGGGACAGTTTCGGTTTGTTTCTGAAAGTTGTTGCCCCGAGACAAGCGGGAAGCATCTTGTGAGTCTGAGATTTTGACGGCCAAATTCCGTTATTTCACGAAACCGGTCAGAGAAAACCGGGAAAAGTTACGGAATTCCGTGCGTTCCATGAGGTAGCAACCCTGATTCAGTATTTTAAGCGCCATTCAAATAATGTAGCATTTAGATATTCTATCACTAAAGCTCAAAACATTCATTTTGGTTTAAAAAATAAAATAATACAATTTATTGCTTGTGATCCATTCTTCGTTTTTTTCACCAACAAGAAATCTAGCGTTTTTGGAACCATGAAATAAACGTCTACAGACAATCCCGTGAAGAATTGTTCATTAACAGGTTAAATTAAGCTAAAATTAGTTACCGTGAAATAGAAAGTCCGTGGCATGAAAATGGCGAGAACACACCAGCATAGTGTCGGTAATTTTCCTCCCCGGTCGACATTCCATTCCCCATGCCTTCCTCCGGTCGACCATTTCCTCAGTGCCAGCTTTTGTCATTATTTTGACCAACGACTCCCCATGTTTGGGATAGCGATGGAACGATAAGGCATCTCGACCTCGTCTAGCATGACACCCGAACACCGAGCAGTTATCCCGGCTTCCCATGTTTAAACTTTGCTCGGAGGCAAAACATTACTGTGAAATGAGACAAATTATTGATAACATGAAATTACTTCAAAAATAGTAGCCAGTTAAATAACATAATCCTATTCGTTTTTCGGATTTTCCTACATAATTGAGACTAGGAAAGATTTGTACAAGAGCAAACACAGTTGAATTATTAATCTGTTCAGTGAAACGATGGGTATTCTTGTCCCTGCGACTGTTAAAAACTGTCATAAAAGAGATTCTGGTACTTACAAGGCAGATAAACCGAAGAAAAAGTCTTTTAATTATTAAAAAATAAAAGTAAATAAACTAACTGCACAGTAAAGCATAATCAGAACGCATTTGATAAGAAGTACTGGATGAGGAAGTTTTCATATTAGCCGCCAGGTAGCTGCAGCCGCCAGTTCGAAACCAAAACCTGACAAAATTTTTCCCCGTGTTTCGAGGTGATTTTCGGTCTTTTGTATCAGGAGAATATGATGAGTTGGGCAGTGGCGGCGGAAGTGGACTTCAGGGGGAGCGAATGCTCCCTCAATGGTCTGCTTCAGGGAGCGGCGCTCCCCCAGGCACGAAAATGGGAAAAAATATGTTAAAGTTTTCGCGTAAATTCCGCGAAAGGAAATGTATTTCCTTTCAATAATTTTTCCTACATTGTTGCGTTTCTCGTGAATCCCCCCCCCCCCAACCATGGCGTGCCTTTCCAATGTTTCCCCGGATTAGTCGTTTCACATGAATTTCACATTTAACTCTGTGAAATCTTGGGGCAGTCTACCAGTCATGCGATTCCTGGAGCTGACATTTTCGTGCTTTTACAGCTAAAACTACCAGTTTTAGTAAAAAAAACTCAACCTTGTAGTCAGTATTTGTTCAGACCAAAATATATTATGTTGAAAGCCGGCTAACACATTCCACAGCGGGGATCAAAACACGCCAATTCATTGTTGGAAGGAGGGCAATCTCAGCGAATGGTAAAACCGACCATTTGTGATCCAAAAATGGACAAATTCGCTCTTCAAAAATGGCTCAACTGACGACTCGCGCCTTAAAAATGGCTGAAATATTTAACGGTTCGTACCCTAAACTTGAATAAACTGACCATTTGTCCCCTAGAGACATTGTAGTAAACGATTTTTTAGAATTTACACAATAAAAATGGCAAAAATGACTATGCTTCATTAAAAATGACGAATTTACGATTCGCGCCTTGAAAATACTCACGATTTAAAAAGTGGCAAAACTGACCAATTCACGCCTCGAAAATTGCTAAACTGACGATTCATGCCCCAAAAATAGCCGAAACTGGTTATTTTTGCCCTAACAACAGCAAATCGCACGCTCGAAAAAGGACAAAACGGACGATTCGAGCCTTGAAAAAGGCTAAAATGACAAGATCCTCCCCAACAACATAGACGCAATTTTGCCCTTTGGCACCCTAGAAATGGCTTGAAGGACTTTTGCCGCCTTAAAAATGGGAAAACTTATCATTTGCGCATTTTAAATATCAAAACAGGCTATTCACGCACTAATACAGCGGCAAATTGGCAATCATAAAAATTCCAAACTATGGCATGCTCTAAAAATGGTCAAGTGTGACCGACCATTCGCGCCCCACAGTTACGATTCGCCACAGTTACGATACGAACTTACGATTCGCCAATTGAAAATGACTAAACTGACTATGAGAGAACTAAAAAATGGCCAAACTGGGCTATTCGCGCCCTTTAAAATTATATGATGATCGAACAGTTAAGATTTTTCACACCCTGAATACGATAAACGAACGGTTTTCGTTCCCGCACCGATCGGTTCGAACCCCGGCCGTCTCCACTTTACCACCAAAGCGCGGATCCAGAGTTGTTCTCTAGAACGTGTGTGTGGGGGGGGGGGGGCACAAAGAATATCCTCCAAATTGTTCCTCAATTTGGCGTAAATGAGACTTTTTTTTTTCTCAGTTTTTGTCGTAAAAAGGTCTCTATAAACCACGGATTAGCGCTTTTCCTTAAATTGGGCCAGAACGTAGCATCGTAAAAATCACGAATTGGCGTTTTTTCTCAATTTAGACCACGAAATAGCGCTTTTCCTAAATTTCAGTCGTGGATTTCTCAATTTTAACTTTAAAAGAGCGTCTTTTCCTAATTTTAGCCGTGAATGAGCGTAATTTCTCAATTCCAGCCAAGAATTAGCGGTTTTTTCTCAATGCTACCTCGGTAGAATTCTCGAATGAGCCATATTTCTTTTTTTTTTTTTTTTTTTAGCCTTGAAACCCGTATTCGCCTTGATCATAATTCGGCAGCGCTGTAGTTGGCCATTTAGGGAAAAAGTTTTTGTGGGTGATTTTCATTAGAAACTAGTAGAAGACTGCCCACATGAGCTAGTTCCCAAGTGGCCAACGACAGCGCTGCCTGAATTATGAAATAGGCGAATAGCCGTCTCCATAAACCGTTATTGAGCGCTTTTTTTTTCAATTCCGGCTGGACTTTGCAAGGTGAAACCTTGAAATTTGGGTCATTTTCAGCCATGAGTGAGCGCCTTTTTTCGGATCATGCTTGTTAGCTTTTAGCCTCGAATTGGGATTTTTTCTCAATTTTAGGCGCAAAGAGTGGCTTTTTCTTCATTCGAACGATCATTTTTTCTCATTTTTAGCTGTGACAAGGTGTCCATAAGCTGTGAATTACGCAATTTTCTTATTTTTGGCCTGGATGTTGTACCGCGCCCCCTCCTTCTGGATTCGCGCCTGCGCTTATCTCATACTTCCTACGCTATTGGGGGCTGAAACGGTTATTTGTAAAAATAAATGAATAAATAAAATAAAATGAAATAAAATACAATAAATTGACTCAAATTATTATGGAGTGGGGACGGCTGCACTAACTGAACTTCAGTTCAGAATTTTGCTCCCCTAATGCCGTGTAGGTTCCACCGCCACTGGTGGTGTCTAGGATTGAGAGAAGTTTTGCCTATAATGGGGAGAACTTGTATGAATGCCCGGTTTGGCAGCTCGAGGATTGTTTGAAGAATTATGGTCGGTGGTTTAAATTAAAATAATTATCACGGCGTTCGGTGAGTTCTTAATAGGCCCAAAATGTTTCGGGAGGTGTTATCCGACACGTTGACGGATCCCATTCAGAACGATACATGAATCTCGAAATGCAGGGAAATCTACAACACAAAAGTAGAACGAAGTTTGTAGCTATTATTTCAATGAGGTGGCTGGAATTGTACCATTTCCGTCAAAGTAGATAGCTCGAAAGTCATCGAGGGAAACGGAACGCACGGGTTTGACCGCTGCGGTTAATCAGGCAAGAAAGGCACTTACAGACGGCGATTTTTACTGTAAATTTCTAGTTGAAACTCTCAGTATCGATCTAACACTGTCAATTTTGTCCTATGAAGGTCAATTTCGTCGTCAAAACTATACCGATATCATTCTAAAACTGCCTATTTCGCCCCACAAACAGTCAATTTCGTTCAAAATCATTCGAAACTGTCAATTTCGTCCTGGAAACTATCAACTTGCATTTGTTCGGGAAACGTTCAGTTCCTTTCTGAAACTGTCCATTTTGTCCAGGAAATTTTAAATTCCGTTATCAAAACTATCAATGTCGTCCTAAAACTCCTAATTTCATCCTATAAACTGTCAATTTCGTCCTCGAATTCGCCAATTCCACAGATACTGGCGATTTCAGTAAAAATGATAAATCACGTGTAAAAAAGTAAATTGTGTGCTCTTGCCCTCGTCCACGACACCTCATGGGTAGTTGGACGTGAAGCCCCGTTGGATTACAGTCAATTTCAACATTCAAAACTGTGATTTTCGAACTTCAAACTGTCAATTTCGACTTCCAATACTGTCAATTTTGCCTCAGGAACTGACAATTTTGGCTTGAATCTCAATTTCCTCCAACATAACAAATATCCCAAACCTTGATTATGAGGTTTTGCATCAGAGTACTAGAAACTATCAATATCGTCGTTCAAAACTGTCAATTTCGTTCTGTAAACTGTAAATTTTGATCTCGAAACGCTGCCAATGTCGCCCTACGGACACTGTCATTTTCGGCGTTAAAAACTGTCAATTTGACAGTTTTTGGAAAAGGGGCTTGAGAATAAACACCTTGGGGGGCTCCCTATAGCCCCCCCCCCCTTAAATCCGTCAATGGTCTAGACTGAAAACCTGTTAACCGAAATAATAAATATTTTGTTGAGAGTTTACCTCCTTCGTGAAATACTTGAAGAGTACTCCACTGTTTCACCACAAAGAAATCATGAATCCCCAAAGATGAACACATTCCCTTGAGGCCTCGATCTTCAAACTGTTAAAACCACAATTTTGGGATTTTCATCCTAAACAGCTAAAATGTAAATATAATGCGTGCATCTATGAACTTTTCTATGAGCATCGTAATAAAATTTAGGGTTGTCAACTGTTTAGCGAATATGATAAAAATTGACAATCACTGACTTGCGATTGCGGCTGAACGGCTAGACCGATTGTGATGTTTCAAACGTTTGGCGGTGACCATTTTAGTCCAAAACTAGTGAAAGATGTTACGTCAAAGCTGATCTTTTATACCAAAACATAAGATTTTACTACAATAATGGTGATTTTACCCTTCAAAATTTAACAGTTTTTCCTCGAAATGAAAATTGTACCCCAAAATTGGCGGTTTTACCACAAAACAGAAGTTTTTTACCCCAAAATGTCCACCCGTCTTCTCCATTAACGTTTAATTTTATTCAGAGTGGACGGGTAGAAATTAACTGCCCAACTGCACAATTCTGTGAGAATGGGAAACGCTATTAGTCTTATGTTTTGGAATAACACGTCAACATTGGCGAGAAATCGTAGGGGCGGGAGTGGGGAAGTCAAGTCACCATTTCAGTGATAAAATCGTAGGTTTCAAGGCAGAGTCTTCAGGTTTGGCGTTAAATCATCCGTTTTGGGTTCAAACCACCAGATGTGGGGCAAAATCTTCAGTTTCAGTGTAGTCGTGAAAACTTCAGTTTTTGGGTACCATTTCGGCTTTTACGTAAAATTGCCTGTTTTGGAATGAAATAGTCAGTTAAATATGACAATTTAAAGCGCCGTTGATGATGAACTAGTTCTGTAGAGTAGTAGTCCAGAGTTGATGAACTATCAGTTCTCTAGCTGGGGCCTCTGATGCATCTGAAATCGTCTATACACCCCTAGAACAAGGAATGGCTACGCCCCTAGTCCGGCCTCTTCCGGAAACTCCCAGAACACGGGGAATATAAATTCGACGTTAATGAGTCACTTTCGGACCATGCTCAAATGCCGTTAATGCCTCGCCTCGCCCCACCTCCTTACTTACTTATAACTGCGCCTCTCAACGCGAACGCTTCTCTAATCAAGCCATCAGCACCAAGCCCCAGAGAAAATCACCCTGAAATTTTGTTGCTAAAAAGGTGGGAAAACTGCCCTCCCCAAGCAGGTGATACGTTTCACTCTCAAAGTAATTATAACGTTAAAACCAACGCCCCCACCACTGGCGGACCTACACGTATCGGGGCCCGGGGCGGAAATCTTCAAGAGGCCCCTAAAAGTCTCTGATTATACATACATAATACAAACCTCTATTGGTAACCGCTAAGGCCTTTTCCTAATTGTAGCCAAGGCCTTTTCCTTATTTTAATCAAATCACCGCTATTTCCCCAACCTATCCGCCAAACAGTGCTTATGCCAAGTTTAAGCCGCGAATTTCTCCATTTTAGCCGCGAATGAGTGCTTTTTGTCAACTTTACCAGCAAATTAGCGCTTTTCGCCGCAAATTAGCGCTTTTCGCCGCAAATTAGCGCTTTTCACCGCAAATTAGCCGCGGATTAGTGGGGTATTCCCCCCCCCCATCACCTTATAGACATAAACACGCGCTTTTTCTCAACTTTAGCAGCAAAGAAGCTTTTTTATCCTGTGAATCAGCGATGTTTCTTAACTTTTTCTCGAGTTTGCGTTTTTCACAATTTTCACAAATTAACTATTTTTTTCTAGCAGTGACCAGAGAATTAGCACTTTACTCGGTTCGAGCTGAAAATTAGCCTTTTAGTCAATATTAGCCGCAAAATAGCGGTTTTTTCTGAATGTTTACGACAAGTTAGCATTTTCTTGTTCACCATAATCATTCGCTACGGATCAGCGTTTTTTCCTCAGTTTTAGCCACGAATTTGCGGGTTTTTCACCCATAGCCATAAATTGGCGCTTTTTCTCAATTTTAGCTTCAAAGTTGACAGAGGAAGCCGCGAATTTTCTCAATTTTAGCCATGAATTGGCGTTTTCCTCAATTTTTAACCGGGAATTACACTTTTTCCCTATTTGAGCTGAAAACTAGAGTTTTTATTTTATTTATGCCGAGCTTAGTGAATTTCCCCAATTTTGGCCACTGGTTAGCGCTTTTCCTCAATTTCAGCTACGAATTATCATTTTCAGCCACATGTTTCTTTTTTAGTAGCGAATTGGCCCTTTTTCTCAGCTTGAGTTGAAAATTAGTGTTTTTCTTAACATGTTAGCCGCCCTAATTATTTTATTTTTTTTTCAATTTTAGCCGTTGTTTTGATTTGCAATGATTTTAGCCCCACATAAGCAATTTTTGTCTACTTTCTGCTATAGTTTAGCGCTGGTTCTCAGTTTGAGCCTCGAATCTTTCAGAAGCTATACGGATTTGCGTTTTCTCAATTTCAGCCGGGAATTAGTGATTTTCTTCATTTTCATATCCGCGAAATAGCGTTTTTCCTCAACTTCATCCGCGAATTAGAAATTTTTCTTCATTTCAGCTGTTAAATAGCGTCTTCTGATAATTTTGCAGCGAATTAGCATATCTTTTCGCCATTTCAGTTGTGAATTTGCCATTTTGGCCCAATTTTAATCCGAATTAGCGTTGTTTTTGTCGATATCAGCCGCGATGTTTTTTTTTACTTGTATAACCTTGAATTAGTAGCGTGTATTCTCAATTGTAGCCGCGGGCTTGGCCCAAAAACAACACTTTTGCATTGATTTCTACACTTTATCCGCGGAATGGCCGTCATACACTGTGAATCGACGATTTTTTTCTCAATCTCTGTCTGGAAGTTGCATCGTGAGACTACGAATCAGGGCTTTTTCGCAGTTATAGCCACGAATATTAGCGCATTTTCATAAATTTTTGCCGCGTCAGCCAGTTCTAAATTGCCTATCAGTACATTAGTGCGCTTGTAAGGACCTAACGAAACTGGGGACGGTCTATTTTCTCTATTTTACCCATGAATTTTCCTCAAGAAGGCGCAAATTGATGTGTTTCAGCCACCAGAATCAGGTGCGTAGGTACGGGGGGGGGATATGGGGGATAGATCCCCCCCCCCCAGAGCTTCAAGTATACGAAGGAAGGAGCACTAGTACCATAACGAAGAGCCCCATAAAATCGCCAAAAATGAGCGTTTCACGTTGAAGTTAAGCTTAACAGATTTTCTGGACTTAAAGCAGCCCGAAAAGGTCCGAGTACGTCCAGCTTTTTCCTTGGACTTCAGACCCAACGCAGTAGTGTAACCAGTAGTGTATTTCACAGCTGAAATTGGGAAAAATCGCTAAATTGCAATTTGTAGATATAAAGTTGTGGAAAAACATTAATTCGCCCATACAAAATGAAGAAATCACTAATTCGCGGCAAAAATTGAAAAAATCACCAATTAGCGCAGCTAAAATTAAGAAGAATGTTAATTTTCAGTTGAAATTGGGGAAAAGTGCTAATTCTCAGTTACAAATGGAAAAAATTGCTAATTTGCAGCTTGAATTGAGTCAAACGCCAATTCTTGGCAAAAATTGACAAAACTAGGTAGGTAATGCACGGGTTGGAAACGCTACCACGCGTTTTGAGACATCACTCAAAAGAGAAACATCACTAATTGTCGAAAAAAAATCGAAATCGTCGTGAAATTTATAATTTAAAAATGATTATTTTTTGACAGAAATGGATGGAGAGATGTAAATTTTTTGGTTTGAAAAAAAAAAAAATACATTTATAATTTAAATTCGTACCTTCTGAAGGCATTTTTGTGGCTAAAATTTATAAAAATGGCAAATTCATGCATGGCTATAGTATAGTGTTGAAAAAATACGCTAATTCACGGCTAGAACTGAAAAGAAGCAATAATCTACACCTATAAAAGTTATATAGTTTTGCTAATGCAGTGGTAAAATGTGAAAACCCGCTAGTTTGTGGGTTATATTTAAAAAATAAAATAATCAGCCTGGGGCCTTATTCTCTAACGAAATAGAAACGTTGCTTTGGAAGAAACATTGAAATCTCATTCATGAAATTAAGAAAACTAAACAGAAACATATGATTTTTGAAAAAAAGCAATGATGAAAAAAGTTAGTGAATCAGGCCCCTGATTCACGCCAAATTAAGAGAAAGGTTAATTTTAAGCCTAAAAATGGAGAAAATTGCTAATTTGCGGCTAAAAATGGAAAAATTCGCCAATCTACAGCTAACATAACGCCAATCTGTGACTGAAATTGAGAAAATTCGCTAATTCACAGGTTTGAAACGCTACGACGCGTCGCCGCAAGAATTGAAAAAAAAGCGCTATTTCGTGGTTGAAATTAAGAAAAATTCTAATTTGCGCCAAAAACTGAATATACGCCAATTTACAGATTCTGAAGGCAACTTTTCAGGCTGAAATTGAAAAACAGCGCCAATTTACGGCAATAGGCGAAGAAACCGTTAGCTGAAGTTGAGGAAAGGCGCAAATTCATGACTATAGGAGGGGGTGGGGAAAAACCGCTAATCTGCGGCTGAAAATGAGAAAAACGATACACTCGGCCAAAAAAGCGCTAATATGCGGGTAGAGTCCAAAAATCGCCCCTAACTGAGAGATTGGGGCTATGATGAGGCCAACAAGATCTGATCCCCCCCCCCCAGGACAATTTCCTACCTACGCCACTGACCAGAATAGCACTCTCGGGGGCTCAATCGAATAGTCAGCCCACACTCTTTGCTGTTATCACTTGTAGCGTTATATTCTCCAGGACGGATGTAGAGTGAAATTCGTAGAAAGGAGCCAAATCGCTGTCTAACCTTTTCACATGAATGAACCTAAAAATCCTCATTTTTCCTTATTTAAGCTTTTCGGGGGCCCCGCCTGTCAAGGGGCCCGGGGCGGTCCGCCCCCCTCGCCCCTACCTCGGTACGCTACTCGCCCCCACATCCATAAAATCACTGAAACTTGATAGATCAGCTTCAAAACTGTTAATTCACCCCCCCCCCCCACACACACACACACACATGTGATTTCATCAAGGACCAAAGCCAGACCCGAAAAATAGTTTTACAGCTGGCAAAATCCGCAAAAGTTTTTTAATGAGCGATATTCGAGAAATTAGTTTTTATTGAGCCAAACCAGTTAAATTGGTTATTATCGCGGAAAAAACGACGTAATCGTTCTCTGAATTGTGGGCCATCCACCCAGTAAAATTTATTTACTGGCAACAAAAATCCCCGTAACAGGTTCGTATAAATGACACTTATACCTCATAAATTTGACAATTTACTCATAAAATTGACAATTTACACATAAAATTGATAATTTCCGAGAAAAAAACGGCCCAAATAAATGTTAGCTACTTACTGTTAAGAGTAATAACCAGCGAAAAGACAATTGCCGGTCGAGTCATGAGACAAAATTAACACATAAGTTGAGGGACAAAAAAAACTATTGAGGATAAATTACAATTTCCTCGTGAAATTAAGCATTTCTGATTCGAATTGAAAATTTATGCTTCAAATTGGCAATTTGTTCATAACATTGACAAGGACAAACACCCTTAAAAATGGCAATTTTCTCAGAAACTTGGCAGTTTCATCATAGAATTTTACTACTACCTGTAAGAAACTGAATATTTCCACATAAAATTGAAAATGTCCTCATAAAATGTAAAATATTTCCATAAACTTGTTCCTTTTCTTATAATACTTCTTGACAATTCGCTGAAAAAATTGCAGTTTCCTCGTGAAACCTAAAATTTCCACATAAAATTACCATTTCTAGATAAGATTCACAATTTCCTAATCAAAATGACCATTTCTTGATAAAATTCCCTAAAAAATGACAATGATAGGAAGTAATATGATAATTTCCTCATAAAATTGACAATCTCCTTATAAAACTGACGATGTACATACTCCTCAAACTGACACCTTTAACCTTTTAAACCGAAAATTTCCTCATTTACGAGAATCTACCCCACATTGACAATTTCGTCGTGAAACTGACAAGTTATTTCAATGAAATGTACAATTTCATCATAAAAACTGTTCCTTATGAAGCGCTTCGCGTAAATTTTGCCTTGAAGGGGGTGGTGTACATGAGTGTTTTCCCGAACGTTGCGTTTTGTCCCTAATGGAGCATTATTGGCGTACATTTTTCCCTTGGTTGTGCTGTGGCCGTTTCGAAGCAGTTTTTCTCTCTCACACGCGTGATGTGGCTTTTCGCGTTTTTTGTTGACCTATTAGTACATCTGGGTGTTTTACTAAGTTTGTCGAACGTGGGTGTTATGATGGGCATGTCATCGCCTACTTACTTCGCCCTACATCGCCTACCGTACTTGTCGCAGGGCGGGAGAAAATCGATGGCATGCTCCGTGATAGCAATTCGCTCGGAGGCGTGCTCTTCCACGACGGTCATCCATCGCCCATTGCTGTCCAATAACAACACCTCAGGAGCAGTGTTTTGACCCAGCTGTACGTAGGATGCACGTGTCTATTAGAGGATCCTCAAATGTCGACGTTTTGTTGGTCGTGAGCTGTTTTGATGTTATGTTGTTTTCTCCAGTTGGTTGCAGTGTGTAGAGCAACCACTGGGGGAGTCGACCCATGTCCTTCGGCCCTCCAATGGTAAGCATAGAAATGCAATGACCCACCCGAGGGCTTCGCGATCCGGATAGGATGATCAACCACTGGTTCTGCAACTGAAACAAAAAAGTTCCCCATTTAAACATTACCCCTCGCCTCGCCGAAACTTGAAAAAGAGTAACCAATCGCAGTAGGGTGCGACAAGTGCTACACGCGTGTCGCGGAAGCCCACATGGGATGTCGAATTTATCCCAAAAACTAAAAAATGTGACCCAAAAAGTGTCCGGTGTCCGTTGATGCTTCCCAGATACAACTTGACAAATTTCTACAGCCTACAAAACTATCACCTCCACCCCTCGCAAGTGTCGAAACAGCGATTGTAGCCGCCCAAACCAGAAAGTTTTCCCTAAAACTATCCCTTGGATGATCCCCTGATACAATCTTAAAAACGTTCAACGCCGTAATCCTCACCCCCCCCCCCTCAACAAAGTGGCAATACCGCGATTGCAGCCAAAAAAAAAACAAGAAGCTTTACTCTGAAAGTGTCCGTGGATGCTCCCCTGATACAAGCCGACAAATTTTCATCGCCTTTACTTTTACCCCCCACCCACGAATACCAACCTGACGCATGCATGGCTACTTTCACCGGTTAGAAACAGATGGGGCGAAAGCCGCTTTCACCCCCTCATAATTACTGGAATTTTTGAATACGAAGCATGTACTTGGGTACCTTGAAATTTGTTTGCAGCATTTCATAAAATTGCAGGAGCTTGATTTGAATACAGTTGAAACTTGTGAAACGAGCCAGAGCACTTGCAGTCGAGAGAGATTGCAATAATCGGGTCCGTCACGCAGATTTTCCGTGATGAGTCTCGCTGGGTTTTTCGAACGTTCGAGATCGGAGGAGGATGTGTGGTTCTCGATTGTCCACATGAAAAAGAGAAAAAAAAAGGAAAGAAAAGGCAAAGATGTTAAACATTTTAACCATAAATACCTAACCCGTCCTGTCACCACACGTTCCTAAGAACAGTTTTCACAGTCTAAAAATAGTGTTAACGAACAAATTAACAAAAATTATTATTAAATTAATGTCTGAAAATCAAGCGACGAACCAAGGCTACCGCCCGCACCTGAGAGCGCTAGCCTGTGAGAATCAATTTTACAACACAGATTAGGGTCTCAGGGAGTGGGAGGTCTGCCAATTTGCTTTTTGTATGTATTTTTTTATCTAGCGGTAAAAAGTGAGTGAAGGGAGGGGAGACAACGAATTTTTGTTATTTTGTTCGCTTTAAAAAATGTGCTTTTACCACTGTTCATTACGCTTCAATTCGTCGCCTCGTTGGACGGTTGAAGAACTCCAATGAGAAACCGCTAGCTACCGAAAAAATAGAAAAATGATTTTAAATCATTATGACACGGAGAAAAGTTTAAAAAACACTGTTAGCTGTACCGAAAAATGACGTGGTTTGACGAGATTCGGCGAGAAGGTTCTTGCGAAGAGCAAATTGAGATGGTAACCATTATGGATTCGATGGCCGACTTGTTGACGGTATACTGATCTAGGGAATTAAACAAAAACTATTTACACGTTCATATTTTGGATTAACTAAACAATCATTAACTATAACTACACAATAACCAATAAGAAATAAGTAAAATCCTGGGATGAAAGACAGGGAGAGAGCATTAAAGAAAAACTTTTTTTTTTTTTTTTGTCGCTTTCAACAAGACAATGTGGAAAGGCTGGGTCGCTCGACTGTTTGGGTTATTACGACTTCTTATCTGTCATAATGCTTCCGATAAGAACCACATATAACACAGCAAACCATCGATAACGAAGCCATAGCGAACGATGTAGGCGTGTGGTCGTACTTTTTGGAGTATCGGGGTAAAGGGCTACGCCACATTTGTTTTTTTATTCAAGGACGCCTCTCCCTTCTTCATCACAAAAAACAACAACCCCTCTCCCTTTCTCGGAACATTTTTTCAAGGGGGGCAGTTTTTTTTGTTACTTCAAATTGAAAAAAAGGCGTCGGTTTTTCGATCAAATTAAGGAAAGTTAGCAGGCTGTACAGTCTCCCATAAATGATGTAGTTCTCTACTATACAACCTACTACCTCACCACAACTTAATCTTCACTCATCTTTTTTTACGAAAACAAAAAGGAAACACACGGTGAGGGAGCTTCAGGCACGAACAGAGCAACACCACCCACTCACTTACTC
Organism: Corythucha ciliata; assembly: GCA_038030265.1. Taxonomy (NCBI): domain Eukaryota; kingdom Metazoa; phylum Arthropoda; class Insecta; order Hemiptera; family Tingidae; genus Corythucha; species Corythucha ciliata. The sequence goes on from CM075943.1 coordinate 18,804,437, forward strand.
ACTAAACTCAAAACTCACTAAACTTAAACCACTAAACCTAAATCTAATTGAATACGTGAATAAACTGTGAGCGAGTTTGACATCCATAATAGCTGTACAGATCGCGTCTGATTTAGCGAATCAAAGTTATAATCCGTCAAATAGAACACGAATACAGGCTAGCTCCTTCCGTAAGAGTGTTGCTCTATTGGTCGGGCTATAAATAATAAAATTACGAACACCAAATTCTCACGGTATTATACAATACAAAAATAGTACAAGATTAATAGCAATTTTACATTATTTTGTATTAAAGTTTTCATGGCAACATAGATGACATAAACGAACACGTCGTACCCTTAGTGTCGATCTTGTGAAACATAATTTAAATCCACACAAGTTCGGACCTACGGGTTAGACGTATCGCTCAGAAAGTTGTTAATGATGGGGGGAGGGGTGGGGATAGTGGAAGCTGAAAATGAAAACGTTAGTTTGGAAAAAGGTTTACCCACTTAATATCAGTTTCCGTTCAAGTCGTCCTTCTCTTGATCATGGCGTCTGCCTGCAACAACACAAGAGGAAACCATTAATAATCACATTTTCCAACCAAAAATGAGATTCGGAGGCTAAATTGTTAGCTCTAGCTACTACAGGGTCGGATCTTTCGTTTTTTGTTTTCGGTTAAATTAAACGGTTTCTGGGACAAAGAGCCAGTTTCAACAGCGTAACTAGCAGTGACCTTGGGGAGGAGTACGGTGCCACGGGGTTCCGGGAGTGCAACTTTGACAACAGAGTGTTTCCTCATCAACTCCTCCGGCTCCCACCGGCCCTAGAAACTATAACATTCGACCAACAGACAAACCAGAAGAACCAGTGGTTTCGCCTCCCACCCGATTCAAACCCATTCACGCGCGTTTGGCTCATTCAAAAACCAAAGTTCACCAATTTTGCGGAATTCCGCTCTTTCAAAACATAATTTCGGCTCATCCAAAAACAAATTTCAGGGGTTTGCAATTTGCAAACTACAAATTCGCGTACGTTCGCTCTTTCAAAATCAAACTTCACGGATTTTAGTCCTTAAAAACCCGACTTCAGGAATTATAGCTTTTTCAAATACCAAAATTCGAGGCGTTACCTCTTCTGATATCATTTTCGCAGGTATGGATAATTTTGAAAACTAATTTCGGCGCGGATTTTCGCTCGTCCATAACAAAATGTGTCGGATTTGACTCTTTCAGAACTGAAGTTCACGGTTTTTTTCTATTTCGAATCCGAATTTGGCGTATTTTCATTCTAAAACCTTTTGTGACTTTAGCTCTTCCTAGGTAATCAATTTCACAGGTTTGGCAAATTTTAAAAACGAATTTGGCTCTTCAAATAGCCAAATTCACAGAACAGACTTATTCAAAGACCAAATTTCGTAATCTTATACATCCCAGTTTCACGGAGTTTCACTCTTTCAGACCCAAATTGCTCGGATTTGGCTCCTTCAATCCATGGAATCAAACGGTTTCAACGCTGAATAGTCAGAGCAGAGTAGGGAGGGGCTAAAGTTTCGGTTTCCCGCAGCTCCGGAATCCCCAGCTTCAGGTGCAAAATGGTCAGTTCCCAACCCCCCTTTTGCCAGTTTTCAACCCATTTAATCAGTTTAAATCCTATTTCGTCAGTTTCCAGTCTTTTGTCAGTTAGTCATTATCCAACCCATTTTGGCAGTGAGTAGCCCATTTTGTCAGTTTGTAGCTCATTTTGTCAGTTTCCAGCCAATTATTGTCACTTGTCAGTTTTAAGGCGTATTTGTTAGCTTCCAGCCATTTTTGTTCATTTACAGTGCCGATTTTGTCAGTTTCCGGTCTATTTTGTCACCATTCAGTCAATTTTGTCACTTTCCAGTATTCTTTGGTCACTGTCCAGTCGATTTCGTCAATTTTCAGGCTTTTTAGACAGTTCCCACCCCATTTTGTCAGTTCCCATGCAATTTTGGCAGCATCCAGCCAATACTGTCAGTTTCCACCCTATTTTGTCACTTTCCAGCCCATATCGTCTGTTTCCAGTCAATTAAGTCGGTTGTCAGTCAATTTTTTTATTTTCCAATAAATTCAGTCAGTTCCCACCCTATTTTCCACCCCTTTTTGTCGTTTCCCTTCCCATATTGTCAGTTTCCAATTGATTTTGTCGATTTTCAGTCCTTTTGGCTATTTTCCATTGAATTCAGTCAGATCTCATTCCACTTTGCGTGTTGTAATTTTGGCATTACCCTGAACATCTTGTCAGTTTCCAGTTTATTTTGTCATTTTTCAGCCCTTTATGTCAATTTACAGTCCATGTTTTCAGTTTCCAATTTTTTTTGTCAGTTTCCAGTCTGTTCTTTGTCAGTTCCCGGACAAATTTTGTCAGTTCCCATCACATTTTGTCAGTTTACAACTCGTTATAGTCTGATCCCAGCTCATTTTGTCAGCTTCTAGCCGATTTTATTAGTTCCTAGCCAACATCGCCAATATTAAGATGGGATTTCCAAGGGAAAGACGTCATTTTTGAGCGAAAATTCAAGGTTGTGAGGGGGGGGGCAAAGGTCACAATTTTTATGGAATAAGTCGACAGCCTCCAAGTCTTCAAAGGTTATGTGCGAAAATTGAAGGAACCTCGTTACTAAGGGATTCTCGAGTCGACACGGTAGATCTGAAAATCGAGTCAGATTCTTAGCGGTGCTGGCGTCGTTTTTGGGCGAATGGGATCGTTTTCAGGGGCCGCATTTTCTCGCAGACCCTGTGGCCACCCAATCGACAAGCCTGCAACTCAAGAAAGTATACGTCGACACGTGTGCCTTCGAGATTGCTGGAGCGTTCTGTGGGTTAGAAAACCTATAGTTAAGCCCTGATCACAGGATGCAATGTTTGAAGCTATATTGCATGCTGGTTTTTCAAAAACATACGGTCACTACCAAGGAACATTATGTTTTTTAAAAACCAGCATGCAATATGGCTACAAACAATGCATTGTGTGAACAGGGCTTTACGCACGGGTAGAGAACCCATAATCAAACAGGTAAAATCACAGACAGACAGTCTTGTAAAATCCACCTTTTGTTGATGCTTTATGGAGCTCAACAAACCACCCCCACGCCACCAACCATTCTTATTAAACTGATAAGAACGAGACGCCGCATGCGTCTACTCTTCTTTAACGGTTCACCTTAACGGTTAAAGGTTCCTTAGCACAGGTACTGACAATATCCGCCATATGTGGTCCTTTAGATAAGGGAGGGCTTGTAATTGGCTGGTGAGCGTTACCTACACGACCGGAGCAGCGAATGAGAAATATCGAATCTATTTCATCCGAATATGGAGGGGGGACCATAAATGGGGACCATAAATGGGGACTGTCATTAGGAACTTATTTTTTATTTTTTTATTAGCAGCTTGAATGCCATAAAAATTTTAACCCACTACCTATGTTAAATGTTACAGAACCTTATCTGGGTCAACCATGAGCTAGCTTTAAGGGGGCCACACACAATCAAACATGCTTGACAGGCATGTTGAAAAACTAACGCAAGCGGTAACTAAAGACGCACTAACACAAATAATGTTATAACGCCTGATACCACTTTGGTGGTATTTTCTCGCCAGCTCATGATGGTTGGAGTCCTGGAGTCAAGAAAATCTAAAACTGTGAAACGCTAATTTTCGGACGCTTTAAGGGGCTTAGAAGGCGGTGGCGTGGTTTGGGCTGTTAGGGAGGACCGTCTGAGTTCGACACTTAAGCCACTAATTAGAGCACTAGCGGAATTTCGTAGCGTGCGGACCTGTTTCTCCGTATTCACCCAGACGTAGCCAACGTCTTCCCAGCCGATGGTCGAATGCCACACTGACAGCTTGAAGAACGTACTCGGCGCGTCTGTCTTCATGTCTTTGACCATCGCCAGGTCCCAGGCCTTATTTTCTACGAACCCGATCATGATGTAAATTCGGGCCAGTAGATGGAGACCCTGTAATCAAAAACCAACTCAAATAAAAGAACTGTCAGAAATCGACGTCTGTCGACACCGACATGTCGTGGACCAACTGAGTCCGCGAAAAAAGCGAATCCACCCAGGAGAAACCTCCCCACTCGGAACTCGGTGGTGCGGTGAGGGGGAAGTAATCCCATAAATGTCCGTAAATAGGGTCATCTAAGCTCAATTAATTAATTAGTTGTCGGACACATAAAGAAAAACGCTGCGAATTATCGAACAATGCCTTATTATTTCGACTGTTTATGGGTTTATTATTCATGGATGTAGTCAAATCCGGCTTGAAATTTCATGAAAATCGACACCCCACACCCCTATGATCCCAAATCCTTTGAAAATCCCCATTTTGGACCCGCTTTTGGCCCGTAAAACCCCAGGGAGTTATTTGATCAAACTGATCAGATGTTAGGACCAACTAGACCCCAAATGGAGTCTATGTGCGAAAGAACGAGTTTTTCCGAGCAATCCTAGGGCAAGATATGGCCCGGACGGCGGACGAACATTTTTTTTTATTTCAGATTTGGATTTTACGCACTTTGAAACGTAAAACTACAAATTTTGAGGGGGGGTCAAAAAAAATTTTTGCGATACGATTACAAAGACTTATTATTGAGAAATAATAAGTCAAAAAGTGACGTATGACGTACTTATGCACTGACACGATAGGTGCAGTTTCTCCTGAGTGGATTCGCTCTTTGCATGGATTCCCGGGTGGCTCAGTTGGTTAGAGCACCTGCCGTGATACCAGGAGGTCGACGGTCCCACGCGCCAAGAGCCAACAATAAGGCTGTTTTCACACTTGAGATTAAGGCATCCGATTCCCGTATCGAGGAACAGTCAAGGCGCTCCTTCACGCTTAGATTCTCGCATACAGTATGCGATACCAGAATCTTAAGTGGGAATGAGCGCGTTTGCCGTAATGTATTTTTAGTAACCTCGATTCTGGAATCGGATACCGGAATCTCAAGCGTCAAAGCTCCCTAAGGAATTCCAATTACATATGTATAGATGCTGAGGAGAACAAACCGCTGAAATTTAGCCGAGGCTGCGAATTTGATTTCAATCTTATCCTATTCATTAATTTGATAGAAGTTGGGAGTCTAAGGTGGGTTCACCTATCCTGCCAGTTTGAATAGGGCAGCATATATAGTGTGTTGCTTAATCGGGTCACATTACGATCCAAAACCATGGAAACCTTTTGTTTCAATTAATAATTATTTTAGGCATCAAAAAGATCTTCGCACCAGGCAGTATGTAACCTAGCTACGCCACTGTTCACTTACTATCCATCACCACCAACTGGATTAGTCGAATGACAAAACCCCACCACCACCACGACCATGATGACTAATGGTGGATTTCACCATCACGGCTGTTTACATGAAATTCATTGCATTTGTTCCCTTAAAGTCAGACTTATCTTTAAGCTGAACCTAAAGCCGAGTTGGTGAAATCCACCAATAATTACGTCGAACGTGAGCAATTGGTGCTTTACCGGGTGAAAGCCACGACGAAGCGAAAAGAAAAACAAAATTGTATCTAATGAAACGAATTCAGGTTGTTCGCTCGGGTTGGCCAAATTTTGCTCTCCTCCCCCTTACTCAACCCCTTTCATCACCCGTACACTCATACACAAAGGTTCTGGCACCCCTCTAAGCAACTTGCGAGTGCAGAACCTGTAGAACGGGCTTCATGAATAACCAAAAAAATGATCAGGACAACTTTTTTTTTTTGGTACAGCGATGTTGCAGTCGGTGTGTGTGGTTGCAGGGGGGGGGGGGTCAGCTTTTGAAAAAGTTCGAAGAACTTAAAGTTGGATGGTCTCCTTATCTTCCGCTAACGTTTTTCCTCCTTCCTCTTGTCATCTCCGCCAGAGAGAGAAAAAAGCAAAGAACGGAAAGATAATCTAATTTTGTCGCATATTATTCCACTTTGTTATTGCTCTTCGTTTAATTCTGGTGGGCGTTTCTCACTCTTGCCTCCTAAAACTTTAAGTGGTATTTCCTTCTTCAATTAATTATTCACTTTTTTTGCAACGTTCCATGGTTTTTATCAGGGACTAAAGGCGAAAGACTTTATTCTCCAAGTACCAAGTTGCTACGCGTGCCCTCTTGCTCCGTTGCTTAGTCCACTGTTTTTTATCACACTACGTTTGCACTACGTTGTGGCACTATGTTTGTTCAATCAAACTGACAGCATTTTCACATTTAAAATTATGGTACTGCTGGTGTTTTTTTTATGAATGTCGATACCAACGGCATGGGAGCAGGAAAGGGTGACATTCGTATCGCAGAGTGATATTTAATAGGGTTGGCTAACTAACTGCGTATTATTCTCATGTTATTCACCACCTAACTGATTAGGTGCCATTTTTTAAAAGTCCTAATCTTGACGTTTGGTGACCCTTCGGCACCATTAAAAAAGAAATGACCGAGAAGGAAAAATAGGAGTGCGCTGACTCGGAATTGCAGCGTTATCTTCCCAAAGCCATCCAGTCGAAACTTCATTGTTTCGGTTCCCAGCTCCCCCCTCCGTCGGATAGTTAGCGTACCTTAACCTAAAACATGCAACAAGATCAGCGCAAAGCAAGTTTAAATGTACGAAACGGTCTCTTAGTCAAAACTTGAATTCTCCTCCAAATGTAATGTATATGTTCGCTATATGAAACACGAGGCCGCGTCCTTCCAACTCCCCACGATCAATGAAGTAACCCGCTCTCATTCTGTTCGACACTTCTTTACACAAATTAAACTAAATAAATAAACGTGAGTAGTAAGAAAAGGAGTAAAACTAGATATTAAACTCCCCCCAGACCTTAATTAATACTTAATCCGGTTAATGACGCTATCAGCCGTTTATCAACGATATTATCCGAGTGATTTGGTATTGACGTCAGTGGCCGGTTCTCGTCATTCACCGACGCCTGTTAGGAATGGTTTGATGACGATGATGATGATGAAGAAGAAGACGATTCGCGGCCATTTGATGCGTTCTGTTTTTATTTTTTACTTATTCGTAAGCCCTTTTCATGTCACACTTATATCTTTCCAATCGTACCTATGTCCTCACCTCACTCTAACAATCCAATAATATTCAACGGATTCCCTTTAATTTCATTATTTCCCTTCACCTATACAACGCTAAAAAATATTTGGGAAAACACAGAATGTTCAAAGTTACCGGTTTGAGCCAGTCCGCGAAATAAATCCTGAAAATTGACCCAGAACGCCACAATCAGTGGGAAAACCTCGCATCCTGATAAAAAAAAGGTTAAAAATTTCGGATTTCCTGTGTCAAAACCCCAAGGAACCCAGTTCTCCCCAATTTTAACGTTTTCTTACTTTTTCTTCTTTTTCTTATGTTTAAAAAACATAATGATCCTTGGTAGTGACCGGATGTTTTTGAAAAACCAGCATGAAATATAGCTTCAAACATTGCATCCTGTGATCAGGGCTTAACTATACGTTATCTAACCCACAGAACACACTCCAGCGATCTCGAAGGCACATGTGTCGACGTATACTTTCTTGAGTTGCAGGCTTGTCGATTGGGTGGCCACATGGTCTGCGAGAAAATGCGGCCCCTGAAAACGATCCCATTCGCCCAAAAACGACGTCAGCGCAGCTAAGAATCTGACTCGATTTTCAGATCTACCGTGTCGACTTAGTAACGAGGTTTCTTCAATTTTCGTACAAAATCTTTGAAGACTTTGAGGCTATCGACTTATTGCATAAAAATTGTGACCTTTGCCCCCCCCCCCCACAAGCTTTGATTTTCGCTCAAAAATGACGTCTTTTCCTTGGAAATCCCAGCTTGAAATTGGCGAAGTTGGCTAGGAACTAATAAAATCGGCTAGAAGCTGACAAATTGGGCTGGGAACAGACTATAACGAGATGTAATCTGACAAAATTTGGCCGGGAACTGACAAAGAACTGACAGGAAACTGACAAAACAAATTGAAAACTGAAAACATGGACCGTAAATTGACATAAAGGGCTGAATAATGACAAAATAAACTGGAAACTGACAAGATGTTCAGGATAATGCCAAAATCTTTGCTTGTCAGGCTTCGTTGATTCCAAGTAAAATAAAACATGATTTCACCGCTCTAGTAGTATTGAAAACTAAGACAGCACCGCGCGAGTCCAAACGTCGGTTTGGCTCATTTAAGAACACAATTACACTGTTTGATCTCAGAATGTTTGTACTCAAATAGTCTTTAATTACTTAATATTAATAACATTCACGAAACTCGTAAAAATTTGACAATTACACTGTTTTCGCACTTCCGAGAACTCAATTCAACACGTGCCGCACCTTGAAAAGATCTGTTCCTTCCGAATAGTTCCCTCATGAAATAAATTTCATAAGCTTGCCTATTTAAAAACCAAACTTTCGTGGGCTTAACCCTTTCAATTTCGTGAATTTGGATCTTAAAATTAATATTTCGCGGGTATGACTTTTTAAACCAAAGTTACGAGGCATTGGCGTGGGCCTGCGGCTGTGTACAAGCCAAATTTCGAATGCTTTGCCAAGCTCATTGGAATAACTCCGCCGTCGACCTCCGCGAATATGGCGAGCTTTTAAAACTAAACCCATTTTACTTTATAAGTCCCTCACATTGTTCTTCATCCAGACACAACTTTTGGTTGCAAATTGCCGTTTTTCAGGGCATCAAAAACTTTGAATTTGCGAATTTCTGGTAGTAATCCTCTCGAAAAGTGCCGAGGAAAGAGGGCAATTTTTTAAAAATAATGATCGCGTATGGGAGGCATGGATCGTCCGTGCGTGACCTGAATAGGTTTGAATGTCTAGGATGGCGCAATTATTATCCAAACCACAAAGGAGTGATACGCCACTTAGTAAAACCGAAATAATGTACGCACTGCTTGCTTAGAAGGCAGTGACCGCTGAACGAGGGTTCATGGAGAGCTCGCTTAAGTTATGCTAAGACACGCATGACGTCAGTGTGTAGTTGTAGTCGAAACTGACCTTTTTCTCTCTCTACTATTATCATTATCACCTCAAATCATACCACGGGTTCTTAGGAGAGGGGGGAGTGCACATCAGCAGATACGTATCATAAACGTCATAACTACGTGGTACGCAACACGCATTGATTTTATGTTATTTTCCCACCATTGAAAGACTTAGAACTGTCATTCCAACAAAAGTATCAAATGTGAAGGCACTTTAAAACGTGTGTTACAACTTTTTCTATTAGTAAATATCGTAGATCAAAGCGACACATCACCACGGGAGAGGGAAGTAAATCACAGGTGGCATTAGTCTTCTAACGTGTTGTCATGAAGCCCAGGCCAAAATTTTTTTTCAACTGATGTGAGAGAGAAAAAAATTGTGGAAGCAACGATTTTTTGGCCGCTTGCTTCCCCCTCCCCGCTTTCCTATACACACAGAAAACCTTAGCGGATATTTTCTCCTATGATTAGTGTACGCTGTTAGTGAAAATGTGAGTTATTAGTGTTGGCAGGGTTGCAAGGGCAGCGACATCGACAAAAATATCCGCGTTGAGAATGCAAATTAGGCTTATTATAAGTGGTTTTTCTGCTCTACCAATTATTCCGAATAGCAGTAATATAGATGGATTTTTGGAGAGAATGGCAGTTTAGAAAATCTAAAATATGTAAAACGGAAGTGACTGTCTTGAAGGGTGAATTGGCATTTTCAGACTTGTCCAAAAAAACTTGAAAATTGGTCGCGAGGAAATTACTAGTCACGGCGATTGACAAGTAGGCCCCTCAACCTGACTATATTCCACAACAGAAAACAAAGTTTTTCGTCACTCACAGCACAAGTCGGCCTGGAAACTGTCGATCAAGTCCTCGAAGGAGCTTTGCTGTGATTTAGAGCTTTGATGTGATTTGGAGTTTTGCTGAGTTTGGGACTTTGCTGTGGTTAGAGCTTTTTGTGGTTGGACCTTTTCAGTGGTCGGTTTTTTGTTATGTGGTGCTGGTTTTTATGGTGGTTGGGGCTTTGCTCTGTTTGGGTCACCTTTGGGGTTGGAGCATCGCCGTGGATTTCAGATTTGCAGTGGTGGTGGGTGAACGAGTACAAAAAAACTGGGCGCGAGTGTTCTTGTTTCATTAAGAGGCGCGTGTGACGGAAGGTTAAGTGCAAAAAAATCAACGATTTGGTAGTGTGGTAAACTTTTCCGCACAAAAGCAAATTGATCTGAACATAAATTAACAATGGGGAACTTGCATGAATGCCCGAAAAAGTATACCGGTGAATTGGCACATGCGGACAAGGATATTAACGGTAGTTGCAGCCCGATTGGTGCGTCTGGTGATTTTTAAATAAATTTCAAAGTTCTTCAGGAGGGGATGTATGGTGCGAGGGAAAAATGACGTCAATGAGCAGTTTTGAAGCATTTGAGGGAACTCTAAAATGTTTTGTTTACAAACAACAAGAAAAATTAAATCTCAGAAAACGCGTCTTCCCCCTTCTTCCCAACACCATCCATTTTATTAACTGCACTTTGACGTAATCAAACCCCCACGCAAAATTTTTAAAAATTCGTCTTAAAAAAACCCTTGATTGATTTCAATGTTTAATGTGGGCAATTGTCTTGTTGACGAGCCCACTTCAAGAAACACCAGTGATTGAAAAATGTGCAAGTTCCCCATTTGAACTCTTGAAATTTAAATTTTCCTTAAACAAACATAAGACTTTATCGAATTTTTTAATTCAAAATTTGCCTTTAAAATGAGCTTTGGGGTCCGTAGCTGTGCCGATGGCTATGCTATGGAAAGCCTCCTATCCACTCAAAAAAAAAAAAAAAAATGCATCCACACGGAAATGACTTCCCCGTCAACCAAATTCCACCCACGACGATCGAATCAATCGTCGTGAGAATTTCACGAGGGTATAGTCGTATTAGGCTATAGTAATCCAGTAATTTGACCCTGCAGAATCGGGGTCGCGTCTTACAGACCCCACTTTTACATTCGCTGTTTCAAGGTGACAAATGCGTCGCTACGAAGAAGTAATGAGAAGAATCGCCAGTCCATAGCGGTAACTACATATTAAAAAACACTACCTACCTATTCACGGAATCCCCCCAACCGGTTTTGAATGAACCGCATCCAAAGTCCCAAGATATGTACTCAAGCCCTGGTAGAAACGCATTTCCCACCTCGAAACAGCGAATTTTGAGCCCAAAAGGTCCCTATGAGTGAATCTAGAAAAAGAAAGAGGGGGGTTATGAAAACGGCCGCATTCACTTGTGAGAAAGCGGGGAGTTATAATTAGTTCCCACATGAGACCGACTAGATCCACATTTCAACAGGGCTATAAAACGTGTTTTCGGCTATTTCTGAGGGCACACAACACGGTTAAAATGGAGGAATATCTTTGACCAGCGATCTGATCTATTTAAATCAATCATCATCATTTAAGTCATCCAAGACTTACCCAATGGGGAAAATTCTAGGGTTCTCAGGGAAATTTCAAGCTTGAAAAAGAGCCTTGACCAATCCGCTCCTCGATTTGTCACCCTGGAGTCGAGAGAATCGATAAAACCAATAAGAGCAACGCCAAATACTTGTCATTTCTAGCCCTTGGTTGGGTGGAGACAAGTCGCACATTTCTCATGAAATGAGCGTTGTCCGAATGGACCCGTATGAACTACATACGTATACATCTCAAATCGACAAACTCTGAGAAAATTACCCCTAAAAATTTTAAATCGGACGAAACCGCGTCCGATTTTTTTCCATAAATGATAGCCCCCCCACCCATAACCGGCTGCTAATCTGTGACGCGACTGAGCCGCATCTAAAGCCTTTCACCCCTTTTTTCGACGGCCCTGCTGGTAAAAGGGACGCCTGTCTTGATTGCTGACCTACCTAAGTGAATAGGTAATAGACTACGATCCTATAACTAGCTTGCTTTAGAAAAAAAGAAAACCAGAAGAAAAAGATTCGTCGGAGAGGTGACAACCCCTCCCCCTCACCGCCAGACAAGTCTGTCGCACGCAATGGGCCTCGGGACATGTAGCGCATTTGGAAGGAACAGAGAGGGAGTGAAAGGACTACAAGGGGGAACAGGAAAAGTGGGCCCCCCGGGGAGGACTTTCCGCGACGGTGCGAGATTTCGCGGGATGGTCAAGTCAAAAAAAAATTTCGCTCCGGCAGCTGGCGGTCGGAAAGAGTGCATTTCATTTTCTATACGGATAACGTAAGCCGTCCCAGAAGTAGTAATGTTGAGACCATGATTTGTTTCGTTAATGTTTGACCCTCCCTCGTACTGCTTACTGCCGGGTTTGTTTAAGCTGAACTTAATGGGAATCAAAGGCTATACTTCAAAATGAAATCATCGTACCGAATATAATGCTTCTGGAATCAACTGGTGATTTTTAGTGATTTTTTGACCATTTCAAGCCCTACTTTCCCCCCTCCAACACGATCGATTGGGCCCAAATGCAATACCGACCAGGGTCTTATGACTACTGATTTTTGTGCCAAAGCGCGTTCTGCTAAATTAACTTCTACGAGAGTTATCGTGCTAACAAGACAACGGCCATAATATTATAAATAAACCAATAATATGAACTCCGGAGACCACTGAATTCGTGTTCTAGAAGTTCTGAAACATGAAAAAAACATGACATGACCCAAGTTTGCCACCATCACGGCGAGACCAATAGTGCATTTTCAGAATGAAATGCACTAAAAAAAAACATTTTGCGACATTGGGTTGTTCAAAAACCAAAATTGGCAAATTTAGCTTTTGGAAAAACCATTCTCGCGGGTTTTGCTCTTTCGTAAAATACATTTCGCGTGTTTTGCTCACTTAAAAATCGGGGTTGGTTTATGATAGGAGCTGGAGATTGTCATGTTTTAGTTGCCATACTGTAATAACGTCGAACGTCACACTTCCTTCTTCTTACAGGGACATGGATTTATTTGGAAGAAACAGAGTGGAAACAACTCAAGATGTATCAGATAGAAGACTTTTCAGAATTGTATAAATGTCAATAATCGCGTTGTTAACAACCTGAGAACGACATAATGCGTGACACGTCCTACGTCCGGTATGACCAAACTATTTCTTGAGGAGCAATTATCGGCACTGATGACTCGCTTCCCCCGTTCGTTTGTTGCGCACCGTCGTCATTGTGACGTCATTTGTAATACATGCAGTTTTGGTTCGAATTATATTATTTTTCTGTTCTTTTTAGCCTGAACCCGGAAAAAAACTACAACGCTCTTTTTTTGTTAATTCCCCCCCCCTTTCCGGTAACAAAGTTTTCTGGCGAACTCACACCCCAACCCTCTCCACAGTTCACATTAACGAGAGTTTCGTCGGATGTGTCGTTTTATTCTTTGGTAAAAAAAAGAGGGGACGAAAAAAATGGGGTTGATAGAGAAAAATAGGAAGGGAAGGCAGCAACCCTCTCACTCACAGTGCCAGTATTATAGTTAATTGTCAAAATTGAATAGGAAACTACCCCCAACCACCCCACCAACCGCTCCCAGCAAAAAGGGAGAGGAAAAAGGAAGCTTCCACCTGGGATGGGGGTGAGGGTGTCATGAAGTGGCACCCCCATCACCCTGTTCTTTTCAATTGTGGGGGATGTTCCGAGGGAGAATTTGTCCTTAAAAAAAAAGGTTTGAGTCAGTTAACTATACAAGGTGGGGGGATAGAAAATTAAAGGCCACCTTTTTTTCACAAAAATTTAGGGATGCTTTAATTTTTTTTTAAGACGAAAAGAGAGCGAGAAAGCGTATTGATTTTGCTTGGGACCTAAAACACGACGTCAGCTGAACGGGTAGTACTAAGTCTGGAAGTCTAGACATTAAGAAGAGACCCAACGGCGACCTGGGGGCCTTTTTTTTCCTTCAAAGTGGGTGATAGAATGAAGAAGGGTGGGGAGATCACTCTAGGTGGTTCCCTTTTTTTAAACATTTCGTACCAGTAAAGAAAAATACGCACTCAAAACGCCAGAAAAAAATAGAAAATTAATTCCCTTAAATCTGGTACATAAAGGGCGGAACACCGATTCGTCCAATAGAACAGGTGTCATTTTGAGTCCTAACTGCCAGTGGTCAAGTGGGCGTTTTTTTTTTTGTGTGTTTTTTTTTATGACCGAAGGGGCGTTTGACCAGCGCGAACCCTCCTATTTCTACCCTCAAAAGCTGCACTTGGTTTCAACACCTTATTAAACATGGGAGGCCCGGACGGGCAAAAAACTACCAAAAAAAAGAACTTGCGGGTATGCATCAAGTGTATTTATAAGGGCGAGGACCCCAAAAAACTTCCCCTCTCGTCGTTTAATGCAAATATTATGTAAACAAGCGGTTTTACACGCTAAATATTCGGTGGCTATGAATACCTATTTTTTGTTACTCTGAAAGGGGAGATAAAACGATTAATTTTTGTTTAAAATAATAATATAACCGCGGAATAAGAAGGGCTGCTAATTAAATAAAAATGAGGGGTGAAACACGAGTGTAAAAAAAAACAATGTTTTGTTATACAAATTAAGCAGATTGAATTGCAGTATGCGTTTGAATGGTTCTGTTCCATTTTTAATTGGCCTCCTGTTGCTTCTTTATGACAACTTTTTGCCACCGCCATGAATGGTTAATGTGAAAAGGATCTATACGAGAAAAGAGTACGAAAAGTGTTTCTAACGAGTCCCGAAGAGGAGTAAGTGTGACGTCCATATGCATAAAAATAAAAATTCGCTGTGTGAGCCCACATAGTTCTATACGCCAATTCTACAGCTCTCCAATCACAGCTACCTCTTCGATCAATAAGTCATCAAAAAATTAAAAAAATAAAAAACCATATGCCGGCGAGCCGAGGCGGCAATGGAGGCGTTTCTAATTGAGGGTGGTTCAAGGTCTCGGCTTCATAGGGTTCGACAGAAGAAGAGAATCCTTGTCTGTCTGTCTGGCCGGGGGCCTCGGAGATATCTCAGACAATGCCTTTTTCAGGAAGGTTTAAGAGACTCCTAGAGGGTACGAGAAGGAGATAGTGTGATAGGTCCTGGGCCGCGTTGCCAAACCTTTTCGAAAGGAGGGGAAAATTAAGTAAGGTAAAAAAAAAAACAAAGATGTGGAAGAGGCGGGGCGGGGCAATGATGGCAAAGAGAAGTAAAACTTCCAGAGTCACCTGCTCGCAAGGTCGCCGGCCCAGACAAAACAAGACGTCCTCCTCCGTTCCCTCTTTCAGACGATGAATGCGGTAGCCCCTCGTCATCAACAAACCCCGAAAAAAAAAAACTCCAGACCGATTCAACGACCAGGTCAATGGTAACGGCCTGAGGAAGGCCATACCTCCTCCTTGCGGGTAAAAAGGGGCCTCAACGTCTGAGCAGAGACCTACCTTACTTCAAAGAGAAGTGTAGGAATGAGCCGTGCAAAGGTTATTCGTTATGCCTAAAACAATGTTTTTACTTCCGAGCTACCGAGTACAATTACGTCATTCACGGATTACAATGTAAACTAATACGTGGTTTGGGGCCCTACAATTAAAATCTCCCAAAAAAATGAATGATGAAGGCAGAACGGGTTGTTAAAAATATTTTGCATAACACCCTACAATCAGTTCAGTAGTTTGATGTTTCGATCTCGAAATTCGCTTCAGCATGCCACTGATATTTTGGAGGAAAAAATGAGATAAAAAGAAAACAAAAAAACAAGCTCTCCCCCCCCCCCCACTGAATTTATTGAAACGAAATGTCTGGGACGAACCCCAGACGACGGATAAATCCTTGGAAATCATCTTCTGGGCCACCCTTCTCCCCGCCACAACCCCACCGGTTCAAAGTCTCGTAAAAGTCGTTATTTCACCTCCGTTCCGAATAGCAGAAGCCCGAACAAACCCCCTCCGTTCCATCCAAGGTGATGGAGGGGTGGGGGGAGGTAAATTAGCCGCTTGACCTCCAAGGCAATCTTGATGCGTTCCACAAAATCAGCGTGGAGGTAAAATGTGCCGGAGTCTGAGTTTAAGGGGCTTCACGGGGGCTTGGTGGGAGGAGGGGGGTGAGGGAGAAAGAAAAAAAAAGACAGGGACTTTTCGCCCCTGATTTTGTTAATGCGTGGGTTTCCTGCGTCTGACAGACAAGGGCCTGGCATCTCCTTTGGGAAATAAGGAAACATCGATTTGGCTTTAATTTTACATAATTTGCCGTGAATTATACAACAAAATTGATCTTATGCAGCGATTTCTCTTTCGAGATGAGTACAATAATGTTGTTAATTTTAGATTAAGAATTAGCTGGGACTATAAGTCATATAAAACTGCAGTAAAATTCTATTTCTAAACGTTATTTTCTGTTCAAGTCGAGTAATGTAATCCAGCGATAACAAGTCAGTTTATTGCGGTCAGCTTTATTGTAATTGAATCCTTGTCAAAGATTGGTGATATCTCATGGGTAAAGTAATCAGATGGGATTGTGTGTAAAAGCGGGGCGCTTGGATGGTTACCATGTGCGGATGGGAGGGGGAGGGGGTCCTCGGAAAACGTGGAGTGAGATAGGCCAAGATCGGGCTCTGCCCCTCCGTTCACCCTAATACTGTGTTGGACGCACGGCCTGTATCAATGACGCGTAGGCGTCATAGCAGTTGAAGAAAGAACCCGGATGATACTCGCTAACCAGGTCATAAACTGCCGAGATAGCCAGCACACAAACCAATTGCAAGGCCAGTAATAAGGAAATTTATGGCGTTTTCCATTCACATAAAATTCTGCTCTAGAGCCGAGCATTTTCATCCGTATCTCCCGTTACCATATTTAGAAAGACGGGTGGAAATGCTCGGCTTCAGAGCGGAATTTTATGCATATGGAAAATGCTATAAGTTTCAGAAATCGAGTGTCCACAAAAAAACTAATTTCTCGTAAGAAATATCACCACCCGGCCTGTCATCGGCACCCACTGCAAAAACGCCAACGTCACGCGGCCAGGGATCGTAACGAAGAATTTTCTATGGAAGGGCAAGTCCCCCCCCCCCCACAGCCATCACCGCTCGATTCTTTGTTACCGCGAAAACGAAATCTAACGCATAAAATTCCGCTATGAAGCCGAGCATTTCCGCCCGTCTTCTCTGAATTATATCATATGGTAGGTAACGGAGAAGAGGTGGAAATGCACGGCTCCAAAGCGGAATTTTACGCAAATGGAAAACGCCATATAATTCATTCGTCGTTGTGCGGAATTTCCTGAAGATTTAAATGAGCCCTTGAAGTCCAGGATTGGTGCAGAAATACGGTGGTAATTTCCGTAACGCGGAGTAGGCGAGGTATGATTGGAGGGGGGTCGAGG
Organism: Corythucha ciliata; assembly: GCA_038030265.1. Taxonomy (NCBI): domain Eukaryota; kingdom Metazoa; phylum Arthropoda; class Insecta; order Hemiptera; family Tingidae; genus Corythucha; species Corythucha ciliata. Next base: position 18,821,719 of record CM075943.1, read on the forward strand.
AAACACATGTGCAACTCCCCCTTAAGCAGTGCAAAATAGAGTCTAGAGAACAAAGGGGTTGAAATAAAAGCGTTCCCCATTTCCACAAAATTCTGCATTTGGGCAGTTCATTTCCGCCCGTCTTCACTGAATTAAATCATATGTTAGTGGAGAAGACGGGTGGAAATGAATAGCCCCGTTGCAGAATTTTGTGCAAATGGGGAACGCTATAAATATTCATCACCAAACTGACGTCATATTTAATTTTAGAAGGTTCTAATACCCCTAAATACCGAATTTAGGTGCAATCCGATGAAAATCTAAAAATCATCCCCTAAGAAAAGAAGTCACAGTGACAAAGGGATTGAAAAGAATTTTCATCCTCAAACTGACGTCACATTTAATTTTAGAAGGTTCTAAAACCCCTAAATAACGAATTTAAGTAGATTCTGATGAACATCTAAAAACCATCCCCTAATTCGGAGGGGGGAAGGGGGTTGAAAAAAATGTTTACCCCTTAACTGACGTCACATTAAATTTTAGAAGGCTCTAAAACACCTAAATACCGAATTTGAGTAGATCCTGATGAAAATCTAAAAATCATCCCCTAAAGCAGTGTCTAAAAATCATCCTGCAGTGGGGGGGGGGGGGGTGAAAAAATGTTCATTCCCAAACTGACGTCATATTTGATTTTATAAGGTTCTATAACCCCTAAATACCGAATTTGAGTAGATTCTGATGAAAACCTAAAAATCAATTTCTGAGTCACGGGGGAGGAGGGGGTTGAAAAAAATGTTCACCCCCAAACTGACGTCATATTCTTTTTTCTAATGTCAAACAACCTCTAAATACCAAATTTGAGTGCATTCCGATGAAAATTGAAACATCATCCTCTAAGGCGTACTATAAGCAGTCACGGGGGGAGGGGGGTTGAAAAAAATTTTCACCCCCCAACTGACGTCATATTCTTTTTTCTCATGTCGAACAACCTCTAAATACCAAATTTGAGTGGAATCTGAAAATATGAAAAAATCAACTCTCGTCGCCAGGCAGGAAATTTAAGAATTTTCGCGGGGGGGGGGCCCTATCGAGAAAAATTAAATTGGCCAAACGGACCCCATTTTCGTTTTTAGATTATTGAGAAACCCTTATAAACGGAATTTCAAGTGATTCTGATTTGAACAGACAACGCTAATTTTCAGTTCAAATTAGCGTTTTCTTAAGTTTAGCCCCGCTAATTACTGATTTTTTCAATTTTAGCCGCGAATTAGTGATTTTCTTCATTAGTTTGCATCCACGAATAAATCGCGAATAAAATAAAATAAAAATTTTTCTCAATTTTGGTCTGAAAATTGCATCGCGAGACCACGAATCAGCACTTTTTCGCAGTTGCAGGTTTTTTGTCGTGTCAGCAAGTTGAAAATTGCCGATCAGCACTTTAATGGGCTTAAGGACGAAACTGAAGATACGGTTATTTTTGGGTAACCACGAATTTTCCTCAAGGTAGCGCGAATTTTCTCAATTTGAGTCACCAGAATAGCGCTTTCTTTGCTGATATCACTTGCAAAGTTAATATTCTCCAGATTGATCGGATAGACTGTCGTAGAAAGGAGCCAAATCACTGTCCAACCGTCCGACCTTTTCACATACCTACATCCATGGATAACCTAAAAATCCTCATTTTTCCGTATTTAAGCTTTTCGGGGGCTCCGTCCGACAGGGGGCCCGGGGCGGTCCACCGGTCCACTACTGGCCGGACCCGCCCGCATTTGTCAATTGAATTTTGTTTGAGGTACTCATAAAGAGGGTCTCACTAAAGTCGAAACACTTGAACCAAAATTACTCAACATCGCGACTCAAAGCCCGGGGCCTTTGAAAAAACTGACCAGAAATTAATATCGGACAAACCTGAGCATTTCATTTGGATTTCACACTGTGAATGCAAAAATTGAAACGGGTTCTAGATCAGACCAGCCCATTCTCCCTTTGATTCCCGCGGACGGCGGCGCGGCGGGCACGCGCAATCAACAGTCCCATATTATGAAGTCCAGATTCGGGCGTTTTTGGTCACTTCACGGCCCGATTTCAAAGTCCGCACACGACGGGAGGTCTACATTTGTCAATTGAGCATTGCCTGAGGGACTCATGAACCACCGCGTACTGCTCGAATCCTACTTTGAAAAAAATTGCCCTAATAATCAGAATCACCTAACTAAACCCCTGCGGGCGATTCTGGCAAAACTAGCCAAAACCACGAACCGCGAATTTAGCGAAATCATGTCTATCTCGGGATTTCTCGTCAAGCTAAAATCTGCAAATCTCTGAAAGCGCGCGAAAAAAAAACAGGGACCGAATCGGCGTTTTCGTAGCTTTATGGATTTAAATAATCAGAAGAAAAGGATGGGGCAAGGGGAGAGGGACAACGTACACCTTATAATGTTAAGGAATTTCGACTCAGTTCTAATTGCGCTACAATACCGTTTTCCCCTCTACTACGAGACCACTAGAAATTCCTCCTTGGGGATTTAAGAGACCGCACGCTTTCACGATGCATATAATTCGAAAGTTAAAAATTCGTTGTTCTAGATATCAGAAGATCAGTTTTTGAAACTAAACAACAAGCCGGTTTTTCACACATGACGCATTGTTGCTTAATCGTCTTACAAATCACCTAATAATTGGCACTTTCGGTGTTCTTTAATACATTACAAAAAGCATTCCTGAGCCAGGAGGGGGCGTAAATGACCTGCCAAAAACTAAATGAGTAGACTAACGTTTCACAACTTATAGCGTTTTCCATTTGCACAAAAAACGGCGGTGGAACAATTCATTTTCACCCGTCCTCTCTGTATTAAATCATATGTTAACGGAGAAGATAGGTGGAAATGAACTACTCCAGAGAATAATTTTATTCAAATGGAAAACGCTATACAATTTATTGATTTAAATTCTACACAACCACCGGTTAAAGCGGTCGGGTCAGCTAAAGCGACCGTACAGTTTTTTTGGCCAAGATTCTGGTCCGGGGAAGATTTTTCCAGCCATTCAGAGAGGGCGCAAGGAAATTTTCACTCGGGGCCCGATTTGTGAGTGCAAATGGGAAACTATTGAGCTGATAATCATAATCGGCTGAAGAAAGAAAAAATAATGCCCGCCTCCACGACCTACTCATTTCGCGGCGGTCTTCTCTGCTTCCCGAAAGCCTTTAATTCTGTGACCTCAGCTGTGAGCAATTGGCCGTCCTGTGTGCGTGTCCTCAATTGACACTGATGGGGTATTCCACTCACGCACTCTCACACACTGACATAATACGATCCCTTTCGTCACCCCGCCCCTCCCCACTTCACCTCTTCGTCATACGCCCACGGTTGACATACAAATAATGCTCTCCTCCTCAACTACCATCAATCTTTGGCGGGGTTTCGTGAATAACTGTAAGCTGAAAGTGCCATAAAAATCATAATCTTGATAGCCTTTAGTTGTTTTTTTTTCGGGGGCGCACATTAATCATAATTTTGGGGCGCATGTTTTCAGCCCGGTTAATATCCTCTTTCATGTTTCATGACCTTCCGTCTCGTTGTCCCGTCTGCTTCACTTCCTTCCTTTTTCTATACGACAGATACACTACATGATATTGTATAGTTGAATTCCCATAAAAAGCGCTCAAAAAAAAAGTAATAATAAAATAAGTTTCTCGGACACTTGGAGAGGAGAGTGGACGAACTTTACACACCCCACTACCCGTCACCACTACAGGGGTAAGTTCTTCAAAAACGCGAAAAAGGATAAAGTTCCTCGCACGCAATGTAAGTAAATTTTATCTTCAGGGTAGGTCTCGTGGAGCCCTTCAAAAACCCTTTCATTTCATCTTCCCCCGACTGACGCTACTGTTAATGGAGTCACGTCACGCTAACTTTCCCCGCCCAACCACACCTGCACCACTTTTTTTTGCGCTTTAAAAAAAACGCTATTAAATCTATTAGGTAAATGTTTAAGTCTGGGAGCTCGCGTGTGGGGATCGAAACGGTCGTGAAGTGAAGGGACTAAAAGAAGATCAACACTGCAAATTGGATCAAATACATATATAGGGAGAACCCTTCTCCCCTCATCAATTATAAATCAATTTTAACCGCATCCTATATAGCTGTTAGCACAAAAGGGTTTAGCAGGGATCGTGAGCCTGAAGATGCATCAGCTACCCTTTTTACTTCCATGTTTTTTTTGTCCTTTTTTGTGATCAAAAACAGAACAAGACGCAGGAAAGGGGACTGTTGGACCATTTTACCCCCCTAAACAAAACTTAATGGGTTCAGTACTGGTTGGAAGGGGGGGTGGTAAGCGCTACTGAGAGAGGCCTTCAAGAAGCCAAGTCAGAGGTGCTCGTTAGAATTCGTAATTCGGCTTTAAATACATTGTGAAGCCTGCCTATACATTGAAATACGAATACGAAATGGGGAAATGACTTGTGCGCGTGATATACATCTTTTAATGCGCCCACACGTTCGTACTTCATGATTAAATCGAAAGGTTATCTTCCGAGCCACTTCTTTGCGGACCTTAGCGTTTTCTCGAGGATTACGTAAAACAATCGTCAAGAAATTCTTCAATTTTTGTATCGTTTGCCATTTTGCCAAACGTCCATCCAATAAAAGAGAAGGGAAAAGGAGGTGGAAAAGAGGGTAAGTGTGACCAACCCTAGAAACAAGGGAGGGAAAAATAGGGAAGTAGGGTTCGACAATTCCTTTATCTCCCATCATTTATTTGCGATGTGACTCACTCCACCCCCCCCACCCACACTGTCCCTGCTTTACAAATTAAACTGACAATTGAGCCAACTGTATTTGACCAAGTTTGAAATACAAGAAGTTCTAAAGGAAAAGGGTCCGCGAGCCGCTAAAAATATAATTAGTCAAAGTTTATATAAGCTTGTGAAATCTGGCACGCTTCCCTTTTTTTCTCTCTCTCTCGCTATCCTATTTAAACAACTCTATACGCACAAAACTCCTCTTCTTTTTTTTCCAAAAAGAGCCTGCTAAATTCATTTTAGCGTCACAGTGTTACAGGTAATTTTCGATCGTTGCGCTTAATAGAGAACCGTATCGCGTATCGAATTGAAGTCTTTTTAAAGAATAGAACCCCTCCCCCATTACCCCTTCCTTGCCGTCACAAAAGTAACAAAGTAAAAGATGTTGTGAGAGGACGGATGTCTTAACAAACAACTGGCGAAGGTCTGAGGAAAAAAGTCTTTCATTTTTTTTTTTCAATCATTCTAAATATGGAAATAAAGAAATGTCTCGGTCCTGTCTGCTCTTCCTCACAACCTCGACGATTAGGTCGTGGTTGACCACAATTTTTGGACAAGTCAGGGTGGGTATTAACTAAAATTAGCGACTGTCTGGAAAGCTCTTCCAAGGTCACCCTGTCTGCCTTGTGTCAGCCAATCAGACAAGCCGGTATTTAATCTCGAACTCACCCTCCCCCCCAACACCCCTCTCATCACTCCAAAAAAGCTTAACCCAATGGGTCCGCCGACCGAGGAGGACGCGCGCCGTTGGTGCATTCCTCTCTTCAGCCAAAGTGGAAGACCCCTTTTTTTCGAAACCCCACCCCTTCCCCGCCACTCAGGCTACAATACCACACCAACGTTTCTTCGCCGTCGTATTACAACTGCACGGTGCCCCCCCCCCCTCTCACAGGGATTTCAGGTTCGAGTTTGACAGTGAAACAAACTTGTGTGGCGAGGGAGTGTTTTAAGACGGACGAAGTGAAGGGGGGAGGGAGACATTGGGATAGTGGAAAAAATCAGAAGTAGCGAATCAATTAGAAATAATGCTCTCGAGATACAGATAGCCTTCATTTCTACTTTTCATGTCGTCCCCGGTTCCTAAAAATCATTTCAAATTCTAAACCACCCCCCCCCTCGCCACTCCTTCTTTTTCCCTTCGAAAACACAGTGAAAAAATGCAAGATTCTCTCACGGGAAAAAAGGAACTTCAGGTGTGAAAAAAGAAGACATCCCCCTCAACTATCTACTCAACGCTCTTCAGAATATACATTACACCCCTAAGAAAAAGTAATTGGGGCGCTCTAAAAAACAGTTTTTGTACAAAAAAAAAAATCCTAGAAAGAATCCCCTTACCCCCACCCATCATAACGGTTAGGGGCGGTGGATAATAAAATGAGTGTTCAGGTCAATGGGTCTTAGGAGGAGTTCAAAGTGCACTGAGGAAGAGCGCCTCCACCCCCCCCCCTATCTTGCTTTTTTTGCACGGAATCGAGAAAAAAAAAAACACACCCTCCTGGCTTGAACCGTTAGGTGATGCCCCTTTTTTTTACCCTCACGTTTGGAACAAAAAAAAAAGAAGCAAACTTACCCCTCTGAGAGCTTCGTTTCTGCTATGAAATCCTTCCTGAAACAGGAGAATAAAAAAAGCAACGTTAATGATAATTCAAGGATTTACTGTGGCGTGGGTGGAGGATTCCTCTTAATTTTATATGTACATGGCTAAGTAGGTAACCCGGAAAAAAAATAAAAAAAATACAAAGATAGAGCCGTGCCCGTCGAGACTGTTAGGTAATGAGTGGACTGTCGGTGGCGGAGGGGAGGTCTATGTTCATTTAGCGGAGAAAGAGATAGAGAAGAGAGGAAAAAACTAGAAACACAAAGGGAGGTTGATTGATGAGAGAAGGCAAAGCTCCTCCAGGGTTTTTTTTTCTTTTCTTTTCTTATTTTCTATCCACGTGTGTGTGTGTTCGGTTGAGTTTCTAGTGGAAGAGAAGAAGATCGACCCATGGACCGCATTGGGAAAGAAGACTGAGTTTTAAAGCAGGGCAAAGAGATTTTCTGAGGCTTCAGCCTATAGAGCCAGAAGTAACTAAAGAGGAACATTAATCTCAATAAGTATATCAAATTGGCAACATTATTCTCAGGTGATTTCCAAACTTGATCGCTACAAACATGTCAGGGAGTTAGTTGCCTGAGGCGTCTTAATAGACGCCGTAATTGGCTGTGGAACCCACCAGAAAGCAATGTCGAAGAAGTAGTGCCGAAAGAAGAAGGCTGCCAACTCATCGCCGCCGGGTGAAAACCAAGCAAAAATGTTTCGATTTGAGTCGGACGCCGGTGTACGAGTCCCTCGCGGACAGTGTTCAACTGACAAATGCAGCCGACCCCGGACAACCAAAGTGCCCGAAAATGAGCGTCTAGTTTTGTCACGTTGGTTCAGGGTCGTCGATTTTCTCAACTCCATCAGAGTGGCCATATTGAGGTGCGTCAAGGCTATGAGTTTTAAAGCAGGGCAAAGAGATTCTAGCGCCATCGATTGGACGCCCGACAAATTGGCTGTCTTGCCCTAATCCATCCAAGAAGTGGGCGATTTTCAGGACTATTATTTCAAAAGTGTTTCGATTTGTGCCGGACACTGTTTATAAATCCTTCGACATCAGCGTTCATCACTGAAAAATGCAGCCAACCTCCGTCTTCAGTAGGCCAGGTCTACTAGTACTGCGTTCATCATGGTGGCGGGCAGTGGTGCAACTGTGCGACGGGAATACAATCATGTGACATGCGCGGCACTCTGTTGATGCCAACCTGCGAATGAGCGATTTTGATCCATTTTATACACAAATTAGCACTTTACACAATTTCATCTGCCGGGAGTTGTCGGATTTTAAAATTTCATCCGCGAATTATAGCGTTTTTCTCAATTTCAGTCATGAATTAGCGGTTTTTCTCAATCCACAAAGTTGCCTCCGGAAATCACAAAAATACGTTAATTTTAGCCCCAGCGATTTTCCCCAATTTTAGCCTTTTCCGAATTTTATCCGCGAAGTAGCGTTTTTTTTTTCAATTTTTGCGAATTGGCGTTTTTCTCAATAGTATACGTAGACCGGGAGCCCACGGTATGAAAAATTTGGGTAATTTGATCGTGTCTGCGCAGGACGTTGTTTATGGTCTAGGAGATGACACTTCTGATATGGCCAGACATTTTCTCCGTGGGATAGCGGCTCACAACAGAGCTATAGCTGTTGGCAAACACACCTTTGGGGTGCTTGACAACGGCTGGCGAGTGTAAAAATGGGTTCTTTCGCAAACAATAAATTGGAAAACCACCATCGCCATCCAATTTCGAATGAAGCCCTGGCTACTATAGTATAAGACTAGAAATTTGACATTATTTAAAGCTCGCTAATGGCATGGTGGGGGCTTGAGAAATTGTGAGCTAAGCTCTACTAAAACTTGTTTGACAGTATGGGATTAATCCCATACAACAAATAGACAACCCGCCACACACAAAATATCAACAAAAATGAAATTGTTTGACAGTCTTCGCTGCCTGAAAATAGCTAAATTAGCAATTCCCACCGTGAAAAGTGCTAGGCTAACTATACTCGCGCCCCATAATGACAAAACTGACGATTCACGTCTTGAAGTAGCTAAACTAACTATGTGTGCCCTAAAAATAGTCAAACTGACTTCACGTGCCCCAAAAATGGTTAAACCAACGATTCGTGCAGCCCTGAAAATTTCTGAAAGATAGTGATTCCCGTCAAGAAAATAGCTGAATCAACCATTCGCGTCCCAAACTGATTCGCGCACTGGTTTGGCAGACTATTTGCACTCTTAAAGCGGCTAAACTAACTATTCGCGCCCAGGAAAAGCCTAAAGAGACGATTCCTATCGTGTGAATTGCAAAATCAACCAATCCAAACTGATGGTTCTCGCCTTGACTTGACAATTTGCGCCCTAAAATGGCAAAACGGACGATTCAATAGCCGAACTGGTGATGCCCACTCTAAATATGCCCAAACTGACAATTGTCTCCATGAAAATGCCTGAACAGGAGAACATGTGGCTCCTGCTCTAAAAATGGCGAAATCGACCATTCACACACAGAAAATGCCCAAACAAACCGTTCTCGCCTCTTGGCTTGACGTACTTTTCACTCACGCCTTATAAAGGGCAAAGCTGACTCTATGCGCCCTAGAAATAGCCAAACTGGGAGTTCAAGCCGTAAAATCGGCAAAACTGACTGCCATCAGGTTTTAAGCCAGAATACAGACATGTTTTCTAATAAAAGTTAAACTGGCAATTGCGCCTTGAAAATACCCAAACCGACGACGCCTTTCCTGAAAATGGCCAAACCATTCGCACCTAGGAAGTGGCTAAATTTGCAATTCCCGCTCTAAAAATGGCAAAACCCTAAAATGGCAAAACTGACGATTCGTGCGGTGAAAATATCACACTAACTATTCTCGCCCTAGAAATGTTCAGCAGCGCCGTAAAAAGGCCTAACTGGCTATTCACGCCCTAAAACTGACAAAAAATATTCTATGTATACATAATTGTGGCCTATAAATAGTTAAGCCGCCTTCACATGCAAGATTTAATGCACGTGCTTTGTAATCGGAGCGCTCTGATTGGTTGAAGTCCACAGCTCAGCTTTTTAAAGCTTGCATGTGAAGGCGCCTTTAAACTGACGAATCGCGCTTTCAAAGGCCTAACCAGATGATTCCTGTTCTGAAAATCACAAAACTACAATTCTGCCAATCTGAGCCTTCATGGCTTGGAAATGTCTAGATTGACGATTCGTGCCCTAAAATTAACAAAAATGGCTATACATGCCCTATAAATGGCATACTTGTACTGGCCATTCCCACCCTAAAAATGGCATAATCGTACTGGCAATTCACGCTTCAAGTTCTAAAAATGGCCAAACTGGTCATTTGCGCTTTATGGCGTCTGCAGCTGGTAGTGATGGCGATTCTCGTCAACAAAATCGCTCTCTGCAACAAAAAAATGGGTAATTTGGCGATGACGTTACGCACAGGGGTAAAAGTCCGTAATCTGACTTGCTGCACCGCGAAAAAATGGCCAAACTGGCTATTCGCGCCCTAAAAAAACTTGCGCACGTTTCTCGGGGATGGTGGCCCCTTAATTGATAGCCCTGAAGTACGAATGTGTCGAATTTTTTGCAGACCCAGTGAACACCTCGGCATGATGGTCAGGCGGTACCCAAGTGACGACAGTGGGTGAGGGTATTTTAATGCGTGGGTCCCCGCCTATGTCTCAGGGACACTTGAACCCCTTGAATACCTACTTGCGTATCTTGAAAGAAAAGACCCCTCTTTTCTTTATTTTTTAAAATTATTGTATGCATAGGTACATATGTAAATATTGTATGTACCTATAATTTTGTAATTTTGAAAACCCCTCTCAAGAAAAAGTCCTGGGCACGCCACTGATCCCTGGGGTTTTCGTTTTCGGCACGGGGAAATCAGATAATCGAAAATGAGCCTTTCAGACGACCCGTTAAAGGGTTCCCCTCCGAATAATCAGCCACAAAAACTGCCGAGCACCTGCAACGTTTTATTCTTATTCTTGTTGGATGAAAAGAGCCAAATCACCGTCCAACTGAATACCAAGACCAAGGCCCGTATGCCAAGTCGTTCCTCGAATTTTCCCCAACCTCAAAGCTCCCTCACAAACTGGAAAAATTAACAAATAACACGCGATTCTACAGTTTGCGAGGAAATTTCGAGGAACGACTCAGTTTCTAAATCACCACGGGCATAAAACCTAAAAATCCCTATTCATTAAGCTTTTCCGAGGCCGGGGCGGTCCTCTCTCTCACCCCAACGCTACTGGATGCAGAATATCGATGGTCTGACCTAAGAACTGTTAACAATAACCCCCTAGGTTGCTATGTTTAGTTATGTGTAGGTGTCTCAGGGCCATGAATGATATGGTTTGGTCGATATGTGAGTCTCTAGGGGGCCTGTGAAAGGTGGGGCAGACACGAAAAACGTATATTCCTATTATTGACGACTAATAATAACAATAATAAACAAATGCGAGCCGTTTTCAACCACCCGAAGAATGCAACGCATTGGAATTATTTCATTAAGACATATTTAATCACACACGTGCAGGACTTCATATGAATTTAACTTTTCCTACCGTTTCTGCAAATTATACCCCACCCTCTATCCTTGTAACTGGGGGGCCCGGAGTTTTGAAAAAAAAAAAAAACAAAACAAAACTTCTCTCTAGTCTTCCTTTATCAACTAAATAAAATCGCGATGAGAGCCCATTTAATTTTTCTATCGCGGTCCAGTGGAAAGGAGGAATTGGGGGGGGGGGCTTAATGAGAGAACTCGAACGCGAGTTCGTATCGTTCGATTTGTTGAGGCTTGTAGAAACGGAACTGAAAACCCCAGAAAGAAAAAAAATATATATTCTTCAGCGGTTTTGACAGGAGGACGTTGATGACTCGGTAATTTATACACCGCACACACAGAAAAATTATACGCTCTCACGGCATTCTTGAAGTGTAAGGATTGATTCTGCCTTGAAATGGTTTGAGATGGAACAGAGAGAAAGAGAGAGAAAAGCTTTTGGTTTTGTCCAATAAATCATAACAAAAAATGAGCAATAATTTAGCGGGGTATAAAGGGGGAGGGGACGTTAAATCACGGGGGCGAGAATAGAATTGAATGAACGAAGGGCAAGAAAAGAAGAAAAAAAAATCAAGTTTGGTGTTCAGAACTTTTCTTGTCCTGGAGAATTTTCAGGGAGGGTAACTTTTTTGTTCTGGGAGGGTTGATTTTTTTTTCTCGTATCCGTCTTCTTTTTTAAAACCGTACGGAATTAACTTGCCATGAGAAAGGGGGGTAAAAAATCTTGCCACCCCATCTCTGTTGCACACCCTGTCAAAAGGAGGGTGAATCCAGCTTGAAGAAAGAGGAGAAAAATAAAGGGAGAGAGAGCCGCGTAGCCAAGGTATACCGGCGACAAATGGACCAAACCTCCCCCTTGAAACTCAGCCACGGTGCACACTAACATTTCACCTTCCTCCTTTTTTTTTTTAAGGGACGTAACCAAATCCAGTTCACAGACCATTTATTTCTTGATCCTTCACTACTAACCCCCTTTTCTCATTTTTTTCGAATAATCAACCACCCCCCCTCCCCACACAATGTGAGAATGTCCTTGGAATTCTTCCACCCCTCATGTTTTTTTGAACCGAGAAGTAACGTTATCTGTGCTAAGAGTACACTATGACTGCGACATTCTTGGAAGATTAAGCTGGTTTATTGGTATAAAAAATGTGCAAGGAGAATCGGTTGTTGACTCTTCAGGACTGGGAGTTTTGCATTGAAGCATTTTTTTTTTGTCTCTCTCTTCTTCTCAAATCTAGCGGAAAACGTTCATGTCACGACCAGGTTTTTTTTAAAATTATGCAAGTATGCAAGTGCGATAGTAAAAACAAACAAACGAGAAAAATATTAGACGCAACTCTCGAACATTCACTCAACATTGTTGTCTACCCCCAGGACGTAAGAGCGTTATCTTCTGATTGGTGTTCAATCCTTTTTTCTTCCTAATGTTCTTTTCGCGAGTTCTCTACACGTGTGGGTCGCGAAAACAACACTTCTCGCGCCTTCGTCTCGCCTCGCAAGCGTCTCTCATCTCTCTCCTTCTCCTGATCCATTCCAAAAGATCTTACAAGCGTGTATGACGGGAGAAACGAGCGGTTTTTTTTTGCGAGACTGGGCGAGAAAAAAGGGGTTATTGGCCTTTTCTCTGGCTTGAACGAGACGCGGATCGGAGTCTTGGTGAGGGGAGGAGGGGGGTGGTCTTGGGAAGGCGCAGACCCGGTTTAAACTTAAGATTCAAAATTAATTTGCGATCTTTTCTGTCTCGCTCCATCGCTTTCGGGGGTCTTCTTTTGAAGAGACACGTGCTACTATATTATCGTCGAGGGTTATGCGCGACATTTCGCGATAAGCGTGACTATTCCGCAAAAATTTTGTCCTTGACCTGATTTTACTTTCCTTTATCGAAGAATCACGGCCAATGAAAAGTGAAAAAAAAAGAAGATAAATTCGCCACCGCAGTTACCAGAACTCTAAAATACCGCCACTTCCGTCATTCATGGAATGGTACGATGAAGTTCAAGTTCAAGGCGTTATCCATGTGGAAAGACCCTAGAGACGCGAGTTTCGAAGCGAATGCCTGACAGATGGGATGTTGGGAATGAAAAATTCCGTTAAAAAAAAAAGTAATAAAAAGCTAAAGGGGGGAACAAAAAAGGTGTTAAGTTTCCTCATTGCGTCGCCTCTTGTCTCCCTGAAAAGAGGAAAAATGTGGTCGCGGTTACATACAGAGGGGGAGGGGGGGTTGGTGAAGTGGAACAATGAGTTTACCTAGCACAAAATAAAGAGGAACTGTGTTTTGAAGACAAAGCCCCACGGCCCACGGCTGGTCTCCCTTGTATAACTGACTTCAATACAATGATTTTTATTATTATAATATTATTATCAAAAACATACAATGCCCGTAACACAGTAACCCCGCTGAACAGTTCAGGTGTCAGCCGAATTACGTTAAAACAGGCGTTGGAATCGGTTGGATACAACGAAATAAGGAGGCCCCAGACGGGGTAAAAACTTTGATTGCGAATCTGAAAAATGGAGCTTACACTATTTCGGAAGGAGGGGACCAATTCTCCATTTTTATTTCCGCAGGGCTGACCCTTCGCTCGTTTTTCCATCATTCGCCCAGGAATTATTGACAAAGCTCTCTATACTCTCTAGCGACATTGGGGAGAGCGCCGGGTAATGTGAATGAGTTGTGTGAGGGGAGACTAGTGACCAGATGTGAGGGCGTCAGCAGGAATATATGGACGCGGGGAAGTGTAAAATGGAGGGTGTTTCTATTTTTTCCTCTTCCTCATTCCAGATTTTTTGTTTTAACCCCCCCAAAAAAAGAGGAAACGAAAAAAAATTGGCATAATTTCCAAGCGACTAATTTAAAAGCTGAGCAAAATTTGGACGCTCGTCCAAATTTTGCACAACCTCTCCGTTCGTCTGGAATTAGTGGAACAAAACAGACAATTCTGTAAGAAATAGGTGAGTGGAATGGAAAGCAAAGTTGAAAAAAAATGGGAGAGCCTTAAGGGGTGGTGAAGCTACAACCCTTCCTTCATTGACACCCTCCTCATGATTTACAACCTACCATCCCTTTAGAAGGTGAAAAAAAAACCCCAAGATTAAGTGGAAAATGAATTTTCCAGAAGGGAGGGACTACCAGAGAAAATGTTAATCCATTCGCCACCGTATCGTCTTCGACAACGGAATTTATAGGTGGGCTGCGAAGGGGGTAAAAACGGCGTGAGTTTCAGAAAGGAGCTCTGGGCGATATAGACCACAAGGGATGGTAGTGGAACTTAGATGTTTTCTGCAAGGGTTGTACACGGGGAGGGAGGATCAATACACCAGAGCCGACACACATAGCGCTGCCACCCTCCCCGTACCCCGGTAAAAATTTCCTTTTTTCAATGTGGAAGGGGTTTCGGTTTTACTGCAAGCGTCAAACATTTAGTGAAAATAAAACAAACAAATAAAAATTAACGTAAAATTTGAACAAAAGAAGTTTAAAGACGAGTTGTGTTACCTTTTATTTTTGTGAAAGCGCCAATTATTTTTGTTAATCATATTTTCCGGAACTGACATTTTTCACTCTCGATCACTTGAAAAACATTTTTCCCGGCACTCGAAGAAGAAGAAAAAAAGAAGAGATCTTCAAACGTTTAGGAAAGTTATAAACACGCACCTAAGCCTTTTTTACACCAACATGAAAAGGGGATAAACATTCTACGCGGGAGTCTGCCGTGAACTGCGGGTTTGCAGCCCCCCACAATGCGAGCACGGGGAATGATGAAGAAAAAGAGCACCGTGGCTCTCTCGGGGAGATCGGTCGGTCGGTCGTTTGAGCCCTAGAGGAGGACCCCACAATACCTCCTCCCACTTCTGGTTCATCGTCGCCTCTTTCCATACCATCCACGCCACTACTCTTCAATCCTCATCATCATCCTCCACCTCCGCTCCGGTAATCCTCATTCCTCAATCTTTACCATCCCACACCCCACAACTCGCCCACCCCATCCCGGTATACACCCCCTCCGCACTACCCTAACATAAACTTTACCGGCGGTGCTTAGTGGTTACCTTTTCATATCGTTACTCAACACGTAAACGAAAAACCATAACGGCAGGCGAGACTCGTCAGAACGGAAGACAAGCGTTCACGGGAAGAACTGTGTTTCAAATGTAAGGGGAAACCTTATAGTTATGGCAAGGAGAACCATTTAGGGGAGAGGGCCCACCGATTTAAGTGGAGAGGGGAGAGTTCTAAAGAGTTCTTTTTAAAAGAATGAGGGGAGGGGGGACTCACAACTTTTCCCCAGATTTTTCTTAACTATACTGTGCCAGGAAGCAATTCAAAAGACGTGGACGTGATAGGAAGGGGAGGGAGAAGAGGTAATTTAAAACTCGTCAGCACCCTCCCCCACCCCCTGCAACCCTTTGCTTCGATTTTGAGTTTGTGCGTATGCTAAAACTGTGGTGGTTGGCGGAAACAACAAACGCCGTGCGTGTTGAGGAACTTTCAACCCGTACTTATTTAAATCATAATTATTATCCCTAAAACTATTTTTTTTATGCCCCCCCCCTACCCCATCAATAAGTAAGAATCGTGGGAAATCTCCCTCACAAAAAAAAAATCATCTTCCCTAACTCTCAACTCTCATTTAAATGCATCTGCTTCGACGCCTCACTTCTTTCAAGGGACCTTTTTGATTTTTTGTAAATTGTTATCTCCCTTTTTCTAATAAAAAAGTTCCCTGGAACAGCCCTTAACCTTTACTCCTATTTTTTTGTCAGACAGTGTTTCCGCGAACGTAAAAAAATAAGGGAGAGAGGTTTTTTTGCACAAGCTCCCCCCTTTGCCTTTTCAACAAAGTGTCCCTATTAAGAGGGTGAATCCGCAGTATTTTTTATTATCATTATTTTTTTAAAAGGAAGATCGAGGGGTTGCGAATCTTTTAAGATTCTCACGGTTAGAATGAACTTACATTATAGAGAAGAGGGGTAATTAAAACTTTTACTTCTCTAGGGTTCTTCAGGTTGTGGGAAAAGGAATTTTTGATTTAAAAAAAAAAAAAAAAATAGGGGAGGATTGGTTCGAAGAATTTCCTAAAAACAACGGGAAAAACAATAACATAGACATCGGGTGCACGTGCACGCATTATAATAGTTTTGGCCTAATTACCCTCACACTTTTACGACACAATTAAGAACAATAATCGAGTCACCGCATAATAGGACAATGATGTAGGCAGATGGCGATGAAACCTGTCGCTAGCACAAACTCAGCGCTTGAATACTTTTGAGGCATATTTAGGCAGGGCAAAGCTTCAAGTGTGACGACATATCTGTTGGAACTGGAATAAGGCGCCCTTTAATTTATTTATCAAATTCTGCAAATGTTTTTTCTTCTATAGGAAAATCAACAAGAGAAACGAATAACTCATAGTTTGTATAAAGCTCCCGGTTCTTTTATCAATAATAATAAAAAAACTTTGCTTTTATGGCCCTCGAAAAATTGTCAGGGGGCCGCTTCAACACTAGACCACTTTTACTACCTAGAGGTACCTCTACTAGTGCTAAAATGTAACGAAACGAAAACAATTTGATTTTTCGCTTGAAATCTTGACAAATCTGGCACATAAACTGAATGCACCCGGGTTTTCAAACCGGAAAAGTAGACTTACCGACTGTTCAAGCGGATATTCAACTCAACAAAAATTTAAATAACTTTCCCAATTTTTTTTTCAATTTGTTTCGCCATTTAAATGGTGAAGCCATAACCGAATTTAGTCGATAACTGGATTTTTTACTTCAGCGACCCAAAACCACTAAGGAAACGTCATAAAAACTTAGCCGGCAATTTTTTCCTGGATTCAGTTTGTCACCAGATGATGAACGGACTATAAGCAGCTATCAGTCAGCAAAAAAAATATTAAAAAATCAAGTGAATTTTTATTGCCAATGCCTCCCCTAGGGGACAAAAAGAAAAAAAATCCGGGATTTGAGGTGCGTCGTACACATCGCGAAGAACGTGCTCGAGCTCAAACACCTCTAACCACAAAAAGTGCTTGACCAAATTATGCTCTAACTACAAAAACAACAGAAAGCTGAAACCCAAAAAAGATCTAACCAACAATAATGTTCTAACGACAAAAGCTCAATAGTCGTGGAAAGATCTGACCACATAAACGTTCAGCTGACCTCAAAATAATGTAACAAAAAAAAACTCGAATCACAAATAGGCTCTAACCACAAGAAACACTGACCACAAAAAAGGTCTAACCACAAACAAATTAAACCCCTAAAATACCAAGATACCAAAAGCTGCATCTTAGAGAAGCTCGAACTACAAAAAGGTCTAACCCCAAGAAGATCTAACCTCAAAAGCTCTAACCACAAAATGTTCTGACCACAGAATGTTCTAACCGCATACCACAAATGCTCCAACCACAAAATGCTCTAAACACAAAATGCTCTAACCACAAAATGTTCTAACCACAAAATTCTCCAACCACAAAATGCACTAACCACAAAATGTTCTAACCACAAAATGCTCTAACAATAAAATGTGGTTGCGGTTACATAGGGCAGGGAGGGGGGTTGGTGAAGTCGAACAATGAGTTTACCTAGCACAAAATTCGCAGAAGTACTAGCAGCAGCAACCCCAAAATGCACTATAACTAGGGTGACCAGATTTTTCCCAGACAAGGACCCAAATTTTATAATGGTGAAGAAGAAATATTATGGGGAGCATGTTGTGATTGGTGGAGGACGGAGGAGAAAGGACGGAGCCCCCCCCCCGCCACCCCACTGATCCTAGTTGCACTGTAAAGCCACTGATTTTAATCAGGACATTGCCAAAATTGCCAAAACACAAAATTGGCATTTGAAGGAGCCAAAACACAAAATTGGGGTTTGAAAGAGGAAAAACTCGAAATTGGCTTTTTAAGGGGCAAAAACACGAAATTGGCTTTTTAAGGAGCCAAAACACGAAATTGGCTTATAAAGGAACCAAAACACTAAATTGGGTTTTGGAAGAGCCAAAAAACGAAATTGGCTTCCGGAGGATCCAAAACACGAAATTGCTTTTGAAGGAGCCAAAACTCACAATTGGCATTTAATGGAGCCGAAACACGAAGTTGGCTTTTGAAGGCACCGAAAACGCTAAATTGACTCTTGAGGGTGCCAAAACAAAAAATTGGCTTTTGAAGTAGCCAAGAGACGAAATTTGCTTTTATAGGAGACGAAATACGAAATTAGCTTCCGGAGGATCCAAAACACGGGATTGGCTTTTGAAGGATGTAATACACGACATTGGCTTTTGAAGAATCTTAAACACAAAATAGGCATTTGAAGAAGCCAAAACACGAATTTGTCTTTTTAATGAGGCAGAACACGTAATTAGCATTTGATGAGCCGTTGCATGAAATTGGCTTTCTAAAGAGTAATAACACGAAATTGGCTTATGAAGGAGCCAAAAAACAAAATTGGGTTTCGAAAGAGCCGAAACACGAAATTGACTTCCGGAGTATCCAAAACGGTGTAGGACAGGCCCAAATAGGATAGCCACCAGAGTGTGGGCCCCTGTCCGGCAGAAAATGTCTGGCGATCTCAGAAGTGTCATCTCATAGATCATAAAAAAAAGTCTTGTGCAGGTGCCAGATACGATAAAATGACCCGGATTTTTCATACGGTGGGCTCCCGGATTATTATTATTTCGGGACAATCTATTTTTCTTCACAAGGCCCTTCAGGCTCCCAGAAAGTAACCTGTTTTGAAAGAAGTACCTTTTAGGGCCCTTTCGAGAAAAGCAAAGGACCACAGGACCATGAGCTGAAAAGAAGTACCGTCCTTCCAAAAGAAAGACCTCTTGTCACCGTAACTATAACCACAATGTGCTTTAACCTCGAAATGCTCTATCCACAAACTGCTCCAACCACAAAATGCTCTAACCACGAAATGCTCCAACTACAAAATGCTCGAACCACAAAAGCTTGGTTCCCAAAAAGTTTGAATCACAAAAAGCAATAACGACTACAAGCACCTCACAATAAGTCTAATCAAAGAAAAATCAAACCACAAAAACTTGAACCCAATGAGACCAAACGCCTATGCAACCCCGAAATACTCTATCAAAAAAATAAATTAAGCACAAAGAGCTTGAAACACAGAAAGCAGGAACCCTCAAATGCGCAAATAACAAAACGCTTTAATCACAAAATTCTCTAACAAACCCAAAAAGGCTGTAACCCCGAAAATATCTGACCAAAAAAAAGCTCTAACTACAAGAAACACACAACCACAGAAAGCACTTGACCAGAAAATGCTCTCACGAACCCCAAAATGCTCTTATCACAAAATGTTTCAACGAACCCCAAAATGCTCTAACCTCAAAATACTATAACCTCAAAAAGCTCTAACTACAAGAAACACTCAACCACAGAAAGCACTCGACCACAAATACTACGATGCTTACCCACAAAATGCTCTATCCACAAAAGCTTGGCTTCCAAAAAGCTCGAATCACAAAAAGTTCCAACGAAATCAAGCCTCGATCACAAAAAGTCTAACCAAAAAAGAATTGAACCCAAAGAGACCAAACGCCGAAAGCTGCAACCACAAAATGCTCCAACACCAAGAAGCCTTATGCACAAATCGTTCTTCAGTTTAAACAATCAAACACATAGCATTTTCCATTCACATAAAATTCTGCTCTAGAGATAGTAGAGATGTTTATTTACACTCGTTCTCCTGGAATTAAAACATATTTTAATGGAGATGACGGGTGTAAATGAATTACTCAGGAGCAAAATTGTGTGAAAATGGTAGACGTTAACAGTAAGCACATGAAGATTTTAGCTAAACAGACGAGAAGTTGGATACGTACAGTTTTAAAAAAGTATCTGAAAGGAAAGGTGAAATAGTGTATTAGGCTAGGGACACACTGGCGATTTTTCTCGGGCAACTATTTAGTCACAAAAATGGAACGCATTGAATATTATTAATCCGCGCATACTGGCAACTAAAAAGTTGCCCTGATTAAAAGTTTCCAACTGGAGCGATTCCTTGGGTGAGTCAATTGTTGTCGGGAAATGGAACACATTGAATCTTATGCAGCCGCGCTCACTGGGTGATTAAAAGTTACCCGTTCTGCTCGAAACCAGAGTGAAATAAAAAGTCTTCTCGAATAGTTGCCCATGAAAAGCTGCCCAGTGTGCGCCCGAGAAGACCATCGAGCAATTATTTCATCTCGGTGATTTTTAATCACCGAAACTAAAAGTTGCCAGTGAGTCCCTAGCCTAAGGTGCCCGTACACTGCGCGAAACTTCCTCGCGAAACAGTTTCGCGAGGAACCCTCGCGCAACGTGGGGTGTTTACACTAAGCGAAACAATTGAGGCGAGTCAAGCGAGGCAAGGTGAGCCACCAGTTTGGCGAGGCAGCCATGCCAAGAGGAATTGTTTTTTCGGTGGCGGGGACTGCGGAGGCCTTTTCATTGTTGGTTGCGACCGAACGAGGACAAACGAACGACACAATAATAAAAAAATAATAAAAAAGTTTCACCCGGTCACTATCTGCGTCACCGAAAATGAACGCTACTTCTACTTCATTCACTATTTCCTCAGCACCCATCCCCTTTCACCGCGAGACAAAAGGGGCGTCTACACTAAGCGAAACAAGAAGGGTGAAACACTTTGATGCGCGCTAAAAAACCGACAACGGTTGGCTCGCCTCGAGACTGCCTCGCGCAACGTGTTTCGGGGTGAAACATCCATTTACATTACGCGAGACTTGCCTCGCGAAACTGTTTCGCGAGGAAGTTTCGCGCAGTGTAAAGGCACCTTTACACAACGAGTGAGGGAAGTAGAATTTTGGGCGCGAGTTTTGCTTGGCTCACGAGGCGTAGCCTCACCCAAAAAATCTTGTTTTTGCCAAGCGGTCTACCGTCCTTTAACCAAAACAAAAAAAAAACACTTTAACCATCACAAGATGGTCTACGCGCAAAAAGCTCTAACCACAGCAAATAAGTTATAATCGTAAATAACAATGACCATGCACAAATCACTGTAACGGTTTTCGATGTTCCGTTGATAAAATGGATCCAAGAACTGTATAAACTTTTTTATTTCGATTTTCTCCAAAGACTGTTCATTTATAAGCAAAAATAATGAAAACAAAAATATGACGCCACTAATAGCCCCTTATGGGGAGACTGGAAGTCTCTCGGAAGCGAAGCGCACTTGACGTCGTGAAGTTGTGTGATATGAGGGATTGAGAGAGCGATGAGGCGAAATGGTTGCAACGTGCGACTCTGGTGGTAAAATATAAGCAGGTTTTAGTCGGTCGATGTTGACGGTTACTTGCTTGTTAACGAGGAGGGTGAAGATTGTGGAGCTTCTCTTCACAATGGGATACGGTCCCGTGTAGGGTGGTTGCAAACTGCGGCGAGTATGGTCAGCGCGGAGGAATGCATGGGAACAGGTATCGAGGTCTTGAAAAATAAATAGTTTTTTTGACGAGTGGTTTGACGCGGGGACTGGACAAAGATTCTCCATCTGCCGGCGTAGTTTTACGACGAAATTCGAGGGATCTTCAGGATGGGTAGGAGTGCGGGGTTGCAACAGCTCACCGGGAAGTCGAAGGGGTTGGCCGTAAATAAGTTCTGCTGGTGAAGTTGTGAGATCTTCACGAAATACGCTTCGGAGGCCGAGAAGGACGAGGAGAAGTGCTTGTAGCCATGACATAGAAGGCTGGCACATGATGGCAGCCTTGAGGTGTCGGTGAAAGCGCTCGACTAAACCCTTAGAGCTCGGGTGGTAAGGAGTTTAGCGTAGACGGTGAGCACCAAAAACTGATCCGAGTGAGTGGAAAAGGTCGGATTCAAATTGTCGTCCTTGATCGGTTGTTATTCGAAGAGGTGAGCCAAAGCGAGAAAACCGGCAATTAAGAAGCCCTTCAGCGACTTTGTTGGCAGTTGCATCTTCCAGTGGCCATACCTCAGGCCATCTTGTGAATCTGTCGACGACTGTCAGGCAGTAAGTAGCGGTACGGGCCTGCAGGAGGTAGAGGGCCAATTATGTCGACATGGATGTGTTCAAAGCGTGCGGAAGGTGGGGGGAAGAAACCTGTATGAGAACGTACGTGTCGAGAGACTTTGGCGCGTTGACACGAAATGCAGGATTGCGTCCACGATCGACAGTTTTGACGAATTCGGGGCCAAACGTAACGTTCGGTGACGAGGCGAGTGGTAGACTTGACGCCTGGATGGCTCAAGTTGTGAAGAGAGTTGAACACACGGCGTCGGAGTGACAAGGGAACGAATGGTCGAAGGTTAGGGGTTGACGTGTCACAAACAAGAGTTGCGTTCGATTCTGGTATTTTGACGCGCTTGAGACGAAGTGATGAGTTATTGACCATTTTCTCAAGATCACGGAGTTCAACGTCTTTTTCGTCTCCGTCGTGGAAGACGGAGCATCCACGGAGCTGGTGATTAAAATCATGAATGTGGCGCACGGGGTACCGATCGGGGATTGTTCTGGCGTTTAAGGCGCGATAATCGCCGCAAGGGCGCCAGCTAGAATCCTTTTTCGGGACCATGTGGAGGGGAGAAGACCAGGGGCTGTCAGAGCGGCGGATAATACCTTCGCGAAGCATGAGGTCGAATTCTGACTTGGCTGTTTTCAGTTGTTCAGGAGAAAGGCGGCTGGGGCGTGAGAAGAGAGGGGGACCAGGCGTCGTGTTGATGTAGTGGAAGGTAGAATGTCGAACGACGCGTTGAGTTCCAGACGGTTGGGTGAGTTGAGGAAATTCGGCGAGGACAGCGTGAAAAGGCGACTTGCTACGAAGTGAATCAGTGAGGGTTTTGACGTTCGATTGACTTGTTCGTCCTGGAAGACAAGATGTTGAGAGACCGGTCACTGAGTCGATCAGACGAGTGTTGCGACAATCAGGAAGCAGAGAGAAGTGGGCAAGAAAATCTGAACCGATGATCGGAGTGTCCACGTCGGCGATATTAAATTCCATGAAAAGTCACAGCGAAGACCGAAGTCTGGTCTGAGACGAAGAGTACCGTGTGTGGGGATGGTGGAATTATTCGCGGCGAGGAGCTCGAAATCGGAGCGAGGACGATGTCTTGGGAGAAGGCGTCGAGGGTAGCAGCAGAGGTCGGAGCCTGTGTCCGAGAAGGAATTGCTGTTTTGTCAAGTGGTCGACGAGAAAAAGGCGGCATCCTATGGATGGACAGTCGGTTGCCGCTAATACTGACTGTCCAGGGCGTTTTTTGCAAGGAATGTACAGGGTGAGGAGCACTTAAGGGCATTTTTACCCCAGCGTTGATGATACCAGCACAGCGAGCGTGATGGAGCTGGCGATGAATTTCGAGAACGGCTCGAATGTCGTTGACGAGATTGGGATCGCTTGGAACGAGAATGTTCATATCTTTGGAGTTTGAGCTGTGCCAGTTCTTGGCGAATTTCTGCGAGTTGTTGTGTGAGACTGAAGTCAGTGTGCGATACAGCGTTGACGACGGGGAACGAAGGGGCTGATGGATAAAAGGCCGGTTGGATTTCCATTATTTTGTCCACTGTTATTGAAAGACGATCAAGCGGCAAGTCTGCCTGAGTTTGGAGAATGGCTTGGACGGTGAGCGGATGTCGTTGGATCCACAGTGATCGAAGGAGATTGTCATGAACAGGAGTCGTCCCAGCGAGAGATCTCAAATGCCGAAAAAATTGAGAGGGTTTCCGGTCTCCTAATTCCTCTTGGGAGAGTAGTTGGCGAACGCGTTGAGAGTCGGACACCGATAGACGTTCAATAAGAGCGTTTTAAAGAGTGGTGTATGGGTCATGCGGAGGAGGTGTTGCAATGAGGTCTTCTATTTCGTTGATGTATCTCTCATCGAGTTGGGAAATGAGATAGGAATATTTAGATGATTCTTGAGTAATCCCTGCCAGAGTGAATTGAGCGTCCACTTGAGAAAACCATAACGTTGGTTTATCTCTCCAAAAAGGAGGTAGTTTTGGAGTGACGCGACGACGAAAGCGGGGACTTGGTGTTGGTGGAGTGCAGCCTGGTCCTCGACGGGAGGTATGTCTGAAGGAAGCGATTGGTACAACTGCTGCATTTGCTGTCGTAGTTGAGCGAGCTGTTCGGCGACGTCGTCGGTGTTGGCCATCGTGGTAAATAGCGTCCAAGGGCTGATGTCGCGGATTTCTTCGTGTCGGGATCACCAAAATAACGGGTTTCGATGTTCCGTTGATAAAATGGATCCAAGAACTGTATAAACTTTTTTATTTCGATTTTCTCCAAAGACTGTTCATTTATTCACATGACCAAAAATAATGAAAACAAAAAGATGACGCCACAACTGTAATCACAAGAAGCTCTTAACCACAAGTGACTCTCACCATAGAAAGCTCACGCAATAAATAAATCAAACAAGCCCCGGGTCGACCACATGGGTTTAAAGCTCCGTTTACCACTCTAAGCTGAGGTTTTACGACGAAGACGCGCCGTCGGTCGGAGTGGGAAATCGGAGGGCTCGGAAAATGAGACGAATAAAAGAGAGGAGACGGGGAAATCTCGTGCGGCTTTTTCCTTTGGACGACGAAGTTTGATTTTGGTTTCTTAAGATAGTTTTTGCGGATTGATTTGAAAAGACTTCGTCGGGTGTGATCTCGGAAAATAGAGTATTTCGGTTTGGGTTGACTCGAGCGTCTCTTTTCATCTCTTTGCGTCCCTCATCCCGGTGGGGGTCCCGTCCTACCGGCTGGCTTGAGTTGAAAATCGGTGACAGAGGTTAAGTGCTTACATCCAATCAGAAATTAGCATGTTGAATACAAAACCATTTAAACCCTTTCCAACGCAGCTTTTATCGATGTCTCGCAGGCGTTATGGACAAAGTGTGACACGACGGACTCAAAAATAAGTTAACGAAAATGTTGCCCTATAATACGTGGAGCTACTGAATTCGTATCTCACAGAACGATACTTTCGGGCGAGGCAGATTGATTAATATTCAGACCTGAAAACAATTAACGCCGGAGTGCCTCATGGTAATGCCGAGTCCGGCCTCCTTAAATCTTGGTTTAAACTTTCTCACAGTCCGTCCACAGTAGGCCGCTCCACAGCCACCACACTCTAACCTATATATACCGCCCCCTATCACTAACTGGGCACTTATCCTTGCCACGGCTTATGACGCCTGCCAAGGAGGAAAATGTAATAGATTACGTCTGAATGAACGTGAAAGAAGGTGTACCGATCAAAAATTTTATTTAATAATGGTGAGGTCTCGTGTTTATATCGGTTGACAAGGGGTTCCCCCGCACATAATCTCTTTAGAAGCAGGTATTTATTAATTGTTATTTATTTGTTTTGTTTGTATTTCATGTGTTTTCTCGATGTTATTATATTCGCAGTTGAAAATGACCTAGAGTAGGTCGAAACCGGTCCTGTCTAATAAAATAAATTATTGTGGAGAGACGATACCTTTGTGAAAAACTTTGAGTCAATAACTCCACTATACCGCCCATACATCACTCCTTTAAGAGCGATTACGTCATGAGCTATCAAAACAACGTACTGTAAGATCTATAGTTGACGCTCCTTGGTACGTCCGGAACGATCGAATTCAGCATGACTTGGGGGTGATGACAGTCGATGAAGTTATTGGAGGATTGGCGAAAAATCATCAGGACTGTCTTCTATCCCATATCAACGAGGAAGCTGCTCAACTTGTTGATACTGGTGGCATGTACCGAAGACTTAAACGCGTAAAGCCGCACGTTTTAATCCGCCATTTCTTTAGGCTTAATATTAATTGTTTAGGCCACAAAAATTATAGTTTAGCCTTTTACGCCTATAACGAACAACAAGAAAACTTGGGTGCGGCCAAATTCACTCGGTGAGCGTCGAGGATCAGGAGCAGGGGTATGTGCGGGCCACCAGGACTCCATGTTTTCGGCTGTTGGCCAACAGTCCTCCACCGCTCTCACCACAAAACAAATTAACCAGAAAGCAATGTCCACAAAAAATGTGTATAAGCATGAATGTTCAAGCACGAAACAGCCAAACAACAAAATGCCCAAACCATAAAACGCTAACCACCAGGAGCGCAAGCCAACAAACACTCAAATCTGTCCAACACCAAAACGTTCATACCACTAATCACTGTGACCACAAGAAGCCCTAAACATTAAATACTCTAACGATAGGAAGCTGAAACAATAGACCAACAAGCAGCAACAAGCTGAAACAATCCACCAGAAAGCACTAAGTACAGAACAATAGCTACAAAAAGTTCAAACCGAGAAAAGCTCTAACCACAAAAAGCTTTAACCAGTGTTGCACCTTGCTACATAGCTCGACATAAGCCAGAGAAGGGCTCTAATCGCTCTAATCGGGACGCTGATACGCTAATGGTGGATTTCATCACCTCGCGCCTCCGGCTTAATGTTCGGGTTAAAGATAAGTCGGACTTAAGGGGAAAAATGCATTGAATTTTACGTAAACAAGGTTCGGTTTAGTTAGGCCGAACCTTAAGCCGAGGTGGTGAAATCCACCACTAGAAGCGGCCTTTCCTGGCTACCTCAGCTCCACTCGCCTTTCGCCGCTCACTTTGCGGCGTGCGTGACTGGCCCGTGCTGGAGGCGCAGAGAAATGCGCCAACGCCCACCCCCGTACTTCCAGGAACAATTGAAAATAGGTACCCCCCTCCGAATACTCGCTCCAACAGCCCTTTTCATTTTGCTCTAGAAAAACTGCGAATGCATCCACTGATGGTACCACCCCCAGAGCAACCCCCGCCCGCTCCTCCAGATAAGTCCACCCGACTGTAATTATTTTCAAAATATATTTATAATGCAAAATCTATACTCTTCTTTCAGATTGCTGATTCGTCAAAACTTTGCTCGAACGTTTATTCGATTGTGTGGTTCATCCCACGGATGTAACCCTCACACATCTATGCTTTCAGCGGCTCTAAATGGTGACAATGACAATCACTTTTCCCCCTAAGATCGCTATTTACAGGTGTGCTCGAGCTGCCGCCTGGCTCCCCCCTCCCCTTAGCTGAGGTTTCCACTCCAATGCGTGAGCAGTCCATGAGTCCACGGACTTTAGGAAAGAAACGTTTGACGGCCCAATCCGGCCAATGAGTATATGACGGCAACAACAACAACAGCAGGCTGTAATCGCTGGCTTTGGCAGGCAGTGGCAACAATCAGCCTATCATTGTCTACCTCAGGTTGGACAACATGAATTCCCCGTTTCTCAAATTTGATATGCATCAGCTGGATCAACCAGCAGTATCAAGATAAACAATTCGAATTTGGAAAAAAAACCAATCCTGTAAAATCTGAAGTTCAGAAAATTTTGAGTCTCCAGAGGCAACAAAAAACTCAAAATTTAGTAGGTAAATTTTGTTAATTTCAAATCATTTGAATGGAATGACCGGAAACCAAGAAAAGGCAGGAAATTTGCAGTTATTAGGTTGGGACATTAAGTTCCTGAGGGGCCTCTAGGTCGAAAACTTGACCAGAGTACTCCCACGGCATCCCGTCCCGAAAATAGTGTCAAAAAATCTCTACCACCGGGTTTTGGATGACAATTTGACAGGATTAATAATTTAGTTATAGTCTGTCCACTTGGGGATGGACTCTCGCCCACCCTTGAATTTAGGGGAATGAGCTTCCCCTTTGCCCCTTCTTCCAAAAATAATGCACCGGGAATAATATCCCACTGTGTAGCCACTGTATAGTGCCTGTAGTAAACGTTTTTTGTTGAGTTCTTTAAATATTTTTGGTGGGAGTGAACAAATCGAACTATCGAAATGAAGCAACACGTACGAGAGTCCACCACTAAGTGGACAGACTGTAGGTAGTAATTTTAATTTGTTTAAAGAGACTTACGTGCTCCGCAATTAACGAATACATCTGGAACAAACAAAAAAAGAGTTGTAATAATGGAACGAAAGCGACTTGGTTGAAATATTGAAAACCCCTTCCCTCCCCACAGGATTTAAGGATTATGTTTCATTCATCGCCCACGGCAGACAAATTCAATTTTTCGGTATTTCAACGTACCTACTATAATAGTAGATATTATCCGACCGAAAAAGTGTTTAAATAATAGTACTATTTAAAAATTTTTCGGTCGGTTAATAGTCATCATTCAGCGGGAAATTACTTTAAAAAGCGTACCTCCGTTGGATGCACGTGGAGAACGCTCGAGTTGGTCACGCATCCAATTTCGGGCCTAGTTTTACCCCACATTTTTGCCACACTTAAACTAATCCAATGTAGTAAAATTCGTCCATAAATAGCAAACGACCACTAGTACACTGTAGCCTTTCACTGGGACGCCAATGATGTGATTTCAATGTTATTGTACAAGCAGGAATGTGAGTTTTAAGTCATACCTATACTTTTTAAAAGAAAAGAGAAGCAATATTTGCTGTAAGACGAGTAAATGTTCAAGATAACGACTGGTTTATTGAGTTCCACGCCATTGGATTGTGTAATGGCGGAATCCGGACTACCTCTGCCACTATTTCTCAACAATATGAGTCTGATGATATAAATAATGTGATTATCGAGACCTATACCTATATATGAGAAATTAGAGAACAATTTTACCGTATTATAAAAATTTTCATTACAGCAATGCACAAATAACACATTTCACTAATAAAAGTAACCATTAGTACCTAATGTTTTGTTTCATACATTTTTACTGAAAATCACCTTCGTAGAAGTTGCATTACCTGAAGGACATTGAAGTGCAGGATTACTGAACGTGCCGGACTATCAAGATTGCGCTGCGTATAGGGTGGGTTTACTCAAGAGGTGGGCGAGATAGCATGAAAAAGAATAACACGTGGTCAAGAGTTGAATTTACCGAACCCCACACCACGTATCTCAGACCCCTGTGGTTTCTGTAATAAATTGTGGCAACACGACAGTGTTTTAATAATGATATAGGGTGTGGGCCAATAATACTTGTGTACGCGATCCGCGACTTTACCCCTATCCTATCAATATCTCACGTAAATTTTTCGGAAAGGCACTGCTTAGTACGTTTTTGGAGAATGTCAGTCAGACAGTCAAAAAGTACATTTATGTATAGGGCTAAGATATCTTTTTATGGACCTTATCGCTGTCAAAGTCAAATCTACAGCTACCTCGTCGGTATTTCCTGACAAAGAAGTCATCAAATTCAATTCCAAATCGCAGAACCGGTTCAGGTTGCCGCCCCTAGCAATTTTCCTCTAAAATTGTCATTTAGAAAAAACACGCATCCAGACCCTTTATAGCTCTTTCAAAAACCAAGTTGAAACAAGAGTTCTCCCCCCTCCCCGATCACTCCACCGGAAAGCCACAATTTACTAACGCAATTTTTCATTCTCCGGAGACGCCTCACATTTTTTTCTTTTCATATAGGTACGCCACTCCTTTCCGGAGTAACGCCATACCCCCGTCCACGTGGGTAAAATAGCGCCTCATATTGTCCATCCTCTTAATGTGTGGGACACGCAAGAATTCCGAACTGGGTCAATAGAGGTACATAAAAAAGCTTGGGAATTAATAGTGAGGAGGGGAAGGGGGGGAGATGCCGATAAATGAAGTTAATAACATGGCGGAAGTAAGCGTTTTAAACAGTTTTTCTTCCCCTCCTCTCAACTTTTTTTGTGTTTGTTTTCTAATATCCGGTCCTGGGCGCAGTCCTTCCTTGCACGCCCTTTTTTGGGGGGTTCCTGTACAGTCAAATGTAGATTGCTCTATTTTTCACAAGTCCTTTCAAATACGTGTGGGAAGGAAACAACATAACGGAGAGCAAATACATATACCCCCCGCACCTGCTGAATCGAAACCAAATT
Organism: Corythucha ciliata; assembly: GCA_038030265.1. Lineage (NCBI taxonomy): Eukaryota > Metazoa > Arthropoda > Insecta > Hemiptera > Tingidae > Corythucha > Corythucha ciliata. The sequence goes on from CM075943.1 coordinate 18,851,505, forward strand.
CAGAATTTCGTAGGTGCCATTATACCTTCAACATATTTTGTGACTCTTTCGAGTACCGATTTTGTGACCTGAAGACCAGAGCAACAGGGAAGTTCCCGTATAACGCGTTCCCAAAACATGATTCAGTTATACGTACACTGTAGGTAAGCAATTTTTTTGTCAACCAGTCGTGTGTCGTGTAAGTTTGTTCATGAGGCTATATAGTGCCCATTTTTTGCCTCATAATGAACGACCAGACCAAAACTTGCAGTTTTATGGCATGGTAGTAATTAACCGGGGCTAAAACGATAGTCACACAGGCCTGAAGATTTTGGGCAAAACGTCTAAAGTTTTGAACAAGCCATTGACGCCGGATAGCAAGAGATACGTAGAAGTCTATTGGGCAGTGCACATACGTAACACCGCTGCAAAAGACGCCCAACGGCAAGCTTGAATAATTGACGCCGGTTTCTGTGGGACGCGCGGCTTTTTTACCGCCGGCTTCCACTCCGATACCTAAAACCTACAAATACATAGAAGTCTACGGGGCAGTCGCTTGGAAACTGACAATTTTGTCCCCTGCAAGACGAACGCGGACCATTCAAACAGAAAAATGCAAATTTAGACCCCAGAACCTGATTGGTAGGGTAAAACGTGAGTTAAAGTCCAGAAAAAGTAAATTTGACTCGATAAATGAGGTCAAAAGTGGCTTTTTGATCGTGAAACTCACGACGGTTTATCTTAAATAGGCCGTCGCCAACTTCGTCCAATTGTTTTATTTGTCGTATATTGTGGAATAATTAAAATTTAGTCTTGGGATCAAACTGTTTAGCTCCTAATGCGTTTATTTTTAGTATATCGGAACCTCGTGTCCATTCAGTGGTCAAACGCAGACGATGTAGTGGTAAATAAACAAGTAAACAAGAGGTTAAAGTGAAATAACTAGATTAAGTGAAAAGGTAAATGGTGAATTTCACCATCAAGGTTAAGGTTTGAATTACGTTAACTCAGAATTAACGAAAAAAATGTGTCACAATTTATGTAAACAATGTTAGAGTTTTGTAACTCCAACCTAACTCCCGGTGGTGGTGAAATTCACCATAAATGAATTATTTATTATTATTAGTCAGAACGTGAAATAGTCAAGAAACTGCAAAGATTCACAGCTGAGTATATAGGTATGAAATTGCCAGTTTCGGGACTAAATCTCCGTTCAAATTGCAAGCGGTGGCCAAAGAGTTGAGATTCAATGGATAAATAGTCACGAAATTTCAAGTTTCGAGGCTAAATATCCGTAAAATGCAGGTAAGAGACCAAATAGATGCAAGCTGCATGTTGCTTCTATTGCTATGTTGTGAAAGTGAAGTCACTATTTTAAGGGGAAAATCAGCAAAATTGTAGAGCAATAATTTTGCTGCGTTCACGTGATTATACGTGTCTTTGAATGACTTAGCAGTCAAGCCCTTCAATAAACATATTTTATGGTCATAAAGCAGCTAATTACAACAATGGAGCCGAGTCGCCACCAAATTGCTACAATCGAGGTAGCAAGTTCCGGGGCCCTTTTTATTTATAGCGGGCATGGAGCCCAGTCTAGAGAGCGCCCAAATTCGGAGCTCAGTATCTGCGAAAATGTAAGTTTCTGGTCTGAATACTTTAAATGTTTCCCCAAATTGCAAGTGTTGGGCTTTTTTTTTTTTTAACGGGCCACGGAATCCACCCGTGCTAGCCCAAATCCAGACAGCGCCCAAATCCTGGCAAATATTTCCTCGAAATTACAACACCAAAAATCTGCGAAATCGCAGATTTGTGGTCCAAATATTCGCGACATATTGCTGGAATGGTATTTATTTCCGCAAAAGTGCGCAAGTTCGGAACTTCATTTTATAGTGACCGCTGAACCTTATCTATAGCCGCCGACGACGACAGCGCCCAAAGTCTCACGAATAGCCCTGTAACTGCGACATTTAGGTCCGCTATATCAATCTTTAATTAACCCATTTGTACCCATGATCCCCAGATGGGACTTTTGCTTTCCCCAGACGGTATTGTTGGGAGGGGGGGGGGTTGACAAAAAATCTGATGCACAGTACGCACTCTTTGATAAGTAGTGACGAAGTTTGTGTGGTTTGCCGTGATCGCATTGTGTAAATTCGTTCGGAATGCAGCGAATAATACCTCAAGAATTCTAAATTTTATCAGAAATACGCTTGAGATATTAGCAGAATCCAAACTTTGCATTTTAAATAGATCCCCAATTGGGGACCATGGCACCTACTTAGTTTTTTTTTATTTGTTATTTTGCGGAAAGTTATGGGCCCTGATCGAATTGACTTCTTGGTTCAGTTTGATGAAAGTGAGGCTGTTGAAATCGATAGAACAGATATTGTCCGGCTTCCTGGAATTCCCCGTAGAAGAATACATAGTGATCATTTCATGGAGGTAGTAACAAGTGGAGGGAGTGAAACGCATTTTTCGTGAAGCCGGTCGCCATTACTACATACCATCTGTTATCAGGTCTCACCCATCAAAAACATTGACAATTTGCAGCTTGATCAGTGAAAAAGTGATAAATTCCCCTCCCGTCTTCTCTAGGTGAATGATAATAGTAGGTGCGTAATGGCGTAAAACCCGGCTTCACATGTTTTACATTAAAATAGCCTTTTCTCGCGACTTGCGGGTAAAGTTTACCAATTATATTCCACGTATAAGGAGTAAAGTTGCTTTTTACTGGCCTCAAAAATCACAATGGGTAAATAACAACTTTACTCACTAGTGGGTAAAGTTGTTTTTTACTCATACGTGGCCGAGCAAGAAATGGTTGTTGCTCTTGTTTGACCGGTAGAGCGCAGCGGTGCCTCTACTAACAATAAGATTCTCACAAGTTCCCGTAACCTTCACATTGACTCGTATTAGTGATAAATAGTAGTCTTAATTTCTTTTAAAATAACATTAACACATTTCCTTGTCAAACTACTTTTTTTTATGAAGCGAGCTCCGCCGCGAGAAAAATAGCATGCACAACTCGTGATAAAAGTAAATTTCCTTGCTCGTTGTATTGTAAGCACGTAAATTCACATTTTACTCACTCGTTGTACAGTATACTATTCTCTCTCTCCACTTGTTCCTACCTCCATGGGTCATTTGTTCTAAGAAAGAATATTCCCGGTGCGTTATTTTTAGTAGAAGGGGCAAAGGGGAAGAAGCTCAGCCCACACAATTTTGGGCGGGCGAGAGTCCATCACTAAGTGGACAGACTATAATTAAAATAAATAAACATGTGTGCTTTTGTAAACAATGGGGAACATGCACAATTTTCTCAAGCACTGGTGTTTCTTGAAGAGAGCTCTTCAACAAGACAATTAATGCTCAAATTTTGAGTGGGGGTTTGATTACTTAACCGATAAAATCAAGCTGGTCTCCCCAACCTCATTGTTCAAACCAAAACGTTTTCAACTCCCCGAGCCATCTTCAGTGGTGCCACATACATTGTTGTTACTGTTAGTACCTCTGAAGAATACATGTATTGTTAGGACCACTGAAGAATACATGTATGCGTATACATACACATGTACATGTATGTGGCTTGATTGTTGCTAGTATCACTGAAGATGACTGAGAGAGTTGAAAACGTTTTGGTTTGAACAAAGAAATAATCAGTTGGGGAGACCAGCTGGATTTTATCGGCTAATTCGAAATCAACCTCACCACTCAGCACTTCACCATGATGGGGTTTTATTACGTCAAAGAGCAGTTATAGTCTGTCCACTGTTAGTGATGGACTCTCGAACGAGTTGCTTCACTTCGATAGTCCGATTTGTTCACTCCTCAAAAAATATTTAAAGAAATCAAAAAAAAACTTTTGCTACGGACACTATTGGCGTTTTCCATTCAATGCAATACACTCGTGTGGTATAAGTTTTTCACCCGTCCTGTCTGAATTGAAACATGTGTGTTTTTAGAGAGGACGCTGCACTATACACTTGTGTAATGTGTTGAATGGAAATCGCTATATGGTTACACAGTGATCATTTTTTGTTCTAAAATTATTCCTGGTGAGTTATTTTTAGAAGATGGGATAAAGGGGAGCTCATTTCACTAAATTCGGGGGCGGGTGATAGTTATTCATTATTATTGACTGAACAAGGACAAAACATGCTTTTAACCTGAATTCTGGTGCTAGAGGTTTTCATTTGGTAAAATGTGTTAATTTCATTTGGTAAAATGTGTTAATTTTACCAAGTCATGTTTTCGATTGAAAGAAACGCTAATTCACGGATAACATTCAGAAAAAGCGCTAAGCTGCTAAAATGGAGAACATTATTCTTTTCGCAGTCAAAACTGAGGAAAAGCGCTGATTCGGGGCCAAAAATGAATAAAAAAAAAAACGGATAAAATCAAGAAATATAGTGTTCATTCGTATAGCTAAAATTGAAAAATAATAAATTCGTGGTTTCGGGGGCATCTTCGAGGCTAAAAACGAAACAAAGCGCTCATTCAAAGCCAGAATTGAGAAAACGCTAATTCAGTTTTCTTCGTGGGTGAAATTGAGATAAAAGATTTACAAAATTGCTGGTTCCTGGCTAAAATCTTTGGGAAACCCCAAATCCTCGCCTAAAATATGTGAAAAAGCGGTCATTCACAGCTAAAATTGACAACAAACAAATCGCCAATTGGCGGATAAAACTGAGAAAAACGCTTATTCGCGAATATATTGAGAAAAATAGTTAATTCGCAGCAAAAAATGAGAAAAATCGCTAATTCACGGCCGGTAAAAAAAAGGCGAGTTGGCGTGGTGGACTGGTGGCCGAATTCAAGATTTCTCAAAAATAAGACATTTACCCAAACACCACAGCACTTTTTACCCAAATTAGTTACATTTAAAAACTAATTTTAAACCATGTAAGCCCCATGTGGGGGAAAAAGTACCCCCTTCCCACCTTGAATGGGCCTAATCTCACCCCGAGCGTTGAGGTCGCGTGTGTAGTAAAGACGGTCCTGGAAACAAGCCACTGTGTTCTTAGGGGGAGGGATCATTTTTCCCTGGTACAACACGTGTGTTCTGAGTAAAAACAGTACCTAATATTTTCCTGAATTAGCGAATACTATTAACGAATAATTTAACAAAAATGCAATTTAACTGAAACGCCATATCATGTATTATTTTATGGTTACTCTTGGTTCGTCAATTATTGACGTACCACCTATACAATTAGTTGGCGTGCAGAGTAAATGATTTGCACAGAAAGAGAAAAGTCGGCGTACTTCAGTTAGAAAAAAAGGAAAGATTTTGAAAAAAGAAAAAAAAAACAAATGAAAAGGCGACTATGGTGGTTTGTGAGATTCCATGATCGGTGTTCGGAAGGCCCGCCCCTATAGCCCGCCTTCCTTTCTATCTCCAAGACGACCTCGTCCTCGTCCGCCGGCCACACCCATACAACCCCAGACTTTGTACCTACATAAGTCCCCCCCCCCACCTCTCCTCATCACACACGCACCGATATGTCTTTCTGTAAGAGCTAATTAGCGGGATAGATAAGTGGATAGTGATAATTACACAGCAACAGAGGGAGAACAGGCTTAGCAAAGAAACCCACTATAGAAAGTTTTCAAGAGAGAGAAAACAGGAATAGAATGACACACAGACACACACAAGCTTTATAGAAATGGGCGATGTTTCATTTGAAAAACAGTAAACCCCTTAGTGTAATCACTGACCTCTCCAGTTTCCAACATCCCCACCCAACGAAACCCTTTGAATCATGATTCTATCACTGTAAAGCTATATAAAGCAGGGCGCTACTTAAGCCCTACTTGAACAACTGCATTGCATGACATCGCCAAGCTTGAACTGCTCAGAGACCATGAAATATTCAGAAGTGTAGAAGGTTTCCTTCAACGACTAATCAGACAATCGCTGATTTATCATTTAAAGAGGTATAATGTCAAGGCCAAACGAAAACAATTTATGAAATGTTGAGAATTTGATCCCAAGCAGCGGCAAAAACTTTTCTATTCGCGTCAAGGTCATGCGAAGATTTTTTTTTTTTTTTTTCATTAGGTACCTTATACAGATACCTCTCCGAAGAATGAAAAGTGTGTAAGTGCTGCTGTCATCAAAGTCCGACGGTTGGTGTCACTGATGTTAGTCACTGATATCACTCCCGCCACTAAAAACTATTAACATGTGGATCGGTAAATATAGGCGGTATTTTGGTGAAACACTCGGTCCGTAACATTTTCGACTTACACGACAGGCTCGTCATCACACCAATGGGCTCTCAAGATTTACTGGTCAAAAGAGGCCGGAATTTCAAGGCATATAATTATAATTCGGAATTCTATATCAATGCCGTTGGCTATAAGTTAGCGTTGCAAGGGGGGTGCGGTAGGGCAGGTGTTTATAGCGAGGAACAGTAAAATTTGGAGAAAAATTGAATTATTCACTCTTGATACAAAAATCTCAGAGAACTCTGTGGAAGAACACAACATTGGTTCCACAATTTGGACCCTATACAGTATAATTCCACAATGGCCCGTATTTATGAACGTTCTTTCAACAGTTCCTCGACTTGAAGTCAAGGCGTCCTCGAGAAAGGTTCCCTTTGCTGAAAAGGACCCCTTGACCATTTTTCGTAGGGGAGGGGAGCGCGGGGCATGTTGGCACCGATTTTCGTTTTTTATTTTTAGTTTTTTAGTGAACAGTGATTTCAAAAATCTGGAAAATGGGTTGCTTCCTTATTCACATCTTGGCTATAAAACCCTGTTGGTTCCGAATTTTTTTATTAATTTCCAACTTGGGTATACATTTTTTTCTCTCCATAGATCACCGGTGCCATCTTACCCCTTTAGTGGGGTAATTTGGCACCGGCGAAGGGGTAAGTTGGCTTTAGTGTCAACTTCCTGTACCACCACCCATTAGGGGCAATTAGGTAGGGTTTATTTTACAATTTTATTAAAATAATGGTTTCAAGAGTAAAACCTGTGGGAAAAAAATGACAACGCCTCATGATAGTTGTAAAGACCAGCACACCCGGTTACCAAATTTCAAAGAATTCTGCTTTCAAATTGTCATTAAAAAACTGTTGCCACAAAATTGTAGCCTAAATATAGACACTGTAGATCCAAATATTGGAATGGCCTTAACGTTGGACAGGGAAGTTGCATAGACACCTACACGTCTACCAACGGAGCTGTAGCCTCTAACATTAGGCACTTCTTCGGTCTTCTCTTCCTGCCATTTTTTGGCAAACGATTCGGCCAGTAGCGTGCCAAGGTTCTCCATGGAATGCTGAACTGATGGGGTGCATCAGTCAAACTGATTTTATGGATGAGATGAACTTCCACAGCACGCTTCCTTATCCTCCAGCTTCAGAAGCGTGCTGTGAGGCTTCTTGCGGGTTTGAGGCCAAGGGACTCGTGTAGGGAGGCTTTCACTGCTCTTGGGATACTCACCCTCACTTCTGCTTTTGCCCTCCAAGTTTTGAATTACGTGAAGTCTAACTCACAACTGTTCAAGTCACACTCGGATGTCCATGTCCATTCGACGCGGAACGCCAACAAACTTATAAAAGATAGGACCCGTTTGAGACTCACTAATAAGAGCTTTCACCAACTTGGGATTGATCTCTATAACATGCTGCCTGGATCAGTAGCGCAGCAGCCTCCGAAAGCATTCAACAGGAAGCTTAAAGGGCTGTTTCTTGCAAAGGCATGATACTCCGTGAATGAGGTGAAGGACGCTCTCTGCTCTTGGAAGACTCAATATCTGTGACTTAAATGTTGCCATGCACTTGACGTTGTAATGCCCGTTTGGGTCTCTACAATAAATCAGTTTATTATTATTATTATTATGTTATCATCGGGCATGATACCCTTGTATGCCCTTATTTCAATTTTTTTTTTTTTTTTTTTTTTTTTGCGACTTTCCGACCATTTTGAGTCCGAAAAGTAATGTAATGAGACTATTAAAAAGCGCAATAACGAAAACAGAGAAGACAGGACTAGTGAGAGGGTAAGTTTGTTGCACTAGTGCAAACGTGCCCCATTTTGATAGAGCCAACTTACCCCACTACTCCATTTTGAAAAAATGAGTCAACTAAAACTTGTGCAAACAGGAAAACGAAAAAACGGCTCGTGGGCTATATACGTTAAGTCCAACTGATTCAAATGGGCCACTGAACTTGGCTCCATCACATTACTCAGGCTAACTAGAAAGAAAAAACAAGGATGAACAATTTTTACTCTCACCACCCGTACCCCAAACCAACCGAATTTCTTGTCGCAGATAGAGGACCCTCTGAAGGTTACGAACCTGCTCTCTCCTGCTCATTACCACCGCAAGAGGAAGTTCTAGAACAGTGGTGCCTACTTACCCCTAGTGACAATATACCCCGCGCTCCCCTATTTAGAAACGTTCCTTGGTTTCCTTTACCAAGGTCACCTTCAAGGCACTAAAAAGGAACGATTAACGAGACGCTGATTCAACCTATGAAAAGCGCCGTTTCATTTAGTGCGCCAGTACAGTAGTGAAATAAATCATCTGGTTTGAATATGAATATTGTTTAAACTCATTTTATGACTGACATAATTTTATTTCACTGAAAGGTGCCCGGCAAAAGAGGGAGGGTCCCACCACCTCCGTGCCAACTTCCTGCTCGAATGTGTTATCAGCGAAATCCAGAGAGCTGCCGACAATGATACAGCAGCCATGGCCGAGGCTATGAATTTCATTCTCCGAGCTGACGGAGTACTTGTCCCGACGGAAAGTGAGTGTGAGGCAGGGCCCGTTGGAGCAATCTGCCCATTCTTACGACGGTTCGTATCGTTGTTTTGCCGGACCTTCTGAGAGTATTCCAACCCAAGAGGGCCAATCGACCGCCAATTACTGCCGTGACCCTAACAATAATTTACTTTGTGAAGCAAATATTCAATGAAGTCATCATTTCCTTCCATAGTTTTTTTTTTATTATTTCCACACCGAAATGCGAAACCAAATTGAAATAATAGATATGGCCGGTCGTCGACTGGAAGCGTTTTCGAGCGGCGCTATACAACGCTCGTACATCCAAAAAGGCTTAAATTTAATTCACTACAGTCGACGATGTCACTTTCAATTTGAGCCTTTGGGATGTACGCTCGTTGTCGCGCCGCTCGAAAAGGCCTCCAGTGAACGACCGACCTAATGGAAGTGAAGGAAGCCTCAAGGAAAATCACAATCTACCTTGGTTCAAGGAACGATTTTTACCAAGGCTTCCTTGAAGTCAAGGTAGCCTTCAACTCGAGGAAGTTTCATAAATAATAAAACTTGTCAAGGAAGGCTTCTCAAGGACGCCTTGACTCAAGGAAGCTTCAAGGAACGTTCATAAATACGGGCCTTAGTGAATAAGGCATGGCCCCATACGTGCAAAAGAGGTTAAAAAGTTGGGCGGAGTGAGGTTTAGTGCGCCTTCTGATTTTTGGGTTCATCGAGTCAAAAACTTTAGGTTTTAGAGGAAAGTCTACACTTACAAAACATTGAGCTACGCGGCCTTTTCCGACCAAAGTGAGCTTAGTTTCTGGTTGTCAACATATTATATTTATTTCATTAGCTTTTCAACTTTTCAAGCCCCTTCGGATCGGTTAAAAATTTAGAAGCCTTCGATTCATAATTTCATGTCAAGATACTAATCATTTTACCCCAGAAAAAGATAATTTATGCGCTGAACTTGAAATTTTGGTGATTTTAAGACTTTCGACCATTGAGAAAAAAAAGGTCTAAGACGCGGAAGCGCTCTCTATGTTGGTCGTGGAAGACACATTTATATGCAGGTGTACAAAATTTGTAGATTTAGGGTTCATCGCATGCACGTTTTGTAAGAGAAGATTTTCCTCTAAAGCCACTCAATCTGGGGATATGGAATAAACTTAAATAAGTGCCAAAAAATTGAGGTTTTCGGGATGCCAAAAGTTGCGGCGACCGGTTTTACACGCCTCCGCTCACTGTGGTGGTCCACATTTTGTTTCTCAATCAGTTCTGTACACAAGAGCAGATAATTTCGACGTACCTAATCGGCCGATCTCTTCGGGCAGATACCGTCGTCGTATCATGACGTACAAAAGGTATGTAATCAATTAATTTTTTGAGTAACACATTCTTTATTCTTTATTATGCCGACTAGTTTCAGGGTAATGTACCCCATTCTCAAGGCATTCGCAGGCTGAAACAAATCTCTTTGTCAACTGAAAAGTGACGAAGAGATTTGTCAAATAAATCATATATTCAAATCACATCTCAAATCACACATAAATTCCACAACAATCCTGCTGACAGACTGGCATCAAGAAAACTTGTTTCACAACCTGGCAACCTTCGCAACCTTGTGGCACTTTCTCCTCGGAAACTTGTTTGAGAGGCGAAACAAGTTTCCTTGATGCCTGTCTGTCAGCAGGATTGAAGTGGGAATTATGTGACAAAGAGATTTATTTCGACCTACTGATGCCTAATGGGGTGCATTACCCCGAAATAGTCAGCATAATAAAGAATAAAGAATGTGTTACTCAAAAAATTAATTAATTACATTAATTAAGTAATTAATTGAGGAAGTCGGTTTTTTAAATTTGAACAAATACAGCCGCGTAGTTTTTGACAGTGTGCATTTCGGGTCCAATCCCAGTGCCCCTCATCAGCAATCTATATTTTAAGAAAATCACACAATAAAAAGACGTTACCGACTACAAATAAAGAAAAAACAGAAATTAAATAAAACAATCGGACACGAAACGCACCTTATCGCCACTTCGGCAAAACTAGCCCCTCAGAACTCCTATCAAAAGAACAAAGCGTAAAAACAATTCATTATGCCATGCGTAAAAACGTAAACGTGCGAAGCGTAAAAACAACCGTCTACCCTTCATACCGGCTCCCTATATAATTATAAATAAATAAACATCCCCCTCACTTCTTCGATTAAACGTTAAAAAATGACTAGAACGAACTTAGCAATAACTAATCCAACACAAATAACATCAAACACCTACATACTAACTCACAGTCATAAAATCAAATCACTACTTTATCACATTCCGTTTATACCAGTCCACTAGTTTTGTACTGACTGCACTTTTACAGAATCCTGCTGTAAGTTTACATTATCGTCGTGTGATAAAGTAGTGATTTTATTTTATGGCTGTGCGTTAGTATGTAGGTATTTGTTGTTATTTGTTATTGTTGTTTGATTGGTTATTGTTAAGTTCATTCTAGTCATTTTTTAACGTTTAATCGATGGAGTGAGGGGGATGTTTATTTATTTATAGTATTATACAGGGTGGTCGGTTTTGAGTAGGAAAAAAAAATTGGGTAATAGTACACCAAAAATGGGATAAAAAAGTAAAAACCCTATCTCTCGTGTTTTCGAGTAATAATTTTTTTAGTGATTTTTAGGCGCAACTGTATTTTTCAACGAAAAACTGCTACCTATGTATTTCTCAGCTTCTACTTCACTTTTTTTCAAAAGTAATGGCAGTTTCGTAATCTACGGAAAATTCGCTACAAGATGAAAGCAAAATCAATATTCTAAATCAGGGGTTCCCAAACCCGGGGTCGCGACCCCAAATAGGGTCGCGGGTTGTTTTTCTTAGGGTCGCGGGCTGTTTCGGCCATTTCATTTGAAGTACCCGGTCCTCGAGCTACCTACTGCCTTCAGCCAGAATACAATTCCCTGCACTTACATTATTTTTATGTAGGTATTTTGTAGTTGTAGTTTTTTGTAGTGATTTTAAAAGCATAGTCCACAAAATTTTTCTTAACAAGTGTCATTCTTCAATTTTTTTATTTAGTAGCCACCGGCAAAAAGTTATTCGAGGGGCCAAGTCAGTCGCCGGCAGTTCTTGGACCGGTGTCAAATGGTAAGCATGATATTCATTTTCTTTCAAAATTATTAGCAGTTTTCATCAGAAATATTTTGTGGACTATGCTTTTAAAATCACTACATAAAACTACAACTACAAAATACCTACATAAAAGTAATGCAAGTGCAGGGAATTGTATTCTGACTGAAGGCAGTAGGTAGCTCGAGGACCGGGTATTTCAAATGAAATGGCCGAAACAGCCCGCGACCCTAAGAAAAACAACCCGCGACCCTATGTGGGGTCGCGACCCCGGGTTTGGGAACCCCTGACTTAAAATATTGATTTTGCTTTCATCTCGTAGCAAATTTTCCGTAGATTACGAAACTGCCATTACTTTTGAAAAAAAGTGAAGTAGAAGCTGAGAAATACATAGGTAGCAGTTTTTCGTTGAAAAATACAGTTGCGCCTAAAAATCACTAAAAAAATTATTACTCGAAAACACGAGAGATAGGGTTTTTACTTTTTTATCCCATTTTTGGTGTACTATTACCCAATTTTTTTTCCTACTCAAAACCGACCACCCTGTATAATACTATAAATAAATAAACATCCCCCTCACTCCATCGATTAAACGTTAAAAAATGACTAGAATGAACTTAACAATAACCAATCAAACAACAATAACAAATAACAACAAATACCTACATACTAACGCACAGCCATAAAATAAAATCAATACTTTATCACACGACGATAATGTAAACTTACAGCAGGATTCTGTAAAAGTGCAGTCAGTACAAAACTAGTGGACTGGTATAAACGGAATGTGATAAAGTAGTGATTTGATTTTATGACTGTGAGTTAGTATGTAGGTGTTTGATGTTATTTGTGTTGGATTAGTTATTGCTAAGTTCGTTCTAGTCATTTTTTAACGTTTAATCGAAGAAGTGAGGGGGATGTTTATTTATTTATAATTATATAGGGAGCCGGTATGAAGGGTAGACGGTTGTTTTTACGCTTCGCACGTTTACGTTTTTACGCATGGCATAATGAATTGTTTTTACGCTTTGTTCTTTTGATAGGAGTTCTGAGGGGCTAGTTTTGCCGAAGTGGCGATAAGGTGCGTTTCGTGTCCGATTGTTTTATTTAATTTCTGTTTTTTCTTTATTTGTAGTCGGTAACGTCTTTTTATTGTGTGATTTTCTTAAAATATAGATTGCTGATGAGGGGCACCGGGATTGGGCCCGAAATGCATAATGTCAAAAAGTCAAAAACTACGCGGCTGTATTTGTTCAAATTAAATAAAAAAAAAAAAAAAAAAAAAAAAAAAAAAAAAAAAAAAAAACTTCTTATTTATGATTCAGAACAGCCAAATCACAAAAACAAAGATCGACGATTAGTTTAATTACCTAAAGTTATTTAACATTCACGAAACAATTAAAATTTAACGAATACAAAAGTTATCGGCGACCGATATCTGTTATAACTGAACAAATCTGCTCGTTAGTTGGAGCCAATCTGGCAGATTGATGAGAAACCCTGGTAAATTTTTGTCGTGCGTCTACATAGTGATCAAATTCAGGAACCAAAAGAAAATGATCAGGCTGATTGATATATCATAGTTTACTAGTCGACGGGTTCCCTTGGGTGCCTGGAGTGTCTTGTCACAAAAAGTTGCCCCATTCAATAAGCTTCAAATTTATGTATTACAATTTGTGGTTTGCTGCATTAGAATTGGAGTTAATTCACGTTTAATACAAAAAAATCATGCATAGGTGACTGACAGTTCACACTTCCCAATTCTTCGGTTTTAGCCGGTCAAACTCGGTCGCAATGTCTTGTTTGAGTATTCGCATCGCAGACAAAAGAGAAAAGAACCAAATAATGATCTGAAAAGAGCATGTCAACTCTTTTTTGTCGTTGTTCTCTGTGCCTTCCTCATTCAATTTGGTTAATTTAGTGCAACTTTATGTTTGATTTGATCTGTTGCCCAATGAAAAGGGTGATTTATTCTCATGATGAGCAAGCTGACATGGACATGATATACAATACATGCCCTTGCTTTTGGAGATTGTACACTTGCACCTACCTATTTGCCTCTAATTTCGATCTGCGCGTTGAAACACACTTCTGTGTGGTAACAACCGTCGATTTGGAAATTAATTTGAATTTATTTATCTGAATAACAGTAACTCTAATCAATACAGCGATGCTCTAGGGCACAATTCATCCTTTGGAGCTCTAGAATCAAAAATCAATAGTATTTTGGAAACATAACAATTAAAACGATACATTTTACGTCAAATATCACAGATGAAAGCAGGTCAAATAAGTTTAAAATGAGAAAAAAATAGTAATAATTGAAGAGATAATGATAATAAAGTAAAAATAAAAAAATACTAAATTCGTATTCAGTTCTAGAAAACATGTCGAATGAGACCAGTAAGTCATCGATCAGTAGGTCTCGGTAGGTAGATGAATAATAATAATATCTTCCGGTTTATTCATTTCCCCAAGTTTAGGGAAATTGACGGGCCGCTGAGGGCAAGTGTCCCAGGCAAACGGTCATATTCGTATTCAGCTCAACAAAACCTATCGAATGGGAAACGTTTTAAGGACTATGTTCTTCCGGTTGAATGAGACTGTTGCCAGCTTTCGGACTATTAGGATGCTTCATGGCCATGCGAAGCGCTGCGATCGTTCTAATCTAGTGAGGATTCAGTTATCAGTTCTGTATAATTTCCACGCAATTAATCAACCAACAGATTTTTTATAAATCTGGCATGATAGCCTCATATAAAATATCATCCCAGTTGATGATCAATTTTCAGATCGAAAATCAATGGATGCTGAGAAAGTGTCAAAGTACTGTGCACCATATTCCCTCTCACTTGCACACTTGTCGTCCACATTGGCCTTACTTTAATTATAAGGAGTGAGTAATTTTTTGAACCCGTTTGATACATATAGCTCCAGAATATTGTTATTTTATTTCTCAGCTACCATGGATCACACATGTTTGAGGAAGTAAGAGAAAGAAGGGCAAAAGAGCTCTCAAGTCCTGCCGATTGCGTTATATGTGCCCAAGTCCAAGTGTCACAATAGAGCTGGTATGCCTACGCCGGACATTTCATTTCACTTTTTTCCCCAAGAATCCCTTGGGCATAAAAAAATTGAAAATGATCCTGAGTACGGGAGGACCGGGAAGAAAATCCATTAATGTGCTGTCGTATGTTCAAAGCATTTTCTTCCAGAAGACTTCAGTCTTCGGAAGACTTAAGTGATTATTAATGTTACATGATCATGATCCGTGCTGTGCATGCAGGCCTGGGCCCAGAATGATGGGCACAGGGGTCATGATCCCTCTCTTGGAGTTGAGGTCACTTTTTTGCTAAAACATAAAAAAAAAACCAAATTTTAGCGTCATTCCTCAAATCCACCGGTTTCATGCAGAAATAGTTGATGCTCAAATGAGGAATACAGCCGGTTCCTACCCAAAACTCAACAGACTGGCCGCCAGCGTAGCTTCAAGACATGGGCGTAACGATGGATTGTCCGTGATTCATCGTTACCACGGAGACAAAACGGATGATTTCTGAGTCTCCTTTCCCTTCTTTTATGGCCGTGGTTACGTCAATAGCAATAATCCAAGGATTTCACCCCTTTAAACCCCCATTTCGTTGGTTTGACCTTTCAAAGTCCGAACTTCACGGATTGCCGCATTCACAGAACCCAATCACGCGCAGAATCGCCAAGCCAAGCCAATTTCGCAGAATCGACGTCCTAGAACGCGGGATTGGCCCATTCAAGATGCCAATTTCGCAGAATCGACGCCATAGAACGCCAGTTTCGCGTTCTAGGGCCCATTCAAGAAGCCAATTTCACGGGTTTGACTCATTCAAAAGAGCAATTCCATGTTTTCTGTTCCTTCAAAGGCGATTAAGTGGGTGGGGGCATTTTTGAAATCTAAATTTCGTGATTTGACACTGACATAACCCAATTTCATGGTTTTAGCTGCTCCAAGAACCAAATTTGTTCCTTTAAAAACAACATTCACCGGCTTGCCCCTTGGAATAACGTAATTTCATTTTTTTTTTTTTTAGATTCAGGAACCCATTTCAAGGGGTTGGCTCCCTCGTATAACCCACTTCACGGATTTCAGACTTTTAAATGAACATTTTCCGGGTGTTGCCTCATTTTAAAAGGGAATTTCCTGACTCAGGTGCTTACCAAAAACAAAATTTCGTAGATACGCGGGCCTTTCAAAATTACCATCGTGGGATTTAGCCGGCCCGTTGTCTTCCTAAAAGAAATTGCACGGATTTGCAACAATTTCGCGGGGCTGGGTCACCCAAAAATGCAATTTTTAGGGATCACGAACCCATCAGGGTTGGCTGATTTAAATAACTAAATCGCTGAGTTTACGCATTAAAAAACAGTATTGCAAGATCTAAGATCTGGTTGGCTAAAATCTGATTTCTAAAAAGGACTTTTTAGAAACCAATTTCTTGTGTTGGGCTCATTTGAGACCCATTCTGCTGCCATCCAAGGTAGAGCGAAAGTGAGTGAATGAAACGGGTGTCAGCACCAAGTGTCCCATATTTGGTCCATTTGCCAGTTTTTTGGTCTCTAGTGCCTACTTGTTGGATTAGCTAAGAGATTTAACTAGTCTTCCAAAAAATTAGCATTCACCCCATCCAGCTCGTTGGGCTACAAAATAGTAGTTTGGGACCCAGAAATTCACTAGTCTGCAAAAAACAGGAAACTTCACCTTGTTGTTCGTCCCAAGTATCGCCTCTTCAGCTCTACTATGGGCCTACTGGCATCGTAACTCTACGTTCAGCCCGTAAACTGCGTACCAGCGGCCCAAAACTGGCCACTATGGGCTAACTTATGTTACAAATCGCTGTTTAAACCAACAAAAAACGCATTATCTCCCCATAACTTACGACAATATGAAAAAACCTGACCATGTTACAGTGAACAATGTATGTTTCTAGGGGGAAAAAAACTGGCTCAAGGGTGCCTTAAAACTGGGTATTTCCCAAGTCCGATTGTTCGGTGGGCGCGGGAAGGGGATCTGAGTACTACCGTCCCTAAAATTGGGTCGATTTGCTACAAAACTCCCCTTTTAGGTCATACAACTGAGTATTATCGTCCCAAACTAGCCAATATGGGGCAGTTGCCACCATAACTCGTTGCGCTTAGCCTAGCAATATGAGTTACTCGTATTATCGTCCCAAAACTGGCCAATATTATGGGCCTCAGAAATCCTCTACTCAGCCAAAAAAAAAAAACTGAAAATGTGTCCATATGTCTCATTTTCGGACCGAATAAACTACTCATTTGAAGGGGAAAATGGCGGTTTGACCCCGAAACAGCTGAGAAACTGAGAACTTCATTTCAAAATGTGTTTTTTCAGGCGGATGTAGAGGATTTACGCCCGAAATCTCATGTTTTGGCACAAAAAAATGCACGTAAGTTGACAATAGGCAAACTGTGTTCAACGGCGATTTAGCTACAATGGTTTAGTCACAAAGGATATTTTACCGCATAATGAACGGATTAAACAGAACAGAACGTGGAAATTTAACCCCTTGATTGCGCCTGTATAGCTGCTATTTGTTGTATCCAACGACGCTATTTTCACAATGACAATGGTTGCGTTGCAAAACTCGGGGCTCTTGTTTAAACGCTGAAGTCAAGAATTAAGTGATTACTGGAGTTTTGCAAGGGTGATTTGTGAGTTTTCACCTCCCCGTTATCAAAGCCGGAAGGTTAGTAACTTCCTTTTCTTCGTTAATATTTTATGTTTAGGCTTTTGGCTTATTGCAAAAAGAAATATTAACCAAGTGGTATGGCTTAAAAACAAATAATATTCCTTTCCTTCATTTTGTTATCTACCATCGTTGAAATTTTATCAAAACTTTGAAAAAGAGAGGGCAGAAAGGTTTCATCGCGATAAAAAAGGCTACCGAAACACCTTGGAACTTGTTTTGTTGGATTATTAAACACTTACTCAGCGCTGAGCTAGATTGACAGTTTTGTAACGGCAAAAGACTAAGTGCCCATTAAGCGCTGACGCTGAACAAGTCTGAAGTTTTGCAACGCGGCCAATGTGATTAATTTTCTTTTCGCACTTTGGGTTAGAAATGATCCTCCCAAAGAAGGCGCGAAATTGTACTTTTCTTTAACCCTAGGGAGGAAAGTGTGAAACTATTTTGCGCCCTAGGAAACCTAGGGAGGCAAAATATTTTGCTCCCTGTAAGCTTGATCACTTCATAATTTCTTTCGTTTTCCTCGTCCGTTCCGTGAACCTCGTCACGAGCAAAGTGTCTTTTCTAACCTCGCGAGATGTGTCTGCCCTGGTCTTCGCCTCGGGCTATCCAACCTCCCTCGGTTAGAAAAGTTGCACTTTGCTCGCTAGGTTCACAATTTACTATTTCTCCAGTTCAATTAATAAAACGTTCAAAAATATCAAAATACGCGTGCTTAAATTACCACTCGTCACAACACTATTGCGGCTATTCCTTAACCCCATTCGGTGTTAGGGTTTTAGAGGCCAACAAAAAAAAAGAGCTCTGCGGCCTGCTTAAGTGCCCACCACTTTACTGTCGAACTAACCGTTTGTTTCCGTAACAGGCTCTGCGCCTGCATGTGAAGGGCCGACAGGGCCAGGGACCAGTTATTACTTTTGATTTGAGTTATGTTTTAGTTGATGTTATCTAAGTGAATCATCAATGTATTTATGTATCTTTATACATAAATATTTAATTCTAAAATCAATTGAAAGACTTGGGAAGGGCTGAGCCAAATACGATTCGAGAGCCAAGGAAAAATAGATTCCCTGGAGGAGGTTCGAACTCGCAAATTCAGGGTTAATAGTCCAACAGGCAACCAGTTGTGCCACGGGGGTCCTCTTTTACCATAGAAACAACAGAATCAGGCGGATAAATACCTTGTACATTTAATATCCTTTTATCCTCCATAGACTTAGATCTTTGGTTTACACGTTCAAAGAAGAGAAAAATTGTATGAACCCCTGGCCAAGATTTTAGATTTTCGGACTCATTGCTGTGCTCCTATATGAATTCGAGTTTTATTTAACCCCATCTTACACAGAATAAAAATCAACATCTAAATATTTATTTTCTTCTTCCAAGAAACTAACTTTTATTCACGTCCCTCCATTCCACTTCCTTGAAGAAAATACCAAATTCAAACCCCCCCCCCCCATTCTTCTTTCCATACGCAATAGACCATCCAA
This sequence comes from Corythucha ciliata, assembly GCA_038030265.1. Classification (NCBI taxonomy): domain Eukaryota; kingdom Metazoa; phylum Arthropoda; class Insecta; order Hemiptera; family Tingidae; genus Corythucha; species Corythucha ciliata. The sequence goes on from CM075943.1 coordinate 18,870,580, forward strand.
TCAAATTCACTTCCTCAAACTCTTTCCTCGGGGACGTTGATTTGTTCCCCACTGTTTTTCGTTTAGCGGGACTTATCTTTGACAGAAGGAAGACTCTTTTCGAAGTGAATAAAAAATGGTTTCTTGAACCCTTCACCGCCGGCCCCACCATCCCCTCTCCATCTAGTGTAGCTTTTGGCGAAAGAAAGTTGATTTCCATACCAAATTTGTCTTCTCTTTTATTTTTTGTAACGGTTCATGGCCAGTTTGTGGTGACAAGTTACACGATTATTTTTCGAGAGAGAGGCTTGTAACGGGGCTCCTTTTTTTGGGAAGGACTGAAATAATAAAGATGAAGGTTTATGACTGTGCTCCCTGTATGCTCCATTGGTGGAAATCCAACGGAGAATGCAGGTGGTGAATAGTTTCATAAAAAGCTGGTTAAAAAGTTTTCCTATCAGCCGTCCCCTGTAGCCAATAGCTGGCTATCAGGAAATAATATGCATATAAATAACTACACTACACTTTGTATTTGAGGGGCAGGTGATAGCCACTTCCTGTAAAATAACAAAGGAATACATAAGTAAAGCTATTCTAATACAATGATAGATAAATCTGAAAACTTGCACTCCAACAATGTAATACAATTGGGTACTTTGTCTATTAACCGAATAATCGGTTTTTATTGTTGATGTTCATGCGTGGGTTGATAAAAAGCATTATCTCTACTTCACACCACGTTATCGGGGCCAGGCTGCATTGCGTGCAGTTGCATTCACTTTTTTTTTCTTTCAATAAAACGAGGTCAAGGGAAGAAGGCTTGTCATAGCGGGGAGGGAGGGTGCAGTGGATGCCGCGGGGAGACGGAAAGTGCATTTTGACGGGGGAGATGTGCATTTCGAACAAGGTCGTCCCCCGCCTACTACCGTACTTCCCTTCTCAATTCAGAAACAGAACGGAAGTTTTTTTTTTTTTAACTGTTACCTATTGCATCTTTTTTATACTCGTTGGATGGAAATTAGAATAACTTCTGGTTATACCTATTGCTCCCTTCAATCCGTACGATTAATAAATTATGCCACACAATAATCCTGTAATGCTTAAATACGAAGAAAGGGGATTCCAACGGTCTCGTTTATGCATGGGATGAATATTGTTGAACATACGTGGGTGAACTTACCCCTTCCATATCCGATAGAATGAAGTTGAATCTAGTCAAAGTGATGAGGGGGAAGATGTACAAACTCTTTCTTTTCACCCCCCACACAACCCTTTCCCTTGCACCATGCAATTGGAAAGACCGGTTTTCAAGTAAAACGAGTCTCTTCTTGTCAGGGGGGGGGGAGACCTGGAGGATCTCTTCTTCTGTAAAACACAAGACCCCCTCCTTAGGTTAGCGAAAAAAAAAATGCAATGCTTGCAGCCAGAGGACACGTCATTATCTATACTAGCCACTGCCAAGTTGCATCATTGTCAACTCTACACGAAAAACGCTCTTACACAATATCAATGTAAATTATATATATATATGGACGAAGAGAGAAGAAATATATGCGTACACGTTGGCGAGCAAATTTATTTTCAAGGACGGATTAAAGTGGCGGTGGGTGGAGTTGTAGAAACGACGTTGTTGGAAGGGGGGGAGGGTTTGGAAGCTTGGGTCGTCCAGGGTAAATTTGATTTTATTTTATTTTATTAAGTAGGTATGTTCTAAATTTTTTAAATATTGGAATTTTGGGAGAATTAGCCAACTAAACGGGAAAATATAGGCGAAAACTTAATGGTTCACCAGCTAAAGCGAGGGGCTTCTATGCTCTTTCTAGAAGGTTTCTACCTTGGTCATATCATTATGGCCAAAACTTGTGTGTGTAATCGTATCCACCCCAGTCGCTACCGTAGTACGCAGCACCGAATATTTGCCCAAAGATAGAGTCAACTGATTTTTGGTTATGCTGCAACCCCCCTGTTAATACGTTCAGGTGTTGAATGAAGTAGAATTAAAACGATAATATTCTGAAGAAAAAAAATGGCCGAAATTAACGTGAATTTCTAGCCTTCTTATAGGTTAATCCTTTTGTGCATCCTTTTCTTAAAAATTTAGGTACCTACCCTCCTGGGGTCATTCCAATGGCGGAGGTTCTGTTCCCTCTCACCAATTACACTTCAGAGCCATCCATTACAACTACTTTACTATGCGCTAGTTCTAGATAAACTTGTAAACTCCAGTCTAAAAGGCTATAACAAAAAAAGGTAGACCCATCCGTTTAGTGGGGGGGAGCGAGGCTTCTCTACTCGGTCGCCATCTTTATCCCCCCCCCCGCCCCAACACCAACAGGAATATTTTTTGTGCCCTCTCTCTTCTTCATTCACATTCTCCCTCCTTTACAAAAAAAAAAAAAAGAAGTCTAGGAAGAACTAGGCAACGCTCATGAATCTATTCAGATGCTGGCGGGAAAAATACAGGTTTTTTCACCTATCAACTTCGATCAACACCCCATCTGTAGATGTTTTGCTTCTGACCCCGCGACTCGTTATAAAATGAGCGGTTCAAATTAATTCGGGGTGTGACGTCATCAATTTTTCTATTTTCAACTCAAATTAGCTGAAAACATTGCCTAGCAAAGAGTTTAGGTTCCTCAGAATTATAGTGAAACTAATGCCACCCAATAAAATTATTTCATACGAAAAAATGAAGCAATTTTATTCGTTGTACCGTTGTCCACAGGTAGAGCTTTTTCAATGAGGCATAATTGAACGCAGCCCCCTAATGATCACTTCGGTATAAATCACGCTCTCACGTTACAAAAAGACTACGCAATTTAAATGAATGGTCCTCCTGGTCCGGATTATATGTATGTATATTAAAAAAAGTACACCCCTTGCCCTTAGCGATAGCGAATTGAAGGTAAGCTATAGTGAGGGGAGTTGGGGAGAAGGTTATTAAAAAAATGTGTGCTTGGAAACAGGAGGAGGGGATTGTTTAATCAATGGGTTCGCTCTTTAGCGCTGCACTTTGTGGCAGTGGGTTGGAGGTTAGACTCCTCCATTCATTAGCAACTCCAGAAAAATAATAATAAAAAAGAAAACTTACATGCTTGATAGTTTGGTAAATTAATGCATCCGTTTTAATTTAGCGAGCATCCTGCAACAGACAAATACAGAAAATATTTAATTATTTCGCTCTCCCTTGTTGGGTAGTGAGGGGGGGGAAGCGAATTCGCGTAAATAACGTCACGATTCAGTTTTAAATAATTCAAACAAAAGTAGGAAGGCCATCGATGGAAATGGGGCGGGGCAGGGGATCAGGCCATTGACTTCTTGATCAATTTGACGATTAAAATTAAGGCCACTTTTGAGTTTTGATAAAAATATACAGTTGCGAAAAAAAAAACCCCGCGCGCAAAATAAATCCTCGACGGTGGGGAAGAGGCGGCCTTGGCCGGGGCAAAAACGAAACACTTCCCTCCGTGTAATCCCCTCGGTACATGGTTGTGATGAAACGTGATGGTTCAGGTGGGGAAGGGGTAGAGATGAGTGCGAATGTGTGTGAATGCGAAAAAAAATGTTTCTTTGACGGTATGCTACAATCGCCTATTCAAATTACCTGAAAATATTTGTTAAAAAGTTTAGTTCATTCGGGAAAATACGGATGGCTGAGGTTCGGATGAAGAAGGGGAAGGGAGTTTCAACAAGGCTGGAGGGGTTGGCGAGGCGCAGAGAGGTCATAGACTCAGCGTTACTTCAAGTGTTCTCGTTTCGTTTTTTCTTTCTTTTTCAAGGAGAAAACGCGAATTGTTTTTTCTATCAAACTTCGGGTGTATCTTGGGGGGAACTAAAAATACAGAAAATGAGAGTAAAAAAAAAAAAAAAATTAGCCTCACTCAAAACATTTGAAAGTCTCACACAAAAATAGAATTCGCGAAGGCCTCTAGGCATGCCTTTACAGCAATGATCTCATCAATTAAAACGCCGCTCTCAATTCTTCTTCGAGGCCTACCTATTTCAATGACACATCCTCCCACTGGTTTTTGGGGGGGACTTTTGAACAACTACAAACAGGTACCGTTACTTTAGTGCTAATTTAATTGTTCAGAATGCTTGTCATCCTTATCAGGGCGATTGCCGTTAAATGTTCACTCCAATCACGATATTTCAATAAAAGTTATTTAACAGAGTCACCGGATTCCTGTTTCTTCATAAAATCACGCCGTTTCTTCCCCCCTTAACCTTAAAGTCCTGCGATTCCCAAGAGTACAGTGATTGTAATGCATCCCATATTCAGCAGTGACAGGGGGAAATCAAGAAAAAAGAGAAAAAAAAACAGGAATCATCAATGTAGTTCTAGTAGTAATATACTTACTTACACATTCAACCGGCAGGATGGAGGGAGTGTGACTGACCTGGGCCAACTTGGAAAAGAGTTGTCTGTGGTCGTGGAAGATGAAGAAGAAGAAGAAGAGGAGGAGGAGGAAGAGGAGAGCTAGAGAGTTAGAGTGAGAAAGAAGAGGTGGCTGCGCTATCCCGTTCTGCGCAATAGGCTCAAGTCAATATTTTCTAAAAAATCCGTTTCAACCCCCCTTTTTTAAAAAAAATCTCAAAATTGCTGTCTCGTGCGATTATCGGGGTTTAACAAGAATACAAGGGTCTAATAATCTCTACAACTCCCGTGTCACCCTAATGGACTTTTTTGGCTAATGCTTTCAAACAATTTGTATTCCGTTAAATGAAATTTGTAGCGAGAATACTGCAGTGTACGCCTTCTTGAAATAAAGGCAGTGTATTACTAAAAAAAGTAAATAAAGTAGTCTAAGGGTAAATCATGTATTTCCAGGTTCGAAAACACCTGTACTCCAGGGTAAACATTCGCCTATAGTCCCAACAACGTTTTGATTGCCGAGCAGGACAGCCACCACTATAGCAATCCAACCTTGGACGTCATGGTGCCCAGGGTTGAGAGGGTCGAAGGGGTTCCACTGTATAACCTACTCGGCAATCAAGACGGGTAGTACGCATGTATTGAGCAAATTGCGATAAAAAAAAATTAATAATTATTTTGTTGTTGTTCAACTCTTTCCACCTCCGTTTCAATTCCACTACCAAGAGAGTATTAACATTTTTTTTTTGCGACCGGCGGCGTGGCGCGCGGGTTAGGAAACAACACTCCACGCCGTGCAAGAGAGGAGAAGGTCTCCTGGGTCAGTAACCTTTTTGCGAAATGGGAGAGTTGTAGAAGGGGCTCCCCCCCCCCAACCACCGACGACCAACCGCCCCTCCACCACTACACAGTCAGTGATCGGTTGCGAAGCGAACCGGCGGGGAAAACGACGGCTGGAGGGAAGACTATTCATTGTGCAAAAAGAAGAGAAGAAAACGGTCGCACAGTATCCGCAGGCAATCATCGGTCAGAGCCCTGGCTTGAGATTTGTGCTAAAGAAGTGAACGATTGGTGAAAGTCAAGGAGAAGAGAGGCGGAGGGTCTAACTATAGCTCCATGAGAATTGAGCAAAAGCTTACAAAATTGTGAATTTTTGAAACGAGGGCTGGCGACACCGATCAAACTACTGTATACGTTTTTACGATAACCGTACATGTTTAAAACGTGATCCGATCATATAGAGAGTTAATTTACCTTAGAACGAGGGAATGAAAGATCTAAATCGACCTGAAATTACTTATTTCATGTTAAATATTGGAATAGTTATAAACTGAACGGTTTATGCAGAGTCCGGGATACACTGTGAGAGAAAAAGTTGGTGAATAAACAGACCGAAAGATCGTAAATAGAACGAGGTATAGCTATCAGATCCTCGATTTGAATGCCCCAGAATCACCATTTGGCTCGTTCTACTTAATTTTGATTGATTATTGCGAGCTGTTTTTCTAGAATATAACACATAACAAGTAAGTAACTAAGGCCACTGGCTTCGCCACACAATGCAGGGGATTTAACTTAGCTGTAACACTCTTGATACCCAGGCGCTGATCCATGGCGGCGGGGGGGCACAGGAGTCTTGCTCGTTTTGAAAAAAAAACATCATCAAAACTTCTTTCCACCCCAAACCTAATCGTCGAGGGGTGCTCACCTTAACCTATTTTATGGTATTTTTTATCAAAGTTACCGGCTTGAGACTGCGCAGAAACCTGATGGAATCGCCAGAGCCTCATTTCAGATACTTCGAGGACTTTGTTTTACGCACATCACAAACAGGAACGAGGCAAGTTCCCGCCCTCCTTCTTGAGAATTTATTTCTTAGGTCTCTTCTACCAGATGAAGAGTCTACGGTTGAAGTAGGTAGCAGAGTAGCCAGATTGGCCTATCACCCGCGTTTTGGGCTATTTCTGGAGGATAATTCGGGGTTAAAATTGACAAAAACCGCTAAACCATGATTTGGGTTAAAAAACAACAAAAAAACGCAAGCATTTGACAACTCGCCTAAAACATAAATATCATCCAAGACTAATCCACTGGAGAAAAGTTCAGGGTTCTCGGGGGAATTTTCACTCAAACACGGTATTTGAGCTAAAGCCAGCAGGGGAGGAGGGAGGACCGTGCCCCCCTGCGGGAAGCCCAACAAAACGTAAGTTTTTGACAGAACAATCAGTCCGTGGTGTCATCTGTCAGATTGGGAATTTTGTTGAGGACGAAAATAAGTAGTTTTGAAGCCAACATACTGCCGTCTCCTTGGGCTTAATTCTGTTAAAATAAAACCAAATAATTTTTCAAAAATAATATCGACCGCAACGGGCAGATTTGTTTTGTCGTTATTTATTTATTTCATTCTAAAAACAAGACTATTCAACAATAAATAAATAAATAACGACAAAACAAATTTTGCCCGTTGCGGTCGATATTATATTTTTTAAAAAACTAACTTTAAAATAAAAAGGGCGATAAATTCACTTTGAATACTAAAACCAAATAAGTTGTGCATTAACAACTTATTTGGGAGGGGGAAATTCTCTGAATATAGAACCAATTTCACAGGTTTGGTACATTAAAAAACATATTCCGCGAGTTTGGCTCTTAAAAAATCCATTTTGTGGGTCTTGAAAATGCTATTCTCGCGGGGTTCAGGAGTTAAAAAAACCAATTTAGCGCGTTTCACTATTTAAAACCCCTCGGGTTTGACTCTTCAAAAAAATACAATTGCGCCGGTTGAGCTCTTGAAAAGTTCATTCTGGGGGATTTGTCTCTATAAATTACCCTAAATTCCACCATTTACCATTCGGGAAAATTGACTCACTGAACACCGATTTCTCGGGTCTAGCTCTTTAAAGAACCAATACCTCGGGGTACCAATTTATTCGCGAGGTTTAGATTTAATAATTGGAAAAACTAATTTAACGTGTTTTGCTCTCGAAAAAGTCGATTTTGAGGGTTTGGGGCATTAAAAATCAATTTTGTAGAGTTTCGACTTTCAAGAAACCAATTTAGCGGGCCTGGCTCTTATTTAAGATTTAAGAAGTAAATTTGATGGATTTGGCTCAACCGAAAATCAATATCGCGGCTTGTTTGGCTCATTCGAAGAACAAATTTCGTGGAATCGACTCTCGAAAACCCAATTTTCCCTGTTTTCAAAAGAAGAATTCACTACGGCCAAGTTTGCCATCAAATTAAATCAGCCGTCGAGCGATCAGGGTCGATTGTTTTCTTCCCCTGCAGCCGATATGTCCTACATACTCTATCGCAGTTGACGTGTATTTCCGTAGATAGTTACGCTAACATACTACATACAAAGGCCTCAGATCTTTTGACATTTCAAGACTGATATCGAGACCGAGACCGAAACAGACTTACTATGGTCGAGACCGATACCACTCAAGTCTATAGTGTCGGGCTCGTGCAATACTACCGCCAGCTCTCCTTAAAGAGTCTAATTACGAGAGTTTCGCGCTTTTGATTGGTTTCGGCTCCAGAGCGAGCTCCACGTGTCTTGGCTCTTCCTTCGACTTCCAACGTTTCGATTTCATTGGCTACGATGTGTGGAGAAATTCGTGCAGCGCCAGAAAAACCTGGGGAATCAGCCGAAAACGCTTGATGGGAGGGGGGGCGAGCACCTTATAACGGTTCTTCTGATCGAATATCCATTTTGATTTTCGTCGTAAAATGCTAAGATACCTACGCAATTTCATATAATTTTAAATTAATTTGGCTATTTTTTCAAGGGAATAAATTGGCGTTTTATCAGGGTCAATTTTCGAAAGTGTTTCGATTTGAGCCGGACGCAGTTCATGAGTTGAGTCTCTTGCGGGTAATGCCCAATTGATACATGAATCCGGTGGTAGCCAAAACGCACACGTCCACATTTAAGGGGCCCTTCACCTGCCATTAAAGAGGCCACGAGTACAACGAGCTATTCGCGCAGTGAATTTTGGATTCATTGACTCGTGAAACCCTCAGGAACGCAGTTTCGTCCAATTTTTACAAAAATCGTCGAAGAGTCGGATAATTGGGTGATTTTCCGGGTTATTTTTTCAACTTTTCTGGATTTTCAATCGACAAGTGCATACAGACACACGCGGTCCTAGCCCTATAGCCCTTACGCCCATGGGAGACTGTCAGCGCTCTCCAAAGAGGGCTAAAATGAGTGTTTTTTTCGTGGTCGGTTTTCTTTCCACTCCAGAGCCAAGGATCAAGGTCAACGAGCTTTGAGGCTCTTACTATTGGACCTCGGCAGTCAATTGTGCGGGCGAGGTTATCGGGAAAATTCGCAGGTCATCTGAAAAAGTGCTGAACTGGCCAAAAACTCTGGAATCACTGGGAATCAACTTCCAACGAATCGTCCGACTGAAAGCCCGATTAGATTTTTGTATTCCTCCGGGAAGAAACTTTTAGATATACAGATTCACATTGTATAATGTTAGAAATTTTCGCCAAAATTGTCACGGGCATAACAGCGATTTTTCGGATCAGTTTGAAGTGTTTTGAGTTGAGCCCGACACGATTTACGAGTCCCTCGGAAAACGCTGAACTGACCAAAGTCCCGGCCAAAACGCCACCAGAGAGCCCCTCGGCGTTCTGCCTTGTCATTAGTTCTGGTCGATTTTCTCGACTCCAGAGTGGCATTTTGAGGCTAGGGTCCTAACTATGAGCTAGTATAAAAATACCACAAATGACGGTACGTACACATAACTAGCGTTATAACATGATTTGTGATAGGGCGTCGTTAACGTTTTGAGGAACAGATTTTTGACCGCCCGGATTTTAACATTGGATCAGATACAAACAGGTAATACGGCCAAAAATTCATGAGGAAAAATATAGGGTGACCAGATGTAAAAGTGGTTTCCGAGGACGCCTGGTACGAAAAGTAGGACGCCTATATACACGTTAATAACGGCTAATTGTTGATCAGTTTAATGTTAAATATGGGTCCGCGTTGCAGAAGAACGAAAACTACGAAACTGAGGTTTAAAAGGGCCAAAACTATTAAATTATGGTTTTTGAATGAGCCAAATCGGCGAATTAGGTTTTGTGAGAGCAAAAATGACAATAAATTGACAAAAAATGACAAAAATGAGCCACATATACGTGAATTTGCTTTTTGAAAGATCCTCATTTGCTTTTCGAACAAGCGAAATTTGCGAAACTGATTTTAGAAAAAACTAAGGATACGGATTTTTTTTTTTTTGAAAGAATAAAAATGCGCGAAATATGGGTTTGAAATAGCAAAAATTCGTGAAATTAGGTTTTGAAGAAGTAAAATTAGCGAAATTGGTTATGTGAAAGCGAACATCCACAGTAAAATTTGTGCTCAAGCTGCCAAAATCACGAAATTTGTATTTTCAATGTTGGCTTTTCGAATTGGTCAAACCCATGCGACTTTGGAAAGAGCCAAACTATGAAATTTGGTGATTAAAATAATCAATATCTCTCATATTGTGGTTGAAATGAGCCAAATCCACAAAACTAGGTTTTGAATGAAAAGGAATCCGCAAAATTTGGGGTTTATAAGACCAAAATTGACGAAATTTAGGTTTGGAGTGGTTCAAAATTGAAAATTTGGATTTTAAATGAGCCAAATTCGTTTTCTGAATTATCAAAACCTGCGAAGCTGGTTTCAGTAAGATCTAAAACCACGATATTTTGGTTTTAAATGCGTGAAGATCAGCGAAATTGGGGTACTACTATAACAAAACTTCGTGAAATTTGGGTTTGAAGGTGTCAAATTTGAAACATTGAGGGCCGTATTTATGAACGTTCCTTGAAGCTTCCTTGAGTCAAGGAACCGTTGAGAACAGTTTTGATCACAATAAATACATCTGTTTTAATGAATTTCAAGGGTTCCTTAATGTCAAGGAACGTTCATAAATACGGGCATGAATGTTGGAACGCGTTTGGTTGTGAAAAATAAACAGCTATTATTTTTTCACCAATTTTGGTTGTTGACTTAACCGAACCTGCGCGAAGCATATATTTACAAAGAGGCAAAGCCACGAACTTTGATTTTTCATCATGCGAAATCCCCCCAAATCGTAGGGGTTTCAAAAAAGCGAATTCCATGAAATTGGGTTTTGAAACAGCGAAAGTTCGTAAAATTGGTTAGAAAAATGAGCTAACCCCACGTAATTTTAGATTTAAAAGCGAAAAATTCATCAAAATTGGTGTAGGAAATAACAAAAAAATAGTGGAATTTGGTTTTTAAGGTGCCAAATTTGAAACGTATTGTTCATGGAAGAGATAAAATCTCTAACTAAAATGTAATAATTATGTAAGCCAAAATTACGAAATTTGTTTTTCTTTTCGCGACATTTTGTTTTTAATTAACCAAACCTGTAAAACTGGCTATGCAAAGAGAAAAAGCCTGGAAATTTGGTTTTCTATTTTAAAGGAGCACAAATCCACTAAATTGGGTTCTAAAAGAGTGAAAGTCAGTAAAATTGGTTTTAGAAAGAGTAAGACCCACGAAATTTGGTTTTTGAAGGTGCAAATTCCACGAAATTTCGTTCTGGAATGAGCAAAACTCCGAAATTTGGATTTGAACGAGTCATATCCACAAAATTTAGTTTTGAATGAGCGAAAATTCGTGAATTTGACGTTTAGGAAGAGTCCAAATGACGAAATTCTGTTTTTGATAGTGCCTTAACGCTCTTGACTGGTTTTAAATCAGACTGTGGGTCTTATTTTCCGTCGGTCCAATCTCATGGGTTGTGGGGCGAATTTTATAATTTCGAGTGAAATGGAGGCATGACGGTGTGTGGAAGAGATTCAGTGGACGAAATCACTGTATTGTTCTCTGAGTGGAATTGTAGCTACGATCTATCCACCCCTGGCGCTCGACCTGCATGACCTGGTTAAATCGAGTTAGGGAGAAGACCCGGCTCGCCAGGCCTGATGAGGGCCCGGTGGCAAAATGAGGACTGGGGACGTGGAGGCTAAGCGCCGCAGTTTCGTTTGAAGTACGACATCAAGTAGAGGCTGAAGAAGTAGGACAGAAAAGAAGACAATTTTGACCAATCCTCGGACACCAGAAAAATGAGCCCGGGCGTCACCGGACGCTCAAGAAAGAAGGACATGTCCGGGGAAAGTAGGACGTCTGGTCACCCTATAGGAATATATTTCCTTAACTCTGTACAAAACAGATAATTCACAAATTATAATGCTGACTTATCCCTCAGGGGATGACTATGAATTTGTTCTCAAGTCCCATGCCCTGAACTTTTGAGGGAATAGAATTCATTTTTATACGTTTTTCCCTTAACTAACACGTTGATGTACCGCAGAGCCTTTGCCTCCATTACACCCCATACCCCCCACCATTTTAGCCCTCGTCACTCTCCCACGACAAGAGTCAAAAGAGTGGGAATCTATCGCCGTTATCGAGTTCAAAAATCAATAGGGCGTCTGCGTTCTTCTTAATGAGCTCTCGGGGAAACTAGATCCTCTCCCCCCCGCCACTGCTATCACTCCAGCATGCCGGCTCTCCCACCAGCCTGCAGCCTTTGAAAGTATTTGAGCTCCAAGACCTCCCAATAAACTGACTCAACCTTTTTCCCGGTCGGTTTATTTATCAATTTTTAACATGTTTTCTGTTTATTGAGTCTGGAAGTCTAGAATCTCCCCCCTCCGCAACCACTTTCGGCACCAACTTCTAGCCATTTACAACAACCTTGGGTTGAAATGTTATAGTGAGTGTGGGGAGGGAGTGCTCATTAAACTCGACTGTGTTTTGTTCTAGGCTATATAAAGTGAGATTTACGGGCGTTCTAAAAATATCCTACCGATTTTTTTTTTTCGCACAGTAGGCCAAGTCTTATTTCTAATCTTTTTAAAAACAAGTTTTAAGCAATTTCTATACGCGGCAACGCAAGGATCACGCGACCGCCTCTGATTATGACGATTAAAATGATGCTTCGCCCGACTCAAATCAGATCTTTCCACTGCAGTATTGCAGGGATCGAAAAAATATTGACTTCGCCTTCTTCACAGGAAGAGCTGTCATGTCAATTATTGGATATCCAAGTTTGTCTTTTTATGAGGCCTGCCACTCTCAGTTATTATGAAAGTAAGAGTCGACGTGAACTAATAAACTGGAATGATTGTGGGGGAGGGGGTCGTTGAACACGAAAATTAAATTTGATTGATTTCCTTTAAGACAAGAAGCTTGATTTTCTTTATAGTTTTAAACACGTTTCTCACTGTTTCTACTGGTGGTAACCGGTTTTGTGTGGAAACGATTATTGTACCAATCACTACACCTTAAAAGAACCACACCTTCAGAAATTTTAATTACTCCTCGAGTCGACACGACCAAATATTCGCCTAATCGCTTCGTAATGAGCAAGAAAAAGAAATTTCTGACGTTTATTAGTTTAAAGCCACGGAAAACCATATTCCCATCCTTGAAAGACCCCGCCTTCTTTTTAAAATGTTTAAGCCCAACAATTTTCTGAAAATCTACTCCGTTCCTCTTCACCATTCTCACCCGTCCTCAAGAATACATACATTTTTGTCTAGGTATAACCCCTCCAATGGCCTTTATAGGATTACCCTCGTGGGAAAAATGGTGCCTCTAGGGGACTAATCGCTATGAGGAGGGGAAATCCCTCCCTTTCCTTGATATAATAGTGAAATAGTACAGGAGGGATTCTTTCTCTTCTACCACTTAGAAAAGGCCCTTTGGTTAACGGTTCCCCCACTATTTTTTTCCTAGTTGTTCTCCAAACACAATGGAGCCTCTCCCCTACAACTATGCCGGCGACCTATGAGATTTTCCCAAATGGAATAAAAATCGAATCCTGTTCCCTTTTTACCAAATAATTTTTGTCCTTTACCCACACGATTCCCTTTCTTCGTACCCGTCTTGGGAGTCTTTCTGAAACCTTTTACAAGACGCCTTGAATTATAGGGGGGCGAATGCAGTTGCTAAAAGTAATCAGGTTTGACCGGTTTTCGAAGGTACCTGCAATGGAAGGAGAAAAGAAAAAGGAGACGTCGACGAAGTAGTAGAAGAAGTGAAGAAGAAAGAGACAAAAAATACGACTAGATTGAGGTTTTTAAGGGGCAAGTTACCCCTTCAACCATAATTTATTTAGTGCTCACGTATCGCTTGATGCTCTTACCATCTTTTACGAACGATTAGCTGAGAAATGAATTTCATCAGGTAAAAAATCCTCGTAAAAAAAATTTTGATGCACTCACTATACTTTTAATCGGAAGTCGCGTTCGCGGAGCACGGAGCATTTGAACTAATTAACTACAACGTAATATTTTGTTGGCTTCAAGGGCAATGGGCGAGAGAATTCCCATTGAGAGTGGGGTTTAGGGCTACCCCAACAATATCCCGGATTATCCCCTTCCAAAGGGTTTCACGCTATAACATTGTGTATCCACGTGGGTAATCCCCGCGTCTGCGGAAAACTCGTCCGCCCGGTGGCGGCGGCGAGGACCCTACGGGGGCGGTGAGGAGAGGGAGGAGGAGACGGTGAACAGAGGCGGGTGCACTACTGAAAAGTCGAAAATGGCCGGAGTCGGGCGAAGAGAGAGAGCCGAGATATAACGACAGTGGCATAGCCCAAACCTCCCTTTATTGATCCTCCGCCCTCTTCTTACCCGTCGAAATGCATATGACCTGAAGTACATAAAGCCCGTCACGGACAAACAGAGAACATTCCCCTTTCACAAAAACCTCTCCCCCTTACATTTCACTGCCCAACTCCACCCTTCCATTTTTTTTTTTTTTTTTTTTTCGGATTTTGTATGTCTAGACACCGCACTCCGCCGTTTCATCCGTCCCCCGCATCTTACAGTTGAAAGTCCACATTTTATGGGTTATGTAGTTAAGTGAGTGGGGGTAGCTTCTATTGATGGTGCCAAATTTTTGTTTTGTGAGAAAATTTATGTACGTTTTTGCAGACTATGGAGTAAATCTTCCTTCCTCCGCGGGGGTGGCAAGCAAGGGCTGCTTTTAAATAAATGTACAATGAGTAAAAGGAATGAAGGATGACTGAAAGAAAAACTGGGAAGGAGAGGTTGTTATAGTCAGACAATGACTTGAAATCATAATTTAATTGAGGTTTCCTGTGTGCAAGGAATTACTACGACTATTATAAGTCGTGAACACAAAGTCTGAAAGTGCATGTGCACGAAGTAAACGCGTACACAAAGTGAGATTATCTCAAAAATCTCAAGTTTCGTGGTTAAATGAATTATTGTCAGCTCTGATCGAAGAACCCCGGCCACCCATCCACTTACTCAATAACACACACACTAACCTGTCACTTTTACTAACTTTCTTGCTAACAGCAGTCTACGAGCATAGATTTTCTGAATAGTAGAGCGGGCGCAGAGAGTTTACCGTCTCCACCCCTTATACACGTTTATGTTGTGCAAGCCCTCATGGGAAAATGGCTGTAGCCTTTGACTTTAGTCTCTGCTGTCTGAAGCTTTCGAACCGAAAATGAGGACTCACAAGGACATTTTCAAAGTTTTCTCACAGTTTCTGGGATTAAATTGAAAGTTTTTGGCCTGAAAATTCCAATTGCATATAGTGGCCAGCGGCAGGTCCGGATCTTACTTTTTGCCCCACCCCGGGGCTAATTTGTTTTTGCCGCTCCATGCGGATAGCGCAGACGGTGAGCAGACGGGACCTCCCTGATTCGGGTTTTAGGGAAACCCAGAGTTTCTGGATTTGAAAACCGCTCAGAACATGCCGAGGTCCCACATGCCGAGGAGGGGGGGGGGACAGACCTCCCCGCGCCACTGTTCTGAGAGAGCCCCCGAAAAGCTGAAGCATGGAAAAATGAGGATTTTCAAGTTTCATGATCATGGACGTAGGATCGTGAAAAGGAGATTTGGTATCCACTTGGACATCGCTTTGACCCCATCTGACATTTTTCATTCCATCCGTCTACTAGGTGAATAGAACAAATCAGGTGCTCAGCAGTTTTTGTGGCTAAATATTCGATTCTACCCTCAATTCGGATTCGATTTGTACACTTATGGGGAGAACCCATGCCATGTGGTTAGCTGAAGTGCACCTCGACCAGGCGACCAAAAGGTTCAAAATAATGACCTCAGTGCAACTTTCGAGTCATTGGATGTGTCAATATCGTCGCCAGGAGCCATTCTGCCAGGAAGGGGCTGGCCAAAAACGCCGGCATCTGCAGGCAAAAACGCACGATAGAGAGGAGTCGTCGGCAATAGCCTATCGAGGTGTGTGTGTGTAATGCCCAAGCTTACAAGTAAGTCTACGTCTGAAATTGAAAAGCCACGCTCATTTTTCGCTGTTCTACTGGCGGCTTTACACGGCTAAACGTTTTGAAAAACTCTAATACTTAATAATTGAGAAAAAGCGCCAATTCGTGGCTAAAATTGAGAAAATGCGTCAATTCGTGAACCAACTTCCTGGCCAAAATTGAGAAAAAACGCTGTTGTGTAGTTCCAGGAAATCCGCAACTAAAGTTGAGAAAAACGCAAATTCATATCTATTTAAGAGTTGGAAACATTACTCTTTCACGGGGGGGAAAAAATGGAGAAAAGCGTCAATTATCAACTAAAATTGAAATAAAAACGCGCTAACTCACGGCTAAAATTAGGGAAAAGCTCTAGTTCGCTGCTAAATTGAGAAAAAGCGGTCGTTAATGGTGGATTTCACCACTGAGAGATAAGGTTTGAGTTAGGTTAACTGAGAATTAACGAAAAAAAAATGCGTCACAATTTATGTAAACAATATTAGAGTTTGGTAACTCCAACCCAAGGCTGGATGAATGTGATGAACAAGGCAAAAACAAACCAAGCAAGACTAAAAAACACAGTGACAGAAAGGGCCCACGAGTGCGATAACATCACAATTTTAGAAGAACCTCTCGTCTCATCTCACATCTAACCCGGGTGACGTAACGGTTGCCAAGGAGGAGCCCCTAGATACGAGCATACCTCTGTAGTCTATGTATTATATACCTTGGGAAGAATCCCTGATGTTTTGTTTATTATTTTTGCCCACAATGACGTCATTTTTACCTTTCCCCCCTCGTCCATCGAAATACATGAGCGGACCTTCTTTTTTATAGACCTTGACTCCAACCTAACTCCCGGTGGTGAAATTAACCATAAGTGATGAAGTATAAACAGTCATTTTGGGGTTGAAAGAGCTACAGTCATAAAATTGTTTTTGGAAGCACCAAATTCGCAAAATTGGCCCGTAAAAAGTGCCAAACCACGAAATTTATTTTTTTTTTAAAGAATCAAATCCTTGAATTCGGCAAATTGGGCAAACAATGGATGATACGGGGCCTCGTAGAGATTTCCTCTCCGGGCCCCGATAGGTGGAGGTCCACCCCAGATCCAGCTACTGCATAATTCTTTAGGCTGCAGTGGCTTCGTGTGAGCGTTCGAGAGAGAGAGTGAGAGAGAGAGAGAGAGAAATGTATTTTCTTTCTCTCTTCATCTCTTCTGGTTCGATTTGTCTTATCCCCCTCCCTCCCTCGCCTAAAAATTTTATCGCCCCTCGAAATTTGCCGCCCAGGGCTATAGCTCAGGAAGATCCTACCCTGGGCCAGTGGGATGACGGTTCCAACGAAATATCGCAGTGCATTCATTTTTTGGGCTGGACAAATTAAATTTAAAGAACTGCTACTTCCCAAAAAATCTCTGATTTCGGAACAGAGCTCTCATCAGCTAGGCCGGATGACCTGTATATCAGGGGCGACAGTGCCACTTTCCATCACCAAACATCTATAACTTTGTCAAGCAAGCAGCGTGAAAGGTCGCCCTTTGGGTCCCTTTTGCAAGCTCTATGCTGTGCGTCTGTGGAGTCTGCTGAAAAATGAAGTATTTCGTTAGGTTAGACTCCACAGACATAGCATATGATTTGTGAACGGGGCCTAAATCATCAAAATTTCACGAAGTTCATTTTGGGGGTTTCAGAAGACACTAATTCATTTTTCATTAATTTCCAAATTTTTTATTCAAGATCACCACATCGAGTTATCATGAAACGATTAATTACGGAGCCAGTCGAACCAAGAGTTCACCATCACGGAGTCGTCATCAATAGACGATGGTTCCTGAGTGTGCGTACCACCAGCACACGTTAACCAACGCGACATTCCGACTCTTCGTTCACGACGATTTCATTCGTCATGCCTTTTTGGCCTATTCTTGGCTGAGTTCTTCACTCCACCGCAATTTTCTTGAATTGAGCGAAGTCAGCCGATGGGCAAATCTTTCGTGAGGGTGGTGCCAACGTCGAAGACCTTTCTTCGTATTTTTTATTTTTAGCTTAGACTCTCGATGTGACAACCTTGAAGAAATTGGGAAGAACCTCGGAGAGACATTGGAAGATCTGTGCAATTTTCCGGCGTAGGGATTGCCCGCTGCTTGCAGTTGCAGCTCACACGCTACTCGTTGACTGTCGATTATACCGAGGCTTCTGACTAAAGTCATCGTAAACAGGACATTCGGATTTGAATCGTTTGTATTCTTAATTGGTCGGACTGGAATATTTTCAGAAGGCGCCTCGTTAATCAGAAACGACCCCCAACTACTTACACAATGATAAATAAGTCGGGTCTCGTCCCATACTCAATCTCGCTCGACATTTCATTCCATTCGGGGTATTATTTCGCAGTAAAATTTAGAAATGTTTTCATGAGTGGGGAGCATTGAGCATCGAGGCGCCATCCAGAGCGCTATATTCACACATTCACGATTTTGGAGCTGCCAACGCCGTCTGCATCGTTATGGTTCACCGAGGTTTCAACTGAAGAGAAAAATCAGTTGATTTTTTAAAAACGAATAGATGGAAATTGAAAATGGAGAGGCCACTGAATTTCACGCGGCGACAACTTCTACCAAACCTCATCTTCTTTCTTCAAATCAAGAGCCTGCGAAATCATAAAAACTCGATCACTCGAATTCACAGGACAAATTTTTCAAACAAACAAACGAATGGAATTCTCTACGTTTCCCTCTCCTTAATAGTCCTTCCATTTCATTAATCAACGAGTGGACTCGTGCGTTCGCCCGTATAGCCTTCAAATAGCGCCTACGCGTTAATTTGCCACTCGGTCCCAGACGCGACGGCATTTTTTTTACCCCTTCCACACCCCTCACCATGTAACTTGGAAATTCGACAGATGATCCTTTTCTCTCCACCGAAAAGAATATAAATTATTGGTTTTCAAAAGAATTCCGATTACGATGTTGACTTTGTGTATTTTAGTGGCTGTGTTAAGCGCCTCAGAGTCGACTGAAAACGACTGGCACTCGAAACTGACGACGAGCGACCTGTCTGTCCTTTTATTCCACTCTGGGAATCGCCTGAGTAAAATTGTGGTCAATATGGCTAAGGTTGAACGGAAGAAAATTGAGAAAATCAAACCGCCGGTGTTTCTAAAATATTTCAACTGTTCGAGCGACGGCCGGAGCGAGTGCGACGAATTCGGCATAGAGAAAACTCCCGTAGTCCAGTTCTATCGTAAAGGGGAATTCTATAAAAATTACGAAGGCCGAAAAGACGGCAAACGCTTCCGAAATTACGTGGCCCGAATAGCTGGCCCGTTGGTGAAACGGCTCGATCGAGAGGATGACCTTGATTCGTTGACCAAAACAAGATACAACACGATTGTGTGTTTCTGTCAGTCCGACTCGGAGATTCTCGAAATTGTTGAACGAGTCGCCAGAGACAGAGCGGATCAATTTAACTTCGCCGTTTTCGACGGAACCTTCGACTCGTACAATGTGAGCCAGAATTCAGTCATAATGATCCGTCCCAAGCTTTTACAAAGTAAATTTGAGCCGGTTTATTTAGTATATTCTTCAGACGCGAATGAACAAAAATTTATCGACTGGTTAGTTGGAAATAAACACGGTTTGTTTCATATTCGAAATAAAGAAAATTACCAAGAATTTCCATTCCCGTTGATAACAGCGTATATGTTCATTCATGATTCTCGGGTATCCGATTTCAGATTCGTGAGGAATAGACTTTTGAAAGTTAGCCTCGAGTTTATTGATCGATTCTACTTCGCCATTAACGATTTGGAAGACTTCTACCAAGATTTGGACACATTTGGCCAGTTTCTCAATCCCACAGAGAATCCCATCGTGTGTCTGATGGGTTTGAACCACTTACGGTTCCCAATGCTCGAACCTTTCTCGATGGACAACTACCGCAAATACCTGAAGGAACTTCTGTCACGCGGTAAAGCCAGGGCGTATCTACAGAGCGACTCACCGAAACCTGAGGACGACGTCGGCCCAGTCAAACGCGTTGTTGGGTCACGTTTCGCTGAAATGGTCATCAAAAGTAAACGCGACGCGTTCCTTCTCATTTGCCTTCCACCGTCGAAACAGTGTCGCGACATCGAAGCCGCTTGGTTGGAATTGGCGACGGGACGACTGAAGGACGAGCCGATCGAGTACCTGACGTTGGATATGAGAAATAATTCGTGGTCGCCGCATTATTTATTCGAGGGTCATCCGACGGTGTACTGGGCGGCTCGCTACAGAAAGACTAAACCGTTTTTGTATCAGGAGGATATGACCGTTGATGGCTTCTTTTACTTTATAGCTGAGCATAGCACAGATGAACTGAAAGATTTCGATCGGAAAGGTAGACCAAAACTTCAAAAGGATGAACTATGATATTTTAATAAAAACATACTTTTAAAATACAGTTTTGTTCAACTCAGTCAATGTTATTTTATTTTCGAAGTGTTCATTTGCAGGTACCATACCATTTCTCACCATTTCCACCAGAACCATTTCTCAATAGGCCGAAGTGTGTTGTCCATCAGAACAGTAGAGCTAAGTTTCCTAAGAATCCAGCATACAGTAGGTCAGAAGGTATGGGGGAAGGGATCTGAGTTTGTCATGGACGGCGGGACTCAATAACAGAGTTTATAGAATCGACTCAATATCGGCCCACAACTGTAATGGTCTCTAATAGCTAATAGGCGTTTCTTTGGTTTTTTCAAGCCAATAATGAAAAGCGTGAGACCTGACATTGATCCTTATTGCTGCACACGTGGGTACAGTGGATACGCTGAAGACCTTTAAATTTACTGAGGCGAAACAGGAAAAAAACCCTTGAGCTTTCTCTCCAAAAGCTTTGTTTTGTTTCAATTTGCTCAGAAGTGTGCAGAGATAAGCAAGACAGTAAACTGTGACGGAAAGGACTACGAGATAAAGTGCAAGACGCGAGCGAGGAGACGACAGCCTTGGAGTGTCCCAGCGGACACGGCTTCTGAACTCCAACCCACCACGTGCAGTATGAGAGCAGCGAACATCCGTTCGTTGTTAAAATACTCGACAAACTTGTAGAACAGGAAGAATAGAAATCGAACGATACGATAAATTAGTTATAATTACCTTTGTCCCCTTCCTGGCTTCCTGACCTTTTTGATCGGGAGTGGCGCGTTTCACTCAATTTTTCATGCAGTTCTACCATTGGTTATTAATACTCGCTGAAATTAACGCCAGCACCCACACTCAACCCTAAAAATTATCGTTCAAATTACTCAGTTCATTTGTAACACGCGAAAAATACCTTCTAAAACAAAGGAATATAGGTATAAATGCCTAAAATAGCAGCGGAACTCGTCACAAGAACAACAGTTCATTGTTACTCGTCGGTGTAATACAGCTTTTCCTTCAGTAGAGTCGAAATCTCGTTCATTTTGAGTGAATTATTACTATCGAATTGCTCACGGACGGACTGGCTTGGGAGGGGGCCGGGGAGGCTGGATGTTCCCGTTCATTTGAGAACAATTCGTCCGCTCTCCATTCATCGTTTTGATTCAATTTCCTCGTGATAGTTTCGATTCCTATGTTATTCACTCTTTGACCACTCGTGACACTATACAATACCGTCGCAATCCGACATGATTACAGTTAGTTTGATGGGCGAGTTGAACAATAATTAACAAACCACAAAAATGCTCCTTTTGATCGATTTTCGCGAGTTATGTATTGTGTTCCCAATCGCAATTACTTTTTGCGAGGGCCGAGAAAACGAGCAAAGCTGCCAAACGCTCTTTGAAAAACGTTCGCTGAGAAGTCCATTGGACCCCAAAATCACGCTTGGCTTAGATGCGATAAAATAATAAAATTTGCATCACCTAAATAATTCTAAAACGCGAAGAGGACGACGCAAGAATTACGAAAAATTTATTTCTTCGCCTTGTTCATCGATTCCCTCACCCAGTCAAACGAAACGTGTCTGTGGCATAAACTTCCTACATCTCGAGTGAAGAATGGTTAGGAAGGTGTGGGGATGAGGTCTATTTTTAATTTGCGAAAATTCTGATGCCCTCATAGAGTCCCATGTTGTTCTTCTAATCTTCTGAAGCAGAAAATATTTGAAATAGTCGATTTAAACCCTTTTTTCGCTCGTATTCCGACAATTTTCGTTCCACCCGACCAGTAGAATAGGACGTTGATGGAGGTCATCAGTTTTTTTTTTTTCTAATTACAATTTGTGTACTTACTGGGGTAATCCATTCCGTGAAACGTTAGCCCAGGTGCAACCCAGATCTTGGCCAAGGAGGATTTTTCAGGCTCAAGGTCCACAGGGATACGTATCAGAGTGACAAGGGCGCCGCCATATGTTAGGCAGTCGGAGCCAAAAACAGCGGCACCACGAGTGGGGCCCCTTCAAAGGCTCGTGTGACCGAAGTTCTTTCACCATTTTTGAATTCTCCGTGTTGAGAAACTCTAATAGACGCGGTTTCTGAATCACGCGCGCGGCGTCAGCGTGTCTCCTATAGTGGCCGAAAATGGAACGTGTGCGTCGTTCTTAGGGATAGTTCACGGCAGAGATTGACAAAAACTCGTATTCACAGCCCAAAAAAAAACCAATTTGCGGTAATTCTATTCTATTCTGGAAGCATAACTATGCATTGCTGAAATTGAGAAATTGCGTTAATTCGCAGCTTCTAGATGCAACTTTCGCGCGGGTAAAATTGAGAAAAATCACTAATCCCCCGTTTCTATGGGTCGTTACACGTCTTAAATTTAGACAACACGTTAATAACTTCTCCATTTCAAGGTCCTCCATCGGTGGAGTTACGGTACAACAATGAACCAACAAAATCAAGTCTCCCCACGCTCGTCGTCTTTATTCGCTTTCGCTAAGTGCACTTTCAATGCCCCTGCGTGATCGTTAGAGCATTAAAAATTGTCTACATGTAGGTAAAACGTCAGATGAAATATTCCATTTACTTCCTTAGGGCATTGTCAATGAAATAAACAAGACAATTTTAATGCTCTGATGTTGACGCAGGGGCGTTGAAAGTGCACTTATAGCGAAAGCGAATGAAGGCAACGAGCGTGGAGAGACTTGATTTTATTGGTTCATTGCTTTAACATGTTTTTAGGATAAGTCCACGGTACAATTGGGAAAAAGGGCTCATTCCCGTCCAAAACTGGCGGACCCTGGCCCTTCAAAGGTACTCATTTCGCGGCTAATAGTAATAAACAGCGTTAATTCGCGGTTAAAAGTGACTTTCAAAAACGCCTAATCGTTTTTGAATAAAATTTGAGACCAGTGGATATGATACAGTCAAAGCGCTAATTTGCTATTCCGGAAGCAACTTCACTGGTGAAATCCAGAAAATGTCAAATTCGAAGCTTATGGGGGCAAGCGAAAAAAAAAACACTAATCCCCAGTTTCTGTGGATCTCTTTACTCGGCTAAAATTGCGAATAACAGCAAATGTGCTGGTTTTCGATACAACTTCCAGACGAAAAGTGAGAAAAAATCGATAGTTCGCGGTATATGGTAGCCCTTTTACGGCTAAAATTACTTTAAAAAAAAGCTCGAGTGCAGTGTTCTTGGGACAAGTCCACGGCTAAAATTGAGAAAAAGCGCGAAATCATAGCAAAAATAGGGAAAAAACGCTTACTCACGACTAAAATTGGAATAAAACGCCCATTCACGGCTGAAATTCATTATTTAAAAAAAAAAAAGTCAATTCGTGGTAAGTTGGAGGCAACTTTGCGATTATAATTGAGAAAAAGCGCTCGTTTGCTATTTTGTAAGTGCATTCACTGCTAATTGAAATTGAAAATGACCATTCTTCAAAGAAACTAAATAGCTTAGTCCAAAAATGGGATTATTCCCCAATTTCCACAAAAATAAATTGCAGACTCCTCAAAAAAAAAAAAAAAATTGATTCCAAAGTGTGTTTTTTGTGTGTATTTTTCCGGTCCACCACACTCCGCATACTGTCCATAAGTGGTCATTTTCCTGGTCTGCTATAGTTCAGCAAGAAAACTTGCAATTGTGCCGCCAGATTCGGCACTACGTTCATACATGTACGGTCGGCCAGCTCCCACGTAAATTGGATTAATTTTTGGCGAAAAAACTACGCGCGATTATATAGGGCTAATCGCCTTATAGACGCGAATTTTACTGATAAAAATAGCCCAGATTGTGTTTTAGAGGTTTCCCTCAGGGGGCAGCCGCACTGGTGATGTTCCGCTGTGTGCAGGTGGCATGACATGATCCGCGAGACCATGAGGGATGGTTTCAGGGTACACTCAGAAGCCCGATTCACACCTATCGTGCAGCCTTTCGATCCGACACCAGTCGGTGTATGGAGAGTCCTACATGTTGGGGGTCCTGTAGGGTGCTTGGAGAGTTCTACACCGACACATATGTGCCGGTGCAGGATGCATTCCGCGGCGAAATTATATTTATTTTCCCCTCCAAACATACGGGGTGCGGCAGATAATGTGGACCACCCATTTTTCTCCGCTATTATTGATGATATTGGAATGGTGCTCGGAGTTATGTCCCCTTGATCTTAGGTGAGGATTTCATATCTGTAGCCCAAAAATTTTTATTGAGCCCCGGTAGGGCCCAAATTTGACCTAACTTTATGAAATATGATGAGGTGAGGATTTCATATCTGTAGCCCAAAAATTTTTATTGAGCCCCGGTAGGGCCCAAATTTGACCTAACTTTATGAAATATGAAATCCTCACCTAAGATCAAGGATACATAACTCCGAGCACCATTCCAATATCATCAATAATAGCGGATAAAAATGGGTGGTCCACATTATCTGCCGCACCCTGTATATCACCCTTCCGAATGTATATGACTGGTATAAGATCGGATGATATGGTGTGAATCGGCCTTTATTTGGGGGGGGGGGCTCTTTTTCATGGTACTCATAAACTCACTATGGAATTCCAATCCTATTCTGAAAGTGACGCATCAAACGTAGCACGTGTCTTTTTTTCTAGTGTTGCCAGCGGAACCTCTTCATGCGATGACGTGTCTCCTTGAATCATCTGTTTTTCTTTGTTTTAAGGAAAACACCGTACTGCCTGTGAGTTTTCTCTCACGATGAACAATTTAATAATTCGTTCAATCCCCTTAGTGGTCACTCTTCTGTCTACCGTTCCACCGAACGTCTTGGGCGGCAAGCTCGTCACCGAGTTGTCCGACGATGATTTCAAACAGAAAATCGCTGAGTACCCCACGGCCATCGTCATGTTCTACTCGCCGACGTGTCACCATTGTACCGAATTCAAACCAAAGTTCAAGGAGGCCGCGAAAAAAATGTTAAGCGACCCGATTATTTTCGCCCAGGTCAATTGCATGAGTTACGGGGCTAAAACCTGCAACGCTCAATCAGTTCAGGGCTACCCGACGGTTGTGATTTACAAAAATGGCGTTCTGTACGAGACGTACATGGGGAGCCGAAATCCTGATGATCTGGTGAAATATTTGAAGCTGAGCCTCCAGCCGTTGTTCCATCGATTGCGATCAGCCGAACAACTTCGGAAATTCCTCGAATCGAATAAAGTTTCCGTCATCGGCTTTTTTACAACGGACACACCGCTCAGACAAGCCTACGTTAACTCGACGATAAAGATGCACAAACACTTCAACCTTGGACTCTCCGATAGCGTTGGCATGGAAGACTACGGCATCGCCGATGGCCTGGTTTTGATTCGCCCGAAACACATGCGCAGTATATTTGAGCCTGACTTCGTGAAATACCAAGGAAAGGGCGATAAGAGTCGAGTTGAAGACTGGATGAGGGACAACAAACATGGCTTGGTCGGATGGAGAACAGCGAAAAATCGTTTCGAATTTAAATATCCTCTGGTTATCGCCTATTCAAAGGTGGACTTTGTGCGCGATGTGAAAGGCTTCAATTACGTCAGAAACCGGATTCTCAAGGTCGCGGTGAACTTCAGTTCGGACTTTAATTTCGCTATGAGCAACGCCCTGAAGATGCAGGGCGAACTCGACAAGGAGGGGCTGTACTTGGGATTTGAAACTAAGGCATTAGTTGTACTTCACAAGAATCAAAAAGATAAATACGTCATGAGTCGGGATTTTAGTTCCGAGGAACTGGAAAGTTTCCTCGAGAAAGCGAGAAAAGGTCAGCTGAAAAAACACTTCAAATCGAAGAGTAATCCCGATAGATTTGGCGTGATCAAAGAAGTGGTCGCGAATGATTTTGAAGATGATGTCATGAGCAACGATATGGACACGATCATCGCGTTTTACGTTGAAGGTCAAAACAATCAGAACTCAATTTTGGCTTTGAGCGAAATGGAAGCCGTCGCCAGGTTTATGAAAGACGAAGATTTGGAAATCGTCAAGTACAGCGTTACTTCAAACGCCATACTACCACCCTATCCGTTCACTCTAGCCGAGACCGCGCCTCAGTTGTACATCGCTCGCCGTAACGCAAAACACGCTCCTGTTAAATACAGTGGTAAATTAGAGATGGATGCCATCATCAAATTCATAGCGGCTGAAGCAACTGAAGAGTTGAAAACATTCAACAGAGACGGTGTGAGCAAACTTAAAGATGAATTGTAAAGTTTTTCTTCCACGAAAAAATAAAAATGTCTTTAATTAAAAACTGGAAAACTGAATTAAAAAAGGGAACGACCCTGTAAAAAGAGAGAGGGTTATATTGACGCTCTAAACGTCTCTTGCGTTTTTATGCGCTTACATTGGGGCCCCTACTGTTCCTTCTCACTCACATCCAACCTCTTTATAGCGACGACGATGAAGAAGAACAAGAGAGGGTTGAAATGACAGGAGCTTAACGGACTAACGGTCAGTTTCCCTTCATGATCTTTTTTCAATTGCGACACCCCCGATCCCTTTCTTCTAAACCTTGTTATTTGAACCCCTTGACTCGCCTTATACGCACGGCCTATTAAGTGTGCGGAAAAATGAGTTCCTTAGATCGTACGACAGCTGAATCGTGTAGTTCGTTTTCATTTGAATGAATAATTCTTATACGAGATTCGAGGAAATTGCAAATGTCAAAGGGATATTTCGTTTGGCGAAGATAAATATAGACTAATTAAAAATTGCCATGTCTTGTTTCTTCAGCAGTAGCATTTACCTGTTGTTAGCAGCCACGGGTCGAATAATGATCATTCAGTAATTTCAGCACGGGTTCGTTACGAGATAGCAACCGGATTTTTGTTCTGGTTCCACAGATCGTCAGTGAAATCAAAGCGCCGCTCATCAGTTTAGGAAATGGTGAAAAAGCCAGTCGACAAAATCCGACTTCCGATCGAGTCGACTTCCATTACGTTTCCTCAAAGGGATAAGGGAGAGGGCGATTTCACGCCGTGGTCCATGAATGGTTCATGGAGAGAAGAGGGCAGGTGTTGGGTAAGTATCCCCAGCCCAGTGTGATTTATAAACAATATTAAAATATTGCACCTGAAAACTGCTCTGTTAAAATCGCAGTTACCATTTTCCGTTCAATAATGAAGGTTCTTAATGCGAACTCAAGATTTCACAGCTGTCACTCCATTAAAATTTTAAAATGACCATACATTTTGAAAGCTAGGAAAATTATCCATCAGAACGGACTTCACGCTTCCTTGACTAAAAGTACTAGAAACCCTCTTTTTCTTCGCTCAAAGTTCAAGGTTTCTAGTGGTATTTGTTTTGAACGGTTTTTTAAAAATGTCCCCCTCTTACTGAACCTCGAATCTGCAAATTATCAAAAAAACTTGCCTTTCAATTAAGCTTTCTAATGACCTCCAAATTTCTTAAAATATTCGTCTCTAACGCCCTAAAACATAGCCCGGATCACCGAAAATCGTGATTTTTTAAAGAAAAATGTGCCCCGAAAGCAATCGTTCAAAGTGAGGATTTATGGTAAAACTGATAGGCGGCAAGATTAATTCTACTTTTCGATTGGCACGATTCAGAGATACAATTAACATCGAATCGAAAACTAAGATAGTCTTGCCGCCTAGTAGTTTTATCATTCAGTCTTACTTTAAACGTTGGCATTCAGGGATGAACGCATATAACGTTGGGGGTTAGAACCACCGGTAAATCATTAAAATTGTACCGAGGGCGCGGTCCAGTCTCTATTTCGACCGTCCAGGCCATCAGCTATCAAATTGACTAGGTCCTGGTCTCATCAGCAGCATCAGCTGTACGTTGCCGGACTCCTGACCGGCTTGGTGAGACCAGGACCAAATAGCTCTTCGTGCCTGAGGGTTTTAGCGTTTTCCTTTTGCCATTTCAAAAGTGCTCTGGGGCCGCTCTTGTGACGTCACAAGCCCGCTCGGATCGAACCAAAATCTGGCTAAGAGTAAGTTGAAATGGAACGACTTTTAACATGTGGAAGAGAGCGCTCTTTAATAACAACCTTCCTCCTCATGACTGTTTTGTAGTTTTTGTGTTTGTTTTGAATGGAAGTACATGTTTATTTACGTGCATGAGCGGAGCACTTGTATATTTTTGTGTGGAGTACTTGTATTTATTAACGAGAATTTACTTATTAGCATGTCTGTGAACAAATCGGGTGCATCCCTTTGAGAGTTCAATGCCCAATTCCATTAATAATGTTCTTCCAGGAACATAATTGATATCTAATAACAACAAGTTGCGAATTTAGAAATTCTCGGCCACCAAACACGCTTTGTGGCGGCAGGAAAAATGAAGGAATGGGCTTTGGGGGAAATATGTAATACATAAAGGGAATAACTTCATTAATGTAGAGAATCCGGATGAACCGTTTTGTAACGAATGGAACACTGGTACTAGGTTTTTGTTATTCTGTCTTCTCCTTATTGATTGATGCTGCAATAATAGCCCACGTAGTCTTCTTATTTTCATATTTTTCGCCGAGCTTGACTCTAGACTAGAGTTATCCATTCCATACATTTCAAAATGAGCCTAGTGGCTTCATCTGACCACTTCTCTGGATCTGTCGAGTAATCGACGATAATGATACCCACGAATAACAGAACTTGAGTTAAACCGCTTTCGTTCAACAAAATCGTTGGCTTCATCCGCGACGAATAACTAAATACGAACTCAAAACGATGCTTATCACAATGAACCTTCCAAGAGAGGTTTACCGCTCCATCGGTTTTGACGGAGCAGTTGAAGTTGCTCTAGCTCTGATCCATGGAGGAGCGTAGGGATAAATGGAACGAATAAAAAGTCGCTCTGCAGAGGATCAATTGGCAAATGGAACCTTCAAACTCTTATCAGATCAGACCTGGAGCAGCCCCAGCTCTTCTTTTTGTGCTAATGGAAAACGCTATTTAATTCCATTTTTCATGTATTTTCACCCTATTTTTTTTGCAACACTACCAAAAATTCACTCTGTATGTGTACGATTTTGGTGTCTTCGCAGAAGGGAACGGCTATAGGGCGATCAGCCCCTGCTTGACTAGTCCAGAAAAGACATTGCTTTTGGTGATATTTTTGGAGCGGAATAGCCTGTCAATGGTCCAAAAAGAACAGTTCTGACGCTGTTCTAATTTTTATTTAGAAGCCTACTCTATCAGATTTGTCGGCTTCTTCAGTATTGTGCCGGATATTTGGGCTTCCTGACAAGTCACCGAAGGAAGAAGTGCTAGTCCTCTTGACGATAAGTCAGTTTATATAGGGCAAAATTACTTGTTCACAAACAGAAAAACAAAATTCTTGGGCTAAATTGACAATTTACTCATTGTATTGTCATTTCATGAGGTAAACTTTGCTAATTAATTAAAATTTGCTAATTTAAAATGCTAATTTCTTGGTTATTTTCTGAATTTATGAGAAATAAGGTTCGTCCTTGACAAGTACATACCTCCTTAGTACTACCACCCCCATGCCGCTGTTTCCTCAATCAGGTGCTAAACAGCAATATCTCCAATGATATCAATAAAATTAATAATTAAATATTTTCAGGGGGGCAACAAACCGACGGTTTTAAAAATCATTGCACGAGGGTGGTTTATTCAAAACTCAAATTCTGCTCGTTTGGCAAAGTCAAAAACCAAATCACGCGGGCTTGGCTCTTTCGTAAACTAAATTCGCTGAATTGGCATCATCGAAACCGAATTTCGCTACACTCCATCCAAATCAAATTTAGCACGTTTGCCTTCCAAATAAATTTTGCCTATTTGGCTCTTCCAAAAACCCATTTCGTGGGTTCGTCGGATTCTTCAACAAATGCTAATGGTTCGCTCCTCCAACAACCAATTTAGCGGATTTCGCTGCTTTAAAAGTCATTGCGAGGGGTTGGCTTTTTCAAAATTCAAATCCCACTCGTTTGATAATTGACCAAATTACGCGTATTTGGCTCCTTCAAAAACAATTTACGCACATTTGGTTCATTCAATACATAAATTCGCCGATTTGGTTCCTTCAATAACCGAATTTCGCGGTAAAGTTCTCTTTAAAAGATCAATTTCGCGAGTTTTCCAGAAATACATTTTTTAAAAAAGGTTCATATAAGGGGTGGAATATCTAAAAAACTATTTCGCGGGTTCGTCCTCTAAAAAAATAAACAAATAAGGGTTAGGTCGACAATGTCCGTTTAAGCGTTGCTAAGGGTTTAAACGATTTTGTATCCAAAATGCTAATTTCTGATTGGGGTGTAAGCTCTTAAGCTCAACTTAGTGTTAACCGGAACTTTAAACCCATGTGGTCGTCCCGTGCCTAAATAAAATAGAATAAATAGGGCGGATTCGGCTACAAAACGTTTCACTGATTTGGCTCCTAGATGGAGAAATTTTGTGGAATAGTTCTTCAAAAATCAAAGTTCACGGTTTTTGCTCCGTAAATAGTCAAATATCGCGGATTGAGTATTCCTAATAGTTTCCAATTTACGTGACTCGGAAATAATGGAAAATGTTGTTTAAAAAACGCCATTTTCAGCAGTTTTTGTCTCTTTTGATTGTAACGACTTCACCTTCAGTTTCTCACGATAGTTCACAGAAAATAAATCGAAGAGCATTACATTTCCTTTGAAATGAGTCCTTTTTGAACACTTCAGACCAGCGTGGTCACAAGTTACAGCCGTATGAAGTTTTTTCATTTAAAAAATCCAACTACAAAACGGTGGAAATCAAGAGGTAATTGAGCAGTTTGAAACCCAGCTACTTGTGTCAAAAACGGACCGGTTTCGGCTGCTCGCCATCTTCAGCGTTCGTCGTTCGAGTATACCTATAACTATTTGTGAAAATGAGTTTCAGTTTGAAAACCAAACGCTGAGGATGGCAAGCAGCCGAAACCTGTCCGTTTTTGACAAACCTTAACGAGGGAAGACAGACAATTTTTTAACCAAACAAGCAAAACATTGCTGCTGGTGGTATTAAACATTCGTTTTTTTTTTTGTTTTTTTTTTTTTTATTTTTTCAGAATAGTTGAATCACGAAGCTATGACAAGGACAAGTGTAAACTATCAAAAGGGGAATAAGGAACACTATTTTCGGTACACTTCTCAAGGCAAAATCACTTATTTTTCGTATTGTCTTGTAAACAAGGTTTTGGGACTTTCCAGACTTCCTAATTAAAACCAGGGAAGTCCTAATGGAAATAAAGGAAGTATTATGGAAAGGAATGGGGCGGGTGCAGTATTGTCCCTTACGCACATCTCTGCCAGGCTTAGTGCCAGTGTGGATCTTTCTAAAATCAAATTTGGAGGATCTGGCACGTGAGAAACCAATGTTGCGGGGTCGGCTCCCAGAAAAAAAAAAAAAAATCTCGTGAAACCACACCTTTATTTCCAAAGTTGTGGATTTCCAGTTTTCCACAGTTCCAGCTCCTTTCACAAACAAAATGCCTCTGGATTGGCCCGTTCAAAACCAATTTCGCGGGTTTTGGACAGCTTGAAAAGTAAATTCAAAGAATTTTCCTCCTGAAAAAAATCTGGCTCCATAAAAAAAAAACATCAAATTTTGCGGGTTTGGCTTATTCGAGTATCTACATATAACTAATTTCGATGGCTTGACTGGTTTAAAAAAAAGTGAATCTGGCACTTTCAGAAAGCAATTTCCGGTGTTTTGCACATTGAAAACCAAATTGCGGAGTTGTTTCAATCAAACCCACAAGGCTGGTTCGCTTCAAAGAGCAATTCGTTGGGCCGCTACAAAAACTAAATGGCATGCTATTAAACCCATTCCAAAAAGAATTTCGCGGGATTGGCTCTTTTTAAAAACAAAATTTCGCAAAGTTGGCCCATTCGAAACCAATTTCGCGGGATCGCCCCACACGAAAAAACAAATTTGCGAGTTAGGGTCACCCGAATACTCGATTTGGTAGTGGAAGAATTTGGTAGTGATGGCTCATTAAAACCCAGTTTCAAAGGACCGATTCACCAAAAAAAGAAATTTCGTGGCTTTCGCTGCTTGAAAAACAGTTTCGCGTCGCTGACCAATTGAAAAAGAAGTTTCGCTGTATTTTCTCGTTTTAAACAGCTATCTCCCGGTTTCTGGCTCTTTTCAAAAACACCGGTGAAAACCCGATTTGGCGTGTCACACCTCTTCTAAAATGGAATTTCACGCAAATGGAAATTCACGCAAAAATTTCGTGGAAATGGAAACAAAACCCGTTTTGTGGGACAGGCTCACGCCAAAAAAGAAATTTCGTGGTTTTTGCTACTACAAAAGCATAATAATTTCGCGCTAATGATCAATATACAAAAAGCTATTTCACGGTTGGGTCATTTCAAAGATTAATTTTACGGGTCTGATTGATTCTTTTCAATTTCGGATTTTTGGCCGTTCAAAATCAATTGAGCGCGGGTTTGGCTCACCCAAAAAAACAGATTCGCGGGTTGGACTTCTTCAAAAATAAAATTTTTGGGGAGTTGGCTCATTCAAACGCAATTTCATGGGGCTGCATCCCTAAAAAACAAAATTTCTCAAGGTTGGCTCAAAATCAAATTTCGCGCTGCTGAACTAGTCGAAAATCGAAAAGCAATTTTATGTGGCGTGGCTCAGTGATAAACCAATTTTGCTGGGTTGATTCTTTTCGGAGACATTTTTTTCCCTCAATTACCTCCTTCTAACCCCAAAAGTCATTTTAGAGAGGGGGGGATCAGCTTTGGACGGGATGGGTAGCCCTGGGCTAAATTGTCTCAACATCACTTTTCTGACCGAACATTTATAGTTTCGAATGTTTTTTTTTTTGTGTTCCGATGGACCTTCTGGATTGTGAAAACAACTCCAGAACGCTATTGACTTCCCCGATGAACAACTATATAATGGAGAGGAGGTGCCCGCGGGAGCATCAGTCACCAAGTCGGAGGGTCCTATTGACTTAAAGCGGATAGAATCACAGTGCCCTGTTACG
This sequence comes from Corythucha ciliata, assembly GCA_038030265.1. NCBI lineage: Eukaryota > Metazoa > Arthropoda > Insecta > Hemiptera > Tingidae > Corythucha > Corythucha ciliata. The sequence goes on from CM075943.1 coordinate 18,903,590, forward strand.
ATAATAAGAAAAGCTGGTAGTGGTGAGGGACATGGAATGTCAATGACGTTAAACCTCCCGTGGTTTCGACTAGGATTTCTGGGCAAAAGTATATATGTCCACATGAACTGTATTACAATTAAACGTTTAATACGATATTGTATGTCTCGGGTACAATTTACTCCATAAAGAGTAAATTATATGCTACGTATTTACGATACTATTCAAGGTCTTAGTGGAAAAACTGTTGCTTCGAGGTCAAAGTAGGAAAATATACCAAACGAAGGACCGATTTTCTTTGTAGTAATATCAAGCATATTGTTAGCATGAATAGGTAATCTTATTTCTATTTTACTTTTTCACGCTGGATTACTGCGGCACAGCCTCACTCACTTCACTTATTTAGTAACAGCACGGAAATGAAATTCCAAAAGGAAATCGATCGGATTGGCCTAAGAATTAATAATTTGTCCAAAATTATCCGATTTTTATGTCTTGTTAATCGTCGTGTTAATTTTGCGACAAAACCGCCTTTTTTCTGCTGAGCGGGAGGAGGAATAACATTTGGCGGGTGGCACTCAAGGCGGGTGTGTACGACAGAGTTGCCTTTATCTCGGCAATTAACCCCTCGCCAATCCTTATAGCGATTCTGTCTTGAAACTGTATGAAATCCACAAAAGGGAGGATTGGTATATAACCCAATGGTTTTACTCCCTAGACGTGCTCCACTTACCTATTTTAATGGTATAATAATTGCTGCATAATAACATGCGTATGACGAATCACTTTTATTCCCCCGCTAGCTAATCGTTGAAAACTTTCGCACTGGCTAAAATAACAAAATTAATACGAAAAGATTCACTGAACTGCCCGAACCACTAACCACTAAAATGAACCACGGCTGAGATTCTCATTTTTCATTCCGAGCAACACTTTTTTTGCACAATCCCCCTCTCTTTTGACCCTGTCGTTATTTTTTCCCCACCCTTTAATAAAATGTTTTAATACTCTAATGATTTCCTTTGAAATTGTATTACTTTCTTCAAATTTCAATTATAACGTACACTAACTGGCAATATCACTTCATGAGGTACCGCAAATTACTTTTTTTCGCGCCCGGATCCACACCAACTAAACCCCGTCGGAACACCCGAGAAGGCAACGCGATTTTTTTTTCCTTGCAGTCTCCAGCTGCTTCCCCCACTTCTAGGAAAACAAGGATTTTCTCGTAACGATGCGTTATAACAATAAGAAATTATAACGGACAAATTATTTGTAATTTCGCATTTTTAGAGTTTTTTTTTCTGGCTCATTTTTGAAACTGGGTCGCGAGAGCGAGAGAGTCACGCGGGTTTCGCGAAACCTCTTTTTTTTTCTTCTTCTTCTTTTTTTTTTAAACACACACAAAGTTTAAAAAAGAAAGAGAGAGATGGAAGTGTGCAAAAAAGAACGGAGCGGGAGCGCCCCGGGGGCAACACAGGCTGGCCCTCACCCACCTCATCATACCCCATCATCGGTCTCGATGGATGGTGGTGCGGGGCGGAGCGGGGAAGAGGAGAGAGTGCGAGTGAAAAGGAGATTTGCCGATTTCTCTCTCGGACTGTACGGTCGACCTGAATTTGCGCGTGCAAAAAAAAGTAAAAAAAAAAAAAGAAGCTAACTGGGGAATGGACAAGAATGAAGTGAGAGAGGAAGGGTTGGCATTAACGTTATGGATGGTGCGGGGGTGGAAGGGTTGACTTGAGTTGTGCGAGTGTTCTTGTGTGAGTGCTTGTATGTGCTAGTGAAAATAGGATTCGATACGTTTGTATCGTTTCTTGTGTGAGTTGAGTGGGTGTGAAAGTGAGGGGGGAGGGGGAATTCGCGAAAACTGTACGCTTCTGCTCTCTGCTGAAAATAATGCGAATAGATGAAATACAAAACTGCGCTAGCGTTCGTCGGTAGCTTACCAATGGACAGAGAATTAAGTTGGTTTGGTGCCGCCCCTCCACCAATTAAATTATTTGTCAGACTGTGTAAATTTCGTACAATTATACCAATAAATAAACAAATCCATTTCTTCCTTTTTCCTCCTTCCTTTTTCCAGGATTCTTCCTTTTTTTACTCCTTTAATCCATTTCTTTTCAAAGTTCAGTGGTCATTAGCATTACAATCGAAAGCGTGGGGACATTGATTAGGGAGTGGACAGGGACACACTATTTAAAATGTATTTTAACATTAAGTTTTCTGCAGACGCTAAAAGGAGGGGGTAACTATTTTAATGGCGAATCCCATTGGTTTACCGTCGGTTGTACTCCATAAGAACCAATTCTCTACTTAGCCACTCCTCGTACCATCTATCCCCTCTTGAAGAACTTTGAAATATATTTAAAAATCACCAAATGCACCAATCGGGCTGCAACTACCATTAATATCCTTCTGTCCATGTGCCAATTCATCGGTATACTTTTGTCCCAAATCGGACATTCATGCAAGTTCCCCATTAATTAAAATTGTTAGAAGCGCTTATGCTACGAGGGTTAATAGGTAATCGGTTTTTTTTTTTTTTTTTTTTTTTTTTTTTTTTTTTTTTTTTGGAGGGACGTCATCGGGGTGCGTTATACCCGCTCTGCTACGCTTGTATGCTCCTTTAGTTCGATTTCTGACATGGAGACTATAGTTTTTCACTGTTTCTTTTTTGCTTCGGTTTTTTATTTTTATAGCCATTTTTATTTTAATGTAATGTTAACATCATAAAAAAGAAATTGTGTAAGTACAACTAATTACTTCTTGTCCAAGGTGAGGGAGGGTTGCTGGTTATGGGATTTATTGTTTTCTTGTTTCTTTGTAGAACCCTGATGAAGGAAATATATTCTTCCGAAAGCTCGGTATAAGTTTCGTTTTTCTGAAGTTGTGACCACAAGCCCGCAAACTTTTGTGTCAAATCTGGAAGTATTGGTCGAATCATATAAACAGTTAATAGGTAATGCACGCGAAAAATCGTAGCCGTAGGAGCCTATGTGTGTACGTACGTAGGCTCCTACGGCTATGATTTTTTGCATGCATTAAGTCCAATTAAGTTGAGCGCCAGCTCAAAGTCAATTCTCACGGTTGAACGGATGATTTTCATTGGCTATCGATGGAATTACATCTCGAAATCTCGTATAAAATCTTAGTCAAATTGCTTCGTCCCTTGCTTACACGCTTGCAACGAAACAGGCCTGGAGAGATACTGAGGGGGCTTGAGCCTTCTTCTTGGGGAGAGCCCCTCGATCTTCGAGTCCGTCAATCGGAGTTGATCACTTGAATATATTCAGTCGGAAAATCCCCCAAAATCATAATCATGTCCAGCTCCAAAACAAATTAATAATTAATATTATCAATTATGGTAATTTCACGCCATTAACTGGTAACGAATTTGTTAATTCTTTTTTCTTGGCAGTAAAATCGACAGCCCCAGCCCCCCAGTTCAAGAAAGAGCCTCAAAGCAGGCGGATATCACCTGACCCCTCTGGAGTCAACACCTTTCGATCGTAACCATCAACCCATCACGAAAAAAACTCATTTCTATGGCCACTTTGAGGGACACTGATGGCTTCTTAGGAGCGTTCACTGGGTTGGCATTCTGGGATCATTTACTGTTCTCGGGGAGGCTTGTATAAACCTCATCCGGCTATAATCGCCGTAGAAATGGTGTATATAGGATCGTATATACACTCTGGAAAAAATTGGCCCCTAAAGACGCCCACCTGGCCCGACCCCTGGACGACTTCTGAAAAAATGACAAATAATTCTCAGGCATGACTGGAATTGTTAGAATTTCTCTGTTCTTATGGATACTGACGTATTACCTTTTACAGGGCAATCATTTGGCCAGTTGCTGAGCCCATTACCACCTAATTCCATAAAAATATGTTTTATCATTTACCCACCACAGGAGATTCCCGATTCCGCAGGGTAATCGGGTGGTCCAAGCCTTGTCTGCCGTCTATATCTCGCACTGTTTGAACACACATACTTCTCAGAACGGCCGCACTAACCGTCTGCGAATTGAACCTAAAAAATAAATGGAATCTTAAACCAAAACCGTCACTGGGGAAAGACAGGTAGGTTGGAAAAGTAGTAACACGGCTATGAGGCGTGGTACATAGTGCCATGACTATGGCCCATAGGATCTGACATTGTTGAACTTCCCCGGCCTTCCTCCAAAAGTGAAAGGCGACCTACCACACCCACATTACTGTAACGGTTGCACCCATGGTCAGAGACGGCCACAGCCTGTCAGACAGGTCATCGCAGAATAGAAGAGAGCGTTATTGATATATTCAAGCGTTGCAGAGAGGGGAGGGTGATTAGCACACTCCTCCCAATTGTTGAAAGACTGACGGGCACGGAACAAGTTCCGTGGGTTCGGCTCTTTCAAATATCAATTTCGAGGGTTTGGCTTAACCGACAAGCCAATTTCGTAATTATGTCTTCTTCAAAAGACAATTTCGCGAGGTTTCCCTTATTCGAAAAAGCGACAATTTTGCGGAATCTTTAAAAATCGAATTTCCAGGATTTGCCCCTTTAAAGCGTCAATTGGGCAGACTTCTCTTCTTTTAAAACCCGGTTTGGTCCACTTTAGCAACCAAATCTCTTGGATTTGGCTATTTAAAATGGACATTTCGGGTGTTTGGCTCAAATACGCCAATTTCACTTTCACATGTTTGGATTTTCAAGACCCATTTTTGTGGATAAGGCGCCTTCAAAGCCAATGGGGAACTTGCATGAATGCCCGATTGGGGGGAAAAGTACACCAGTGAATTGGCACATGCAGATAACGATATCAACGGTAGTGGCAGCCCAATTGGTGCGTCTGGTGATTTTTAAATAAATTTCAAAGTTCTTCAGGAGTGGATGGATAGTGCGAGGGACACGTTACGTCAAAGAGCAGTTTTGAAGCATTTGAGGAAACTCTAAAATGTTTTGTTTACAAATAACAAGAAAAATTAAACCCCAGAAAACGCGTCTTCCCCCCTTTTCCTCACGCCATCCAGTGACTGCCATTTGACGTAATCAAACCCTCACTCAATTTTTTTAAAAATTCGCCTAAAAAAACCATTGATTGATTTCAATGTTTAATGTGGGAAATTGTCTTGTTGAAGAGCCCTCTTCAAGAAATACCAGTGATTGAAAAATGTGCAAGTTCCCCATTTTGCCGAATTTCATGGTTTGGAAAATCCAATTTCGTGGGGCTGAATTCTTCAAAAACCAAATTACTCGGATTTTTAGCTCTGTACAACCGAAATTTCCCGGATTTTCTCTCCATTAAAAATCATTATTTTTTGGGCTTGGGCATTTTTGAACACGATTTTTAATCGTTTCATCAGAAGTGCCTCAAAATTGTAAAAATTAAGCCGAGTGTAACTCCTGAACGATTATTTTGTACTTATTTTTAATCCAAGCCGCCCCCCCCCCCATGGGTCGGGGCCTCTAGGCGGTCGCCTACCCTGCCTACCCCCTAAAAACGGCCCTGAGAATAGACTATACAGAAGCATGCGAGCATGCCCCGCTCCAAATCAGCCCAATTTTGTTTGCCAAGAGTCTTGAAATTTAACCGGTATAATGACTATCTTAGCGAAAGAAAGGCACAAAAACTGCCAATCCAGCCTTGGAATCAGCTTTTAGGGGGAAGGGGGGTCTTCCTAATTTGAAGATTACGAAAAAAAAAAAAAAATGTGCGAGCCAGGTACTTAAAACGCACCAATCGATCCCAAAAATTCAGCACATGTACTTCCTATGCCCACAGCTACGATCATACGAAGTTTCAGTGTCCTAGCACCAAAACTACTAGTACTTTACTTCTATTCTACTAGTACTTTAGGGTTGTTTAACTCACTGGCGCGAGGTTACAAATTTTACTGACCAGTCTGTACATCCCGTGATACTGGTCAAATTTGATCACTACTTCGAACATGAAGAGTAATCAGAACCAGTATCACGGGAGGTACAGGCTGGTCAGTAAAATCCAAATGTGTTCGTTGCGGGGGGATTATGGCCACCATTTTGTCGTATCGCAGCCAAACTCTTGACAGCATGTGCTGCCACGTGTGTAGAATTGTAGTCAAGGGCCAGTATCAGGCTGATCAGTAAAATTCATAATCTTGTACCAAAGTACACCCCTTCGAGGCCTCCATTACTCCAAAAGTCCAGGCCTGATGCCTTGAAAGAAACGTCTGCCGGCCCCGAATCGATCCCAAATTTAGCGTTTTTCTAACCCTCTAAAGCAAAGATCAGACGAATTTCGCTGCCATAGCGCCGAAAGTCCAGTTACTTTATATCGAGGCCCATACGCAGAACTGCAAACGTGATGTCCTGAACAAAAAGTCAGCGGGCCGGACTCATAAAATGCTGTAATATATCCCGAATTCAGCATCTGTGCTTCTTTCTTCTACATCGAAGATCTATCACGAATTTTGGGTTTGGTTGGAGCACTGCGACAGTGCTTGGCCCGCAGAGACTTTTCTTTCAGGTAAAATGGGGATTAAAAGAAAAAACTAGTTAGGTACCTGTACTTTTTTGAGCCACGACAACGAAACTTATTCGTCTGGTCTTTTGCTGTAGGGGAGAGAAGTACACGTGCAGATTTTTGGTTCGAAAGGAGAATTTCAAGTGCTCGGGCTGCAGACTTCTTCAGTTCATCAGAATGCGCGTAGCTATAAAGGAGGGGCTGTTCCCCCCTCCCATCATCCAAGATGGGAAGTGCCAATGCTCAAGTTCAAATTTTTCTGTTTCGGCTTAATAACTTCTAGAAGATGACATGAGCGAAAAGTATAGGTACGTGACGGTGACTTCGATGTAATTTTTTTTTCTTTATGTGTCCCAGCAATTAATTAATTGCAAATTAGACGACCCTTGTCTTAGGGCTTTTCAAGGGATTACTCCCCCCTCACCGCACCACCCTAGTCACCATGCAGTGAATTTGAGGGAGTGGGGAGGCTGCAAATAAAGAATTAAACTTTATTGAAGCTAAATACTTACCATTTTTACTTGTTTTGAGTTCCGAGAAAAAATTGCTCCAGGGTGGGGTTCGCTCTTAGCGTAAGCCTCTCAGGCTAGCTCAGTGGCAGAGCGCCTGGCGCGAAACTAGGAGGTCGTGGGTTCGAATCCCACCCTGGGAGCAATTTTTTCTCGGAACTCAAAACAAGTAAAAATGGTAAGTATTTAGCTTCAATAAAGTTTAATTCTTTATTTTCAGCCTCCCCACTCCCTTGAATTCACTGCATGGTGACGGGTGGTGCGGTGAGGGGGGAGTAATCCCTTGAAAAGTCCTAAGACAAGGGTCATCTAATTTGCAATTACTTCGATGTAATTTTCTGCGTAGGAACACCAAGCACTTAGTCGGTATCTTCGCAACTCTAGTGCCTCGCTGACTTGGTTCGACTGGTGGGGTAGAGAGATGTCTGGGGGCTTTTCTAAACAAGCAAGGTTCATTTTCCCAATAAAGCCCTAAAAGAGGCCCGGAAAAGTTCCTAAAAGATCCCGGAAAAGTTACTACATCGGCGCCTCAACGTGTCAAATATTTCCCATGAAACTCAGAACTCGGCCGCGCACATCTAAAGGAGGTGCACTGAGGAGCACCGCGCCCCCCGGTGGTACAAGTGTGCACTAATTCTTTCTTTTTCTCTCTCTCTCTCACTTGGATAGCTCCGGAATGGGCCTCAAAATTTAGTCAACACCGCAAAATTTTGTATTTGAAGAAGCCGAACCCGTGCAATATAATGGTTTCTGAAAGTTCCAGATCCACGTCAGAACCATCAGAATCACGGGAGATGCAGGCTGGTCAGCTAAATTCAAACGCGTTCGTTGTTGGGAAGGAGGACGCCATTTTTTCTAATCGCAAACTCTGACAGCAAGTGCTGCCACATGAGCACTTCACATGTGCCAAATTGCAATCAAATTTGAACATTATCACGGGATGAACTGCACAGTTGCACTCACTCAGTCTCTCTCTCTTTCTTGGATAGCACCAGAAAAGGGTCTCAAACCCGCAAACTTACGTATATAAGGAGCCGAAACCGCGCGATATTGGTTTCTGCCCGCAAGTAAGAGTCACGATCCAAAAAAATCTTCGATGATCATGTAAAACACTTACTTTGGCCCAAGATGTGCTGACGGGAGCTGAGTGGCTTTATGCCGTAAATCGGCTAATACATTGGTCAATCAAGCATTTTCGAAGGGACTTATAAACCGCAACCGCGTTCACCTTAAAAAATTACCCAGTTAACTACGGGGCGATTTTGTCGAAAATGACGGGGCGCTAACAGTGCCTCACAAGAGCGTGCCTCGATGGTGTAATGGATACAATGCTCGCTTCGCAACTCAGCGGGCCTGGGTTCGAATCCAGCCATTGCCCATTACACTACAAGGCCGCGGCGAGCTGTGACACGGCACACAGTCTACAGGGCTGCGTAGTCCAGCTCTGGAGTAGAAAAAATATTTTACACGCGGACAACGCGAAAAGCTCGTAAGGGTTAGGCTGTATTAATTAATTGAGTAATGTCAGAGAATGGCCAAGAGCCTGAGAACAAAAGATTTCAGTGACTTGGTTTGGAAAATGCGTAGTAGGCGTGTATAAGAGTAAGAACATATAGATAGCCTTAAGCCCTCTCCCTCCCTCAGAAACATGCATTTTCGCTGTTAATGTTTGGCGCTGTTAATGTTTGATGAAGATCGTGATGAAAAACTGGGTAGGGGCCGGTCTGAAAACGAAATTCTGCTACTGGCTAAAAATGATTTCCGGCGGATGCGAAGAATAACTGCTTCTCTCATAAAAGTGACGGTGAAAAAATCATGAATAAACAAATAGCGTCGATATAATAAAAAAATAATAAATATACACGACAATTAACGTCACCCTCTAACGCGTCTTGGGCATAGGAATGAAGGCACCACGGCTGCTACCAGCAGTCTTTGCACTTGACGCTTTACTTCCTTTTTTCGGAGATCTGAAAAAAAATTAAACAAAAATGAATACCAAGGCTAGTACATACGAGGGCAATTGACTTACCGGGTTTTCTTCGCGGTGGGTTTCTTCCTCCTGAGAAACGGAAATTGTCATTAAATATCAAAACAAAAAGGATAGTCTGAATTACACCCTTACCTATAAGTTCGTTGCCTCGTAGCTCCTCCAGTCCGCCCAGCCGCTCGGTATCGTGACCGTCCACGCGCCGCTCCTTTCTTCGGTGCCGAGCGCGACGACCCCACTCGCCCCGACCACGACGTCGTTGGTCCACTGTCAAAATACGGTGATTGGGTCTCATTCGAATTCCACATCTTTTCCAAATCAATTTGCGCTTGTTCGGCTCTTTCGGACAGAATTAGATCCTTGGCGGCTGCGTTCACTTGAATTATATCCATAAGCTCTTTGCCGAATTTTTCGTAGTTGGATTTGGTGATTCCTACGATGTTCAACATGTCTTCTTCAGTTGTGGGCATTCGCTTGGACATGGATTTGAGAGCCTCGATACTCATCACAGAGCTGGAGTTCACTTTCCGTTCAATAGCGATGGCTTTGACTTTTTCCAACAGTTCCAAGTAACATTTGTCCTCGACAGCCGACAATTCGCTGTCTTCGACTTCCGCCTGTTCAGCCGTCCCACCCACTCCCTTTGCGAACGCCAGTTTTATTTTTATATCATTTGAAAATATCTTCTGAGCTTTCGGTCCGGCCTTTGTATACGTGTGCACTATACCCTCTCTTGGAGAAGGAGTGTGTACCTCTACCAGGTAGCCTTTAGAAATCAAATCGTGGATGAGCCTCTCAGCGTCCAGTTTACTCCACGATTTGCCCAACCCGTGAATTTTATGTTTGTTATGACCATTGTCGGTCACCTTCTTGTTCATGCTTCCGCGAAACACGTCGACAAGGTGATTTGTCGTAAAGTTTTTACGCCACGACAAATCTGACTGTGAGCCGCACAAATCGGTCACGGCCGACACGATCTCTCGAGCGATAGAAGTCACGTCGACCTCTTTGAAAACACCCTAATAGTAGAAATGACTTTTAGCTTGTAGACCTCATGGCTAATAGATTTCAAAGTGGTGAAATGAATGTAGAAACTCACCTGGTTTACGCAATTGTCGCATGCAGTTTCGAGGTTACGGCGACAAGCTTCTTTATTAAACTTCTCACCAAAATAGGATAAGAGAAGCACTCGGCGACATTCAGTTTGATTCTCACAAAACGATACGATCTTATCCAAATTGACTAAATGAGTTTGAACTGAATCTCCCGAACTGTCAACTGAAATCATCCAAACAACAAATTGTATCTGAGGGGGAAAATCGACAGGGGGAAGAAGAATCTTACGTTCAATTAATTTTTTCAATCGAAATTTGTCTCGGTAAGAATAGTACAGAATACACTCCGAAAACATCCCGTCACGCCCTGCTCGCCCAGCCTCCTGATAGAAGCCTTCGACAGATTTGGGCAGCGAGAAGTGGATTACAAATCTGACGTCAGGCTTGTCGATGCCCATTCCAAACGCTATGGTCGCGCAGACGATCTGAGAAAATAATATAAATATACTATAATTGTTTACTCGTTCTTATGGAGGAAATGAGCTTTACTAACCCTGATTCTATCGTTGATCCACATTGTCTGAACTTTCGCCCTCTGAACATCAGTCAGGCCTGCGTGATAGGCCCCTGCTGGGATATTATTGAGTTTCAAGTCTTCCGCAAGAGAGTCGCACTCATTCCTCGAAAGACAATAAATAATACCGGAATGTTTGAAAAACCTGCGAACCACATTTTTCATATTATTATCATTGTCTCGCACTATTTCGCCTCCTCTCCTTTAACTTACTTGTTTTTCAATATCGCTATAATTTCCGCCTTGGTTTTCGCTTCCTTGGGAAGGATTTTATACTTTAAATTTGGGCGATCAAAACTCGACAGAAACCATTTGCCCGACTTGATTCCAAGTTGATGGAGAATGTCGAGTCGAACACGAGGCGTTGCTGTCGCAGTCAAAGCCATGAAGGGAACTCCAGGGTAATTAGTTTTTAGGGCGTTCAATTTCCTATAGTCCGGCCTAAAAGACGCGACACACGGCGGTTATAGTTTTCAGAGAAGACCACAAAATATTAAAGGCGTGAATTTCACCTGAAGTCATGACCCCATTGTGACACGCAGTGAGCCTCGTCTATTACAAAACGAGCGAGTAATTGACGCTCGTAGAGTGTTTGAAAAACACTAGTTAGTCGATTGCTCGCCGAAATTTTTTCCGGTGTTACGAATAATAGTTTTATTCCTGAAAAAAATAAAATAAATAAAAAATGCTATATTCTAACAATAAAGTCAATAAGTAGAGTGTATGGGGGGGGGGATGGAAAACAGTATTTGGAACCGGTGTTTAGGGACGCTGTAAAAAAACGCCTCTCGGAAGAAAAGTACGTGGACACGACTAAAACAAGGATGAAGTGTGTTTATTGAAGTACAATTTTTTTCTCACTTTCGATGGTGTGCTTACGACCTGCTAAAAATGGCTCAACTTCCTATTCGCGCCACAAAACGGCAAAAAACTAACGATTCGCGCCTTAAAAATGACTAAATGGCAAACTGACCATTCGTGCTGTGTAAATGGCTCGACGGACTGATTCGCGCTCTAAAAAATGTGTTGGAAGTGGCTAAACTGACCGTTTGCACCCTAAAATTGAGTAAACTGACGATTCGCGCCATAAAAATGCAAAAACTGACGATTCCTGCCCTGAATATGACAAGCTTCAGACCATTTGCGCTCGAACATGCCCGAACGGACTTTTCGCGCCTTTTAAATAGCCATAAAAGCAGCAAAAGTGGCCATTTCCCTGCGTCCAAATAACCTGACAATTAGCGCTTTATAATGGCTAAACTGACCGTTTGCTTTCTAAAATTGACAAAACCTAGAGAACCACATTGAATATTCGTGCCCCAAGAATTGATTATACGACCTAAAAATGGCTACACTTACCATTCGCGCCTCGAAATGCCCAAACTGACGATTCGTGCCCTTGAAATAGCCACACTGCCCATTCGTGAAAAATGGACAAAATGATTTAAAATTGCTAAAAACCTGCGCCCAAAGCATGGCCAACATGGTCATTCGCACGCTAAAAACGATCAACTAGCGTCGTAACCAACTGATCGACTCCCCCCCCCCCCATCGATTTCTTCCTTATGCTATCCTGCTCCTGATGCGTTACACGAACCACAAGAATAAATCTACTCAATGGATGACTACTCTCGTGCCCCGCCCTATAAAACGACTTGACTGGGCTATTCGCGTCCTAAAATTGGCCAAACTGATCACTCATGCTATAAAAATGGCTACCGAGACAATTCGTGCCCTGAAAATGGCAACACTAATCACGCGCTCCCTGAAAATGGCTTGCCCAACGATTCGCACCGTTCAAAATGGCAAAACGGAAGTTCCCGGCGATTCAATAAATGGTTTATATTGAAGTATAAGTGTGCGCACATTCTAGAAACGTTGGAATTTTCGCCCTACGTCCAACCGTTGCGTCGCTAGACCGACTTTTTAATACAAAAAAAAAGCCTGTCTTGTACTACATGACGAGGAGACTTATCCATTTCTCCCTGACTTTTCCCATGAAACCACGGAATTCCCTGACAATTTCCAGTCTGTAGACATCCTGAGAAAAATGTGGCTGTAAAAATGACAATTTCACCAGAATAGTCACCACAAAAACTTGTTAGGTCCCTCTCACAGCGACAATTCAACCTACAAACAACAACATCATTTTTCTCCGGCAGAAAGGCATGTCACACGCCCCGAAAATTACTATTCTTTTGATGACAATTTCACTGAATCGTGGCGAATTTTTCGGTTTAAAGGCTTAGAGCGGTCATGTTAATTTGAACAACAAGTAAATCCGAAATCCAATTTAGAAAACCTCAGAGCCTTGAAGATACCCAAAGTACCATAATAACAAGAATAGTCAAACAGTAGCCCTAAGCTTCCAAACGGATGACAACCCAACATAACCTTTTATCAAGTTGTCTGCCTACCGGAACGGCCTGGCGGGCTTTAATATCGTACCTGTGTCACCTGTAGAGGCAGACAGTTGGTTATATATGAGATTGGCATCTGATACACTGACTTCCCCGGTGAGATTCGCAGCTGAAATCTTCAAGATAAAGAGGCTACCGTCAATTGAAATGATTTGGCGGTGATGCATAAGCGCCTTGAGTCCTACTTACGTCCAAAGATTTCAATTTTTCCGTTTGATCCATAATCAAAGATTTCAATGGCGAAATGACCACAGTCAAACCTTTTGTAATGACTGCAGGAAGTTGATAGCAAAGTGACTTGCCTCCACCGGTCGGCATGAGTACAAAACAATCGTGGCCAAGAATGGCGGCGTTGATAGCTTCGAGTTGATTCGTTCGAAACTCGTGAAGACCGAACTTTTGTCTGAAAACCTGAGATGTTTGGAATCGTAAGTTATGGTGTGTGTGAGTGTGTGGAGAGGGGAAAGATGAGAGGTACCTTCAACATTTCATCTGTGTGAGGGTATCTGGATCTAAACTCGGCAGAATTGTCCGGCACGTCAGATGACGTTGTCGATTGCGGCTTGCTTGGAGACCATAAATTTGTGGAAGGTCGATTGAATGGAGTCGAGGGGTTTGAAAGGAACGAATTGTGAGAACTATTAGAAGCCCCTACGGGTGTGGATTGGGGGTTCAAAAGTTTGGAAGGTCTGAGGGGGGCAAACGGTGATGGCGCGGGCTGGGAGGTGTCAAGCTTAGTTGAATCTGACGACGAATTGACGTATATTGGAGAATCTGAGAAATTCGAGGAGTAAGAGAATTGCCTCATCGTCGTTTGTTTCAAAGACGAGGAGGAGGTAGGAGGCTGAGATTCCGTCAATTTCAATTCTTTCAGCTGGGATTCTGTTCGGAGTCTTTTGGCTTGGAGTCGTTGACGAAATTGCCTAAATTTCTTCGGAAGAGTACAATCACCCTGCGTACCCGGCAGAATCTCAGATATGAATTCTGGTAAAGTGACGAAATAAGTGAACACTTTGTTTAAAAGCGTCAATTCGCAGTCTTTGATGGATTCCAAGGAAGAAATCAGCTCAGTTTCTGAAGTCTGCGTAACAAAGGAGAACGAGAATAAGGTATTTTATGCCTAACAAGAATGGGGTTGGGGATTGAGGTTAATTGTCCACTTTTCAAGTACACCGGATTCTCAGTTTTCGTTTTTCGGGAGGTGTAAAACTTACGCTGGAAGACTGAAGCCTCAGGGCGGGATGTGATGATAGACTGTCTAGCCATGTTTTAAGACATTCTGTAAACAAACAATAATCTTGAAAAAAAGAATATTGAAAAATAATAATTCAGTTTCTCCAACCGTCTGACGAATCTTGTGGTGGCTCCTCATTGACCTGTTCAACAGGATACACCGGAGGCGGAGAGCTCCGAAGCGGCGGGTTTTTTCTCAATTTCGCAATCAATTCCTGAGCTTTTTCTTTCGTCAGCCTTTTCTTAGGAGTGAAGGTACGTGAGGCTAACGGTCTGTTCTCTTGGACGTGTTCATCCTGATAAAGTAATCTGACTGCCTCCGGCTTCTTGCGCCTGACGATGGTCAAATCAGGGTCATTGTCGGATTCATCACTTGCTACAACAATCAAATCCGTCTGCGAGCTCTGTGCCGGCGCTGTTTTAACGTCTGGCGAGCTCCAGATCGAGGTATCATTAATAGAACAGTCCAACTGATCGCCTTCCTCCTGGAAAATTCGATTTATAATATTGTTGTCCTCTCCCTAAAAGTAGACTGACGTAGGTACCATGATAATGTCCGGCGAAGAAGATCTGATTTCATTATCGATGTTTCTGTCATGTTCTCCGACAGGTTTCTCTTCCAAAGGGGAATCAATGACTGCACTGGCCGATCTTTCGATTGGAGCAACATTATTTCCACCAATGTGACTGCTTTGAGGGGCACTTTTACTCTCAGAGCAATTGTTATGGCTAAAAGCTGGCCGTGAAGTTAAAGCAAAACTAGAGATATTTTGAGGGAACTTGGGCACTGAAGTAGTTCCTAGCGGCTCCTTTCTGCAAGACGCATTTTATTTTGAGACATTTGAATTAATGCATGAGGTTCAACAACTTACCTGGTAACTGGGGATGCGTAAGGACTAAAGTTTTTCTTGATCCCGGATGGCTTTTTTATTTTGAACTTCGTCAGGCTCAGTGAGGGCTTCTTGGGAGCTGGGTTTTCATCCATAGTAGAGCATGCTTGATAAAATCGAACAATAAGACTTGTCGGAAGTTGAATGAATCAACGAATGTTTGCCATTCGCGTGGAGTAGCAAAACAATAAATAATTATGAAAAAGTATAAAATTAAATACTCGCGTTTTTTTCAAAACATTCATTCACAGTGATCAGTGATGGGAGCTAACTTATCATCCTTATCAATCTCCCTCCCCATCGCCGGTTCAAGTAGAGCACAAAAAAAATGTCAGGTGGGCCCGCGAAGGACGTGCTTCGAGGAGAATCAACTCAAGAAGCTCAAACCAAAAAAAATATTTTAACCAAAATAAAGCTCGAACTACGGAAAGCTGTAACCCTAAAACGATCTCACGACAAAATTATCTAACCACAAAATGCCGTAACCACAAAAAGGTCGAATCACAGACATGCAGCCCTAGATATACGTTTGTATATCTATGCATTTTTGTGCAGCCACACAAAAATACTCTAACCACAAAAAACTCATAACCAAAACTGCACTAACCACAAAATTATCCAACAACAAATTGCTTTAACAAAACCCAAAATGCCTCCAACCACAAACAGCTCTTACTACAAGAAACACATAGGGCCGTATTCAGAAACCCACCTTTACAAAGTCTTAACCAAAGGAGTTGAAAAATGTGATGGTTTATTAAAATGTGTCATCTGTTTTGAAGCGCTTAAAGGAGACGTAAAGGTTAAGGTTGGTTTCTGAATACGGGCCTCAGCCACAGAATGCTCGACCACAAAATGCTCTCATCTACCAAATGCTTTAACCACAAAATTCTCTTATCACAAAATGTTGTAACCACAAAATGCTGGTTCATCGTGCAGGTTGCGTGAAGTTGGCCCGACACGTACTAAGACCCCCGTTCACAAAGCTCTGCCCCCTATTCTGTAACTCTTAACGCGTGCGTTAGCGAAATCAACAAGCCGAATAATTTTAAAAAATCAGCTGAGAAATTTTGCTAACGCACGCGTTATGAGTTGCAGAATAGGCCCACTGGACTGCCTGGTTGCGTAGACTCCACGGAACGCAAACATAGAGCTTGTGAACGGGCCTAAAAAAATTATCTTGAAGGTGAAAAGAAAAAAAAAAATCGACTGATCAAATGACTAGGACGATTTTAATTAATTTTTTTTTACTTGACGTATATAGCACAGGAAATAAAGCCAGAATAGCGGCAAAATTCGGCCCAATGTCGAATGTGGCCTAAAAAACTCCTTTTGATGTATACTTTGAGGATTCGAAGAGTCCGCGATGATACGGGGTGGCGAACCTATTTTTAAGGGCGGGTAGACGTTAGCCAAATCACCCCTATAAGGGATGAAAAAAATTGCCCAAATGAGGTGACTAATCCTATGCAGTTGTGTGTGCTGAGTCGATAAAAATCAGTCCCAAGTCCATGAGCTCATTAATTCTCGAGTTATGTCATAATTTGTAACAAAAACCCGTTGTTTTTGGCTTGATTAGTTTATTAAAATCCTCACGCCCTATACATTTAGAGATGAAGTCGGGTCATAAGTCGTTTCTGAAGTTGTTTTTGGTGCTGAATGAAATGCACGGTAGCTTGATTCTCTTGAGTTATGAACGAAAGTACTCGAAAAAACGCGATTTTTTCAATACTTAAATGTGCCATAAAAAATGAGTATTATTATTTAGGCAGGACTGAACATTTTCTCTCTCGTACGTAGTTTTTGTGCTGAATTGAATGAGCTGTAGTCGGGATCACTAATATCTATACTATTTGAGTCACGGGCAAATATTTCCAGCATGTTTAAAGGATTTGTTCTCATATTTGTGGGCGTATCTCAGAAAGTATTGACCCGCTGAAACGCTCATTCGATTCAGCACAAAAAACTACGTAAGATCAGAAATCATAGATAGTCCTGCCCAACATCTTGATAAATATTTTCACATCACACAACACAGGGAAAAACAGTTTAGTAGGGACAAAGCTCAGTATAGGGAAAAACTCGTTTTTTCAGGTATTTTCGTGAGTAACTCAAAGAATATTGATCGTAGAGTAACGAGCCACCGCGTGTATTCGATTCAGCGCCAAAAACCACTTCAGAAATGACATATCTACGTCAACTGCATTACTAAACGTTGGACGCATGAACGTAGCCAGCGGGGGCAGGGGTGGGCAGTTGTCCTCCCATAGAATCAAAAACGCAGATTTCGTGGAGCAGCTGCCCACCCCCTAAATTCCAAAAACATTTTCCCTGATCTGGCTAACAGAAACACAAATTTATTGTGTTTCGCTCCATAAAACAAATTTTGTGGATTTTTCTCACTAAAAAACCAACACATTTTCGCTCATCGGTTGCCGACAAACCGATTTTGAGGGTCGGCTTAACTTGGAAACCGATTTTGCTGATTTTTCGCACTAAAATCCTATTTTCGCAAGGTTCGACAGGAATTTCGTGTGTTTGGGTTAGCTCGAACGGTGTGTGTTTTGACCGCCTTACAGACATATGGTGGGGGAGAAACTGCCAGCTCTATTTACCGTCTCAGGTCTAAAATTTTAAGTTTAGCTCCAAAAGTATCACTTTTCGAGAGGGCGGGGAGTCTCAGTTTTTCGACATAAAATCCAAAATAGAAGGCTTCAAACGACAGTATTCCACCAGATATTTATTTTTTGACGGATAGTGCCAGTTTCTGTGCTAATTTAGTCTCTGATGACCGTGAATTGACGCGATTCCAACCTCCAGATACTGTTATAAGCCTGCAAAAAGGCAATTATGCATCTGTTATTTTCGCCAGTGAAGCTGCCCACAGGCGTGGATTCGCAGTTTTTCCTCAAGAGGAGTTGTACAGAATCCCCCCACCCCTTTTTACTCGTGAATGAGCACTATTGTGGCCTCGAATTGACGTTTTTCCTTAATTTTAGTTGAAACTGTGTGTTTTTTCTCAATTCTACCTTGAACTAGCCCATTTTCTTCATTTTAGCCGTAAAAAGGTCTCAAAAAACCGTGAAATAACGCATTTATTACGGCCAGCACTGGGCATCTCCTACATACCGCGATAGGTGCGTTCTGTCAATTTCAGTCGCAAAAGAGCAGTTTCTCCTCAATTTAACCCGTGAATGAACCCTATTTCTCAATTTTAGCCACGACAATTCCACCAATCAACAAACGGTGACAATAATTTTGTCAATTCGTTTTCCCTCAATTTTAGCCGCAAATTAGTGCTTTAATCTCAATTCTGCCTTGACCAATTTTTTGAGCAATTTCAGCAGTGAAAAGGTCCACATACTCCGCATGTTAGCGAATTTCATTAATTTTGATCCGGACGTTGCATCTCGAACCTTGAAATTTTTGAAAACTTTTTCAAAAATGTATGCGCTAGGTCGCGCTTTTTCTCGATTGTACCCACAAACTTGCTATATACATGTATAATTAAACAGTCAATTAGCACTTTTTCGCAATGAGATATTGGTTTGAGAAACCACGAACTGGTGCCTTCTCTCAATTTTTCCTGCGTGAATGAGCTCCATTTCTCAATTTTAGCTGTGAATTGGCGTTTATCCTCAATTTTAGCCGCTTTTCTCAATTCTACATTGAATGAGCAATTTTTTTCTTTCAATTTTAGCTGTGAAAAGAGCACTGTAAACCGTGAATTAGCGCATTTTCTTAATTTCGGCCCGGACTTTGGATCGCGAAACCGCAAATTGGCGTGTTTTCTCAATTTCATCCGCGAATAATGAGATTTATTTCTCAAACTTAACGTGAATCAGCGCTGTTTCTCAATTCTAGCCGTGAATGGGTGTTTTCCCTGAGTACTTGCCGCAAAATGTCCTTTTCATGGATTTTATCCGCGAACGAGCACTTTTTCTCTAGACGTGCGCCCCCCGCCCAAACTCTGGATCTGTGCCGGGCTGGCTGCCCACCCCTTGATCAGCGGGCTGGCTACGCCCATGGTTGGACGTGAGGATTTTTTGGGAATATTGAAGCCTAAAACCATGTTTTTTTGTGCAATTTACGTCGTAACTCAAAAACTAATTGTCGCCCGGACTTGTGGTTAATTTTTATCGACTCGGCACACAAAAATACATAAGATTAGACACTTAGTTGGCCAACGTCTACCCTCCCTAAAAAGGATGTTTGCTTCCCCATATCGTTGCGGGCTCTTCGAATCCTGGAAGTATGCATCAAAAGGAATGTTTTAAGCCACATTTGAAGTTGGGCCAAATTTTGCCGCTATTCTGCCTTTTTTGCCTTTATTTCTCAAGAATAAGTCTTTGTAATCGTATCGCAAAAACATTTTTTGACCCCCCCTCAAAATTTGTAGTTTTACGTTTCCAAGTGGGTAGAATCCAAATCTGAAAAAAAAAAAAAAAAAAAATGTCCGTCCGCCGTCCGGGCCAGATCTTGCCCTAGGATTGCTCGAAAAAACTCGTTCTTTCGTACATAGACTCCATTTGGGGTCTCTGTGCCCCAATCTGATCAGTTTGATCAAATAACTCCCTGGGGTTTTATGGGCCAAAAGCGGGTCCAAAATGGGGATTTTCAAAGGATTTGGGATCATAGGGGTGTGGGTGGGTGTCGATTTTCATGTAATTTCAAGCCGGATTTGACTACATCCATGAATAATAAACCCATAAACAGTCGAAATAATAAGGCACTGTTCGATAATTCGCAGCGTTTTCAGCTTTATTTCCTGTACTAGTAGCAGGGCAGGTTCACGAGCATCTTCATTTCTAGAATAAAATATGCCCAATATGTCAATTTTTTTTATAAATGAAGAGCAGAATCGCTCCCACCGAAATTGCGTCCCGGGATGACCTTTTACCCGGGACGCGGGATAAAATTAGCGAAATCGGGCTGTCCCGGGTATCCAGGGATGGTTGGCAATCCCATTCTTTCACCATTTTCATTTTTCTTTGTCATTGTTATTTTTTAAGGGTTCGTTGGTTTATTACGCGACAAACTGTAAAATTCGTGTGCCTTATTGGAATGCAAAATAGCCATACGCCCCCGTATCACTCCACGCAAAATGTCACCCCAATGTCCTCAAGGAGAATTCAGCCTTATTGCTTGCCAATGGGCACGAGAATGGGAACTTCTTTTCCAAAACATGGTTTTGAGGATTAAAGAATGACCAGGAAAGAGACTTATGCGATGCACAAGCCCCATAGAAATGTTTAGAGCCACAGGAAGGGGCTCTTTGATGTTTAGAGGGAACTTTTTCACATTGTGATTGTTGTACCCAAGAAAACTGTCAATTCAGCCTCAAAGACCGGATTTTCAGCTCGGAACTTTGTGGTTAAAACACGAGTGGAACTGATGTATCTAAAATACTGTGTTACAATTTTTTCTGGACCTTGTGAAGCAGTTCTAGTGGCCAAAAGAAAATAATTTAAAAAAAAGTAACCCGCGTGATTTTGACCCGAGGTCCACTCGTCAACCCCTATACATACGTCAGCAGCTGCGCCATGCCATAGGCTCTAGGGTTGCCGCATCTCGAAATTTGAAAAATTAGGGATCGAAAACTTCCAAGACCCAAGCATATGCCGGGACACATTCTCAATGAAGTTTAATCTGATGTTCCCTCAATTATCGGCGTAATCATAGGTCCGCAGTGAAAGTATTAGGCCATACGATGAAGATCTCAGTCATGTCGAAATGAGAGAGACTGACCGCACTTTGGGAAACGAGAACGACGCGCGTAAAAGAGGCGCCCCGCGATATCATTTTCTGTCCAAAAATAACGAAATAATCCTCTAAAATTGTCATTGAGTGGCCGGGTATCTTCAATTACAACCACAGAAAATGTATAGATCGATCAATTTTTCTGAAAACAAATAACAATCATCAATCAATCAATCCCGGAGTTAAACGGACTTTTCAGCAGACCATCGTATAATGACTTTTTCTAGGACTGAATGCTCAAATTTGGCGATAAAAAACCAATTTGATGGGTTTCGTTTGCTCTCTTACAATTAATTTCGTAGGGGACGCGATCATTCAATTGATAATGTTAAAAAACAAATTTCGCATGCTTGGCTCTCACAAAAATAAGCAACTTCATGGGTTTGCTTGGCTGTTGTTTCAACTTGTAGACCATAAACTTTATTGAACAACACAGTCGTGGTGTTTGGCCTTAGAGGTGAAGCGCGATATTGCTGATGAGGGGCACCCGGGAATGGACCCGAAGTGCATTCATTAAAAAACACCACGGCTGTATTGATCAATAAAGTTTATTGTCCCCAATTTCGAGTGTTTGGGTCTTTCAAAATCAAATTTCACGGATTTGGCTCTCAGCGAATCAAATTTCCTTGGACGTCTTGGCTCTTTCAGAGGGTACAAAAACAGACCGTTCACGTTTATGTTTATGTTTTATACTTTTATGGTATCCCCTTTTTTGTTCAGACCTTTCGTTCGGCGTAATGCACCGTTCATAAATCATTTTTTCTCTCCTAATTAATTAAATTACGTGCACAGACACAAATAAATATATTTTTTAAATCACGGAAATGTATTTTCTTCATTTCAAGAAGCGGTTGGTCATCAAAATCGCAGTTTCCCGCCAAATAGGAACCAATCGTGCAACCTGTCCCGTGTTATTTCAAGTTTTGTGGAAGGGGGCGCAATTTTTTTCTGTTTCTGTTGTGCTCCTTTCCTTTCAAAGACAGCCGCTTCGTTACACTTTGATCGGAGTTCTAACATTTTTTTTTTTGTAAATATAAGTTTCTTCAAAATTCTCGTGGAACGGTGAGCTCGTAAGTTCCACATTTTATTCACACGCTTCGTACTTTTCCCCATTCGAATCCATTTGACGTGTTGAAAATCGCGGGGCCTTTTTTTCGTCGAAATGAGCGAGCCCTCGAGCGCGTCAAATATGGATGCAAACAAGGACGGTGGTGTTCAACCCGACGAACAGGACTTGGAAGAGCCAACAATCACCTTGTCTGATTTCTTGGAAGAGGAGAGTAAATTAGAGAGTGCGGCGACGGCACTCTTGGGTCATTTGGACGACAAGAAGTGCACCTACAGCTTGGTGAGTGCGTCGCCCAACATAACGAAAATTACGTGTTTTCGGGATTTCTTTATGAAGAAAATCGTGTCCTTGCATTTTTGATGGTTTTATTCCACTAGCTACTTCTCCCAAGACTATCGGAGTCCACACGGAGGTGCGTAGGTGGTTAGATGTGACGCCTCCAAGATTTTCGGGGTGCCACCACCAGTTGATTCACACATATGCCAATCCTCTTCTGTCTGCTGGAAAACTGGCGTTGAAATAGGAGGCGTAGACCAATGACATAGGACGTTATGAGCTTCTCTCGACAAGCAGTTTTTTGGGTTTTAGAGGTCGTAGCCCACAAATGTGGAGTGGATATCGAAAATGTTCCCACAGGCAAGAGATGTTCACAGGCTGGGCATTTCGTGTTCTACAAAGTCAGTAATGTAGAACACTCTGTGTACTGAGAGACGTCGCCTGTCGCGTTTTGAATGCCGAGCAGGACCGTTCCCCATCTTCCTCTACACCAACTTCTCCCAGATTCGTGCCTTAATCTACGGACTTTTAAACTATTCGGATATGCCTAGATCGTAGATCCAAGGGTATGCACGTTAAAACATCCCTTACCCACAAATCTACTTATTTAACACTTTCAATCAACAGATACGCATTTTCCCATCTATACCAATCCCATGATCTCAAGAAAGACACATATTGACGTCTGATTCCTAGCCTACCGCCGCTGCTGGGCTAAAGAATATCAGCATCCCCCCTCCTCTCTCACAGCTTAACTTGGAAGCATGGTCAGCTTCCAACAATAAGTAAAGTGCAGCATAAAACGGGCCTGGCTGGGTTCGGGCCCTGAAAAAAAGCCCCGTGCAGATCTCAAATTGTGTAGTGTTTTAAGCCCCAAATAATGCTTATTTGGGGACAGGAAATTGAAATTACCATACCCGCATCCAGATGAACGGCAATGGAAGAGATCACAACCCACCGTGAAGGGGTCCTCCACACTATCAATTTCACTACGGAGTCTGGAATTTCCGCCCTCTTGAAAGTTGCCAAATTTCGTTCTGTTTAATCTGATATTATAATAGAGCAAACGCCAGGTTTCACGACTAAATACTAGGATTTTTGACTCTAAATTGCCATTTTATTGGCAAAGGGTCAGTTTATGAGGTAAAATAGTAATTTTTTGGTCTAAAAAAATTCAGGGTGAAAATTCCAACTGCCCCCCCCCCCCAAACACGTTTGTGCCCCCCAAAAGTTTGCAGCTTCTTGGTTGGAAGTTCTTTAGGCTAGTAACTAAAAGCCCAGACCCGTCCTAGGGTAATTTGGGCTGATAATGGCCAATTTTGCGAGGTGACCATTTTAGTAGTGGAGATGGAGCCCCTCCTCGAGCTAAGGTCCGTGCGAAAAACGTTTTTATCCAAGGTTTCGCTTTCTTGGTTGAGTTAAGAGTTCCTGAGAACATTTATTTTTGGTGAAGCAAGAACATAATTGGTTGGGGAAATGTCCGCGTTTTGGAGCTACACGTCCAACTTTAGTCTGCTTGCTGTGGATTTCTGCTTTTTTGGTTGGTAAAGGATTCTGGGGCGTAATATCCACTTCTTTGTCATACCGTCTATTTTTTGGGTCACATTTCTCGATTCTTGAAAAATAATTTTCATCTTCCAGGGACAGAATTTTACCGCTGTTTGATTTCTGTTATTTTTACTTGAAATTTTTTTCGGATAGGACATAATTATGGTGTTCGTAAAAGTTTTGTTGTTGTTGTTTTTATTTCGCCGTAACGCTCTGGAAACAGAATATTCGGCGTAAATCATTGACCAGAGCATAGGCTACCCTCCTAGTCTCCCAGAACCCTGTGTTGAAGGGGGAGGGGGGTTGCAGTTTTTCTGGAAAATTAGGTAGGTAGGTTGATTGGGCCTAAATTGACACTGTATAATATAGAGCCTAGTAGTCAGTTAGTGGAAGCAATTATTACTAGTTTTGGACAGTAGTCTGATTCACAGGGCACGCTTGGCGGATTAACAATTTATCTATTTGGTAGGCAAGTTTTATCTGAGATTTTCGGAGAAATTCACCTTTTTTTTAACCCTTGCATAGTCGGGTTTTGGCAAATTTATTCGTTTTCGTACCGTAAATGAGATACTGTGCCCGTTTTGCAGCCGATTATCTCGTTTTTCTGGCTCAATTGAGTGATTTTAGGCCAAATAATTTTCCGCGGCGCGATGACGAGATTAGAACCAAATAACATGGTTTTGTGGCTTTATTGGCTCTGTTCATTCAATTCATTATGACACATTCTGGGAACCATGTGGCAAAGGTTTCTGGAGTTGATGAGCAGGAGTTATCTGTGATCAAGAAACCAAATTTGGCTGTTTCTGTTATTGGAGAATGCCTGTGGATTACATAATTATCGTTTATCAAGGTCATTTAGTTAGCCTTAAGAATAAAATCTTCATTCGTACAGCAAAAATTTCGGCGTTATGGCTAAAATTACGCGTTTTATAGCATACCAGATGGATTTTTCTTAAAAAATTTCCTACTGAAATTTCTAAAGAAATGTTCATTTTTCTGCTTGAAAAGTACCTAGGCTTCTAGTGCAAAAGAGTCAGTTTCTTGACTTCTCTGTCTGGGATAACACCTACAGTTTCCTGGTGGTTTCCTTCGAAAAATGATCATTTTTCGTTGCGAAAAATCTATACCTAGTGCAAATATCAAGAGGTGTGTGGGTAAAATTACCATTTTCATTATCCATAGTGGCCAGTTGGGCAGAAGGGCTAAATTGGTGGATTCCGACTGTAGCTAATTCGATAGGGCAGTCACTTTATTCCCTATATGACGGTAAGGACTTAAACCTATTTATACTATCATTTCAGGGGTATTTGGACAGACAAGCGATCTACGCCTGCAAAACCTGCACTGATGGAGACACTGATCCGGCGGGATTCTGTCTCGCGTGCAGCTATCATTGTCATGAAGGCCATGACATCCTTGAACTGTACACCAAACGGTATGTACGTCGTGTGACGTATGCTTGTTTTTCTCTCAGTTTGAGATTTTAGACTTGAGGCTTCGTCTTGTTAGAGTCTGGCCTTAGTTGCTTTGTATTAAAATGCCTAAAAAAGAAAATGACAATGTGTTCTTCAGGTTTTTCCGCTGTGACTGCGGAAACAGTAAATTCAAAGACAAAAAATGTAACTTGGAGCCGGTAAGATCCTTCAGTTAACTCGGAATCTTTACTTTAACTGTTTGTACTCAGCACCCATGTCGTTTCAGGAGAAAAGCAAGCTGAACGACAAGAACCTTTACAGTCAGAATTTCAAGGGGCTCTACTGCGTGTGCTCGCGACCCTATCCCGATCCGGACATTGAAGTCGAGGAGGACTGCATGATTCAGTGTATCATCTGTGAAGATTGGTACCATAGCAAAGTAGGAGGAATGCAAAGACTCGTTATTCAAACTTTCTTACACATTGTATTATTTTTAGCACTTGAACTGTGATGATGTCCCCAGCGAGGAGGCTTATTCTGAAATGATTTGCGGCTCGTGCACGGACAAATTACCATTTTTAAAACACTATCTCGGATTTTCGGTTACTAAAGTTGGAAATAAGGACGATAAACCAGTAGACGCTGGGTGCGAGACTCCGACTGCTGGTGACATTAAAAAGGTAAATAATTTCCAATAACTCATGTCTACCCAGTTTGCTACAATAAATGGAATCTCTGTTGCAATTTCAGGACAAAGAGTCCACCGACGAAACGTCCGTCAATAACGGTAAATTATTTCTCGAAATTTCAGTGACTTTGTTTTCCCCGACTTTAGAATTTCTGTTGCAGGTGACGCAAGCAAATTAGCGCCAACTATCCCTGCGGTGGTGGACGTCAACGTGCCCGAAAGTTCGTCTAATGTAGACGTCAAATCAAAAGAACTCCCTGACGAGACTGTACGTGGCCTCTTTATCTTGAAATATGGACGAATGGCATTGTTTTCTTGAATTTTAGGGGTCTAAAATAGAAAGTAACAACTGTGATCGAGACAACAAAATTAATGTTCCTGACTCCTGCGAAAGTAGTAAAAGTGAATCATCCGCGTCGAACGGTAACGCTTCGGAAAAAGTGGAATCTGACGCTTCGGGTGAGTGTTTTATTTTTTGGCAAGGTGATCAACGACTTTCCCCATGTCTGATTTTCACGTTTTAACGTCTTAGTGGTTGGGGTAAAATTCGCATTTTACCGACCGACCAAACAGAACGCACTGCCCGAATTTCTGGTGTTTTTTTTTTTTTTTAGTTTGAACTTGCCAACTCCGCGTAATTTCATTTTTAAAAAAGTCGAACCCGTGGAATAGTTTTTTTTAGCCAATCCCGCTAAATCGGTTTTGAATGGGCCCGCCGCAAAATTCTGATTTTGAACGGAGTCAGACCCTTAAAATTGATCTTTAAAACGACTGAACACTCTGAAATTGCTTTTGAATAGTGGTAACCAGCACGAAATAATGTAGGGGTCTGTCCCACGCCCGGCTGCATTGTCCGATGGAATCGTAAGCCTCAAATCGAAACACTGGAAAAAATGGCCTAAAAATTCGTCCTGGGTGATTTTGGTAAAAATTGCCCAAACGACTTGTATGAAACTGAGTATCGTGGGGTTTCTCGATATTCGTTCAAGGGTGTTTCCTTCTGATTCTAGCCATTTTTGGCGTCTTTCACTGTTTTTTTTTCGGGTCTGCGCAAGTTCCTTTCGTAATTAACTGGCAAAATACAGAAATCCCTGTTATAATACGTTCTTTTTGGCACACTTAATTATTAGTTTACCCTTTTACAGGAAAGGAGGTGCCTAGTACTGTTGAATCTTCTGATAAAATCATTGGTGAGAGTTTGCTAACGGTATCTTAAAAGTTTCAGAGACATTATTACTAACTACTTTGTTTAAAACAAAAAAAAAAAACAGAATGTCTCCTAAAAAATTACAAAGTGATCGAAACGGACAAAAAGGGATCGGCGACGTTTTGGCCGGAAAATTTCCGCTCCCTTCTCTGTACCTGCCCAGACTGCGAAGTACGTAACGTTTTGTTCTTACTCGTCCCCCCGACCGACACCACCTGTTTCTCCCAATTAACCTCATCCGGTACTCCAAGGTTATGTACGTGTCGTCTGGAGTCTCCTGGATTACGGATGACAAGGACACGTTTCGTGTCTATCAAGAAAAGGGTGTGAAAGCCACCGAGGGGACAAGCGGCGATGCGTCAGGAGCGGGAGATGACGCGAGTCTCGCTCCCACTGAACAGGCCATGAAGGCCATTAGTCATTTGGATCGTTTCACTCAAGTTGAAGTGATACAGAGTATGTAGCCCCTCCCCTCCTTTCTTCCTTCGAATCCGCCTATGTTGTTGGTTTTTTTTTTTGTGGTTTTTTCAGATTACATAAATTTTGAGTCCCAGTTGATCGACTACCTGAAATCCTTTGCGAGAAACAAAAGGGTCGTCAGAGAGCAAGACATACACGATTTTTTCAACGATATCAAGGCCAGGAAGCGTCAAAAAGTCGACGATGGGCCTTCGTATTACTGTCGCTAAATGTGCATCTCGAAAAGTAAAGTCCACTTTTTAAAGAATTCGTTTCTTTTTTCAGTTAAAAACAGGTTTAATCCTGTGCTATTTTTTTCAATATTTGATGACTCGTCGTAGGTTATTTCACGGAGATGGAGAAGTCTTTTTAAATGTGTGATAATTAATTAAAGCGAATAAATTACGTTTATTTGAAAAAAGGCTATTACCGATACTTCATATCATGAAAGGAATGTCCAAGTTTCGTTTAGCAATACCAAAGTATAAGAAACCATAAGTGTGGGACTCCAGGATATTGTAACTGACTGCTCCGGGCCAATGAAGGTTTCGCAAGCATGCCGTGCGGTTGGCGTTGACAGTTTGACAACTCCAAGCGACTGCAAGTTTGGCTTTAGTTACTAAAAGCAGGAAGAAACTTGGATGGGGAAGGGGGTATTTACAGTTAATGGGTATGTCGTCGTCGACTCTGTCTAAAAAATCGTACGCGTAGTTGTAATCGGGCCTTTTGGCGACATTGGCGTCCCATTTTTCCTTTGGACGACGATAGTGGAAATAGTTGCCCAAAAAGCGGGATTCGTCGTAAGACATTCCGTACCAGGCTTCGTTAGGGACGACGCTACCGTTGGGTTGTTTGTAAAGGGCTCCTCTAGGGACTGCTAGGGCTTCCTGGTTTATGACCTCAATGGTGGCGGACAGTCGATCTTCTTCCTTGAGGGAGTACGTGGGGAGTTTTCTCCAGTAGAGGTTTCTTTCTTTGATTTTCTGAAAGTTTTGCAGGGATTTTGAGAGTTCGGGGTTAACTGTTTGGTGAGCCTAGGGGGGGGGGGGGTCGCGAACTGACCAATGTTTGTTTCTCCCCGTGAATTTCTTCCTCGGTTGGTTGGTCATCCACAACTGTTGTCAGAAGTGACGGATCACCGATGAATCGCGTCGAATTAATTGAACAAAGGAAGAAATCGTCTTTGTTCGGAGTCGGAAGCATCACCCAATCGACGGCGTTCTTACTTTTAAGGAGTTAGCATTAAATATAAACCCCAGATTTTGTTAAAACAGACTCCTTCCTATCTACCTGTAGTAGTAAACTGAGTGGCGAAGAATATCCTTCTTATATCCAAAGGCGACATAATAGTCACAATCAAGCCCGAAAATTCTACCCCAAAAGTAGACTTTGTCGAAATGATTGTCATTCAACAGGACGGTGAGCGAGGATTGAAGGAGACTGTTCTTTTCTATATTCAAAGCGTAACCAGTCAGAGTAATGATATCCTGGCTGAAAGCGAGGTGTTCCAATTCCATCGAAGACACGAAAACTCGCTCTTATTTAGCGAATTTTTCAAATAAAATCACATGAAAAAACATTTCACATGATTTTATTCAAATTGGCGAACAAGAAGGAGCATTGAGCGGTTCACGGTTGGTTTCGCCCTATCCAACGACAGCGCCACTTGTTCTCCATCCCCCCACCGCCGACCACGGCCATGTTGCCTCACTCATCTGTTCTCATTTGCCCCCACCGCCCACTCGTCCCACTCTGCACAATTCTTTAGTCTCCCGTTCGATCAAGTTGTCCTTTCCCCTTTAAATCACCTTTTTTCGCTTCTTTTTTCAGTTGATTTCCTAGTTTCGGCCAATTTTTTTTTCCTCATAGTTTTTCCGGGGTCGGGGAGTCGTTTATGAATATCCTCTGGCGTACACACACTTCTCGGATATAAAAATTTGAGTGCAGTTCCGCGTTGAAAACTCTTTTGTTTTCGTTTTGGCCGCGAGCAAATTTAAGTGTCTGAGCTGTGGAGCGCGAAGAGATTTACCATGCTGTTGTGACAAAATCTTAATTGGTAAGTAGAAAAACGAGTTTAATTACTTTTTTGATAGTTTTTGCCTACCCTGAATGATTGCTCCTACAACAAAAAGATTTCGCTTGAAATTGCGTCTCTACCTCCCGTGGACTTCCTTGTTTATGAAACTTCACGACCTGTGAGGCCGAATCAATAGTGTTCCCATTTTTGTTATTTGGTTTTTTCATATTTTTTCTAAAATTCGCTATCGCCGAGTTTGCGACTATTTATTTATTTATTGAACCTGTTTCTCCCCGGTTAGTTTTTTTTCTTTATTTCAGGAAGTTCCGTCTCCCTCTCCTGTCATCTCGTCTTATACCACCACCTTGAAAGTAACGCCTCGTTAGATAACCCACTTCTTTCTAAAATAAGAAAGGGAAGAATTCGATTTCGGCGTTTGTCCTTTTAATTTTTGTACTAAAACGAGAGCCCAGGCACGTGCAGTCGACGCGAACTCTAAATCTGAAGAATTGACCTTACGAATCCATTTTATCTGGCAGACTTGAGTCATGCCAAACATTGTTTTTGGGTCGGTTGAATTTATCGTAAATGAAGAATAGCGTTATTGACCGTATTTCAAAAGTTTGTGTGCCGGAGACGGGGTTGAGTGATAAAGAGGAAGGGAGGACTAGTCACCCCCCCCCACCCTTCTCTCACAACAAATTAAACTCTTTGTTCCTCCGAGTCAATGACAGGGTGATCATAAAATGAAGGGGGTGACATAAGCGGAAGAGTCATGATGCGCTTTATAACTACACCTTTCTGATTATTGCATACAGTTATAGAAGGGGTTTATCTAAAGATAAGGCTTATATGGCCCTGTCAAACATTACTCTGAATTATTCGACCTTGCAAAATTCACATCTAGTGAAATGCGAACGCGTTGCGTAATTTTTTTGATCACATCGACAATCTGTGCTGCAGCAAGAGTACCTAGGTTTGAAGACTCTCTCAGCTTGGGGAAAATGCGTAGAATATTAGGCCGCCTTTTGTTCCTGCAGTTAATACTGTAAAACTTCAATGACATTAAAAGCAGCATCCCGTCTTGGATGACCTCAACGAAGTTTCTGTATAAGCGAAAAGAATCGTTTTATTATAGCGAGTTTGTATGTGAGGGTCGCACCAGCCCACGAATCATTTTGGCGAGGGGCAGACAAATTTGGCAAAAATTAACAAGAATTGATTACTGAGCCTGAAAAAAATTCGACGCCCTACGGGCCGGGACGTTCAGAGAGGAACCGTAACTTACAAGTGACAACATGACAAAGGCAGCAACTGTAGCTGGTAAAGAACATAAGGGGGGGGGGGTCAAGATACTTTCTGAACTTTTCAGACAGTTCCGCCGTGAGATGTTGGATTTCCACCAAACTCGGCGGAACTATTATTCCACCACCCGAAGTCATTCAGTTTCAGTTGAGCAAAATTACCACGCAAGAAAAGGGGCGGATTGCTTGTGATTTTCACGAGAAAACGGCTCCTTGTCGCGTTAGTAGTATAGCCAGCTACATGATTGAACGGTCTATTATTTGGGCCCCTTTTGAGTGCAACAGAGCCAGGCAGAGCTAAAATGCTATGATTTTGGCAGATAGTCCGTTTCCTAAGGGCAAAATTTTATTTTAGGATAGAAGGCAAGCCGTCGCAGAAGATATAGGCAGTCGATATAGCGTCGTTTTTTTAATGCTGAAAGTACGATTCAGGGGAGAGAAGATAGTTTTTGGGCACATCGGACATAATTGCATTTTTTGGCCACATTAGTGTATATTTAAACCCGGAAACAGAAAGCGATTCCCATTTGCACAAAATTCTGCATTTGGACAGTTCATTTCTTCTACCCGTCCTTTCTGAGTTAGATAATGTGTTATGGAGAAGACGGGTGGGAACAAGTTGCCTGTTGACGCTCTCTGAATGGCTCCTGTGTACTAATCGCTTCTTTTCAGTTGAACGAACCGCGTATACTCCCATCGACGGACTAAAAAGTGCTCGTTTAGTCCTAAAAACCGACAACTTTGCTCAATTTGGTCCCTTTAACTTTGCCTCGGCCAGCGGCCGACCCCGCAAGTTCGGGTTTTCGGGAGAGTCTACCCCGTAATGTGGCGTTTTTGAAGGTCCGAAAGTCTGAAAGTTGGTTTTTGAAAGATTCGTACTATCAATTTTCACGGGATGGCTTTCTTCAGAACATCACAATTTTGTCTTTGAAAACCAACTTCCGAGTCGTTCGCTCTATTAAGAAAATTAATTTCGGGGTTTTCGAATTTAACGAATACTCGTGATCGATTTGACTTGCGGTATCACTTACTCAGGTATTGGATCGCTGTGGTCAGCCCCGCAAACTTCGGAATTTTATCAAGAAAAAAGTGTACGGACCTGCGAAATTATTAGAGTGCAATTAATTTTTAAAGTAGCAAACGATTTTTAGGTCGGGATCGGCTTGAGACGACGTTCAACCATCGGGGAGGTCGAACGATGTTTGAACCTCGGGGAGGACGCTTGCCTGACTCGAGGAAGAGCGACATTGGTGTTTTAAGACATGAAATCACCAACATTTCGTATTTATCCGGAAAAGTCAGGAAATTACAGTCATTTTGAATAATTAATTACTAATTTTAAACAAAATTAGGTCAGATTAAGAATTTCCAAATGCTTTTCACCTCTGAGAGAAAAAATTACAATATTACAAACTGTAATTGAATTAGGTACTCATTCAAGTAACAACTGCACGTGCCCGAATAGTTAGATTTTCGGGCTTCATCGCAACATTTTTGAACGCTGGTGAACAGATCGCGGCTGAAATTGGTGGTTTCCCGTTCAAATTAATCGGAGTGCGCGCTACTTCACAGTTTCGTATGATACTTATTTTCCTTGGGAATGCGGTTGATTTCTGAGCCTTTACTGTCGTCATGGGGCCAAACAGTCTGTGTCTGAAGCAGAATCTCCCCACTCTTCTGGTTGAAATATCCGCGAAAAGTTTTCTTGACACGTCCTCTACTGTTGTAGGAATAAATGAGCAACGTGTGTTGAGGGAGTGAATTTGTAAATTGTTGGACCAAACAATTATTGGGTTCGAAGATTCAAGGCAAATCCATGGTTTGTGATGAAATAATTAGTTTCATAATTTTCATAAGTTTTGTTGGAAGTGATAATGGGGCAAAAACGCAAAATTGTTTTGTTCACAGAAGTCACACACGTGAAACTAGGTTTTGAGTGTGACAAAACCAGCAACATTGGGTTTTATTAGAAGCCGCCAAACCCGCGAAATTAGTTTTTCAGCGTGATAGAATTCATGAAGTTGGTTTTTGGAAGGGCAAAATAAGTGAAATTTGGTTTTAAAAAATGGCCCATACACGGGCAGATAATTTTGACAGATTTGATGGGCCATGTTTTCAATAGATCGTTAACGATCTAGAGCAAACGATGAGATCGGTCGTCGCCCATTAACGTACAAAAGTTATCTGTGACCGATATCTTTTACCTGATCAAATCTGCTACTTAATGGGGGCATATCTGGCAGATTTCATTTATCGGTCGGGTTCGAAAGATATTTGAGATCGATGACAGATACGGAGTTTTAGAAAAAAGGAGGGAGCAAAAAGCTTTTTCCCTTGAGAAAAATATTACAAATTGATAATTCGGATCAAAAAACTTATAAACGAACTTGAATAAAAGCAGTATAAGGTCCGTTCTATTGTTTTTCGTGCTGCACAAGTGTAGAAAACCATGTGATTTCATTTAATAATTTTGAAAAATTGAATGAAATCAGATTATTTTTCCCAAAAGTTCAGCACGAACAAGACAATGGAACGAACGTATATTGTCTAGCCTGAATCATACATAAGTTATTAAACACTATAGAACGGACAGATCACGTTAAGGGATGAAGCCCGATTCAAAATTGGCAGATCTGTCCCCCAGATATCTCTCATGAGAAATCAGTAGGTTAGTGGGGAACCACAGACCACATCTGATGGATTTGAACTCCCACCGATATCGTTCGGCAGATATTTGTAGATCTGTCATCGTTTATTGCCCACTAACGAGCAAATTTTCACCACCGATATCTGTCAAAAACGTGAAATCTTCCGTAGACATCTGCTCGTGTACGCCCACTTAATGAGCCGAATCTGAGAATTTTGGCTTGGAAAGAGCCAAACACGCGAAATAGGATTTTGTAACTCTCGAAAATGGTTAGTAACGAGGCGAAACCCGCGAAGTTGGTTTTAGTAATAGGAAAACGTGGTGAAAAATTTAGTTTTCGAAGAAACCAAACTTGTGAAATTTATTTCTGGATGAGCGAAAATCCGTGAAACATGGTTTCGAAGGGGTCAATTTAACGACGTTTGGTTTGAATGATCGAAAATCTGTTGGGATGAAAGAACCAAAATCAAGAATCTTTGGTTTGGAAGGAGCCAAATCAATGATAGTGCCGAATTTGTTTTTGAATGAGGTAAACAAAGAGGCCAGTTTTTGTTCAGTGTTGTGATTTGGGCCAATTGGGGAATCCAGCCGGTCCAAAGCGCACCTAGAGAGCGTCTCGCGTCAACGTCCCCTAACGCTCCCGAAATCGAGGCTTTTCAATTTCTTTTCTACAAGAAACCCAAATACGCCTTCGAGCTGCGGAATTAGCCCCCCACTCCTTATTATATTTTTGGAGCTTGGGTGCGTTTTCGGTGAAAATCCTGCTTAACGCTAAACCCGCTCTAAACGCTAGAATCGCGCGGGTTCCGCCTCACGTTGGATACAGGGATTGGCCCCGTCCTTGCGTGAGTGGGAATCGGTGCGATTTTTGCGAAGCGGGTGATTTAAGCGTGTTGATCGTTTATAGCGAGAAACGCCCGTGAGTCCTATTATTGCATTTTTGTAATTTGTACAACCACGTAACATTATTTTTACCCGAGAATCTAATAGCACTTTCCATTTGCATAAAATTCTGCTCTGGAGCAGTTCATTTCCACCTGTCTTCTCCATTAACATATGTTATTCGGAGAGGACGGGTAGAAATTACTTGCCACCGCAGATTTTAGTGCAAATGGAATACTCTATAAAACAAAAGTTCAAAATGAAAATAGCCCGACACTCCACAAAAGCGGAACCCGTTGTAAACGCTAAACTCGCGCGATTCCCACTCACGCTAGTCACGCAGGACACAGTTTATGATTGTTCGCGATAAAAGCAATCACTTGGAGTGCTACCATCCATAGTGTATGGCGTAGTCCGCCAAATAACTTTAATGTGGGTGCGCTGCTGTGATTTGTATTTCACTTGAATTTGTTGCGTTCAATGCAAATTATTTAGTTCTTCCCTGATTTGAAAATTTTGCTTCGAGTAACGGGATTTGATTTCATTAATGGCCGTGTGAAAATAATGTGGGAGTTTTGGACGAGAAATGCTTTAGTGACCTGTGTTTTTCACCAAGTCATTGCACTCACAAAATAAAAAATATCTTGCAGGCGTCTTAATTCATTTTTTATGCCCTCTCAACTTATTCTGATGGGTTAACCGGGATTTTGAACCCATGTGGTAGTGCCCCAAGCATTAATGCGCTCAATTTTCTTCGCCGAACTGCTACTGATTTGCCGCTCTTTGCCATTCGGTAGCCGACCCTTGCAGGGCTTTTCTTGGCTGGGTAGCCCTTTTACTAGTCCCAAAAAAAAACTGGGCGAGAGGTGAGACGTTCATTGAACTACGAAGTAAATTGATTCGCCAAAGTGGCTAGGCTTTTTGGGAGGTGCCATTCGGAAGGTGGCCCTTGCCGGGCTTTACTTGGCTGAGTTGCCCTTTTACTTGTCCTAACAAAAACTGGGGGATACGTTCATTGAACTATGAAGTAAATTGATTTGCCAAACCGGCTAGGTTTTTTGGGAGATGCATGCCTTATGTTAGTGTAAAATACCGTTCACCGGTTTCTTTACCAAAACTCGCACTATTTACCACTGAAATCTCGTGGGGGAAAGGGTGGGATCGAAACCCTATAATTAAGTTCAGTACCAACGGCCTGAAGGCGTTGCTTCCAGGGTGATTGGTATGTTTCTTGAGCGGGAGTGCCTTTTCTTAGAGCCAACTGTGTACATTTCTGAGGCTTGAATCGAGCCGATTCAGTCACATCTGTTGCTACCTTGTCGGTTAGCTGATAATGTTACTGAAAAATCGGACTGTTTTGCCCACAGAGTGTTATCCCTGTGATGTCGGTTATAGTTGAGTGGAATGTGTGTGAAAAACAAAAAAAAATTGCATTTTACTCTCAGAAACAATGTTTTTCTTCATAGCTGTCACTGTTCCTCTATAAATGACTAATCGGCCTGTAAAATTGAAATTTATGAAGTTTTAAAAGGTGCAGATAGTCAGGGTACGAAGCTACCCGGATAAGCTAAAGCGCGAGTGGTGACGCTATATTTTCAGTTTTAACTGTAATTTGTTCAGCAAGGAGTAGAGAGAGATGAGTCAGGCATTTAAGGGTAACTTGGTAATCTTATCTTGTACCAAGGCAATGGGTAAAGGGAAGATGGAAAAGCTATTGAAAAAAGTAGACTACCCGTTACAATTGAGATAGCATCTTGGAACTTCATCCCTTGATAAAAAAGGAGAGCTGTCAAAAGTCTTCGAAGACTTTGAAAGAGTAGCCTGGGGCCTGACGGATTTTATCTAATCATTTTGAGGTTATCTAGATAACTAGGATATGTAAGCGGGCTTTTTCGGTTGCTACAAGGGAGTACACATTTCCGTGCGTGTTTAGGTTAATATAGACATCTTCAACAAATCCTGGCACTGCGTTTCATTAGCGTTTTGCGGTGGCCATGGTTGCGAAACGCGACCTTTTCGAATCTTGAAATGAGCAAAGTTTGGGAGTTGTGAGTACTTTTATTCTTGACTTCGGGACTTGATGTTCATTTGAGCTTAGTTGTCGGTGAAATAATCGCAATATGAGATCAAACGCGGGCGTCTAACGTGCTCTTAAGCAATGCGTGTAACCTTTAAATCTAAAGAATGAAACTTCTCACAGACTTGAATAGTATATTTTTTTTATTTTTTTTTATTTCCAATTATATTCACATAACATAAATTATAAGCGAAATTAATCATTTAATAAACTTAATTAAAACTAAACAAACATATCCTTGCTGGAAATTAACACTCCGATGTGAGCAATTGCTCGTGTTAGGAGTGTGATAATGCGCCTCTTGTTTTATCGAAGGTTATTTAAGTGAATAGATCGTTGTTTTTTTCTACTAGATAACGTTTTTTAACGTAAAAAAAGGTAACGTAGCTGTGAGAAAAAAAATTGGCAGAAATCCAGGCACTTGACAAATAACCTAACTTTGACTTCTCCCCGCTCTTGCATCTCACCCGACTCTTTTTTTTCCTTCTTTTTTTGTTTTGATGCCAAAATAATGCGCCCGACCTTCCTTATTCCCATCCTTATTCATGTTTGGCATTGAGAGAAAGAGAAAGAAAAAAAAATGTGGCCGGGAAGTAGTGTAGGTACACAATAAATTTTAGCCTGGTTTCTCAAGAATAGGAGGTTTTGGGAGGCAAGTGAATTGTGGGGGATTAACAGGTTCTATGTGTGTGTATTTTAGAAAACAAAAGAAGAAGAGGAAATGGCGAGGAGTTGTGTGGTGGGAGGGGCATGTGAATTTCGTTTTAGAAGTGCGCAGCCAGGAAAAAAAGAATTAATGTTTTCATTTTTATTGCGAGATAAAGGCGAGAAAGAGTCTTGTAGGCAATGCATGTAGCAGAATGAATTATTTATGTAGATCTCAATATGCATGGTCCTGTGAAGATGAAAAAAAATTCTACCTTTCACGTAAACTTGCTAGAAATTACGCATTTTTAAGGTGTAATCAAGAGGAACATAATTTAGACTCAAATAACACCCTTTAAGCACAAGTTCGTCTTTTGGAAGAGCAAAATATGCACTGCTGGGAGGGGGGGGGGGCACGTGACGCGAAAATTTGATTAATTAATCAATCCGTCTAAATAGCAATGTTAAAGCCAGGGACTCTGTAGAGAACAGTGCATCTGGCAGAATTGGAGATATTTCTCTAAATTTAAAATAAAACTGTTTTTCTGAAGGCCCCCGTTGCTGGGAAAGTGTGCTGTACACTAAAATAACGCGGCGGCCAAACCCTTGAAAAACGCATCGCTCCCAGAAAAACATACACCAATAACACAACTTGTTCAGAAGTTTAAGAAAGAGAGGCCGAGGACGTTAGTCATGTATTTTAAAATCGTTCATCTGGAAATGATGAAATGTTGCCAAGACTTGTTAACTCCTCCCACCATCCTCCTCCCAGACGTAAGAGAATATTACACAAAATCATGTTGATGCATGATTCCTTGGGACTCGGCATTTGCGCAACTTTTTTTGTACGAGCTCACATAATAGAAAGTTGGAAGAACTTTGCTATTTTAATTAAGGGGAATGTGTTTCAGTTTCAAGTCCTCCTATCATCGGTTTTGTTGCGGGGGGGGGGGGGCTAGTCAGTTACGGAATGGACTATGACAAAGACAATGTTCGTTCCTAAAGGGTTGGTGACTTCACGATAATGGTTAATGGTGCGATAAAATAGACCAGAATTGTGGCAGTTGCTTGTTGTACGTAAAATTCGGCATTTACTATCTAGAACGCAGTACCTAATTGTAATTATTGATTTACCGTATTTTTTCATTATGTACAGGTACGTTGAATAAGGCTTGTTTACATTCCGTAAGCGAGCATTTCATTTAAACGTAATTTTCTTCTTGCGCGCAAAAACGTATCAATCGATATTTACCATCAATTAATTTATTCTCGTTCTCAAAAACACTTTATTCCTTATCCGGGTCGTTACGTAAAAGAAAAAAAAGTTTATTCATATTCAAAAAAGTGTGTTCGTTTCAAAGGAAAAGTTCTACCATCGTTATTACGCGTGATTTTCGATCCGAACAGCCCATCTATATCATTTCCAGTCCTTTGCGAAAATATCTAAAAGAATCGAGGCCGGGCGCCCCGAAAAGTAATCGTGGCGGCTGGGAGATAATAAACTTCTCCATTGCAATAATGAGACCTCCTCGGACAGTTGTATCAATCGGTTGCTCTTTCATCAGCCGGAAAAATTTAGAATAAGCTCTTATCCGCCAAAAGAATAGAATTAGTGGTACTGAATTATACTACGCAGTATAATTCAGGATCTACGGAGCGCTCATTAGAGTAGCTGGCAATTCTTTCGATCACACAGAGAGAGATAGTTGAAAACATTGTCCATTTTCCTCCAGAATGTTCTGCCTGTGTTCTGTTCGTTAATTTAGAACTGAAAATAAAGTAGGTACCTATTTTGAGTATGTTGTGATAAGCGATGACGTCTTACTCCCCTTCAAACCTTCCATGAACTTCACGCTTCGTTCAGTTTTTCTTTTTAGAAGATTTTCCCAGCACAAAGTAATTTTTCTCTTCAAAAGTCAGTTAGCTCTCTTTGGAGCATTTTTTTCTCTTTAAATTCACTCTCCTTTACCTTTTCCCGTTATATCAAAGCTTTCTTTAATGGACATTGTATAGGTCTTCTTCAGACATTTTGAATGCGATGGGGTGGTGGGCTTTTAAAAAGAAGTGAAAGTGGAAGAACGTTTTTAGAATTGTAGCTTGACAGCGTTCTATTGAGAGAGACTTGCCTGCTCTAAACGAAATCAGTACGTAGCTGCCTCTAGTTGGGGGTCTTAATAGATGAAAGACAGGTTGTGTTGAGGGGGAGCAGCGAGAGAAATTTTAGGCAGATGAAAGACGTCTAATTGTGGAAAAAGTGTTTCTATGATAGAAAGAAAGTCCCATTGTTATTTTTGGCTTGCGCAGTAAAAGTGTGAGCGATGAAGTTTATGAATCGAAGAACATCCGAACGATACACCAGGAAAACGGATTTTGTTGTCGTACTCCCACCCGTCAATGTCAAGCCTATATTGCGCACAAAATCGAGTATTTATTCAGAAATACGTGTGGGTTGAATCTCTTTTGGAGGTCATGAAGAATAAGATGATTACTTTTTTTTCAATTTTTTTTTTCTCTCTCAATTAATAAATCAGCGTCGATAGGCCACCAAGCTTCCCTTTAAAAACTACCAAATCAATGTTTTATGTCCAAAGTCTAATTAAAATTATTAACTGAGCTCGCTCAAAAGTTACACTTGTAATTATAGTGAGGCACTGCTCCCCAAACAAAAAAATTCGAGCTCCAATTCTGTGCTCTTCTTTCTCTCGAGTCAAAGGAAGTGCTTTGTTTCCACTCATCGTAACTTTTGTAAACATTTCATGCGAATACAAACTAAAAACTTCCCCACTCCTCCCCTTTTCTCATCCGTGGAAGTATTTCAAAACAGTTTGTCATTCAATTGTGAATAGATTACTTTGATGAAATCAGGGCTGGCCGGTTTATTAATGATGTTTTTTTTTTTTTGTATATTTTGTTTTAGATGAAGAGTGGCTGTCTCAGCTTATCTTCTTTGCAGAAAACCCTGATTTTCGTAAGTTTCTTAATTTTTATCACGCGAATTTAACGCACGTATAAACATTTAAATTTAGGTGCCAAGAAAGTGTTGCGCCCTGGTAGAGAAGGGGAAGAAAAGGAAAGGAATGAAAAGAAGAGTCTAGGGGTAAATTTGATTATATCGTTTAATACTAAGTAGGGTCGTTCTTCGGTTGTGCTGGGCGCTCATCAAGCATGCCATGTTGCCACCTTTGGATTAGTTGAATCCGTAAGCCCGGCTTGTAAGCAGGGGGTTATGTATAAGACGCTTGGACGTCATCGCAGAACGCAGAAGTAGTAGCCAGAGCAACTGTGCGCCTTATGTCTTATGTAGATAAGGCGGGGGGGGGGCTGTAGATGAGCCCCCCCTTAAAATTCAATATTCGTCCTTTCGGCCCGACATTTTCTGGCCCCCGAACTCTACTGAATCATCGATTCAATTTAGTTGAGTACCGAAAGTGTCTCAATTCGCCCAACTAAAATAGTACCTAAGTAGTTATTAATTAAAAAGATAAATTCATATTTTTTTTCATCTTCAACACAAGGCTGGAGAGGGGTTGAGTCCTTCTGGAGGAAAAATAAGACTTCCCAGGGGGTTTCGAACACGCAACCTCTGAATTACTAGTGCTAAGCTCTATACCATTTATGCCGCGGGGACGTCCTTGGTAGTTATTGGACCCAGTCTTCCGTTAAAAATAAAAATAATTAATTTATCCCTTCTGTTGATATCTTGTCAAGGATACAAGATCAACATATTAATATCAACAAATGAAAAGTAGCCCATAACTTTTTTTTTACATGCGAGCTGTGACAGCAACTTTGAGCTGTAGCCAATCAAAGAGCAACGTGCGCCGGGATTCATTATATTTCATTGGATACAACTCAAAGCCCGAGCTTTGGCAGCTCACACGTGAAGGCGGCTTTTAAAAGTCAGGTATTCCATTTTGTGATCATAATCGGGGGAAACTAAAGCTGTGACATTATGGGCAGGTCTCGAATGGGTCCGTTCCGCGTGCCCGGGCCTTTTCAGGCAATCACGTGGAAGCTGCTGGAAACATTTGTGAGCCCTAAGCCGCGTCCGTATACTTACTACTTCAGCCGAGCCACAAGAGAGGAAAAGTGTACATCAATTTAATCCGGCGCAAAAGCAGGAACTGTAAGGCCCGGCGCACACTAGGAGAAAAAAGACGCCGACGCGCGAGTCGGGATCTTTTTTCTCGGGGAAGAGACGACTCTCGCGTACGCGTCCAAAGTGAAAGGCCCCATAGAGTTCTATGTGTTTTTACTTCACGAGTCGGCGTCTTTTTTCTCCTAGTGTGCGTGGGGCCTAAGAGATGTATTTATCGACCCCCACTAGGCTGCTTTGATGAAGTAACGCGCAATCTGCTCACGGCCTGGCTTTGGGGCTGGGTGGGCCTAAATGGCAAAGTGTGATGGTGGGAGGGGGGATAAAGTAAAATATTTTTCTCTCTTTAGACCATCGATCGGCTTTTCGTGTCTTCGCGTACACCTTTTGTTCGGGCACCATGTTTTTCTGAGTATGATTGGTGGATTGGTGTGGGCGGGATTTAGGCAACAGCGTTTCCATTTCAAGACCGTGCCCCTGTCACCGATGGTTTCGTGCCTTCAAAATAGATGATCAAACAAACAAACTCTATCGGTTTGTAGCCGAAATAAGGACCTTATCGCCAGCTTCAGTGATATTCTGGCATTAAATTTATAGAGTCGTGCCGGGCGAAAATAAGCTCGAATAACACACATTTCAGTTTGTGGAAGTTAAATGACTGCTTTTCGGGTCATGTCGACACTTTTTCTGGGAGAATGCTCTGTACCCCTTCTTGAATTTCCTGTTTTGTGGTGTAAAACGGTTGTTTTCTTTGCAAAATTTCCTGTAAATTGCTGTCGATTGTTGGTGCGGTAAACATGAAATTACTTGCTAAGACGTCAAAGAGATTTAGAAAGTCGCCTGAGACAATCATTTTGTGATCTTATTGAGACAACACACATTGAGCAACTTGTTCGCCTTGCACCTAAACAGGAAATTGAGTTCTTTGTTTCTTTATCTAACGGGTGACATTTAGGTACAAAATAATTTTCCTGTCGGGGATTAATTAGTGGAACGGGATTAGTGTGACAAACAAAATTGATTGAAACTGAAATCGAAAATGCTTCATAAGCATAACGCACCTCATTGAGTGTTCATCTCAATCTGTTCAGAGATACTTTCAATTTTTTGATTCATTTTCGGTAATATCCTGGCTTTAACCACTGCTGTTATTCTAAAATTATGGACAAAAAATGACGAGACATGTGTGAAAAGGAAACCGCCATGCGCCTTAGTTTATTTACACTACACAGGCTTTTGTTGTGTTTCCCCCAATTTGTTGACCGAGCAAATTGGCCCAAAATTGTAATCTTTGAGCCATTTCAGTGTTCCCCTTCCTAACATCGACCAGACCAAGTCCCGAGTTGGATATTTCGAGATATCCGCCTTGCCTTGAAGTTCCACTCCAGTCAAGCTCCGGCGTAGGATTCCTGCGAGTAAGGTCATGTTTTTAGACGATTCCTTTCGTCAGAAATTGTCATCACCTTACCGTCCACTAGCGAAGTCCGTCCACATTTTTACCAAAAGCTTCGACATCCTTCTGTCGCTCTCCGAACCAACGTTCCTCAAATCGATCGTCTCATCGTTGAAAAAATAGCCGAGCTCGTCAGCGTGTGACGTTCCTATTTCACGGATATATTTACGTTTGTTAATTTCATGTGGGAAAAACAGTACGAACCGTAGATTGCAGCCGGATTCGTTGCAATGATCGTTGGCGAGTTGAAACTGAAAAGATAAGTGTAAACGTCATTCGTGGATATTTGTGCCTCTCGATACACCGGATAGGTAAACTGAATATCGCTTAGTGCCTGGAAAAGAAGACAGTAAGCCCTTTTCCTGATAAACGTCTAACTCATTGCCTAAGGTGGTCATACAGCGCGCCTCGATGGTGTAATGGATACAATGCTCGCTTTGCAACCCAGCGGGCCTGGGTTCGAATTCAGCCATTGCCCATTACACTATAAGGCTGCGACGAGCTGTGACACGTCACACCCGGCTTCGTGTGGGCGTTCTCGGCGATGTGCGTTCAACAAACCGCGCACCGACCGAAACGCCCGCGTAGTACGGGTGTGAAGTGCACAGTTAGATCTGGGTATGGAGGCTTAGGCGCCTGCCGGGTTCAAAGCCCGGCGCCCCCGACAAAAAGAAAAGAAAAAAAAGAAAGAAAGAAGAAGAAGAAGAAAAAAAAAAGTGGTCATACACCTTTAATACTGATAGAATATTATCGTAAGAGTATGAAGTGTCATTGTTTCCACCCCAGTAGAAACCTGCCATAGCTCGGGCGACCGCTTCCACTTCAGGATGGGGATATTGGGTATTCAAAGTTAAGATATGAATGAGAGACGCGCTGAAGTTTGCTTTGACCTGTAACATCAAATCGGGGATTGTTGTTCCGAGCGCTGTCGCCACTGAAATGAGAATCGTCTTAATTTCTGTTGCGGGCCCGGTTTATGTTCTTGTTACAGATGTTTGTAATGGTCGAACTTTCAGTCTCAACAAAACCGATCAATAGTGGAATATTAACGGTAAAATCCTTTCTTGTGTTCTTTTTGTTGAGGACCGGGCGAAGTGGTGCCAAGTCGAATG
Source organism: Corythucha ciliata (assembly GCA_038030265.1). Taxonomy (NCBI): domain Eukaryota; kingdom Metazoa; phylum Arthropoda; class Insecta; order Hemiptera; family Tingidae; genus Corythucha; species Corythucha ciliata. Next base: position 18,947,385 of record CM075943.1, read on the forward strand.
CGTTATCCTGCAAAAAATCGTACGCGAATTGGATGTTTTTTTTTGCGAGCGATTATTAGTTTTATACTTACAGGAATACCTTTAGACTTTTCTAAAATGATCGTGTCTTTTGAAGCTCTCAAACACGAAGCTAATTCCACCGGTTCTTTCGGGCAGCCTAATAAAGACGCTAACTCAATTGTCTTATTTCGAACTCTGTGTTCGCGAGAAAAGGCAAAATTATTCAGTGAACTTGCACTTTGAACGATGCCTCTTTTAATTAAATCTGTTGTGACAATGAAAATGAGTTCAAACTAAAGGTCATCCTATTCCTTGGTGCTAACATCGTGGAGAAAGTAATTTGATCTCTCTTTTTCTTTTTGGTTAATCGAATCACTTGCTTTACCAATGTCGCCAAGGAGAAGAGCTACAGTTTCAGTAAAAAGGAATTGTGATTTTTACGCTTCATTTGAGGGGATTTCAATTGAAGTGCTACTGATGATGCTCCACTGCTGTGACCCATTAGTGTCAAATTGTCAGGGTCTCCACCGAAATGTTTAATATTCCTCGCGACCCATCTGACGGCTTCAACTTGATCTTCCTGCCCGTAATTTCCCGGTATCGCGTCGTCTTCGGTAGAAGCGTAGCCTATTATGTCCCAATGTGGAGGGGAGGGGGCGAATGAAGGAAAACGGATGAGGATAGATCAAAGAGTATCTTACCTAGTGGTCCCAATCTGAAGTTGATTGCCACAAGAACCACGTTTTCATCCATGAAATATTCGGGACCATAAATCCTTCGGCTCGTCGTACCCGCTCGAAACGCGCCTCCAAACACGTATACAATGACTGGAGCTTCGCCCGTAACCTTAAAATTTGAAAAGTTGAATGTTTCCCTGGCAGTTCATATTTGCACGGTCTTGGCTTACGTTTGGGGTGTAAATATTCAAGAACAGGCAGTCTTCTTCACCAATGATCTCCGAGTAGTTCAGTCTTATTTGTTTACAGTATGGAATTTCGGTATATGCCGTTACCAGGTGGTCCTTGTCGTATTCATAAGGGACTGGGCTCTTTGAAACAATTTAATTTGTGTGCAAAATCGTATACCCAAGCGATCACCGTCGAAAACGGAAACCATAAACAAAACACGTGATTTCACCCTTACAATTGTTGATTTTGCTACATACCTTAAATCTCAACTGACCCACCGGTGCCTCAGCGTACCGTATGCCTGAAAAAGACGCGAAAAATTTACCCGAGTAGCTCGTACCGCCGTAGCCGAGGAAAGTCCCCGCAGGTGATCTCACAAACAGTGACGTGTCTGAACTGTTTAGAAATGTCGGCAATTCCGAGCGGGCTAATGTCGGAACAGTGATGACAATAACGTACACGACGAAAATTTGCATTTCTCGAAATGATTCTATACGACTCTCTTCTTCTAGTCGGTATTGTCTTTGCCAAGCTTATGCCTACTGTCACTGGAAACGTGCCAATTATATGACGATTTCACTTGACTCTTTCTCTAATAAATTCCATGGAAGGTTGTTAGGTAGGAAAATGCACTAAATAAGTAGAAGATAAGAATTTTTTATTTAAATAAAACCGCCTTGCTTCCTGCTTGAACCCACAATTTCGATGAGCTTTCTGTTATAACGGTCAAAATAGTGAATGACTTCCCGTTATAAAATTATCGTAAATAATCACCTTATCCCCTCCCCCAGCATTGGTGATAAGGAAATACCAGTTAATGTCTTCTTTAAAAAAGGACTTTGTAAAATTGTTGTCTAGTTTCGGCCATAAAAACCAGTTCCAGGGAATAATGGCAGTGCTTAAGTGCTACCTTTCCTTTCTCACGGGTCAGTAAAAGACCTTTATCCCTTAGGCGATTTCGGAGTTCCCCAAGCGTCGAGGGGGAAACTCCGCCAGGAACTTGACGATTTTCATCAGAATGGCAGTATGGGGAAACAGTAGGCAAGATCCACCATAATGACCTTTTTCGATTAAAACTGACAATGGCTTGAAGAGAATTTTATTGGGAGCTGTTAAAAAAGGTTAGGAGGGCTATTAAAGTGAACCCTTTGAGGCAATAAAAGGTACCCAGAGGCTGCGGGTTGCTCCTTACGGGCAAAAAGGTGTGTCAGGAGAGCCCAAGGAGAACCTTAAGGGACAATGTACCTGCATGTACCAATATTATCAGGTGCAAACGACCAAGTATTCCTCAGTTGAACAGGAGCCGTGGACGCGGCCCAGTCAATATTTCTGAAGGAAGAGGGGATCGTTTTTTCATTACCTTGTTTCTTTTCCCGTTATTTTGTTCACCATCATCTTTCATTTGATTCATACTCGTAATTACACGTACAAATATTTTAGAAAGTGAAAATTTACACGCTTTACACAAATTCTTGCTTTTTACAAATTCTCTTCAATCCTTGGAAATTGTTATACAAAAGTGGCTGCACAATTCTTTAAATGTGCATGTGAGTTGTACTTATGTCAGGCGCTGATTCAGGCTTTTCAAGTATTGAGAAATTGTGTCTTGCTCTACTAAAAACGGCCTGACATCTGGCAGCTACTCTCTGCCTAAAAACGGCTTAACTAGCTATTCCAACCATAAAAAAGGGCCAAGCTGATTATATTCGTGGCCCTGAATGGGCTAAACTGACTATTTGCACGCTAAAAATAGCCAACCCCCTCCCTATTCCAGCCATGGCCCAATAGCCAAATTCCCACTTTAGAAATGACTTCGCTCGCCCTAAAAATGGCCAACCTGACGATTTGTGCAGCTCAGAAAATCCTTGAACAGATAATGATCCCCGCCCTGGAAATGGCTATATCGTTCACTCGCGAGCCAATAATGGCCAAACTGATTCGGACTCCAAAAATGGTCCATAATTTCCGCCATTAGCTTGACGGACTATTTACGAGCAAAAAACGGCTAAACTGATTAGTTTCGCACGGCTAAACTGACTACTTGGGCACTAAAAACAGACAACAGGCAATTATTGGTCACGAAATAGCCAAACTGACTCTACGCAATTCCGAATTGGCTAAACTCAAGTTTCATGCCCTTTAAAATACCTGAACAGATTATTTTGCATTGTGAAACAAAAACTATCGCCCATTCCAATAACTTCGATTCTTATACTAATCATCGACCAATTAGGGCTATTATGTGAAAAAAAATTTAAGCTGTTTTTTTCATATAAAGCGACGTTTCGTCGGTCAATTCGCCGACCTCATCAGGCAACGATAAACAGGCAGTTAATCAATTAAAAAAATGCAAATGTACATGGGTATAGTTGTTCATGGAGAAGATGTTACCTTGTTACCATGTTACCGGTTGGGAGAGAGGGAGAAAACCCATGTACATTTGCTTTTTTTTAATTGATTAACTGCCTGTTTATCGTTGCCTGATGAGGTCGGCGAATTGACCGACGAAACGTCGCTTTATATGAAAAAAACAGCTTAAATTTTTTTTCGCCTAATAGCCCTAATTGGTCGATAATTAGTATTAGAATCGAGATTATTTTGCATTTAAAATTGACCATTCACGTGCCAAAAATGGCCAAAGTGACCATTCGTGCCTTGCCTTGACGAACTATTGTCGCCCAAAATACGGTTTGAGAGGGACTCACAAAGATAAACCCCTTCCACCTCCCGTGGCGGCCTTGTCTTTGTGATTTTTTCGATTTTTTAGCCCTGGGCCGGAGCCTGCCACGGGAGGTGGAAGGGGCTTATCTTTGTAACAGGCTACACTACCTGTTCGCACCCCAAAATGGCAGAACAGACAGTTCGCGCCCCGAAAATGGCTAAGCTGACTATTAGGGCGGTGATAGTGGCCAAAGTGGTTATTAACGTCCCAAAATTGGAAATAGGGACTCTATGCGTTTTAAAAATGGTTAAACTGAAGATTCGCGCCTTGAAAATGACTAAACTGGCTAAATAATCAAAGGATTTCTGCCTCTAAAAATGGCAAAGGTGACCACTCGCGTTCCAAAAGTGGCCAAACTGTACATTCGCGCCATGAAAATGACTAAAATGAAGATTCGAGCGCCAAAATCGATCAACTGGTCATTCGTTCCGCTACCGAACAGGGGCCTCTCCGCTGAACCAAATCATCAACTCGCCCCCGAAGCTCCTGCAATACTTCGACCCGGCCTTGCGATATAGACTGGCTATTTACGCTCTAAAAGTAGCTACACGGAGCCTTCTAGTTGCAGCACGTCATGAGTCTTTTTGACTGATGAATCGGATTTATAGGGTGTCACGTCATGCAAATGAACAGTCAGCGTATGACGTGAAATTTCAAGTTTTGGTGCTGGATAGTGCATGCCTTTTTTCGGGGATTTAACGATTTCGAAGGACGGGAAATCCATAGCCTATGAGGATAGCTATCCCCGGTTCTAAAGGGCCAAAATGACTCTCCGGTTGCGTAGCTAAACTTGAACGTTCCTTAGTGGGGGACCTGAAAACAGGCAGGACCTGAAAGCAGGGGAGGGGACCTGAAAACATGGCAACACTGTGTCATGGCAGTATCACGAATGAATAAAGGCTCTAATGAACATTTTACGAATCAAAAGGTGACAACCCAGTAGATTTTTACTTTTCAGAGGTGGACAGCTATTCCACCCCGGACTCACGTTCGGGTCTTGAGGATGGCAACTGTCCCCCTCTGCTACACCCATTGTGGTCTTATTTTTATTTTCGCCAGACTTCGAAGAACCATCGTAGTCCTTGCATTTATAGACTACAGTCTATTGTTGAAAAACATACGAACGCTTGTATTTTGGTTGCAGAAGTGGTGACGCGGTTCTTCCAAGACTGGTCAAATTTCAAAATCATGCTACGAAACATGTTTCGTTGGTAAATGCTATGAATTGACTGAACGGATAATTTAATGTATTTTAGGGAGAAATAAAGGCGTCAACATGTCCGATATAGACCCCGACACGTTATTAGAATGGATGACGACTGTGCAGGGCGACGAGCGCGATATGCAGCTAATCGCGCTCGAGCAGCTGTGCATGCTGTTATTGATGTCGGATAACATAGATCGATGCTTTGAAAAGTGAGACATTTTCAATTCTTACTGGGTCGGTATAGTACTTTAACGATATTCTTTTCTTTCAAGCTGCCCTCCTCGGACTTTTCTCCCGGCCCTCTGTAAAATATTCCTCGATGATCGTGCTCCGGACAGCGTCCTAGAAGTAACAGCTCGTGCGATCACGTACTATTTGGACGTGAGCGCCGAATGTACCCGGCGGATTGTCGCTATGGAAGGGGCGGTCAAAGCGATTTGTACCCGATTGGCTGTGAACGATATGTCCTCAAGAACGAGCAAAGATCTTGCAGAGCAATGTATTAAGGTTCGTGTTGACTTTTTTCTTTCGGTTTACATTTTCGTCGTACATTTATTTTTTTGGTCGTAGATGTTAGAACTGATTTGCACTCGGGAGGCTGGCGCCGTTTTCGAAGCGGGTGGATTGACGTGCGTTCTTTCGCTCATCACCGAACATGGATCTCAAATACACAAAGACACGCTTCATTCGGCCATGACAGTTGTGTCAAGGCTGTGCACTAAGGTCGAGCCGACTGATCCCAACCTTGAGGCGTGCGTCGTCGATTTGTCAGCCCTTCTAAAGCACAAGGATCAAAATGTGGAAGACGGTGCTTTACGTTGTTTTGCATCACTCTCCGACAGGTACTTTTGGAAAATTATTTCCATCGAAGGACCATTTTGCAATGTTTTTTTCTTGTAGGTTCGGTCGCCGAAATTTAGATCCTGCGCCGTTAGCGAAACACGGCCTAATCCAAGAGCTTTTGGTTAAAATGTCGAGGCCCTCTAGGCCATCGTCGGCTCCTGGAGGTTTCTGTTACTATTTCACTGTGAAGTCACTCATAGTTGAGTATCTAAAAAATCGTTTTCGTTGTTTTCAGCCTCAAGTTCGAACCAGCAAAATGAAATAAAATCGTCCACAACGATCTCAACTGTTATAAGTCTGTTGTCTACTCTATGTAGAGGATCTCCCACTATCACACATGTAACATCGCTATCAATCACGTTTACACCCGGTCAATTTATGATTAACGATTTTTTTTCTGTTTAGGAACTCTTACGATCCCCATTACCGGAAGCAATTGAAGTAGCCCTGCAGGGTGAAGAAAGGTTACTCATTTTCCTTAGTTTTTTTTTGTTTTTTGTTTTTTTAATTTTTACTTCAAAGCTAACGAACTGTTATTGTGTCCTAGGTGCGTTCTCGATACAATGCGTCTCATCGACCTCATCCTTCTGCTGTTGTTCGAAGAGCGTAAAACACTTACTCCGGGTAATTCGGGCGTGCATCACTTGCCGCGGCTGAGGCGTCTCGAAGCCGCTGAAAGATCGCACCGTCAACTCATCGAATTCATACGTAGTAAAGATTCGGAAGCTTTTATTGACGCAATTGAGAAATCTGGTAATTTTTTCTCTTTTAAATTGTCCTTGCTAAGAAAGAAAATTGTCTATTGTTCTCATCTGTTGATAGGAGTTGACGTGAATTACATGGACGAAGTAGGACAGACTTTGCTTAATTGGGCGTCGGCGTTCGGTACCACGACTATGGTGGAATATTTGTGTGAAAAAGGAGCGGATACGAATCGAGGTTTGATTTGATTATATTTTAAAAGTAAAAAATTGGCCCGTTTGTTAACCGTAAAACCGTGGTGCTTTTGTTCTAAAGGACAAAGGTCATCGTCTTTGCACTACGCAGCCTGTTTTGGGAGACCGGCCATTGCTAAAGTTCTTCTAAGGTATGGTGCGAATCCGGATTTGAGGGATGATGACACGAAAACACCCTTGGATAAGGCTCGTGAAAGGAAGGACGTGGGACATCGCGAAGTTCAAAGCATTCTCCAGTCGCCCGGTAAGATTTGTTTGTTCATTTTTTAGTGCATTTTTCTATATTGGAGGGGGAGATTCAGTATAGGATCACTAACAATAAGATCCAGTTCTAGAACAAAAATATGTGTTGAGGGCTTGTCATGTTCATGAGTTTTTTGAGTCACCATCATCACTAAACACTCTTTTTTTTTTTTTTTTTTTTTTTTTTTTTTTTTTTTTTTTTTTTTTTTGTAATTTTTCAAGTCCCTTGTTGTTGGAGAGGCTTTTCGGTGCGAAAAATATACATCAATTATAGCCCTTTACTGTAGTGTGGTATAGCCAGTTTTGGGGGCTAAAGTGCCAGCTCTTGAACCCAAAATTGAGATTTGTGGGGAAAATTGTAAGTTTTTAATCAGTTTCTCAGTAAATATTGGCTGTTTTTGGCTCGAAAATTCGGATTCGGGGACTAACGAGACAGTTACAGGTATTCTGGGGGGAGGGGGTCTGATTCTTGCAGGGTCGAAGAACCAGAGGGATGTCGGCCCTTCGCGGATATTTGGAGGCTGCCGGGGGGGGGGGGTCCTGATACCATGGGCGTAGCCAAAGGGGAGCACTTACCCTCCACTGGACTAGAAAGTGAGACCGGAGTAGCTCAGCTGCCCTTGTCTGGATATTCGTCGAAGCACAGTGTCGCAGACTACGAACTTTCAGGGAATTTTCTAAAACTGGAAAGTCGGTGAATTGATAATAAAAGTAGGGGTAGAATAGCGAAGCTTCGTCGTCTCCCTCTTTATATCGTGAATTGCAAGTTAGCCATTTTTAGATCGTGGATCGTCGGTTTAGACGTTTGGAAAGCTGCGAGTGGTCCATTTGGGCATTTGTCGAGTGTAAATGGTCAGGCATGCATCTTAAGTTGAAGCACTTTAAGGCGCAAATCGTCAGTTTAGCAATTTTTAGAACGCTCAAAGTTATTTTTGCCTTGGCTTTTTATGGCCCACATTGTCAGTACTGAAATTTTCAGGGCGTAAATAGTCAGTTCGGCTATTTTCTTGAATCGTCATTTTAGTCAAGTTTGGGGTGCGAATGGTCGGGTAAGACATTTTTATGGCTGAAATTGTCTGTTTAGCCATTTTTAAGGCGCGAATCGTCAGTTGAACATTATTTGAACGCCCGCCAATTTTGCCATTATTAGGGCGCGAATGGTCAATTTGTTATTTAGGCGCGAATCGTCAGTTTTACCATTTTTCGGACACAAAAGTCAGTTATAGCATTTTTTACGAGTTAATGGTCCGTCATACCATTTCTATGGCGTGAATGGTCAGATAGCCATTTTTCGTGGGTGGACTTGCAAGTTTGGCTATTTTAAGGCGCAAATTGCAGTTAGGCCATATTTAGACTGTGAATAATCAGAATGTCTGTTTCAGGGGACCGGTCGCCAGTTTATTCAAGTTCAGGGTGCAAACGGTTCAAAAGGGGGAAAAAGGGAAGGAAAAAAGACGCGAATCGTCAGTTTTACCATTTTTTAGGCGCTATAGTAGTCCGTTTTGTTTGTGGACGTAAATGGTCCGTCAAGCCATTTCTAGGGCCTGAATGGTCAGTTAACCATTTTTAGCGTATAAGTTAGTGGCTATTTTCAGGGAGCAAATGAGCCATTTTCAAGAACCGAATTCGTCATTTTTAGGGCATGAATTTGGGCTATTTTGAGGGAACCAATCGTCAGTTTAGGTGGATTTCTTAAGGGTGATAACTAGTTTTGAGTGATTTTAGACGTTTTTATTTCAAATTCGACAAATGAATTGGGGGCAACCACTTCGGGTTAGTGCTTTCCCCCGATTTCTATGGGTCTAGCGGAGACCATTTCTCTTTGGCACGAAAGTGGGATGTTAGCAAGCAATTGATTTTTTATTTTATTTTATTTTCTTAGGGATTTGGATGATTGGTGAAGAGAAACAAATAGACACAGAAATACCTAAAGGAGACCCCGAAATGGCCCCTATTTACATCGTAAAACTGCTGCCTCTTCTATGTGAAACTTTTCAAAGTTCCATGATTCAGACTGTGAGGTTAGTACTCTGAATTGAATGTTCATAATAATAATAATAATAATAATAATAATGTCTCGTTAATCGACATTTCTTATTTATAGAAAATCAGCTTTAAACCTTATCAAAAAAATCGTTCTCTACACAAACTCTTCTATTTTGGAGTCGTGTCCCAGGGACTCTCGGACTTACCATTTGGGACCGCTTCTCGTCGACGTGATCGCGAACGTTCTTGAAAATGAAGTGAGTACCATCCACCTCTTCTACTCGAATAGCAACTATCCGTAAATCACTCTGCTCATCCATAGCTTTGGTTGCACGTTTAATTGCTTTTCTTCTTCCCCTTCTCTCTTCTTCTTTTTTTTGGCATGAAAAAGGCTGTGTAGAGACTGTGCTTGCAATTATTTAAATATCATATCGCTTATTTACGTTCAACTAACCGTCATTTCCCTACAATTCATAAGCTTTGGTAAGAATGACTGCAAAGTCCATTGAGTTGAATGGGGTCAAAAGGGATGTTTCCCGATCATTTTGGGACTTGGACTGTCCTAAGCATGAAATTGTCTTAATTCTTCGTGAATGGGGTTATTTATTCATAATTTATTGGGTGTCGGAAGAGATAATCATTAATTTAAATCCCTAAACTTCTAAAATCATTATCACATTCTGAAGAATTTAAATTATTTCAACATCTCAACCTAATTCAACCGATGACCTAGCCCGTCGCCTAACCCCACCGCTCTATGTGTGCTCCAAAAAGAAAATAACGGCGTTCTTTACGAGACTCTGATCTGTTCCCCCCAATTTTTTCAGAGTTCCTACAGATCGCCCACAATTAAACTTTTACCCGAGAGACCATTTCGATTTCGTACTAAAATACAAGGGCAATGTGGACCGGCACTCAATAATAATGAGTGCTGCGATCCCGAGGGCGATCATCACGATGATCGATTTATTATACCCGAACTGGTAAAAAATAAAAATAAAAATAAAAAAGTTGTGGCGTCACTAACCTTCTTAACTTGAAAATTGTGCTTGTCAGTTTTTTCTCGTGATTATACTGATGAACGAGGGCAAGTGACATGATTCAACATGTCACTTAGGGCCGTACCCCGGTCAAGCAGTGCGTGCAAATCGTGTGTTTGTGCAAACATTTTGAGGGGGTATGGAATGGATTGTGTGTTTGCGCAAACGGTTTGAAAACCAATCGGTCGGGACCGAAATACTTGGCTTCGTATGTTTTATGTTTTCTTTTAGTTAGCACTCCACGACTTGTAGTGTCGGACATTTTTCGATGGCGTGTAGCTCTCTCGGAGAATCAAAAGGCGTGTTCCATTCGAATGTAAATTTGCACTGATAATAAGCGGAGCTCTGGAATAACGCAATTACGCCGGTGCAAGTTCGAATGGAAAACGCCACAAATTAACTTCCGTTTGCGCAAGTAAATTGAAAGTTAAGCTTTCGCAACATGACAATAGTGCATTCCTACGTATGTTTTGCACAAATGGCTTGATCGTGTACGGACCCGTACCATTTTGTATAAAATGTCACAACACCAACATTACATCCGTCTGTACACGTCTGCCTACCACTAGAATTCATCATCAAAGGCTACTGCCTTCGCACGCCCTCGGCAACCTAAAAGGCTGCGATGACGGGTGGGAGTGGGGGGCTAACAATTTCGAAACTGAGTGATCCATCGCATTAAGTGGGACACGAAAAAATAATCAACCCCCCGGCTGTTTTTGCCTGAAAAATTTGGTGCTTCCCAGGGCTTAGCCTTCGTAGTTCTCTTTTAAACGCATGTTTGGTTGTTACTGAGAAAAGGTCGATGAACATGTTATTTTTTATTGTTTTTAATTTTATTTTTTCAAATTTTGTTGCTGCTTCCAGGAGGACGAGGAGGGTCATTTGATCGCCCTGAATATTATCACCGATTTGCTCAACAAAGCCCGACACGTTTTCCTGGATCATTTCGCCAGGCAGGGCGTGTTTTGCAAAGTGGCTCAACTTGCTTCGCTGTCAGCGACAGCGACAGAATCTCCCAAAGAGCAGGATGTGAGCATTTTTTTTTTTTATTTATCAGTATTACGTTGAATTGCAAACACAGTCTTGGTTAGGAAGTGCCACGTAAGCTTTATACACGCCTATTTAAATTTTTGGGTTTGCAGCAAGAAGCGTCGACGGACCGTGACGCTAAGGAGATACTGCCGGGGCATCCGTACCACTGGCGTGAATGGAATATTTGCCGCGGGCGTGACTATCTCTACGTGTGGAATGACACGTGTCTGCTTGAATTGTCCGTCGGATCGAACGGTTGGTTCAGGTACATCATGGACGATAAGCTGTCGACGATGTACTCGTCTGGAAGTCCTGATGGAAGCGACCCAGTTGGAGGTATGAGTCTATTATGGTTCATCATTGAAAATTTGTGAGTCGTGAGTGTTTTGTTTAAATGATTTGTTTTTATATAAATAAGGAAAAACAAGAAACAGCGAATCTCTAACCACGGAAGGTAAATTTCAAGCTGTCAAACATCATTCGGTACGTTAAAATCCGTATTATTCTCTTATTTTCAGCGGGTAATCGAGCCGAATTTGTGGAAAAACTTCAAAAGACTAAACTTCTCATCAAGCCCAACGCTGCCAGCACTCCAATACTTTCAAGACCCGGTACCTCGCGCATCATTTTCGGCAATTGGGCTTTGTCATCACGCCGAGTCTCCGAGCTTTACATTCACAACTCGGAAGGCCTCCAGCAGACAACAATCCTCAAGGAGGAATTCCCCGGTTTTATATTCATTTCGAACAAAGGGACTAAGCATTCTCTCGCCGCTGAGACTCTTCTAACGGCTGAGCTGTCGATCGGATGGGCGGACAATCGTAATCGCAAGTCGAAATGGAACGCCGAAGCGCTGAAATTGAAGGTACCCAAAGAGAGAAAACGTGAGCCGCTTCGTTTTTACAACGCTCGATGAATTATTTGTTTCAGATAAGCACGCAGGCGAATGAAATTTACGAAAAATATTTCAGAGCGGCTCAAGCCCAACCGAGGTGTGTGGTTGCTAAATTGGGGAAAATCGTAGCACAGCTCGAACGGGCAGTAGAGAAACAAGTAAGTTGAATTTAGTGAGCAAATCTATAACTGTCTTCCTTCTTCTTATGTTTTTTTCTGTTCGGACCACGTCGGTTAGACATGGTGATTCCCTCCCCCTTACGGGCCTCATCTCTTTGCTGATGATACTCTTGATGGGTGATAGGAATGGCGCGGGCGGGGGCGGGGAGTCTGAAGTACTAATTTCAGGTCGTTTTGTGGGGCCTGCGATTCCGCGAAGTGGAGGGAGCCATGTAGCAAACACCTGATTGCTCCGTTCTGGACTCTGTCCGCATATAGTGTGGTTATGGCGAGGGGCCGAGGAGGAGACCGCTGTTCACGTACTTAACCGTTCCAGTCTCAAAGAATTTGCGGAGGGAAGTGTGGGAAAGGGAAGGCCCACAGGAAGACCTGGAATTGGTTCGAGACCGGTGCGCGTAAGCGCGGCTCCTGGTCTTCTCGCGTTTAGGACTGAAGTAAAGAGCACTGGGTCCGACCATACCCGAGTAGGAGCACTTTCCCGGCTTGGTCAACTCGGGCAGGGTCTATCCGGTTTCGGTCTAAGGCGTATAATATGCCAACATACCTTATCCGCAGCCATCAATCGACAACGCGAACCTTTAATTTATCGCTTTCTTTCCTTTTCTTCACACTTTTTACTAGAAAATAAGACGGCGCTTAAATAACTAATAATCGATTTTTATTAGATGTGGAACACCTCAGACTTGAGAATATCTGACATAATTTTAAACCTAAACGAAGTATTGGAAGAGCAAGTCTCTGCCTACGAAGTTCAAAGCAGCGGCTTAGTGCAAGCTCTTCTAGCCTTATTCAATAACTACAAGGGCGTCAATGAATTGTTTAACGTAAGTCCAAATCTTCGTCAATGGCTTTTCCATCTTTGTCAACTTTTACTAATGAATTTTACGCCCCTACAGGAAAAAGACAAGACAAACAAAGTGGCTGTAAATCTAGTTCATAAATTAATTAGCGTCTTGGAGTCGATCGAGAAACTCCCTCTGTACATATACGAAAGTTCGAACGGCAATTGTTACGGATTACAGGTATTTGACCATCCCTGAGTGCTTCCCTCCAGATTTTTTTCTCAAATGTGCTTTCTTTTATAGATTTTGACCCGAAAGTTACGGTTCAGGCTGCAAAAATTCAACGGTGAAAGTAGTCTCATCGACCGAACGGGACGATACTTGAAAATGGAACCTCTTGCCACAGTGGGCCAGTTGAACAGTTTTCTTTTGAAAGCCGTCGCTAAGCAGTGGTATAATTACGAGAGGAGCTCGTTTACTTATGTTCGACTGTTACGCGAGCACGGGATGAAGAAAACTTTCAAGTATGAACAGAATTTCGATGAAAACGGCATTATTTACTGGATTGGAAGCAATGCCAAGTAAGTCGATAGCCCAGATTTGTGTGTGTGTAGATTTTAATGATTTTTATTTGATGATTACTGTAATTTTTTCAGAACATGCGAATGGGTCAACCCAGCCCAGTACGGTCTTGTCGCCGTCGCGTCATCTGACGGCAAGAATCTACCGTACGGTCATTTAGAGGATATTCTGAGTCGAGACCCGTCACCACTCAATTGCCACACAAACGATGAAAAGAACGCCTGGTTCACCATCGACTTGGGAGTCTTCGTCGTTCCCACGTGCTACACGCTTCGCCACGCTCGCGGCTACGGCCGCTCAGCCCTTCGCAACTGGATACTCCAGGGCTCGCTGGACGGGTCGCAATGGGTGACACTGTCGACTCACGTTGAAGACACGTCGTTGAATGAACCGGGAAGTTGTTTCACTTGGCCCATTCAAGACTGGAAACAACCCGTGAGGCATATAAAAATCCAGCAGACCGGTAAAAACTCCTCCGGGCAGACACATTATCTGTCACTGTCCGGTTTTGAGATTTACGGGACCGTTGTTGGAGTGTGCGACGATGTTGGTAGGTTCATGCAAACTTCTTCGTACTAGAAAGACCTTGCTAACCTCCCCCCCCCCCGCTATCCTTAACAGGAAAACTGGCCAAGGAAGCTGAAGCGAGTTTGAAAAAACAAAGAAGACTAATAAAAACTCAAGTGGTCAAACAAATGATTGTGGGCGCTCGTGTTATTCGTGGCATTGATTGGAAGTGGCGTGACCAAGATGGATCACCGCCTGGCAGGGGTACGGTGACTGGCGAACTGCACAACGGTAAGAGCTATTCATTATGATAACACCTTACACCCCTCGCCCACCTAAGCCCCCTCACGGTAACCTAATCCTCATAAAATACTTATGCATACCAAAAAGTCGTTGTTCTTCACGATTTTAGTCCGATTAGTTCGATTTTAGTCCTCCGCTGCGGTGGGTTGTATTTTTAGTAGTATGGCTAAGCAAGGCAGTTTCTAGGTCAGAGAACTGTCCAAAGGTGATGATATTCGTATGATGTCGCATCGTAAAATCACCAGAAAGAATGGTTAGGTCTCAGGAATCGACCGCTCCGTTATGCGACGACTATTTATCCCTAAAAAACGGATTTTTCCCTCCAGAAACTGTACACTCGACTATTCATTCAGCCGAGAAACCTCGTGATCAATTTCACTTGATTGGTCCTTTTAAAACCCAACTTCGCGGGGATCTCTTTAAAATAATAAATACAAATACATGAAAAATCGTGGGTTTAGTTCTCAAAATTCTTTTAGTGGGTTCGTCTTGTTCAGAAATTAATTTCACGGGGTTGGCCGCATGAAAGTTTTGTTGAGGTCATCCATAAAGCTAAAAAACTGCCTCCCCCTCACCCTGCAAAATGTCAATGTTGTTTTGTCCCCGAAACTCATATCGCAAAGCAAACCTGTCGTAGCCCTTAAAGCGCGCTTAGCCCTCTTGCAGCCCTGGGGAGAACGCTGGGAGAAAATTTGACAGTGCGTGACGCCAACCACACGATATTGGTCCTTTGAAGAGTCAAAACTGGGAAAATGGGTTTTTGGTTCTCGAATGTGCGATACTTGGTATTTTGAGTGAGCCTGATCCTGTTGAGCCAGACCCGCGTAATTGATTTTTTGAAAGAGCCAAAGCCTCAAAACTGTTCAAAGTGAGGGGTTATGGACTCCGCCCCGGGCATCAAAATATGTTGCTAAGCCCCTGCCGAAAGACATTCATCGCCATTCTACGGCTGATCAGGATTAAAACTGAACATTTTGTCCTAAAAAACAACAATATTTTGAAATTTCGCCCGTGAAACAGATTTTCCACGGCAAAAATTGCGATTTTTCGAGGAGATTCTGTCAATTGTTGCCAAGAAACCGGCAAAGTCGCTTGCAAACTGACAGTATTGCCCCCCACCACGAACTGATCATTCAAGCAGAAAATGGCCAAATACCCCATAACCTCGTTGGTTTGACTATAAAACGTGAGTTAAAGTCCAGAAAAAGGTGATTCGATAAAAATGACGGTAAAAAGTGGATTTTTGACCGTAAAACTTATTGAAACCTACGGAGGTTTTATCTCAAATTCTGCCCGTTGTAAACAACTACCAAAAGGTGGTTTGTTATTTGTCGAATAAATGCAATGTTGGCCTATAATTTAATCGTTCAGCTCCTAAAGTGTGGATTTAGTGTCTGAGCCTCATATTCATTCAGTAGACAAAAAACAGGTCTCAGGGGTTAACAATTAGTCACGAAACTGCTAAGATTGAGGCATCAAATTGCCAATTTCGGGCCTATAATCCACAAAAATTGCAAATGGTGGCCAAAGTGTCAAGATTCGATGAGTAAATAGCCACGAAGTTTGCAAGTTTCTTGGCTAAATATCCGTAAAATGCACGGAACGGTTTGGGAATGAACAGTCGCGAAACTGCATATTTACGACTTATAAACAGTCGCGAAACTGCATATTTACGCCTTATAAACAGTCGCGAAATGACTATTTTACGGGGAAATCCAGCGAAATTGTAAAGCAGTACAGTTTCGTTTTCGAACGTGATTATACGTCCCATTGAATGACTGAGCACATAATTCACTCAATAAACAAATTACACGGTCAAGAAGCCACTGAATTGCAACATTGGAGGTGAAATGGCTACATTCGGAGACGAAAATCTGCAAAATTGCAAGTTTCAGGTCTGAATATCAGCGAAATAGCACTTTACTTTCGCGCAATAGCTAGCGTAGTCCAGCCGGTCCCGAGTCCTTCCGAAGCTTGATGGATAGCCGCAAAATTGTAACATTTGAGCTAAATACCTGTAAAATTGGAAGCTCCCTGGTAGAAAATTGGCGAAATCGCTGGTTTGAGGTATAAATATTCCTGAAATCGCAATTTTCGAGTGTACATATTCGTGAAATTGCAAGCTTCGAGCTTCTTTTTATTGTCCGCCGGACCCGGTCTTGACAAGTTTGACGAATAGTTGCAAAATTGCAACATTAAGGAGCCAAATTTTCTCAGTAAGATTCCTGACGAAGATTCGTGAAATTGTAAGTTTCAGGGTTTTGCTTACGCGATATTGCAAGTTTCTGGTCGTTGTTTTCGCGAATTCACAAGTTTCGGGCTAAATAAATATTCGTGCAATTGGCAGTTTTCAGCCTCTAATTTCAGGAAATTTTTTTTCTTGTGGTTGCGGACCCCAATCCATCTGGCCTCGAGAGCATCCAAAGCGTGATGATTAGCCACGCAATTACATCATTCGGAGCTAAATGATTGAATTCACAAGTTTCGGGGCTAAGTATAAGCTAAATTGCAAGTTTGCAATTGTTTTTTGTGGACTTGGGTGGTTCATACATCTTTAGGGATTAATTGTCAGTTTTTTATTTGCAATTTCTGCACTAGTGAACCCTTAAAGCCCGGGGTGCCTCTTTACACGTGAAAAAATCTGGTCACCATAGTTTTATGAGACGAATAATCTCAAAACCATCATTCTAGGTTGGATTGACGTCACATGGGACCACGGTGGCTCCAATTCTTATCGTATGGGCGCAGAAGGAAAGTATGATTTGAAATTAGCCGACGATCATAAACCGACTGGAAATTGTAAGCAATCTGGCACACGCCCCTCCCTCCCCTCCCTATAGTAATTAACCTTTTGTTTGCATTTCTTCCAGTTATTGTGCTGAGTGAATCGGATTCTGAAACAGTTCAAACGGCTGTTGAAGGCCAAGATGCCAAGTCAGACTCGGGTTCTGTGGAAACGGCCGCGGCACCAGTTGTGACAACGGCGGAGAGTCTTGCTGCCCAGGTATTTTAGCGTCTCCAATGTTCCTTTTCGTTAGTTTTCTATATTCGCCTTCCTATTTTATTTTATTATTATTATTTTTTTTTTTTTTGCAGCAAGCGGCTGCTGTGCTCACTGAAAACGTCTTGTCAGCCTCAATGGCTCGAGCCGAAGCACTGATCGCCGAGACGGCGTCGGCTGACTTGACTACTATCGTCGAAACACTGCCAACGCAAGGTAAGAGCTTCATGTTCGACTTTTTCTCGGCAGGCCTAATTCACTGTTGCCTTTGTTCGCGGTCAGAATCTGAAATTGTTGCGACAAACCCCAATAAAAGCGAAGACAAGTCAATCACAGTTCAATCATCTCATAACAATACGTCTTTCCCCTCGCAAATCACCAAATATTTCCAGAGCACAAAAATTAAAAAGGTACATACTTATACTATTCATTCTTATTTGGAAAATGATTTTAACCAACAAAACGTCCCTCTAGATGTTTGCTGATGACGTAGCAGAAAAAACTTCGGCCGAAATCCTTAAAAATAATACCAACACAATTTTATCGTGTGACTCGTTAAGTTCCTCATCGGTGGCACTCCCGTCAGAGCCAGGTAATTTATTTCAATTTGACAAGAAATAGAAAGAATAAGAGGGTGACAGTCTCAATTTTGAACACATAATAATTCCTCGCCATAATTCCTAACCATCTCATTGTGTTTGTTGCTGCATGGTTTTCAAAATTACCAAAAATTAAAATAACATAACAATTTATGGATGAAAATAAAAATGCTTTTAGACACTTGCCGTAAAGAAAAATCAGAAAACAAGGATAAATCTAGTCTAATGAGTATTTCCGTTCCCAATCTGTCCTACACGGATAACACCAACACGAATGAGCAAGGTAAAACATTTGTTTTTTCTGGAGATATTCTGTAAAATGACGTTAATGTTTAAAATTGTATTTTTTTGTTGAAGATACTGACTGTACAGGTATCGGAAGTGGCCTTTTGGAGACTTTTACGCAAATGGCTCGTCGTCGTACTAACATAGGCGGACACACCAACGCTAACAACGCGACCAATGTTAATTCGAACACCGTTGGAAGTCATTTCCCGAGGGGACAGAGTTCGGTGACTAGTCTGGTTCGATTGGCGCTTTCATCTAATTTTCCAGGTGGCTTTTGATGTTTTGTTTATTTTGCTCGATTGCGTTGGTTTTCAAGTCATCTTCATGATTTGACTGTTCAACCCTTTTCTGTTGGAAGATTTGTTTTGTGTGGATTGAGCGTCATGTGTAAATGATTTGTCGGGAATTTCAGGTCTGAGCGCCGCCCAAAGTTACCCATCGCTTTCAACCCGAGGCGGTAGTAACACGGTCGTTCCCGGTGGGCCGCAGTGTCAAGCTCTGACAATGAGCCTAACTTCTACTTCGAGCGATAGTGAACAAGTGAGCCTCGAGGTAAGAGACCTCAATTTCGTCTTAATATGCCATTTATCATTATTGTATTGTACCATCACTGGTGTTATTGTTTTTAACACTTTCCTCATTACGTTGTACAGGACTTCCTGGAAAGCTGTCGAGCTCCTACACTGCCCACAGAATTGGAGGACGATGAAATCCCCGACGAAGATGACAACGAAGAAGATGAGAACGAAGATGATGACTTCACCGAGGTCATGGTCAGCACCAACTTGTTATCGTTCATGGTAACACTTTCCTATTATAAATACCCTACCGCTTCCGTCTTTCCGACATCCTGGCAGAGTATCCGTCTCGCTACTCCGTTCTCTACCTTTTTTTGAAACACTTCAAGACACTTTTTTTTAAAAAAAACTGCCTAGTCCCATTGCTAAAATAGCGTTTTCTCTCCTTCTACAGGACGATGAAAGCTTCGAAAGTAGAAATTTTTCAACGAACAGCAGCAAACGACGGTCGTGGGACGATGAGTTTGTGATAAAAGCTCAGTACTCGGCTCTGATTCCCGCCTTCGACCCACGTCCAGGCCGAGTGAATGTGAATCAAACGACAGATTTGGACATTCCAGCTCCGGGCACGGAAACCACCGAAACATACCCGATCATTGAGGCGCCACAGATGCCCAAGTTGCAGTTGTTCATCAAAGGACCCAATATTCCTGGGGTGAGTTATTCCAATCTGACATTCTGTTGTTTTGTGTTGAGATTATAATACTGGCGACTGTAAGTCCCCTCCCCCTCGCCCGATACCTGGTAATTTGGGCTAAAGTTAGTCCCTGATATGGGCTATTCGGGCTCCCTAGGCTACTTGGTCCTGGCTTTCCGTCAGCCCGGCAATTGAGCCGAGTAACGGAGCTGGTGGACCGAATTCTCCGAATTGCCAGATTGGGTTATAAACTGAGTTTTGGGCTATTTATGAAGGCGGTTTATGAAGCCCCCTCCCCCTAATAAAAATGGGGGCCTGAGTCGAATGAATAACTATCCATACTGAAAAAAATGATTTGACGGAAATCTAATGGGCTCACAGCCGTTTACGCCCTATCTATACTACCAAGTTGACGCTTTTCTTTTGAAAGGAAGAGCGATGGCGTGTCGGGACTTAAAGGGAGGAGGGTGGGGGGGGGGTCCAAAAAATTGGAATTCGAGATAAAGATGGGGGAATTTCGATGTGTTATCTCTTTCAAAAATTAATGACTGGGGGTCTTGAAATAGTCCAGTCAAATCGTATTAAAAAAATACCAGGCGTGGACAAAAATCTCGTCTTTGATTTTTCCACTTTATTCTATGTTGTTTGGGGTGAGGAACACGAATCTGAAGAGATCCAACAAAATTTCCTTGTGCGTTTTGAGAAAATCGCGAAAAACTGCTCATTTTTGGCACTTTTTTTAGTTTTGAGACTAACTCGAGTTTTGAGGAGGAACAGCCCATTTTCGGGCCAATAAAACAGACAGGGAGCCAAAATGTCCGGTTCATTGTCAAATAATCTGAATTTTGGGGCTGAATATCCAGATAGTAGTGAATGGATGGCGGGTTGTGATCGCGCCTCTATTGGCCTTGCAATCTGGGGTTCCGTGAAGGGTTCTTCCACGATTTCCCTCTCCCTCCACCCCAATCTCCTTCCTTTCTGCCTTTCGTTCTTCTTTACCCAAGATTAACAATATTTGGGGGGGGGGGTGTCACCTTAGGCCTATGCCCCTAGTGTGAGGAATGTCATTTCTTAGTATTTTTGGCAAGGCTCAAAAGTAAAATGCGCATGTCATTTGTCATGTTTCTAAATTTCTTTCTAGGTGGAAGATGTCGAACTTGAGCTAAGTAATCCTGACTGGACGATATTCCGCGCAGTTCAAGCCTTGATGCTCATGTCTGACCTGGGAAGTTGGCAAGAAAAAATGAAAAGGATTTGGGAGCCTGTATTTATGTAAGTGTTGAGCTCAAGAAAATATGTTATGGCTGTCCTAGCACAATGTGTAAGCTACACTTATGGACTATCAAAATTTTTCCCATTATGTAAATGATCCAGCCGATTTGTCTCTACAGTGTACTTGACCCTTTTTGAAAGTAACATTAGTTTTGGTGTTTTTTTCTCGAACAGTTTGATATACCGTGAAGTCAAAGAGGACACCACAGAAGAAACTAATGACAAAACTCCAACCGTTGAACTGTACAAAAGTGGTTCAACCGCGAATTCCACTTCGTCGTTCTCATTGACTCCCACCGCTTCAACATCTTCGTGCACTGTGGAGCAAGTTTTAGAACTTTTGAAACATCTCACACAAAACAGAGACATGTCTTCGCTTCACGGTAAATATAGTGTTTTTTTAAAGGCTTGCGGAACTAGTCAATACATTAATTTTTTTAATTGGGTGGAAACAGAGGATAATTCGGATAAAGTCGTTAGTTTAACCAAGGAGGATACAAACAGCAAGAAACTGACGAATAAACTCCTTCAGCAATTGCAAGATCCGCTCGTGCTGAGTGCTGGGGCGTTGCCTCCCTGGTGCGAGTATCTAACGCAGGAGTTTCCATTTTTGTTCCCGTTTGACACGCGTCACTTTTTCTTCACTTCTACAGCTTTTGGACCTTCGCGGTATGATATTTTTTCACTTATGAGAAAGAGTGGCAAGCTAGCAAATTATTTCATTTTTCAGGTCTATTGTATGGCTTCAAGGTCAACGAGATGTAAATTTCGACCGCCTTCGGGCTCCTGGTTTGAGTCCGCGTCGAGACGAGTCGCACGAATTCCGTATCGGTCGCCTGAAACATGAACGCGTTAAAGTTCCCCGTGACGATTCGACACTTCTCGCCTGGGCTCAACAGGTTATGACGCTGCACGCGTCGAGGAAATCAATTCTTGAAGTTGAATTCGACGGCGAGGAGGGCACCGGGCTGGGACCGACTCTCGAATTCTACTCGCTCGTCTCGGCCGAGCTTCAAAGAAAAGATTTGGGTATTTGGCTGTGTGACGACGATACGCTCGCTCCTAGTCCGTCGCTTGACCTGGGTGAAGGTGTCAAACCTGCGGGATATTACGTTCGTGTTCCCAACGGATTATTCCCAGCTCCTTTGCCTCAGGTAATTAACTTCTTAACTTTAAAATGTGTTAATCTCCTCCTGATTCTTATCTTGTTGGTTTTTCAGGACTCCAGCCAGTGTGAAAAAGCGGAAAAACTGTTCTGGTTTATCGGTGTGTTTCTTGCCAAAGTTTTACAAGACAATCGCCTCGTCGACCTTCCTCTGTCTGACCATTTTCTCAAACTGATGTGTCACGGTGATCATCAGTCGAGCACCGTTGAAAAGTTAGTTCGGCTTTTATTTTCTCGAAATGACTTGTCATATTTTACGGGTTTCTTTTTTATTGCTCCCTTAGGGAAAATTCATTCTCCTGGACGACGTCACTCATAAATTTAACATCACTGCTCAGTTTGTCACCCGAAATGACTGAAAAAGAACTCGAATTGGATCCGCCTAAAATAACGCCTAAGCCGTCCGCTTGGTGAGTACTTCTAAATTTCTCAAGATAATTCTGAAAATTCATTTCCCTATCTAATTTTGATGAGGGGGCATGGGGTAAAATAAGCACGGGGTGGCCTACTTGGTGTGCACAGATAAGTTATTAAAAATCGAGAGATAGGGACCAGATACCGGAATCGTACCGAGGTTGGTGGTGAGGATGCTTCTATCTCCAGATTATGGGGGGGGGGGGATAATTTGGCAGGTCCTGCGGCTGACAGTCATTTTTCGGTCGATGAATGGGAATTGGTGGTTTTTATTCGGGGATGATTCCCCAGCAAGAGACATACATATTTAGCGGGAAACTGTCGTTGTACCCCTCTATTCCGGACTTTCTATCCCCCCCTCCGCTAGTGATAGTTTCGGAGCTTAACCTAACTTTACGGGCCCCCGGGATTCCGCTTCGGGGCCCTTCCTGACAGTTCCTTGGCCCGTCCTTCCTGACAGTTCCTTGGCTCGTCCAGGTGACAGTTCCTTGTCACCGGCCTGTAAACTGTAAAGTTACAGTAACTCATGAAAAAGGTCGGATATTTTTTGACAAGATCGCATGCCAGCGACAGAAGAGACTGGCGTTTCCCTCCTGCCACTTACCACAGCAAGAGTGTTCGGTACATCCCTAAAGTCTGCCTGGCGCAGGCGGGGAAGACACGATTTAAATTCACCCCCACACCTAGATACAGAAAAGTTGGGTTTCCAGCGAGCAGGGACTTTTACCGAGCCAAAAATCAAAAGGTTAGTTTTTTTTTTAGTAAGCCAAATCCGTAAGACGGATCATCACGGCAACCCAGCGTAATTGGGGGGTTTACAATGAGCCAAGCCTGTGAAAATGGCTTTTTAGCGAGCAAACCCCGAGAAAATGGTTTTTTAGCGAGGAAATCCTGCAAAGTTGGCGATTCTGAAGAGTGGAAAATGGTTTACTCGTTTGCAAAATGCGCGTCATTAGTTTTTGATAGAGAAACCCCTACGAAAATGGGCTCCTAGCGAGCAGGTTCTCTAACCTGAGTATATTAAATTCATGTGGTCAAATCGTATGCCATGATTGACTTGGTATAAGGTTTCTTCAGGCTAAATCCGACTTCTCTACTAGGTCAGCAACGCAAGAATGCGCGAAATTGAAGAGAAATACGTAATAGAAAATCGTGTGATTTGTAATGGGGGGGGGGATGGAAAGGAATAATTTATTTTTCAACTGCAGGTCAAGACTCAAGTAATATTCCTGCTCCTGGGAGAACTATGGGTGTTTCATTGTAACAGGAAAGGGAACATCAAAAGGAGATCCTCACCGGTCATCACATAACCTTGCTACGCCCCTGCCTCGGAAAGCCTTCACCGAGATTTATCTGCCACGTTTTGTATTTATACTCCACCACTTGGACCCATTTCAGGCTCACGGGAATTCTAGGCATGGACGATCTTCGTGAAATTGATTCACAGCGCGCTCAGTTTCTTATTGAATTGGGCGAGTTGGTGGCTCAACGCAAACGAATCTTGGCCGACTCCACCTTGAGTGTTGAGACCAAAGCTCATTTGATACAAAACCTGTCGTGGATGCCTGACGGTTCTGCTGGTCAGCCGTTACGTTTTGAAGATTTGGCTCTCACTTTTAACTACTCGCCACCGTCCGCAGTGTACGAGTACAACAGCACGGACTTGATTTCAAACGGGTCTGACATTGACGTGAGTTAATTTTCTACACTTTTAACTTAAAGGGGTGTGAGTGGGGGGGGGGGGCAATTGAGGCAAATTTAACGGAAATCGTTTTATGTTTGAAGGTTACGTTGGAAAATGTGGAGGACTACATCGACCTAACTCTCGAGTTCTGCCTTGTGAAAGGTATCGAAAACCAAATGAACGCGTTTCGTCGTGGGTTTTCCACAGTTTTCCCCATTGAGAAACTTCGATCTTTTTCACCGTACGAGCTACGTCTAATGCTGTGCGGTGAGCAAAACCCTCAATGGACTAGACACGATCTTATCAATTACACCGAACCGAAATTGGGATACACGCGAGAAAGGTGCGACCAAAAAGTCAACTTGAACCGTAAATTTAAATTTTACAACAATATTCCAATTTTCAGCCCCGGATTTTTACGTCTCGTCAACGTACTTCTAAACATGAACGGAGAAGAACGAAAAGCCTTCCTACAATTCACCACCGGATGTTCCTCCCTACCGCCGGGCGGTCTCGCCAATCTCAACCCACGACTGACCATCGTACGAAAAGTGGACGCCGACGAAGGGAGCTATCCATCGGTCAACACCTGCGTTCACTATCTCAAACTTCCTGACTATCCAACTGAGGAGCTGCTCAGAGAACGCCTTTTGACGGCAACATGCGAAAAAGGATTCCACCTCAACTAAAACACTACAAGTACTGTAAAATTGTCGTAGACTTTTTGTTTTTTGTGTACCTTCCCCCCCACCCCTTTTACACACTGAAGACAATTTACACATTCTCCCGACTTCGTTTACGTGAAAATGTTTTCCGCTCCGTTCTTTCTTTGTGTAAGTACCTGAAATAAAAAGAAATCGATGTCCCTACCTGTTCGAATGTGTGCTGGAAAAATCGTTTATTTAGGGTCTCGAGTAAAATATTTTCTTTTTCTTGCTCTAATGAAATCACAGCGCGATTATTATTATTATTTTCTTCGGGTAGAGTTGAATTTGACCGATTTTTTTTTTGGAAACGCTGCTAACTATAAATTACTCGTTGATTTCGCTTAGCGGTGCTTCAATCCGTAGCTAGTCTTAAAAGTTAGTTTATAACAATTTTTCTGCGAGTTGTATTAATATTTATTTACCGGATTCCTCGTTTGGAGGGTTCTCGTGCCTTAATGCACATTCAGATGTAGAACGTTTACAATTTAATTGATTTTGAGAAATTTGATTGTCTTGTTGGTAAAAAAGAAAGAAAAGTATATTCAGGGTAGTATTTTGCGTTATAAAAAAAATGTAAATAATCGTAAAACTATTGTAAAGAGAGGCTTTAGGTCAAAATTATTTACATTCAAGCTATTTAAAAATTGATTTACGTGCTTTGAAGGGCACCGATTTATTCTAGTTACTCCCTCCCTCCCGTTAATTTTTGTCTTAAGTATATTGTGATCTTATCATGTTATGTGATGGGGTAGAAATTAAGTTGTTTGACTGGAAGAATAAAAAACATTAATATTTTGCAGAAATAATTCGCCCTTCTGATACCACTAAATGTGGGTCTTGAAGAAGAAGGAGGAATGGGTGGAAGCCAAAATGGGCTATTTATTTTTGTAGGTCTGTCTAACGTTGATGGATGGGGGAAGGGGGCAAAGTCAAATTCATTCATTCATACAGTCAGTTTTACAGCTAAAAATGCCAGTTATTTTATTGCATGTTTCATGGTCAGTATCGACGGTGAGGGGTGGTGGCCAGTGAGTGTTTTCTATAAAATAAGGTCGGATTCTGAGACTACTACTTCTGGTTTTTTAGTGTGCTTTGAATTTCAAACGAAACATTCTAGTGGGAAGGCGATTAGAAATTTCGTGGATTCGGTGGCTGAAGAACCCTCGGGCCTGACCCTCAAAAAATCGATTTTATATCCTTGGCCCCTTGGATCTTGATTCAGACGCCGACTCTTTATTATCTCCACGATGAAAAAAAAAAAAAAAGTTTTATTGGTCGCCACTGGGACTCGTCGTTAAAATGCGAAACTGTGAATTTAACCGACCACTTTGACTTGTTCGTGCAGGAAACTGTCAATTTGGGTCCATCTGAGTCCAAACGTTGGCTCAAATAGACAAATCCATCCATAGCTGATCCATAGCTAAAATTGAAAGGAAGAAAGAAGAAAAAAAAGGCCTAAAATGTAAACAAACACTGATTCACGGCTGATTCAGTTAGCGCGGATAACATTAAGAAAAGCGCTAAATTTCAGCTCAAATTGAGAAAAAGTGCTAATTCGCTGCTACAAATTTAGGGAAACGCAAAAATGGAGAAATATCGCTAATTCAAGGAATAAAAACGAAAATTTTCGGAGAAAATTGAGACAAGTGCGAAATCCCTGCTAAAATGGAGAAAAACGCTAATCCGCGCGGAAAAATCTCAGTAGATGTTTAAAACTGA
Source organism: Corythucha ciliata (assembly GCA_038030265.1). Lineage (NCBI taxonomy): Eukaryota > Metazoa > Arthropoda > Insecta > Hemiptera > Tingidae > Corythucha > Corythucha ciliata. Next base: position 18,973,637 of record CM075943.1, read on the forward strand.
AAATACGCCAATTCTCGGCTTCTGATGGCAACCTATTTGTTGTAGCTAAAAGTGACAAAAGCGCTAATTCATAACTAAAAGTTACAAAAAAAAAAAATTGTTAATTCGGGGCAAAAATGTGAAAACCCCGGCTGATTTGCGGACAATTTTTGGAAAATCGCTAATTAGTGAAACTGCCTCACTCCAGAGGTTTGTTTAACCCGTGTCGTGGAAGGCTGCTTTGGCGCTGCCCTGCCGAAGAAAAGAAGTGTGGTGCAGATGGAGGATTTTCGCCCGATTGCATTGCTTTGTTGTTTGGCGAAGGCAGTTGAGAAGTGCGTTTATGGTCAGTTGTCGAAATTTTTGGAATCTGCGGGACTCACTGATCGATATCAAAGTGGGTTACGTGCACATCATAGAACTCGGACGGCTTTGGTCAAGATGACGCAGTTGATGAGAGTATAATGTGACTGCGAATGGCTCAACTCGATTTTAGTCGAGGTTTTGATAGAGTTAATCATGGTAAACTGTTGATTGAGCTTACTGGCCTTGGACTGTCTCGTGGTGCGGGTGTTTGGTTTCTGTCGTATCTGACGGGTTGCAGACAGGCTGTCGTGTCCCCTTCGGACCGCTCCTTGTCCTCTTTTTTGTTTGCAGAGAGCGCCGTTCCGCAGGGGTCGGTTTTGGGGCCACTTCTGCTTTCAGTATACGAGTGTGACCTACCCCACCAAGATACTAAAGTTGAGAAAAAAAACACTAATTTGTAACTGAAATTGAGTAAAAGCGCGGACTCATTTGCGGTAGTATAAACTCTAATTTGCGGCTAAAATAGAACAATCGCATTTTGCGTCTAATATTGAAAATACGACAATTCCAGGCTTCCAACGGCAATTGATTTGTGGCAAAGATTGCGAAAAACGCCAACTCATGGCAATAGGCGAACAAATTCGCAAAATCACAGCTAAAACTTGGGAAAAGCGCTAATCCATATTTTAAGGTGAAAAGATGTTAATGCAGGATATTGTAATGCTTTAAAATGCAAAAGAATAACGCTAATTTGCGGCGAATTTTGAAAAACCAGTAATTAGCACGGCTAAAAATTTTAAAAACTATAATTTTTTAGCTTTTTCCAAGCTCAAATTGAGAAAGTGCTAATTCACTGCTGAAACTAGAGACAAACTATTTGTGTCTATAATTCAATATACGCCAATTCGTGGCTTCTGAAAGATATTTATTTGTGGGAAAAAACCCCTCTAATTTGCGGATGAAAATAAGGATAAGCGCAAATCCATAGCTAGAAGTGGAGGGAAAAATTGTTAATGCGGTGCTATAATGTAAAATACCTGGCTTATTTGCGGCTAATTTTGGAATTAGCGCGGCTGAAAATCAAGAAAAACGTTAATTTTCAGTTCGAATTGAGAGAAAAGTGCTAAAACGCCGTAATGAACGCTCTGTCTCTTTCATAAACGCCAATTCGTGGGTAAAATTGACCAAAAGTCGCATATTCACGGGGAAAAAACGCTACTTTGCGGCTAAAATTGACGAAAAGGGTTGATTCGCGGCTATAAAATACACAAAAAAATATCAATTTGTGTCTATGTTAGTGGCTTAATTATGAAGGCAACTTTGGGGCTATAAAATTGAGAAACAGCCCAAATTCTTGGTATTAGGTTAAAAAAAAAGCTTATTAGCGGCTGAAATGGAGAAAAACGTTGCAAGCGGCCAAAATTGAGAAAAGCGTTAATTCGCGGGTAAAATTGACAAAAAACACTCATTCGCGGTTAAAATAGAGAATTTCAATAATTTATGGCTTAAACTGATCATGAGCGCTACTTGACGGATAGGGTGGAGAAATAACGCCAGTTCGCGGCTAAAATAAGAAAAAGGCTTAACGCTACGTAAAAGTTATATTTCTTGTTTATCCTATATACCAGAGACTAAGGGGCCTCATAGAGTTAGTTACCCGCCCCGAGCCCATTGGCGGATTTAAGGGGGCTATAGGGACTTAGTTGGTCGTATTAGCCCCCCCCCCCCAGATGTTTATTCTCAAGCCCCTGTTCCAAAAACTGTCAAACTGACAATTTTTAACTCCGAAAATGACAGTGTCTATAGGGTGACATTGGCAGGGTTTAGAGGGCGAAATTGACAGTTTCCAGTACGAAATTGTTAGATTTGAACATTTACTTGACAGTTTATAGGGCCAAATTGACAGATTTGAACGACGAAATTAACAGTTTTGAATGACGAAATTGACCTTCATAGGACAAAATTGACAGTGTTAGATCGATACTGATAGTTTCAATTAGGAATTTACAGTCCCCAGGACGAAACTGACAGTTTTTGAGACAATATTGACAGTTATTAATGACAAAATAGACAGTTTCTCGGGTGAAATAGACAGTTCCTTGGCCGAATTTGACAGTTTACGGGACGAAATTTTTTTGAGAGTTTTAAGAACTCGACTGTTTCAGGTGAAGGGGCCCAAAAACCTCATGTTGTGAGCCCGAATGGTCAACTGCTGAATCTCGAAATCAAGTTTTGTGATCTTCTGTTATGTAGGAGGAAATTGACAGATTCCAAGTCAAGACTATCAGTTTCTGCGCCGAAATTGAGAGTTTTTTAAAGACGAAATTATCAGTTTAAGGACGACATTGACTGCTCGACCGAAACTGACAGTTGCCAAGGGAGGAATTAAGAAAATCCATGCGGTCTGAAACCCGAATTCTCGTCAGTGACTGAATTTGCAATTTTTAGTGCCTGACTAGTCGTTTTGGTGATAGTTAGGGTACGAATCGTCAGTTCAGGCATTTTTAAGGCACGAATGGTCAATTTGGCCATTATTGGAACGCGAGTGGTCGTTTTTCAAGACGCAAATCGGTCATTATAGCCATTATTGGGGAGGGGGCGGCGCGGCGTGCATTGTCAATACGACCAGCAGCCCGTTTTAGGGCTTGTCCAGTCTGTTCTACCACTTTCAAGGGACGAATTGTCGTTGTCCCTGACGCTTTCCAAAGAGCGCGAATGACCTGTTCGACAATTTTTAGACCGAAACTTTGAAGATTGAAAATTTGAAGGCGTTTTGTTATTTCAGAGCACGAATCGTCAGTTCAACCATTTTCAATGGCCCGGAATGGCGTTTATTTTGGCAATTTTTAAGGTGCGAGTCGTCATTTAAGGCATTTGCAAGGCGCGAATCGTCATTTTAGCCTTTTTTAGGGCGTGAATAGTCCTTTTGACTATTTCCAGGGGACGAATCGTCCGTAAAGTCAATTTTAGGGCCCACTCTGGAGACAAGAATGCTGCCTGATGTCAACGACATTGCGTAACGCTGATTTTTGCTTTGGGTCGCTAACGCAATTGACCATTATCAGAGGCACTCATTAACCACGTCCAGCACAAATCGAAAAAATGGCACAACATGGAAGAATCACCCACGCGATTATGAACGTTCGGATTTTCGATCAGACGAGCAGTTGGAGGGGTTCTCCCTGTCATTTCAGCGTACTTAGCCGCATTGCTTTATCCTGTTCTCAGGGGCCCGAATTTTACCGCGAACGAAGGTCACGGAATCGACATCACTGAAGTCCAAAGGGAAGAGTCTCTCGAAGCCCACGGACCTTATCGCTAGGCTGATTTGGTGTCGAGGAATCAGCCCAACTAACGACGTCGCTTAAGCTTGGGTTTCCTAGGAAAGCGGTGCCGTAATATTGCGGTAGAAAACATCCCCTTTTAAATCACGCCAGTTGATCTTTCCTTAAGTTTTAATTAATGATGTCAGGTTGATGACCTATAACTGACAATACATCTGATCAGTTTGCGCTAATTCGTTCACCCCGTTAAGTTTTGGTGCTGAAGAGGGGTGGGGGTGATTTTTTGTGGTGGTGATGTGCCCTTCAGCTTGAGGGGGATGGGCACCCCTGCTGATACACATAATAAACTCGCCCTTCATCTTCACTGCGCCAAGAGCTGTCTGTACTGAATGCTCGGGGCTTCACGTGGTGCGTATCAATTAACTGGGCTTTGAAACGGTACATAAGGTCTCAGGAACAACTTCGCCCAATTATATCGCTTTTAAAAAAATTGCCAGGCATTTATTATGGCTTTTCATTCATTTTTGTTTGATCTACAAATAAATTCCAAGGGAGAAACCATTGGAGGGGAAGCTTCATTATGTGAAGTTTGGTCCCTCATTATTTAAGTGCATTTCATTCAAAAAAATGTACTATTGGTCTCGCCCTGATGGTCGCACATATGGGTTGCGATCAAGGTGACTAAATTTTCTATAGGTGCCGCAGATCACTGTCCTTCACCTACGTCACCAGCAGTCCCAACCACCATTGCGCTGGACCCAGTACATTATTAATTGTTATTGGGCTGTGATTTTTGAGAATTCATAAGCTTCAATTTCAAAATTAACTTGCTCTGCTGCTCTAGGGTGAGCAATCGGGAGCAAAGGACTGCTGGTGACGTCAGTCTCCAACCCTCCCGTCCGATGGGCAGGGGGAAATCTGCGGCACCTATATACTAAAGTTTAGTCACCTTGGGTTGCGATACTTTTTTTTCACGTTTCAGAACCCCTAGAACACGAATCCGAGGTCGGTTCGATTTGATATATATATGGCCCCTCGCTTGTTAGCACGATCACGGTCGCAATTTTTGACTTAGGGCAACCAAATTTGGTCTAAAAATCAATAGCGTGAATATCTCGGACGAGTTCGTGATCCAGAAGAATCGGTCCAAGGGAACGGTGTGAAAGAGGGGTTTGAATTAGTTGAAAATTCGCTACCGCACGGCTGTTGCTGCAATTGACCCCAAAATTGACTCGAGTAATGAAAAATGAACGCGCTTTCGTATGAGACCCTAGTGAACCAAATCCGTTAATATGGCAGGGGAGTTCTCGGCGGAGGGGAGCAATTAAATCAACGCTATGCCTTACTGGACCACCCAATTACCAAAAAAAGTGCATTGACATTGTATTTTGAGCCGTCTCTTTTATTTGATTGGCCTACAGCCTAATAAATCTTGAGTAAAAAATCCTGAGGTGGGCCAAAAAGGGAGGAACAAAAAAAAATTGTTTCGGATTCGAACCCAGGCACTTCGCATTCCGCAATGGTGAAATTGTGTCATTGTGTCATACCATTTAACCTAATGTAACTGATCTGAAAATTAACGTAATCTGAAAAAAGTTTTGTTCCGACAGCAGCCTGTCGGGAAAAGTGCATTTCATTCATGCGACAATCGAGTCAAAACTCATAAGTTAGAACGATATCAATAAATTATGAATGAAATTTAGGCCGGGATAAAGATTTTAATTGCAAATAACTCCTCTAACAAAGAGTCCGCCTTCCCATATCGTATGGGCAACCGAACCGACTCTGTTTCATTTTTCATTTTCATAATTTTGTTCCCCCTCAGTTGGTGCCAAAAAAGGGGCCTGCGGTAAAAAGAAACACGATTTTATGATTTTGCCTTTCTATACCACGGCCTAAATATCAATTTTAATTGATTGATATCGTTCTAACTTATGAGTTTTGACTCGATTGTCGCATGAATGAAATGCACTTTTCCCGACAGGCTGCTGTCTTTTTTACTCCCGTGACGTCAATTTTGACAAAAATTTCCTTAGTTACGAGCATACCTCTGTAAGTCTATTTACCTTGGAAAGTAAGGCAAAGAAACACGCAACAAACCGCTCTCCGACAGCTACGTTACATGCGATTTTTTTTTTTCGGAAGGCGCATATGACACAAACGTGCTAGCTGGCGTGTTTGAAATTACCTAAAACTTCAAAAATCACGTATTTATTAACTGTTGGTTTATTTCATTTTGGTTCATTTTAGCATAAATAAACCTTAATAAATATATTTATGAATAATTTCTGACCCATGAAACTTCCTCATTGAAATAAATCACCAATTCGCGGATAAAGCGTAGAGAAAAAAAGCTCTGTAATTCACGGCTAAAATTGAATGAAAATCCAATTTTTGGCTATTTTATAGTTTTCAAATGTGCACAAATAAAATACGCTTTTTCTTAGGTCATTTTTTCTCCTCCAGCTCTCCTCCCCCTCTTCAGTTTGCTAGATGCGCCCCTTAGAACACGGCGCGCCCGGCTCGGCCCCCCTTAAAGCCGGCACTGCCCATGAGACGCGAAATAGTACTTTTCCCTTGTTCCAAGTGAACAAGCAATTTCGCAAATACTTTGCCCCGAAACTCAAATTTTGCGAACATAAAGGCCAGAAAAATGCAATTTCACGTAAAGACCTAGATCTTGCAACTTCCCAAATTTTCAGCCAGGAAAATTGTAAATTCGTTCAAATTGGACCCGAAATTGCACACTCTATATATATTTAGCTTTACCAATCACACGGATATTCGTCAGGCCTTTAGTCATGGCCGGCTGGTCAGGATCCGCGCCTAACTAAAAGAAAGACCCAGAAAATTGCAATGTCACGTAAAAGTATAGTTCAGACATTTGCAATTTCGGGAAAATAAATACCAAAAACATCGAATTTCGTGTCCTACTAGACATACTAAATTTACATCTATGTGAATGAGACGTAAAAACCCTCATTTTTCCATCTTTAAGCTTTTCGGAGGCCTGGGGCTTATTGGGGCGAGTCTGTCCCCCTCGCCACAACCTTGGGAGATGCTACTGAGCGGGTTTCAAACCCAGGCACGTGATGGCTTTGCCCCGAAACCCGAATCAGGGAGGACCTGGCTCACCACGGGCCTTATTATAGTACGACCTGGGGCCTTAGTACAACAGTCGGGGGAAAATGCCGCAAAGTGGGACGCCGAACAAGAAATAACATTATCCCGCCATAGCAACCGCATCTCGTGGCATTTTTGCCTGAACAGAACCGCCGTGAGGGCAAAACGGGGACTGAAGATAGAAAGCTCCGAACACCAAACGCTCAAACCACGAGACTCTATAATAAGCGCGGATTAATGAGTTCAGCTCAAGGGGGGATATATTAAGCCCCCACCCCCAGAAACAACGAAGGAAACTCATCAATTTGCCAGTACTTCGAGTTTTTCCAGGAATTTAGCTTTCCATGGCGGAGAACGGAGTATAAGGAATGATAAAGGGTGACACGCCACCGGCGGCAACCACACAGTTGCTGAGTTTTCCTAAGGCCGCTTTTTCTCACTCACTCACTCAATCCCTCTCTCTCTCTCTTAGCCTCTCAACTGAAGCTCAGGGTCTCAACTGAGCCAACCCCTCGAAATTTCGTTTTTTGAAGGTGATGAAACTGCGGCCAGATCCAGCGGAGTTCAGTGTTTTTGGTGAGATTGATTTTTAAAATTGGTTTTTAATGAGCCAATACTGCGAAATTTAATTTTTGAAAAAGACAGACCCTCCAAAAATTGGCTCGACGAGTCGTGGACCAAACCCGAAATTATTTCATTTTGGCGAGCCCATCCCACGCATGCAATTTGTTTTGAATGGACCAACCCTCCGATGATTATGAAAGGAGCAAGACCCACAAAATTGCTCTTTAAAATGAGCGAACGTTCAGAAATTTTGATTTGAAATGTGTGAAATCCGTGAAGTCGTTTCTTTGGTTTTGAAAGAAGCCAACCCCTTGAAACTGGTTGCTTACGTGCCGATGCACCAAATCGCGACTTTTTGAGTGAGAAAACTCCGAGAAATTGGGCAGCGTGAGTGTCAATGATCCGCGAACTTTGGGCTTAGAAAGGTTAAAATCCGCGAAAATCAGGTTCAATGAGGTGAAATAAAACCGCGGGGGCAAGGGCTCCTTCAAATCGTCTTTGTTCCAAACCACCAGCTCACACTTTGAAACCGTGCAATTCGCCCCTTCAAACTGGCAGATTAGCATTAAAACCAAACAATTTGCAACTTAAAACACAAATAATCATGAAATTAAGCCAACAAAAGAAAGAAAAACAAAATTTTTTGCACAAAAAAATGACCCATTTTTTGCATACCGCTTCACGGCTAAAATTGAAGAACAATGCGTTCATTCACCGCTAAAATTGAGAAAAAGCACTATAGGTAGCTATGTAGAAGTTAAAAATCAGCATAGCAACAGTTGAAACGGTGAACATCTCTCCATTATTTGCGGATAAAAACATTGAAAAAGCGCCAAAAACCGCAAAATTGCAAGTTTCGTGTCTAAATATCCGTGAAATTGCTATTTTCCGGTCATTATTTTATCAAAATTGCAATTTCATTTTATTTAATTTCGCGAAAACGCTCATTCGCAGCCAATAACCTAGAATTGGGAGAAATAGCTACGAAATTGCATCATTTGGAACAGCTAGATACATGCGAAATTGCCATTTTTAGGTCTATAAATATCCTCGAATGCGAAATTGATAGTTTTGGGGCTTTTTTGAAGTGATCGTGGAGGCCCGGTTTGTTCCCCCCCCCCCCCCAGTGACAGCGCCTGCTGAAAAACGAAAGTTCGGGCAAAAATAGCGAAAATGAGAGAGCTTCCTGTCCTGTCTGATATTCACATTTCACGAATTTGAAAGCTGGCCGTTGATAGTCCCGCGACATCAGCGCTCGAAGCCTGGGAAATATATATCCACAAAATTACATCTTTCGGAGACAAAAACTGCGAAATTGCAAATTTCGTGTTTAAATATCCGTGAAATTCCTAGTTTCATTATTTAATCAAAATTGCAATTTCCTGGTGTTTAAAACCTGGGGAATAGAGCCGGTCACAGATATTTTTAGACAAATATATCTGTCAAATCAGAGCTTCCTGGTGTTTCATGTAGATGGTTTTCCTGGCTTAAATTAAGTAAATTTAACGGCTTTAATTTAAGCGAAGTTGCAAACGTTTGAGACCCTTTTATGTTTATGGGGCGTTGTGCGGCTGGGCGGCGTGAGTTTGTAATGCAGTGGCAATTTTCATGATTGTATGCAGGGGTGGGCAAATTACAGCTTTTTGGGTAATTAATTACAAATTACAAATTACTTCCAAAAAAGAGGATTAATTACAAATTACCAATTACTTTTCACTTCCACGAATAATTACAAATTACAATTACTGTAATTGAATTACTTTTTCAATTACCAATTATCCAAGAGCTGGATTTGTGGAACACGCAAGCGTCTTGCTCTTGTTCACTGTCATTTTTTTAGTGCGTCCAGCCAACAATCGAACGTCAGAACAGATCTTTGAGATAGGAAGAGGAACAGCATAGCCCAAAGATGCCAAGCGCGTCGCATGAGTAGGGTTGCGAAATGTCCGGGGTCAAATTTGCCAACTTTTCCCCACATCCCAGCCTGCGAACTGTCACGTGGAATCCCGGATATGGAGGATAGATCCCCCCCCCCCCCAGAGCCCCAAGTATACGAACGAAGGAGCACTAGTACCATAACGAAGAGCCCCATAAAATCTCCATGAGCGTTTCACGTTGAAGTTACATTTAGCAGATTTTCTGAATTAGTAAATTAATTAAACTGATATTATCCGGACGACGATGGAAGGGCATAGCCCAACACGATTCGAGTTTCGAGAAAAAATGGCTCTCCGGCGGGATTTGAACCCGCAACCTCTGGATTACCAGTCCAGCACGCTGCCATTTGCGCCACGGAGACGCCTATGGGAGTCGTACTCCGAGGGATAAGCTAAGCCGAACCCCACCTAGGTCCATTGTTTCTCGAAACTCTAGGCGCTTCTCCTGATCGGTAAACCACGCCGAATTTAATCTTATCTAGATGTTGTTAGATTGATATAATGAATAAATCTGTCGCCGGCATTTTAATTAGTAAATTAATTAAACTGATATTATCCGGACGACGATGGAAGGGCATAGCCCAACACGATTCGAGAAACAATGGATCGAGAACAATGTTTCGAGAAACAATGGACCTAGGTGGGGTTCGGCTTAGCTTATCCCTCGGAGTACGACTCCCATAGGCGTCTCCGTGGCGCAAATGGCAGCGTGCTGGACTGGTAATCCAGAGGTTGCGGGTTCAAATCCCGCCGGAGAGCCATTTTTTCTCGAAACTCGAATCGTGTTGGGCTATGCCCTTCCATCGTCGTCCGGATAATATCAGTTTAATTAATTTACTAATTAAAATGCCGGCGACAGATTTATTCATTATATCAATCTAACAACATCTAGATTTTCTGAACTTGAAGCAGCCCAAAAAGGTCCGAGTACGTCCAGCTTTACCCTTGGACTTCAGACCTAACGCAGTAGTGTACCCAGGTACGGGGAAACCCTCTATCAGACAAAAATCGGAAATATTTGTGGCTATAGCTGCTAAAAAGCGCTGGTTCGTGGTCTCGCGATGCAACTTCCAGACTAAAATTAAGGACAAAATCGCTGATTCGCGGTACATAGAGGCCATTCTTCGAATAAATTGTGGAAATCAACGCAAAAGTGTTGTATTTGGGCAAACACCGCGGTTAAAGTTGAGAAAACACGCTATAATACTGACAAATAAAAGACGCTTTCAGGTTAAAATTGAACAAAAATGGCAAATTCACAACTGAAATGGAGTAAAATCGCCCATTCGCGTATGAAAAAGGGAATAGGATGCTAAATGGCCGCAAAATTAGCACAAAACGCTATTTCACAGCTGAAATTAGGAAAAATCGCTAATTTGCAATTTGCAGATATAAAGTTATGAGAACGTTAATTCGCGGATACAAAATGAAGAAAATCACTAATTCGCGGCAAATATTGAAAAAATCACCAATTAGCGCAGCTAAAATTATGAAAAACGTTAATTTTCAGTTCAAATTGGGAAAAAGTGCTAATTTTCAGTTAAAAATGGAAAAAATTGCTAATTTGCAGCTTAAATTGAGTCAAACGCCAATTTTTGGCAAAAATTGACAAAACTCGGTAGGTAATGCACGGGTTGGAGACGCTACCACGCTGCTAAAATTTAGAAAAAGCGAAAATTCGCAGCTAAAATTGAGAAACATCACTAATTCTCGAATCGTGAAATTTATAATTTAAAAAGGATGATTTTTTGACAGAAATGGATGAATAGATGTAAATGTTTTGGCTTGAAAAAAAAAATTTACATTTATAATTTAAATTCTCACCTTCTGAATGTATTTTTGTGGCTAAAATTAAGAAAAATGGCCAATTCATGCATGGCTATAGTACAATGTTAAAAAATACGCTAATTTACGTCTAGAACTGAAAAGTAGCAATAATCTATACCTATGTGAAAAACCGCTAATTTGCGGGTAATATTTAGAAAATAAAATAATCAGCCTGGTCAAAATTAAGAGAAAGGTTAATTTCAAGCCTAAAAATTGAGAAAATTGCTAATTCGAGGCTAAAAATTGAAAAAATCGCCAATTTACAGCTAAAATTGCGCCAGACGTCAATTTGTGACTGAAATTGAGAAAATTCACTAATTCACAGGTTTGAAACGCTACGACGCGTCGCGCCACAATTTAAAAAACGCGCTACTTCGCGGTTAAAATCGAGAAAAATTCTTATTTGCACCAAAAACTGAATACACGCCAATTTGCGGATTCTGAAGGCAAATTTTCAGGCTGAAATAGAAAAAAAACGCCAATTTGTGGCAATAGGTGAAGAAACCGCTAATTCGCGAGTAAACTGAGAAAAATCGCTCATGCATTGCGCATGGTGAACCAAAAAAATCCTAATTCGCGAAAAGTCTCCCTATTTTGCGGCTAATATTGAGGAAAACACATAAGAAAAACGTTAATTTCCAGCTAAAACTGAGAAAAGTGCTAATCCCCTGGTAAAAAAATTTAAAAATCGGTAATGTGCTGCTAAAAATTGAGGAAAACGCCAAAACTCGTGGATAATTAAGAAACATCGCTCACGGGATAAAAACGATACTTTGCTGCTAAAGTTGAGAAAATTCGAAAATTCATGGCTACGGGCGGGGGTTGGGCAAAACCGCTAATCAGTGGCTGAAATTGAGAAGAACGATACACTCGGCCAAAATTGAGAAAATCGCTAATTTGCGGGTAGAGTCCGAAAATCGCCCTTAACTGAGAGAGATTGAGGCTATGATGAGGCCAGCAACTCCAGCAAGATGTCCAGAGTGTGCTGGCTGGGTGGAATGATGACTAAAATGTGAAATTACCCCCCTTCTCTCACCCTCACGAGATTTCAATCTGATCGCCCCCCCCCCCCTAGGACAAATTCCTACCTACGCCACTGGTTTGGGGTTTGAAACTTTTGTACCGTTTATCTCAAATTTCAAATTGGCAACCCTAAGCTCGAGGATATCGCTCGTGTCATAATTGCTTTGAAACTCTTATTTTTCAGAGAATTTCATGCAAAAACTCCTCCAAAAGCTCCAAGTAAGGCGCGAAATAGTACCCGCTGAGTTTTCGAAGAAATGTAATTGGTAATTGTTAATTACAAATTACTTCGAAAAAGTGCTTTTAATTACAAATTACCAATTACAATGACGTGTTGCTATCAATTACAAATTACCAATTACTAATTGTAATTGAATTACGTAATTCAATTACATGTAATTCAATTACTGCCCAGCCCTGATTGTATGGTGGGTACAAACCCCCAAAGTCATTCGCGTTCATCACACTAAAAGCCAATATTTAATCATTCTGGGGTCTGCGTCAACAGTCAACTTGAGGTTTTTTCTCCTGGCTGAAGAAATGCATTATACAGGGTGCACAATAACGACTTGCTCAGAGAAAACCCTGAGCTTGGGGACGTCGTTTGGGACCAATTTTAATATTTATGTAATAGTCCGGTAGCCCACACTATGAAAAATCCGTATCATTTGATCGTGTCTGGCACCTGCGCAGAACGTTTTTTATGGTCTAGGAGATGACACTTCTGAGATCGCCAGAAATTTTCAGTGGGACAGGGGCTCTCAGCAGAGCTAGCTGTTGACAAACGCACCTTTGGGTGCTTTGAAAACGACTGGGGAGAGTAAAAAGTCATTCCCCACGACCAATACGTTACGAAACCAACAACGCCATCCAATTATATTGTAGATAGCGCCATCAGCGAGCTTTAGAAAATGTGAAATTTCGAGGCTCACTAGTAGCCAGGGCTTTATTCGAAATTGCTTAGCGGTGGTGGTTTTCTTTTTTTCCTTTTTTTTTCTTTTTCATACTTGCCAGCCGTTTTCAAGCAGCCCAAAGGTGTGTTTGCCAACAGCTATCTCTGCCGTGAGCCCCTGTCCCACGGAAAATTTCTGGCGATCTCAGAAGTGTCATCTCCTAGACCATAAAAAACGTCCTGCTCAGGTGCCAGACAAGATCAAATGATACGGATTTTTCACAAGGTGGGCTCCCGGACCATAACATTTTTTGAAATTCGACAATTTAAGACACCTGAAAATCGCGTTCGAAAATGTCTCAAAAGCATGGAAAATGAAGTTTGTTCCAGATTAAGCTCATTTTATGCCAAGTAACCGTTATTTGATCATAAAGCTAAGTCTCCACTTGTGCCTTTTCGCATGCGTCATAGCGCACGGTGTGTTGAACGTGAGGAATGCGCTGTTGCATGCCTCAAAAAGCTGGAAGGATATCAGAAATTGCTTAGACGCATGCGTTGTTGAAAGTTGAAGCGAAAGTAGACAAGCCGTGTTGAATTGAAAGAGGAAGACGAAAGCGCTCAAGTGGAGACATAGCTTAATGAAGATGGACTCCTCTGGAAGCCATAGACATAGCTTAATGAAACCATAGACATAGCTTAATGAAGCCATAGACATAGCTTAATGAATATGGACTTTGGAAAGAAATTTTGTACTCTTTCCAATGAGTACCTTAGTTTTGGTGTTGCTCCAATTAATAAGCATGTAACAAGCATATTTCGAAAAAAGTAGCGACAAAGTCAAAAATACCAGAAAATGACTGGTTCTGAGGAAACGAAAAGGAATTTAAAAATTCGTTAACCCGGCTCCACACATGCGATATTTGCCAAATAACGAGCAAAATATTTTTCAATTTTCAGTTGGTCGGTTTCTTGGCAATGCTAGAAATTTATAAATATTTTGCTCGTTATTTGGCAAACATCGCACGTGTAGAGCCGGCTTTACATTGTAATTTTGACCCCAAATGACGTCCCCAAGCTTGGGGTTTTTCAGCATCTTATTGGACATCGTGTATAGATAGCTTCCACAAGTTTAGAATCCATTCTATCGTTACTAACTTGGCTCTACAAGTCTTGGGGGATGGGGAGGGGTAGCCACATGGGGCGGAAAGATGTAATCCTAGATCCACCATTGGCTCCTGAATGTCAAAATTTGCCCTGGGGCCCGCATAGGGCCTGGAATTTGCCCACTGCATTCAGGGGGCCTATTCTCTAACAACAAGCAATATTTTTTTCGCCAGCCATGTGTCTATTTCATTCATTTGTTTGAAGAAACTTAATGAAATAAACATATGACTGCGAAAAAGTTATTGCTTCGGAGTTAGAGAATAGGCCCCCAGGTCTGTTGTAACCTGGTTATGCCCCAACCTCAAGGCTAGTTTCCAAAAACAGGTTATTGCCAAGTCAAGGACATGTAAGCATCAGGACAAGGTCATAGGAGGGTCACGTCAAGGTCAATGTAAGGACTCAACGGAAGTTCGGGGAACACAGAATGAAGGATCCAAGGTCACTTCAACTGAATGGTTCGGGGATCACGTTAGAGTCATGGTGTGGTTGAATGAACAACATATTTATAATTTCTAACGACAGCACAAAATTGTGACAGTAAAAGTGATCCAGCCACGCTCATTACTGCATTCTAACGCCAAAAATAAACTAAAAATCCCTCGAGAGTGCCAGCAATGAGACATCAGGCGACTGTAGAGTGTGACCTCGAAGAGTCCAGTATGCACGACTTGAACGCCCGAACCTCCGTAGCGCATTTCAACGACTCCTTCGGATTGCTGTTGAAACAAGCGGCGACTCGGTTACTCAACGATTTGCACGGAGGCTGGGCATTTTCAGGCAACGGTTTCGGAAGAATCTTGTCCATTTCCTTCTGTGCTTTGGCGTTTTCAACGAGCAGTGTTTGAGTCCTTGACTCGAGCGACTTTTCCAAAAATTGTACACGGCCCTCCCACTCTTTGTCCCTTTTGTCCAGCTCCGTACGGACATACTCGTGAACGTCGGTCGTTGTCAAATAAGGGTATCCATACGCGCGGACTTCATCTCGTAAACTGTTAAACTTGGGCGTCGGCAGTACAGTTTCTGTTATAATTGGCGAAGCCGGTTGTCTGGGCTTTTGCCCCTCAGTTTGGGGTTCTTTTGAATCGGACTGTGATTGCGACTCATCGTCTGGACGAGAGTTTTGTAAACGTTGAACCACTCGTTCGGACACTTTGATGACCCCATCGGGTGTCTCTGGGTTGTCAAGCGTTACTCGACGCGTACTTTGACTTCCACCCATGGTCGCTGCACTGATCACTAAATTTCACTGGTTTTTAACTACAAAATTCGTCAACATTTCATAATTTTAAGCCGTAAAAATCCTTTTAGCTCTTTAAAACTTAGTTCTCGATCGAAAAGAAACCTCTGGTGTTCGTGACTTGTCAGATAAAAATTGATTAGACCGGAAAAAGCGCTGCCAACCACTTTTAACTTCTAGAAATAAGCTCATTTTTCATTTTTATTACATTTTATTTTGGTTTTTAGGTATCCTACCCATTAAGCCATTGGAATAAATCACATGTACGTACATTTTTCGGTTGTTTAACGGGAGAATCAATTTAGAAGGCGGACCCGAATCCAGAAAGGGTCACTGGGGAAAGTGGAGCACACATGGCCGTATCAGTAAAACGTGCTGGATTATGTAGACAGCAAATTCTTATTGATTTTCTCGTGTTTATTTGAAAAACTCTTGTGTCTCTGAGCAAACGCGTTATCGGGATTGTAATTTCGTCTCTTTTCGTGTGAAAGGAAAGAGTAAAAAACATGGGAAACGTGAGTGCTTCGAGTCAAAAAACCACACCGCCTCCGCCGCCGCCGTCCTTCAAAGACGGCCCTACCGTGTTTGATTTCAACTCTGAGAAGGAAGAACTCGACAATCCGGGTCCCCTCGAAGATCTTCACAAAAAATGCAAAGGTTTGTACTAAAAAAGGTCGTACTTTCTTCAATTTCCTTGCCAATAAAAGCCGGCTTTAATCAATTGCAGATCTGTTCCCCTTGAACTTCGAGGGTGCCAAGTTGGGGGTTCAAAAGGGAATCAGTTCGCGATTTCAAGTAACACACTCAGTGACTTTGAGTTCTTTGACACCCTCCGGGTACAAGTTCGGAGCGACTTATGTCGGTACGAAGGCGGGCCAAACTCCGACGGATCAGTTCCCAGTGCTGTACGGTGATATCGACCCTTCGGGTTGTGTGAACGCTAACATGATTCACAGATTATCGGATCGTGCTTATGGAAAGTTTAGCGCTCAGGTGAGTGAATTCTGTGTAATTAATTTGAGAGACGGACGATTCTTGGACGTACTGAGGCCATCCTGCCTGGTCGCCATTGTCCTTCAAGCAGTTTGTGGGCGTGTGCCTGCCCGGCCATGGCATGATCGCCTGTTACAAAACCCAAAGTAGGCCTCTTGGGCCTCGAGCTAGGAAGCCGCCTAGTACGGCTTCAAAACATTCCGACTCTTTCGAAAAACTCCAGTCAGTGGCGTACTGATAGTGGGGCTCCGCCATGGCTAATCAGAGCCACTCATTCGGGGTGCCAAAATCGGAATGAACAAAAGTTTGAATACATATTTATTTTAGTGCAATTTCAGGGCCGTGGTCAGCATTCGTGGGCCCCGGGAAAAATTCTTGGCCGGGCCCCCTAGCGAATTTGGGGTTTTGGATCATCCGACCGCCGATCTGGCAAAAGAAGTAGACCCGCAGAATTAGTTTTTTGGTGAGCCAGCCCCACGATATTGGTTTTCTTTGAGCTAACTCCGCGAAAATTCATTATTGAAAAAAAAAAACGGAATCACCAAAACGGCTTTTGGAGCAAGCCAAAACAGCCGAATAGTTTTTTGGACAAGCAAATTTTATTTATGAAAAAGCCAGAGCCAGCAGATTGGCTTTTGTCGAATGGGCCACATCCGCATTTGAAAGGGGGGACGAGCGAATCCCATGATTTAGGGGCGATCGTCACCCACCTTAGCTCATCCACCCTCAGTGATATGGGGGAGGGGGAATAAGCAAAGGAAGGGAAAGTGAAAAGATACAAATGTTAGGGAAATCAAATCATATCTAGATAATCGTATCTAGATCCTATAGAACTCGGAATTAAGAAAATGACTTATTTTAGTATTACTTGGTAGTTACACCATTTGCAGAAAAATTAGTGAAATTGGATTGTGAAGGGACCGAATCCGAGACATTTGGTTATGGAAGAGCAAAAATCGGCAGAAATTGTGGTATGAAAGAGCCAAAATCTCGACATTTGGTTTTTAATGAACCGAATTAGTTTTTTAATTAGCCAAAATTATACAAAATGCCTGCATGAAGGCATGAAACTTGTTTTAAACATAAATCCCGAAAGTTGAATTTGATGGAGTCAAATCCAAAAAATTTGGGTTTGAAAGAGTAAAAGTATGCGAAATTGTGGTTTTGTAAGCGCCAAAGCCACGAAATTTAGCTCTTGAAAAGCATAGCTTTCGGAATAAAAGAGTCGGTGGAACTTGGGATTTGAAGGAGACGAATGCGGAAGTTTTTCTTCAGGAAATCCGTGTAACTGGAGCTTTTAATAGCCAAAATAACGAAATTTGGCTTTTGAGTTACCCAAATAAAAAATTGTATTTGAAAAAGATAAATTTGTTTTCGAAATAGTCAAAGCTGCAAAAACAAGTTTAGAAAGAGCTAAAGCCACACAAATTTTGTTGATTTTTTTCTATTTTTTGAATGAGGAAAAACCGCGAAATTGGTGTTTGAAATGGCCAGTTCTGTTTTGAAGAAGCCGAATCCAAGAAATTTGGATGTGGACGAGCGAATTTCCGTGGTGACGTTGTCGCCTGAAAAGGCCAATGAACAAAAGGTTCAAATGGACCAAACTAGTTTTTCGTATTGAAAAAAATATAGAAAGAGTTTTTGCCCTAAAATTTGTTTTATCATAAATCGTAAATCGCCAAAATTGGATTTTGAAAGAGCCAAATCCAAAAACCTCAGTTTTCAAAGAGTGAAAATCCTCGAAATTAAGGTTTAAAGTTTGTCAAATTGGTTTTTGAAAGAGCAAAACCTACGAAATTCGGGTTTAGGAAAGAGCAAACAAGAAGA
Organism: Corythucha ciliata; assembly: GCA_038030265.1. Lineage (NCBI taxonomy): Eukaryota > Metazoa > Arthropoda > Insecta > Hemiptera > Tingidae > Corythucha > Corythucha ciliata. The sequence goes on from CM075943.1 coordinate 18,991,793, forward strand.
ATTGGCAAAATTTAGTTTTATGAGAACGAATGACCGCGAAATTGGGGTTTGCAAGAGCCGAACCTAAGAATTTTTTTTTTTAAGAGATAAAAAATCCTTAAAATTTGGATTTAAACGATCGAAATCCGTAAAATTTGGGTTTGAGAGAGCGAAAATTAGATTCAAAAAAGACTCAATTGCAATATTTCGTTTTTGAAAGAGCCAAACGCGCAGGACCGAGGGGGTGAGACCACATTTTACCGCCACCCCCGTCACGGAGGTCTAAAACCGCCTTTGCCATGATAGTGGTTTTGAATAGGACAACCCTGCGAAATTTTGTTCTTAAAAATAGCCCTGCCGAGTGCCACCTGGGGCAAATGATCCTCCTTGGATCCGGCCCTGTTGCTGACTTCAAAAGTTCAAACTCTTAGTCGGCACACTCACTTTTCTGACTGCTTGAATCGTGTTGGAGTATGTTAATGTAGGAGCGGTGACTAAAGAAGTGAGCTGCGAAGAGAGCATAGCAGATAAAATTGTCGTGTTGGTTTTCAATTGTCGAAGCTGCGTGACCCAAGAGGAGAGTGGTGAAATTTCTGGGCTCACTTTCTCAGCCTAGCGGCACTCTCCTCGTGGTTCTTCTTGTAGACACCGCTCCTACATAAATATACTCTTTGGTGTTAAGGGCCCAAACACACTTGCGTTTTTTAAACGCGGCGATTAAAAAAACGCGCCCGCGTGACTCGCCGCCAGCAAAACCGTCTCAACACACTTGCGTTCAAAGTATCGCGTGTCCAGTCTCCTGTACCCTGTAGTGAAATGGGTCTCGTCAAGACAGCTTGTATCCCACATTTTGTCTTTCAAATTTCTATAATGTTCATCTTTTTTGTTGAAGAGAGCAGGTCTTCTCTCGATTTCTGCGATAAACTTGTCAATTTCAATAACAACATTTCGCGTTGTAACTTCTTCGTCCGACACAGACATTATGTTAAAACCACGTGTTGAACACGTTCACAAAAGAATGACAAGAAAGACAAGCTCAGAGCCCAGCGTTCAAAACACAACTGAAGAACGATTCAAAAGGATTGAACGAGAAGATGCTGGGGGTTGCCGACCAAGCAACCGAAAAAATTTTATTGGGGGCCAAAATGAAAAGTCCGCTAAAAACGCGCCTAGACGAACGCAAGTGTGTGCAAAGCCATTCATTTCTTTGCGTTTCAACTTTGAACGCGTTAAACGCCCCGCGTCGAAAATAGAACAAGTTGCGTTTTTTAAAACGCGGGGTCTTTTTAGACGCTGGTGTGTTCGTTCTCATACAGTTCTATGTGTTGCATTTTTCACGCGCGCGCGTTTTTTTAATCGCCGCGTTTAAAAAACGCAAGTGTGTTTGGGCCATCCGCAATGCCTGAAAACTGCCATGCAAAGTGTGAAATTATTGACATATTTCCGACATTGCCTAGCACAGGTTTAGACATTGTGGACAATGCCTGGGCATTTCCCACTTTGCCGGTAGCATTTTCTTTTCGTTCCAAGAAGAGCTTGGTCGAATATAGTTGTGGGGGACCCCATAACACACGCACGAAAATTGACGGGATATCGGGCCTGATATCCAAAGTGAGAATAGCCTTGGATGTCGGATCCGGCTTCGCGGGTGGGTCGGTGGATACGGCGGGGGATTAATCAGTTTGTTTATACTAAAATTTCTTCGGCGTGATGTGTCGGTGTGGAGGGGGTATTTTCCCTCCCGTTCTACCTGGACTAGAACAAGAGGGAACGGGCGGAAAAATCATCCCCGGCGCATAATTTAGTTCAAATGAAAATCGCTTCAGGTTTTCAAATCCCGTTCGTGTTTCGGGTCATTTGTGTGTATAGTGTGTAAATTTATCTTAAAAACCGATGTCCACGAATATTCGCAGCTAAAATTGAGAAGACGCTAATGCGCGGTCCCTGAAAAAAATTGCGTGGCTAAAGGATAAAGAAAACAGCACGATTTTTTCCACTTTAAATTACGAATTGACGCTTTTTCTCTACGTTGGCCACAAACTTTTCCCCTCGGAACCGTGAATTTGCGTTTTCTCAATTTTAACCGCGAGTTGGCGTTGTCTCAATTTTAGCTGAGTGAGAACTTTCCTCACTTATAGCTGCGAATCAGCGTTTTTCTCAATTTTAGTGGCGAAGTAACTTTGTTGAAAGGTACCATTTCTGCCTGTACAATTCCGCAATGCATTTCGTTTTTCAATGTAAAAATTATTGTTTAGTTTTAATGCTAATCAACGAGTTTGAATGGGTAAATTGATGGTTTCCGGCTGTGGCTAGTTTCGAGGATCTTCAAAACAATGAGTTGTAGAAGGGTGAGCAGCTGCCCACCCTTGCCCTGTCCCAGCTACGCCCTTGTTCACAACTAAAATTGAGTAAAAGCCGATTCGCAATATATTCGAATACAGACAAATGCTAATGTGTGGCCTAAGGTGCTAATTGGCGGAAAAATTAAGAAAATGTGCTAATTTTCGGCTAAAATTGAGAAAAATCTATAATTCAATGTGACGTAAAAATTAAATTTCTCGTTCATTTAGTGACTATGGGGTCTCCTAGAGATTCCCGCCCCGGGCCCCGATAGTTGTACGTCCGCCACTGGCTTGCAACCGTGTGGTTGCCGCCGGGAAGCGTGCCCTCCCTTCGCACCCCATTAGATACGACCCTGACTGATTGCATAGTTTCGCCACTTCTTGCTAGTCCTCCACAGGGAAACGACAAGACGGAGGGCTCCATCACCGAGAAAAAGGGATACTGGAATAATGTTATTCTTTTCTTACTTTTGTGTACTCATGTACAACATTGAAGGTGGTCCTGTTGAGTGATGAGCCCTCTGAGGGGAGGGTGGCATGATGCTTCAAAAATCAACATTTTTCGATGAAAACCCCACTGTTACGGCCAATTTTTCTCTATGGAAACTCACAATTCGCTCCAGACACTGACTCTTCGAGCAAAAAACTAGAACTAGAGGCGCTCTTTAGAACTAAAGAGCTGGTTTCAGTTAGAAACGGGTAGTTTAGCCCCCAAAACTACTAGACAATTATGAAAATGTAATTTTCCTATAAGATGTCGTTAATTTACTCCGGTATCCCTCATCACGGGGAGGGTAAGTTTCACCAAGAAACTCGAAATTGACAGGAAAACCCTCAAACCACAGAAACTGCCCGTGCAAACATGAAAAAGGTCTTTTCCAATGAGCCATTTTTGACAGCTATAAAATGATAAATTGGCCCTGAACTTTAAATTATTTTCGCTAAGTAACTTGCTAGGGTTGGTAACTGGCTAATAAAGCCTATCATACTATGCCTATCCCGCACATAAGTGATAGTTTTTCGCCAGAAATTGACTCTTACCAACTCCAGTTTCGCAGGTTTTCGCTCTTTCAAAACTAATTTTGGCGGATTCGTCTTGTTCAAATCCCAATTTTGTGAGTCTTACAAATTCAAAACCCGAATTTCGTGGAATTTGCTCTTTCAAATTGCAAATTTTGTGGGTTCTGCTCTTCAAAAAAACAATTTTACGGGTTCTGCTCTTCAAAAAAACAATTTTACGCACTTATGCTCTTTCATAATCTAATTTCGCTCTATAAAATCAGTTTCGTTGGTTCTGTTAGTTAGATAAACTAATTTGGCAAAAAAAACGAACGACGAAAAAACAAATTTCGTGATTTTGGCCTTTTCAAACCACAATTTTGCTGGAAATTTCCATTCTTTCATTACCAAATGTTTCTAATTTGGAAACTCAAAACCAAATTTCATGGATTTTTGTAATTTTTTTCCCACAAATTTCGCTTTTTTCACGCATTGAAAACCCAAATTTCTTGGGGTTCGCTCTTTTCAAAACCAATTTTACGGACTTTCGCTCTTTCAGCACCAAATTTCGTGAACTTGACTCTTTTAAAACCAAATTTCTGAGTTTTTCGCCCGATCAAAACCATAGCTTCAGCTATTTCTACAATCAGTTTTGCGGTTCATTTCATTCGTAACCCTAATTTGGGGTGAAAACCGAATGATGAAAAAGCAAATTTTTTGCTCTCTCAAACCACATTTTGCTGGAGATTTTCTATAAACAAATTTTTTCGAATTTGGAGCCTTCAACCACAATTTCACGGATTTTTGCTGTTTCAAAGCTCAATTTCACGAATTTTCACTTAAACCTTCTTCCTTCCAAAAGCTCTGCCTTCACGCGTATTGCGCCGTTCCGCAATTGGCCCGAGGACCGATGCATGCAAGTGATAGGGTGGTGGGAAAGGGGTCGTGAATTGCTGTGATCCTATTGGATAATCGTCAAATCATTTTCTTCCTTGTACAGTGTTCTGCGCAGGTCCAGTCAATTGGCTCAGGTAGGTCAGGCATCCATTTTCCTTCAGCAGGATCGCCGTAAAAAGACGGTTGAAAGGCTTAGAATCAACCAAACTTGCATCATAGCAGGTTGGAGGAGGGGCGTACTCGTCTGGGAAAAAATTCGTGGTCACCAGGAAAACACCGCAAAACCCATTAAATGGGGGCTTGTCTGAACATAGGTTCGCACTTAGGTGCGAGATTTCAAAATAAATTTAGACTCATTTTCCGACTTGAGCAGAACCGTTAAACGTCGGTCCACGCTCAATTGATGGGAAAATCGGTTGGTCTCGACCCAAAAACCTAACGGAGTGGCCAAAAATGGCATTATTTTGCGTTGTCGTTGGTTTCAGTCGGTTTTCTTGACTCCAGAGCGACCGACCGAAGAAATCGTAGTCCGAACTATGGCTGAGAGTACAGCAAATCGATATCTGATTCGGTTGCTCCTAAAAACACAGATTTCAAAGCATATTGCGTAGTAGCTTGAGGGACTTTTCTGCGAGTAAAATAGTTTCATGGAAAAATGCACTAAAAGAAAGTTTTCGCTTTGATTCTGAGGTTGCCTATCTAAATGCTTTCCTTACTATTTTTGTTTACAGATTCAAGGTAGTAAATTTGTTCATAGTCAAGCCAATATCGACTATAAAGGCGACACCTTCACGGCAAGCATTCAAATGGGTGGTTTGGACATAATGTCCTCGTCGGGCATGTTCGTTGCCCATTACCTTCAAAAAGTTTCCAAAAACCTGGACTTGGGCGCGGAAATCGCATACCACCGAAGTTTTCAATTGCCAGGACAACAGGTGGCGATTACATCCCTTGCTGGACGGTACACAGGTTCGTTTAAAAACGAAAAATTTGTGTCCATTCTACGACCGGGGTTTTTCTTCAACTTGTTGCAATTCAAGGAGACGACTTCAGCGTAAGCGGCACTCTTGGACTAACGGGTCTCCACCTGTGCTATTATCAAAAAGCTAGCCATCAGTTACAACTAGGCGTCGAACTCGAAACGAATTTTAGAATGCAAGAGTCCGTTGCCACGATGGTGTACCAGGCTGAAGTTCCAAAAGCGGAGCTCGTTTTCAAAGGTAAGTAAAAAAATCCTCTATCTCTCTTTCTCTCTCACTCCCCCCCCCCCCGATCTCTTATTTTCAAACTTCCGGGTCTCTTTTGCTAGGCATGGTCGATACGAATTGGAATGTAGGTGCCACTTTCGAGAAAAGACTACCCCCGCTACCGTTCACGGTCAACATTAGCGGTATTTTGCATCACCCTAAGAATCAGTTTCGCTTGGGTCTTGGATTCATTATCGGTTGAACATTATATATAAATTAATTAGTAGTCAAACAAATTCTTAATCTTTTTTTTAATTATGTATTTAAGATGTCAAATTAAACAAGCGATTCTTGAGATATTGAATGACAGCATGTACCATAATGTAAATAGGCGTAGAATTGCGATCTATTTTAATTGCGGTTTCATTTTTTTGCCTTGTTATGACATTTTTTTGTACAATAACACGTATTTTCTTTCTTGTTTCCATTAAAACAATTTATCAAAATATTAAGTTGAGATTTAAAGATGTGGATTACGTATTTGCAGTTTTAAGTTTCGTGTAGAACTGGTAACGTTAGGGAATTCGAAAAGTAGAAAAGGGGCTTGCTCGAAATCAAAATTTGACAAAAAGGGCGATTTAGCCAACCCCCCCCCTCCTCCAAATGTTCTTATTAGCGCAGAAGAGAGACAGGCCTTTGGTCGAGTCTACTACTCGAACTCCAGGACCGTCGGCTGAGAGATGCCGTTCTTGGGCTTGATTACGAGTTCTGATGATGGGGGGGGGGGCGTCTAATTTGTTCTCGGGGCAAATTTGTTTTTCAACGCGGGGAATCTGAAAATCGAGGGGGCTCACCTGCACCGTGATGCCGGCGTTTTTCGAGTGCTATTCCCCTCAAACGCGACAGAATGACACCGTCCACTCACGTGAAGGCCTCGGAGACGATAACATCGACCAAAACAAAAACAAAAAACGCACATTTCTGGCCATTTAGGTACGTCTTAACGATTCCGTCAAGAAATCGGGCCCTGACATTTGTCAAGGCTCTCCGGTTGTTTTTGGCTAAAATTGATATAAAAATGTAGACCTGTAGCCATGTAGCTATTGTCTAAAATGAACGAGCGATGAATGACCTCTCATTTCGAGCCACTGGTGGCCGCTAACTTGCGGTTTTACCGGGCGACAGCATACATTTGCCTATTGAGTATGGTCCGAGCGGGCTTGAAAAACCTCGTCCGGCACAAATCAACATATACAGGGTGTTAACATTAAGGTCGCACCACCGGCCAGGGTTCGATTCTGCAACTCATTTGCGGCAAAAGTTGTCCTCTGCAAAAAAAAATTTCACCCCGCACGAAGTCCGACTTTTTTCACTTTTAAGATTTTTTTCGTGTTATAGACATTGCGTTACTAAAACGACTGTAACTCGCTTTTTCTGGCCGAAAATCAAATCTGAATACACCGTTGGAAAGAGCGTTAAATTTACCATCTTCCCAATGCAAAATAATATTTCAAATGTAGGATTCAGGGGACGAAAAATAAGCCCGAGTAGTAAAATGTGAGAAATTACGAAAATTTGCAGAATTTTCAAACGTTTTCAACTCTGACTGAATCTGTCGGTTAATCGTACACTGCAATCTTAAAAGTTGGCGTAGAACCTCAGCTTTCTTTAGGTCTAGTCATTTTTTTAAATTAAAAAATCGAATAGGTGAGAAAACCGCGCCTGATTGAAAAAATTAGGTGTTTTTTTATCTTGCTCAATTATTTAATGACTGCCAAATCTTCACAGTTTGGTGGAATAAGGTGGGGCAGGGGGGGAAAACGTTTGAAAATTCTGCAAATTTTCGTAATTCCTCACATTTTGCTACTAAGGCTCATTTTTCGTCCCCTGAATCCTACATTTAAAATAATATTTAGCACTGGGAAGATGGTAAATTTAACGCTCTTTCCAACGGTGTATTCAGATAATATTTTCGGCCAGAAATAAGCGAGTTACAGTCGTTTTAGTAACGTGATGTCTATAACACGAAAAAAATCTTAAAAGTGAAAAAAGTCGGACTTCGTGCGGGGTGAAATTTTTTTTTGCATAGGACAACTTTTGTCGCAAATGTGTTGCAGTATCGAACCCTGGCCGGTGGTGCGACCTTAACGTTAATACCCTGTAGAAACACACATCTGTTGTCCAGTATTTTGTTTTTTTCACATGCTTGGTGTTTTTAATTTTTTCTTGTGTTTTCCCCAGTTTTTGGCGTTTTATCGCAATTCTTGTGTTTTCTCGTAAATTTTGGCGTTGCTCACAGTTTTTAGTGTTTTTGGCTTTTCACTTTTTATCGCAGTGGTTTGTTTCGCGTTTTTTTCGTAGTTTTTTGTGTTTTTTAAAGTTTTTTTTTGTAGTTTTTTGGGTTCTTTATCGTTTTGATGGTTTCATCCCCGCGCTTTTTAGCCGCGTTGACACGTTTTCAGGATGCAAACAAGAGCGCTCGAGTGTGTGTGTGGAGGGGGGGGAAATCGGCGGGCGCGTGACCGTCATCTTTTACAGTTTTTGGTTTGTAGGTTTTTTTTTCTATTTGTTGGCGTTTTTCGTGGTTTATGCTGTCAGTCCAGAAATTTTGGGTTTTTTCGTACGTTTGGCGTTTATACATTTTCCTGTGTTTTCCACAGTTTTTGGTTTTACTCACAGTTTTTGTGTTTTTTCATTAATTTTGGCGTTTTTTAAAGTTTTATTGTTTTTGGCTTTTTTTCACAGATTTTGTGTTTTATCGCAGTCGTTTGTTACGCGTTTTTTCGTAGTTTTTGTTGGTTTTTCAACAATTTAGGAGTGTTTTCGCAGTTTGGGGGGGGGGGAGCTTATCATTTTGGTTTCATCCCTGCGCATTTTGGTCGCGGGTCGCGTTCACTCGTTCATCACATTTTTGTGTCTGCGCTTTATCGTAGTTTATCAACGTTTTTTAACGATTTAGGAGTTTCTCGCGGTTTTGGCGATTTTATAGTTTTTGCCTTTTTCACTGATGTGGATTTTCGTGGTTTTCTGCTGATAGTTCTTTTTTTTTTGTACGTTTGGCTTTTTTTTTTTTTTTTTTTTTTTTTTTTTTTTACATTTTATTGTGTTTTCCACGGTTTTTGGTTTTATTCACAGTTTGGTCGCGTTGACATGTTTCCCGGAGCAAACCAAAGCGATGACGTTTTGGGGGATGAGTGATCGTCGTCTTCCGCAGTGTTTTTTTTTCCAGTTTGTCGATTTATCACATTTTTGTGGGTGCGCCTCTTTGCACAATTTTTCGTAGTTTTTCATCGATTTAGGAGTTCTTCGCGGTTTTTGGCGTTTTTATAGTTTTTGCCTTTTTCACTGCTGTGGATTTTGTTTCCCCAACTGTTTGGCGTTTTTCGTGATTTTTTGCTGTTAGTAGTTTGGCTTTTTTTTTTTTAGTTTTTGGTTTTATCCACAGTTTTTTTGTTAATTTTGGCGTTGTTTACAGTTTTTAGTGTTTTTTGGATTTTTGACAATTTTTGTGTGTGCAGTGGTTTTTTCGTGTTTTTTAAAGTAGTTTTTTGTTGTTTTTTGAACAATTTTGGAATTTTATTTCGCAGTTTTTCAAGTTTTTTATCGTTTTGGTTTTATCCCCGCGCTTTCAGGCCGAATTAGTACGTTTTCCAGAGCAAACCAAAACGCTTGAGTTTGAGAGAAGAATCGGTGTGTGCATGGTCGTCGTTTTTCGCAGTTTTCGGCTTTTTTCAGTTCTTGTTGTTTTATCAAAAACGTTTTAAAAATTCTTTGTATTATGCGTGTTGACGCACAATTTTCTTTTTTTTTTAAAGGGTTTTCACAGATTTTGGAGTTTTTCATGGTTTTTGGAGTATTTCGTCGTTCCTGCATTTTTTCACCGTTGCCGTTTATATTTATACCATTTTTACCGTTGTTCGTAGTTTTTAGCTGTTAGTCCAGTATTTTGCTTTTTTTCGTACGTTTGGCGTTTTTCACATTTTCTTGTTTCCTACAGTTCTTGGCGTTTTATAGCAGTTATTTTGTTTTTTCGTAAATGGCGTTGTTTACAATTTTTAGTGTTATTGTTTTTTTTCCACTGTTTTTGGTTTTTAATCGCAGTGCTTGTTTAGAGTTTTTCGTAGTTTTTGTTCTTTTTTCAACGCTTTTGGAATTTTCATCAGTTTTTGGTATTTTATCAATTTTTTTTGTGTTTGTGTTTTCGCACTACTTTTCGGCAGAACGATAGAGTTTGGGGAGAGAGCTGGTTGGAGTGGCGGAGCCTCACCCGCCCACAATGGAGAGTACAGAAATTCGGCCGAAACCAACGACAACGTGACGCGCTCATTTTTGGGGCCACTTTGAAGAGCTCTGACCGTGATGGAAGGGGCGGGGTGGGGGTAAGGACGTTTTCGCCGCTACCGGCGCAAATCGACTCACTTCGACAAAAATTATCAAAAAGGCTCATTTTTGGCTACTTTGAGGAGGAGCAATAAATTGTGTGTCGCACGGGCGAGTCATAAATTAGGTTTTTCTTCAATTTTAGTCGCGAATCAGCGATTATTTCACTTTTAGCGCTTTTTCATAATTTCACCCACGAATTAGCCTCCAATTAGCGCTTTTTCTCAATTTTAGCATCGCGTTGACGATTTTTTTCACTATAACCGTATTTTTTATAATTTCAGCCACGAAATTGTCTCCAGGGGCCTATTTTTTGAAAGTACTTTTCAACTCTTCTCTTTTCACTTTGCAATTTTTCTAACTCTTTCCATGTGACAAATTTGAAGGGTGCAAAGTGTAGAGTTGAAAAGTACTTTCAAAAAATAGGCCCCAGGTACGGTGAATTACCAATCCCTCAGTTTTAGCAACAATTAGCAACTTAGCACAATTAGCACTTTTTCTCAGTTCTTGCCGCGAATTAGCTCTTTTTCTCAATTCTAGTGTGACTTCGCTCTTATTAAATATTTTAGCCTCAATTTTAGGCGATCAATCCTACCGCCAACCCTCTGAATCCTCACCTGACTGTACTTATGGTGACAAAACTGGCTTCGATTTTCCATGACTGGTTTTCGGTTTATAACGACTTTGTGAATAGGTTGAGTGAGAGGGTGGTGGTCTCGAGGGCGGCATGATGAGGGTGCTGCCCGTTGCGCCAAAAAACACTAACATAACAAGTTCACGCGAATTTGGCCCTTATCTACAAGCAGTATATGTATGTAAATGTGCGGAGTCCAACAGCGGTTTAGTTCTCCAAACAAGTCCCCTCGGCTATACTATACTGCCCAATTTTTGGCCCTCGGTAGGGATTAGGATGAGGAATGCGAAAAGCTGGCCGCTCCCATGTCTTGAGCTCTTGATCCTTGAGCCCAACGAGCTACGGAAACTTCATAAAACTTAGGCTAGGGTTACTATGCATGCGATTTCTGACGAAAATGTGTTCTGACGAGCTCTGACAAATTCGCTTAAAAAAACAAACAAACGTGTTTTTTTCAATAAAAGCGGTTACTATGAGAGAGAAATCCTCGTCAGAGTACGTACGGGGGACATTCTCGTCAGAACAAATTTTCGTCAGAAATCGCATGCGTAATAACCGAAGCCTTATTTTTGTTGGTGACGAGGCGGGGAGCTGCCACGTTCTTCCCATTGTCAGTAGGAGAGTTGAGGAATCACGGGTGTCTCTTCGTGTTCAATATATTTTTCCCCCTGCTCATAAGATTATTTTAAAGGACAAACTGTTCAATTTTCATGTTGATTCTGCGTACGGATAATTTGCTGTTGTTTTCAAGTAAAATATGCCCTGAGACCTGAAAGTAACAAAAACAATAACGTGTCAAATTCAGGAAGATAACCCATTGCCAAATTTGCTTACTTTTCGGCGCCAGCAGGGTACCCCATGAGCGCTGTTCTGTCGTCCGAACAGCCTAGGTGGATTCCAAATAAAATGAAGCTACAGCCTTCGGAATTGAATACGTTCGTTTCGTTGACGGAGGCCGCAAAGTATTCGTATGCTTTGCCGTGGCTGCAGGAACCCAAGTCGATAACGAAACAGCCCGGCTGAGGATCGAATCCACCGTTTGGATAAAAGTCACCCTGACATATTGGACTCAGAAAGCCCAAAAACCCTGCGCAAGTGTGTATACAGTCAACATAATCGGCGTCCGTTTTTGCTAGCCTAGTGCTAGAGCTGTCGAAAGCATATCCGGGAAGTGCCGGATCAAGACCTGGGCAGCACAGAAAAATTCTTGCAATTTTTTTGTGTCATCAATGGCACCCGTGTCGATTTTTCCAGTTATAAAATAATGGGTACCCGAGATCCTGGAAATGTCGATTCCAACAGACTTCGTTTCCTTTCCGGCGAAGCCGGCCACGTGGGCTCCCAGACTGTGCCCTACCAAGTGTACATGCGAGGGACTGACAGAAGCGTTGTTGACTAAAAATTGGACGAATTTGCCCACGTATTTTCCAACGGCAGGCACTTGGCTCACAACGACTGGGTAGAGAATATCGTCGGCCAGAGCGCTCCAGTCGACCACAATAACGTTGAAATCACCGTTGTTCAGGAACGCTTAATACCCAATATGAGATATTCGCTTAAAATGTGAGTAATAAAAAATCATATACCATCCCTGGTCGTCACGATCATATCTGATTTTAAGTTGTTCACAAACCCGTGAATGACAAATTTCGTTAATCGTGAGGCGTTAAAATTAGATTGAGTGATGCTTGTCGTATTATCCAGGTACAGTTGCTGCTCAGTAGTGGGATTATCTCTAAGATTTAAAGTTTTCTAAAGTAACGAAAACTGGCCCCTATGAGTGGGTTCAGTAAATACGAATTGTCTTACGTTGTGTACAATAAAAATTTGATATCCTTTTCATAGTCAATCAAATCGTCAAACATTCCCGTCGGATACAAGCCAACGTCTCCGGCCGCGATCACTACGGGCTTACCGTCAGTCCCAAGGAAGGCACCCGGCCTGACTGGCCCTTCACTGTGTAAATCATTCAGAATGTTTTCGTTCACAACGGGGAGGCTTCCTGGACGAATAATTTTCAGTTCTGTAAAAATGAAACGACCTTCAAACTGTTTCCTTACCTGCGGCGATACCAACGCCCATGAGTAATAAACTCCACCGAAGCATGTTGTCACTCAAATGAGGCAATCAGTAGAATTGTTGACCGTTTTTAATTAAAAAGTGATGAAGATGACATCAATTGGCGATAATAATCGAATACCCTTCAACTCTAAATAGCCGCTAGTTACGTAATATTGAAAGTTTCCCAATGCAATAAATTTCCAAGATGTTGAGTTAATGTTTAAACATGTTTTGAATGTATTTTCGGTGCAGCACAAGCACATAGATAGATAGATAGATATTTTTTCTTTGTTTCCTCGAAGGTGGCATTACAAAGTGGTTGGGAGCAGGCGTTATGGCATAACTAATTTGGATACTTCAAGTAAATAATATAATAATAGAAAGATATAAGTGAAGAAGGTTAGTGATATCTTTCGAACTAGTGAGATTCACCCCTGGCAGCCCTTCATTCCGAAAGAACTCCACAATATCACTAATAAATAGGGAAAATAACAAAGGACTTAAGGGGTCTCCCTGTCGCACCCCTTCAGTAATGTCAATCTGAATCACTGCCGCGTCCCCATTGTCATCACTTGAGATCGTAATGTGAAAATTGTCGTACAGATTTTTTAGTATTCTAATGATTATCCCACTGAGACCCATCTGGAAGAGCTTGCTCCAGAGCAGCGCGTGCGAGACGGAGTCGAAGGCCCGACGGAAATCCACGAAAGCGACGTATAAGGGGCGCTTTTTCCAGAAAACCTGTATAGTGAATCACGGAGTTCAGTTTAAACACTAAGCAGTTACGACCCGTCCTGAAACCTGCCTGCTCCTCCGGGATCAGTTCCAAGGAGTCTTTTTGCAATAATCTGCGTGAACACTTTAATAACGTGTTTGAGAGATCAATTCCCCTATAGTTAGCTGGGGGTCGTCCTTGTCGCCTTTCTTAAATATCAGAGAAAGTTTCGCTGGATACCGCGATCTGGGGACTTCTTCTTTATTTAAGCACAGCGGAAAACAATAATCTTGAAAAGGTCTCCAACCAAGGAAGCGGCAAGCTCTTGAGGCACTCATAAGGGATGAGATCCGGTCCTGGTGATTTTCCGTTCCTACATAAAGCGGAAGCACGAAGATATTTCGTCCCTCGGTATGACACCATCCACCACCGGGTCTCCCACGGTGAAGAAATCAGGATCGTAACGCCCGCGTTCTGGATATTGTTCCTTACAGAACCGCTTCCATTCGTCCAGAGTTGCCACATTGCAGCTCACGAAGGGGTTCTTGGGGGGAAAACGTACGTCTTGACGCAGTTCCAAAATTCCTTGGGACTTGACGTTGGAGAAGCTGTCCGTAATTTTCCGTTCAAGCTTTGATTTTTTAGGACGATATTGTGGAGTTACGTAATACGAAAAGTCGAAAAAAGATATGTCTCTCCACTTCGTGAACAGTTTTTATTTATTCTGACCGGTTTCGAAGCATCAGTGCCTCATCATCAGTGATAGTTTCATTAAATGTCAAAATGAAGGTTGTTACACCCTGTCGTCTATAAGTCCACTCCAGACTTCCAAGTCTGAAGCCCAGAAAGTCCAAGAGTGGACTTATAGACGACAGGGTGTAACAACCTTCATTTTGACATTTAATGAAACTATCACTGATGATGAGGCACTGATGCTTCGAAACCGGTCTGAATAAATAAAAACTGTTCACGAAGTGGAGAGACATATCTTTTTTCGAATTTTCCGTTCGTGCTGTCGTTGCCGGGCCAATTTCAGTTTACTTCTATATTCTTTCCTCTTATTGATGTAGTCTTGCAGTTCTGTTCCTCAAAGCCCTTCCGTCTTGCTTTGTATACGGCTTGTATAGGTATCGCTAAATCATAGCTCAAATTTTTAAAAAACCGGAAATGTACTGTTTCCTGGGGCAACTTCGCGGCTAAAAACGAGGCAAATCGCTAATTTGCGGCTAAAATGAAGAAAAAGAGCTCACTCATCGCCAAAATTGAGTACATTCACGGTTTAAAATGATATAAAGCGCTAAAATTCACGGATAATGCGAAATAAGTTGCTAATTCATGCGACTAGAATCGATAAAACTCATACTGTCGACTAAAATGTGTAAAAAGCGCTCATTCTCCGGTGAAATTGAGAAAACGCCAATTCGTACATAAAATTGAAAAAAAAACGCTAATTTTTTTTGCTAAAAGTGGAAATATCGTTAGTTCACTGCAGGGACGTAGCCAGCCTTTGATCAAGGGGGGGGGGTGCAGCTTCACGTGAGAACATAAGTCAGATGCCTCCGGCGCGAGAAATCGACAATTCGACCCCAGAAACTGAATTAACACAGTTAAAGGGTTGTTAGACGTCAAAACATCTCGTTATTGCTTTCTATTACGGGGTTTTCGTTCAATAAGTGCCAATTTTTCGCCAAGTAAGGTGATATTCTTGGAAAATTAAACTTGGAATTTTCGTCTCCTACTACGGTAATTTAGTCCGCCTAATCGGACTCTTCGACTCTTCCGTTATAGAGAAGAGACGAAGGGGTCCCTATCAGGAACTCGCAGCCCAGAGTAAACCGCCAAGTCTTGAACAAGCGCGAAGTTCACGATGTTAGGAAATGTCAGCTTTTCTGAGAAGTTCGCAGGAAGTCTGGTACTGAAGGGGCTCATGAAATTGATATTTTGGCGATCTTGGGCTTGATACGGGCTTTTGAATTTAAGAAAATAGTTTTTGTAGTGCATGAGCAAAATCTGTGAAATAGATGAGCCAAGCCCTCGAAATTGGGTTTTCAGCGCAAAGCAAACCCATAACACCCACGAAATTTTCAGCAAGTCCAAAAACCACGAAATTACGGGTTTGGTTCTTCAGCGAGAGTGACGAGTCAGACCTGCAAAAATGGGTTTTCGGTAAAATCCGCGAAATTGGTCCCTGTTAAATGACGCCTTCCCGCGAAATTGGTTTGCCAGCTACAACAATTGGCAGAATGTATTGTTTGTTAAGTGAGCAAAATGATTTTATAGTGAAAATGTCTTTTTGGCGAGAAAAACCCACGAAATTTGATTTTAGAGTGCGTAATCCCAGAAATTGGTTTCTTAGTGAGCCAGACCTTGAGCCAGTCCAGCAAAATTGTATTTATTATTATTATTTTGCGAGAAAAATATTTTGAAACATCTTTTAAATTAAAGAACCCCACGAAATCGGTCGTGACAGTTTGTATGATTTGTACTTTTTTATGGTATTATCCAGGGGTGCCCTGCTGCTCCTCTGCGACTTCAACTTCGAGTCCAGTGAAGGTGGGAAAGAACCCCCCCCCCCTTCGCGCCTCAGAGAGGGCCCCAAGTTATCTCGGGCCCGGGGCCCCAACTTACGTAAAGACGGCCCTGCGCTTTGTGCATTTTACTTCGTGATTCTAAGAGTTGCATGCCCTTGACGTGGCTGAGATGATATCGTGAGCGTTGGCAAAATAGTTCAAGACGCCTAAGTTGGCTGTGAAAGCTCTTCTTGAACAAAAATTTGTATGTTTGTTTTCTTTTCGGGTGCTGGGTCGTTGAGGCGATGACTGATCTCCTCCCATCCCCACCCGAGGCGAGCACTCATAAGTTTGGAGTGATTTCCGAAAAATAATTTTATTGGCAGTGCTATTGTACGTCGAATTCCATATCTTCTCTTCTTGCATTCGCTAGCTGCTTCAGGTTCAAGTGGATTCGTCAAGTGGGTTCGACATACCTATTTTATTAACAAATCTCGCTCTGATTTGAGAACCAAAGTATGTCATAACTAGCAAATCACGGGAAGAACCCCTTCAAGTGCTCGTCTGATTGAAAATCCCCTAGATATGCGGTTCAATTTTTAATTTAGGCTATTTTGGTCAAAAACGTCCCTAGTGGGCGTATTTTTTGGTAAATTTTCTTAAAGTGTTCCAATCGGAGACGAAACCGGCTTATGAGTCCCTCATATAGGCTCGAACAAAACGTTCAAGAAATGCAGGCGGTGTTGGCGAGGACCCCCCGAAAGTGGGGAAAAATGGAAGTTTTGCGTAATTTTTCCAAGTGATCTGATTAAAAAATGGTTTCCGAGGACGCCCTTGGGCATTTACCCTTGATGGCGCACCAAAACGTATGGGACACTTGCGACGGAAAGTAAGACACAACACGGGACACGCCTATAAATCAAGTTAACTTCGATGATCAGTTTCCGGAATTGAATTTGAAAGAGCAAAATCCCCGAAATTACATTTTGAATGAATGAAAAACCATAAAATGAAAAAACAAACAAAAATCGCTCCAGCAGCTTGCGGTCGGAAAGAGTGCATTTCATTTCGTATATCCGGATGCCCTAAGCCGCCAATAAGAAGTAATAATTTTGATACCATATAATTGGTTTCATAAATGTTTGACCCTCCCTCAAACTGTTTGCTGCCGGCTTTGTTTGAGCCGAACTTCTTCCCCTATTGCCACCCCTCTCTCATCAACAATTTCGAAAAGCTTCGGAGGTTTTCTCAAGTTTGCTCAAGGAGGAGGCCATGACCCCCAACCTGTACCACCCGCAGTTTTGGACGCGTTCAACCCGAAAATCTGCGCGTTCAACCTTGCTCCCGCCCTTCTCTGATCTCTTTGGCACGTTTTCTAGAGGTAAATGCCCAAGGGTCTCATAAACCACGTCCAGTTCAAATAGAAACACTTTGAAAACATAAACGTTCAGCCTAAAAACCGTCCCTGGGCAATTTCTGGCAAAAACGACCAAAAATTTAAAAATCATTGGCAAAACCGCGTATTTTGACGAGCGGTTGAAGTGGTTTTCACTGTGATACCAGATTCCAAACCACAGCACACTGCAAAGGTTCAACCTTAGCAGTCGCCGTTTCCCAGGCTCAGGAGGGTTGAGCTCTCTCCTTCACTTCAGTTGGTAAGGTGAAGACGGTGCTATTCGGTGGGGGGGGGGGGGATCGAATGATTCACTGATTGAGTCAATTAATCTTTTAAGGGTGCGAATAGCCTCTTATTTGGCAATTTTTTTCGACGCAGCAAGTCACATCAGGCGTGCCATGAATAGCGTCATTTAAGCCGTATACATATACATACATGGCGCCAGTGCAGTATTGTCGACGTTCGGACGCAAACAGTCAGTTTTGCCATTTGTGTGGTGCAAATAGTCCGTCATACCATTTTTAGGTTGCGAATGGACATGTTTGCCCTTTTCCAAGGGGCAAATTGTCTGATCATTTATATAACAAGTGAATATTAGCCAGTGCGATATTTTCAAGGCAAGAATCGTCAGTTTTGCCTTTTTTATATATAGTAGGCATTGCATGTTTAGCTATTTTCCACGCACACGAATGGTCAGTTTTGCCCGTATATGGGGCTGGAATCACCTGTTCAGGCATTTTAGGGCGCAAATTCGGGGCTCGTAAAGTCAGTTTCGTCACTTTTACAGCGTGAATCGCCAGTCAGTTTAGCCATTTTCAAGACGCGAATCGACAATTTTGTCATTTTTCAGGCAATAAAAATAGTCACGTCAAGCCAAAAGCAAAGAATGGTCGATTTTGCACTTTTAAGGGCTGAAATCACCTGTTCAGGCATTTTCTGGGTGCGAATAGTCAGTTTAGCCGTTTTTGGAACGCGAATATGGACCGTCATGCCAGAGACGCGAATGATCAGTATTGGCCATTTTTGGCGCGCAAATGGTTGATTTAGCCATTTTCAGCGGCAGCTTAGCCATTTTTAGGGCGCTTCAAGTCCGTTTGGCTATTTTTTAGAGCGGGAATTCCCCGTTTGGCAATTTTTAGGGCGCGAATATAGTCAGTTCAGCCATTTGCTATGTGATTATCGTCAGTTTAATCACTTTGGGATGCGATTGCAGTCAGTTTAGCTGTTTTTAGGGTAGGTGGGAATAGCAATAGTTTGGCTATTTTAAAGCAGTTAATGGCTGTCAAGCCATTTCTAGTAGAGCGAAACACAATGTTCCAAGCCCCTCCTATATTAGCAAGTCTGATCGACGGCTGAATCTTTCTATTTTGGGGTTTCTCTACACAGGGAAACCGAAAACTGAGACAAAATTTTCGTTTTGTCACCAACTGCTCGTACAGTGACCCTGGAGTCAATAGAATCGGCTGATACCGACGACCATGACGTGAAATATTCATTTCTGGACCGTTTAAGGGGCAGTATTCTTCTATTAAAAACGTTTCGGTTGGTGGGGGGGGGGGGACTTATAAATCACGTCTGCTTCAGACCAGAACCTTTCACCCTAAAGAGAATGTGACAATCCCTCGTCAGATTTTGGGAGCTGCTTTTGATTATATTTATGCGAAAGTGACCTCGCGACTTCAAGGGAGGGGCCATGGCCCCTGTGACCCTCCCTTGGATCCGCCACTGTTTGTTATTAAATTAAATTTTTGCGCCGAATTTTAGAATAAACGAGTGAATTTTGGCCAATTTTTCAAATTTCATTCCCTATTGCAACCCCCTCCCCTAATCAACTTTTTCGAGAAAACTCAATGATAATCGAAGGCCTTTGATTCATTAAATTTTTTAGCTGATTTTTAAAGCGCTGGGATAAACGACTGCCCGTTTGGCAATTTTTAAAAATGTCATCCCTTGTTATCCCTCCCCCCCCCCCTTGAATTTTCTGTACATATTGTATTCAATTTTTGAACCAAATCTTCATGTGGTAGGATAAACGTGTGAATATTAGCGATTTTTTTGAAATTTCATCCCCTATCCCCCCCCCCTCTAACTTTTTCGAGAAATCTCAATGGTACTCGAGGGCTTTAATTTGTTAGTTAAATTAAATTTTTGAACTGGCTTTGGGAGTGCTAGGATGAGCTAGTGAAGTTTAACACTACTTTTACACTTTCACCCCGTCGGGACTTTTTCCAAAAATTAAAATATGAATCAAAGGTTACTTTGACGTGAAATATTCGTACCTTATATGATGCTTCTAGAATCAACTGGTAAATTGTAGTGATTTGTTTACCAGTTCAAGCCCTATCCACCGATTTGGCCCAAATGCATTCCGACGAAAGGTCTTATGAGTTATGATTATGACTACCGATTTTTGGGCGAAAGCTCGTTCCGCTAAATTAATTTCTTTGAGAGCTATCGTGATAACAAGAAAACGGCCATATACGTATACATAATGTATAATGGAGGCATGCATGCCTCTTTTCCTCTGTTTTTTCTGCGTGTCGGCAACTAATCGTACTCGTTCGGAATAAGCAATTTTCCGCTCTCGTATCGTAATACAGGAACCCGAAAATTTGGAGAGGACGGGGCGGGGAGCTGCGAAGTTCTTTCCATTGTCAGTGGGAGAGTTGAGGAATCACAGGTCGTGTCTCTGCGTGTTCAATATATTTTTTCACCCTGCTCATAAGATTATTTTAAAGGACAAACTGTTCAATTTTTATGTTGATTCTGCGTACGGATAATTTCTAGTAGTTTTCAAGTAATATATGCCCTGAGACCTGAAAATAACAATAACAATAACGTGTCAAATTCAGGAGAAGTCTTTTAAGGATAACTCAGGGCCAAATTTGCTTACTTTTCGGTGCCAGCAGGGTACCCCATGAGCGCCGTTCTCTTGTCCGAACAGCCTAGGGGGATTCCAAGTAAAACAAACCAACAACGTTTGGAATTGAAGACGTTCGTTTCATTGATGGAGGCCGCAAAGTATCTGTATGCTTTGGCGTGGCTGCAGGTACCAAAATCGAAGAGGGAACAGCCCGGCTGAGGATTGATGCCTCCGTTTGGATAAAAGTCACTCTGACATATTGGACTCAGAAAGCCCTTCAACCCTCCGCAAGTGTGTATACAGTCAACATATTCGGCGTCCGTTTTTGCTAGCCTAGTGCTAGAGCTGTCGAAAGCATATCCGGGAAGAGCCGGATCAAGACCTGGGCAGCACAGAAAAGTTCTCGCAGTTTTTTTTTTTTTTGTTATCAATGCCACCCGTGTCGTTATTTTTAGTAATAAAATAATGGGTACCCGAGATCCTGGAAATTTCGCTTCCAACAGACTTCGCTTCCTTCCCGGCGAAGCCGGCCACGTGGGCTCCTAGACTGTGGCCAACCAAGTGTACATGCGAGGGACTGACGGAAGCGTTGTTGACTAAAAATTGGATGAATTTGCCCACGTATTTTCCAACGGCAGGCACTTGACTCACAACGACTGGGTAGAGAATATCGTCGGCCAGAGTGCTCCAGTCGACCACAATAATGTTGAAATCACCGTTGTTCAGGAACGCTTAATGACCAATAATCCACTGAGCTATTCGCTTAAAATGTGAGTAATAAAAAATCATATACCGTCCGTGGTCTTCACGACCATTCCCGATTTTACGGTGTTCATAAATCCGTGAATGACAAATTTCGTTAATCGTGAGGCGTTAAAATTAGATTGAGTGATGCTTGTTGTATTATCCAGGTACAGTTGCTGCTCAGTAGTGGGATTATCTCTAAGATTTAAAGTTTTCTAAAGTAACGAAAACTGGCACCTATGAGTGGGTTCAGTAAATACGAATTGTCTTACGTTGTGTACAATAAAAATTTGATATCATTTTCATAGTCGATCAAATCGTCAAACATTCCTGTCGGATACAAGCCAACGTCTCCGGCCTCGATCACAACGGGCTCACCGTCAGACCCGAGGAAGACACCCGGCCTGACTGGCCCTTCCCTGAGTAAATCATTCAGAATGTTTTCGTTCACAACAGGGAGGCTTCCTGGAAGAATAATTTTCAGTTCTGTAAAAATGAAACGACCTTTAAAATGTTTCCTTACCTGCGGCAACACCTACGCCGATCAGTAATAAACTCCACCGAAGCATGTTGTCACTCAAATGAGACTATCAGCAGAATTGTTGACCGTTTTTAATTAAAAAGTGTTGAAGATGAAACAATTCATCAATTGGTGATAATTATCGAAACCCCTTCAACTACAAAGGTCTATCCACACACATGAGTGCCATGAATGGGACGTGCCCCCTTCGTGACACCTCCGGCATGTAAAATATTATTCTCCTAAGTCCTATGGGAATTGAAGGGGCTCGTTCACACATATCCGTCACGTGTCACGTCCCTGATGTTTGAACAGTGAATTTTGAAGGAAATTTGATGCTCTTTATCATTTACTGGAATTATTTTTTATAGCACGCGTGATTTTTGAGTATCATGCATGACACTGAAAAAAAAAAAAAAAAAAATCGATAAAATCTTGGTTTTTTGGCTCTCCTGAGGTTTCTACACGGAAATTTTGGTAGAAAACTCGTATTATACAACCCCAAATGAATCCCAAAAATTTGATCGACTTCAGAATTGTGTCGAGCTACCCTCAAATATTTATACCTGACGGCTGGACTGCAAATGAAATTTCACATCTCAGGCCTGATGGAAAATTCAATCAGATTTCAGATCGTTTTTTAAAAGAACAAAATTGTACAAACTAGTTCCCTAGCTACTGGAAAAAATGTGCAGAAAAACGTGGTCTTTGTGCCTCCTTTTTTCGCGTTTTTATGTCACATTTTTTTTTCTTTTTTTTTTTTTTTTTTTTTTTTTTTAGGGTGCGGACTCGGATCTACCGAGCCCGCTGGCGCCTAAGCTCTTGTGGCCCTTACGCCATACCCTGTGACTCCATCAGCTGTGCACTTCACACCCGTACTACGCGGGCGTTTCGGTCGATGCGCGGTTTGTCATACGCACACCGCCGTGAACGCCCACACGAAGCCGAGTGAGCCGTGTCACAGCTCGCCGCAGCCTTATAGTGTAATGGGCAATAGCTGGATTCGAACCCAGGCCCGCTGGGTTACGAAGCGAGCATTGTATCCATTACGCCATCGAGGCGCAGCTTTTATGTCACATAACTGATACCACTGATTTGTCCAGTTGGGTTCAAGGCTTTTCACTTATTTCAATAGTCCAGGAAGCAGGTTACCAAAAGGGGTAGTTACAGGAAAAATTTCGGGACTAAGTTTGATGACTGACTTTAATGTTTTCAGGTGTGCTGAATACGAATCTCAACTTTGCCCAACGTTACAGCCCCGGCAACAGGCCGAAATTTGAATGGACTTTTAAATATCGTGTTTTTGGGGGGTTTTCACCAGGCCATCGCTTGTAATAATTTTGTAAAAATAGGGTCCCGCTCATTACTTATGTTTTTAGAAGTCCTCAATCGGAATATTATCCCCCAAAACCCTAACAAGAGACACTACAGCCTATAAATCGAAAAAACTGCAAAAATCCTCGATTTCAAGCTTTTTCTCAGAGTGGTATGCAGCCAAAGCCGAAATTGACGTAGTTCACATTAGTTTTCCGCGTTTTAAGGTAATGTGAATCCGAACATCACATTTCCTACCCCGTACAAAGATGCACAAAAACCTCACATTTCATCATTTTATTTTAATGTGATTTCTCATGTACTTTCTGTTTTTAATCAATTCAGTGGTGGATCCAAGGAAGGAGCCACAGGGGCCATGGCCCCTCCCTTGGAGTCGAGATCAGCTTGCGAAAAAAAAACATCATCAAAACCTCCTCCAAAATCTCATCGATCATCTCTAATTTTAGAGTCATTTTCTCAGAGGCCCAAGGGTCAGAGGTTCTCGAGAGTCGCGAAATGCCGAGTTATTTAATGGAAAAACTCGCGCGAATGGGCCTCACTGAGGGGTAAATTGACGTTGAACGCCACCACGTCAAGGGCAAAATTTATGCGAGAGGTCACGCCAAGGACAAACTTTGAGCGAAACGTCACATTGTGAGGAAAAAACTCTTTCGAAGGGCCGCGGCACAACGCATCATTCGGAAAAACACTCACGTGAATCGCCACATTCAAGGTAAAATTTACGTGAGATGCTGCATCAAGGGCAACAAATATGCGAAATGCCAAGAGCAATGTTAAGGTGACAAATTAGTTTCACGAAAAAATGGTCAATTTCATAACGAAGTTGTCTGTTTCATGAGAAAACTTCCAATTTTATAAGACATCTCAAGCTTATGAGAAAAATATTTTTTTTTAATGTGTGGAAAATATGGATGAAATCTACTAAAAGTGCTTCCAGAAATATTTTTAAAATCTATATAAAGTTCGTTTTTTAAAAATATTTCAAAATATAGATAAAATATTTTGGCAGAAATATGAATGTTAAAATATTTTGTCAGACATATTAAAACATCGATAGTAAAATGTGGAGTTGGAAATATACTTTCAGGAATATTTAAAACAGGTGGTATAATTGTGTTAAAAAGTAGGTTCACGTTTCAAAAATATAGAAAAAACGTACGGCAAAAAATATTTAATTTAAAATGTTTCAATTATATACGTTAAATATTTTTTATATAATTATAAAAACTGATTTCAAAATTACAATTCTCACAAAAAATCCACTGAGAAAAATTCGTGATTATAAACTGCAAACGCTGAAAATTGAATAGTGAACTCGAAATTATGCTTAAATGTGTACTTACAATCAGTCTCAAATAAATAAAAAAAATGTGATAAACAATCAACTTTTTTCGGCCATGCAAATTTAAGCAGCCACATCATCTTCCTTGGAATCTCTGAGAAAATGCAACGTTATTATTAGATTTTAAATTCAAATTGTAACTTCAAAAATACTAGTGCTGGACGTCCGATTCTCACCGTTTGAGCCTTGACGGTCTGGCGGCAAGCCAGAGAGAAACAGTTTTTATTATTTCGTCTTTGATAGTAGACGGCGATTTCAGACGAATAATACCTGTAAAACGTATTAGCTAATGAATAGATCATTTATATATCAGACCATACGAATTAAAATAAAATACGTACGAAACAACAGCTTCGCGATCCCCTCAAATTTAATGACTCAGGATCGCTACACAGGAATTTCGAGCTCATGAATTATTCTTACCTCGATATCGTCAAATCGGCTTGAAAAGTTGAAATCTCTCAAAACACGTGGACTTCTTCTACCGCTGACTCCGCGCGCGACTTGGCACTCCAGCGAGGCTTGATAGTTGAGAGGGATTAGGGAGGGAATGGAACTATTGGATTGGAAGAGACGATGTGGGTATGTGGGTTGACTGTTAAGTGACCGTTGGGCGGGAGAGTCGCGTTTTCGCGCCTTCTTTGCACGCCTGACCTTCGTCCTTCACTGCCCCCTCACAGACTAACTCATTATTTCCCATTCTCTATTCTCTCACACCCACACATTCACTACCTTACTTGCGTCTCGAATGAACCCACCAAAACCCCAAATGTTTTTTCTCTCAAGTACTTCACTTAAATTTAAATTGCTGTCCTGGAAATGAAGTCTTTAATAAAAAAAACCAAACCCTTCGTATTTGTTGCACGCGCCTCGGAAAGTTACCGCTACTTTTCCGTATCCGCTAGCGGCAAACCGCACACAAATGTTCACGGGCTTAAATGAATTTATCTGGGCTGGATGACAAGTAATAAAATCTAGAGTCTGTTCATGTATGAAGATAACAAGGACGTTGATGACATTTGACTTCATGAAAAGAAAAAAAATGTATCGCAGAATTCTTAATGGATGGAAAATTGAACCACTTACCTGTAAAACTTACGCAAATGATGCTATGATGACGAACTAAAACGAAAATTCACTCACTACACGTCCATCATCGCACCATATCTAGTGCTGAATCGATACCAGTAAATAGAGTAAAGTATCGATACTTTTCAATCGATACCCAGTAGTTTTGGTATCGATACTTTTTTTCGATACCAAGTACTATTTCGATACTTTGATTCGATACAGGGAAATGAGTACTTCAGGAATCGATACTTTTCATTCGATACTGAGTACCTGAGTACGATTCGATACTTTTTAATCAATACCGAGTATTTTTTAATTTTAAATTTTTTAATTTTTTTAAATTAATTTAAACACGTGAACTCCCGGCATCGGAAACGTACCGTTTGAAATGAGTACTTTAATTGGTATCGAATGGGTATTGATTAAAACTAGTACGATACTGAATCAATACCCATTCGATACCGAGTAAAAGTACTCATTTGAAACGATACCCATTCGATACCGAGTATTTATTCGCTTGAATCAATATCCATTCGATACCGAGTAAAAGTACTCATTTGAATCAATACCCATTCGATACCGAGTAAAAGTTCTCATTTGAATCAGTACCCATTCGATACCGAATATTTACTCGTTTGAATCAATACTCATTCGATACCGAGTAAAAGTACTCATTTGAATCAATACTCATTCGATACCGAGTATTTACTTGTTTGAATCAATACCCATTCGATACCGAGTAAAAGTACTCATTTGAATCAATACCCATTCGATACCGAGTATTTACTCGCTTGAATCAATACCCATTCGAGTACTTTTACTCGGTATCGAATGGGTATTGATTCGGTATCGTTTCAAATGAGTACTTTTACTCGGTATCGAATGGGTATTGATTCAAACAAGTAAATACTCGGTATCGAATGGGTATTGATTCAAATGAGTACTTTTACTCGGTATCGAATGGGTATTGTTTCAAATGAGTAGATATTCGGTATCGGGTATATTCATTCGGTATCGTAAAAGTATCGGTTAAGTAAGAGAGTTATAAGCTCGGTGCACACTATGCATTTTTCGTAGCATGATTGCTATTTATTTGGAGGTCGAAAGGAAATATATGGTCCCCGGTAGTGACCGGATAATTTTTAAAACCGGTAGGCAATCCCATTTCAAAAGTTGCATAGCGTGCATCGAGCTTAAGTAGTCATTGTGTTTCAATTAAAATGAATCTGTATTTGTATAAGGGAGTAGTGATTGACGACTCGATAAATCACTAGAGATGGTAGTGCTTTTGGCTTTTGTTGGTTGGTAGTGGAGGGGTTTTATTACAAGCTTGTTGAATCGATACCACTACGGTATCGGTACTTCTGAATCAATACCAAGTACTTTTGGTATCGGTACTTCTGTACCGATACCGAGTATATATCGATACTTTTTATTCGATACTGTAAACAAGTTATGTGAGTATCGATACTTTTCATTCGATACCAAGTACCATTCGATACTTACCATTCGATACTTACCATTCGATACTTACCATTCGATACTTACCATTCGATACTTACCATTCGATACTTACCATTCGATACTTACCATTCGATACTTACCATTCGATACTTCAAATGAGTAAAGTATCGATACTTTGTTGGTATCGATTCAACACTAACCATATCACACCGATATTGGTAACAACCTACCTGCGCCTATGATACATATACCAAAGTAAATATTATGCAGAGAATGTAATACTTACATATCTAAATTATTAATCTCGAAACATTTCATCATTAATGTAGAACATATATGTATTGCGTAACATTATACAATTTATGTCACATACACATTTATTTTTCAATATTTCTGGCGAAATATTTTTGTTGTAAGGAAAACATATTCCATCAAATATATTTATCAGGATATATTGCTATATTTAAAAAATCTTTTTCTCATATTTTCTTGTCAATTGGGTTATGAGCATAATGGTTGACTTTATGAGGAAATTTTCAGTCTGAAATTTTCGGTCAATTTGATAAGTACATCGCCAGTTTGATAAGGAAATAGTGAATTTTATTAAGAAATTGACATAGGTACCTATTATATGAGGCATTGTAAATGTAACGAGAAAATTGCCCTTTCTGAATGACTTTTCAATTTTGTAAGGATATTGTTAATTCGAATTGGAAATTGTTACTTTCAAGAGGAAATCGTAAATTTTCTATGAATCGTTAATTTTAAAACGAAATTGTCAGTTTCACGAGGAAATTGTCATTTTTACAGCAAATTGACATTTTTATAAGCGCATTGTCAATTTAATTAAAAATGTGTCAATTTGAAACAGAAATTGTCACTTTCACGGGGAAACTGTAGTTTATCCACAATAATTTTATTTTTGGTCTTTGGAACTCGATGGGAAACTGCCCTTTCGGTGATTATTGTTAATGCAGTAATTGGTGGTCGTTTATTATGGCTTTAACCTTCATATTTAGTATGAATAGCCGATCAAATTTATGAGGAAATTGTCAATTTTATGAGGAAATTGTCAATTTTACGGAGAAATAATCAATTTTATGGGGAAATCGTCCATATCATAAGAAAATTGTCAATTTTATAAGGAAATCGTGAATTATATGAGGAAATTGTGTGTCTTATAAGGAAATATGGAAAGTGTGTCAATTTTAAGAGGAAACTGTCCATTTAATGAGGAAATTGTCAATTTTATGAGGAAAAAAAAATGATTTCATGGAGAAATTAATTGTCTATTTTATGAGGAAATTGATAATTTTATAAGGAACGATTCAATTTTATCATGAAATTTCATATTTTATGAGGAAATTGTAATTTTGAGAGAAATAATAAATTTTATTGGGAAATTGTCCATATTATGAGGAAATTGTCAATTATAAGAGAAAATTGTCGGTTTTATGAGCAAATTGTCAATTTTATGAGGAAAGAAATAATCAATTTTATAGGGAAATTGTCTATTTTATGAGGAGATTGTCGATTTTATAAGGAAATTATCAATTTTATCAGGAAATTGCATATTTTATAAGGAAATCGTATATTTTATAAGGAAATTTTCAATTTGATGAGGAAATTGGCAATTTTATGAAGAAATTGTCAATTTTATGGAAAAATAATAAATTTTATGGAGAAATAATAAATTTTATGGGGACATTGTCCATATCATAATAAAATTGTCAATTTTATTAGGAAAACGTGAATTATATGAGGAAATTATATGTTTTATAAGAAAATATTGTATATTTTATGAGGAAATGGTCAATTTTAAGAGGAAATTGTCTATTTAATGAGGAAATTGTATATTTCATGAGGATATTGTCAATTTTATAAGGAAAAAAATAATTAATTTTATGGAGAAATTAATTGTCTATTTTATAAGGAAATTGATAATTTTATAAGGAACGATTCAATTTTATCAGGAAATTGCATATTTTATGAGAAAATCGTATATTTTGAGTGAAATAATCAATTTTATGGGGAAATTGTCCATATTATGAGAAAATTGTCAATTTTTATAAGGGAATAGTGAGTTTTATGAGGAAACTGTGTTTCATAAGGAAATGGTCCATTTTACGACGAAATGGTCAATTTTATGAGAAAAGGTTCGGTTTTATGAGCAAATTGTCAATGTTACGAGGAAAGAAATAATCAATTTTATAAGGAAATCTATTTTATGAGGAGATCGTCGATATTACAAGGAAATTGTCAATTTTATCAGGAAATTGCATATCTTATTAGGAAATTGTATATTTTATGAGGAAACTTTCAATTTTACGAGGAAAATTTTAATTTCATGAGAGGACTGTCAATTGCATGAACAGTTGATTTCGGGAAGTTTGTTTGCCAGTTGACCAATTTCGCTGGGTGGCCTATTTCAGTGACCGATTGCGCCGATGTTTCGCTCGAAGAACCGTTTTTAGCTGGTTTCACACAATAAAAAAGTGTCGCTCACTTAAAAACCGAATTTTGAGGGTTAAAATCGATGGCTAGCCGTGGGACATAATAGAGCTTCCCCTCCAACACAGTTCACTTCATACGGCGGGAGGCATATTTTTTGCCCAACTAATAGTTCACGTAACATAGGTAGTTGTTGAATGTTATTTATTTATTTTTATTTTTTTTTTCACTTTTGGGAAACTAATGAAAACTATTTCAGCCTCGGCTTTGATTGCACATCAAATAGAAAACAAAACAGAAATCGGAGAGGTTTTTGTAGTTTTTCCTATTTTTAGGCTGTAGCGTCTGTTTCAGGTGGTCGGGGGGTAGCAATTCAGATTCAGGACACCTCAAAACATGAGGAATGTGAGGGAACTATATTTCAAAAAATTATTACTCGCGATAGCGAGGCGAAAAAATCGAAAACAACACGGAATCTTAAAAGGCAATCAAATTTCGGCGTGTTGCCGGTGTTTTATCGTTGGGCAAAGTTGAAATTCGGAATCAGCACACCTGAAAACATTAAAATCAGTCATCAAACTTAGTCACGGAGTTTTTTCGTCCCAAAATTAGGTACCTGCCTTCTGCACTACAACTTTGATTTCTTTTCGGCAGTTGCAGCTGCCGTAGTCATTTTTATTAATTTTACCAAAAGTGGCTAAAAATGACCATTAAAAAAAAATCAATACCGGTGAAACGGCTGGATCAATTTTGACAAAAGTAAAAACGATTCGATGCAGAATTCAATGCTTTTCAAAAAATGAGAGGGTAACATTTTCCGTAGAATGCGTCATTAAAGAGTTATTTATATAAGTAAAAAGCTGAAAAAAGTGCCAAAAACTAGCAGTTATTCGCGATTTTCTAAAAAAGCACAAGGAACTTTTGTTGGATCTATTCAAATTCGTGTACCTCACCCCAAAACATATAGAATATAGTGAAAAAATCGAAGACGAGATTTTTTCCACGTGGAAGTACCACGTTTGACTGGACTATTTTTCAAATTGACCAAATCTGTGGAACTCATTTCAGAAAGAGCCAAAACCCAACGAAATATAAATAACTTTGGTTTGAAGGAGCCAAATCCGCAAAATTAGTTTCTCATAGAGGTAAAATATGCAAAATTTTGGGGTTTGTGAGACCTGGAATGGCATAATTTTGGTTTAGAATAAACCAAGTCAGGGCAATTTGGTTTTTGGATAACCACAATTAATTTTTTGAATCAGTCAAACCTGTGAAACTGATTTGAGTAAGAGGTAAAGCCATTAAATTTTGGTTTTTTAAAGCGTAAAATTCGCCAAATTGGGGTTTGAAATAGCAAATAAGCGTGACATTGGATTATTTAGGAGCCCAAATCTTGAGTTACTGACCAGACGGTTTTTTCTACTGTCCGGGCAATTAAAACGCATACAAGTCGTATCGTCCCACGCGTAAATTGTATGCCGAGCTTCAGCTCGATCCGAGCATTTTAAGTGTCCGGTCAGTAGAGAAAACCGTCTGGTCAGTAAAATAGGCACTCCCCATCAAAAGCGTGCTATAACTCGGTAAGTGAATGTAGCAGCTCAGTCAATTTCCCGCTTTGATGTCTTCAGGAATGCGTTGATACAGTTTTAGTCCCATGACTTCGGGGTTTATCAGGGCCTTGTTCGTGTGTATTAATGGTGGCATCGGCTAGCTTGCACATCTGGTCTGGTATGCATGCCTTCTCTTCAGCAGTTCGTTACCATCGGCGATGATTTTGTTTACAATTTTCATGCATTCGCATATGTAACAGGCGTTTAGAGTTGGGATTTCGAGATCGGTGAACGCTTTCCTGCTCGAGTCTCCGTCTCTGAGCCGCGAGTTTGAATGTGGACGGAGTCCTCGGAGCTCCTCCCCAGACAGATATGTGAGGATAGAGTGAAAGCACTCAAAGTATACACTGCGCAGCACATCCCTCGAAACGATAGAAGCTAGTTTGCGCATGATGTACAGCACTCTGGTTAGCCCTAAAGTCAAATTCTCAAAATGTCTTTTGAACGTCAACTTCGAGTCCAAATGCACGCCGAGAAATTTAACAGAAATTTTTGTCGGAGCGTAAAAAAGACGCGCATAGTCTCCTAGCCAAGGGTTACAAACCAATTTTTCGCTTTTTCCAATGAGTGATCATATGTTGTTCGGACGGTTTCGAAATCTGGTGAGCATGTCAGCAGTGTAGTGTCATCGGCGTATCTATAGGATGTGCTGTCTTCAATCATTAGTAAGAACAATGAAAAGAGTGGGTCCCAGAATCGACCCTTGTTGGAACCCCAGTGATCAATATCGTCACTGTAGACTCGTTCTCTAGTCCTAATGAGTCATATTGCTGCCTATTATCTAGGTAGGATATAATGAGATCGAGGACCGTTCCCTTGACACCATGCACTTCAGCTTACATACATCAGAGCGCATATTAATCCCGAATCAGTATTGAAATTCAAATAGCGTTCCAATTTCGTTTTGGTCGGTTTCTGGGCAATGCTAGGAATTAAATATTCCCATAAAATGGAAGATTTTTGTTCAATATTAGTCCCGTCAATAAGAACGTAAAAAATGGGTTCACCTTTCATCGAAAGTGGTGTTTGATTTTTTGTCTTGTATTGTTTTTGTAGGTTAGAAGATAAGGAATCTGAGTTTTCGTCGTCCTAACCCCTTTGCTAACTTCAGGGCAGGCCAAAAAACGTAGATTTTTTGGGTTATAGGCTTTATAACTTCTTTCCTATGCTTCCTAACTAAACAATAGTTATATTCATATTAGAGATTACGAAATACTCTAAATGATTCATCCTTTGGGTTTTTGTGCAACTAATATCAATGGAGCTATGAATCGCCAGCAAAGAGGTTAATTCACAAAATAGGTACGCATAATTTTAATTTTATCGTCTCCTTGAACAGCAAATACTCACGGAAGACTGTGTCCTGTAGTGAAAGCCACAGTAGAGAACACTGCTGATTGCAGCTCAAGTATTTATGGCCTAGTCGTGATGGTTGGGGGGGGGGGATGAAGATTTTCGCCAAAACAAGAAAACGGGCATTCTTTGGGTTGACTTCAACCAAGTCATTTTATTTCCCTGATCGCCCCATATAATAGATAAACTTGTTACAGGTACGACCAGGAGACCATGGTGGGTATAGGTATTCTATCTCTATGTTACTCTCTATACTTATCCGCCATTTATTGGCGTGTTCATCAATAACAATTAATTCTATTACACATTGGTGGGCAATCGGGCATCAATTCTTACGTATAGGCGTTTGTGTATCCAATGAAAAATCATGCTCTTTGATTGGCTACTAGTAGCTAAGAGGGTTAGCTGTCACATATCTCGCATTACGTGATGGTACCTTTGAAGTTAATCTCATCTCGTCTCTCATGTTTTTCACTTTTATATTACAATGGGGAACTTCCACATTTTTCAATTACTGATGTTTCTTGAAGAGGGCTCTTCAACAAGACAATTGCCCACATTAAACATTGGAATCAATCAAGGGTTTTTTTAGACGGATTTTTAAAAAATTCGAGTGGGGTTTTGATTACGTCCAAGGGCAGTTAATGAAATGAATGGTGTTGGGAAGAGGGGGGAAGACGCGTTTTCTGGGGTTTAATTTTTATTGTTTTTAATTTGTAAACAAAACAATTCAGAGTTTCCTCAAATGCTTCAAAACTGCAAATTGACGTAATTTTTCCCTCGCTTCATCCATCCCCTCCTGAAGAACTTTGAAATTTATTTAAAATCACCAAACGCACCAATCAGGCTGCAACTACCGTTCAACTCAACTCAACTCAATTTATTGCCAGCATAAATACCTTTATAAGCAATGTCAATAAGGCAGACAGATCACAGACTGGTAAAAAACTCTTCAACAGAGTAAGGGGCAGCGTCGAGGATCAGATCTCGGAGTAGACGACGGAACTTGAGGGCCGGAAGGTTCGGGTTCCTGAGCTTCGTGGGGAGCGAATTGTAGAGCCTCACACCCAAGAAACCAGGATCGACCCGAGCAGAAGTCGCAAGACTTGCAGAATTAAACGCTAAGTCAGCGGCGTGCCTCGCAGCATTCGAGTGAGAGGGCTGAGTTCAAAGGGAATTCCCGAAGATGGGCACGCACGAAGAGAAGAATGCTCAGGATGTATAGGCGCCATACAATGTCATAATATTAAGACTCTGAAACCAATCCAGACAGGACTGACGGGGGCGCAGAATTAGAGATTTGTCTCAATTTTACCTGTGAATTAGCTTTATGTTTTCAATTCGAGCCGTGAATTGGCTCTTTTCCTATTCATAAAGTTGCCTTCAGAAGCCACGAATGGGGAACTTGCACATTTTTCAAAAGTTGGTGTTTCTTAAAGAGGGCTCTTCCACAAGCCTATTGCTCACATTAAACTTTGAAATCAATCAAGGATGCTTTTTTAGCGAATTTTAAAAAAATTGAGTGGGAGTTAGATTACGTCAAACCTTAATTATTGAAATGGATGATGCGGGGAAGAGGGGGTTAGACGCGTTTACTGGAGGGAAAATTTTCATGTTATTTGTAAACAAACAATTTTAGAGCTCCCTCAAATGCTTCACAAGTAAGGATTTACATCATTTCCCTTCGCACCATCCACCCCCTCCTGAAGAACTTTGAACCTTTTTAAAAAAAGAACGTACCAATCGGGTTGCAACTTCCGTTGTTATCCTTCAGTTCACGGGTCAAATCACCGGTATGCTTTTCTTCCCAATCTGAGATGGGGGAGTCTCTTTTTATGTTCGCGGTACTTTGCCTCATGAGGTTGTGCTTCGCTCGGCTGATGGTGAGGCCTATGAGTTTTTGTTCCTCAGGGTGGTGATTGCCGGCGCGATATGTTGTTTGGGGTTGGGGGTGGTATACACGAAGCGCGCTCTCAAACCTTGGATGCAAACGTTAATTTCCTTGTTGACGGGGCCGACCGAGACCGCTTTCTCAATATAATCTCGACAGTTGATTTAGGACTTCTGCCATTTCGCCCGACCTATGCGTTTGTTCCTCACTGCTAGATTTTATCGTGATTCCCTGTTTGCACGATCCCGATCGTGATCTGTTTGGACAGCGCTCGGTGCCGGCGTGGCCTGACCACGAGCTTCTGTATGTATATTATGCTCTCGACCGTAAGGAGGAAAGCCGTGGGATGTGGGGGCGGCGTAACTTGAAGGCGCTGAATCGGGAGGTTTTGAGTCGGGAATTTTCGGGAGAATCGTGGTTGTCGTTACGATCGATTCGGTGTGTGAATGAGTTGGCCCCAGCTGTCAGTAAGTTTCTACTGGGTATCTTGGATAAATATGCTCCCAGACGGTTGAAGACCCGGAATAGGACGCCCTTGCCCTGGATCACTCAAGGTTGGTCACCCTGGAAGGTTGCGAGGGTGAGAGCGCTCCCTAAGGTCCGACGGCCATGGACCCCGGGTGATTACAGGCCCATTTCGGTATTGCCATGCTAATCAAAGGTTCTGGAGAAGGTGATGCACAGGCAGATGATGAGGTACCTTAAGTCAAATGGGCGTATCAACTGTCATCAGTCGGGATTTAGAGAGTACCATATAGTACGCAAACTGCGCTACTCAAGGTCGTGGTGGAATAAGATATCCGTATGGCGATCGACTGCGGGGAGGTCACAATAGTTGTTCAATTCGATTTTAGCAGGGCATTCGATCGGGTAAATCATTGGATTCTACAAACGGAAGGCGGCCGGTTTGGGGTTCTCGAGCAGCGTCTTGCGCTGGGTGGCCTCGTACCTTGGGGGGCGGAGCCAGGTGGTGGAGGATCTGGGGACTGGGGAGTTGTCTTCGTTCATGCTAAGGCCAGACGGCGTGCCACAGGGAGCGGTCTAGGGACCTGATTTTCTCTTTGCTATGTTGTCTGACGTTCCCGCTTGCTTGAGACACTGCGAATACCATTTTTTCGCTGATGACCTTGTCATATATTACTCGTGCAGACTGGCTGATCTGGCAGAGGGGATCTTGTGAGTGAATGATGATATTACCGCTGTGTATTCATGGTCGATTGGTAATCATATGCCACTTAACATAGAAATGACCCGAGCTATTGTCTGTGGGTCCAGATCGTTCGTAGGCCGTATCTATTCGGCTGTACCACCGCCTGTTCTGAACTTGGCGAGCCAAGACATTCCCATTTCGCAGAATATGAGAGTCTTAGGGGTCATGATAGATTCGTGCCACTCGGAAAGGCCATTGTCTGGGGGTGGTACGTGGGGTCTTCCGCACACTAGGGCAGCTTAAGGCGGCTCAGGACTGCTTGCCTCGTGGACTACGGGAGCATCTTGTTAGGTCGCTAGTTTTTCCGGCGTTTGATTATTGTTCGGCGCTTTTTGTGGGACAGCCCCAAGAAAATGACCTGATGATGTACCGGGCTATGAATGCATGCATGCGGTTCATTCTTGATCTTCCGTATGGCTGTCACATACTCCCAGCTCGGATGGCTTAAGCCTGCTGTAAGGAGAACATTTATTTTTGGGTGTTTCTTGTACAAGCTGTTGCTCACGGGCTGTCCGAATTATTTGAGGGAAATGATCTCCTTTAATGCGCCCTTGGCGGGTGTTCGAGGCAGGACTAGGCTGATGATGATTCCGGCCCATCGAACGTCCGCCTTCACCCATGGGTTTATTATTGAGTCCGCCAGGCTCTGGAATGCGATACCCTGGGAGATTAGGTCAATCAAAACGTTTCCGGTGTTCCGCAAGAAGTTGTTTGTTTTTTGCGCCTCCCACTACTCGGGCTGATCTGTTCGTGGTCTTGGTGTTCTTTGTTGGTGCCCTCTTTCAATCTCCAACTCATATTCTTGGTATTTTTTTTATTTATATATTTATTTGTTTTTTCATTGCTTCCGAGCTACGGAAGCATTGTTTTCACTTTTAGGAAATTTTTTTTTTTCTTCTTTAAAATCGAAATTTCCACTTGCATTTCACGTTTTATACCTTCCTGAACAATTTCGGTTTCGTGTCTGTCTGTCTGTCCGCAAATCCTTGTAACAATCATATCTTCCATAGTTTTTATCCGAATTTGATGAACTTTTCAGGGAATATATGTGTTGACTAGCAGAGGGTCCCCTATCAATTTCGTCAAAATCGTACAAGGGGGAGGGGGTGAAAATAGGGGTTGAATTCTCAAACAAATCAGCGGTTAAATTTACAATATTTCCTACCTCATTTGACCCATTGTTGAAAGATGCTTATGTTTTGTTTTTTAAAATGATTTGAGAAAACAGTAAAATATGTTGACAAAAAAAGCGAGGAAGCACTGTGCTATAATCATTAGCAGACGTTTTTAATTTTTTCTCCCTCTTCCTCTTTTCGTTTTATCTCCCTATATTTTCCGGGCAATCGTGAATGACTGTATATTTGTCTAATTCTATTTTATTTTTCATTCCTTCATCCCCTTTATTTCATTATATTCATTTTACATTAGTTATTGTATAGAACCTGTTTTATTTATTATTCGTAATTCCTTAGTTATTTCTTTTTTTTTGTTCCTTTTATTTATTCACGCGTCTCTCTTGCTCTCTTTTCATGAAGACATTAAGTACCTCAGACACTGAATAAGCCAGAAGATGGTAGCATTTTTCGTTCTTCAACTTTCATTCTTAGCAGTTCATTTTAATGTGTGCCCTTTGCTTTTGCTTTGCTTTTCCTTGTTTGGTTTTCTCTCTTCTTCCAATTCTTAATTTATTTGATAACTTCACTATTGTGTTATTTTGCGCAGTAACAAAATTGTTGTGGTTCTGTGCCTTCTTCTTCTATTTTATTTGCGACAATTTTATCCGACACATTCAAAGTGGGAAAGTTAAGATGAGCCCGTTACGAGAGAGTTTTACGTGTTGAGGTCATCGGTAGTTATGATGATGGGCGTGCATGCATATCTTTCCCGTCGTTTTGTGTTGTTCGATATTGTATTTATTTTCATCTATGATTGTTTTTGTTATTGGTTATGAGCTGTTATTTATTTATCAGTAGCAATGAATGTAAACTTTGGCAGAATATTACCTTGATACTGCTGGGATGCTAGGTACTCACATAATTTTTAAACTGTTATTACTATCATCAGTATAAATGGGCTAGAACTACTTCAGTATAGGGGATAGAACTGCTTTACAAGGGCACAGTAGCCCTAGAGCAGCTTCGCTTGTGTATAACTCATAGTTTTTGAGTAATAAAATGTCTCTCTCAACTAGGGGGGGGGGGGGGCGCAACAAATTTTCATGGTCCAATAGGGGCGTGACCGTGAAAAGGTTGAGAACCATTGATCTAGATGAAAAAAAACTCTCAGTAGGCACAGTTCTAAATGAAAAAATGTAAACTTCAAGGACCCCACTGAATAAAAAATTAAACTTCCCACTTTGTCTGAGTCGTGTTAGGCATTATCCACAATGCCTGAAATCAGGCAGGCAATGTGAGAAATAACGGATAAATTTCTAGGCACTTCCCACAATGCCTGATTTAATTCCCACTTTGCCGGTAACACATACATACTATACCTATACTATAATATTGGCCCATCACTGAACGCAGGAATAAGAAAGAATTAGCCCCCCCCCCCCTGAAACGGAGAATTATTATACCCACCTGGATTCAACACGTTTTGTCAGCCCTGCTACGAACAGACTTGGTTCAGAGAAAAGTTCAAAAGTAGCGACTAACGCTTACTTCCGCTACGTTACTAACAAAATAACGAGTATTGGTGTTGAGTTTTTCATTAACGGATTATCGAGTAATGACGTTAATGTGACAATGACTCCCAGCTCTGCTTAAACCTCCGAAGACAGATCCGTGATAGATTATAAGCTACGCCACTGGCAGTCTGCGTCAAGAATTTATTTATTTTATTTGTATTTTTGGTAAAATTAGCCATCCAATTGTCTAATTGAACGGTGCTATAAAAACTGCGTTGCATAAGCGAGTGGTCTTGCGTTAGCCAGTTAATTAAGAATGAGAGGAAATATCCCGTATTATTAAGCCTAATTAGGAAATTATTTTTCGTTGCACTTAGTACGCCGAACATAGTCGCGAGAGAGCGTTCGTTGTTTCACATCCGACACCCCCTCCCGGCACTCCGCTCCACGTGACGTTTCCATAACACCAGTACAACCGACTGTGAGTCACACACCTGTGCTGTGCAAGTGAGGCCCCCCTCTTTAGCACCCACCTCCTCATCTTTGTTGGGTGCGGGGTGAAGAAACGGAAGAATTTTTTTTTTTCCAGCTCCTCCGATCACAACATCGCGGGGTCTACTACAACAAGCGACGTGACGCGCTCACCGCTCAGTGCTCAGTCCTCTTTCGAC
Source organism: Corythucha ciliata (assembly GCA_038030265.1). NCBI lineage: Eukaryota > Metazoa > Arthropoda > Insecta > Hemiptera > Tingidae > Corythucha > Corythucha ciliata. The sequence goes on from CM075943.1 coordinate 19,030,047, forward strand.
TTTTATTGACTTTACTTGTACGCGTTCGCCCCCTCCCCCAAAACAGTTTCTCAAATACGAAAATTTCGTCGGCCCCCCCCCCTCTCCAGCCCCCGTCCTCTGTTTTCCGCGTGACAACTTCAAATATTCAGTTTTTGACTCCAATATTTTTTTGATTTTTTGTTTTTCAAAATTGTGACGGCGCCGTTTTAAAATTTTGAGTGAATTCTGTGCTAAAGAAACCCCGAAAATTTTTGGATGCGCTCCCGAACACAATTTGGTGAGCAAAACATTTTCGACTTTTTATTCATTTATTTTTCGCCCAACTTCCTTTCAATTTTTGTCCTTGCAGCCTTTTTGTTTAAAACGCATTTAAATTAACAAATATTTACATTGGAAATGGCATTGGATCCGGTGGGTCGTTTTTAAGAGTTTTAGCGGTTAAATGTTTTACTTTCGTCAGTGTGCTGTAATATGTTTAGTTGCTCCTTCAAACACCCTGTTACTCCTCGTAAGGATGCAATAGAAAGAATGACGGATCGTCTTTTTGTTTGACGGTTGGTTACGTGGGTGTGGGAGCCAGAAAAAAAGCAAAATTGCGCCTTCGTTAATAACATGGTAATGAGTTCAATGAGTTCGTAAAAACTATGACTTAGTAGTCACCTTGATGAAACATAAAATGACCTCAGCTTTTTTAAAGATGTACTAATACGTACGTCTTCTCAGTTGACTCATACTTTTGATAAATCTATCTCTTGCTACTTTTTTTTGAATAAAGAAATTACTGACAAGTTTCCTGTGTTTGGACGTTTCCTTTAGATGACTGATAAATTGCACAAACAATAACCATTTCTTTCGAAATAGAGGGCAAAATAACAACAGAATTACGAGTATCCCAGGTATATGAAGTTAAGGAGTACGAGGGTGATTAAAATAAATTGGTCCCCAAATCGCCGTGTCAACCAGATTTCAGAATTACTGGTAAATGTGGACGCTGTTGCATGGGTGGGGAATCGAGGGGATTGCACTCGAGTCCACACAGCCAGTGACACGATTCTTTGAGGTATCCCTTCTTTTGTAAGCGAAAATGTGTGATGGAAACTCTAGGAGAAGGCAATAAAAAAAAAAAAAAGTGTTGATTGTACTTGGATCTTGCACGTCACAAACACTTTTGTGCACATTGGATATATGGTGGTGATGGAGCCCGTACTTGTGGGGGGGAGGGGGTAAAGACGCGATATACAACCCAAAGAAGGCAAGTAGCCCAGTTTCTCTGCTTGGCTTCTTCCAATTTTCCGTCTCTTTCTCTCTTTCTTTATATTGCGCCTTCTACCTTTTTTTTTCACCCTCTTCTCCGCGTCGAAACACGTTCCGGATTCGCAACGGAAAAAGGGACATTCCTCGTACTGTGTACTGTGTAGCTGAATAAAGAAAAGAAATGGCACACATTCGTGTTTAAAAAAAAAAAAAAAAAAAAGCTGTTTCGCTGTTGGGGTGAATTGAATAAAAACTCGAGAAAGCAATTAAGAAGGACGTCGTTAGGAACAATGCGCATAATAAAACTGAGGGCACCTATGGCTAAGAGGGGGAGGTACAAAAAGGAAACGCACTTATACGCGCGTTCAATCTACATGTTTTTTTTTTTTTTTTTAAAGATGGTAAGGAACGCGTTCCTGGGAGTCTCGTAATTTGGTGAGTTTTGTAATGAATTGGCAATACCCCTTAACGCGTGTAATCGGGGCTGAAAGACTTGACACTTTTATTGCTGACCAAACAGGCTTACCTGAAAACACAACTTTCTATAGATTCCCCTAAGTTGTTTAGACGTTTATATGGTCTTTAATGAAATCAAGCACGAGAAAAAAAAAAGTTTAAGATGAGCCGTCTCTCCCTAGACACCCTGGTGCTATGAGCAATTGACCATAAGAGGGCAAAGGGGACACGAGCCCCAGGCGACAATTTAATCCGGAGGCGGCCCTTTCCCTACGGACGGCCGCGTGCTAAAGAATCCCCCGCCTACCGCGTTTAATGACTGTTATTGCCACCCCACCCCCAGAATTTATCGCCGCAATTTGGATCCACGAACCACAAAACTAGCTGTTCAATACCAAGGCTGGAAATGTGTTCAAACTTTACTACATTTCGTCGCTACATTGACAATTTCGCTCGTGTAATCGCTAAAGTTATGTCGTACGAGATTTCTCAAGATCAATTTGACCCTAAATATTGATTTTTCGAGCATAGCCTCTGCCACGCCGTGATATCGACGTCACCTATGTTGAAACATGATCAAAAAGGGTTAAACTCCGAATTTTAAGTTAATTTTACTTCAAGTTGACCATTTTGACCCAGACGTGATGGTTCCTCTTGGACCATATTTAAATCGCGCGAATCAATAAATGGGCCACAGAGCCCCCCCCCCCCGCCAGAGAGTCAATGTCACTTCTACAAAACATCATAAAAACCACCTCCCAAACCCTTCACAAATTTTAGATTCATTGTCCCCTAGTTCCCCGTAGGAAGCAGTCATAGTTTATGAGACCCTCGCACCACAGTCAACCGAGAATTACCGCCATATCAGTTCTAGCCAAAATTGAGCGAATTATTATTGAGAAATGATAAGTCAAAAGGGCAACAGTGGCCGCCAAAAACCACTGCATTACACTTGCCTGACCCTGCGGAACGATCTTTAAAGGACCGAAATTGCCCGAGTTGGGGTTTAAAGTTGCCAAAGGAAGGAATGTTGAACAGTCTGGAACCACCAAAACCCACAAAATTGGTTTTCGGAACAGCCAAATCAGCGAACGTGGTTTTTTGAAAGAGCTATAAGTTCACCAAATTAGTCAAGAATCCAAAAAATAAGCCAAGAGTGCGTTATTTTTGTAAGTGCCCAAGCCGTAAAATTGATACATAGAAGAACCAAACCCACGCAGTTCGTTTTCGGGAAAGTGCAGCCAACCGCGCGAAACGATCTTTTATTGAAGGAAAAAAACAGCCAAATTGGGGTTTGAAAAAGCCAAAGGGTAAGAGTTGAAATTGATTTTGGAACCGACCAAATTTGGTTTTCCGGAAGAAAAAACCCTTCGAATTTGATTATTTGGAGAAGCAACCTCTTAAAACGAATTTTAAAGGAGTGAAATTCGCCGAGTGCGTGAAATTGGTGAGACAAAGGCGTGAAATTGTTAGGAAGTGCTAAAACCACAAATAAAGTAGTACTTTGAAGAAACAAAACAGAGAAAATACGTTTTTGGGTAGTCGAACCCATAAAATTGAGTGAGCCAACCCTCAGAATTGACTTTCTGAAAGAGCCAAACCCGCTAAATTGGATTTTTGACGAGCCAAGACGCGTAATTTAGTTTTGAAATAGCCAAATCGGCGAAAGTTTTTTTTTTTTTTTTTTTTTTTTTTTTTTTTTTTTTTTTTTTTAATTTATTTTAAGAGGCTGGTACCGCGAAATTGGTTTCATGAACTTGGGAACACCACAAAATTCAATTTTGACGTCCTAAACAAAATAGACTTTTTTAATATCTGAAGACGAGGAACAAAACCAAAAAGTTAGTTACTAAACCCGCGAAATTTGTTTTCCCAAGAAGCAAACCCGCAAAATTGGGGTTTTCAACAACTAAAGACCGGTTTAGGTGTTGAAGAGCCAAAACCGCGAAATTTATTTTACAAAGAGCAGGACCTGCGAAATTGGTTTCTTGAATGTGGAAACCCTGCAAAGTACGATTTTATGAAAAAGCAAAATTCCCAAAATTGCGGGGTTTTGAGTAACTAAACACGTGTAGTTTGTTTTCCAACGACTACGCCGTGTGAAATTGCTTTACCAAAGAGCGAAATCCTCAAAATTGTGTTTTTAGCAAAGTGAACCCCGCGATTATGATTTTCTTCAAAGAGCAAAACCAGAACCAGGGCTTTGGAGTGAGCCAAATCTGCGAATCTGATTTTTTTATAGAGCCAGAAATCGGTTTTAAGTGGTTTTTCTGAAACAGATAAACTCGAGGAAGTTGATTTGTTTTATTTTAAACGACTCAAATCGCCGTGAAATTGGATTTTTGAGACAAACCTGTTAAATTGATTTTATTCCTATCCGGATCAAGGACAGCTTTTCTTTTTTTTTCTTCAAGGGCAAAATTTCGTTTTTGAACGACCCAACACCGAGAAATTGGTTCACCCTGCGTGTCAGTACTCCATTTTCATGGTTTACTCCTTCTCGCTGGAATACCCCGCGTTCGCTTGAGAGCCGTTTCATGTCTTTGTTCTTTCAGGGAGCCAGACCCCCGAAATTGTGGTCAGCGAATGTGGACGATTTCTATGAGTTTAGTACATTTTTTACCAAAGTGTTTCTATTGAAGCCGGACGCGGTACCTCGGAGAGTGGCCAATTGCGAAATGAAGCCGGTCTCATCCAAACGCACTTGAACACGGCAAAAATTAGCGTTTCACCGTGCCGTTGGTTTCGGTCAATTTTCTTGACTCCGGATAGCAGACAAGCGAGGTCCGCCGAGACGCTCTCCCTTGGACTTCAGAAACGACCATTGCTCCTGAATGCAGTTCAAAAGCGCCCAGAACGCTGGAATCACTCGGGAGAACTGTTTTAACGTCTCGTCTGACCGAAAATCCGATTCAGTTTTCGGATATACCCCGCGCTTCGTGAAACCTGATCGGAAAACGAGATTTCGTGGCTATTCCACGATATCCAGGCGATCTTTATGAGGCAAATTAATCAGTTTCTGGGGCTTGCTGGGGTTCCTGAGACTAAATTAACAATTTCCAGGATAAATAGTCTGTTCACATTGCCAAATTCCCTCCATTTCGGTCAAGAAATCCAGATTTAATGTTTGCTGGGGATCCAAACGGAAAATTACGGTCTATCCTGCTTGGAGGTCTAAATGGGTCTGGGGGGGTTCTCGCTAGTCACGGAGGTGGTCAATCAAGTACCTCACTGTAGAACTCTTCTAATGTAGAAATGTGCGGTATTTAGCCCGGTACGCAAATGATACCTACAGGCCCCTCCCCCCCTCACAACCACTTAATATGATAATTCATTCGCTCCTTTTTCTTAGAATGTAAAGATACTGTAGACAATAATAATAAAAAAAGGATTCAATCGAGCCGTGGCAACTAAGAATTCTAGTCGCGTCTTCAACTTTCGTTTTCTCGTCAAAACGAGAGGAAAACTACACGGTTTGTACTTTCGACCTGTACCGAAGGTTAAAGCAACGCGACGACTCGAATTTAAATGGTTGAGGGGGGGGGGTGTTTTTTTGTGGCAAATTGCGTACAGTTCCTCTTTGTTTCAATAAATCTCCGCTTGTGAAACACAAAATACGGAGCTTCTTTTTGTTTGTTGCCACCACCTTTATGGTTTATTATCGTCATGGCTATAAATGGAAAAAGAGGTCCTCTTTATACGTTCAACGACGAGAATTGTGTTTAGACGATGATGACATCATTTTTCTTTCTTTTTATCAGAGCAGTTTTATTAATTCGCCTTCATATCCTCCCTATTAGCCTATTAGAATTCGAACGCGACTATAAGAGAGACGCTTGACTATAATACACAACGGTGGTCGTGACTGATGGGGTGGAGGGGAAGGGGGACAAAAATATGTGACGAGATTATTTCAAATTGGAACGGGGTCGAGTCTAATTATCGCCATCATCATCGAGAACGTTTCGTAACTTTGGTTTTTCTTTCTTTTTCCCTGTCCTAGGATAAGAGGGGTGAGGGTGCTTGGTGCTGTAAGAGTCTAATGACTATAGAGGAGAGAATTTTCGACGCAAATTTATGGTTGGTCTAACGTACTTCTTATATGAAAACGTCCTATGACCCCATTTGCTGATTCAGATTTGAATTGCCGGGAGAAGAGGAGACCCGACGAGAAAAACTCGCCCTTTAAGATGGAGGAGGGGACCGTCAATTTTGCTCTGAATTCCCCTTTATACGAGCCCTTCAAACTAAATGCTTCCGGCTACGAAACTAGACGTATTTCTCATCCAGAACCAAATACATTTTGATGTTACGGAAACATTATTTGTATTCATTTTTGGCAATTTTTCGCCGAAAGAACTGAATATTCATGCGTAAAGCTGGAAATTAATCCCTCAGAAACCTGGTTGGATGGACTATTACAGCCTAGAAACCGGCTATGGCTCTATATCTGACGATTTTACTCCCAAACCGGGAAAGATGACGTGTAAAGTGGTCTCCAGATACTCTCTACTGTGACCGGAAATCTTTAAATTGGGTTTTCTGGACAAAAAAACGGGAATTTTGTTAAGTATACCGAATATCCAGCCTATAAATTGTTAATTTAGTCCCAGAATTTGGCCTCATAGTTCTATTTTTTTCGCTAAGAAACACACTTGGTCATCGTGAAATTGCCTGTATCCTATAGCCAAGTTTATACCGCGTAAACTGAATTCAAAGGCTTCAGAAACAATTTTCATTAAATTACGGCGAAGGTGATGTCCGCGTGTCCACGTTTGTTACGAAATTATTATAATTATAAATAAAAAATAATTAAAAGAAATTATAAATAATTAGTTTTTAGAATAAGCCAAATCTGTGAACTAATTTTATAAAGAGCTAAAGCCATGAGATTTGTGTTGAAAGAGTGAAAATACGCGAAATTGGGGTTTTAAATTACAGAAATCCCAGAAAATCGGTTATGAAAGAGCAAACTCGGCAAAATTTGGGGTTGAAAGAGCGAAAATGCACAAAACAGGCCAATGTGAAAAAATTTGGTTTTGTGAATGAGCCATTTTCATAGCTTCGACCGGGACATTTATTTATGGAACAGTGAAAATCCGCGGCAAAATTTGGCGTTTGAAAGAGACAAAACCACGAAATTGGGATTTTGAACGAGCCACGTTACTTTCGCGCATAGGCGGATCTAAGGGGGGGGGGGTAACAGCAGAATTACCCCCCCCCCCCTGGAGCTTGGAAAATCTCTCAAACATGGGGGAGGGGGTGTGGTGGGCAGGTGGTGGGGGTGTACTGGGGGAGGGGAGGGGTTTCGATTACCCCCCCCCCCCTGAGAGAGGTCCCAGATCCGCCCTTGCTTTCGCGACTTAGCTAAAGCTGTGAAACTAATTATTGTAGAAAGAGCGAAACCCGCAAAACTTCGTTTTATAAGGGGCGAAAACACCTGAAATTTGGGTTTGAAGGAGCCAAATTGGAAAAGCCTAAAGATTGGGGTTCGTGAATGACGAAATTTTGTTCGAGTCAGTCAAATTACCGTAATAGTGAATTAGCAAAACCTCTGCAACTAATGATTGTGGAAAGAGCCAGACGATCCAAAGAAAGTCGTTTTTGACACGGTGAAAACATCTGGATTTGGTTTTGGAGGAACCACAAAAATTTGGTTATGAAAAAACAAAATTTTGGTTTTATTGTGAAAGTGGAAATTGTAAGAGCCAAAGTGATGAAATTATTTGTTTTTCGAATCAGTCAACTTTGTGAATTTGGTTTTCATAGTGAGACAAATCCGTGACTTTGGTTATGGAAAGCCGAAGTTGGGAATTGAAAAAGCCCAAATTCTGAAATTTTGATATTTGAACGAGCCAAAAATAGTTTTTCGATTAGTTACACCGGTAAAACTAGTTATATAAATAGCTATATCCAGGAAATTTGGGGTTCAATAAAGAGAAAATATTCAAAACTGGGGCTGACTCCGCGAAATTTATTTTTGAGCGAGCAAAGGTCCGTGAAATTTGGGATGAAAGTAACAAAAATCGTACAATTTCATCCAAAATCAAGTACCCAAAAAATAATTTTGCAGCTTTTGCCTATTCAAGGCCCAAATTTTGCAGATTATTGGCACTCACAGAAGTTTCTTACTCACTCAAAAAGCCAATGTCGCTGGATTGGTTCCCTAAAAGTCAATCTCAAAAGCGTTGACTCTAACGGAAAAAGCAATTTCACGGGTTTGGGGCCGTTACAAAAGCTTACAGCGTCCAGTGTTGCCTTTGGCTACTTTAAAAAAGCAATGCCGCCTGAAAAACAATATTTCGAGGTGTAGGTTTATTAACAAATGTAGTTCGTGCGGCACTGTCTAATCCACAAATACAATTCGGGGATTTTGCTGCATCTTATTCCAAAATTTCGCCTCGTTTGGCCCATTAAAATGTAACAAAAAATTTCTCTGGTTCGACTCAATCAAATAAGCCATTGCTCCGGCTTGACTCATTGAAAATTGCTAAAACCTCGATAAGTCGTACCTCAATAACTCGAAATAACAGATAAGTCAAACTGTTTCTCCGGTTCTGATACCATTACTATACTCGTCAACAATTTTGTGGGTTTGTCTTCTTTAAAAATGAAATTTCGCGGGTTTGACCCACTAAAAACCAGTACCGAGAGGCTTTGTCCCACCAAACAAAAGTTTTCGGGTTCGGGGTTGGAAAGATGTCAACGTTCGGGGTGTTATTAGGAGCTAGTTCCGGTTTACGGCCCTTATGACGGGTGCCAGTCGATTTTGGCAGCTTTCGGTATTACGATTGCATTTTTTGATTGCAGTGACAGTGATAATCTAGTTTTTCCTGCAAGTTAACATTTTCCCATCTAAATTTTATTCTACTTGGAGGGATAGTCAATTTCTGGAGCTCCATGAAGTTACTCCCCCCCCCTCTTAACCAAATATATAAAAAACATTCAAACCAATCGTTATTCCTCAAATGTATAAGTGCAACATCCTGTATAAAGTTGCACTGAAGTTAGCCCACCCCTATACCCCCAATTTTTTTTCGTTTACTTCCTTGTAACTTCTCCAACTCATACACTCATTGTATGTATATGTATAGTGAGCCTTATCTCCTCATATAACTTTTAAGTTTTGAAATTCACCTGACACCTGACAGTTTATCTCCCACACCCGCGCCATAGCCCCATCATTCCCATATAACTTCCGTAACGTTCAGCAACAAGAAACGTTATCTAAAAGACGCATTACCCCCTTTTTTACTCCCGTTTCCAAGAATAATTTAATGCTGAGAATATCGTTAGATGAGCTTGAAAAAATACTCTGCCGATGTTAAGCTAACAAGAAGGAATTTTAGCGGGGTCGAGAGACCGCTAAAGACGTCGCCGTTTGCGGGTGAAAGAAAAATAAAACCAGTCTTCGTGTGCAAATGCGAGATATTTAAAAGGAAAGATTTTTTTTTTTTTTTTAAGTCTCTTTTCAATATAAACGAATAGAAAATTCAGGTTTACGCCCTTTTTTTCACACAATATATATGTATTTTCACGCGTGTAATATTATAACAATGAAATCATCCAACGGGGAAAAAGTCGAGGGAAAAACTCTTATACGACACGCACGTACCATTCACTCATGTTTATAATGTTCTCCTATTGGAAAGATGTCAAAAAATGCGGGGAAAAAAAGCGTGAACTTTCGGAGCGGGGTGACAAAAATCCACCTCAGCAGAGCAGCGACGTGAGTACCACAGAACATCATCTTCCGTATGTGTACGTATGGGTGGCATTTCATGTTTGATCTGCCCTAGGGGCCACCGCACCCCTGCTCCTAAATTGTCGAAATTTGCATGACATGGTACACAATCTTCAAGGCTCTCTACCCGCGTCCAAGTTGATTTCATGGGGGAAGGTTCAATTTGGTGCGTAAAATGCCGCCCATAATATCCACCGACCACCCTCTCCCCCTGATCAGAATTCTTCGTTTGATAGGACGGCAGACTCCGGACCAAGTAGCTATTTGCTATTTAAATTACAGGAACACCCTCCCCTTCTCCACCAACACTGGATATTAATGCCTTAATGGGTGCATAGTGAATTAGTGAAAACAAAATTAGAACCAAAAATAGGTCGTTGGTGGGTGGAAATAATTCGAATCCCTCGCCGTCGCGTCGTGTCGTAAAAAGCAAAGCGTTTTTTAAAAAAATTTAAATGTTAATGACAAGTTTGTGTGTACTTTCTCACAAATGGCGAAAGTCGTTTCAAGCTGTGTCTTGTTGAGCAAAAAAAAAGGGTCAGGTGAAGTTCAAACAGATGAAGATTGAAGATAGACAGTCTAGTAAGATCCAGTGCCTCTCTTCGGGTGTATTCCTCTTAATTTTAATGGGAGAAAAAACCTTGAAAACCAACCCTCCTCTTGACTGAAGGGTTTTCTCTTTCCAGTTTCGAGGGAATGGAACTAAAAATAAACCGCCCTTAATAGGCTTTAAAGGTGGACGAAAAAACTCTCCGCACGATTCGACCAGCGCGACGTCAAAAATTTCTTCCTCTCTCGCTGGGCTGATAACCAGAGAGAAAAAAGTGATAAATTACTAGAATAAGGGCCACTGAAATGATTTATGAATGGCCGGAGAGAGTCAGCCTATTTAAAATTATTAATTTTTAGCAAGTTCTGTTGTATTTGGGGCAATTTCAGCTGGTGAAAATTTATTTTTTTGTAGCTTTTTTTATGATTATGTCACTTATTCTGTGCACGCACGAAGAGAAGTTACTTTCCCTGGTCGAGGATTAAAACGTGGAAGATTTCCATTTCCTTTGTAATAAAAGCCCCCCCCCCCTCTGAGATGATTCAACGTCGAACTATTACAGTTGTCTATTGAGTGAGTAAAGGATATACGAGGTGATTATGTTGCACGCGTTATAGGCTTGCTCGTGTTTTGATGGGAGAGAAAAAGGGAGGAAGCCTTCTCTCAAACAGCGAAAAAATCCATTCTCTTTTTTTCACTCGTCCTGCCTTTCAAACTATCCAAACCGTGCAGGGGTAGAAAACAAAATCCAAAAGAGTTTCGTGAGAGAAATCTTACTTGTAACTCACGCTTTTAGGCTCAATATTCAAAGATACCTTTAAAAGTTTACCAATACAGTGCTCCCTGTTGTATTATATATAAAAAAAAGGTTGTTGTCCTTTTTTTCAACCAGAAAAAAACCCACCTTATAACATTTTTATAGTTTACACGAATTCTTTCCCTAGTGGCTAAGGTACCGTTGGATGTTTCCGGTTGGATTCCGCGCTAACTGAAAAAACGCGACAACTTAACAAGGAGAGTCTCTAGGGCAGAGGAAATAGTCCACCCGCACCCATCCACCGAGCCCCCTCAATTACCCAAAATTTAAAACTCAGCCTCCCCAAAAAATTACGAGATTAATGTGAAAGCATAACTTATAAAAGCGGATTTTCTACTTTGGAAAGAGTATGAAAGGGAAAAGGAATCGACCGGAAAAATCGTGAGAAAGAAAACAATTGAAACTCGAGACGTCCTCCTCCTCTTCTTCAGTTGCTGAGAGGGTGCGAGGATGAGGGAAAAAGCTCTCCTCCTGAAGAAAAAGAAGAAGAGTCCCGCATTCTTCAATTTGGAGATTTCGCTCTTTTTAAAGGGTCATGTAGAATAAAAAACGCGTTTTTTAAAGCGCCCTTCTTAATAGAAAAGATACACGTGGGAGAAAATAAAAGTAATGGTCGGGACGTGGGGCGGGGGGTGCAGGTACATGCTTTGAGGACTGGAGAAGTTGAAGACGACCTACCGTGGCTATAGAAACAGCTTTTTGCATAGTTTGAACGTTTATTCCTGGGGTATGACTCAGATTGCTCTTATTGCCAGCGATTAATTCTGCTTTCTTTTGTTTGTTCCAGGATAATTTAATGGTGGACACTCGGAATTCAATCTCTTACTTTTAGAGAGGTGAGTAATTGATTTATAACATGAAAGGTATACGCAAAGATGTCTATTGAGCGTTGAGGTCTAGGCCGGGACGTGAAGGGATTCGTCAATAATATCATTACCGGGAAACCGGATTCCTGGCCTAATCTAACAGTTTTTCCAGTATTCCTCTATCCCTCCCTCACCATGGGACATTTTCCTGCAAAATATCATAAATTGGGAAAATTAATTGTCCTCTCACTCTCTCTGTCTCCTTAGATTGCAGTGAGCCTCAAATTAGCAAATCCGCAAAATTGGTTTATGAAAACTTTTTTCTCAATTTTGACAGTAGGTAAATTAGCAATTTTTCCCCACTCTTATTCCTGAATTACATCTTTTTCTCAAAATACCAAAGCATGGCCTAAGTCGCCTCCAGAAACCGCGAATTGGCGTTTTCTAATTTTGGCCGCGAATTAGCGCTTTGTCTCAATTTTAGCAACGAATTAACACCTCATCTCGATTTTTATTTTCGAATTGAGCTTTTTCACTGTGTTAAGGGGTCCATAGACGTACAATAATTATTGCGCAATAAATTTGTACAATATTTCGTTTCCAGATGTTTACAGTTAAAAAAATGGGTTGTTCATTATATTTTGCAACCCATCAATACAATCCACAAACGTTCAATTTTATTGTACAACCTCTAGTTTGCGCAATATTTTTGTGCGTGTATATGGGCCGCTTTAGGGTTTGTTATTTTTACTTTTAGCCATGAATAAACGCTTTATCTTGATTTTAGCCAAATTTCCTTGAGAAACCAAGAACTATAGTTTTTTTAAAATTTTAGCTGCGATTTAGCGCTTTTTTAAAGTTTTAGCCGCAAATAAGTGCCTTTTTTCAATTTTACTTCCATGTTTTTTCCGCGATTTGGAGCTCCGCGAACTTACGTTTTTCTCCATTTTAGCCGAGAATTAGGAGGTTTTTTTTCCTATTCAGCTGTGATTTAGCGCTTTTTTTTCTTGATTTTAGCCGAATTCGCCTCCAGAAACCGCGAATTTGCTATTTTTTTTCACTTTTACTTCCACGTTCCCAGAGAGAAAGGAAATATGGCGTTCGTGCAAAAAAATCGAGTCCGAGAGGACTTCATATTCATGGTACACTAGCCATTAATTAGCGCGTTTTCTTAATTAGCGTAATTAGCTGAAGTAGCCTTTTTCTCAACTATATCTGCAAATTACTGGTTAGTCTAGTCAACGAATGCCAAAAATGGGGGTCTATACGGAAAGTCAAAACGTACAAAAACTAACTGCGGTACGTTGTTTGGTGTGCCTATTAGAGGTATGAAATATAAAAAGTCCTTGGCCCTAGTGATGGCGCAAAGGGGCTGGAGAAGAAGGGGCAAAGGGATTTCGCATCGTTGTTCACGCAGCTTCCGCTAAACGATACGATCGAGGAAAATCGTGCATGGAACCTTGAAGTGGCTTTTTTGTGGCCTTCAAATTGAGCCTAATAGAATGATTAGTCAGCACTGATGGTTTTGGAGATATTTCAGTAAAACGAACAAAATGACCCTCGAATCCAAACTCCAGCTCAAGCAGTGGCAACACTCGACGTGAAATCTTCGGGAAATTTTTACTAATGTGGGAGGCGGGTCCGAAAGAGATTGCACCAAATATTTATCAGTTTTTCCAGTTTCCAGACTTCGGCCAATTTTACGTCAGCTTTTAGTTTCCTTCTCCTGTTTCTACCAGAAGAAGAAGGGGAGGAAAAAAGTGGTTTGATTGTTTCTTGTGTAAAATTTTAGCCGCCTAAGGACCTTCAGATACTGGGGATCAGCATATGCGAGACTCAAAAATCGCAATCCAACTCAACAAGTCATGCAGAATGAATAATAAACCAAAATTGGACGTTGTATCTATAGCTATAGCGTGTACAGTCTGTATTATTGGCTTAATTGCCAGATATAATGGACCTGTAAATCAAATTTTGGGCTTGAACAGTAAGTTTTTGAGGTTCACTTGCCTCCTTATGGACAATTGGGATGGAGCTGATGGTTTCCTGAAGAGACCTTGTGCGTTTCTTGTTGAAAAATTGCTTGCTTTTTTTTATGGCCGAAACACACCATTTCATTGGGTACTGTGTGACACTTTTTGGAGCCCGAAATGAGACGAATGTGGTTTACAGACTAGTTTTCAAAAATGTCCCGGTTTGAGAGTAAAATCATATCGGTTGTAGAGCAAAATCGATCCCCCTGGCCTAAAATAGACATTGTATAGCCTGTTAAATCGAATTCTAGTGGCTCAATTTCCTGCTTTCTGATGCGTCAATAGTCAGTTTCTAGGGGCATAGTTGTCTGTGTTCGGGCTGCTTTTCAGGTTTTCAAGATAAAATTGACGACGGAAAATGGATTATAAAAAGTTTCTTTCTGCAGCCCAATTTCAAGGTGTTTGGCTCTCTGGAAGGAGGGAGGTGGTCGAAATGTCAAGTTGGCTGTGTAAAGCTAATATTTAAAATGCGTGCTAACGTGCTGCTCTTGGGGCAAGAAAAATTGAGAAGTATGCTCATTCGTGGTTGAAAGGGAGAGCGACTCATATACAAATGTCCAAAATTGAGCGTTTCGCATTGGAGTTAGGCATATTTTCTCGACTCCAAGCGGCCAGGCGAAGTCCGCGTGTACGGAGCCGCTTCCTTGGACTTCTGGCCTATGGATTGCGTAATCATCGTTAGTGCAGAAAATTGGTTCAGCTTCTGTAATCGGGCGAAAGTGGCCTGTAACACTGTAAACTGTGTCAATATCTTCAACGGCTAATTTTTATTATTTAGTGAATGCTGAAGTAAACTTAGGTAATTAAATGATTTTTCAAAGTAAAAACATTCTTTTCATCGCACTTTTGCCGGCTAGTTTCGCGGTATGCACCTCGTTATCAAGGCATCCTGGATTCCTGGCTGAGACAAATCTCTCTGTCACATGTCAACACAAAAATCCTGAGGTCACACACACATGGAAACTTGTTTCTCAACATCGAGAAGAGTTGAGAGACAAGTTTCCATGTGTGTGCGACCTCAGGATTTTTGGGAATTTTGTGTTGACATGTGACAGAGAGATTTGTCTCAGCCAGGAATCCAGGATGCCTTGATAACGAGGTGCATACCGCGAAACTAGCCGGCAAAAGTGCAATAAAATGAATGTTTTTACTCCAAAAAATCATTTAATTATTTTCATCGACTCTTCTGATTGAAACTCCACGATGCGCGGATTCGTCCATTTCTAAATTTTGGTCATTTCCTCCAAAATCGCCCCTTATCTGAGTGATTTTTAAGGTAATTTTCTCTGAGTATTTATAAAGTTCCCCTCAACTTCACTGAATGGCCACCAGCCTACACCCTTCTTAGAATCAGCCTCTTACGCACGTTCAAAGGCAGCTGAGCGTGTGGAATTGATATCATTCCGCACGCTAATTCCGCAGTTTCGCTAGTCACCACCATGTAAGCTATAAAGGCGCCTTATCCAATGTTCTTCGATCAAATTGGCATGAATAATATTAGACGAGTTCTTAAATAATATTAGTGTTAACGTAGTTTTGTGACTTGAGATTGAGAACTGACTTTTTGGTTCAAGGTAATAAATAATGAAGGCTAGTCTCTCCACACTTTTTTTAAAAAATTATCATGCTTACAGCTCACTTTCAGCCCACTTTATTCTTATCAGAGCACTGAAATGTTCAGTCTAAAATTCTTTCATGAATAAAAACGTCTGTAAATACAACATTGAATTTACACCGTGACATTAGCCATCTTACGGATTCGGAGTGCTGTAGAGAAAATGGTGTAAGAAGGCAGATGTCACGGAGTCAGTTTAATTTTGTATTTCTTGACGTTTTCATTCGTGAAAGAATTTTAGACTGAACATTTTAGTGCTCTCATGATGACGCTGGGGCGTTGAAGTGCGCTAGTCTACATGTGCCTACGATACTGGAACTCTGCTCATGAAGGACCTTAAAAAATGGAAAATTGATTTCTTGATTGTTTTTCTGACGTAATTGTAATTATAGTTGAACCAAACTCTGATGGAATTTTTAAAAAAAAATTTCCAGATGTAAATGCACCTAATCACATGTAAAACAAATTGGTTTTAATGATTTTTAGGTTCCATTAGAATGTGGTTCAACTATAAACTGGGTGTAGGAAAAATAGCGTACGAAACTCTTGCGGCACTTCTCACTCCGTGTACTCGTGTGACTGCCAGCACTCGGCTACGCCTCGTGCGCTAACTCTCACGCTCGAACGGAATGAAGTGCGTTCCGCACTCGTATCGTAATGTACTAATTCTCGCACTGGTGAGGGAATGAAATCCATACTCGCACTGGGGTAATATTCTCGGCCATGTGCGAGAAAAGTGGCCCATTTCTAAACGCTGGAGGAGGCTTCAGGGAACGGTAAAGTGGTTATTCTTGGGTATGTGTGGTGAAAATCCCTTATTCGTTGCTACAAATTAATAAAATAAAAAAAACGGTAATGTGCCGTTCCTGGGACAAAAGCGCTTATTCGCAGCTAAAATAAAAGTGACAAAAAAACATCAATTTGCAGCTAAAATTGTGAAAATCCGATAAAAATGAGAAAAAGAGATAATAGAATTTATGAAAAACTTGCCAATTTTTCCTAAATTCGCCGGTAAAATCGAGAGAAAATATAGCCACAAAATTGCATCATTCGAACCTAAATACTTACCTGCAAAATTGTAAGTTTCGTGTTTTAAATATCCTGCAAATTGTAAGTTTACGGTCTTACTCTTCGTGAAATGACACGTTTCGGGGGCTTTTGTTTTTATAGAGGCTGTGAACCCAGGGCTAACCGCAGCCGCGATAGCACCCAAAGCCTGATAAATATAGCCATGAAATTACAGCACTCCAAGTTAAAAGTCTGTGGAATGACCAGTTTCGGGCGTAATTATCGGTGTAATGCCAGTTTCTGATGGTATTCATTTTCGCCAAATTTCGAGTTTCGGGTCTCCTTCATATAGTGAGTGAGCCGATATAGGAACCTGCGGGCTAGTCGGACAAAACAGTGCTCAAAGTCTTTTGACGAGTAGTCGCATAATTGTAACATTTTGAAGGTGAATATCCGCGAAATTGGAATTTTCCTGACTGAAAATTCACGATTATGCAAGTATCACGTCGTAATTTGAGTAAAAATGCAAGTTTCAGGGCCCTTTGGGCGTGAACCCCGGCCAAACCGGTCCCGACTGCTCCCCTAACTTTATTGCAACTTAAATTATTGAATGAGTTTGCATGTTCGGGTCCTAATTTGCGAGAAATCACCAGTTTTTAGACGGGGGTTTTTCGCGAGATTAACAGTTTCGAACCTTCGACCCTTGATTCCAGCGAAAATTCAAGTTTCGGGTTTAAATTTTAGCAAAACTGCAAGTTACTGGTCGCTAAATTTCCGAGAAATTGCAAATTTCGGTGCTAAATACCCTTGAAATCACAAATTTGGAATTATTTTTTGTCGGCTCGGACCCCGCGGTTGCGCGTCGTAGGCTGACGAGGCCCGTACACTTTGCGCGTACCCCCAACAATTTGCAACATTTTGGAGGCAAATTATCTGCAAAATTGTATGTTTCCAGGCACAATTGCACATTTCGGGCACAAATTGTATTTCAGTGAAATTGCAAGTTTCAGGTCCTATTTTTTTTAAAGTCAACCAGCCCCGACTGTGCTTAATTCCTGAGTTGTCTAATTGTAACATTTAGAGATGAATATTTGTGAGTTTCAAATTCGGGTCCTAATTTGAGCACTATTTCAATTTTCCTGGCTGAGTATCGGAAAAATTGAAACTTACGGCTATTAATTTAAGCGATATTGCAGGTTAAGGCTCTTATAGTTTAAGCCAAATTGCAAGGTTTGGGACCTTTTTTGTAGCGGCAGCGGTGGAAATTTGAAGTTCCATGGCCGAAGGTCCGTGGCAATGCGACTTTTGGGCCTTAATTCCCGCAAAAATGTATGTTTTGGTTCTCAATTTCTGTGAGAATAACAATTCTCATTTTTAACAAATAAAGTTTCGGGTCTCAATTTCAACGAAATTACAAAAATTGTGTTTAATTTTTTGCGACATTACAAGTTTCGGGGCTTAATTTCAACAAACAAGAAGTTTTGGGTCTAAATTTCCACGGAATTACTAGATTTGGTTTTTAATTTCTACAAAATTGCCAGTTTAGGGACTCATGTTATTTGAGTGACCACCACCCCCGCGGTCCAGCCGGTCTCGAGATCGCCCCAAAGTTTGATGAACAACCGCAAAATTACATAATTCGGAGCTGAATATCAGGACATTCTCGGGTCTTAATATCCAGTGAATTTGCCAGTTTTATAATTGCAAGTTTTGGGCCTATTTTGTAGTGTAGCGGGGAAACTCAGGCTAGCCGGTATAACACAACAGCGCCAATGGCCTGACGAATACCCACAAAATTGGATGCTTCCTGCGATTTCAAGTTTTGGGTCTTAAGTTCTGATTGGTGTAGGTCCGCCTGTCGGAGAGCCCCCACCCCCACCCAAAAAAAATTGTTTACCTTATCTGTCGAAATCGCGGCTTCTATTCCCTTTGACAGTCTTAGGCCTTTTTACTCTAGTCCCTGATTAAAGTACTTACCCGTTTTTGAGCCAATTAATCGGGATTTGGTGTCAAAAATTTCAGATTCCCTTGCTCAATGGTCACTATAATGGGAAGGGACTTGATGGGGGCAAGCGTCCTTTGTGGGGGCAGTAAGAAAAAAAACGTTGGTACGAGCTTGGAGGAAACCTTTGACATGAAAATTAGAGTTATCCTCCGCCTCTGAACCAGGAACTACCTCGAACAATAATTAGTAAATATCTTTAAATATGTATGTTATTCAAAGTATGTTTTCTCACGACCATGAGCCTTTGACCGTGGCAAATATCAAAAGAACACGACCCTGGCAAATTATCTTTTTTTCGGTTCTCAAAATTACGACAGCAACGCGATAATTACTATTCGAGTATACGGGTGAACTCGAATTCGAAAATGTTTCCAGCCTTTATGAGGGACGAAGTGTGTGAGATCGAGAGGACAAAGTGTGCAGCGCCATGTGTTGCATATGAGTTTTTAATAACGCCATAGCAGTCACTTAAGATCCGGGGCGTTTATTCCTTTATTTTATTTCTGTTCGTTTAAAAAAAAAAAAAATATGAAGAAACCGTCGTATAACTTTAAATGTGTGGAGGAAGATAAAAAGCCCGACCGTGGAGGCAGAAAACAGCCTCCTCCCTATATGTATACCGTCATGGGGGCAATCATTGCAGTAACGTGTACTACAATTACTGTAATTTTTATAACTTGAACTCATCGCTTCCAAAAACCTTTCTTTACCCCTCAACTTTTTTTTTTGTTTCGTATAAACCTACCCGAAACTGAAGAAGATAAAAAGTAGTTTCGAGTGTGTAGCCTGAGGGTAATTTTCCCAAGGTATTTCAAACTTATCTAGTGCATTGAGCCTGTAATTCCCACCCTTTCTTACCCACCGTTATTATCCTTTTTTCTCTCTTTCTTTTTTTTAGGTCGTTTTATTTTCATAGGAATAAGCAGTTTTGGTTCCTATGCTCGCACTAATAAAAATCATTAAGAAATTTACGATTGATAAAAAATTCCACTTTCTCTTGTTTGTTTTTTCTATAACGCAATTTATAATTGATTGAGCACCCACAACCTATTTTCTTGCTTTCCCATCTCAAATTTGGACTCGCCCACCTCGTTTTTTAAAAACTCTCTTCAGGTGATATGCCAATGATCTCCGGGCTTAGTGAAAGTAAAACGTGCAAATTAAGCACCCAATCCCCCCCCCCCGGACAGCAACCCGCTTTGAAATGAGTATTCGTCACTGTTGCTGCGAATATTAACAATAAGAACTCAACTAACGACCGCATCACGGGGCAATTCAGAACGAAAGTTTAAAATAATTAATAACGCGAAGTTCTTTAGCGCTGGCAGGCGTGTCATATACTGTGAGCTCGACGTAACGAAAAGTAAAAGCGAGCGTGGATTTCAGCGTCATTAAGCGATATATTGTAATTTTTCGCTGGACTGCAACAGGTTTTTTTTTCTGTAACTTTTACTTTGATCGAAAAAATTAAAAGACCGGATGAGGAAGACAAACGAGGTTCTTATTATTGGGTTGAGGTCGGAATAGCAACCAAAATGGCCTATGAAACCCTGCCGAAGGTTTTTTTTTTTATCTTTCAGTCTTACAGCGATGGATTTATAAGTTTCCTTATTGAGATGGTGTAAGGGTGAACCACTTTTTCCGGTTTGATTGGTTCATGTATTTCCATTCGAACAAACATGTCAACAATTCGGGTTGGTCATTCGTTTTATTTCGCCTCTTTATTATATTTCGCGAAGTTCAATCGCGGGAGGGAAAAACAATGGGCGGATTTTTCCTTTTCAGACTACATAATTTGAACAGGAGGTATCCATTGTTTTAAAAGTATAACCATCGCCTCCCACCACCCCTCCCCTCGCCTTCGTGCTAAACAAAAAGAATCATTCAAGTTCGACGACCTTTACGCTAATTAATTATGATCGAATCGTCTTGTTAAGTATCTCTTGGAACTACCGAAATATTCGTCAAATAATGACTTGATATTCTCGTGACTAATTTATTGGGTGATCCCAAGTAAAATACTGCACCCTTTAACCCACCCACCCCCTCCCCATCGTTCATCACCTTGTAAACAGGAACCGCCCGAACAAATAAATCTCCCATTATATGTATAAAGCTGATAAGAACCAATGTAAAGAAAAAATAAAAGTGAAAATTCCAGTTCATCCTTGAATCCTTTGAAACACAGAATTTCACATTACCACCTCCACTTAAAAGAACACAAATAGCGACCGGTTTTTTAGTGGCTTGCGACAAATTTTAATTCTTCATGGCCTTTTTATAGTTGTGTCACACATAAAGTACACAGTCTAATCGGCGAATTAAAAAATTGTTCAGTCAACTGTGTCAGAGTAGTGGATTGAAACAAAAATGACTTGTGCCGGTCATTTAAGAATAAAAAACTTGACCTTCCAGATTTTTTTTTTCTTTATTGGTTTTGCAATGGATGTGCAACCTATCAGGTTTTACTGCTAATAAAGAAAATGTGAAGATGAGTAGGTAGTAAATTGACTATTTTTTTTTTTTTTTTGAAAAAGACGCTAAAGCTAGACCTTTTGTTTCAAGGATTTAATTTTTTATGCGGAAAAAATTGATTACTTCTTCTTTTCATGTTGTGAAAACCGCTCATCACTAAAATGCCAGCAAAACGCTTGGCTTGTAAGAGGGCACTTACTGCTTGAACGTATTGTACGCCCAGAAACGGATTGCCGCCGATAGGCACGAAAACTCGTTCTCGTTATATTCAACCACCGGAGAAGTTGGAATTATCAGATCAGAAAAATAAATCTGTTTTTGTGCACTTTTTACGGCTTTAGAGGAGACCCAGGTAACACGTGACGACCACGCCACACCACAAATTACAGCAAAGCTCCAAACCACATCAAAGCTCGTAATCACAGTAAAACACCAACCACAAAGAAGGCCCAACCACATCAAAGCTCCAAACCACAGCAAAGCTCCAAACCACTGTAAAGCTCCTAAACACAGGAAAACTCTAAGCCACAGAAAATCTCGTTACCACAGTAAAACACCAACCACAAAGAAGGCCCAACGACAGCAAAGCTCCAATCCACAGCAAAGGTCCAAACCACAGCAAAGCTCCAAACCACAGCAAAGCGTCAAACCACAGTAAAGCTCCTTACCACAGCAAAGCTCGTAACCACAGTGAAACTCCAACCACAAAGGAGGCCCAACCACAGCCATATAGTCCGACCACTGCAAAGTTCTGACTGTTAACGTTTTGCGTATTTACTCACTTTTCTCCACTCTGCACACCACAGATCCACACAGGCCCTTCTTCTCCTTTTCCTCTACCACCGCACCTCGCCCGGAAGAAAGCGCGCAAGCGCTCTGAGGCCATTTTGGCATTCATCGAATCACTCACTATACACTTCGAGTAAAACGTTTCCACCTTAAAACGTTATCCACATTAAAAGCAATAACTCTTAGCCAGAATGCAATAAATAGCCGCTAAAATCAGGAAAAAGCGCTAATTCGTTGCTAAAACCGAGGAAAAGCGCTAATTCACGGATAAAATTGCAGCTGATTCGCAGTTACTGGACTAAGAAAATGCGTTAATTTGGTACTACAATTCGGAAAAAACGCTAATTCACGGCTAAAATTGAGATAACGCGCTAACTCACGGCTAAAATCGAGAAAAACCACTTCAGCTAAAATGGAAGAAAAGCGCCAGTTCTTCTTTAAAATTGGTGGGGAAAAAGCACTAATGTCGATTCAAGAAAAAATTTGAGACAAAATCGCTAATTCGCAGATTATTTATGTCAGCTTGACAAAAAAGTTGATCCCGACAAAAATCGAGAGAATGCCAATTCACACAACACACCGTGCCTGAAGATGGGAAAAAGCAATAATTCGTTCCAGAATTCAATAAATCATCGCTGCTAAAATCGGGAAAAAGCGCTAATTCATACATCATTGAGAAAATGCATTAATTCGGTGTTACAGTTTAGAAAAAACGCTAATTCGTGGCTAAAATTAAGATGAAAGCGCTAATTCTTGTCTAGAATTGAGGAAAACCGTTTAGCTGGAATTGAGAAAAGGCGAAAAAATCGAGGAAATGCCCAGTCGCGGTTTTCAGAGGAGACTTCGTGGCTGTTGATGAGAAAAAGCGCCAATTCGAAGCTGAAAGTGAGAAAATGCATGAATTCGGGGCTAAAATTGAAAAAACCGGTAATGCGCGGTTCGAATTGAGATATAGCGCTTGTTCATGCCTAAATTTAAAAAAAGAAAACACCTTGCATCAAATGCGGGTAGCAAAATGATAAGTAGACGGCGCTGAATGGCCAAGCTGCCGGAGCGCCGAAAAAAAAAAAAAAAAAAACCAAACCCATTGCTAAATTTGAAAAATTGCTTATTCGTTGTTACTCGATTGAATTTTATCACCGAAGTTGAGAAAAGGCTCTAAGTTGGGGGCTAAAGTAAAGAAAAAGTGTCATATCACGGCTAAAATCATGGAGGAAGTAATAATGTAGAGAAGCCCAGTGAACTTTCAGGCGAGCCAAAAATCTTCCCTAGTGGGCGGGGCCTATTTATACACCACTTGAATGCTGTTGGTTTTAAGGCTTCAAATTTGATTTTTTTTAAACGGGAACCACGCAAAATTAGGTATTTAATGAGCCAATGCCTGGAAAATAGTTTTGGTCAGACCGTGAGAGCCAAATTAGCGAGAAAGGCCCCCCTAAGGACTGGTTCCCCCCAACACATTTTATAGAGCATTATTGTTGGTCAAAGAGTGAAATATTCTGGTTCTGAGGGGGAAAAAGTGTATTTTTATCCCCAAAAACAGAATATTCAGTCACACAAACGACAATTTTGCTCCATAAATGCCTGTAATAGGCCAATCAACTTGAAATTTTGTCTAGGTCCTGACCCAGTGGCACTGGGAGAACCCTTTCGACGCTCGAACCACGTACTACCATATGGACATACAAAGGTTGATTCGCTAAACTGGCTATGGTCCTGCTCGGCATTCTATTCTTATCTTGACTAAACACATTCATTTTTATCGTTCGTCTAATCGATTAATTCCCCAGTTCCGGTACAAAAACCAGGGCGATGACCATTGCCCCGCGTGAGACGCCTCTTCATAGAGACAACCCCGTGTCTTTAGGAAGTTGGACAATGCGAAACCTTTGTTCCGACGAGTGTGAATTTTTGAATAACTAAAAACCGACTCTACAAAGGACTGACTCACTGCACGTACATTTTGTTGAGACAGTCCTTCCATGGGTGAGAAAAAAAGAAACAAGTACAAAACAAAGAAAAAACTACTGTCGGTTGGGCTCTCTTCAATTCCGCCATTCATTCTGTTTGAGTTGGTTTTGTTCGTCGTCGACTGTTCACGTACACGCTGAATTGAAGAAATAATTTGGGTCGTACAAGGTTTTTTTTTATTTTGATAATTCAAGGATCGAACGCACTCTTGAAAGTTCCGCGTGCAGGGCATCCACGTTCTTTCCTTTCCGAAATTCCGATATGCTCTTCCAAAAGTTTGCTAGACCCCAGGAAACTGTCAATTTATTGACAAAATTGGTTTGTTTAATCCTTATAATTGCTAATTTTAGCCTATGAAAAGACGATCCGCTACAAAAAATAGCTGCACTCTGCCAGAAAAACTGATCAACTTGACTAATTCGAGCAAATTGACCGTGGTACGAAGAAGTGAGGCCACGCTGTTCGGTCCTTGGTGATTTATTCTCAGAAATTGACTTTGGTGGGCTGGAAAACCTGGAAGTTCCACGTACGGGGAGGGGAGACTTACCGACTTAGTGCGAGCGGTTGGGAACAGAAAAATACCATCAACGGGATCATACCATCATGCCTCCATAGCAGCCACCTCACGCGGGGGGGCTTTTTCCCGACCATTAGAGCCCTAGGAGCAGAACATTTTTTTCTCTTAAATTTGGATATTCGAAGCCTAATCTAGTAGTTTCAACCCCCCCTCCTCCGCTCCCGACAAAGCTCTCTACTAAAAGCAGACTTTGCCAGTCCGACCGTTCCCTGATCGTTCCCTTAAATTAATAACTAGGTAATTTTGTAATTCTTTTGTTGTTTTTCAGGGTACTTTTTTTTGTCGTTTACGGAAAATGCCCGACTGGAGCGGACAACGTACCGGATCGCCGGAAGACGGTGAGAGCTCTGCGGCGAGTACCACTGGGAGCAATGACAGCGCTGAACTGTCGGATCATGAACGTGTACAGATTGAATCCTGTTTTCGTGGATTGAACACTCAGGTGAGTCTTTATGGCTGTGTGGCTGGCTGATGGATATGATGATGGCGGGGGGGGGGACTCATTCCGACACCCCACCCCTTCACTCCTATTCCATAGTCCTTTCACCCTCACATTTCAAATTCGATGGACCGTGAAAAATAGTCCACGCGGTGGTGAACGGCGGGAGGGGTGGGGGCAACAATAAGAAAAGGCGCAATTGGTATATCATCGCCCTCGCGCTGAAAAATAAACAGTTTTTCTTTTTATCGTCTTCCACACCGGTTCGTAGTGACCCGCAAAGTCAAAAAGTGACTTTCGCGAGCATTATTACGCTCATGTGCACTGAGTTCTAGAAAGAAAAAAAAAGTAGGCAATTCTCATTAGTGGTGCACTTGATGGACAGTAATAAACCGTTTACGACTCGCTAATTATACGATCATACGGGAAGGCGCCCCCGATAGCGCTTGAAAAGTTCATTAAGATAATAAATTTCCAAGTTTTAGCTTGGTAAGTTGTAAGCTGTGAGTTGGGAAGAAGGGTTTCTCTCGCTATTAGTGGAGATTGCGAAATAACTATTGTCTACGACTTCTACGAGACTTGTCGGTATAATTCGATCATTAGCTAAAGTGGTGATTGTTGTCCTTTTGTCACGTTGTCAAAAAAAAGGCATTAACAGCGGTTGAGTAACTCAAGTACTGACTGAGCTGATGGACGGGTACAGAGAGGTGCGGGGTGATTTCTCTCGTTGAATTAATCCTTTTATTGCGAAATTTTGCCTCCGACTCTTCTTCATTTCGAGGATATTGGAACCCTCCGCCGTAAGTCTTCTGTGCAAAGCCATGAACCACCTGAAGTCAAGGACCTTTTTATCACGTTCAAAGCCTCAGGGAGGGTGTGAAGGGAGTAGGTGTACAAGATTTTTATACAACAATTTTATGGGACGAGTTTATCTAAGCAGGCACCCCAGCGCGGTCGAAGGGCGAAATTATTTTGTTCTCCCTCTCACTCCCCCCTCCCCCTTCACGACTAATAGGTGCTGGTTTCTGAGGTCAACTCTATACACAGAGGGAAGCGAGAATTCCTTTCTGAGATTGAGAAATATGCTTCCTGCTAGTCATTATTTATTCCACGCGCGTTTGACGTGGAAGTTGCGAGTCTGTCGCTGTGTTCGACAAAGCTGAATTGAACTATGAATACGATGTATCCCCTGCTCTTAGCACCTCTCCGAAAAGGTGATGTGTGATGATCCGACCCCCCCCCCCCCTAGTTCCTATCGACATCTGCAACTTTTCACTTTTTATTACTTCCTATCTGGTTCCTGGTGTCTATTTTTACCGTACAAAAGTACAAATCTCTCCCGGCTCTCTGAAAACAACGAGATTTACAAAACACAACAGAGACACTATTTTCAGAGGATTCATTAACAGAATCACAGGGGGGGGGGAGAGGATGGTTGATTAACCAAAACAAAAATAAAAGAAGATGTGGGAAAAAATGTCCGCTCCTAGGCACGGGTACACGAGAGCAAGAGTTTTTAGTCGCTTAACATAACGTCGCTGAAGTTCCCCCAGAGGTACTTAGGCACCACGTCGCGAAGCGAAGGCAGAGAATGACAACTTTTACAAAAATGTTAGTTTAGGAGGGCAAATCCGACGGTTTCGTGGTATAATTTTGTTTTTAGTATCGTGTGGGAGGGGGGAGGGGATTGGCTAGTTCTGAATGTCCAGTTTTCTGGTTGAATTTTCCTCTCTCTCTCTCTGCCACTAGCAATCCGATTTTACGGCTCTGTAATTGAGAGTTCCAGAATTTTCTGAATAAAATGACCAATTCCTGGCTAAAAAGCGGGTTTTAGGTGGTAAAATTGTCAGAACCTTGGCGGAGTGGTTGGTCTTCGAACAGAAAATTTTTACTCCTCCTCCTCATCACTGCTGAATCGAAAACCTGGAAATATTGATTGTAAAAATAGAATTTTCAGCACAAAAATGACAATTTTCTTCAGAAAAACTTGTCACGAACCGGAATTTTTAAAGCAAAATTATCAGTTTTTGGACAGAAAATCCGGAATAGGAGGCTGCGACGACAGTTTCTCGGCCGACTTGTCAGTTTTTGACGGATATTAACGACCAATGCAGTGGAGCAATGAGGAAGTTTCATGGGTCAGAACTTAGTCATAAATCCATTTTTTAAGATTTATTTGTGCTAAAATAGAGCATAAATCGTGACCCGTTCGTAAAATAATCAAACAGTTAATGAATACGCGATTTTTGAAGTTTTAGGTCATTTCAAACACGTCAGCTAGCATGTTTGTGTCGTATGCGCCTTCCGAAAAAAAAAATTCGCCTGTAACGTAGCTGTCGGAGAGCGGTTTGTTGTGTTTCTTTGCCTTACTTTCAACCAACGATATATAAACCTGGATTGCTCACAGAGGACTGGAGGGGCGTGGAGGGGGCAGGTCGTCCCCTGGTAAACAATCACCCTGTCCCTGTCCTTGTGTAGTTATGGCAATATGACACTTATTTTGAAACTCCACCCCTCTCATCCATTATGGGAGCTTATTTGATGGCTATTATCAGCTGGTCTTTATCACAGCAGTGATGGTAGTGATGGGCAATCCAGTTCTTTTATACATATATCGTTGCTTTCAACAAGAGCTCTCCAATAATAAAATAATGGAGGATAAACAGATGAGCTATTTAGAGGCATGAAAAGGACAGAGAATACATGGGATATTACGTTGCAGAAAATGTTCGTTTTGGCGGGAATTCAAATATGCCAACTTTTGTTGGGCCAAAGCCGTGAAATTTGGATTTTGTTCGAGACAAGCTTCAAACTTGACTTTTTGAGAGATTCAAGCCCGTGAAATTGTTTTTTTCTAATGAACAGAACACGCGAAAGTGGTTTCCGCGGAAAGAAGCAAACCGTGAAATGATTGACCCTGAACAGAAGCCTACAAGAGTTGGGCTTATGAGAGGAAAAATCCGAAATTTGTCTTTTTAAAAGAGACAAGTTCAAGAAATTGGTTTTCGAAGAGCCCAACCGCTCGTTTGATTTTTGTTCGAGCAAAATCCGTAGTAGTTTGATTTCTGGATGATCCCATTCCGCGGCAAAAGTAAGGAGCGAAATCAACCAAATTGGTCTTTGAATGAGCCGTTTCTAGAAACGGCAGTTTTCGGCAGCAAATTGAGCAGTTTCTGGAGTAAATAATCCAAATCTGATACATATCTGCGTTTTCATAGTAATGATGTGGGCGATTGGTGGGAAATTTCGAGAACCGGCCCAACCTTTTTGTCCGAAGCTGAACACCTCCTCTGATTTGAATTTTTTTTTGTTGTTTTCGACCCAATTTTGCATTAACGTCAGCCACAGCCATTTAAAAAGTCAATTTTTCAGGTTCGGGCCGACGTGAACTAATTTTGTGGGGCGGGTTTGCATCTTGGAGAAACCAATTTCGGGGGCCTGGATCTTATTCAGAAATAAAATTCAAATTTTCGTGGATTTGCCTCTTCCGAAACTCAGTTTTGCGGGTTTGACTCATTCAAAAAAACAATTTCGCGGATTCGTCTCTCCAAAGAACCATTTTCCCTATGATTTGGTTCTTCAACAGATCAATTTTCATGATGGGGGAGGGGGTCGGCTCTGTCAAATTCTTTCAGCGTACTCTCCGGTGGGGTGGGGGCATGCTCGGAGGGGTGAACGAGGATGGGATCAAACCGGATGGATCGCTTCGTGCTCTGCTGTGTCATTCGACTTCGTACTGTAATTGACATAATATTTCCTGAGCCAATGTTACCATTCGCAATGTTACCAGTCACGTAAAGCCAAAGGCGCCAATGGTCAGTTTGGCCATTCTTTGCAAGCGAATGGTCGATTTTGCACTTTTCGGGGCAGGAATCATCTGCTTAGGCTTTTCCGGGGGGGAAATGTTTAGCAGGGGCGAATAGTTAGTTTAGCCGTGACGCCGCGTATGGTCCGTCAGTATTGACCATTTTTGGCGCGCAAATTGACAGTTTGAACATTTCTGGCGCGCAAATGGTTGATTTAGACATTTTTAGGGCTGCGATAATCCATTAGGGCTTAGCCATTTTTAGGGTATTTCAAGTCAATCTTAGAGAGCGGGAATTGCCAGTTTGGCAATTTTTAGGGCGCAAATATGTAGTCAGTTCAGCCCTTTGCAAGGCGCTAATCGTCAATTTTGCCACTTTGGGGCTCGATTACAGCCAGTTTAGCCATTTTTATGGAGCGGAATAGTCGTAGTTTGACTATTTCGATGGGGAAGAAATCTTAAATTATTTCGTCTACGAGATTCATGCAAATGCTATTCTCCGGGTCGTTGGGGACGAAATTTTGTTAAAAAACGCGTAAAAAAGCGAAGAGCTTGGTATTTTTCCTTTTGATAAAACTATTTTTTTTTAGCATCGACCTAAATAAATTTATTTGTCAATGAAGGAACCGCAAGAGTTGAACTGGTTAGACTTGAACTAACCTTAGCAGTCATTAGAGGTTTGAAACACACGTATGTATATTCCACGTATAATAAATTCCAAAGCGGAACCACAAGAATACAACTTCGTGAAGAGTTTATTTGTGTAATTTTTAAGTGATCACGTCACTGTTTCAAGGTCCTGGGAACTTGAGCTTAAAAACGTCTTGGTAAGGTATTATAAACAGACAAATTGGTGCTGAGTAGCATTGAAATGTGATTTTTATCGCGCTCAGGTTAGAAAGTTTTGGTTGGTAGTTAACAAAAAACAAATTGTGTATTGAGCTTTTGTATTCGAGCTTACGAGAAAAAAGAATGTCCGATGGTAATGAAGAGATGATTAATGATCGCTTGTTAAGTAGAAAGTTCATTGAACTTTAATTTGACATTCCGTTCGACTTCAACCTCAAATTGCCCTTTATTTTTTTGTTTTTTAATAGATTTTTGAGCGAGCCCTTTCAGGTATTTTACAAATATTGGGAGCGTTTGGCTAATCAACTTAATGCCTCAAAAAGAAGTAGAAAAAAAAAAATGAAAGGCACGATGAAGTAACAGTACCACGCCCAAGTTTCTGTCAGTTTAATACATCATGTATACGTATAGCACAAGCACCTAGAAACGCGTTTTTCAAGCACCCCTCCTCCTCCGGATCCTAATTTTATGGCAAAATTGTAATACCGCGAGAGATTGACTTGAACGCCTCGGTGAAAAATTGAAAGACTCGAATTACGATTTCACGCTTCACAATCAAAATCAACGTGGAATTATCCGTAACGTCCGCGATTTCACGTTTTACTCCACCCCCTCAAGGTAAAAAAACCACGAATTTACTTTTAAAAGTGTATTGGGACTTCACCACGTTAGCGAGATTGTCATCTCTAGACTCTCCCTCCCCTCTGGATCATAAAAACCAATCACGAACTATTTCATCACTTCAACATTACAACATGACAACAATAACTTCAG
Organism: Corythucha ciliata; assembly: GCA_038030265.1. Classification (NCBI taxonomy): domain Eukaryota; kingdom Metazoa; phylum Arthropoda; class Insecta; order Hemiptera; family Tingidae; genus Corythucha; species Corythucha ciliata. The sequence goes on from CM075943.1 coordinate 19,059,996, forward strand.
TGGTGGAGTCAAATGACTTCCCTTTTTCTTGTTGGGTTCATTCTTGTCTTGTCTTGTTTATTAAGCTTCGTTTCTCCCACAAGCGATTTTTCTGAAAGCTCGGGGGTCCACAGCAAGGGAAATGCGAAGTCCTTTGTTGATTTTTCTCACTATTTTTTTTTTGTTCTGTTCTCACCTCTCTTTTCACAAATTATCTTGTTCCATTGTGTAAGTCATCTTTTATGTAAAAAAGAGCTACTGATTGACATAAAAACAAGTTTTTAAAAATGAAAGCTATGCACCTCTTGAGGTTCAAATCAAAACTCTGTTCTACCGCGGAAAAGGAATTTGATGCTCACGATGAAAAAAAAAAAACACTTTCTCCGTTTCAAACCCCCCCCCCCCCAAGCACAGGTTCCTTCTCATTTATCTTTGTATAATGTACATCCGAAGAAGAAGAAAAAAATGCGTCTGCATAGGAGATACTCCATCCTTGAAGTTTTTTTTAGGGGGGCCCGCCCAAATGCAAAACCCAGTCAAACCGGCTTTAGAAATTTTTTACTTTCTCGACTTTTTCTCCCAATTGATTTCTAAAAAAAAAGGCCTCCCTTCTTGGAAGCACCTGTTAAAGGGTAAATATCATTGGAATGATTCCTCGTCGGGGTGGTTTTTACTTTTTTGAAACTAGCGAGTGAGGGTAGAGATCCCTATGAAGTATGAAGGGAGTAAAACATTGCGGCCAGAATGAAATGGGGGGGGGAGGGGAGATGAGTTGAGGGGTGGTAATGTTTTTGTCTCAAAATATGAACGTCTCTCGTTGCTCGAGCTCTTTAAATAACACGGAGACAACCCGCTAAAATGGGGAAGAATAAGGATAAAGATCTTAGTGGAAATCTTGGAACTGTCCTTCTATAACCCGCGTGCCTAATATGCCTAGGCAACATCGTTTAGGAGAGAAAAAAAAGTTAATTTTTGGACTAGTGACCCCATTCTTGTTTAATTCATGAGACTCCAATTAATCACGTAATCTGCTAGAAAAAAGAGAAAATTTCCCTCTGAATGACGACCTACCAACTCTTGACCTTTTCATTTATTTTTGCATTAATCATTCCGATTGCTCCGCCTACATTTTAGTTTTATTAAAAAATCGTTTGTGTATAGCGAATAACTAAGAATCGGTGACTGTATACTAAGAGGGAGGGGGGTCACGTGCCATCAGCAGCACTTCTCCTCTCCTCGTGTCCGTCCAATTTTACTAGTTTAAATATTTTTGGCGGGGGGGGGGGGATCTTTTGTGTGGGTACCCCCCTTGACATTTTTACGTGTCGTTTCGTTTGAAAGCGTTTTTTTTTTTTTTTCGCTTCTGCATACAATTAATTGAGTCTTCAGCTCAGGCCATATTTTCCGGTGATAGCGGAGGGTAATAAGCCCGTGCCGTATCAAACTATTACAAAAAGAGCCCCCCCCCTCACCGGTTACAACTGCACAGTTGCAGCGCTTACTCTATATGGGTAGCAGCAAAAAGGGTCTTAAAGGGGTGGCGGCCAACGTCGTAGGAAATGTCTTTGTTGAAGGAGCCAAACCCGCGAAATTGATTTCTGAAAGCGTGGCAGATCCGCGAAATTTGGTGTTTAAAAGAGAAAAAATCCATCGATTATTATTGAACTCCAACTGAGCCAACACCATGGAATTGCTTTTTGAAGTGATCAACAAAGCGAAATTTTATTTTGGAAGCAGCGAAACCAACTAAATTGTTTTTTTTTGTGGAGGAAATTGCATCAATGAGCGAACGAGCCCACATAACGAGCCCACGAAATTTTCATTTTTTCAGAGAGCAGCAATGGTTTTTAATGAGTCAACTCCACGCGATTTTTTTTTTTTTTTTTTTTTTTTTTTTTTTTTTTTTTTCAGGAAGTGAGCCCAGCGAAATTGGGTTCAAACGATTCAATTCCTTAAAATTTCGACTGGTTAAAGGTAAAAGGTTGTAACCCTCAAATTTTTGAAAAGTGCGTTTTCTACGCTATTTCGTTAGTTGCCATCACTCTCCCGGAGGTACTGGTAAAAGGTTGTAAGCCGGTCAAAAAGTGGTGGCAAGATACAATACAATTAATGTTGGTGTAACCCTCACAATACGTCAAACAAAGACCGGTAAGATGTTATAAGCCCCTTGCAACATGTTACTGTAGTGAACACTGACGTGAGGGGTAGATTTGGAGAAGGGGGGTGGGCACACAGGAGGTGTAAGCAGGGGCGGATACACAGATTTGAACGGCCCCGGGCACTGGGAAAATATCGGCCCAATATACATAATAATTATGTACACAGGGAGATTCAGGAGGAATGTGACACACTTGCACTGGTGATAGTGCGTACCTGGACGCACAAAAACGTCATGTAGACGCATAACCGAAAATGCTTTGGTTACGAGCTATGAACATTTTTCTAGTTTCATTAGTTTTTACAGTATTTGTCGTGTTCACGGCATCGTGTACATCGTTTGTCTCTTCAACTTGGTTGAGATCAATTCACAGAAACAACCTTAACTTGAAATAACAGCATAATATCATTTAAGTTTTCAAAAATTCCTCCCCTTCGTGGACACACTTGGACGCTATTTTCTGCAAAGTTCTGGTGGCTCGACGAATTTCTGTATGTCGTTGTCTGATCACCTCACAGGTCAGGACTTTGTTGATCAGCTCCTCGCTTCGTGTGCAGCGCTTGTATTCGTATACCATTGTATTCATCAACAGTACAGTACCTCTACACCCCCCCTAACAGTACTGAGATCCTATTCACTAAGATTAAGCGCCGGTGCTATCCACCCGTTTTGTCGAAAAACTTTTTTTTCACACTTTCAACACTTCAGAGCTTCTTCTCAATTTCATCGTTGAATTAAATATTTCCAACCGCGAATAAACGATACGTCTCGAAGCGAATTTGCGATTTTTCCCAATTTGTGCCGCGAGTTAGCGATTTCCTCAATTTTTGCCGTAAATTAGCGCTTTTTGCTAATTGGCTGTAAAGTTGCATCCGGAAGCCTTCGCTTGCCATTTTCTCAATTTTCTGTGAACCAGCAAATTTTTTCAATTTAACCTCCAAATTTATCCTAATTATAACCAAATTTATCCTTATTATAACCACACATTAGTTTTTCCTCATTTTAGCCGCTAAAATGATAGATTTTTATACATTTCTGCCACGAATTAGAGTTTTCCCTCAATTTTCGTCGTGAACTACGTAAAGCTTTCACTGAATTTGCCTGTGGATTAGCGATTTTTTCACTTTCTGGCACAAAGCTACCTTTAAAAGCTGCGAATTTGATGTTTTGTCCATTTAAATCGCAAATTAGCGTTTTTCCTCACTTCAGCGCTTCTCAATTTTATCGGTGAATTAGCCACGTATTAGCGATTTTTCGGCATTTTAGTGGTGAATTAACGTTTTATTTCCATGTTTTTCTGAGTTTTTGCGGTGATTTCTTTTTTTTTCTTAATTTCAACCGCTAATCAGCCATTTTTCTCACATTCAACTTCAGAAAACTTGAGCCGCCAAGTAGCGCTTTTTCTCACTTCTGCCCGAGAATTAGTAGCGTATCGAGATAGGGGCGAGGGGCCGGATCGCCCCAGGCTCCCTATGCGGGCCTAAAAATGTGGATATTAAGGAGCTATGTTCATGTTTGTAGGTATGTGAAAACGAGTTTTTGGCATGCAGGCAGTTGGACAGCGATAATGGCTCCTTTCGACGATTTTCAATCCATCCGACCTAGGATGGAGTGCTTGCAGGATATTAGCAAAGAGTGTAGCTGAATAATCGATTTAACCCACAAAAGCGCTATTCTGAAGGCTCAAATTGAGAGAAAACGCGGCCTTCTAGGGGTAATTTCGCAACTAAAATAGAGAGAATAAGCCGCTCCCCAGTTTTTTTGTTTTGTTTTTTGTTTTAGTTCCGTAAGCGGATAAAGACAAGAAGGCGTGCTATGCTATCCTTGCAGGCAAGTACCAAAGCTGAAAAAAGTTGGGAAAAATCGCTAGTACTCGTGGCCAAAACTGTTCAAAAGCCTTCATTCGCGGTATTTCGATGAAACACCCAGACCCAATTTGAGAAAAAATCGCTGATTCGCGGCGTATAGATGCCACTTTATGCCGAAAATGAAGAAAAAACGCTAATTTGCTGTTGGTAAAATTGAGACGTGGCCCAGGGGCCCTATTCTCTAACAAAATTTTAGCAATATGTTTTTCATAGCGATGTGTCTATATCATTCATTTGTTTGAAGAAAATGAATGAAATAGACACATTGCTATGAAAAACATATTGCTTTTTTGTTGGAGAATAAGGCCCTAGTTTTTGCTTTTCTGCAAGCACTAAAAGGCAAGAAAACTCGCTAAGGCTGTACGATAGAAAAAACACGCTAATTCGAGGCTAAAATTGAGACAAATTCGCAACTGAAGTTGCAAAAAATCGCCCGTTCGCGGAAAAAAAGTGAAAAGCTACTAATTCACAGCTAATTTTCGAAAAATGCTAATTCACGACTGAAATTGAGAAGAATCGCTAATTAGCTGCAAAAATTAGGACATACACTAATTGAGAAAAATAGCTAATTCACTAATGAAATTGACAAAAAACGCTACTTAGCGGCTAAACTTGGAACAATCCTATTTCGCCGAATTGATTGAAAAGAATACTAAAATAGATAATTAATTCGCAACTAAAACTGTGAAAAATCCTATAATTTGCGGATAAAGTATAGAAAAAACGTTCATTCGCGGATTCAAATGAAAAAAATCGGCTAATTCACGGCTATATTGAAGAAAAAATGCCAATTCACGACTGAAATTTAGTAATAACGCTGACTCGGGGCTAAAATTCAGCAAAAGGCAATAATCTGTTGCTTCTGAGAGCAACTTCGGGCCTTAAGCTGAAAAAAAGCGCTTGTCCATAGCTAAAAGTTGAAAAAAAAAAAATGTAAATGCGGAGCAAAAATAGTTCGTACACTGCTAATTTGCGGCCAATATTGAGAAAAATCACTGATTAATTAGCGCGGATGAAATTAACGAAAAACGCTGTACTTGCAGCTCAAAGTGCTAGTTCACTGCTGAAAAGGTAAAAAATCGCTAATTTGCTGCAAAAATCGAGGAAAAATTCTATTCATGGCAAGAATTGAGAAAAATCGCTAACATGGGATAAAAACGCTACTTCGCAGCTAACATTGAGGAAAATCACCTATTCGCGGACCAAGTGTATAGAGGAAAAGCTCTGTAATTCACGGCTAAAATTGAAAAAAAAAAGTACAATTTTCGGCTATTTTATAGTTTTGAAATATTCATAAATCAAAAGCGCTTCTTAGGTCATTTCTTCTCGTCCACCTTCCTTCCCCTCTCCTCATTTTGCTAGACGCGCCCCTGAGGACACGGCTCACTGGTTGATCTCAACCAAGTCGAAGAGAAAAAACTACACACGAAGATCACAATCTGCTTTGCTGAGCTGAATCTAACGAGTAACGAGATAGAATGTCTAAGTCCCCGATCAAGTCCTATAACGCCCAGTTCCCTGAAGATTGCAACGAGCAACGAGACCATAAAATCGGTATCGGTGCAGATATAAGACAGCAAAGTAGGGGGAAAATATATGCAGCATAAGGGCTGATGAGGCACAAACTGCTGCGGCAGGGCAGGCCTTTGGAGTACGTGTATTCTGGGTGTTCTCAATGAGTGAATTTTGAACTAACTGCTAAGCTATACGCTAAAACAGCCTTATGTCTTGAGTCATGAGTTGAAGGGTGTCCCTTTTTTAAGAAAACCCTACTTGATAGGTTTTCTCATTTGTCTCATTGTACCTTGTACCTTTGCTATAATAGGCCAGGGGATTCTATAGGCTTACCTTAAGGACCATTACCGAGAAAAATGAATCTGTAGTTACCAGTTTTCTCAGGAGGACTGGGATCCGTCAAAGAGTTGTGGGGGGGGGGGAGGCATTGGGCCTCCGGCCCTTCGGGCTCAGCCCGATCGCCCACCCCCTGTATCCGCCCCTGCTTGTAAGCGTTTTCAAAATGGTCTTTGTGATTTTTATTTACAGTATTTTGGCATTCCTATAAAATTTGGGAATCGAGGGTTACAACCTTTTACCTTTAACCAGTCGATTTCATTATTGAAGAAGCCACACCGGCCAATGTTGATTGGGTTTTAAGGCCCGTTCATAAGCTCTATGCTATGCGTCTGTGGAGTCTATGCAACCAAACAAATTAATTCCCTCGAAAAATGAAGCATTTTGATAGGTTGCCTAGACACCACACAACACAAACATAGAGCTTGTGAACGGGCCTTTAAGAGTGAGCCGCCAAAACCCGATAATTTATTATTTTTGGGGTGTGTTAATCACCTGACATCAATGACAGGTCCAACTTCTGCAAAATTATACTTTTTAAAAGGAGCCAAACTCACGAAAACGCTCTCTTTCGATGAGCCAAAACATCCCTGTGACTTTGATTTTGAGAGTGTGACCCGTGAAGTTGGCTTTTTGGGAAGACAACACGACAAAATTTTGATTTTAATGGGCCAACAGCACTTTTGGGACTCAGCGGAACCCACGAAATTTGCTTTCTGGCTTGCCGCAGATCCGCAAAACTTTGGTTTATGAAACTGCCAATTCGGTGGAATTGCTCTTTTCCAATGATCCTAAGGCAGAATTCGTTCTTTAATTCGCCAGAACCGCCAAATTGGGTTCCGCAAGTCGCAGATCAACGAAATTTGAACTTGGAAAAAAGAGCTCAACCAGCTCAAAATTTTGGGTTTGAAACAGCGCAGCTTTTATTTAGTGATCGTGGAACCCGGCCGGGCTAGTCGGCCACAGTGCCCCAAATCCCTAGGAAGAATTCCAGCAAAATTGTCACAATTTTAATAATTGAAGGCAAAGTCCGCGAAATCAACCGCGAGTCAATCCAGCGAAACTGATTAATTGAGTGTGACATGTCCCATAAAATTGGTTTCCGAATCGGTCAAAAGCGCGAAATTTCGTGTTTGATGCAGCGAAACCTGCAAAATTTGTTTTTCCTAGGGGAGTCCCCGTGAACTTTGATTTTAATTAACCAATTCCACAAAACTACCTTTTGAACGGCCGAAAAACGTGAAGTACGTCTTTTAATGAGCCAACTTTGTGAAATGTTTCCAGGCAGCCAGCTCAACAAAATTTGGGTTGAATGGGACAAACCCTGTGAAATTTCGTTTTTAAACGTAGTCAGACCCGCGAAATTATGTTTTTGTGTCAGCGAAAGCCACGAAAGTCCTTTTTGGGGTGAACCTGCCCCCTGTGAAATAAGTGTTTAATGAGCCGCGACTCCACGAAACTGCTGTTTGAATGGGTCTGCTGCGTGATATTTGGAATTAGGATCAAATTTCGAACTCCAATAAATTTTGTTCTTTCTGGAAGCCAGCGCCACGAAATTGGGTTTGAACGAGCCAACTCCGCAATTTTTTTTTTCAGGGAGCCAGCCCCACAAAATTGGTTTGAATTAATGAGCCGCGACTCCATTGAAATTGACTTTTTGAATGGGTAAGCACTCTGCAGCGCAATGTTTGGTTCTTTAATGTTGCGAAATTGCATTTTCGGGCGAGAAAGCTTCGCGAAATCAGTTTTGATTGGGACGAACCTGCGAAATTTTTTTTGTTTTTGAAAAGAGGCAGACCCCGAAATTTCTCTTGAGATGAGCCAACCCCGCGACATTACTTTTTTAAACGGTTGAAACGGTCAGTAGCGCGAATTTAGGGGTTTGAAGCAGTGAAACCAGTGAATTTCCTTTTGTGCGTGAGCCATAGCCCGGCGAAGATGGTTTTCAATGAGCCAACGCCGTGAAATTGCTTTTTGAATGTACCAACTCTGTGAAATTTTGTACTTTTGAAAGAAACCAGACACGCAAAATTGTCATTTAAAATTAATCAACACACTGAAATGTTCAGTTAGGTGGTAAAAACGAAGTAAAACACCCCGAAGTTGGCTTTTGAAGGGAGCCAATTCCATGAAAATGGTTTCTGTCGTGCCCAGGTCCGTAAGATTCCTGTTTGAAAGAGCCGCAAAATTACATCATTCTGAGCTAAATTTCTGCAAAATTGTAAGTTGCGGGTGTAAATATTGGTGAAATTGCTATTTTTTGTCTTTATTTTCGTGCAATAACTTTTCGCGAATTTTGGAGGCAAATACACGCGAAATTGGATGTTTCCTGCCTGAATATTTGCGATATTTTGAGCTTCACGTTTTAATTTTATGGGAATGGAAAGTTTTGGGCCTTTTTGTCTTTTGTAATATTCTAGGTTTTTGACTTCGATGAAATTATTTTAAGTTCAGGTCTGAATATCCGCAAAATTGCTAGTTTCCAGTCTTTTATTTTCACTGAATCTCATGTTTGTGAGCTTTTTTTTTAGTGATTTTGGGACCCCGTCTAGCCGGCCATGACCGTGCCCCAAGTTCGTAGGAAGAATTGCCACAAAGTTGGAACATTTTGAAGACTAATATCCGTGAAATAGACATTTTCTAGGATGAATACCCGTAATGTTGCTAGTTCTAGGTCTTAAATTCAGCGGAATTTCAAATTTCAGGCCAAAATATCCGAGAATTTAGTAGTTTTCGAACTACATTTGCGCGAAATTGCAAGTTTCGTGCTCTTTTTGGGTGGCCGTCGTGGATGCCGTGCAAGCCAGCCCCCGCGACAGCGCTCAAAGCCTGGCAAGAAAAATTTTATTTTTTTTATTTTACAAACTGCAAGTTTCTGTTATTTATTTCCGCCAAATTCCAAAATTTCCTGCAGGCCGGTCAAGACAGCCAGCCCTAGTCTGACAAGTAGCCGCAAAAGTTTGACATTTTGGAGGCAAAAATCCGCGAAATTGAAAGTTTCCCGGCTCAATTTTCGTAAAATTGCAAGTTTTATGACCTCATTTAAGCGAAATTGCCAGTTTCGGGCCCTTGGATAGCCGGCACCGATTGCGCCTATCACGTCCTCCCTTCGACGAATAGCTATAATTGCAACATTTAGAGATAATCATGTATTTATGAGTTTGCAAGTTCTGGTCTGAATATCCACAAAATTGCTAATTTTTTATCTTCACTTCCGTGAAATTGTAAGTTTGGGGTTTTTTGTGAACGTTAGAGCCCAGGCTAGCCGGTCATGGCAAATGCCTTAAGTCCCTAAGAAGAATCACTGCAAAATTGCAACGTTTTGATCCATGAAATTGGAACTTTCCTGGACGAATACTCGTGATATTGCAAGTTCCAGGTCGCACATGCAGCGGAATTTCAAGTTTCGAGCCAAAATATCCGCTAAATTACAAGTTTTGGGTCTAAATATCCGGGAAATTCTAATTTTCGAGAATTGAGGTATTTATTTTCGCGAAATTTACAGGTTTCGGGTGGCCGCAAGCCAGCCCCGATAGCGGTCAAGGCAGGCAAATATCGCCGTTTCAGGTTTAAATATCCGCGAAAATGCTAGTTTCAGGTCTTCATTTTCGATAAACTGCAAGTTTACAGTAATTTTATTTCCGCCAAATCCCAATAAGTTTTATGTGATCGTGGAACCCGAACTAGCTCACTCAGCTCGCCCAAAGTCTGACGAATTGACGCAGTCGGGCTAGCCAGCACCGACTGCGCCCACTCATATCCTCCGTGCGACGAATAGCCGTGTAAATTCAATATTTAGTGATAAATATTTGTGAGTTTGCAAGTTCTCACGTCCTAATTTCAGCGAAATTACAAGTTTCCTGGCAGGATATCCGTGAAATTGACTGTTTGAGGGCTGAATTTGAGCAAAATTGCAAAATTATTGCATAATTTTGGGGCAATTTTTGTGGCGGAGAAAGCCAAGATAAATGGCCTCAACAAAGCCTCGAGACTGGCGAAAATACCCAGAAAATTGGAACTGGAAGTTCCCTGGCCGAATGTCCGCGGCAATGCGACTTTCCGTCTTCCTTCCTGAAAATTTCGGGTCTTAATTTCAACAAAACTGCGAGCTTCGGGTTTTAATTTCAGCGAAATTACAAGTTTTGGTGAAATTGTAAGTTTCGGGGCTCCGAGACGGCTCAAAGTTTGATGAATAACCGCCAAATTACATCATTTGGAGCTGAATCAGTGAATTCTGGCTAAATATTCGCGAAATGGACTGTTTAGGGTCTTTATTATTACGAAACAGCTAGTTTAAGGTTTTAATGTTTAATTTAAGCAAAATTCAAGTTTCGGGGCCTTTTTTGAAAGGTGGGGGGGGGGGAAGAACCCAGACTAACCGTCCCCAACAGTGCTCAAAGTTTGAGGAATACCCATGAAATTGGAAGGTTCTTGGTTGAATGCCCAACAAAATTGCAAGTTTCGGGGTTTTTTTAAATGTTTTTATTGGTCGCCGAACGCCGCCCTAAGTTTGATGAAACCCATAACTCCTCCCTCCCTTTTGTCAAGGCGACCCGCCTGTAAGCCGGGATTGTCTGACGTTACAGTCCAGTAAATAAAGTCAAATTAAAGCTCTCAGATTCTCGCGTGCCAATAAACAATTACGTACGGTCGGACGGTGACGGGGGTTGTGACAGAAAAGTGAGACGAACGTGTGAAACCGCGAATCATTTGTGTGAGCCTCTACGCATTTATAACGAGAAGTCCACCTCAAATTTGACTTTCATCTCTCCTCCTCCTCTTCCTCACACTGAGTTTCACTTTTATGTTACAATCCCCCCCCCCCCGTGCACAATCACTCACCATAGAGGGCTCAATTCATCCTGTGAGAAGAATCGATTATTCCCGCATTTCGATTAAAATGATTTAAAGTCAAAACGGTCGTTGTTAGTTTAAATTCTCCCCCTTCCCCCGTCTGACCACCATTGCGATTAAATATCTGGACGTGTTCCTGTGGTGGCAGGGGGGGGGAGGGTCGACTATACCTTTGGCCTTGGCCCCTAGTTATAGTAGAGACCAAAAATGAGTGTTGAAAGTCGGTTGTTCGAGGCGTCTCTGATGAAATAACTTCCGAGTGTGGCTCAAACTAAAAAAAAAAAAAAATGAAGACTTAGGAATTTGTATTATTACAAAAAAATGAATTACGCGGTGTGCCGTGAAATCAATGGATTTCATCCCAACTCGCCGGTGGCTATTTGGGGAGATCCGAAAGATCGTTTTTTGTTATTTTCTCAATCTTTCGGCGAATCAAAATGTTACGATATGATTCACTTCCCAATAAACTAGGTCAAGTGCCCCCCCCCCTCGCTATTATAACGCGAATGACGTTTCCGTAGTTATTTTTAGTTTGAATGCATCGTTAATTTTACTTTAAATTAAAACGTCAATATACCACGCGGACGTCTTTCCCCTTGTTTGTCTCTAAAATTGGTTGAACTTCCCCAATTTAAAACGCCCCAAGCTTGAAGAGGTGCTTTAAGAATGAGGAGGATGAGGTGGTAGAGGGAGGGTATTGCAACTTGAAACACACTCGGCAGCCCCGGTGGTTCTTGCGAGGTCATGCGAGTTCGTCCACTCTTCGGGAAGAAAAAAAAAATCCAGACAGGGCGGTTTTACGCCCACGACAATAAATTTTAAACCCGTTCGTTAATTTTTGCGGGGGCTTGAGTATAAAAAAAAAAGGTTTTCCACAGTCGGACGAAATAAATCCGCTGAAGCGCTTATTAAACTATTCGCGCTATTAATTTCTGGACACACGCGTGAGTGTGGAGTGCGTGTAATAATAAAAAAAGGAAAATGAAACGCTTGGTCACTTTGTTTAGGAAGACTTTCTTTGACAAGCAGGTCATGTGTGAAGTCGTCAACCTGCTTGTCTTTTTTTTCTTGTCAATAGACGCTCAATTAGTTCAAGGTTGACCTAGTCCGACCGAGTGAGATCGACTGTGATTTTTCTCGGTGATTTCCTCCGTTCCACTTTAGAAAACCCCCGAAATTGGTTTTATCAACAATGTAAAACGATTTTTAGTTGAATGTAAAAATGTTATGAAATTACGCGTCGGTGGGAGATATTGCCTGGGAAAAACTTGTTTTTCTAGCACTCCCAATTTTTATTTTTCGGGTCACTACCTTAATTAACGGTCGATTTTTTTTTGTAAACAGGTATTCGTGGCTGGCTCCATGGTAAATCTGTACACGAGTCGTGGCAGCGACCGGCAGTGGCGTCTCGAGCACACCGGCGTACCGGTCGTCCTGCTTGACACGGGTGAAGCCCGTGCTCGAACGTCACGCGGAATCCGCATCGTTCTCGCCGAACGCGGCTCATCCTTCACACTGTGGGCCGACAAAATCGACAACCTCTCCGCCTACAGACAGACCGGACCGTCGTTTCACACCATGTGCCTCTCCACCGACCATTCCACATTCATCGGTCTCAGTTTCGACTGTGAAACGTCAGCTCGGGAAATGTGGTCGCACGTTGAGCGTCTGACGGCCTGCCCAGAGAACATTTCCCTGTCCGTTCCACAGTCGTCTAGGAAAACCAAACGAGTCGCACCACCCCGCCCTCCCCTCCCGGCCAAGGCGAACATCTCTCAACCGTGTTGTTTTCAGCACATAACGAGCGTCGGACCGACGGATAAACTTCGCTACGTGTCACTTCAAACGCTACTTCCCCCGTCGGCAAAATCACCTCCGAATAAATAGAATCCGTCAAAATGTAAGAAACCTCCTACAATGATTGAATCCCGACGTTAAAACAGCGCTAGCTGATCACATATAGTACTGACCACATTTTCGAGTTCCTACTTTTTTTCAACAAAAAACAAATCAACGCATCCAAATTTACGATGTGAGAAGGTTTTCTTTTCCTCCTAGTCGTACCGTGTATATCAACATGTACATAATTTTGTTTTGTAAAATCAATAATTAAACTCTTTCTATAATTAGAATACAATTTAAGTTTAATTTCGTTATTTTGAAACTTTATTTTGTTATTTGTATAATCATTAATTATTTTTTTATTATATTCGTACCCACGGTTTTATCCAGAAAAAAAAGTAGTCAAGAATGAAACATCTGACAATCTCTTGTACATAGACGGATCCAGAACAACGTCTCTGGGTCTCCATTTTGTGTGTTATTATCATTATTATTACTATTATTATTGCAATTATTATTATTATAGTTCGTTTGTATTCTATTCAGAAACATTGCACTTTAACAAGTACATTCCGCGGTTATGTGGGTACCCAGATATTCGCAGTGCAAAACAAGGGAAGAACAGCACTGCCTACCACCTCTTACCCATCACCACAACACCTTTTCACCTCCGTGAGCAAATTTTAATTTAACCTTGTTAGTAGCAGGGAGACGATATGCACGGGGGACCAACCCCGACCCCCAGGAATGCATTGACCCTGATACCTAACATAGTAATAAAAGTAGTGGGTTCAAGGATTTAACCGCAGACAAAATTTCGTTGATGGGGTGGAGGGAGGGGGTGAACTGTGAGAGATTTTCGAGAGAACCGAGTAACTCCAATAAAACAATCGAATTTCGAAAGAAAAACTGTGGAAGTCCAGGAAACTCAATTAACGGCTTGGAAACGCATCATCAAGACTAAGAAAAGCAGCGCGGTCAAACAAATTGAGAAGCAGTGACGAGCAGGGCTACTCACTTGGGTTTGGGGGGGGGGGAGAGGGAGTGGCAATGGCGTGGAAATTATAACGTACGTGCATAAAAAAATGAGTCCCCTTTGTAATCACACCTTTGAGAAGGGTGAGTATGTTTGAGTCCCTCACACTCACCCAGCAAGCCTCGACAACTAGAATCCCCCCCCCCACCAATTTCCAACTTACTATGGCCGTAACCAACCCGTCAGGGCAACTTTTCGCATTGCCCAAAACCCACCAGCGTATTCGTCTCAACAATGAACGCGTCGGGAGGGGTGGGGTTGGATTGAGTGAGCCAGGTTACTGGTTATACCCTTGTGTTACCGACAGTGGCGGACCTACACCCAAAAGAGACACGGGGCGGAAATCTTTTTGAATTCGTAGCGTGCAATTATGGCCTTCTCTCAATTTTAGCAACGAAAGTCGCCTCCAGGACTCACAAATTTCTGCATATGTTTTCTCAATTTCAGCCGTAAAATATTGTTTTTAATCAATTTCATCCGCGAATTGGGGCTTTTTCTCAATTTCATCCTAAAATTAGCGTTTTTTCTCAATTTAAGTTGGCACATTAGTGCTTTCTGTTATATTTATCGGTAGATTAGCGATGTTTCTTGATTTGAGATGCAAATGAGAGCCTTTTCTTAATTTTATCCACAAATGGGTTTTTTTCTCTCTCTCAAACTCAGCTGCGAATTAGAATTAGAAAGCGCTATAAACCAGGGCTTTTTCTTAATTTTGGCCGCGAAGTTGCCTCCAGGAACTGCGAATTGCAGGATTTTAACCAATTTCAGTTGTCAATGATCGCTTTTTCTAAACTTTATCCGCGACTTTGTGCCTTTTATCAATTTAAGGCGGGGATTATGTAGCACTTTTTCTAATATTTTGGGTACCCTTTTTCTCAATTTCAACTGCGATTATCGTTTTAATCCAGTTTAGCGGCAAATAAGTGGTTTCTAAATTTAGTTATTAATATGAAAGTAGCGCGGAACCACGAATTGTAGCTTCCCAATTTTGGCAGCGAATGTCGCTCCCCCCCCCCCATTTTAGCCTTCAATTAGCGTTTTTTCTCAATTTCACCTTCAAATGACCGCTTTTTCTCAGTTTTATCCACTAAGTTTGTTCCATCAGAAACCACGAATTGGAGTGGAATTTTTCCCGCGAATGGTCGCTTTGTTCCCCATTTAGCCGTTGAATTAGCTATTTGTCTTATATTGTAGCCGCAAATCAGCCGTTTTTGTTTCACTTTTTGCTGCAAATGAGCGTTTTTTCTCAATGTGAGCTTCAAAAATGACCACTTTTCCTCAATTTTAGCAGCAAATTAGAGCGGGTTTTCACATTCAACTACAAATCAGCATTTTTTCTTAGTTTTATTCGCGAAAAGGCGCTTGTACCCTTGAATTAGGCATTTCCTTTTCGTTTTAGCCGTGAATTTGTGCTTTTACTCAATTTTAGCCGCGAGTCAGAGTTTTTTCTCAAATTGCAGCTGCAAATTAGCGATTTGGTGCCCCTTTAGTCTTCGGGACATTTTTACTTCCATGTTCCCCGTAGGGGAGGGAAGTACCTACATATTGTGTTTTTCTTATGTTTTATATTCCTTATTATAGCCGCGAATTGGTGCTTTTTCTCCGACCCAGTTGTGAATGAGCGTTTTTTTTTTTAAATTGCTCCGGCAAGAAAAAACCCCGTACTAGCGATTTCGAGGATAATGAGCTGCCAATCGCTTTTTCGATCTCGCGGACGAGACATCGTCGTGGCCTCACAATAGGCAGAAGTACCAATGTAATGTTTGTAATGTTCCTGGAGCTGCGTCTAAATTTAAGAAAATTATTAATTGATGGTTTTCAGAGGCAATTTCACAGCTAAAATGGCGAAACAAGTGCTTGTGTGCTATTTTTTTTCTCATACTCGTCGCTAAAATTGAAACAATTGCTGAATCGTCGTTTTTGAGGTATTTTCTTGGCTAAAATTATGAAAGAGGACAAAACTCCCTGGGGGCTACAGGGACTACTTCATATGTTAAAATAAATTAGTGATTCGCGGTGCCCAGACTCTTCTTCACGGCTAAAATTGAGAAAAAGCGTTAAAAGTGGTCTTTAGGAGGAAAATATACGAGGCTAAAATTCAGAAAATTTGCTCATTTTCTGCTGCTTCGACATCCACGAATCCACAAAAATACACGTCTCTGAAACTTGAAATTTCGCTTAAATTAGGACCCGAAGCTTGCAATTTCGAGGATATTTTTCGAATTATTCAGCCACAACTAGCAATGTAACAGAAACGATGCCCATAATTCATGCATTTAGTAGTATTCCCCCTCATAATTCTCATTTTGAACTGACGTAAGGAGAATAGGGTGAGATTGGAGCTGCGAAATGTCTTCCGTCGACGAGTTCCCAGCACATTCTATTCGCTCGGTCATTGGGGACCAATACTTGTCAAAAATGACGAATTTTGCCCCTTTTCCCCGTGTTTTGAAGCGTTTTTCGATCTATCGTGTCAGGAGAATATGATTTGCTGGGAGCTCAGTTCCGGAGGAGTTTTTGCCCAACATTTTTGTTTTCGACGCGATTCCCTCCGAAAACCGAGCTCCCAGCGTATTCTATTCTAATCAGCGGGGACCAAAATTTGTCAAAAAGTCAGCGTCCTAACTGGTGAGATTTCTTCACCTTGAATTTTTCAAAATTTCTTGGAAGTTCTCAGAAACTCACTCCTGTGGCATTTAATTTGAATCTCCGAAACTCCTAAACATGAAAATAGTTGGGGGAAAATTGCAAGTGAAGTCGAGAAACGACATCTGCGAGAACGACTGAAAATAGTCATCCCCAAATATTGTAAAAAAAAAAAACTGCCCCTGCCATGTTGACGGATAGGCAATTTGCCCTCGCAGCAAGGAGTTTGAATCGATAGCGCGGTGCGTTTTCCTACCAGCCAATGAGAAAGTTAGTGTTGCCTCAAATGGTAACGTAGGGCACCCTCCTAGCACTGATGCTCAAAAGCGAATTCCACAGTGGTAGGCAAGGGAACTGCTATACAGAAACTGCTAATTTTGCTGCAGAAAACTGCCGTTTTGAGAAACAGCTCTAATTCAAAGCCCAATTTAGTGGATTTCGAGCCTATCGTACCCAAGGGCCAGATTCGTCAAAAAAAGGCCTCGACACTTTTCTGATTTGCGATACGCGATCCACGAAGGAAATTGACAAAACGATGCTGGTTCCCGCGGTTTCTGGACACAATTTCACTGACAAAATGGAGCTAATGTGCTGTTCTGAAGATGAATACACGGCTAAAATTATGAAAAATGCTAATAATGTGGTGTCTGAAGGCATTTTGCGGCCTCAAATAGCCAACTAAAAAAGGCCCCGAAGCTTGCGATTCCGTGAAAATTGCTGTGCTGCGAAAGTGTTGGACCAGACACTTCAAATTTCGTGGATATTTTGTTTCAAATGATGCAATTTAGAGGCTATTCGTATTGGCCACCGTCTAGGCTGCATGGTTATCTCGGGTTCCGCCGTGACGTGGTAAAAAAAGCTCAGACACTTCAATAATTTTACTGAAGTTGAGAACTGAAACTAAACTCGCTCATTATTCGTGATATTTAGCCATGATACTTACTATTTTTCGGATTTTATAGCTTCAAATGTTGCACTGGCGCGTCTATTCGTCCAGTTTGGGGGGAGCTGTCCCCGTTACTACTAGCCCACAAAAAAAACTTATGAGTCGCCACTCATCCCCGATCTGTCAAGAAAAAGCTACGCACAGACCGACGTCATGCCGAAAACCAATATTTCCCACGTTTTCGAGGTTTCTAATCACGAATCTGAAATCAGGTTGGAACACCATTTTCCTATAGGACGGAATAATAAGAGCCCCAAACTCCGAAGCTGATAAAGTTCACATAAATCTTCGCCTGAAACTTGCAATTTCCCTGATTTCCACCCGAGCCTTCCAATTTGGTGGATATTGAAACTTCAATTCTCGCAGTAGACAAAAAAAACTTTCAATTTAGCGGATGTTCAGGAAGAAAACTTCCAATTTTGCGGATATTTAGCTCCACATGTTGCAAAGTCATGGCTGTGTATCTGGCTTTGGGCGCTCTCGGGGTGTCCTGGTTCCACGTCTATACTAGATATAAAAGGCATGAATTTAGCAACTTCATGAAAGACCATGACTTGCAATTTCGCGGGTATTTAGATCAGAAAAATGCAGTTTCGCGGCTACCCATCATCTATTAAGATTTGGTTCAGTGCGGGGTCGACTTTGACATACCGTGATGTTTTGCTCTCGCGTCACGTTTGCGAACGTGATGTTTAAGGACGAAGGCACAATAAAAATGATTTTCCACCTTTTTTTGTAAAGCTGCTTCACCGATAAAGTTGAGATTTGCGGATAAAATTGAGAAAAAGCTAATTCACGGTTTCTGAGGGCAACTTATGACCGTATTCAGAGACCTTCCTTATCGGAGCTATAACTTAAGTTGTGCAAAGATCAAACGGTTTATTAAAATGCATCACCTGTTTTGAAGCACTTTAAGGCGCCCTTAAAGTTAAGGAAGGTCTCTGAATACGGCTATGATAGAAAAAAAGCGATAATTCGTTGTTTGGCAACTTCGTGGCTAACGAAGAGAAAAAGCGCTACTTCATGGCTAAAAATGGGAATAAATAGCTACATTTGCGGCTGAAATTGTGAATAGGGCTAATGTGCTGGCGAGTCCAGGGAGCCTGCTATAATTCAGCCCTGACAGCACTCACAAAGCCTGATTCCAACATTTTGAAGTCGTATATTAAGTGCCGTCCTTATAGACATTTTGCGCCCCCGGGCGAGTTTTTCGCCCCCCCCCCCGTCATTAATCCCTTTCACAAGCAATTTTTCTTGATTTCAGCCACAAATTAGCATTTTCCCTCATTTTAGCCGCTAATTACCTATTTTTCTACGTTCCTAATGTGAATTACAATGTTCTCAATTTTCGCCGCAATCAACGCTTTTCCTGAATTTTTTCCGCGATTTAACGCTCTTCCTTGATTTTGCCGTGGATTAGCGAACTTTCCCATATTCAGCCATGTAGTTGGCATAAGAAGCACGAATTGGAGTTTTCCCCATTTTATAACCGCAATTTAGCGTTTATTCATGGGTGAATTAGCGAGTTTTCTCCATTTTAGATGCAAATCAGCGACTTTTCTCAATTTTTGCCGTGAATTTGTGTTTTTCGTGATTTTAGCCGCCATAATGAGTACTTTTTACCAATTTTATCCGTGAATAAGCGCATTTTTTAATTTCAGCGGCTGATTAGAGGTTTTATCTCTTTTAGCCATGAATTAACGGTTTTTCTCACTTAAGCTCACATAGGAATAGGAGTGAAATGGTGATTTCAAAATTTTAGTCGTGAATTAACGTTTTTCCTATATTTTAGCGCTTTGTCTCAATTTTTTGGCCAATCATCGATTTTTCTCCGCTTAAGCCACGATCGGGTTTTTCGTAATTTTAGCCGTGAATTACTGCTTTTTCTCAGCTCTATTCGCGATTTTAGCTATATTTTTCTCAATTTTAGCCGCTAAGTAGGTATCGTTTTACCTCGTGACATGAATTGGGTATTTTCCCCAATTTTAGCCGTGATTTAGCGATTTTTATTCATTTCACCCGTGAATTATCCATTTTTATCAATGTTATAGCCCCAAATTAGCTCCTTAGGACTTTTTTTTCGTCCCCCTTTTCCCCCACGTTTTGCTGGACTGTGCCCCTTAAGAACCCCCCCCCCCGGGAAGTCGCTCGGCTCCAACTCCCGGCCTCTTGAAGTCGGCTGTGCAAACATCCGACAAATTGTAAGATGGTTGTTTGATTATATTCACGATATTGCAAGTTTTAGGTCTTAATTTCGCGGCGAAATTGGGATCATCTGAATATCCGCGTAATTGCTTAGTTCCGCAGCCTTTATTTTCGCGAAATTGCAAGTTTGAGGTATTTATTCCTACAAAATTGATTCCCCAGAAGCAAGGAGACAAACTTCCACCTCTGCGTAGATGCACAGCATACGAACATCCACCGCCCAAACTAACAGCTCTGCCTGCCCCCAGTCAACAGTAAAAAAAAATAACACAGCGATTGTAACCCCAAAAAGAAAAACTGTGCCCTCAAGGTGACCGTATAGCATCAGACCCCATCAGACCACAAACCCAGTGGCAACACAGCGATTGCAGAACCCCAAAACTAGAAATTTTGCCTTAAAAGTGACCAAGGAGATGAAAACTGATGGTGACGGAAGGATCGGTGAGGGGAAGTCAATGAGAGTGGAGGGGGGGGGGTCGATCTGGGACCCCCAGACCCCTTCATTTGTCCAAACTTAGTGAAAAGCAGGAAAGTCAGAAAAACGCGCAAGAATGACAGAAAAGCGTCCTCTAAAACTCTGCTATATATGAGTCAGCGAGCCTCATTTCTACTCTATTCCCGCCTATTTACTATATTTTGTTCACAGAACGTTCAATTTGGCCCCATCAGTGTCTTTTTAGCCGGTCCGCAAGCTCATTTCCTTTCTATTGATTCAATTCCCGTCTAATTTATCTTGTTTGAACTCGAAACAAATCATCATCTGCTTCTGATTCTGCTAAAACTCTGCTAAGAATCAGGAAGGTCAATATTTAGACTTCGGGGGCTTCTTTGCCATCAGTCTGCGATCTCATTTACGAACGAAATTGGCTCTTTAGAGATTGTTTTTACCTTCTCATTTCTGCTCAACTTATCGTAAATTTGCATTATTATAACGTGTTAGAACGTTCAAATCGTCCCTATCAGGGCGTTCACCTTTCACCAAGCGTTGACCACCAGCCCGTGACCTGGTCCAACAACTCGTGCACAATCTCATTTCCTATATATATATATATATATCCGTGCAAAATGGCACCTTCAGAGGCTTTTCGCAGTGGATTCTGCGAGCTAATTTTTGCTCTTTTCCCGTCTGTTCCACACGCCGCCGCCACCCCCTCCCCGCCAAGTTGGACTCGAGATCACTTATTCCGCAAAAACGTCATCCTCATTACCAACGTCTTCACCTTCGCAAATTTTAGGGCCAACTACTAGGGTGGAACTGTAGACGTGGTTTATGAGTCCTTCCGAACTACGTGCTCCACAGTCGAGAAATACTGCTAGCCGGTTTCAGCTCAAAACGCAGCAGCGTACGAAAAAGCTTTGGATGGAGAGAGCTGTGAGTGAGAGGGGGGGGGGATATTCGTGGTGGAAAAAAGGAAAAACGCGTGACCCTGATGGCCCCCACGGGATTACCACCCTCGACATCAATCCAACCTCGTGTGAGGCTCAGTATCAGCACTTTTTTTTTTAACGCCCTCGTTTTTTGATTACCTGAATAAGAAGTTAAGTATACCTATAACATTGATCGATTCACTTTTTTTCTTCAGTTTCGAGTATTACTTTCCGCGCAAACCGGAAAACTGAAGTGTTTAGGAACGCATTTTAAGAATGATTTTCTCACAATGGAAGTCAATTTTATAAAAAAAAAATGAAAAAAATAAATCGGACCGCGAGGCTTCGACGATAACATCTCACACACGTCTCTTGAAACGATCACCGTTCAATTAAAGACGAGCCCACCCGTCCCTCATCATCTTCAGAATGCGCCACATTCTTTTCATCTGTAACCAACTCGTAGGAATTGTCATCATCGCCATCACGGTTACTTGGCTTGCCAAGTACCGCGGTTTTGGCTGGGACGACACTTCCAAACAATTCTCATGGCACCCGCTGTTCATGATTCTCGGTTTCGTCTATTTCTTTGGAAACGGTCAGTATATACTTTACAGTAAAACGCTACCCCTCCTCCTTCACCCTCTAAATTAATTTGTTTCGATTGGGACCGGCCCCGTATAATAGCTGTCATTATTTTCCGAGTGTTTCCACGATTTGAAAAATACTCCCTCAAACTTCTGCATACGATTATTCACGGACTGGCCGTTCTGTCGGTTCTTTTCGCCCTTTACGTCATCGTCGACGAAAAAATTCGGTCGCACAAAAGTCATTTTTTGACTTTTCACAGTTGGTTGGGAATCGCTACTTTGGCACTGTTCGTCCTACAGGTACGGTCTTCTTTTTTTTGAAATGGCTTCTTTTTTGGGGGCTTTCACGCCAGTTCTTCTTAATTTTATAGTGGATCCTAAGCGTTTTAATTTTCCTATTTCAATTGACTTCGGCGGGTTTACGAGCACTGCTATTTCCCTGGCACTTGTGGGCGGGTAGAGTTATTTTCTTACTCGCCTTCTCTACGATAGCGACTGGTCTAAAAGGAAAAACAGAGTAATAATTAGTCATTTCGTGCACTTTTTACCTTATTGTGATTCTCTCTCTCTTTCTCTCCTTCTCTTAGACAAGAACAGAAGCTGGTCAATGGCCTGGGAATTTCGATTGTCGTATACGCTCTGATAATTTTCTATATAATGTCAAGGCCTGATTTGAAATACGTGACCAAATGAAGTATTCGCAGGATTAACGAATGTTATATCTAAAAATTTCCAAGATAACGTCAATATTATAAACTAATGGTTTAAAGTGATTGAAAAGATCTATCGTCAGTCCTGACTTTATAAGGAGGGGCGAGCGGAGTGATCGTCCAGGCAGTGGCGTTGCGCAAATAGGGGGTGGTGAGGCGGCCCGCCCCAGGCATCACTTCAAATGGGGCATTTTAGCTGAGACTTTAATTTATTTTCAACAGTTGAAACAGTTTAAAACACTCCATATCTCCACCGGTCAGAGTTACCAGGTGCTCAGTTAAAGAAACCCAAGAAGCACAAAAACCGCACAAGATACTGCAGGCCAGGGCACCCCAAAAGCTATCCAACTTCTAGCATTCCGCTTTTCTCAACACTTCAGCGCTTCTTCTCAATTTCATAGGTGAATTAGCTATTTGTTTCAATTTTAGCCATGAATAAGCAATTTGTCTCCGTTTTAACCGCGATTTTGCGATTTTTCTCCATTTTGGCCGCGTTAGCACCAAAAGCACATACAGAACACTACGGGCGCTTTTCGCTAAAAACGCTAAACGATGAGGGGGGGGGGATTTGAAGACAAAATCAGGATTGTAACAAAGCCAGTGGGTCTAGGAACAAAACTCCCGAGGAAAAATTTGTCAATTACTATCATGCGATGCCCAAAGCGGGGACTGATGGTGAAGCCGGCTCCTTTACCGAACGCCGAGAAATTTGTTTCAGAAAAGATATCTCGTCGCTCATCTGTTATCGAGAAGTTGGAACGACAGCGCATTGTGAAAGGCTTGATGGGACCTTCCAGCCTCGGAGGTATGGTGCCACGGCTTTCTTTATTCACTCTGCATCTAGAACAGATCACGTTGATGCATCTGCAACACATCAGATTCCTGCATCTGCATAAGATGAAATTCATGATTCAACTCCACCAGCAGAACGTACAGCACTAGCCATCGACGTAATAGCCACAGCCGAGGAAGACGACGAATTACTTCGTGAATCCGAACTGTTGCTGCTTGCTGGAATTGCTTCCTCGCACTTGTGAAAAAGGTTGTGGAAGAAATTAGGGGTGTGTCGGGGAGAAAGTTATCTATTGAATACTATTTCAGTTCTTTTTTCGCATGAGTCCAAGCAAGTGTTGATGTGCTCGACAAGGCTGTGCAAGCACACCCTGACTTCCGGAGTAAGAGCTATCAAATTCAACCGAAAATCTCTCGATGTGTATGTCACTAGACATTTCTCTTCTTGATCCCACCCCGCTGTCAATATTCTGACTAATAAAAGCGCAGACTGCAAAAGCAGAAAGGCGTGGGAGATTTTGGGTTGAAGCCTTTTCAAAAACTTGTCTCAACATTTTTTTTACGTCCACAGAAAATTGTCGTGGTAGTTTTATTACGCTTAAAAAAATAACTTTCCCGTAATCTCTATTACTTATTCATCAAATTAAAATATTCAACATTCGGTAACGCTGATGCGGATACCGCGATACTACAGAACCTATAATCAGACAGGTAAAATCACAGCAGGCGCGGATCCAAAAGGGGCGCACGGGGCGCCCCCCCCCCCTGGGCCAAAGGATTTTAGTTTCGATTTTTGGTTATTATACCTTTGCATGACCTGAGTGAAACGATGCCGACGATTTGTTTAAAGCTTGTAATGATGAAACTGTGCATCCAAAGAGCATTATAAACATATTATAACAGTATAATTGCCCAGCAGACGTGGCCGAGGTCGTTAGGGCGTCGACTCTCATGTCCAGGTATCGTCTGCTGAGTGGGTTCGATTCTCAGGCGGGTCTCCTCGACCCCTTCCCAGTCACCCCTCACCTAAACTTCGCACATAAATTTTGGCTCCATTTCTGCATCAATATTCGATTTCAACGTCTCATTTTAATCTTCAGGAAGTTCTACAGTGACGTTAGATCTTGCTTTTCCAGATTTCATCCCTAAAATTACCTTAAAACACATTCAAGTTGTAAAGTGATTTGGGGTTATTTTAGGGATAAAATTTGAAAAAGCAAGATCTAACGTCACTGTAGAACTTCCTGAAGATTAAAATGAGACGTTGAAATCGAATATTGATGCAGAAATAGAGCCAAAATTTATGTGCGAAGTTTAGGCGAGGGGTGACTGGGAAGGGGTCAAGGAAACCCGCCTGAAACCCCCCCTCTGGAGAAGCCTCCCCCCCATATAGTCTTATAGCTTGAGAAGTGCCCTCCCCCCTTGGACACATTTCTGGATTCACGCCTGAATCACAGACGCCATGTTCGCTCTTACAAATTATCAATCTTGTAAAATCCACTTTTTGTTTATGCTTTGTGCATGTCAACAAACCACCCCCACCCCCAACCCAAGATGAATATACAGAGGTGTGCTCACTTTTCAAGGGGGCAATATGGCATCTCGTTTGAGCTTCGTGGATGACGTACTTGGTCTATCACCCTCCCTCTATGCATCAGGTTAGTGAATGTGGAAATTAAGAATGTAACTGCATTTTTCCAGCCAAAATTATAGCAATTTCCCATTCTTATGTTTAATTCATACTTAATGCTAAATAATATGCTTAATGCTATTCATGCTTAAAAATAATTATTTCGGTAAATAAACAAATGTTGAAAACCCCGTTTTTGTGGTAACGTGGCAAGAGGGGTGGAATGTTACTTAAATACAAAAAGAAATACTCGTTTACCAGTTTACAGAGCAGTTAAATGAGTACCCTTACTTATTTTAAATAAAATACTCTAATTAGAGATATAGTCCAGTCAAACGGTAGTTCCACGTGGACAAAAATCTCGTCTTCGATTTTTTCACTTTATTCTGTGTTTTTTGGGGTGAGGAACACGAATTTGAAGAGATCCAACAAAATTTCCCTGTGCGTTTTGAGAAAATCGAGAAAAACTGCTCATTTTTCGCACTTTTTTCAGTTTTTTGCTTATAAATCCTTAATGACGCATTCTACGGAAAAAGTTAACCTCTCACTTTTTGAAAAGCATTGAATTCTGCGTCGAATCGTTCTTTCTTTTGTCACAATTGACCCAGCCGTTTCACCGGTATTAATTTTTTGAAATGGTCATTTTTAGCCACTTTTGGTAAAATTAATAAAAATGACTAAGGCATCTGCAACTTAAAAACGGCTATTCCAATCGAAAAATGTCAAGAAAGCAAAGTTTTCAGAATTGAATTTTACATAAGTGAAAAGCCTTGAAACCTACAGGAAAAATCAGTGGTATCAGTTAGCGACAAAAAACGCGAAAAAAGGCGGCCCAAAAACCATGTTTTTCTGCACATTTTTGCCAGTAGCTCGAGAACTAGTAGTCCAATTTTTTTCTATGAAAAACGATCTGAAAGCTGATAGAATTTTCCATCAGACCTATTATATGAAATTTCATTTGAAGATTAACATAAGACAGGGCCATGATGTCAAACAATTTGAAATTTACTGCAAAAAAAAACTTTTTTGTCACATTTCGGCATATAACTCAAAAACTATCCATCCGATTAAACTTTAAAGAAACTCATCTGAAAGCTCGTTAAATTTCCTATAAGGAGTCATCTATGGCGTTTATATAAATATCCGATAAGTTGCAATAAAACGCAGTGGGAAATTCGCAAAATGAGTAATTTCCCAATAACTCCTTTCTTCAGCCGAACGTTTTTGCCTATAACTATCGAACAAAGCCTTCGATGAAAATTGCACTATTTTTCAGTGAAAGCTGGTAAAATTTTCAGTCAGAAACCATATTTGCCAAATTTTTCAAGACCCGGAAAATATTCTATTCAGGGCGATGAAAATAGTAAAATAGGTTTTGTTTTAAAAAAAGTGGCTATGCCCACTAATTTTGTCCACAAATGTTAAAACTCACCATATCACCAGTCTTATAGGTAGCGTCAGAGATTACATCACTCAACTGAGAGTTGAACTACTTTTATTTTTTTACACACTTTTGCCAAAAGTGACTAAAAATGACCATTTTAAAAAAATCAATACCAGCGAAACGGCTGGGTCAATTGTGACAAAAGAAAAAGTGATTCGACGCAGAAATTGATGCTCTTCAAAAAAGAACAGGGTACAATTTTCCGTAGAAGGCGTCATTGAGTAGTTGCAAGCGAAAAACTAAAAAAAGGTGCTAAAAATTATCAGTTTTTCGCGATTTTCACAAAACGCACAAGGAAATTGTATTGGATCTCTTCAGATTCGTGTTCCTCACCCCAAAAAACATAGAATATAGTCGAGATTTTTGTCCACGTATGGTATTTTTTTTATACGATTTGACTGAACTAATAGTATAACAATCATATTTAAAATTTCTTGTGCAGGTATAGGTGCAACAGATCAACGAAACGTCCCCCAATTAAATACTATTACTTCCATTTTCCCGTTGGGAAACGGACTTACTGTAAAATCGAGTTCGTGTGTAATTCATATTCATAATATAAATAGAGTGTAAGGCCGATAAAAGTGGTTTGGGCAGGAAGCACGTCTATGTGTCTGGTGGTTTATAATCGTGGATTTCCACTAAAATGGAAACCTCAAGACTTTTCGCAACGGGAAACTCGAATTTGGCCTGCGTTTTGAGAGAAAAAAATGTTAGGCATCTTCTCTCATTGGGGGAATGCCGTTTTTTGCTATTTTAGAAATCTAATTTTGAAGTCTTTTTCTTTCTAGTACGGAGACGTTCCTAACGATTTTTTTTTTTTTTTTTTTTTTTTTTTTTTTTTTTCGTGCTTTCTACCCTGGCAGAAAAAATTTCTCAGACTTAGTGAGAGAGAAGACTTTTTATAACAAAAGGGAATAGTCAGAAAAATTATATTGACTTTATCGAAAAAAAAGTATCAAACAATTGCCCTTAGAAATACATAATTAAAAGATTTGTCAAATTAAGGGTGATAATTAGAATGAGTTTCATGCTGCATTCTGAAGGTGATCTGTCCAGAAAAAGGAAATTTGCCTCTAGTATAAAAAAAAAAATATGTAAAAAGAAAAAAATTGCTACTTGGGCTGGTACCTGCAAATTCTTGAAAGTTTCACGTTTTTCACGTCATAATTAATTATGTTAATCCACTTTTTCTTCAATTTATAAATGAAATTGAAAAATTCCAGAAAAGGAAACAATGCAAAACTTGCAAGAATATTTTAGCCCTTTCCTATAATTAAAAATTCGTTTTTCTGGTCAAGTTAAATTGCAGGCTCGCCCTTATTGCCATGAATTTTCAATTTTTTATTTTAGCAAATTTTCCTTAGCGCAAGGAAAAACCTTTGTTCTTCGATAAAGTCAGAAAATTCAGGAATAAGAAGGTATTCTTTGTCTATCCTCCAGCAATTTTTATTATTGACAAACACTTAAACCGGTTTTCAGCTCTACCGAGTTGTGTTTGACACGCCCTAGTGGTTAAAAATTGATACGTCCGAAGATGGCTCGGTAGAGCTGAAAACCGGTTTACGTGTTTGTCAATAATAAAAATTGCTGGAGGATAGACAAAGAATACCTTCTTATTCATATACGACCTCCGCAACATCGCTAAAAACATAAATTAAGAAAATTCAGGGTTTTCCGAAAAAATCTCATGTTTTGACTGTTTTAATTTATAAATACGTGGGGAGATTTGATTTTGTGGGCATGGATAGTTTTTGTTATAAAACCTCATTTCGTGAAAAAAAAAAAAAAAAATGCATATTTTATGCGCGTACTGGAAGGAAGTTCCGATTTTAATATTTGATTTATATTTCAGATCTTTCAGTTCATGTGAAGCATCATGTTGCAATAATTTTCTAACGGCTATACGATTATATCATATTTTTCCCCGTTTCTCTTGATTATATTTTTTCTTTCCACTGCAATAGCCAGTATCCATTTTGTTCCTTTCTGTTTTTATTTAGATGAAGTGTTTTAAGTGGGTATTAGAGGTACACGTAAGATTTAAAAAAAAAAACAAAAGCAAAAAATGCTTTGTAAAAAAAAAAAAAGATTGGAATCCTGTGCATTTGTAATGGGGGCGTCCGAAGACTGATAGACCAAGTACGTCACACGCTTTGCCCGTTTCGTGCGTTGCGTGTTGCCTAACCGAAGTGATGACACCTCTGTACATTCACCTTGCCCCCAACCATTCTAATTAAACTGATAAGAACGAAGATGGCGCCGTATGCGTCTACTCGTCTTTAAAGGTTCCTTACGCCTTACCTATTCTACCAGGAGAGCTCACGGCCATATTCGGGTATATAAAAGTATCCTAAATTTAATAAAGCCTCGTGGGACACAGTCGGACACTCCATAGTACTTCGAACTCCATGCACCCCTCCTCCCCACTAAATATCAACTTTATCTACCCCAAAATGCCGGATGGGCTCACTCGGTTGTATAGTTGAGTTACGTAACTGATACCGAACGCTCAAGGTGACTAAACTTTACTATAGGTGCCGCAGATTTCCCCCCGCCAATCTGTCGGGAGGGGTGGAGACTGACGTCACCAACAGTCCTTTGCTCCCTAATGCTCACCCTAGAGCAGCAGAGCAAGTTAATTTTGAAATTGAAGTTTATGATTTCTCAAAAATCACAACCCAATAACGATTAATAATGTACTGGGTCCAGCGCAAAGGCAGTTGGGACTGCTCGTGACGTAGGTGAAGGAGAGTAATGGAAGATCTGCAGCACCTATAGAAGTTTAGTCACCTTGCCGAACGCTTCAAGAAGGTTATTATAAACAATCTTGAAGTGTATGGCAGGTGACGTCACCTCGACTCAGTGGGGGAAACAAGATGGCCCCGGGTCATTTTTTTCAGCTTCAAAATTCACAACTTTTAAAAATTCGTGAATATTTTGTTATCCAATTGATGATTTTGAAATTAGCATCATAATTCTTATAATTATACAGTTTTCAGGAAAAAAAATATTTTGAAAAATGGGCAAGTTTTCCCATATGAGAATAGTATTTTACTTGCCGGACGTGTCCCGGACGGGCCACGTCCCGTTCACGGCACCGATGTGTGTGGATCGACCTTTATTCTCAATTTCAATCGCTAATTAACGGTTTTTTCACCTTCAGCCAGGAATTTGGGTTTTTTCGCAATTTCAGCCACACAAAGCTGCTTTTAGAAGCCACAAAGTGGCGTGTCTCAAAGTTTAGTCACAAATTGGAATTTTGCCCAATTTAGCCGCAGATTGGAGCTTTTTAAGGTCGATGCACACACATCAGTGCCCTGAACGGGACAGGAATGTGTGTGGATAGACCTTAATACTCTTTATCCACGAATTAGTGATATTTCTCAATATTGGCCGCAAATTGGCGATTTTTTTTTCCCCATTTTACATTTAGCCCTGTATTAGCATTAGCATTTTTCCACTTTTACGTATAGATAAGCATTTTTTTCAGTTTTAGTTCCGAAGTATTCGTCAGAAGCCATGGGTTTCCAACGTCTAAATTTTAGCCGCAAATCGGCGTTTTTCTCAATTTCAGCAGCGATTTGATTAGCAACTTGTCTCAATTTTGGCCAAGTTTGTCTTAATTTTAGACGCTAATAAGTGATTTTCCTCAATTTCTAACGTGAATTAGCGTTTTTCACAAATTTTATTCGCGCACTATACTCTGTTCAAGAAAAGAATACCTTAGATCCATCTGTTTGTTTTCGCTTTTCACGTTAATAAAACATTAAAAACCATACGGATCGGGGTTATTCTTATCTTGAACAGGGTACAGGGATGTTTCTCTATTTTAACCCCAAATTAGCGGTTTTTTGAAATCAATATTGGCCGTGATTTTTTATTAGGTTAATAGCCCTGAATTTGTTCTCAATTTTAGCCACGAGCTCGGCCCTAGAACAGCACATTAGCGTTTTTTCCTACGTTTTAGCCATAAAATGGCTCTATGCTCCGCGAATCAACGATTTTTCCTAAATTTTTGTGTGAAAGCTGCATCAAAAAACCCCGCGCTTCACACATTCATTCACTTCACACGCTTCACATTCATATTCACAGTTTTGGCAACGAGTAATAGCGCTTCAAACTTTTTGCCGTGCACTTGCTATAAGAACAGTGCGTTAGTTCGCCTCGTCTTTTCAATTTTATCTGTTGCTTTAAGGACCTAAAGAAACTGGGGAACAGCGTATTTTCTCTGTTTGATCAGAGAAGTCCCCCCCCCCAGCCCAGAAGGCGTGAATTTTCTCATTTGAGCGTTCAAAATAGCACTTTCGTGGGCTGAAGCAAATATTAAGCCACAGCCTTCGCTGACCACCTGCAACGTTCTATTTTTATGGTCGGGTGGACTGAAAATCGCTTTCCAACTGTATACCAAAACCCCTTTTCATGTACCTACATCCAGCATGAACATACGTATATGTATATCTAAAAATCCTCACTTTTCCATATTTAAGATTTTCGGGGCCCCATCTGACTGGTGGCACGGGGCGGTCTGCCCTGCCCCCCCCTCCTCACTACATCGGTACACTACTGATATATGCGTCGATTTTATGTCTAGGGATTCTAGGGACGTTCCGAAACACGAGATTCTAAAAATATCCTAGAAATAAATAGTCGATTTTAATTTATTTTTTTTAAGAGTTAAAGAACTGTTGCAACCCCCCCTCCCCCACACCTTATCTTACAGACCGGCAGGAGGTGAATTTCGAGAAAATTGAGTTCTCAAGCAAACGTTGACCAAGGTTGTGATTACGAAATGCCAAAACAAAGTTTCAATCGCTGAGTCAACAACCCCCTCCCCTCCCACCTAACACCCTCCCTTCACCAAAACCCTATTACTTCGGTTTATTAATTTTACTCCAACGTCATTCATTAGACGTGTCAGAGTTGATTAATTCTTTAAAGGAAAATGTTCCACGCTGTAATGCAGGTAATTACCAAAAATTTGGTCATTTAAAATAATTAAAGGAATGCGTACCTACCTTGTTGTTTACTTTTTTAATTCTAAATTGGTGAAGATGCGCTGTCTGTTTACCTACATCGCGGTGTGGACCGTTGGAGCCGTCGGTTGTCAGTATGCCACGTACTACGGCGAGCCGTCACTTCCCAACAACCATCAGTTGGGTGGGCCTATCTCACCGTTGGCCAGAGCTTCGGAAATCATGGGCATCGGCGGCGGCGGTGGCGGAGGACGTCTTTCACCGGGCAGCTTCGTCGATCATTTTCTACCACCAGTCATCGCTCATTTGATGTCGAATTTTGGCCCCAGGTACAACAACAACAATCCCGGTGTGGGAGGAGCTTGGGGGCCGACGGCAGCGGCGTATCCACAGTCGCCTCCAGCTGGTGTGGGTGAATCTCTGAGGTCGAACGATGCGAATCCGATGAATTTTGGAGCGGGGACCGAGGGTGACAACGCGAAAAATCCTCATCAAATCCCTCGAGCCGTTCGATCGTTTCTCAATTTATTACAAATAAGATAATTGTTTACCAAAATTGATTAATTTTATATGCACACAGTAATAACAACAATTAATTTTGTAACACAAAAATTAATTCCAAAACCCTCTCAATAGAAGTACTGCGGAGGATAACTCACGTAAACACAAGGCCCACCGCTTGAATAAACGGGCCTACCTGTTGAAAACTGTTGACTTCTCACAAAACCACCGGGTCTTCGACGAGCCAAAACCATCGGAACGGATGCCATGACGGCCGCAAGATTTGCCGCTGCCGTCTCGCTGTAATCCACCGACTGAGCTGGAGGTGTAGGGAGGGGCAGCGGCGGTGACGACGACGGGGGACCCTGAGCCTGAAGGGTGGTGAAAAGATTCGTTGCGAGAAAAGCGACGATGCATACCTGGTGGGTGGGCGGGTAGGGGTGGGGTAACAACATAAAGACAAGCACAAAATTTAATTTAAAAACACGGAGGTTTGTTAACTTTTCGTACCTACCCAATATCTAGTGAGCTCCATTGCGCGACTGAGTAAACGTTGTACACGTTTGAGTATTATTTCATTTATACAGGAAGGCGGGGAGGGTGGGTGGGTAGGGAGGGGTTTTGGACAATAAAAAATAAAAGTTTGCTGTTTACAAAAAAACGAAAATAATTAGGACAAACGTCTCTATAACAATTAATTTTTATTTTACAAAAAAAAGACAAAAATAATAATAGCACACTTCTTTCGCTATAGTGCAATAAACGCAACCTTTTTTTTAAAGCGTGTTCAGGGGAATGGGCGGGGGGGGGAGAACCAAAAAGTCATCCTGACCCAGATGGAGGGGAGGGGGCTTGGACAAAATAAAAGCTCTTCTACTAAATTCAAAACCAATGAAAATCGAAGGGTACAACACAGCAAAGAAAATGACATCGTTTGTTACTTCCGTAAAAGCACGCAAAAAAAACTAAAAGTCTGCGTTGAAGCGCAATTTTGTTTTTTATTTTACAAAATTTTTTTTTTAGTACTCGGATTCATCGAGACGACCTGTAAAAGAGAGAGAGACACACACACAATTTTAATGACAAAAAACCATCGTGATATTGGTGGGGGGAAGGGGTTTTTCTACGTTCTCAACAAAAGTAGTGAGCTTAAATTAATTTCATCACTTAAAGTGACAACACAGTTAGTCAACCCCCACCCACCCAACCACCCACAAAACACACACAAATCTCACTCGGGGAAACCACCGACGGGAATTAGACGATGAACTTTCAGGATAACATTTGAAGGGTGGGGGGGAGGTCACATGAGACTGTTTTAATCAATTCGCAACTTTTAAAATTATAAATAAAACAGGGCATTAACTACACACACAAAAAATTATTGTGTTACGGTGATGACGATGATGATATGTGGATGGGTGTGGGGGTAATGACGGGGGTGTTTTTGAAGCAAACTGCACCTTTCCGTGAGGACCAAAAAACCCTAGGGGGTGTTCCAGCATTGAAAAGCGCTGTTTTTTAACCTATTTTTTTCCCTTATTTTTCTTACGGGCATGCTCACAATAATAATTAATGTAATAATAAAGAAAAAATTCAGGCACATGTGCGATTTAAAACATCGGAGGTAAACGAGTAGTAATTAGCACATGAAGATGCATAAAAAAATTAATTAGTTAATCTATTGTTAATTATTATTTGTTATGTATTTACAATATTTATATTTGTGTTGCCACTTTACGTGATTTTTTGACCCACCTCCCACCATTTTTTTGGACCTCCGTGAGGGGCTGCTAAATGTGTTGAAACCCCCAAAAAAGGTGGAGTTTACTCCAAAAAAAAAATCAAACTGTTAATTGCAATCATTAATTGCACGAAAGAGTTACCATAATTTTATGTACCTCGCCTACACCCGAGGCACATGGCTCAATGATAGAAATTTCCTCACTTCATAGTGGGAAGATTTCGTTTTTTTCATACAAAAAATAACTTTTTTTTTTTTTTTTCAAGTCTCTTCAGGGTTTTTTATGGTGGCCTCGCTGTTTAAAGGATCCACAGGGAGGAGGGGTGGTGGAGGTGGTTTTTCAGGGACTCTGGGACATCGAACTGGGACGATTTTAAGGGGGGAGGAGTCTTGGAGGATTTTGAAGGCTTTCGACGGGACGATGTCGTAATCGTCGGTTGCATCGGCAGCCCACGAACTGTAATATTTACAGTAGTCCTGATAGTTGCCGCCGTAAGCTTCGGGAGGGTTTGGTAGGGGGAGTTGGTGTTGGTGGTTGTTCTCGATTTTTTTCCTGGGGGCGACATCGACGGGCGACATGAAAAAACTACCCTCGTCCGAGGTTGAGCTTGTGTCGTACGGGTCCATGTCTTCTTGGAGGATGCGGAGGGCGGCAGCGTGGAGTTTTTCGAGGGGTAACTTTCTGAAATGACGCCCTTTTTTACGACTGAGCAAACTCTGGACGAGTTCTTTGACAAGGCGATCGGTGACTGTGGGCGATGTGGGGGAGTTGACACCGCTGGACGAACTGAGACTCTCTTGCTCTCCGTTGTGATGGTTGACGAGTGGGAGAGTGAGTCGCTCTTTGCGCGCGGTCAAATCTTCGCATTGAGTTGAGGCGGGAGCGTCGTCATCATCATCATCGTTGTTGCACTCATCTTGGAGGAGTTTGAAGAGTCGGGAGTGAGTCGCCGTCCGTTGATATTTGGTCATTTTCCCCAGTTCACCACCACATTCAGCGTCTGTGTCAGTCTCTGAAATATGGCGACTGAGATCCGAGGTGACTCCTGAGTCGTCTTCTTCGTCGCTTTCTTCTTGTTTTTCGGTGTTGGTCCCTTCTTTCGGGGATTCTTTTTCATTATTTTCCTCCTCCTCCTCCTCTTCTTCATCAGAAGAAGAATCAGTCACACTCGAATCATCAGTTTCATCGCTAGAATCCTCAGATTTACTGTCAACCTCAGTACTTCTAACCTCATCTTCGTCTGTTTTTTCCACAGTCGCCTCTAGTTCACTCCCGCTACAAGTTTCCCCCTCAGACTGACCCTTCTTAATCGTCTGTATGCTCGTACTACTCGAATCATCCTCCCAGTGTCCATCGTTATCGTCCGAATTCGGCGTCTCATTCGCGCGGCCTTCCCCATCTTTACTTAATTCCTTCCAAAAATCAATCGGCGAGTCCGCCCCTTCACCTCCAGTAGATTCCTCAACCTTTTTCACCCTCTTTTTAATACAAATTGTCGCCGAAACATCAGGATCACTATCCTCCCTAACAATATCAGTAATGACGAGAAAGTCATTTTTATCCGCCTCTTCCTCAACTTCTTCCGCTCCAACAACCACAGTAATTTCATCGCTGTCTTTCGAACGGTTAAAACTCAACTGCAACGGAAGACGCACAGTCACCGTTGTATCATTCTGAGCTGTTTCATTCTCCTCCTCTTCCTCTTCATTGTTCAACGTTGACGTCGTCGAATCACCGTCGTCATCACTCTCGTCAAAACTTTCAGTCTTCGTTTCACTCGTCGAGGGCTCAGTATCCTCAAATATAACGCTCAGGGTGTGAGGAATGTCGGATTCAGTGTCCGAACCAGCCCTGTCTTCAACATCATCAT
Organism: Corythucha ciliata; assembly: GCA_038030265.1. Lineage (NCBI taxonomy): Eukaryota > Metazoa > Arthropoda > Insecta > Hemiptera > Tingidae > Corythucha > Corythucha ciliata. Next base: position 19,095,007 of record CM075943.1, read on the forward strand.
CATCTTCGTCGGTTTCACTCTCGGTGACGGATTCACTGTCGTCCGAATCTTTATAAATTCGAATGTCTGGAACGGATTTAATGCTTTGAAGTTTGTTGGGTTCGGATGATGAAGATGATGATGACAAAGGTAGCGGAGGAGGTTGATTATTTTCGGAGAATTGCTTCGCTAAAAGTGCCTGTTGTTTGAAAATTTTCCCATAGTAAGTCATTTCATCGCTCGACGAATAACCGGAACAGTCTTCCGAGTCGCTCGGATACAACGGTGGTGGTGGGCGCAGATACGGCCCCGCTGGAGGTGGGGGAGTCACCGTGTACGGACTGTAGCAATAGGCGGCGGCGGTGGCGTTCATTTGCATAACATAAGAGCACATAGCGTTATAGTGCTCCCAAAATTTTTGTTGTTCTTCAGGGGTGAGCGGGGGACCGGAGCCTTGAGGGGGTGGCGGTGTCGGGGGAGGCCAGTACATTGGTGAGAGGGGTTGATAAGGTGGGGGTGTGGTTGGTGAGGGGGGAGGCCACCACATTGTGTTACCGTCAGCGCCAACGGGTGTTGAAGCTATAACAAAAGCAACACACAAATTTTTCTATTTTAACCGAACCGTTTTTTTTCTTTCTTTCTTTGAGAATGAAAAGTCAAAACAGAAATTTTAATGAATAAAAATCAAAAAATAACACCAAATTGTTGGATGAAACCATCAAGCATGTGATCTGCGAATGAAAATGTAGAGAGTAACAGCCGATTACGACTCCCTCGCAGGCTTTGTCTTGAGTGGGGGGGGGGGGGGTAATCACCGTCGTATTCAGAGTCCTAAAACTGCAGCGCTCTCTGCAGTGATAATGGAAAATAAGTGAAGTAGTGCCGCATGTGAGGCTATATGTTTGGTGACTCTCATGAGTCCCTTTCTTTTCAAGCCAAACCCCGATACTCTTGGAGCCTCGAAGCATCCAGATCCAGGTAGACCTAGAGGAGGACACGGGATAATTTCAATGCCCATCAAATAAACTATTTTCAGGCCCATTATAGCCGGAATTTTTGGGATATTCAACTCGAATCTTGAGTTGTAAAATCACCGCCCTCAGAGTAGAGCACAGCCATACCTAGGTAGCTCCAGAAACAAAGTGATCGGCCCATAGACTTGTTAATCCGCAACCCCCCAAAAAAGTGTAGTGGACCTTTCTCCGCCAAAAAGTCGACTTGAATACTACCGATTTTAACCGAGAAACCCACAAAAATATCGTCAGAAAGCTTCCAGTCAGGTGTTTTTAAGAGGCCACAAAGCCAATTGGGCCGGTGAAAAACACCCGGATCTATCGGTCTCGTAACTCCCCCTCCCCCATCTTCAACAGTTTTGAGTCACCCAGTCCCAAAATTTGGATTTGGAGAGAAAAAATTGATTTTGCATTCTCAAAAATTACGGCTCAAAAGAGTGGGCCGTTATTCATTAGAAAGTCACAACATGGTGACTGGTGAGGACGCTATCAAGTTTTAGCCCAGAAACTAAAATTTTAGTGGATGGGAAGGGGGTGCTCGACTAAACGCTTAAAATCAGTCATTTGACAGAAGAAGCCAAATATTCTATCCACAAGGAACAGGGAGGGCAGGGAAATTGGAAAGCTCTCTATGATCGAGCATGAGTATGTTTTGTCCCGGCGCTCATAAATTTGCCCGCTAAACGGTGGCCGCCCAAACCCCGACAGTCCGTGTGAGTTCCTGGGGTCACACCAGTCGAGATAATCGACCAAGGTAAACGAAAAAGTTGAATAAACGGTCAATTTTGGCCATTGTATGGACCGCTAGGCGCTGGTCATTCTGCTGGGACCCACGAAGGTCCCTCGATATTTTCAAGAGTTAATAAAAGCAACCCACCGATCCACACAAAGCGTTACGGCACCGTGCGGGGAAGGGAGTCAATACCCTACCCCACACGTCGTGACGTCCCGTGCGTAGCAAAGTCCCGAATGGCGCAAGGAGCTTTACCAATGTACAATCGTCAATTCACCTGGAAAGTCTTGGTCAGAACCGAAAATTCAAACATTTCAAACAGCCTAGTGTGGATCTGTGGGTGGGGGAGAATAGAATTTTACCGGTCTCCGAGTAAAATGGAAAGGTGGGACATTTATTCATGCCCCAAGAATGACTCCAGCAACCCTCTCTGGTGGCCTTGCAAACAAACCCCGAAGGGGCGGGGGGACTACTAATCGGAAAACAAATATACATTAAAAATACAAAAATGAATTAAATAAACGAATTAAACCAATGCTTTGACCGGGGATGACCAATGTCATTCTAATGAGGGGGGGGGGGCGAAAAAGCTCCTGATGAAGTGTTTCGAACTTTTTGTACAATGCATTATTTCAATGAATGAATGAACGAGCATTCATAACAAGCATTCCCATTCATATAAAAATTAAAATTAGAAAGCGATAAATATCTTGAAAGAAATCGATATTCACCGATTATTTTATGAATATTTCTCTGTTAGTCGTTTGTTTTTTTAATATTTTGTTCTCATTTTCGACGTTTTAATTTATTGCTTTATTGCTGCAAAGTAGTACCTTCTGGAGGTTTAACTCGATTTACTAAAATAACGTTTTGTCCGAGAGTAGGTAACGGGCCTGGAATGGAAATTATTTTTCTTTTGTTTTTTTTTGCTAACGAACTCATAATCGATTTTGCTCCATAAACGCTTCGATTGTTCGTATCGATTCGATAAAACAATACTTTTTATGGTAAACAATAACTAAAAATAATGTAAAAAGGTAGAAAATTAAATAAAGACTCACCGATCGAATCTTCGTCAGATCCGGTTATTTTCTGTAAAACTCTAAACGATCGCGACTGAATCGGATTGCCTCCACTTTGAGTCCAACTCGTTTGGCTCTGAAGGGTCCTTGGGTCTACGCTGAAAAAACAAAATTAAAAATAAGTAAACGGGCCAATGAAAATGAGCACCAACACAAGTAAAGGCCACGCCTTCCACCATCCCCACCCCACCAGTACCTTTGTTGAGCTCCCTCGATTTGAATCGGTATGATTCGCGTTCGCGGAGAGTCGGCCGACTGTTGTTGAAACTGTTGAGGCGGAGGTGGTTGCTGCCTCGGTTGAACCGGTTGAGTGGGTAGCGTCGTGTAGTACTGTGGAGCTTGAAAGACGGGGATGTATGGGGGTTGTTGTTGCGGCGGAGGGGTGTACTGGGGTTGAATCGGTCGAGACTGATGTTGGTGAGGAGGTGGAGGGGGTTGCTGACGAGGGGGCTCGGGTGATTTTGGCGAATCCCGTCCTTCAATCTAGATCAATGAAACAAAGTTAATTTTTTTCGTGGTGGTGGGGCGGGTAATGGGGGAATTGCAGTGTGAGGATTTTACCTGAATTGGAACGACTCTAGTCGAATACTGCGGAGATTGCGGACTCTGAGGAGTCGCCTCGTCAAAAGTAGGCTGACGAACCGCCCACGCCGGTGGAGACTCTTTCGACGCCTGTCGCGTTGTCATCCAAGGTGCTGGGGATTTGTTGAGGTTACCCGACGAGGGTGGAGTTTGTTTCGGAGTGGACAACGACGAAACCGGCGGAGGAGCCTGAACTTGAGCTTGCGCTTGTGCAGCTTGAATGTCCAACTTGTGAAACGGAAGTTGATTTGGCGACGATTGAACTACCGGTCGAACGTTTTGAATGGGTCGGCTGTCGGGGACGACGGTGCAGAGCGGCGGCGGTGGTGGAGGGAAGTTCTCAGAAGGTGGTCTAGGGGCGGTCGTTTTGAGCTGAATGTTGATGGGCGGTGCGGGTGGTGATGTTTCTTGAATAGTTTTAAACGGTTGAGCAACTGGTTTGAGTGGGGCTGTCATCGGCTGTTCAGTGACGGCAGTGGGCTTGGGTTGAGTGTTGGGAAGGCCGACGGGACGTAGCTGCGGTCGATTTTGTATGTCTTGAAGGAAGGGCGGAGGAGACCGTCCAGAAATTTGGCCGTTTTGAAGATTATTCGAGTTATTATTCTCGTGGATTGACGGCGTTAGATGACTCACTCCGGCGGAGTTGTTCGACGATGCCGGCGGTGGTGGTGGTGGAGGTGGGGGTGCAGAGCCAGAAGTTGGTGGTGGCGGTGGTGGAGGTTGAGGCGTCGTCTGAGCTGGCATCGACGGTGGTGGCGGTGGAGGGGGCATATGCTGCTGCGGCTGCTGCTGTTGTTGTTGGTAGTGATGATGACCACCCAGTGTAGGGGCACTCCCTGGGGGAAACACGGGAATGGCGATCTGAGGCTGCATTGCTGCCAAAGCCGACGGTGGTAAAGGTTGATGTGGATGCTGCGACATTTGTTGGGCGACTCTATCTTGCGCAGGCGTGCAACTGTAACCAAAAGCGCCAGCTCTAACAATGAAATCAATCAGTTTAATCACAACACACAGTTAAAAAGCCTAAGCACTCAACGCAAGCTAATTAATCACCAATACATTACTTAACTGAGGCATCTTAATGATGGGGTTTCCTTCTGGCTAAATAGTGTAGAATTATAAGATAGTTACGCCCTAAATAAGCTCCAAAAAATAAAACTTAAATATAGATGAATGGTAAACACCACATCACACAAAAACAACTATAAATTAATTAAAAAATTAACTTTATTACAACTCATATAAATTACAAAAATAAATAAATAAACGAATCAACAAACCGAAAAAAAATCACATTTCCTCATACCTATCCTCCATATGGGCGTTTCTGTTGATTCGCCTCGCCATCCGCGGACTTTTAATTTCGGCCAAATCCAAACCACCGGGCGTGTAAGTGAACGGCTTTTTGTCTTTCGTCATCATCGCGTTTTGAATGGCGGCTGGCGGCTCGTAGGGTTTTTTACCTTGAGGGATCTAAAGACAAAGACAAAAACGTCCATTTTTTTACTCCAAAAAAAGAGAGAGGAGGTGAGAGACAAGACACTGTACCTCCGACTTGATTCGAACGGATGGGACGGATCCTTGAAGTGGTGGCGGGGGAGGTGGTGGGCCGCATCCTCCGATTTCTCCGCCTAAAAATGATGAAACGAATAATGAAAAAAACGTTTTGAGATAAAAGGAAGCGAATCAAAATACCCGGAGATGAATTCGCCGCATTTCCACCAGAGATTTGATGGGATTGCCGTCTGAAAATCAAAGAAAAACATTGTTTTAATCTTAATTCTTGCAATCAACAAGCTCAAGAAGCATTCATTCAATTCAATTTAGCTAATTATTATTACTATTATTTTAAGCATTCCAAAGCGTACGAAAGGTTATTCAAATGTTTGCTTTACAAGCGAGTAAATGACTCGTCCGAATAGTTTTGCTTAGCGCGAGTCTATTGATAGGCGTTTGTTTACACGATTACGCATAATTTTAAAATAGGAACCGTGCGTTTCTCGAAAACGGAAAAAAAGAAAAGAAACCCCCAAGAAATGTTTGTTTTACTTTGAGAAAGTGACTTGCGGAACAGAAATTGAAAGTTTTGGTGTGGTGTGGTTGAGTGGCGGGAGGGGCTCATCATATAAGCTATACCGTCAGAACGTTTTCCTTGAATTTAAGCGAATTGGCTACCAAAAAAGACAATAATTAGAAACGGAGACTATAGTTTGTGAGGTGGGTGGATGGGGAGAACTATGAAATTCCACCCCCAAACAATTACTATAACCCTAAAATTTGAGAACACCGCATCAACCATTTTGATGATTTTGGACGTAAATGAACTCGACTCCAACCAGGGGGGGGGGGGCATAACATCTGTGACTCATTACCTCGCGCATTGAGCGATTCAGCTCGAAGAAAACTACTAAGTCACCAGGACACTGGTGATTTAGTGGCGGAATCTGAACTCATGGATACTTTCAAGTAGCTGTTCTGTTCTAAATAATCTCAATAGTAATCTAAATCATTCTGTTCTGTTCTAAACAAAAAAAATTGTCGTTTCCATACTTCTAGCCTCTAAGCGCTTACAATTTATTCTCCACGTTAGCCATGAATATGTGATTTTAGCCGCTAAAGAGCGATTTCCCCCAATTTTATCCGCGAATTTGCTCTTTTTCTTCATTTTCCCCGCGAGCTAGCTTTTTTTTCACTTTTAGCAATGAATTAGCGTTTTTTCAGGTAAAAGCCACGAACTTGCGTTCTGAATAAGCCGATAATTCATGTTTTCGTAATTTTGGGCGCGAATTAGCGCTTTTGAATTATTGATTTTTCACTATTTTACCCGTTAATTAGCTTGATTCGTAATTTTAAACGCAAATTATTGTATTTTACACTTTATCCGCGATTTGGAGCTTTTTCTCCCGCTTTTTCTCGCCGTTTTACCTCGCGAATTAGCTATGCATATTTTTCTTAACTTTATCCGTTACTAAGCACTTTTTCTCATATATGTCCGTGATCAGTTATTTTTTTCAATAATTTCAGCCGTGAATTATCCATTTATCTCAATTTCAGCCCCAGATAAGCGTTATTTTTAATTTTGCTCTGGATTAAATGGGCACTTGGCGGGGGATTAGCCGCCCACGAGGACGAGGAGCGTTTTAGCGTTTTCTAGTTGCACAAAAATCTGAAGGGCGCCAAAATCCAACATTAAAAATGATTATTTAGGGCCATGGGCGGGCTATTGTGGCCACTTCTAGGCCCGCGAGTCTAGATGGCCCTGGTCCAATCATTATAATTACAGTATGCTAGGTGAACTGCGTGCAAGAAGGGGTGTACTCGTTATTTACCGCCTCTATTTCTATTAGTACTGGGACTAATTATTTAAATTGTATGCTGAATATCCTGTATCAAAAGGCTCCCAACCACAAGAAAGCTAGAAACACAAAAAAGTTGAAACCACAAAGAGGCTCTAACCATAGAAGTGCTTCAAACACAATACCCTCAAGCCGCAAAAACGCTTAAACCACAAAAAGACTCCCAAACCACAAAAAATTTGAAACCACAAAAATGCTCCAAACGTAGAAACGCTCCCCATCACAAAAATTCACACTGCGCACTGACCCCCCCCCCCACCAATGTGCTCGATAGAAACGCTCCCAACCCCAATAATACGCACAATAATAACACAAAAATTATCTAGCCACAAAAACGAAACTCTCAAACCTCAAAAACCCCAAACTGACCAGAAAATCAAAATACTTCCACGAAATTTTGGGCTTAAAATTGCTAGATTCACGAAATTGTTTTTTTCAATTAGTCATCCAAAAAAAAAACCAGCGAAATTGGTTTATATTTGAATGAGCCATGCGCCACAAAGTTGGTTTTTGAATGGTTCGAAATGAACTTTTGCTTTTGATGCAGTGATACCCGCGAAATTCATTCGTTTTTGGTGAGCATCGAACTATTTTCTACTAGCCAATTCCTCGAAATTGCAGCGCAAACTTTGATTTTTTGATTTTCGGTTTTGATCACGATCCGGATGGTGTTGACGACTTACTTGCCCATCTCGATTGTGTTCACCCCAAGATGATGACGATCTACCTGCCTACTTCGATGGTATTAACCTTGATGAGCGAACCCCACGAAATTTAGTTTTTTCAGGGAGCCAGCCGGCCCCGCGAAATTGGGTTTGAACGAACCAACTCCAGGAAATTTCATTTTTTTAAGGAGTCGAACAGGCTCCAAAAGCAGGGCCGTCGGGCAGTGAAAATGGTTTTTTTCGGGTGAACCTGTCCCGCCAAACTGGTTTTCAATTAGTTAATTCCGTAAAAGTTTGTTTTTTCAGGGAGCGAGACCACTGAAATTGATTTTCCAGGGAGCCAGTTCCGCGAAATTGGTTTTCAATGAACTGACTTCACAAAATTGTTTTTTGAATAGTTCAGAAGCGCAATATCTGGCTTTAGTGGTTTGAAACCCATGAACTAGCTTTTTTGGGCAAGAGAGCTTCGCGAAATTGGTTTTGAATGGGCCAAAACCCTGCGAAATGTTTGTTTTGGAAAAGAGCCAGACCCCCCTAAAAATTGCTCTTTGAATTGAGCCAATCCCGCAAAATTGCTTTTTGAATGGATCAAAAGTGCAAAATTTTGTTTTTTAAGCAGCGAACCCCGTGAAATTGTTGTTGGTTTTTGGTTTTTTTCAGAGCCACAGTCCGGCGACAGTACTGCGCCTACCCCGCTAAGTTCACAAATTTTTACAAATTTACAGTGGGCCAAAGGCGAAATTTGGTTATTGAATCAGCCAAGAGTCGTAAAATCGGGTTCTCTGAGTCTGAGTGTCAAATCCGTGAAATATTTGGCTTTCGAAAGGGTCCAACTAGTGGCGTTGCTTTTTTGATTGAGCCAATCTCGAGAAATTGAATTTTTTAATGGGTCAACTTCGTTAAATTGGCTTTTTAGGGCGTCAGTCTTATGAAATTGGCTTTCTGAGTGAGTAAAACCCTTAAAATCGGTTTTGTGAGCTATAATCCACGAAATTTGAATTTCAAATGGGGAAAATCCTCGAAAGTGATTTCTCAAAGTGCCAGATATGCGAGGGGCGAAATCCGCGGATCCTAGTCGGTGTCCTTACCAAACGTCCCCACCAAACCAAAGGCCCTAAACTAGAGGAAGGTGACTCAGAAATCATCCTATGGGTACAACTCCACCCCCTCCCCTCACTTTGAAGATCTGGGCTTGGGTGTTGGGTTAGGACACTTATTTAGAAAAAAGTCATTATTTAGAACAGAACAGCTACTTGAAAGTATCTATCAGTTCAGATTCCGCGACTAAATCACCAGTTTCCGGGTGACTTAGTAGTTTTCTTGGAGCTGAATCGCTCAATGCGCAAGGTAAGGAGTCACAGATGTTATGCCCCCCTCCTCCATGGTTAGAGTCGAGTTCATTTACGTCCAAAATCATCAAAATGGTTGATGCGGTGTTCTCAAATTTTAGAGTTATAGTAAGGGTTTGGGGGTGGAATTTCATAGTTCCCTATCTAGAAATGAAGAGAGTAAATGGCAAGACGCGGTTACCGGAGACAACTTCGCGATGGCTAAAATTAGAAAATTTAGCGCTAATTTACGGGTAAAATCACTCATTAGCGAAACATAATTTCATTGCAAGAAAAATCGCTAATTCACAGCTAAAATGAAGACAAATCGCGAATTCATCGATGAAATTGAGAAGAAGTGATGAAGTGTGGAACGAAACGCTAATTCGCGGCACCTGAAGGCAACTTCACGGAGGCGTTGGTGAAAGATTCGTCCGGGAGCGCCGCAAATGTCTAAGGCCGGCACTGCGATGAGCTGCCCCAGGGCTATTATACTGTGGTGAACAGGCTCTAAGTGCGTTTTATTCAGAGCGTCACGGCCTTTTGCTAAGCTCAAAATGTTGTGCTCGATTGGGGGGGGGGGCGAGGATGGGTGACCCACCTGAGTTCTTACAACCCAGGTTTATGGCCCACGACCAAAAAAGGTTGGCCGGCTCTGAAGTAGACCCATATTCTGGCAATTGTGCTCTGATACTAATGTCTATATTTTGACTCAAGAACTAGCACACACCTTACATTTGACCCAGAAATCTTATTCGGCCATAAACTAACGATCAATTGAACCACACAAGTTGTTTATTTGCTCTTTTATAGAGGATAATTTAGAACTGTATGGCGCCCCTCTTGGCCTTCAGGCGGAACTATGTCTCGAGGGGAAACTTTTGCAGAGGGATGGGGGAACCCATTCCACGAATCAAAAGTCATATTTCATGAGATTTACTCAAGAAAAGTCACAATTTCTTATCTCAGTGTGCCCTGCCATAAGCATTCTTAAAACCCTGGACGATTTATTTTTATTTTTTTCATCCGAGATTTCCCCTCCTCCTCCCGTCCACCACTATACTCCGATATAAATTCCTTGTGTTCACCGCTATTTGACAAAACAAGAAAGAAAGAACCAAAGTCGACAATTTTGACCTAAAATTAAATAATATAATCGCAGTCATGAAATGATTGTGTTGATGACGACGGCGATTGGAAGGGGGGGGAGATAAAAGTTTGGATTTCTGTGCGAAGATAAAACCAAAAAAATGGTCAAAGGGACAAAGAAAGGGAACATAAAACTCTCCAAGGCAACCCCCCTCCCCCACCATGTTAATACTAGCATCCCGCATATGGCCGATAATGGCAAAAATTTAATGGAACGGGAAAAATTAAACACAACGCAGGAAGTTTTTCAAGAGAAGAGGAAGCGTCTTGCTCTAAAGACCCTGAGAGGTTCGAAAGGCTCTCTTGTTGAGCCCATAAAAGGAATAAAGACCTATAGAACCCCGTCGACCCCTTCCTCGATGTACATGTACGCCCGCCGTCGACCTCTCCGAGACCTCCCGTCGTCCCGAGAGTTCTTCTGGATTTTTTTTTTTTTTTCCAACTCCTTGCATCCCAAGGGCAAGTCAGTCGCCGATCTGTTTGTCACTTTTCAAGGAGAGACTTTAAAAAAAAGAAAATAAAGCGTCAAAGTTGGTCTCGCGGTTGAAAAAAATTTAAACGCGAGAAAAAAGAAGCTCACCTATGAAATAATTAAGGGCGCGATGAAGCAATGAGACCAAATTGTTGGAGTGTGTGTGGCAATGCCGACCCACGCTTCAATATTATTATAGACGATATCTTTTCAAGTGGCCCCGTGCAAGTGTAGTAGCGATATTGATGAGGAGGCGAGGACCCTTACATATTTTGCCTCTTTTTTTTTGCGCATTACTTCAGTATCGTTGATCGTTCAAATATTTAAAAGACGAAGACAGAAAGACGATAAACAACATTTCCTATTTCACCTTATCTTCAATGCTATGCTGTACAACTAATTTCCCACAACTGACACAAAGAGGAAAAACGCAAAAACAAGCACAAAACACTTCGTTAATTCACGGTCGTTTTTTCGCCTTGTGACGAACAAATTTCCTTGATTTGTTAACTATTAAAAATTCTAGCGAGTTATTTAGGTATAGAGAAGTAGTGAGGGGGGGGGGAGGTTGGAAAAAATTCAAGAGGTCTCATTTTGAAAATGCCTCTTTTTTATTAGTGTTTACATGTTAGTCAAAATTCAAAAACGCGGTCACGGTTTTGTTTACGCGAAACAGGCAAGTTGGCAAGGCCCAAGGACATTTTGCCTCCCTTTAAATTCCTCGGACGAGATGAGTTATAATTCATGATAATTCCCCCCCCCCCCATCACCTAAAAAAAGCAAAAGACACTCACATCATGCTTTCAAGCTGTTTTGAAACGCCCTGATCCTGTTGGACGCGTTCTTTAGGCAATGCGTCGACGATGTCATTCGCTTTGGAATTATAATTGCCCAAAATCCCTCGATACATGTTATACACCATTTTTCTCACTTGTGGGTCACTCGTGTCCACTTTACTAGCCATTTTATTTTTATTAAAATCCGATTTATTAAAAAAAAAAATTGTTCGCGAACCGGCACGATTGAAAGCCAAACAGATAGTCCAAAAGCTTTCTCGAGTGGAGGAGTCGAGCACCAAGCAGGCTTTAACGAAAAAAAAAAGTAGTTATGGTAAAAGAGGGTGGGGGTTGAGAGGAACTCTTATGACATCATCACGTTTTTGAAAAGAAATGTTTAGAGAGAATAAAACAACGAACAACTAAACTCCCCAACCCCACAACCACACAGGGTGACGGCGTCGTCACAACTCTCACACGATGGGTTGTCAATGATGAGTCATTATTCATTCGTGTGATTGGTACAAACTCGCGTTTCACTATGAAAGGGTTTTTTCGCATAGTAAATTAGCGCAGTTAATTTTACGATGAATCACGTCACGAACGTGCTGTACGAGCTATTAAAAAACTATTGAACAATGTTTATGCGTCTAGATTCGTTATTCGGGTCACGATGGTTATAAGCAATGGTGGGAGGGGGAAGGCAGACTTTAGATAGTGGGGAAAATTGTTCATAAATTCACAAAATCGGATTAACACCTAACAGCAAAGTCAAAAAAGGCCGATAAGCGATAGTGCAAGAGATTCTGTGGTTAAAATTAATAGTTTTCGAGCCTAACAACCAAGTTCTATAGCGCTAAATTGACAGTTGATCTTTGTTCCCGTACCAAAATTACAAATTCAGGAGCATCAATTGGCAATTTTGGGTCTTAAGCGAAATTATTGAGGCCTTTCCAAAGTTCACGGATTCCTTCACCCGAGTTTCATTTTCGACCATAAACTGGTGAAGTAATCGAAATTGCCATAGGGCTAGACGTCTCGTTGGCTCAGTGCTGTCGTAGAAATTACAATAACAGTTTACCTCTCTTTCTTTCTTTCTTTTTTACTAACCGCAAAAGTAACAGCGCAGATAGTAGACAAAGCGAACGAAAACTCTGTTAATTCAAATAACTAGACGATGATGTCAGAAAGGGGAGCTTGGGATGAAATCATAGTTTTTGGATAGAACTATTAGGTGTAGCAGATTCTGGGGACAATAATGTGTAACTTTGTGGCTGGCTAGGGGGGAATGATAATTTTTCGAGCCAAAAAATCAATTCTAGGATGAGGCTATTCATCGAAGTATCTACAAGAATCCTCCTCCCCTGAACATAACCTCCGAACCGCGGGGGAGAGAAAAATCGAAAGAAACCAACGAAAAGTCGACAACTCAAGAACCATTCCACTTTCTGACTAGCTGGAGAGCTGTCGTGGCTCTAAGCAGCGGAGGAGAATGGCTGCATAACTCAGTTGAGCAGTTGACCATGGTCGCGAAGGAACTATAGACTGTAGATCAGGGCCGGCCAACTTTTTTTGGTCGTGGGCCATAAACCTGGTTGTAAGAACTCAGGCGGGCCGTGAAGTTGCCTTCATGAGCCGCGAATTATAGCGTTTTTTCCACACTTCATCGCTTATTTATTCTCAATTTAATCGGTGAATTTAGCGATTTGCCTCCATTTTAGCCACGAATTATCGATTTGTCTCCATTTCAGCCGCAAATTAGCGACTTTTCTTGCAATGAATTTGTGTTTTTCCTGATTTGAGCAGCTAAGAAGCAATTTTACCCGTGAATTAACGCTAAATTTTCTAATTTTAGCCACGAAGTTGTCTCCGGAAACCTCAAAAAGCTTGCCATGGCAAAAACTTGCCATGAAATAGCAAATGTTCCATTTTACCCCAAAAATAGCCATTTTTCATGATTTCAGCCGTGAATTATCGTTTCACCTAATTTTAGCCTCCTATAGCGAGCCATCAATGAGAGTTTTGTTACCCAAATTTCGCTGCGAATTACCGCTATTTCTGACTTTTATCCGCGAATCAGCGCAATATCCCCTTTTAGCCGCGAATTAGCGATTTTTCTCAATTTCATCCATGAATTAGCAAATTTTCTTACTTTTAGCTGCGAATTAGCGGTTTGTTTTGCTTTTAGCTATGGATTACCGTGAATACGCGATTTTCCCTAATTTTATCCGTGAATTAGCAATTTTTCTTAATTTTCCCCGCGAATCAGCGTTATTATTTATGCAGTGGGGCCGCACCCGGCCTAGCCGAGCCCGAAGCGCTTAAGCCGTTCCCGGCTCATACGCCATGCCCTTAGAGTCGGACTCGGAAAGACCTATCCGCAACCTCGGAAAGAGAGGATCCGCAAAACTATATCTACGGCGTTCTCAAACTGAAGGACTCGGACCCCCTCGGCCCTCCAGAATGTGACGCCTGGCAACCTATCTGTCCCGAAAATGCGGAAACGAGTAGCCGCATACCTCTCACACTCCCCTACAAAGTGCACAGCCGATTCCTCTTCCAACTCGCAGCCCTGACACATCGGGTCTGCCACCATTCCCATTTCTGGGTCAAATGTAAGGTCTGTGCTAGTTCTTGAGTCAAAATATAGACATTAGTAACAGAGCACAATTGCCAGATTATGGGTCTACTTCAGAGCCGGCCAACCTTTCTTGGTCGTGGGCCATAAACCTGGGTTGTAAGAACTCAGGCGGGCCACCCGTCCTCGCCCCCCCCCTCCCTATCGAGCACAACATTTTGATCTTAGCAAAAGGCCGTGACGCTCTGAATAAAACGCACTTAGAGCCTGTTCACCACAGTATAATAGCGTTTTTCATTTGCACAAAAAATGTGCCCTTGGGTGAGGCAGCTCATTGCCCGTGAATTAGCGCTAAATTTTCTAATTTTAGCCATCACGAAGTTGTCTCTGGTAACCGCGTCTTGCCATTTACTCTATTTATTTCTGTGAAATAGCAATTAACGTTCCCAATTTAACCCTAAATAGCCATTTTTCTTTACTTCAGCCGCAAATTAGCGTTTTACCTCACTTTAGCCGCCACGATCTTACATTCTGAATAAGCCTAGAATTCATGTTTTAGTAATTTTAGCCGCGAATTGGATTTTTTTTTTTCAAAACCATTTCGAAACCATTGGTGAATTATCGATTTTTCACTATTATATCCGTGAATTAGCGTGTTTCGTAATTTTAAACGCGAATCAGGTAATATTTATTACCATTTATCCGCAATTTTAGAGCTTTTCCAGAATTTTAGCCGCGAAGTAACCTTTAACCTCGCGAATTAACTGTGTATTTTTCTTAATTTTATCCGTGATTCAGCACTTACTCTCACTTCTGTCCGTTAATCAGTTATTTTTCTCAATAATTTAAGCCGTGAATTAGCCATTTATCTCATTTCAGCCCCAAAGCGTTATTTTCAATTTAAACTGGATTGGAACGTTTTAGCATTTTCTATTTGCACAAAAATTCGAAGGGAGCCAAAATCGGGGAAAACTGATAATTAACGGCTGAAATTAAGAAAAGGGTCACATTTTCACCTAAAATTGAGAAAAAATGTCGGGTCGTGTCTAAAATTAATAAAATAAAAAAAAATTGAAAAACGAAAACAATAAAATTTTGCCGTGCTTTTTGATGCAATTTCAAGAATAAAGTATAGAAAAACGCTAATGTGCTCATGTTGGGGCAAGTCCGCTTCTAAAATTAAGAAAAGTCGAAAATTCGCAGCTTAGCTCGAAAACATTTTTTCAGGGGCAACTTCATGGCTAAAAGTGAGAAAAGGCGTTATTTCGCAGCTAAAATTTTAAAAACTCTTTGCGCCAAAAATTTAGATAAAGCTCTAATTGTCTCGGTTAAAATTTAAAAAATGAGCTAACCCGTTGTTTCTTGATTCAATTTCATGACTGAAACTGAGAAAAAACTCCAATTTGCGGCTAAAATCATGAATAAGCGCCAAATTGCGACTAAAATAGATAAAAAGTGATCATGCATAGCTAAATTTTAGCTGTCCATGCTGCGATCAAGCAAGTGGACCGATTGATTGCCACCAAACTTGGTCATGCAGTTTTATTTTATCTCTTTCCAATGTCGAAATATGAGTGAGTTCACTGTCATTTATTACTTTTGCCGTTTCAATTTGTTTTTAAAGTTATTTAAAATCAATTCAGAAATGCAGTAATAAATAATAAAAATCATTGAGCTATCCCGAAATTCCGCTTCAAAAAAATGTGGTGAGAGTGTGTGTAAGCAGTTAGTAAGCCAGTAGCGTACCGAGGTTATGGCGAGGGGGGCGGACCCCCTATCAAACGGGGCCCCCGAAAAGCTGAAAAATACATAAAAATGAGGATTTTTCGGTCCTATATTCATGGATGTAGGTATGTGAAGAGGTTGGACGGTTGGATACAGCGATTTCCTCCTTTCTACATACGTATTGCAGTCCATCCGACCTGGAGACTAATAAATAACGTTGTAAGTGATAACAGCAAAGAGTGTGGGCTGAATATTTTCGATTGAGCCCCCTATAGAGCGCTATTCTGGAGGGCTGAAATTGAAAAAACACGCGCCTTCTTGAAGACAATACGCGCCTTATTGTTGAATATTCGCGGCCAAAATAGAGAAAATACACCGTCCCCAGTTTCGTTAAGTCCTCAAGCGCACTAATTTGCTGATCGGCACTTTGGAATTTGCTGACGCGGTAAAAACTTTGGAAAAAGCAGTAATATTTGTGGCTATAACTGCGAAAAAGCGCTGATTCGTTGCCTCACGATCACGATGCAACTCCCAGAAAAAAAGTGAGAAAAAATCACTGATTCGCATTGTATGGATGGACATAAAGGGAGAATAGATGCTAATTCGCTGCAAAAATTAGCAGAAAATGCTATTTCACAGCTGAAATTGAGAAAAAATCGCTAATTCGCGAGTAAAGTTCAGGTAAAACGTTAATTCGCGGATACATACGAAGGAAATCAATAAATAGACGCTATAATTGAGAATACGCAAATCCGTAGCTTTTGAAAGCTTCGAGGCTCAAACTGGAAAACAGCGCTAATCCGTAGCAGAGAGTAAAGCAAATTGCTTCGAAATTGCGGCGACTAAAATTGAGAAAACACCAACACCAACGCTTAGCTCCCGTTTGAGGCTCAAACTGAAAAAAACGCTAATCCATAGCAAAAATTGAAGAAAAAATGCCAATGCGGGACTAAGGCCCATGTTCACCAACAACATTGATTTGATTACGGTCAAAATTGATTGTGATTAATATTGTCAATAGCAACCAATATGAATTCTGATGAAATTGTTTACGTCGTTATCACGATTAGTCGTTGATTGTGATTAAAGAAGTAGGTGAAAACGGGCCTCAAATATTTTTTAAAAAACGCGGCTAATATTGAAAAAATCACTAATTAAATTAGGAAAAAGTGCTAATTCCCTACAAAACGAATGAAAAAAATGGCTAATTTGCAGCTATAAAATTGAGGAAAAGGCCAATTCGTGGCCAAAAGTGAGAACGTTTGCTAATTCAATGGTTATACGCGCTAATTCACACGTACGGGGTCGCAGCTAACATTGTGGATAATCATTAATTAGCGGATAAAGTGTGGTAAAATATTTATTTTAAATATACGCGTCTTCAGAAGGCAACTATGTGGCTAAAATTGAGAAAAACGGCAAATTCAAGGCTAAAGGTACTAAAAACCGCTGATTCGCGGCTGTAACTGAGAAGAAGCACTATCTGTAGCTGGGAGTAGAGCAAACGAGCTAATTCGCTGCTAAAAATGGATAAAATCGCCAATTATCAGTTAAAATTGTTGAAAACGCCAACTCGTGACAAATATTAAAAAAATAGCTAATTCACGTGTTGAAAACGCTAATAAGCTGCTAAAATTTAAAAAAGAGCTAATAATTGGGAGTAGTGCTAATTCCCAGCTAAAAATGGGAAAAAATCACAAATTCACTGCTAAAATTGGGACAAATTCTAATTTGCGTCAAAAAAGAGGAAAACGCCAACCCGTGGAAAATTAAGAAAATCTCTAATTCACGGGATAAAAACGCTCCTTAAAGTTAAAGTTGAGAAAAAGCGCAAATTCATGGCCCTTGAGGGGGAGGGAACCGGTAGTCCGCTACTGGAATTCAGAAAAACGTTACATGCTGCCAAAATTAATAATAGCGCTAATTTGCGGGTAAAGTTGACAAAAATCACTCATTCGCGGCTAAAATTGAGAAATTCGAGGCGTAAAGCATAAACGCTAATTGTCCGCCAGTATGAGTAAGACCAAAACGGCAAAATTACCCACTGAATGAGCGGAAGGCTGTGAAACGTTCACTCTCCCCCCCCATCCATCAACTAGGGGTCGCATAATCGAGTCATCGAGTCTTTCCCCCCTCTCCCTATAATAATGACAAGAAGGTCGAAATCAATGGCAACGCAAAACTCCCATTTTTTGCCACTTCAAGGAATGTTGAAGTCCCCTTTAGGTGCGTTTTGGCCGTATAACTAGGGTGTGACCAGATTTTTCCCAGGCGAAAGAAGGACGCAAATTTTTTAATTTTGAAGAAATATTATGGTGGGGGGATGTTGGGATTGGTGGGGGTGAAAGGACGGAGCCGGGGGGGTCCCACTGATCCCAGTTTCACTGTTCAGCCACTGATTTTAATTAGGACGTACCAAAAATTGTCATTTTGCCATTGCATGGCATTTGAAGGAACTAAAACACAAAATTGGGGTTTGAAAGAGGAAAAACTCGAAATTGGCTTTTAAAGGAGCCAAGACACGAAATTAGCATTACGAGGAGCCAAAACAAAAAATGCGGTTTTGAAAGAGCCGAAACACGAAATTGGCTTATAAAGGAGCCAAACACAAAATTGGGTTTTGGAAGACCCAATACACGAAATTGGCATTTGGAGGAGCGAAAACAAAAACTTGGGTTTCGAAACACGAAATTGGCCTCCCGAGGATCCGAAACGGTGTAGGAGAGGCCCAAAGGGGTGTTCTCCTGAAGCTAGCTGTGGTGTCCCGCAGAAAATTTCTGGGTGATCTCAGACGGGGCGTCTCCTGGATCATAAACAACGTCCTGTGCAGATGCCAGACACGATCAAATGATCTGGATTTTTCATCGGACTATTATTATTTCGGGACAATCTATTTTTCGTCACAACGCCCTTCAGTCTCCCTGGAATTAGCCTGGTTTGAAAGCAGTACGTTTTAGGGTCCTTTCGAGAGCAAAGGGGCATAGGACCGTGAGCTGAAAAGAAGTACCGTCCTTCCAAAAGAAGGACCTCTGGTCACCGCACGTATAACCTGCTGCTTGCCGGAAAAGTCGCGCCGCCTATCCCCTGGGCGACTATTTCGAAAATTATAGAAAAATTGAGATTTTATGACGAAACCGCGCTCTGAGGGGTATCTTAACACACGGGGAATCCGAAAATTCAAACCGATGTTCGAGAGGTTCTCTCGGAAATACCCCCCCCCCTCCCGATTATTCCGATTTTTGGGCGTCAACAAATTTTTCCGCGAAGCGGCGGCAACCGGTATATACGACGCTGACGCTCTGGAATTCGAGAAAATGCTTGGACCCACGATGGACGTGCCATCCTGAAGCTGAGGAAAATCGTCCAAAAGTAAAATTGTTCATTTTTGGTCCACTCTCAGGGGGGAGATATTACGACAGATAGTAATATCTAATATAAACCAACGCCCGGGTCAAATCAGACAGTTCACTACTGAGATTGGACGTAGCACTACTATTTAAATGTATTGGGGAAAATGGTAAAAATTTAAAATTGTGTGAAATCACGCACTAAGCAGTCGCGGATTCAGAGGCGCCTAAGAAGAGGGCATTCACACCGCCACCGCACTTTTCCCTGTAGCTCACGACTCTCTTCAGACGATGAAAAATTCAAACGACAAAATGAGAACCGAACGCAGGAAAATTGAACAAAAAAGGAAGACATTGACATAAATTAACCTGTGGCTCTGGACAAAGTGGTCTTTACTACAAACCGGGAGCCCCTGTTCCCCCTCCCTCCTACAACCCAGACAAATGAGAAATCCAGTTATTGGGACAAACTTTAAGTTCATTTGGTGTGTTGGGAAGGGGGAAGGAGTGAATGATTATGAAATCTCGCGAAGTAAATTCGATTAGTCACTTCCTGACCACCACTCATACACCACTTTTTTCCATTTTTTGTGCAAAAACTCACCTAATTTTAGCTTTCGACGAAGCAGCTGGCCAACCCTTTTCCGTCAACGCCTTCTGTTTCATTTCACTATCCCCCTCAACTAACACGATAGAAACATTATCCCCACAGCCCCACAATTTTGTAATGAATGACTATGGGGGAAAAAGAAACCCTCTTGTCATCACTCTCAAGTGCCTGAGCATTTGCGGAAGAGCTCATTAAAAAAAAAAAAAAAAGAAGAAACACACGCAAAAAATGGCGTTAATCTCCACTCCGTCTGCCTAGCTTTACACCATTCTCCCAAGGAGATTTCCTCGTTCAAACAGAAATAGTCCCGTAAAAGAAAAATTGACAGCGATGTGCGATTGGATTGGTGGTTAGGGGTGGAGGGGTCTCTATGAATAAAGGCAAGTTTGTTGACGTCTTAAGGAGGTACTTCGTGACGTTTCAAGAAATAGTGGTTTCTTTATATTTGTGTGGCAAGCAGCCATTGAGTCAATAACCATAGTTATTGACAGGAATTGGGGGGAGGGGGAATGGTCAAGGAAGTTTCACCGAGATGGGGATGGGGATTAGGGTGATAGACGGTGAGGGGTGGGGGTTCCAACTATAATAATTAAGATTAATTTGTAGGGAAATTTAAAATTTATGAAAAAAAAAAAAAAAAAAAAAAACGCCGGGTGTGAGGACCGGGGTGGGGGCCCTTGAGTTTTTAAAGCTGGCCGCGGGCCCACACCACGGGTTCCCACTTAATATAGAACTTCTCTCCTAGTGACCATCGCCAAATATACCAACAAAAAAAAACGAGAGACAGAGAGAGAGATAACCGTCTGCTTGTTTCGTCGCTGACCTCTTGCCTTCCCCGGAAATGTGCTGTTTCTAACAAATCCATTTTTTGCTGTCTTCACCCCCCCCCCCCAATCTCCTTATTGGACTAAAGTTAGCAACCTGAGGATGGAACGAACGAAAATAATGTTAACAGATGTTAAGGATTTCCCCCCAATTTTTGTCCCCTCCACCCCTAATTATTGACAAGATTCGATATTTTGATTAAATAATTAAAAGAACCTTTGAATGAATGCTTCTTTTACCTGAAAAATAAGGCAAAAACCTCCTTACCTCCAGGGCGCTGCTTCCGAGCTCATACTGTAACACTTCACACTAATTTACTCCTAGACGCGACTTAAATTACTTAAAATAATTAAAAAAATAGAAAAAACGCACATGCACACTTCTAGTTGTAGAACATCAAGCACACATCTAAAATCTAAACTAGACAAACCGGCATATCCCTGAAAACTTGCCCCGTAGCCCCACCCCCTTTGTTCTCACTAACCCCTTCCAATGAAGGCCCCCCTGAGTATAAATAATCCTGATGTTTATGGACCTTTCAGTTTAAGCGAGAAGGCTAAAATTTTCTGCTAAATTCCCCCTCCCTTTTCAAAAAAATTTGCTATTTTCAGTTTTATGCAATAATTTATTGCTGCTCGATTGTAAAATACACCCCCTTGGGTCATTTTCCGAATTTAGATTACGTGAAAGTAATTATAAAATACCAAGGGCAATGCCTCGGTTGAAACTTGGCATTGAATAGCCCCCTCTTCCTCATCGCCGTCCACACTCACACACACTTAGCACCTCCCGCCCTTAAGCGTCAAAATGTTTAAATTTGTATCTTACGTTTCTCGCACGATCGACTTCTGACAACGGCACATCTCCAGTATGAGGGGCTTTGCGCCCAGTAACGACCCAACGCGGGCTCGAATCCCGTGAAAGTCCAACGGTTGCGAAGGCGGCGACGACGACGACAGGGGTTCATCAATTTCGACGCTCGTCTCACTCGCAGGACTTTGAATTCGAACGAAAGTTCGATCGTTGTCGTAGAATTGACTCGGTGTGACCGAACCATTGTTGGTCTTCGGCAAGGGTGGGGACGTTGTCGGTTGCGTCGGCTTGATGATTTCCTCTTTTTTGAATTCGCGACGACTAGACTCAACGTTGTCGTAGGGTGAACCGCCGCGAGTCAATTTTTCGTATGATTCGGTGAAAATTCTTTTCTCGTACACCGACGAATTCTTGTCCTCGTCGAAAATTGAACTTCGAACCATTGTGCTCTTTTCCAGAGTAGGCGGTGGCGGAGCTTCGACGCTTTGAGATCGTTTCTGGTAGAATTCGGAGGGTTTGCGAAGACCGGACGATACAGCGGGCTTCTTCGGCTGATATTTGCTCGTTTCTTTTAGATGCTCCTCGACGATATCCTTAGCCTTTTTACTCACGTTACACGACGGTGACGACGCTTTTTCGAAAAACTCGCACTTAGTATCGAAATCTTTTTTACTGAAGTGAAGAGAAATTTTTTTCTTCTCGTCTTTTTCTTCCTTCAACAAAGTTTTATACTCGGAGTAAAACGGATTGCTTGGCTTAATATCCCGCGGTTCCTCCTTGAAAGGGTTGCAGGAGCCCAAAGGCTCACACGACTTCGACCTCACTTCGCTATTGTTATAATAGAAACTCTCAGATCCTTCGTCCGACTTTGAACTCGGTGACACTGCGACTCGACCAGCAGACGTCGGTCGAACACTGTCACCCCATTTAAAGCGTCGCACCGTCCCATTATTTCGACAACTCTCCCAGAATCGACGTTTCTCCTCCCTTGGATCGATGTTCCGTCGCTCTTCCAGCGCTTCGTTCAAACTCCTGAATATATCGCTTTGAGTCAAATAGTCCCTCGGTGGTGACTGCTTGAAAAATCGTCTCTCGATCTCCTCTTGAAATCGTCGAATATCCTCCGGAGGACTCGTCCAAAATTGATCCACCGCCCCTTTTCGACACTCGCCGGTGTTGGTTGTCCGGCCAGTGGACTGCTGAAAACTCCGCTTAACGGATGATGACGACGTCACCGTTTTCGAATGATCCTCAACCCTCGAGTCATCACCACCACCACCACCGTTGCCCCGTGGAAAGGACAAAGGAGCCGAAATTGGTTTTTTCATGACGAGAAGATCCAACTTGTGACTTGGATTCGATAAAATGGATTCGACCTCGCCGGCGGACAGCATGGACGCGTCAATTCCTTCAATCTCCAAGACACGGTCACCTGGTTCAAGGTGTTGAGAGGCGAGGCTCGCTTCATCGACCTGTAGCAGAGAAAAAAACAAGTTTTCTTGAGAACGCAAAAAATATCCGTTCGTGGAGGCGGAAGACTGGTTTTGCGGTCATCGCGTTTAATTCTTTCGCAGGAGCTTCGAAATCAAACTGAAACACAAATTGGTGGAAGCAGGGGCTTAGCCAGCCCTTTGGTCTAGGGTGGGCAGAAGATGTGAGGTGCACCAGAGTCCCCAGCATGAGAACTGGTAGTTCATCAACTCAGATAATAGGCGCTTTAAATCGTTAAATTGTTCCCCAAGACTAAATTTTCACAAAAAAGGGTTAGAATCCGTCAAAAACTAACTTTTCCGCCGACTTTTCAACGTCAGCTCCCTTTTAAAGCCTGAGAGCCATTAAAAACATGTTTTTTAACCTAAAACCGAAGATTTTACTCCAAAACTGAAGATTTTACTCTAAAACTGAATATTTTATTCCAAAATAATAGACAATCTTACGCAAAGCCGAAGTGTTACCCCAAAACCGAAGTTTTCACAACACAACTGGCAATGTTACCGCCAAATTTATTTCGTGGTTAAACCGCGAAAATTAAAAATTTCGTGGAGCTATATTTTTTTGGAATACTTGCTCCCGGCCGCTTTAGAATCAATTCTAGCTCAAAACTAATTGGGTCATTCGAAAGAGCGCACAATTTTCTTCAAAATGACTGTATTGTATTATGAATTTGGTCATTTCCTCAGGGCGCTAAAGCTGCTGGAAAGTGATGTTTTTTTATCTTTGTATCTTTCCCATGTTTTTGAGCTGCGATTTTCTCCCACTCCTTAAAGGAAAATATTTTTTTGGGTTTATTGGAAAAACTTCCTCATTTTGTAAGCTTTCAAATGGAGTGCAATAGCCTCGGATTTTACAAGTATTTGTGAAGAAGTAGCTGTTTGAATAGTAAAAACCGACGTGCTTTGATGGGGAATGAGAGATCGTTTTTAGATTAGAAGTATGTTTTGAAACCAGAGTTGGTGAGGGGAGAGGCAGGGCCTCTCAGAATGTCTGAATGTGAGCTAATAAATTACAAGAACAGCATGGATAATAAAAGTAATAATTGAAAAAACAGCCAATGTTTAAGGAAAAAGTGATTAAGAATGAGGAAAAAGTACGAAGTGCCGTTCGTTGTGGAAAGAGCGACCCTTCATCTGCAACCAAATGTTCCTCCTTATGTGTAGACCGACATCAACCAAGATTCGGCGCTGCCTTCGTAAAACAGAATTTGGATGAGTTTTTAGCAGTAACGCTGAAATACTTTCACTGGTCTCTCAACGGATATAAAACGTCCTCAATGCGCTCAAAAAGAGCAGAACCGCAAATAATCGGTGTATAGGAATCTATTGATGAGGAAAGAGTCGTAAATGATTTTCTGCTCGTCATACCTCGACGTTTTAGGTTAAGGAGGTAGCTGAGGGATCACCCCGATAATGGATTTAAAATTGCTGAAGTTCCCATGTATTGGGGGTTTAATCCCCATGCCACGAAGGAAACTCATTACATTACCAACACCAGTTTCGAGTGAATGTGCTTATAGGAAAAATGAAAATGCAAATTCTTTGGCATTTAATTTTTCGCGATTGTTTCAACGATTACTTCTTCTTGTAATGCACAAAAACGTCGCCAAATTCCTGGTTGATGTCCCTTTTCGCACAAGGAGAACTTGGGCTCAATCAGTTATCGTTCCCCTCATTCATTACCCATCACTAATTCCGAATATCGGCTGTTTTTTCAATTGCTATTCTTGTACTTTTTGTAATTTATTAGCTTACATTCAGACACTCCGAGAGGTCCCTGTCTCTCACCTCACCAACTCTGGCTTCAAAACATACTTATCCTCTAAAAAAGTTCTGTTATTCTTCACAAAGCCCATCGGTTTTTACTCTTCAAACAGCTACTTCTTCGCGAATACTTGTAAAATCCCGGGACTATTACACTCCATTTGAAAGCTAACAAAATAAATATAATAATATTTTCCTTTAAGGGGTGGGAGAAAATCGCAGCTGAAAAACAAGGGAATGATACAAAGATGAAAAAATATCACTTTCCAGCAGCGTTAGTACCCTGAAAAAATGGCCAAATTCATAATACAATACAGTCATTTTAAAGATAATTGTGCGCTCTTTCGAATGACCCAATTAGTTTTGGACTAGAATTGATTCTAGAGCGGCCGTGAGCAAGTTTTTAAAAAAATATATAGCCCCGCAAAAAAAATTAAAGATGGTGGAATAACTCGAAAACCAAGCTGAATTCCGGAAAAGTGAATTTAGTAATTTCGACCACAAATCAGCTGTACTATGACCAGTTTTCGGCTGAGCGTCGAATTTTCGAACACCCTGTATAGAATATTTATATTTGAATTCCGGATTCGTGTTCTAGAGGTTCTGAAACATGAAAAAAACATGACATGACCCATGTTTACCACCATCACGACGAGGCCAATAGTGCATTTTCAGAATGAAATGAACTAAAAAAAAACGCTACGAATTATCGAACAATGCCTTTTTATTTCGAATTTTTTCAACTACCTATTTTAAAAACGCTGCAAATTTTACACATGGGTTTATTATTCATTATTATTCATATTATCATTCACATTATCATTCATATTATTATTCGGCTTGAAATTACATGAAAATCGACACCCCACACCCCTATGATCCTAAATCCTTTGAAAATCCCCATTTTGGACCCGCTTTTGGCCCATAAAACCCCAGGGAGTTATTTGATCAAACTGATCAGATGTTAGGACCAACTAGACCCCAAATGGAGTCTATATGTGCGAAAGAACGAGTTTTTTCGAGCAATCCTAGGACAAGATATGGCATGGTCCGGTCGGCGGTCGGACATTTTTTTTTTATTGCAGATCTGGATTCTACGCACTTTAAAACATAAAACTACAAATTTTGAGGGGGGGGGGTCAAAAAAATTTTTGCGGTACGATTATTACAAAGACTTATTATTGAGAAATAATAAGCCAAAACCATTTCGCTGATGACGCGTCGCTGAAAACACCAATTCGTGGGATTTATAGTCGTCCAAAAAACAAGTTTTTTAAGTCTAAATCATGAAAAAGCATTATTTGCGGGGGTTTGGTGCATCAAACATCAGTTTTGTAAGGATTTGAACCAAAAGAAACCAATTCGGCGGGCTGACTCTGGTCTCTGTAAGTCCTCTTTTTCAGACCATTGTCCAGGGTCCGGTATCTTTTTCCGTAATCACAACGTAGCCTGAGGCTGAGCCTACCGTCTGAACAGGGCCTAAAATTGAGAATGTGGGGAGAATGGCCAAAAAACAACGTTTTTGACGATAATTCGGTAAGAAACCCCATTTTGGACAAACGCACTTCGGTAAAAATGTTCTTTTTTGGTCCCAAATGATTACCGCCTGCTTCCGAAAAAATCCCGGTTAAGGGACTTTTGACCCCCCCTTAATGCGGGGTACCCTTTGCTCTCAATATTCCATTGTTCAGCCAATTTCGCATACCTTGCTGAACTTTAAGGACCATAATGAATTGTGTTCGCGCAAGACGGAGGAGCTGAAAGTGGGAAAGAAGGGGTAGGCTGAGTAAAATTTGTAGGGGTCTGCTCCTATATGGAATTTATGGCTGGGGGAGGGTATTTGCCTTTCTATGCAGGGTTGTAAAATTTAGGATCCGTTGGTCGGGGGGGGGGGGGTCACTGAATCCTTGTACCCCCCCAAAATTAGGACGTTCCTACGCCACTGGCAGCTACCCACTCACAGATAATGCCATCAAAAAGTACAAATCATACCTAGTGGGTCACCACACTGATTTTGTGGGGTTTCCCAAATCAAAAGATTTTTCACGCAAAAAAAAAAAACATTTTCGTGGGTCTGCCTCACTATGAAATTATTTCCCGAATTTCGCCCACTAAAAACAAAAAATTGCTAATTTTTGTAGCTCATAAACCAACTTCGCGGATTTTGCACCCTGAAAACCCATTTTTGCAGGTCTGACTCACTAAAAAAAAATTGTTCACTGATTTTGCCCTTTAAACAACATTTCGTCGATTTTTCTCCCTGAATCCCTTTTCGCTGCTCTGGCCCGCAGCACAGAAAACCAAATTTCGTGGTTGTTTTCTTGCTGAAAAACCAATGCTTGCGGGTGTTTGTTGCTGAAAAACCAATTTCACGAGGTTGCCTTATTCAAAACCACTTACGCGATTTTATCGCATTTGTCAAAGCCTTTCCGAAATTCTGGCTCATTAAAACGCAAACTCCGTGGGATTTGTTCGCTATTTTATGAAGGGCCTTGGCTGCACTAAAACGCTAATTTCGTGGTGTTTTCTCGCTGAAGAACTAAACCCCTAACTTCATGGGTTTTGGGCTTACTGAAAACAAAATTTCGTGGGGTTGGCCCATTGAAATGATCGATTTCACAGATTTTGCTCTCTAAAAAACTTTATCGTTAAATTCAAAAGCCCTAGCTCCGAAAACCCCAATTCGATGAGCCCCATCATTACCAGATTTTAAGCGATGTCCTTAGAAAAGCTGCCCTTTCCTAAAGCTTTGTCTCCACTTGTGCGCTTCCGTCTTCCTCTTTCAATTCAACTCGTCTTTTCAACTTACTCTTAAACTTTCAGCAACGCATGCGTCTAAGCTATGCACGCAATTTCTGATATCCTTCCAGCAGCTTTTTGAGGCATGCAATAGCGCATTCCTCACGTTCAACACACCGTGCGCTATGACGCATGACTCTGACTAACGCGAAAAGGCACAAGTGATGACATAGCTTAAGATCTACGATTGATGAATGAACGAACTACACGAACTGAATGAACTACGCGATTGTTGAAAGCAGGGCCGTCTTTATTGAAGTTGGGGCCCCGGGCCCAGGATAACAACGGGGCCCCTCCATGCTACGTGGAACCCGCCGCTGACCAGGGGCGTGGTGGGCAGTTTCCCTCCACTAGTCTCGAAAACGAAGTAAAGTTCCCTATAATTCAAAATATTTTTCTCGCCAAAAAAAAAATATTTTGTGAGCCTGGCTCACTGATGGTGAATTCCGCCACCGGGAGTGGTGGAATTACCAAATCCAACATTTGTTTACATAAATTGTGATGCACTTTTTTGTGATAATAATGAGTTAACGTAACTCAAACTTTAACTCTCGGTAGTGAAAATCCACCATAAGAAACCAATTTATCGGATTTCACTCACTAAAATAGAATATTTCACCAATTTTTGCACCTGCTAAAACAATTTTCACGGCATGGCGTGATAAAAAGATACAAATTTCACGGATTTTTTGCAATAAAACCCTATTTTTGCAGGTCTGACTCACTTCAAATTATTTTCGTTGAATTTACCCTCTAAAAACCTTTTCGCTGATTTTTCTAACTACGTATTAACCAATTTTCAGGGTTCTGGCTCACAGAACCCCTTATTTCGCGGTTGTTTTATTGCTGAAAAATCCAATTTCGCGGCTTTTTCTAGCTGAAAAACCACTTTCTTTAGCTTTTTCTCATTAAGAAAAAACACCTCAAATTTCACTCGCTGAGCACGATTATCACACTAATCAAAGCTTTTTCACGATTATGTGAAATTATATTTCGTTCATTAAGATTGTTCATTAAAACGCGAATTTCGTGGGTTTTGGGCTTGCTGAAAACCAAATTTCGTGGGTTTTTACATTTTAGGCTTGCTGAAAATCCAATTTCGTAGGTTTTAGGCTTGCTGTAAACCCAAATTTAATGGGTTTTGGGTTTGCTGAAAACCCAATATCGTATGGGTTGGCTCGTTAAAATGATCATTTCACAGGCAAAAACAACAATTTTTTCAAATTCAAACGCCCGTAAAAAGCCAAAGCTCCGTGAAAATCTCAATTTCGTGAGACCTCCTTCAGTACCGCAGACATCACGCGATCTTCGCCTGTGAGCCGGTAGAACGCCTGTGTTGAAGACTGACTTGACAGTTTACAGGCCTGCAGGTTCCTGACAAGGAGCCGCCATTCGTCTGTACGAAAGAGGAGTCCAGTTTGGGGGAATAAATTGCCGCAGTTTCCGTACCAGGACGACGATATAAGTCAAGGGTTCTGCGTTGATAAATTACCGATATCTCTTTCTGGGAACTCATCACCGAATATAAGCCTGCAATAGTTATTGGGATTCATCTGACTTGTGCTCACGTGAAGCTGCCCACCCCTAAATCAAAGGTTGGCTATGCCCCTGCCGTGAACCAGCTATTTTTCCGCTTTTAGCCAAGAATTAGCGTTTTTTCTAAATTTTATTCGCTGCAGTAGCTTTCTCAATTTTATCAGTCAATGGAATTTTTTTAACTTTATCTGTCAATGAGCGTTTTTTCTCAATAAGCGCTTGTCACACATTTTAGTCGACACTCGACAGTATGATTTTTTCGATATTAGCCACGAATTAGCAATTTCTTTCGCTTTAGACATGAACTAGCACTTTATGTCAGCCGCTAAGTGGCCGTTGGAAACCGTGAATTTTCTTCATTTTGGCTGTGAATGAGCGATTGGTCTTAATGCTAGCCGCGCATTAGCACTCGGTCTCGTTTATAGTCGTGAAGCTGCCCCTGAACACAGCGAATGTCCGATTTTTCAATTTTTTAGCTATGATGATGAGTATCTTTGTTCCAATTTTGGGAAAAAGAAATCTGAACAATCCGGGGCCCCGGGCCCAGGCCCATCGGGCCCCCGCCTAAAAACGGCACTTGAAAGCTATAACTACACAGTTTACGCAGGTCTGCGAGTTCCTTACAGGGAGTCATTCGTCTCTACGTCGGACGAGAACCAGTTTGACGGGCTAAATTACCGCACTTACCGTCCCAGCCTCAGGAGACAAAAATTCTTCTTGAAAACTTGGGGGGGGGGGGAATTGTGATTTATTGGACGGAAAATCCGGAATAGAATTCACCGACAGTTTTTCGGCTGAGATGGTTTGACGGTTAACAATCCTTTATCTACGCTAATTCAGTTTTTGGGTTCGAATTGACGATTTCTCGCGCCGGATGCATCAGAATTATGTTCTCACGTGAAGCTGCCCATCCCCTAGACTAGATCAAAGGCTGTCCACGCCCCTGCAATCAACTAGCGATTTTTCCACTTTTAGCCAAAAATTAGCGTTTTCCTAAAGTATTCTCGAATTGGCGTTTTCTCTTTT
Organism: Corythucha ciliata; assembly: GCA_038030265.1. Classification (NCBI taxonomy): domain Eukaryota; kingdom Metazoa; phylum Arthropoda; class Insecta; order Hemiptera; family Tingidae; genus Corythucha; species Corythucha ciliata. The sequence continues at coordinate 19,124,658 of CM075943.1, forward strand.
TTAGCTGAGAATAAACGCTTTTCACACATTTTAGTCAAAGATATGAGTTTTTTCGATTTGAGTCACGAATAAGCAATTTCTTTCGCTTTAGCACTTTATCTCAGCCACAAAAGTGGCCGTTGGAAACCGTGAATTTTCTCAATTCTGGCTGTGAGCAAGCGCTTTTTCTTGATTTTAGCCGTGAATTCGTAATGCTCAATTTTAACCCCGAATCAGCTTTTTTTAAATCAATTTTAACTGCGGAAGGGCGTATATTCTCAATTTTAGCCAATAATTAGCGCTTTTTCTCAATTTTAACCGATAGTCAGGGTTTATCAATATTTTTGCCTGATCTGCGTGAGGTTGGATCAACGTTGGTTGCCTATCAATTTGCTCTTCCTGGCTTAGTGGCCTCTGCAGATGGTGAAGGAAGTTGTCAAAATGATCCCTGGGGGGGGGGGGAAGCAAGTTTCTTGAAGAAGGTTCCTGTGTCTCGCTAAACCCACAAAGGGGGGGAGGGAGCTATCTAGTACCTATTAGCCATTTTGAGGCTTTTTCACAGCCTCAGCCTGCGTCTCTCTCCACCTCCTGCTCCACCTCATCTCCATAATGCGGAGGCATAATTCTGAAAATGATTGATCAGAATAGAAAGTTTCTAAAAAAAACATGACAATGGTATAAGGAGGACCTTGACACCAAACTTCAGGGCACTATCCGCTAAATAAAAATAATATCAGTGTCGTTGTTTTAAAAAAACAGCCTCGATTCCAAGAATACATCCCAATAACTCCAGGCCCAATTTATGTCAAACTATTCAACAACGACACAAAAAAAATACTTTGAAAAAAAAAAAAAAAACACTTTTTGATTTCCTCGCCACTACCGGCCACCTTCAAAAATCGTGGTTCTTCACTAATGAGAAGACAGAAATGTAATTTTGGCAACCGGCACTTGATTCTAGGATGGAGTTACATTTCTTACAAAAAAGAAAAGGGAATGAGAATGATGAGCGGAGGGTCGGAGGGGGACGCCCGACGACGCTCGCACAAATAGGTGTTGGTGGGGGTGGGAGGGGTGAAGTCAAGCCAAGAGAGCTGCGAAGCGGTTCAAGAAAGTTTTGATATGACTCATCCAAAGTTTAAAATTATACGTTGGTTGTTCGAGTCGGATCTCAAATTTAGATCTGGATTGAACCAAGAGTGTGGCAGGGAAGGGGTGGGTTATAGGGAAGTTGCGGTGAAGTGAAGGATGGCTGGCAGGGAGCGGTTGTGGTGGGGGGGGTTAATGAGAAAGAGAGATGAATTTGAACTTTTCACGATCATCGAATTGCAGGGCGATGAGACATCGAGATATAGTTAATGCTAGTCCTCTGTTGTTCTTTTCCTTTGAAGGTTTGTAAATGCGCCAGAGGGGAGGGGAGGGGGCCTCTAGACTTGTTTTATCTTTTCCTCTTCTCAAAATAGTAGCTTACGTTCGTTTAACTTATGTACACACACTGATATTATGTATACCACTACTAACCACCACATTCGCAAACTATACATGGATTAGTGGGTACACGAGTAACAGGCACATGTCTTAAATAACGAAATTCTAGGATTGTTCAAAAACGACGATTCTATTCTTTTAAACGAAGAAGCACCCTAAAGCACACAAAGTCCTAGCGAATTTACCTGTTGACGACATCGGGGTAAAATTTCACGACGCACTTTTTCAAAACACCCAATTTTACGTTTTCTTTGCTCATGAGAGAACATCTCTCTTTCTGGGTAATTTCCTTATCGGAATCCCCTCTTTTATCAACGACAAGCAAAGTAAACTAATTTCGCATTTTTTTTTTGTTGAATTTGAAAGAAACAACAAAAACTCACCCAAGTTATATGTATGGACTCGTGAGTCGACGGTTGAGAGCCCATCGAAATTCCCCACGGATGCACCGGATCGGATTTTCGCAGAAGAATATTCAACAATTTAGCCATTTCAACCACCCGAAGAACGACCAAAACAATTTGCGACACAAATTTCAGAGATAAACTATCGACCGAACTTGCTAATTAAAAATAAATAGCAAATAAAACTGTGCCGTTAACCACTTCTATTCTCGCACTGAAGCCAACACGGAAGACAATTATAAATTAACGCATCCCCTGCTCTACGAATTAAATTCGATCGGTATCGAATTTAAAAACATAAATGAAATGAACGGAATAGGTACGTTGAATGATAATGGGTCGATGGAGGGGGAATGGAAGATGAAGGGTCATTTTTAAAAGAATTTGTAAACTAAAAGGGGCCGAAGTTCAACATCGAGTTAAAATTTAGCCCGTGAGCTATATGAGAAAAGGCGTCACAATAAAACGTCCACCCCCCCCCCCACTAACTATGGATAAATCGTTAACGTGATTAATGTTCAGCAAGCGAAGGCATTAAATAGGAAATATAAATAACATTTCACCCGGGTAACTAGGCTGTTAAGCCGTCTTCTCAGGCTACGTCCTAATTTACTGACGGCGCACACATAAATTACTAGGTCTCGAGGTCGAGACACCAGAAAAAAGTCAATTGTGCCATTTTTTTTGGCCACAGAGGTAGAATGCCCATGCAAAATAAGGCAAGCGTGGACGCTGTGGGTTGACTTGTACGATCGCGCTTCCCTAGGTTAAAAGAGGGTGATATTTAGGGGAATTTTTTCAGTGTTTCGACTTGAGCTGGACGCGGTTTCAGTCCCTCGGACGGAAAGCAGCTGGTCGCGGCCATAACGCAGCCAACAGGATGCGGAGAGGTCCGTGCCCCCTTAATAAGGGCAAAAATGAGCGTTTAGCGATGTCGTTGATTTCGACCGACTTTCTAGAGCGAGCTGCTCGTGACTTTTTCGAAGCCACGATGCACATTTTGACAACAACTAAATTTCACCGCCCCGTGGCCCTTAAAACTCCACAGCCAGGGGCGTAGGTACGGGGTGACGATATGGGGGATATATCCCCCCCCCCCCCCTAAGAGCTACAAGTATACGGACGAAGGAGCACTAGTACCATAACGAAGAGAAGAGCCCCATAAAATCTCCAAAAATGAGCGTTTCACGTTGAAGTTAGGTTTAGCAGATTTTCTCGACTTAAAGCAGCCCGAAAAGGTCCGAGGTACGGGGGAGGGGTTCGCCCCGGACCCTCTATCAGACAAAAATCGGTAATATTCGTGGCTATAACTGCTAAAAAGCGCTAATTCGTGGTCTTGCGAAGCAACTTCCAGACTAAAATTAAGAAAAAAATCGCTGATTCGCGGTACATGGAGGCCATTCTACGAATAAATTGTGAAAACCAACGCAAAAGTGTTGTATTTGGGTAAACCCCGCGGTTAAAGTTGGGAAAACACGCTATAATATTGACAAATAAAGGACGCTTTCAGGTTAAAATTGGACAAAAATGGCAAATTCAAACTGAAATGACGTAAAATCGTCCATTCGCGTATGAAAAAGGGAATAGGATACTGAATGGCCACAAAATTAGCACAAAACGATATTTCATAGCTGAAATTGCGAAAAATCGCTAATTTGCAATTTGCAGATATAAAATTGTGGAAAAACTCTAATTCGTGGATACAAAATGAAGAAAATCACTAATTCGCGGCTATAATTGAAGAAATCACCAATTAGCGCAGCTAAAATTAAGAAAAACGTTAATTTTCAGTTCAAATTGGAGAAAAGTGCTAATTCTCAGTTAAAAATGGAAAAAATTGCTAATTTGCAGCTTAAATTGAGTCAAACGCCAATTCTTGGCAAAAATTGTCAAAACTCGGTAGGTAATGCACGGGTTGGAAACGCTACCACGCTGCTAAAATTTAAAAAAGCGAAAATTCGCTGCTAAAATAGAGAAACATCACTAATTCTCGAATTAGTGTCGTGAAATTTATAATTTAAAAATGATGATTTTTTGACAGAAATGGATGGATAGATGTACATTTTTTGGTTAGAAAAAAAAAATTTACATTTATAATTTAAATTCGCACCTTCTGAAGGCATTTTTGTGGCTAAAATTCAGAAAAATTGCAAATTCATGCATGGCTATATAGTATAATGTTAACAAATACGCTAATTCACGGCTAGAACTGAAAAGAAGCAATAATCTATACCTATAAAAGTTATGTAGTTTTGCTCATGCGGTGGTAAAACGTGAAAAACCGCTAATTTGCAGGTAATATTTAGAAAATAAAATAATCAGCCTGGTCAAAATTAAGAGAAAGGTTAACTTTAAGCCTAAAATTTGAGAAAATTGCTAATTTCCGACTAAAAATGGAAAAAATCGCCAATTTACAGCTAAAATTGCGCCAAACGCCAATTTGTGACTGAAATTGAGAAAACTCGCTAATTCACAGGTTTGAAACGCTACGACGCGTCGCCGCTACAATTTTTAAAAAGCGCTAATTCTGGGTTGAAATTGAGAAAAATTCTAATTTACGCCAAAAACTGAATATACGCCAATTTGCGGATTCAGAAGGCAACTTTTCAGGCTGAAATTGGAAAAAAGCGCCAATTTATGGCAATAGGTGAAGAACCCGCTAATTCGCGAGTAAACTGAGAAAATTCGCTCATGCATTGAGTATGGTAAACCAAAAAAAAATCCTAATTCGTGAAAAGTCCCCCTATTTTGCGGCTAATATTGTGGAAAACACTTGAGAAAAACGTTAATCTCCAGCTGAAACTGAGAAAAGTGCTAATCACCCGGTAAACAAATTTTTAAAATTTCGCTCCGGCAGCTGGCGGTCGGAAAGAGTGCATTTCATTCCGTATACGGATACCCTAAGCCGTCCCAGAAGTAATAATTTTGATACCATAATTTGTTTCATTAAGCCGAGCTTCTTCCTCTATTTTCACCACTATCTCTTCAAAAATGTCGAAAAGTTTCGGTAGTTTTCCAAGGGTTTTGTTATATTAAATTTTTGTGCCGTATAATAAACGTGTGAATTTAAGCGATTTTTTTGAATTTGCACCCCCCCCCCCCAATCAAAGTTTTCGATAAATCTCAATGGAACCCAGGGCTTTCGTTACATTAAATTAATGAGTCGATTTTTAGAGCGCTAAGATGAACTAGTGAAGTTCAACGCTATTTTTACACTTCCACACCGGAAGGACCACCCCCACCACCTTGACTTTTTCGAAAAATTAAAATGGGAATCAAATGCTACTCTAACATGGAGTATTCGTACTGAATATGATGCATCTAGAATCAACTGGTGAATTGTAGTGATTTTTTGACCATTTCAACACCTATTCCCCCCTCCACCTTGACCGTTTTGGCCCAAATGCAATACCGGCCGGGGTCTTACGACTACTGATTTTTGTGCCAAAGCGCGTTCCGCTAAATTGATTTCTTCGAGAGTTATCGTGCTAACAAGAAAACGGCCATAATATTATAAATACATACATATATGAATCCTGGAGACCACTGAATTCGTGTTCTAGAGGTTCTGAAACGTGAAAAAAACATGACATGACCCATGTTTGCCACCATCACGACGAGACCAGTAGTGCATTTTCAGATTGAAATGCACTAAAATCGGTAATGAGGTGCTAAAATTGAGGAAAACGCCAAAACTCGTCGATAGTTAAGAAACATCGCTCTCGGGATAAAAACGGTACTTTGCTGCTAAAGTTGAGAAAATGCGCAAATTCATGGCTATGGGTGGGGGTGGGGCAAAACCGCTAATCTGCGGCTGAAATTGAGAAGAACGATAATCTCGGCCAAAAAAGCGCTAATTTGCGGGTAGAGTCCAAAAATCGCCTCTAACTGAGAGATTGAGGCTATGATGAGGCCAGCAAGATGTCCAGATTCAAGAGTGTGCTGGCTGGGTGGAATAATGACTAAAATGTGAAATTACCCCCTCCCCTCACCCTTACAAGATTTCAATCTGATCCGGTGATCCCCCTCCCCCAGGACAAATTCCTACCTACGCCACTGCCCACAGCAAACCACAATCCCCCCTGAAAATGGTTTCTTCGCGTTCAAACTCGAGGTCGCAGTTCGCGGCTATTTATCTCCTCCATAATTTGTCAATTATTCTGCTGCCACGGGCCCAGCTGCCCCTTTACCCCTCGGCTCACAAGTGATACGATTTGAATTGATTTATAACGTAGGTAGTTTGACCAGACATCCTACTTTTCCCGGACATGTCACATGTCCTACTTTTTAGAGCTGCAATTGTGTCGGAAGGAGCAAGACCCGCGAAATTACTCTTTGAAATGAGCAAAAACCTACTTCAATATTGAACGCGTGAAATCCTTTAAAGTTGGCCTGTTTTTAGGGAACCGACGTCGCGAAGTTGTTTTTCTGGCATGCATAACTCGATTTTGGTTTTAGAAAGATTCAAACCGGCGGAAATATGTGTTTAAAGGCAAAATTAGTTCTTGAATTATCCAAAACCACGAAATTGGGTTCTATAATTGTCACTTCCGCGAAAGTTGGACCGAAGAAGGACCGAAAACCGTGATATATTGCTTTTTGGAATGATTCAATCCCGTGACATTGGGTTTTTAGGGATAAGAAAATTGGTCAAAGTTTTTTGCGAAAATTTGCTTCTGTCAGATTTGCTTCTGGTTTTAAAAGGGTCAAAGCCACGAAATTGATTTCATGCGCACAACACAAATGAGTGTGAGTAAGGAGGGGGTGACACCGTGGTGGGCGGTAGACTATTAGTCAATCCCAATAGAGGAGCTGGGTGTGCCCACGGCCGGATTTATGCCTAGGCACACTAGGCAGTTGGCCTAGGGGCCCCGACCAGTCGGGAGCCCCTGGCCTCTGGATAAAATTTTGAAAAAGCGCTTTTAGTAGCCAAGCTTCTAAAATTAGAAAAAACTATAATTCCCGGCTCAAATAGAGAAAAATAGCTCATTCACTGGGTAAATTAATGAAAACGCCAATTCGCGAAGGTGTCAATGGAGGGTGCGAGAGAAGGGCTATTGGGCGAGAGGAGGGGGTAAAATTGAGAAAACATGCTAATTCACGGATAAAGAAGAAAAGGCGGAGAAAAGGCGTAGATAATCTCCAATTGACTGTTGAAATAAGGAAAAATGGCTATTTAGCTAAAAACGTTAATTGCTGGCTGAAATTGAGCCAAAAGTGGTAATTCGTAGCTGAAATTGGGAGAAATTGAGAAAAATCGTGAATTATCAGCTAAGATGAAGAGATGAAGAAAAACGCAATTTCGGGGTCAACAAAATCGATAATTCACGGCTAGAATTGAGAAACCCTCGTCTTCTTAGAAGCAACTTTTTGCCTAGAATAGAAAAAAAAATTTCGCTCCGGCAGCTGGCGGTCGGAAAGAGTGCATTTCATTTTGTATACGGATACCCTAAGCCGTCCCAGAAGTAGTAATGTTGAGACCATGATTTGTTTCGCTTATGTTTGACCCTCCCTCGTACTGTTTGCTGCCGGGTTTGTTTAAGCTGAACTTAATGGGAAACAAAGGCTATTTCAAAATGGAATCATCTTACCGAATATAATGCTTCTGGAATCAACTGGTGATTTGTAGTGATTTTGTTTACCATTTTAACCCCTATTTTCCCCCCTCCACCTTGACCGATTTGGCCCAAATGCAATACCGACCGGGGCCTTATGACTACTGATTTTTGTGCCAAAGCGCGTTCCGCTAAATTAATTTCTACGAGAGTTATCGTGCTAACAAGACCACACACTTACTTCCACCCCGGGGGCACCACCCCCTCCCCCTCGAATTTTTCAAAAACTTAAAATGGGAATCAAAGGCTAGTCTAACATGGAGTATACGTACCGAATATCATGCTTCTAGAATCAACTGGTGATTTTTGGTGATTTTTTTACCATTTCAAGCCCTATCCCCCCCCCACCACCTTGACCGATTTGGCCCAAATGCAATACCGACCGGGGTCTTACGACCACTGATTTTTTTGCCAAAGCGCGTTCCGCTAAATTAACTTCTACGAGAGTTATCGTGCTAACAAGGAAACGGCCATAATATTATATATATATATATGAATTCCGGAGACCACTGAATTCGTGTTCTAGAGGTTCTGAAACGTGAAAAAAACATGACATGACCCATGTTTGCCACCATCACGACGAGACCAATAGTGCATTTTCAGATTGAAATGCACTAAAATCGGTAATGAGGTGCTAAAATTGAGGAAAACGCCAAAACTCGTCGATAGTTAAGAAACATCGCTCTCGGGATAAAAACGGTACTTTGCTGCTAAAGTTGAGAAAATGCGCAAATTCATGGCTATGGGAGGGGGTGGGGCAAAACCGCTAATCTGCGGCTGAAATTGAGAAGAACGATAATCTCGGCCAAAAAAGCGCTAATTTGCGGGTAGAGTCCAAAAATCGCCTCTAACTGAGAGATTGAGGCTATGATGAGGCCAGCAAGATGTCCAGATTCAAGAGTGTGCTGGCTGGGTGGAATAATGACTAAAATGTGAAATTACCCCCTCCCCTCACCCTTACAAGATTTCAATCTGATCCGGTGATCCCCCTCCCCCAGGACAAATTCCTACCTACGCCACTGCCCACAGCAAACCACAATCCCCCCTGAAAATGGTTTCTTCGCGTTCAAACTCGAGGTCGCAGTTCGCGGCTATTTATCTCCTCCATAATTTGTCAATTATTCTGCTGCCACGGGCCCAGCTGCCCCTTTACCCCTCGGCTCACAAGTGATACGATTTGAATTGATTTATAACGTAGGTAGTTTGACCAGACATCCTACTTTTCCCGGACATGTCCTACTTTTTAGAGCGTCCGGGCTCATTTTTCATGTTTCCGGGGAGAGGTCAAAATTGTCCTCTTGCCCTACTTTTCGCTTTCTCCATATATTGTAATGTCTAGTATTTCTACTCCCAACATCTTCCACGTCCATCTTTAAACAAATCATCAGCGCTTAACCACAACGCCTCCAGTCACCGTTTCGCCCTCACGGTCTTCATCAGCTCTGGTGAGCCGGGTCGCTCCTCCCTAACTCGATTTTACCAGGTCAGGTCGGATCGTAGCGCACAGACCACACACACAGTCATGGCTCCATTTTACTCAAAAACCAGAAATTCACCCGACAATCCAGACAACCCGGCAAACCAGACAATTTGCCTCACAGTCAAATTCAAAACCAATCATGCGAGTATGGCACTTTAAAAAACCAAACGTCATTTTGACTCTTACAAACGCCCGTTTTGCGGATTTTCGCTCTTTCAAACCTTTTAGCGGGTTCGTCTCATTCAAATCCCAATTTCTGGGGTTTTGCTCTATCAACAAACCAAATTTCATGGAATTTACTCTTTCAAACCCCCAATTTCATGGGTTTTACTATTACAAAAACCAATTTTATGGACTTTCGCATTTTCAGAACCTAATTTCATGGACTTTTCTCCTTTAAAACCCAATTTCGGAGATTTTTGCCTTTGTAAAAAAACAAATTTCGTGGGTTTACCTCTTTATAAAATACGTTTTGAGGGTTTTGGATAATTAAAAAACCTAAATAGGCGAAAAATGAACGATGAAAAACAAATTTCGCGATTTTGGCTTTTTCAAACCACAATTTCGCTGGAGATTTTCCATAACCAAATGTTTCAAACTTGACACCTTCAAACCTTGAATTTCACGGATTGTTGTTATTTTCGCTGATTTTCACGCTTTCGAAACTGAGTTGTTTCAGCTCTTACTAAACACAGTTTGTCAGGTTTGACTACTTTATAAAATTAATTGGGTCCTTTCAAAAACTAAATTCCCGGTTTTGTCTTATTCAAACCACAAATTTCGTCATTCAGGGTCATACAAATTCAATGTTTCGGGGATTTTGACCTTTTAAAAACCTAATTTCGCGGCTTTGTCTCATGTAAACCCCTTATTTGACAAATGTCGGCTATTTTACCAGGCCAAATTCTTAGGTTTCTGAAATCCAGCAGTTACACAGTTTTAGACAGTTCGAACAACTAACATAGAAAAAACATAATTAGCGATTTTGGCTGTTTCAACCCTTATTTCACCTGGGATTTTCGCTCTTTCATAACCAATATCGCGGATTTAGCTTCTTCAAACCCCAACTTTGGGGAATTTTCTACTTCCGATCTCAATTTTACGTATTTTCATTCTGCCAAAATCCAAATTCCGTGGTCTTTGCTCTTTTTAGAATAAGTTTGGCTAGTTCAAAATACAAATGTGACTCTTTCAAAATGAAAATTCACGGATTTGGATCGTTCAAAAATCGTAATTTTCATCGTTTTGGCTCTATCAAACCCCAGATTTGTGAATTTTCATTCTTTTAAATTTTCTTTTTTTCACATTTCGTTCCTTTAAATCCCTTCAATCACCGAGATCCTGGAGATCCAACCAGAAACTCCCAATTGGTCGCATGAGTATGGATCTCCTTTGAATGGCCGTGCTTTTGGCCATTGAGATGGTCTGCTTCGAGCCCAATAATCCGTGTATTCTGTACCCAAAAGGTTCAGAATCCCTGTTTGAGAATAGTACGCTGGTTTAGGTATGACGATGGCAGGAGGGGGTGGGTTCAAATTTCTGTAGCTGCACCCCGCACGCTCGCTCACTTTGTTACGCCACTGGAGCCGTTACATTGCTATCATTAACGAGCTCTACACCCTAGTCGAGTAAACAAACATTTTAACATCAAACTGATCAACGATCAGTCGTTGCTAACTTGATTCTAGGCGTCCTACTGTTGTGTCCTACTTTCCTCTTACTATTGTCCTACTTTTTCGTATCAGGTGTCCTCGAAAACCACTTTTACATCTGGTCACCCTAAACGTAGGTATTGATTTCAAAGAATTGAGTGAATTGAATATGTATTACCCCCTCCCCAACTGTATAGACTGCCCCTCCATTACACCCTGAGCAAATTGCAAGTTACGGCATTGACTATTGAGAATGGAAAGGGCGAGAGAAAACCATGGATTTCACAACCGAAAAAAGGTCCCCTTCAATTGCCGGCTGCAGAGGTTTGCTATTCGGTTGAAACACTCGGTTATTCGTCCGAAATGGATTCGAGGCGGGTTTTCCTATTTCACGGGATTCATACGACACATAATTTGATCGTCTTTATTGATGATAATTTCAAAAGACATGGGTTGAAACGCAGACATAAAAATTACGCCGTTGAGATTTGTAGCCTCAATATGTAGTCAACAAGACAATGCTTACTGGTTGGTGTGCCTTCGAAGATGTCTAACAAGATTGAACTTTTGGGCACACTTGTAATCACAGCGTCAGCGTTGGCGATTGAACGGTTCCTCGCCGGTGTGCTTTCGGGTATGCGTAATAAGGCGATCCTTACTGGCGGACTTGAACTCACAGTGTGAGCAACTGAAAGGTTTCTCACCGGTGTGCTTTCGAAGATGCATAACAAGGTTACTTCTGTAGGCGCTCTTGTACTCGCAGAGATGGCAACTGAAGGGTTTATCGCCAGTATGCTTTCGAAGATGAGTTACGAGGTTAGACCTACGGTCGCACTTGTACCCGCAGTGTCGACAAGTGAAGGATTTTTCGTCGGCGGTGTGCGTTGGTAGATGTTCAATAAGTTCACTCACTCTGTCGCATTTGAACAGACAGTATGGGCAATCGAAGGGCCTCCCGCCGTTGTGCATTCGAAGAATATGATGTTTAAGTTCACTCTTTAATGAGTACACGCACCCACAGAAATAACATAAAAACGTATTCATCACGGTTTTTGGGGTACCAACGTCCCCAACTCACTCATAAAAGAATGGCGCAAGCACCCAAGAGACAGGACTGATCGTCTACCGGTAGCACGTATTTCTAAGTGAGTGCGAAGTGTAACAGGAATAATATTATGAAAAGGAAAATGTTTGAGTTTTGTTTTAAAAACAGAGCAAAGGGACACGAGTTGTCGTGGAGGAGTGTCAGGACATTCTTTTCTTATCGTGGGGAAGGAAAATATTTTGTTTTCATTGCAGAGTAGAGTGGGCGAGTTATTAGAGAGATGTTGCAGTCTATACTTGGTAACCGTCTCAACTTCAATCACAAATCTAACTGATGGCTAAAATTGAAGTCTATCAACATGCTTCCACACCGTTCCACACTAAAAGTTAATAGCTTAATATTGTTAATAGCATGTAGATAGTAAAAATGTTACTGATGTTGCGTCTGTCAAAATGTTACAACAATATTGATAGCAAAAAACGTGGAAAAACAAAAATGTAATCGACGAGTTAATTTTTAACTTTCCCACACCGAACGATTATTAGCAAATTGTTATCAACATGTTTTGTTACTAACATTCACTTTTCAGTGACAAGGGGGACGAACATTCAGTTCGGCATAACATAATATTTATCGGTTTTCGTTTACTTTATTATTCAGGTAGAAACGGACACGGTAAAATCGAATTTAACGAATGGAAAAGAAACCGTTCTCAAAACTAATAAAAAATTGCATCGGACGTCACTCTGACCTGAACGTTCAGTCATCGCAGAATCGGAGTTTGTAGGCCAAATTTTTCGAAGGCCAATTTTATATACAAAATAATCAATTGTGCTTGATGGTGTTTAGGCTCTTAAGCTCCGCAAAAGGCTAAACCCGGTTTAAACAATGTTTTTTACAATGCAAAATCAATTTCCCTCGCCTTAATTGATTAATTTTGAAAATAATTGAAATATTTTTACTATTGTTGATCCAGTAGAGTGGTACCTCAAAAGTAGACCAAGAATGTACCCCGCATATTCGCCCAAAAGCAACATCAACTCACTTTTGTGGCGTTATTTCGTCAATTTTCAACAAAAGAAGTATTTCAAAACTGTCAGTTGCACTTTGTTGCGTGAGAGGGCCAGAAAAGAGAGATGTTGAATTAGTTCACACGAACTGCTAGCGGTGCCTATTGAAAAGTCCATGCCGTGGAGTACATGAGGCAACGTGAGGCAAAGTCAGTTACGGCCTTTTCTCAATTTTAACCAAGAAATTGCCTTTAGCAAAACCCCGAATAGGCGTTTTGTCAATTTTACCCGCGAGCTGTGAGCCCATTTTCCGAATTTTAGCTGCCAATTGGCGCTTATTTCTCAATTTTAGTGACGAAGTTACCTCCAGAAACAGCGGCGGACATTTGTTTTGTCAATTTTAGCTGTGAATGAACATTGTTTTCCAATTTTAGCGGCAAATTAGTGTTATTTCTCATGTTTAGAGGCCGATTAGCGCATTTTCTCAATTATAGCCGCTAATAAGCGCTTATTAATCTCAATTTTAGCCGCGAATGAGCAATTACTCTCAATTCAGCCGTGAATGCGTCTTTTGCTTCATTTTAGCTGCTAATTATAGTGACTTTTTTCCTTATAGCCGCGAATTAGCACTTTACCTCAATTACCAGCGTGGATTGACGATTTTTCCTTTGTAGCCAAAATTTCATTAGCACTTTTTCTCTAATATAGCCGAGAATAAACGCTTTTTCTCAATTTTAGCAGTGAATTATTGTTTTGTCTCAACCACCGATTAGCGATGTTTTCATTTAAATAGTCATTAATTAGCGATATTCCTCAACTTAAGCCGCGAATTAGCTCTTTTTCTTATTTTCAGTCTCGACTCTTCTTATTTCATCTTCTTATTTTCTTCTTACCAATTTGTCCACGAATTAGCACTTTTTGTAAATCTTGGCAGCGAATTTTTTCACTTATAGCCAAGAGTTAGCGCGTTTCTTCAGTATTAATGCCGCAAATTACCTTTTTCCCCGCATTTTATTCACGAATTAGCTACAATTTTTCTCAATATTTGGCCCAAATTAGCTCTCTTCGATTTCAACCGTGAATAACCGCTTTTACTTTTAGTAGCGAACTGACAATTTTTCTATTGTATGTAGCTATTGAATTACCACGCTGCTTCTTAATTTTAGCCGCGAATGAGCATTTTCTCTCAACTTCAGCCGTGAATTAGCGTTCTTTCTTCATTTTAGCACCTAATTAGCGACTTTTCACTCATAGCCATGCATTTTTGTGAATCAGCAGTATTACTCAACTTTAGCCACGAATCAGCTCTTCGGAGGCCTTAAAATCTTGGTGGGACCGCTAACGGGACGTTGTGCCCTTCGATATACACTCAGACTAATGGAGAAGTCTGAGAAGGACATCTGCAGGTTTTGCGACATGGCCGTGGAAACATCAGAGCACGTACTGTTTGAGTGCGAGGCTCTGGGGCCATTACGCTTATGTAAAACAGATTTCAGTTGAGTCAAGTCTTCTTAGTGGGGGGTTCGACCGGCCTTACGACTGTGTTGTGCGGGTTTTTAATATGACGTGGTCATGTTAGGCGCTACGTTATTTTACGGCGTTTTTCGTGACGACAAATATATTTCGGGCCGGGGAAACGTCAAATTTGGCGCTATAGAACCCCTTCCGTCCCCTCTCCACCACTTCTCCAACCATGATGAGTAGGGGAAACCGTTAAAGTCAATTTCTAGCTCAAATTATCAATTTTGAACCCGAAAATCCAGATCTTGGTGCTGAACGAACAGAAGTGTGTGGTAAAACCGACAGTTTCCAAATGGAAAGATGGCCTCACTGCAGCAAAACAAACTGTGTTTGAGACTGAACTAAAGCTTCTGAGAGTTATTCTTGGCCGAACTCTGAACTTATGGGGGCCTCAAGCGTCCTTTTGAGCAAATTTCTTGTATTGCAGCAGTTTCTCGGTCAAAATTATCAGTTTTTACTTTTTTCCCCTGGAGTATGGTGCAAGTTTAGGCTGATTCAACAGTTTCCTCATTCTCAAGCAACTAAGCAAGCCGAAAAATCAGCTTCTGAGGATCGATTTCAAGAAGTTCAAGCCAAAAGTCATTTTCTTAGGTAAAACTTGCACTCTGGAGTCATTAACAGTTGCGGGGGGACAAATGTTCCAGGGCGAAATCTCTCGGTTTCTGCCAACCGGTTCTGCCGCTGTCGTAACGAATCAGTTCGTTATGGTTTAGGTTCGACATTTTCGGCTGGCTTCGGTAATAGTGGGACACGGGGGCGGGGGAACAATGTAATTTCAATTTATTCCTTTCTCTTGAAACTTGCTTTACGGCTTACATTACTGAACATTATAATTATCCTTGGACTGGCCGATTTGATCACGGTACCAAGGACGGTCAATTTTTGACCAGAAACTGTATTGAATCCTAGAACTACAGGGGGGGGGAGAGCTCTAAAAGGGTGACGAGCATTATTTAGCGTACGCGTGGGTCACAGCCAGATTCGGTGTTTCGCTCAGAACGCTTAGGTCCCTAAGTAGTGTACGCTCAAGGGCATGAAAACACCAGAAAAGCGCAGTAGTGGTAAAACCCTGAAGAGCCAGTACCAGTATATCCTCCACCAGCCACCATACCAGAACACACACGAGTTGGTATCCAGATACCAGATACAGATTTTTGGATGGTCCCAGGACCGGAAAAGGGTCTCAGTAAGCACCACGTGACCCGGATGAAGCCCCATCACCCAAAAGTAGTGATTGGCCGAAGCGTCGGCGGGCAACGTAGCTCATCTTTGAAAACTTTATGGTGGGGTGGGGGTGTAACGGGAGGTTACCTCCCGTTGAATTACGGAGAGGATCCTCCGGAATCAACTAGAGGTAGCGGGGACCTCTATTTAAGAGAAAATCTAATCCCTCTAGTCTGGGGGTGGAGATGCTCCTTGGTTCTTCCTTGGTGGCAAAAATGCGAGGAAGAAACCTTTCCCCCTAGACTTTTAAGGCGGCTTTTTGCTCTATCCCTCTTGGTTGGCAGCAGAACGGGCCCTAAATTATTCAACCCCTAAAAAATGTAAAAAATAAAATATTACATTGCTTAAAAACTATACTTATAATAATAATAACCTTTAAAAATCGTTTTAAAGGAGCCAAACCTACGAAACTCGTTTTTGAAATTGGCAGATCCATAGTCTGCGAAATTTTCTATTTGAATGTGCTGCCCACGCGAAATCGCTTTATAAAGGCCTCACGCCACACGGAACGCGAACAGCCACGCGGACTGGTCCGCTCGCGGGAAACCCACGGCCACGGGCTATACCTCGCCCACGTTGTGATGGCATTTTGGCGAGCGGACCTGGCCAGCGCGGCAGTTCGCGTTCTGTGTGTCAAAGACTTGAATGCATCAACAACGCGATAATCCGCGATTTTTTTTTTCAAATTTATTTCTTGAAAATCCCGCGGACCCATCAAATTGGCATGTCGAGTGGCCCGAACCCACGGAATTGTTATTCGGGCGCGCGAATCCCTTGATACTGGTTTTGAATAGGCCAACCCCGCGAAATTTTGTTTTTAAAAACAGCTATTAGACCAGCAACATTGCCCTTTAAAATGTGCCAACACCCCGGAAAGTTTGATTTCGAAGACGTAAAGTCCGTTGTTTTTTTTAAGGAGCCCCGTGAGATTTATTTTTAAAAGTGCCAGATCCCAGAAATTTGGTTTTTGAGAGAACCATACCGACAGAATTACTTTTTTAAGGTGCCAACGGCAAAATTAAATGCTTAAATTAGCCAAAACCGTTAAATTGGGTTCTGTAAGCACCAAATTCGATAAATTGGGACTCCGAAAGAGCCTAACCCGCGGAATTAGCTTTATTGAAGGTCCCAAACCCGTGAGCATGTCTTTTCATTTCTAATGTCTGTTAGAAAGAGCCAACCCTGTGAAATTGGATTTTTCAATTAATCAACCCCACTACAATGGCTTTTCATAGAGTCACTTCAGTGACATTGATTTTGGACCGAGAAAAACACAAGAAATTTGTTTCTATGAGTGCCAATAATCCGCAAATTTGTTTTCGGAAGGAGCGAGACCCGCGAAATTACTCTTTGAAATGAGCAAAAACCTACTTCAATATTGAACGCGTGAAATCCTTTAAAGTTGGCCTGGTTTTAGGGAACCAACGTCGCGAAGTTGTTTTTCTGGCATGCATAACTCGATTTTGGTTTTAGAAAGATTCAAACCGGCGGAAATATGTGTTTAAAGGCAAAATTAGTTCTTGAATTATCCAAAACCACGAAATTGGGTTCTATAATTGTCACTTCCGCGAAAGTTGGACCGAAGAAGGATCGAAAACCGTGATATATTGCTTTTTGGAATTAAATCCCGTGACATTGGGTTTTTAGGGATAAGCAAATTTGTCAAAGTTTTTTGCGAAAATTTGCTTCTGTGAGTGTCAATAACCCGCAAAATTTGGGTTTTAAAAGGGTCAAAGCCACGAAATTGATTTCATGCGCACAACACAAATGAGTGGGAGTAAGGTTGGGGGTGACACCGTGGGCGGCAGACTATTAGTCAACCCCAATAAGAGGAGCTGGGTCTGCCCAGCGCCGGATTTATGCCTAGGCACACTAGGCAGCTGGCCTAGGGGCCCCGGCCAGTCGGGAGCCCCTGGCCTCTGGATAAATTTTTGAAAAAGCGCTTTTAGTAGCCAAGCTACTTTAGTAGCCATGCTACTTTAGTAGCCATGCTACTAAAATTGGAAAAAACGATTCACTGGGTAAATTAATGAAAACGCCAATTCGCGAAGGTGTCAATGGAGGGGGCGAGAGAAGGGCTATAAAGGGGAGGGGGTAAAATTGAGAAAACATGCTAATTCACGGATAAAGAAGAAAAGGCGGAGAAAAGGCGTAGATAATCTCCAATTGACTGGTGAAATAAGGAAAAATGGCTATTTAGCTAAAAACGTTAATTGCTGGCTGAAATTGAGCCAAAAGTGGTAATTCGTAGCTGAAATTGGGGGAAATTGAGAAAAATCGTGAATTATCAGCTAAGATGAAGAAAAACGCAATTTCGCGGTCAACAAAATCGATGATTCACGGCTAGAATTGAGAAACCCTCGTCTTCTTAGAAGCAACTTTTTGCCTAGAAGAGAAAAAAGCGTTAATTCATAGCTAAATGTGAAAAAATCGCTAAATTGCGGTAAAAAGTAATAAAAATGTCTGATTCACAATGTAAAATTGAGAAAAAGAGCAACTTCGGGGCTAAAACTGAGAAAAACAGCTGATCCACGGGCCACAGACAATATCGATAAAAATGCCAATTCACAGATGCTAATTCTAATTCACGAAAACACAATTATCGTCCTCTTTTTGGCTAATTCGCGGTAGAAATGGATAAAATCGCGATTCATGGCTGAAATTGGGAAAAATACCTGTTTAGCTAGTCATTTAGAAATAACGCTAATTGATGTCTAAAATTAAACTAAAAACGCTAATTCGCGGCTAAAAATGATAAAACCGTAATTCGCGTCTTTTTGAGAAAAAGCTAAATTTGTATTAATTCAGGCCCTAAAAATAGCAAAAATGAGTATAATGTAAGACAAAAATAGCTAAACTGACAATTGAGCCTTGAAAATGCTCAACGTAGCGATACTTGCCCTGAAAATAGCAAAATCGACCATACGAATTCCAAAAAGGGCCAAACTAACCATTATCGCACGTGGAAAATGTGTAAAACTGACGATTCGAGCCCTCAAAATGCCAAAAAACTGACCACTAGCATCCGAAAAATGGCCAAACACGAGCCTTTAAAATGGCTAAATTTACATTTTGCGACTTAAAAACAACCCAACCGGCAATTCAGGCCCTGATGGCTTGACGGACCATTCTTATCTTAAGAATGACAAAACTGACTATTTCTTTTTTCTTTATATGTCCGTAAATTAGTCAATTAATTGAATTTAGAAGTCCCTTTCTATGGACAATAATTGGATTACTCCTCTCCTCACAGCACTACCCTAGTCACAACTGTGAATTCGAGGGCGTAAATTCACAGTTGTGTCTAGGGTAGGGCGATGAGGAGGGGAGCAATCCCACAATTGTCCGTAGAAAGGGTCTTCTAAATTCAATTAAAACTGACTATTTTTTCGTCGAAAAATTTTAAATTGACTATTCACGCCCTAAAAATGGCTGTGCTGATAATCAAACTGGCTATTCGTCTCTTAAAAATGTAAAAAATGAATCTACGCGCCCTAAAAAAAGGTTTGCTTGCCAACAGCCAGCTCTGTTGTGAGCCCCCGTCCCACGGTAAATGTCTGGTGACCTCAGAAGTGTCATCTCCTAGGCCTAGACCATAAAAAACGTTCTGCGCAGGTGCCAGACACGATCAAATGACCCGGATTTTTCATACGGTGGGCTCCCGGAATATTTTTATACCTAACGTTTCATTAACTAATCCATGAAAACCACCAGTACAATCATGTCTAACGAGGATGAAAAAAGGGGGCCCTTCTCAATCAGCAGCTTCTAGGGGCCTCTCGTTCTCTAAATCCGGCCCTGGGTCTGCCCCAGGGGTTGCCAGTTGCCACTGATGTCACTATTGGGGGGGTCTCAGTATTGTGAGAACATTTTTTGAGGCAGGGGTTTGGCGAACTACAAGGGAAGAAAAGAAAAGACAGATTCTGAGGCGAAATTTTCAAAACAAAATTGACAGTTTCCAGGGGCGGATCCACAGGTGGGGGGGGGGGGTAATGGGAGTAACTACCCCCCCCCCCCCGGATTTCAGAAGATTTGATTTTTTAAGATATATAGATAGAATATCACGACGGTTTCCTGAGTACAAGCTGTGGTTGGCAAGCTTATTTGTCCATTTCTCTGATATACAAAAACTACCCCTTCCCCAGGAATGCCAATTTCGTAGCCTCACCTTTTCATAAAGTGAGTCTTCATGTGTGAGATCGTGCAGAATTTGTACATGTTGAGAAATGTATCATTAATGTAAAGGGCTGCACCTTGATGGTACCTGTTATACTGATGAATATGTCCGTACTGTTTTCGAAGAAAATCGACGGCGACCCCCACCACGACGTTTCCACCATGAAATTTAGGGGGAAAACTCGTGAAACATCCTTATACATCCTAAATCAACACCTCGAAATGTCATTAACTCTGGAGTTGTGTCACTGGCAAATTACCTGACTGCAGATCTAAAAATGTAGCGGATTGTTTGAATTCCAAAGGAAATTAAGCGGCTATTCAACGTTTTAAACCGGAATTTCCTAGCAGCGCAAACGATCAGCGCAGCGTTATTTGAATTGTTTCCCAGTCGAAAAGTGAACATGATGTAGTAACTAGGAATAAATGAAAAACACGGGAAATTTCCATAGAACGCGTACTTTTCGAGTTGAAGGAAAAAAAAACTCGGGTTTTCGACCCTTCTGAAGTTTCTATGGATACATTTTGGTGGAAAACTCATGTAAATTACTCATGAGCGTATAAAAAAAAATAATAAGCGATTTTTTGGCCAAAAAAAAGGCCATTTTTGGGGAAAAAGTGGGCTTTACTCTTCAAAATCAGGGGTTTGACCAGCAAAATTCAACGATCCTTGCGATTTTCAACATGCTAAAAACCATTAAAGCCTCATGTGAAGCGGTACTTTGATTGGAACTGAATGTGAACGGTCACCAAAGCATCAAAAGATATCGCTCCGGCAGCTGGCTATCGAACAGAGTGGACCTCACTACCTACTAATAGGATTTTCGACGTTATTAGTAAATTAAGGATTATTGTGCCGAAATGGCTAAATAAATCTAGAGAGTCACACTGATAGGTCATTTTTGTCGAATACAAAATAGCAAATTAACTAAAAACGTCGAAATTCGTAGTAGTAAATGCACTCTATTTATTGACAGCCAGCTCAGCTACTGGGGCGAAATGTTTTTATACTTTGGTGGGCATTCAGTCGTTTCCGTTCAAAGGCCCCCTGCCGATGAGGTTTTCATTACGTTTAGCATGTTGAAATTCGCGCGCCTCGATGGTGTAATGGATACAATGCTCGCTTCGCAACCCAGCGGGCCTGGGTTCGAATCCAGCTATTGCCCATTACACTATAAGGCTGCGGCGAGCTGTGACACGGCTCACTCGGCTTCGTGTGGGCGTTCACGGCGGTGTGCGTATGACAAACCGCGCATCGACCGAAACGCCCGCGTAGTACGGGTGTGAAGAGCTGAGTTACAGGGTATGGTGTAAGAGCCACACGAGCTTAGGCGCCAGCGGGCTCGGTAGATCCGAGTCCGCACCCTCAAGAAAAAAAAAAATGTTGAAATTCGCAAGGATTATTTGAATTTTGCAGGTCAAACAAGCGATTTTGAAGAGAATGTAACGGGGTTGTGGATGGTTAGAGAAGGCAAGGATGAAAAGAATAATAATTCACAAACGATAATATTATTGCAAGGAAATACGTTATTATCTGGTCTAATAATAACGTGTAACGAAGGGGAGGACTTTATTTACAATTCTTGATTTATTCACTCGTCAGATCAAACCCGGGAGAGAGAGAGAGAGAGAGAGACGGCTTTCGACCCGGGAGTCGCTCTGCTGAGGATCAATTGGCAAATGGAACCTTGAAACTCTTATCAGTCAGATCAGACCTGGAGCAGCCCCAGCTCTACTTTTTGTGCTAATGGAAAACGCTATAACTGCTTAGGCTGAGAGCGAAGATAGGTGGAGCGTCGGTGACGTGGATTTCCCTTCCTCTCATACGGTTTGATAACGGCAGTGGTCGATCTCGGCGCAGCCCAGGGCGGCTAAGGGGCCGTTCGGGCGCCAATTTGGAGGTGCTATAGCGAGGACGGTGAAGACGTCGATGAGGACGGACTGAAGGTCGAGACGAGGACGTCGAAGAGGACGGACGGACGAACAAGACGAAGACGTCGATGAGGATGGCTCGAAGATCGAAGAGAACGGACTTGAGGACCGAAGACGAGGACGTCAATTAGGACGGTGCGAAGACCGAATACCAGGACGTCAACGAGGACGGCTCGAAGAACAAGAAAAAGACGGATTGAAGGCCGAAGACGAGGACGTCAATTAGGACGGTGCGAGGACCGAATACCAGGACGTCAACGAGGACGGCTCGAACAACAAGAAGAGAACGTTGAAGACCTGAAGACGAGGACGTCAATTAGGACGGTGCGAAGACCGAATACCAGGACGTCAACGAGGATGGCTAGGGCACATGCGGCCTTTCACACTGAACTGACTTTAACTTTTGATATACAAAAACTACCCCTTCCCCAGGAATGCCAATTTCGTAGCCTCACCTTTTCATAAAGTGAGTCTTCATGTGTGAGATCGTGCAGAATTTGTACATGTTGAGAAATGTATCATTAATGTAAAGGGCTGCACCTTGATGGTACCTGTTATACTGATGAATATGTCCGTACTGTTTTCGAAGAAAATCGACGGCGACCCCCACCACGACGTTTCCACCATGAAATTTAGGGGGAAAACTCGTGAAACATCCTTATACATCCTAAATCAACACCTCGAAATGTCATTAACTCTGGAGTTGAGTCACTGGCAAATTACCTGACTGCAGATCTAAAAATGTAGCGGATTGTTTGAATTCCAAAGGAAATTAAGCGGCTATTCAACGTTTTAAGCCGGAATTTCCTAGCAGCGCAAACGATCAGCGCAGCGTTATTTAAATTGTTTCCCAGTCGAAAAGTGATCATGTAGTAACTAGGAATAAATGTAAAACACGGGAAATTTCCATAGAACGCGTACTTTTCGAGTTAAAGGAAAAAAAAAACTCGGGTTTTCGACCCTTCTGAAGTTTCTATGGATACATTTTGGTGGAAAACTCATGTAAATTACTCATGAGCGTATAAAAAAAAATAATAGGCGATTTTTTGGCAAAAAAAAAGGCCATTTTTGAGAAAAAAGTGTGCTTTACTCTTCAAAATCAGTGGTTTGACCAGCAAAATTCAACGATCCTTGCGATTTTCAACATGCTAAAAACCATTAAAGCCTCATGTGAAGCGGTACTTTGATTGGAACTGAATGTGAACGGTCACCAAAGCATCAAAAGATATCGCTCCGGCAGCTGGCTATCGAACAGAGTGGACCTCACTACCTATTAATAGGATTTTCGACGTTATTAGTAAATTAAGGATTATTGTGCCGAAATGGCTAAATAAATCTAGAGAGTCACACTGATAGGTCATTTCTGTCGAATACAAAATAGCAAATTAACTAAAAACGTCGAAATTCGTAGTAGTAAATGCACTCTATTGACAGCCAGCTCAGCTACTGGGGCGAAATGTTTTTATACTTTGGTGGGCATTCAGTCGTTTCCGTTCAAAGGCCCCCTGCCGATGAGGTTTTCATTACGTTTAGCATGTTGAAATTCGCGCGCCTCGATGGTGTAATGGATACAATGCTCGCTTCGCAACCCAGCGGGCCTGGGTTCGAATCCAGCTATTGCCCATTACACTATAAGGCTGCGGCGAGCTGTGACACGGCTCACTCGGCTTCGTGTGGGCGTTCACGGCGGTGTGCGTATGACAAACCGCGCATCGACCGAAACGCCCGCGTAGTACGGGTGTGAAGTGCACAGCTGATGGAGTTACAGGGTATGGTGTAAGAGCCACACGAGCTTAGGCGCCAGCGGGCTCGGTAGATCCGAGTCCGCACCCTCAAGAAAAAAAAAAATGTTGAAATTCGCAAGGATTATTTGAATTTTGCAGGTCAAACAAGCGATTTTGAAGAGAATGTAACGGGGTTGTGGATGGTTAGAGAAGGCAAGGATGAAAAGAATAATAATTCACAAACGATAATATTATTGCAAGGAAATACGTTATTATCTGGTCTAATAATAACGTGTAACGAAGGGGAGGACTTTATTTACAATTCTTGATTTATTCACTCGTCAGATCAAACCCGGGAGAGAGAGAGAGACGGCTTTCGACCCGGGAGTCGCTCTGCTGAGGATCAATTGGCAAATGGAACCTTGAAACTCTTATCAGTCAGATCAGACCTGGAGCAGCCCCAGCTCTACTTTTTGTGCTAATGGAAAACGCTATAACTGCTTAGGCTGAGAGCGAAGATAGGTGGAGCGTCGGTGACGTGGATTTCCCTTCCTCTCATACGGTTTGATAACGGCAGTGGTCGATCTCGGCGCAGCCCAGGGCGGCTAAGGGGCCGTTCGGGCGCCAATTTGGAGGTGCTATAGCGAGGACGGTGAAGACGTCGATGAGGACGGACTGAAGGTCGAGACGAGGACGTCGAAGAGGACGGACGGACGAACAAGACGAAGACGTCGATGAGGATGGCTCGAAGATCGAAGAGAACGGACTTGAGGACCGAAGACGAGGACGTCAATTAGGACGGTGCGAAGACCGAATACCAGGACGTCAACGAGGACGGCTCGAAGAACAAGAAAAAGACGGATTGAAGACCGAAGACGAGGACGTCAATTAGGACGGTGCGAAGACCGAATACCAGGACGTCAACGAGGACGGCTCGAACAACAAGAAGAGAACGTTGAAGACTGAAGACGAGGACGTCAATTAGGACGGTGCGAAGGCCGAATACCAGGACGTCAACGAGGATGGCTAGGGCACATGCGGCCTTTCACACTGAACTGACTTTAACTTTTGAGCACAACGAAACACAAGATCACAAACCAAAACACACGCCGATGACACAACGCTGGGTTGCCGGCTTCACTAAACACACAATCCTGACACAACAAGACGATACTGTACAGCGCGGAGCTGCCTTTCACTACGAGTTGCTCGCGCTCTGACTAGCCGACACCAACTGGTGAGGCACAGGAATTTCGGGGTTTTTATAGGGGCGTTAGGTGTAGCGCAGGCGCAGGACAGGAGGACAGGTACTCTTTGGCCTTCCTAGCTCTTCCCCGTCTCTCTCTCATCCCCCACCTCGGGTCTGCTCCCACTGAGTTTTGTCTATTACGGGTTTGAAAGATTTATGGCTATTGCGATTACGAAAATATCAAAACTACACAAAATATTAACGACGACGTAAAAATGGTTTAAAGAATAAGTGGTAGATATTATAATAATGAAATTATTGGTGATAAACTTAAGTAACTACATGGTAATACTAATAGTAATGTATATGTACAAGGCAAATAGGGGGGGGGGGAGGTTTCGCCCCGTTACAAGAACAAAAATCACTATTTTCTTCTTTAAAAAAAAAAAAACAATAATTTTTGCTGGAAAATTACCAAATTAACGAACGCTCATGAGTAATTTTGAATGGGACACGTTGAAGAAGTTTTTCTGATACATGGAAAGTCAATAGGCACAGGTTTAGCGAAAATTAATAATCCCTGTATTGTACATTTTTAAGGAGCCGCCGAGGCGAGAGAAAATTGCTATTTTTTGACAAAAATTGCTAGTCCTGACTGTCTGTCAGAGTGCAGACAAGGTCTGTCAGGTTAGCAGAGTGTGTTTTTCCCGAATCCATCGCCAAAAATTTACAGAAAGTCAGCCCCTCCTTTCAAAAGGTTGAAAATTTCGAAGCCCTCTATTCTAATTTCTCATCAAAAAACTGACCATTTTGCCTCCAGAAAACGATAATTTATGCGTTTAACTTGATGCTCTGGTGGTCTGGGACTTCCTAGCGTCGGTAACTGGTAGTTTGTAGGGTATAAGCCTAATTTGACAGGACTAATACGGTATAGGTACTGTACCTACGTCCTTATTTGTCTTGAAACATCACCCCAAAATTTTATTAATTTTGGAATGGTTGGAATGGTGTAACATGAGGGTGTTGGTGTATAGGGAGGGGGCAATAGGCGGCGGGGGGGAATAGGCATTACCCCTCCCTAGGATTCAGACCTAGGTCCGCCCCTGACAGTTTCTTGGGTGAAAACTCGGTCAATTTCTTCGTTGAAATCGCCAGTGTCCGCTCGGTTTATCCTATAATTTGTACTGGAGGAAGTGCAACTAGTCCAGGAAGCAGGTAGTTTTGGGAGGAAAAAACTCCGGGACTACGTTTTATGACTGATTCTGATATTTTCAGATGTGCTTAATCCCAATTTCAACTTTACCCAAGTTACGACTCCGGCAACATGACGAAATTTGATTAAACTTTTAAAATTCGTGTTTTTTTCTGGTCTTTTGCCATTCTACGCGTAATATATATTTTTTTCAATATGATTCCCGCACATTCCTTACGTCTTCAGGTGTGCTTAATCTGATTTTCAAGCCCCCGAACCCCTAAGAGAGACGCTATAGCATAAAAGCCTAAAAAACTGCATAACCCCCTTATTTAGGGGTTTTTCGATGTAATACGCGTCATAAGCTGAAATTGGCCTAGTTCACGTGAGTTTGGGTTGGGTAAAGCTGGAATTCGCATTCAGCACACCTGAAAGCATAAGAAATGTGCCGGAACCATATCCTTTAAAAAATTATTTCGGATGGCGTGTAGTCCAGACAAATCGTATCAAAAAAACCATGCGTTCTTTCGAGAAAAACTGTTAATTTTTGGTACTTTTTTCAGTTATTTGCATGCAACTCCTCAATGACGCATTTTACAGAAAATTGTACCCTGTTCTTTTTTGAAGAGCATCTAGTTCTGCGTCAAATCATTTTTTCTTTGGTCACAATTGACCCATCCTTTTCACTGGTATTGATTTTTTTTTTAAAAAAATGGTCGTTTTTAGCCGCTTTTGGCAAAATGTGTGACAAAATAAAAATAGTTCAACTCTCCGTTGAGTAATGTATAATCCATGACGCTACCTTACCTATAATACCCAGTATTGCGCCAGTATTGTTTCCAGGTTATGAGCTAGTAACTCAACAGTCTAAACATTCAAGGTGCAACTCTCAGTACAAACTCCAAAGACTGGGGGATAGATTAGTGCTGCCGCGATGCGGTAGCGCCATGAAACAACACACCTGATCCTTCCCAGGAAAAATTTCCGTTTCTACCAGCCGGGTCACTTAATGTCAGTGGTTGACGAGAGGGGGAGGGGGGTCATTAGCATACATTTACGTATTCAAGTTTGTACGAAATTTTCGTCCAAGTTTAAATAAAATACGACATAAATGACTACAATAACCTAAAAATGGCTTTAAAAAATTGTCTGTTCGAAGCAATAGAATAAGGGTTTCTGGTAGGGTGAGGGGAGGGGTTAACTAAAAAACCGTTTAACGAGGAGTGATTTCTTTATATTTGAACTCCTTTGCCAGTTGTACCTGTAGTGAAATTGTTAAGGTAACAAGCCATGGTTGAAGGGGGAGGGGGAGTTTTATTATAGTATTTGTTCAATAGGCTTTAGCTTGACTCCGGTTTAACGACATTTTGACGTTTTTGAATCGTTGCCTGGAAACCCACCCACAACCATAACCGAAGCTTCCTGGCACCTCTACCTACCCCGTCTCCGGACTAACACAAAACACTTGAGATCTCCCTTTATCTGCTACCAAAAACCTGACTAGACATAATAAGGCTTAATAATAAGACGTAGGCAAACCTAAAAAAAAAAAAAAGTCTACTTTGGCCACCTGTTAGCTACCTGTCTGGTTATTGTCAAAAAGAAATAGTAAAATGCGTTTAAAAAAGGGTGTGCTTTTGTAAAGGTGAGACTAAAGGTAGTAGGGAAGGTAGAATGGGGGGGGGGGAATAAAACAAAAAAAATACTCTCACCGAACGCTCACTTCTCTCAGTTCTGACGGGGAACGGAGAGGTGCGCGTTTTATACTACTCTACCCAAGGAGAAACGGGATTCCACTCCACACACCAACGGCGAGTTTCGCCTTCGACTTATCCTCCCCGAACGCTTTCACAGTCTTGTGTTGAAATCGTGACGGTTAACGTCAGTTTTTGGTCGGTTGTTGTTTGAATTGGTTGCGAGAGGGCGCCGAGTTGGGGGAGGTACAAAAAATCGGATTTTGTGTTGTTTAGTTCGTGAGTGATTTTGGGTGTGCCTTGTTTTTGAGTGTATGTGAAAAACTTCGAAAGGGGAGCTTTTCCGTATAGGAAAAAAAATACAAGTGTTATGCTGACGTGACCGCATTTGAAATACGCTTCCAAGATGGTACGAAAAGTTACATAATTTTTGTTTTACAAAAACAAATATAAACAATTTAACGTTATGGCGTTCAGGAGAGAAAGGGCTCATATAGCGCTCTCGATGACATTTAAAGTTGCCATTTCAAGACCTTTTGTGTATTACTCCAACTCGTTGTTAATATTTGTATCAGGGCCACTTTTTTAAATATGAAAAAGAGCCCTGAAACATTTTTGGGTTAGTGAAAATCGTTTTAAAATTCAAAATAGGTGTGATGATGTCATTCTTGCCATAGCAGGAAGAGTTTTTAATGCGTTAGCCATGACTTTCGATTAGTCACTATTTATTTGTATTTTTTGCTACTACTTAAATTTTGTTTCAAAATAGTTAAATTATTTGTTGAAATGATCAAAAATTTATTTATTTATTTATTCCCCCAGAATCTCGGAGGCTTCAATCGAAAGAAAATTCCGTCAACGACGCTCCTACACCTCCTCGTCCTATTGACGTTACACACCCCGTCGACACGGTCACAACCTGACCCAACGTATGAAATTGGACCGCCCTCGACCAAAGCTCCGGAAGAGCTGACAGGTGGCCTAATTGTTGCGAAAACGCTCGCGTTGGATCGCGGCGAGTACATCCTTCGAGAGGATCTAGTCGTCGATCACAGTGCCGTACTCGTCCTTCGCCCCGGAGTGAAAATCTCCTTCAGCCCTATGGTCGGCATCACCGTCATGGGGGCACTGGTGGCTGAGGTGAGCCTTTGTTTTTATATTTTAAAGTCCAAAAATATGTACGAGTTATGAAAAATAGCGGTCCGAACAGCGAGCGTCACGGTTGAGTCCCCAGGGAAACTGACAGTCGGAAGCCTTACACCAATTTCCGTTCCGAAAAAAAAAGTACATTTTCCCCTCCCCTACCCCTCTCAACCACACCATCAAAAAACGTTCGAAATTTCTCTCCAGATCGTCCGTCTCGGGAATAGGGTCACGTAGCGGAGCCTTATGAATCACACACCAGAAAATTGAGTTATCAAGGTTAAAACCGCAGGGTGACGCACTCGGCTCTTTAGAATCCTTTAAAACATTACATAAAAGAAAGCGACGAATATTGCGATCTTTTTTTATGGTACCGCCCTCTCCCCTCCCGTCCAGAAATATGGAACAATGCGTTCCAAATAATTCCAGACGCGCACCTGGCTCCTATCTGTCGCTGCTGAGGCTATAAAGACAATCTTACACACTCATACAACCGGAAATCTCGTAATAAGTGCTGGAATGATAGGCCAGACTTAAGTCTTTAGAAGAAAAGAAGAGGAAAGAAAGAAAAAAATGTGCAATAAGCCCGTTTTCCTTTAGATATTCGTGAGCCTCTCGTGAATTATGTGTTGTTTTTTTTGCATTTTGTGCCTTCTCAACCGACAAAGGGTACCAAGGAATAGTACATAGACCGTATGAAGAAGGGATGCTTTCAAGTTAAAAAATACATATATGTGTTCGGGCTCAGTTCCAAAGTAAACAAATTAGGGGTAAGTATGTTTTACGGGTGTTAAGGAGGGCAGCGAGGGATACCTTGGCGATGAACATGCATTACATAATGTAGTTGTAACCGCCAGCGTCCCCTGCTGACGCGGCGTCTTAATGACCGTTTTTGGGATATCCGAGACAGTTTCTGGGCAACTAAAATCAGAGTTCGAACGCTCGTGATGCGCGACTTCAAGACAGGCAGGGAAATTTATTGGGGTCTTAATACATGAAATGAGAAAACGACTAGAAATTGTGTGTCGTCTGGAGGGCCTTCCTGGAAATCGGTTCCATGAAAATCAACACCCTATAATTTGCTTTTTAGCGCTCAAACTCAACAGCAAAACGAATGTCCCCACTCTGCGACCATTTGTCGCTTGTTTGTTTAAGCAAGTGTCCCTGAATGTCCCAACTGTGCCAAAACAAATCTGGACAACTTTTTCCAGACATTTTATTTTTCGGTTTTAAATTGACGATTAGACGCCATAACTTGATGTGGTGAGAACTATCGGCCCAAAACTGGTCATTATGGCAAAAATCTGAACATTATTTTGCTTCGAAAGTTTTTTTCGAAGGAGACCTGTGGAAACTATTTGTGAAGGAGCACAACTAAGCAATGTGTTGTGTGAGGGGAGGCGGTCGTTGGGTTACAAAAGACTCGGGCCGCAATCAGTCGAGAGGTACTGCTGAGTCGAAGTCAACATCCTAACCACACCCCGCCTCGAACGCCTGCTGCACAGCATCGAGCTGTCAGATCAGAGGCTCCGTGATGCTCGTGGAATGAGGTCCTTAATGAAACCCAAAAGCCGAGATTTCATCGGGAGCCAAGGGGTTCACATTGCAGACTAGGGCGCTTCGAGAGCGTTCTAAAAGCCGTCATTTTGACCCCCGAAACTAATTTATTCGGGCACCAAAACATTTTCGGTGAATGACTAACCACCACGATCGACCAATTTCTCTACAGCGACTCATCGCTTAACTGAATATTTTGACAAATCAGCCCACTGGCCAATGGGGTGGGGGGGGGGCTACCCACTGTACAAGTGGCCATTTTTCGCCGTGAACATCAACTTTTCAGGCCGGGAAAACGTCACTTCCCAAGTGTACTCCTAGTCTTTTCCCGGGAAAATGCCATCTAAACACTTAATCTCGTTTATCGACCAAAAGAAACTAATTTTTCCCCTGGATAGACCAACACAAATGGCCATGAAAATTGACCATTCGACCATGTGAATCTCGACGATTTCAAGCCCTCCTTCCCTATCTGATCCCTCCAAACCCCCCCTCTAAAGCCCACAAAAAAACTACGTAGGTACCTGACTGACGCTTTCTACCAACCCCCCTCCCCATTACTTTCGTCAAACAACATGTTGGGCTGTATTACCACAAATTTAGCCCGCAGGCAGAAACACACCATTCCCCCAGAATCGATCAATCGGACACAGATTGGTCCGATTTTTCAGACAAAAAAAAAATTGTTTTTTGACAGATTTTCCGCATTTATAATACGGTATGGTCCTCCCGCTAACTCCAATTCTGCGTTTGAAGGCGAAATGGTTCCCCAGGAACCTCAACATCCCCACCCCTCACCAGTGGGTAGCCCAATAATAGCGGTTTTCACTTATTTAAATAGCCCAAATCACTGTTTAGCGATATCTCAATTTTAACCGCGAGATAGCCGCAAACGTAGTTTATAGCCCAATATGCCAAATCTGGAACGAATATGACCAATAATCGTGTCAAGTATCATTCAAGCGCAGTAAAACGCAAGGTTGAAGCCAATAACGTCTGGACTAGCCACATCAGAGTTTCGGAGCACTAAAAAATTGTTCTTCACACTCGAAAAAACGTATTCTTTGACTGAATTAACACTTGATCGGACCCCTTTGCGCCCTGTCCCGTCCTTTCTGGTCCATAGAATATGGTGAAGTGCCTCAGGAGGCTCGTCGTCACGAGAAACTCCCGTCGGTAAGGCGATAAAAATCGGCTTGAAAATTGACGGAAGCTAGAAAAACTGTAAAAAACCCTGTCAAATCGCATAAATAAACGGCAGCATTGTCGGTTGTGAATTGTGAGAAAAGGTAAGAGCATGGCTAGGAGGCTAGGGCACTTATAGGGCCCCCGCACATTGGCCAAGTCTGTAGCGGAGTGACATACAATCACTTCAGACCCTGCAAACTCGGAGCCACTATAGAAGCGCTTCAAAAGAATTGGTCCGTTCGGTAAACATTGGCGGCCACAAAGAGTGGTGCGTCTGGACTTGGGGCACCCCTCCGTGACCCTAGTACACCTGGGAAAAAGTGGGCAAATGGGCATTGCACCCTATGGGTGACATCGGAGTGGAATTGTGGCTCCAACTCCGTGTTTCAACCCACCCAAAGGAGCCACTAAATTAGGGCTGCTATTCGTCCCGAAAGAATCGGAATCGTCACGATTTTGGGAGTGTGCAAGAAATTTCCCCCAATATTCAATCGCACAATCACATTGTGGCGGTGGCGGGGGGGATTTCATGAATTCAGTTAATTTGAAAGGGAAAACCATCAAGAAAGTTAATAAATAATACGGCAACGGCAAACAATGGTAAAAGAGAACTATGACAGCAATCTATGGCATCAGGCATCAGCTCCACTCAGTGGTTCTTTAAAGTGATCCCGTGGTTTTTATCCACCCGCGTTCAGAGACTACACTACAGGAATGATCCAATTTTTTAGGGGGGGGGGCACCAACCAAAGGTAGGGGAGTGCTTCCCTTGGGGTCGGGGAATCTAGCCCAGCAGGATTTCTCACCCTCAGACAAGGTTGGTCTCGCTGGCTAAAACACCCTCGAAGAAGTTGAAACTGCGACCTGCGAGTGCATTTACATTCAAAAACGATGCGAGAAGTTGTCGATTTGTTGTCTCCATCACATTCGAGAAAGTCTGAAATTGAAATGTTCCCCCAAAAATGGGAGAGGGGTAGCCCCTCCGAAAAAGTTGGAAAATTGATTTTCCAAACAAAAAACGAGAGGGGTAGCCCCTCATCCAGGAGAAACCGAAAATCGAAATCCAAAGAGCAAAATCCAAATTCGAGGCATCCGGGGAAATTCATTTTACGACAAAAAGCGAGAGGGCCTCGGTCCAAGAAAAATCGAAGATCCAAGTGGGCCAATTTGAGGCAATTATCAAATGTGCCGATGTAAAGGAGATTCTGTGGTCTTCCAAATGTAGGATGATGTGGAGTTGGTAGAAGCCTTTAATCAGATCCACCATTGCCTCATATTCCGTTAAGCTGCTTCTAGATTCCAGCGTTTTCTAGAGACCGTTTCATGCTTTCACCAAGACACCTAGAGCATCGGCGTAGCCAGTGGGGGCAGGGGTGGGCAGTTGTCCCACTAAGTCTTCGCTTTCGCGTCTAGGGGTCCCCACTAAGTCTTCGCTTTCGAGTCTAGGGGAGGGCAACTGCCCATCCCAAGATACCGTCGGAACGTAGAAATCCCTCAGGGTCGCCACATTTTGTTACGTTCACGCTCACGAAAAAATTAATTCTCGAATTTAGCTCACTAAAAAAACCTATTTCGAGGATCTTTACGCCCTAAAAATACATTTTCGAAGATGTGACTCAACTAAAAGACAAATATGTCATATATGTATAGCATCAAAATCCCAATTTTGCCAATTTTTAAACCGATTTCGCGCATTTTGCCCTCAAAAAACATTTCTGAGCGTTTGGCTCACTTGAAGCCAACTACTGAAATTTCGCTAGGTATCTAAAAAAAAAAAAAAAACATCAATTCGCGGATTTGTTTCGCGAAAGCCGATTTTTGATGGCTGGAAAATCAATTTTGTGAGGCTGCCCAATTCAACAACAAATTTTGCAGATTTTTCGTACCAAATAAACCAAATTTCTCGAATTACGCTTCTCCAAAATCTAAAACCGCCAGATTAGTGATAAATTTAGCCGTTTTTAAAAAAATCACAATATAAGCTATAGGTACTAGAATCACCATTTTTGTGCTCAAATCACAATTTTTGTGCTAAAATCGCCAGTTTCAGTGTAAAATTTCTAGTTTTGAGGCAAAACCACTTGATTCATTTTTAGGGTGAAATCGCCAGTTTGTTGTGAAAACATCAGTCATCAGGTTAGCAGTTTTGGGGTAAAAACTTCAATTGTGGGTTTAAAAACGTTAGCTTTCAGGAAAAGTTGCCGGTTTCGTGGTAAAACCACAGTGTGGGGGTAAACGTTTCATTTTGAGGGGAAAATAATCACTTCTGGAGGAGAATAACCACCATTTATAGGATAAAATCGTCAGTTTAGGAACCTACGTAACGTGAGTTTTTGGGATGAAATAGTACAAAGTTTCAAAGTTAAAACCGCCATTTTGGGACAAAATCGCCAGTTTTGTAGTGACATCTGTAGGGGTAACACGTCAGCCTTGGCGGGAAATTGTCTGTTTTTGTGTAATCTCGTCTTATTTGGGTACAAATCGTCAGCATTGTGGTGAAATCGTCAGTATTGCGGTGAAATTGTCAGTTTTGTGTTAAAAAATCCAGTTTTGGGATGGTGCCGGCAGTTTTAGGGTGAAATGGTTAGTTTTCTGGTTAAAACCGACAGTTTTAGGCAATAGGGCCAGTTTTTTTATGAAGCTATCGGAAGAACACTTCAGTTTGGAGTGCAATCGTCAGTTTTCAGAAAATTTCGAATTTTCTGGTTAAAAATAGACAGTTTAGAGATAAAAAAACAGTTTCGGAGTAAAATATTAATTTTAAGGTAAAACCGCCAAATGTTTTGGGGCAAAATCGCCAGTTTTGTAGGAACTTCTCTACTATTGGGGTAACACGTCAGCTTTGGCATGAAATCGTCTGTTTTTATATAATATCGTCTTATATGGGAACAAATCGTCAGTATTGTGATAGAATCGTCTGTTTTGTGTTAAGGTGGTCAGAGTTTTGAAGAGAGATTCACCATTTTTGGAGTAAAATCATCAGTTTTAGTGTATAACGTGAGTTTAGGGGGTAAAATTACCAGTTGTGTTGTGAGAACTGCAGTTTTGGGATAAATCACTTCGACTTTTGCGTGACATTGTCTGTTTCAGATTAAAATTTTCAGTTTTGGGTTTAAAAATGTCAGTTTTTCACGTCTCTCAGGCGAAAAGTTGAAAATCCTGTATTGGAGGGCTAAGCCATTTCTACAAGTATCAATATTTCAGGGTAAAAAATTGTCAGTTTTTGGAAGAAATCCTAAAGAGAAGTCTAAAATGATATTTTACAATCGGAAATTTTAGTTTTTGACGGATTCTAACCTTTTTCGTAAAAATTCAGTTTCTGGGGAACAATCTGACGATTTAAAGCTCCTGTATCTGAGTAGACGAACTACCAGTTCTCTTGCTAAGGTCTCTGGTGCATCTGGCACCTTCTGCCCACCTCTAGACCAAGTGTTGGTTACACCTCTGACCAAGAGTAGTAGACTTTTGGGGATCTGGACCGATTCCCACTGAAAAAAGTATGCTCTTTTCGGTAGTGCTATTAGATTTAACGTCCGTCCGTGTAACCGTTCTCGATTTATAAGTGCTGAATCCAATAAAACCAACAGCATGGCTAAAAATACTAAAATATCGATTAGGTACCTCGAAAATGGTTGGAAATCGGGGGCATCTGCCACCCCCATTTGTCAACTCCAATCGGTTTGCCAATGTTATTTGTGAGAATGAAGGCTGCTATCCAATCCTTGCTAGATGAAACCTGCTAGATGAAACCCTGCTCTGATTATCGTTTTTTGTCTGCCACCAGTGGCCCTTTATTTGTTTTGCCCCTTTCTCTTCCTTGCCCGTTCTATCCTCTCTAATCAAAGGAGAGAACTCATCTCTTCCCTTGCTATCAGTTTCGTGACTCTCCGGCTAACGTTTTTAGCTCAAATATATTGATCGCCCTTCTTCTTCAACGTAAAAATATGATTTTCAGAAAGCTTGAACCCTACCGAAGAGCATACGCCCCCGTGGTTGGGGGTGGGGGTCAATGGGACTGTCTATTTTCTGCCGTCTGGTATGAATAAAAGTACGATCAAACTGATTACACACCCGCTGAAAACAGGCAATGACCTCATTAAAAACGGCGATAAAATAGAACGGCACCTTACTGATGTTTACCTTTTAAAAGAAGAAGAAGAAGAAGAAGAAGAAAAAATAATCTGACATTTTCGAGTGTTTGGACGTTCGGACTGATATGATGAAGAAAATAACGTTGTAAGTATTTTTGGGGATGAGGGGAGTTCGGGGAAAGATAATTATCGTGAAATAGACACATTTTAAAGGCGTTGTTCCAACGAAATTTGATTTTTCTTCTTTTCGGGGATACCAAAACGCCATTGTCGCACCTTCGAAAATAATTTAGGAACTGAGGGTTCTCGCATTTGGTTGGTTTCGGACCTATACAAACTTTGACTGAAGACTGGTGCGAATCTTGCCGTTTCAAACGCTTTCAACCGTTTTTGCCTTCCCAAAAATTGTTAGAAGTTCACCAAAAAATAGGTAAAACTTGTGTTGTTACTTTGTTTGTGTATGGGCATGACAGCTGAAAGTCACAGTCATTGTTTCAAAAATGAAGAAAATGACGGTGAACACAATTAAACTTTGCCTGCGGTTGAGAGGGCCATTGTTTTAGACGGTAACACGTGGCTTATGCGTCCCTGATGAGAAGAAATAATAGAAATTTTAGGGCGCCTCCTCTTCACCTTGAATTGTTGTAGCGGGGGTACATGCTTTTCGTGTTCATGTTTTAAAGAATTTTTTTAAAAACTCTATAAAGGAAAATGTATTCCCCCACTTCCTCACGCCCATCACTTTCTACTCGTGTGCTTGACTTGCAGTTCATTAACAAAGGGTATTTTTTTAGTGTTTTTCATTACTCTTACCATGATCGTGCATTGAAGGGAAGACAAATTAAAATGAACCAACCAGGAAGACTGAAGAGGGACAAAAAGAGAAGCCACGACCGCATGACGGAGAAAAGTCAGCCGGCCAGAAATCCCGTCTTAACAACCTCCCCTTCCCTTCAGCCCATCTGCTGAATTCCCAAAAGTTTATTGAAAAATTACCATTCA
The DNA here is from genome assembly GCA_038030265.1 of Corythucha ciliata. NCBI lineage: Eukaryota > Metazoa > Arthropoda > Insecta > Hemiptera > Tingidae > Corythucha > Corythucha ciliata. The sequence goes on from CM075943.1 coordinate 19,160,964, forward strand.
GGGCTGCTGGGAACAACAGCGGTGAAATATGTATCGAGCGAATGCGACACAGTTCGTAGGTAACTGGGAAGGAAGAAGGGAAAATTGGCTCAATCTGGCTGTATCAAGTGTGTTTGAAGGTGAACAAGAAGTTTTGAAGTTAGTCGAGCGTGAAGCCGAGAGTTTTTTTTTTATAAGACTAGGATGGTCATTATTGATGCGGAGGAAGTGGGCGATGCAATGGGGAAAATGCATCCCAGGAGCAAGGAGGGAGAAGTGGATGCAGGTTGAACAGGTAGGGGAGCGGCCATCACACAGCTATACTCTCCCCTTGGGGGTCTCAACAAATACCAATTGTTTTGTGTCCTCTCTCGGGTTGGTTCTCATGCGTGACTTAACATTAGAAACACGGAATGTTCATATTTCTACAGCTTTACATAATGTCACTTACTGAGGAAGCACTTTAGGACGGTGTGCTAGGCAGTACCTGTGGGGTATCTGTTTTTATACCCCTCGAACCCTCGTGGAATCTGGAATTCGACTGCTTTCAATTCAATTTTATTGAAATTCAGGTAAAACTAGAGGAATGATCAAGAGGAAAACTTCGTAAAAGAAGACTTATTCTTCCTCTGATCCACTACAGAAAAACAGTTTCGTCTTTCGTCATATTAGGAAGTTGGACAAAGAAAAGCATCAAGTGATTGTTCATTCTACGTGGACGAAACTAATGACACAAAAAAATAAACAAAAAGGAAATTCGTTCCGGCGTTTCAACATGTCAAAAGAAAGAAAAAACATCCCGTACAAAGAAAAAATGCGCACGAAATTAAGGGAAAATGATCTTGCAACTTTTACCCACCCCCCAACCAATTGGCCCAGAGAGAAAGCTCTCTCATTCAGAATTTTTAAAAATATAAAGCAGGAAATCCCCCCCCCCTCCCGTGTACTACCACAGATTGACCATTCGCGAAGGTTCCTCTTGAGCGCCGTATGAATAAACAGGTTTGTTGAACCTCACGGTCTAAGAAGCAATGATGATACAATTTGAAAAAAAAAAAGACTTGAAGACTCGGTGGAAAGAAGGGACTCCTTCAACCAAAAAGGAGACGGCGTTGAAGAAAAGAGAGCGGGCTCCGTTATTTCCATTTTGAACAAGTCTCCACCCTCCCCCCTCAACAACATACCAAGACCGTACAATCGATCTCAATCCTGTGGCTCTCTACTCGCTAATAATAAATTAACCACCGGAAAAAAAGAAAACGAAGGATGTGTACAAATAAAAAAAAACCTTTGTTTTTCTCCAAAGAAAACGTTTTACTGTGTCCGGAAAATCCTTTCTTTTTCCCCATTCTTTTCGATACGCTATTCAGAGCGTTTAAAAAATTGTCTCGCATTGTTCGCCACGTAACTTCCCCTCCCCTCCCCCCACAATTCCCATCATTTTGACAAATGATGAGTGAAATTGACTCAAGTTTACCGAGGAAACTTGATCACAAAAGTGACGCTATTCAGTAAGAAGACAAATGGTCTTGGAGGATGGAGGGTGGGTATTGCCTATAGTTGGTTGATAAATTTGTCGAAAAACGTCATGTTACTAAAAAGAGACCTTTTAGGTGCACTTGTTGCTGTTAAAGGTATTGTCCCCCCCCCCCTTGGTTTCTAATTCACTAACTGAGTGTAGTGACGCTTTAACAAAATAAGCCGGTGCAATCCTGTTAACCTTTTCCACCGAACAATAGCTAAAAAAGGAGGTGGGGAGGTAGTTCACAGGGCCCAGATTTTCAAGCACAGAATTACAAAGATTCGGAAGCCCGAAGATGAACGTAAATAAGGGGATGAGGCACCGGAAATTTAGCGAATTGTGACCACGATGCTCTGGGATTCTCGACCACTCCGACAGGAAGCGTTTCATTTTAGAACAGTTCTCAAACTTTTGGGTCCGGAGTTTTTGGTCCGATTATTGGACCAAAAGCAGACCATCCCGCATTGCCAAATGCACCGGAGACGTACCCAGCAGACGGCAGCTTTAGTGTTTTTGGGAAGGTGGCCCAGAATCTCAGTGAATTTGGGTTTAGAAGGAGCGAAAATCCGCAATAAACAAGTTTTTAAAAGCCAAAATGAATTAAATTTGTTTTGGAAAGAGCCAAAGTCTAAATCTTTTTTTTAGAACAAGCGAAACCATCAATACTGATTTTAGAACGGTGAAATTTGGGTTTTGAGAGTGAAAATAGGCGAAATATGGGTGTGAAATAGTAAAAATCCGCTACATTTGGTTATAAAAGGGCATACATTATCGGAAAAATTAAAGAGTTTGAAAGAGCCAAAATCACAAAATTTGTTTTTTGTTCAAGTTTTTCGCCAATTTAGTTTTTGGATTCATCTAATCTGCGAAAATGATACTAGAAAGCGCTAAAACCACGAAATTTAATTCGATAGAGCGAATGTCCGCCAAATTGGGGCTTGAATAGAGCCAATCCCATGAAATGTTGTCTATGAAAGCGCGAAATCCACTAACTTTGTTGTTTTAATGAGAAAAACAGCCTGAAATCGGGCTTTGAACGAGACGAATCCGCCAAATTAAGTTTTTAAATAGAGAAAATCCGTGAAACTAGGGCTTGTAAGAGCCAAAATGATGAAATTTTGTTTTTAGAATTACCCAAATCCGTGATGCGTGAATTTGGTTTCGAATGGACGAAGAGCGAAGTTACTTAATTAGCCAAACCTGCAAAACCGGCTTTAGAAAGAGCTGAAGCCAGTAAACTTGGATTTAGAAAGAGTTAAAAAAAGGGATGTTGGGGTGTTAAATGCCGAAAATATAGTAAATGGCTGCAAAGTTGGGGGGTCGATAGAGCCAAACCAAGGCCTCCTCCACAAGTAGAGTAGGCCTTGGCCAGACCCACGAAACTGCATTAACAAAAGAGCGAAAATCCATAAAATGAAGCTTTGAACGAGCCGAATCCTCAAAATTAGGTTTTAAAATAACGAAATTTGGGTTCGAAATAGCCTAAATTTCACTATTTTGATTTTGGTAGTCAAACGCGTATGCTGACTGAAATCCTCTGCCTCCTTCTGAGACGCTCATGCTTGCCGTTACCGCTTGATGGCTGCTTGGGCGATGCATTTTTCAACAAAATCGCCTGCTTGTGTTTGATCGTAACCCGTCCCTAAGAAGGGTAATTAGCTCTTATTCATTTATTGTCTTCACTATTTGGAGTTTGGGAGCAGGATATTTCACCTTTTTTACCCTTCTTGGCCGCACTCCTGAATAAAGTAGGCGGAAAGGTTAAGGTTCATGCACAGCACAAAATACGAGTAGGTTCGTTAATGCACGGTAAATGTACGGCCGGGCATGCCCTTCAATAATTGAGCGAATCGTACAATGTCTCGTCTTTGAAAAACAAAAAAGCCCTTTACCTACTTCAAAGAACTGTTTTTAACTATAGCGTATCCCTCGCTGAGCGGATTTTTTAAAGGGCTCAATTTCTCACCCCACCCGCTCTCCCACTTTTACAAGTCAGATCAGAAACCATCGACTCGTAAAGACTAAAAAATCAAGGATTTTCGAGTACAAAAACAATTCTTCCAGCTCCTACTTTCGCGAACTCGCTCTTTTTCAAGCTAAGGAGCTAAGAACAATAGCGCAATTAATTCGAGTTTCTTCATTGCAAAAAAAAACACAATTTAAACCGTCACTTTTTTATTTTTTTGGAAAGGTCCACTTACAGGAGACTTTCCTGCAATTTCGTCGCTAAGCTCTAACCTGGATTTTGGAGACATTATTTGTGTTTACACAACCCCCTTTTCGAGGAAGTGAGAAAAAGCCCTCCTCCCTTCCCATCATTCAGCGAGGACTACAAAGTTTCAAAAATGACAGGACCGTAAAAAAAATAGGGCGAGATGTTGTTGTGAGTCGGGGGGGGGGGGGGTTGAGTAATAGTGCCGGAGAACTGGATGAAAAATTGCAATAAAAAAAAAGTGACTCATTCAGTGACATTTGACCTCAGAAAGTCCTACGTGCAATTTCATAATCGTATTAATGAAGAAACTGGTGTTTTTGTTGCCCTTAATGAGTCAGGCCGGGTTGTTATTATGGGGGGGAGGGGGAGGCTGGCACACGCCATTATTGTAGAAGATGTCAACGAGGGTCAATTGATCAAAAGCGCGGAACTGAACGGAACACCTACAAACATTTATTTCCTTCTTTTTTTTCGAGTCGTTTGTTAATAAACGTACGTTTTAAGCCCGATTTTTTGTTTATCTTATCTAAAAACACTTGATGTTTCCCTTGAATAACCTGATGGCCAATCCTTTCGGTTGTAATAAAAAGAATGGCTGGAGGAGACGTGGTGCGGTTCATTTATTTTCATCACTTGCCAAACCCAACGTTTATTTCGGGATAAAAAATGAATGTAAGAAAAAATCAATTGATCACGCAAAAGCGTGAGAGATGTGGGGAGGGGAGCTTCACTCACGAGAAAATTCGTGCATCTTCCGTTTCCTGCGTTTCGCAAGATACACCTTTAGCGTGATAGGTTTGGTCAGAAGTGGGTAGGGGAGGGGGCAGGAAATAAAAAAAATCAATTCTTCATCCGGGGCCACCTAAAAGGATTTTCTTCATTGTTAAATCCCATCAGAAGTCAGATGCGGTGTTGACCAAAAAGGGCGTGGGGGGGGGGAGAAAATGGTTTTCCTCCACTACTGACCTAGATAACGCGGCGCCAATGGTCTGCAACCCTTCGGAGCCCTTTGACGCGGCTAGATTATTGTACGCTGCGGAGTATGCGTAGTGTTTGCACCACTTTCTTTCCATTGTTACATTGTTACATTCTTAAGAAAATGTTTTGCATGATCTACCTATAGGAAGAAAAGCGCGAGGTGAAAGTCTGCACTATAGTAGGAAATCACCCCCTGTTGATTCCATAAAAAAGGGAGGAAAACCCGAATTTTCGGTTTATTCGCCTGGATTAATTCACGCTTTCGATTTTTTCTATGCATTGCAGTTGTTCGAAAAAAAAATCGTTCTACAAATTTTGAAAGAAAAGAGAAAGAAAAGAGCCCCCGTCCCCCACAAAATGGGTTGTTAAAAGGAAAACAATCGAAGTAATGACACTATGACGCTCTATTTGATGATGTAATTCGAGCGAAATGTGTTCTAACGATTGTTCCTGAAACCAACGAGCGTGTTTTGGGAAATGAAAGGAAATACCGCGGTGTTTTGGCAGGGGAAGGCTTTCCAATTCTTTAAAGCTCCAAAAAAGAAGAATGACGGCTCCAAAAGGTCAAGGAACCGCGTGGGAGGCGTTCAACTATGAAATGAAATGAAAAGAAGAAAGGAACTTTTTTTTTAAGCATTAGGCTGAAAATTAAGGCAAAATCGCGCTTAGGGTCGCGACCTTGCGCTAACCCCCCCCCCTTCAGCCCGCTATCCGTCCCACCCTCACAATAACCACCACCGGATGTTTACACTATAAATTACACTTAAAAAATTGATGATACCTCTGGTAACAGAGTTAAACATCCCCCTCCCCTCACACACACCTCATTTTATTGGTTTCCTTGTGACTCAGCCAATACTCTTTCTTTTAAAAACCTTGGCTTCAAGACCCCCCACCCCTTTACAACTATTATGTGTCTGTGAATACTGTGATGATGAGGAAGAGGGGTTACCCGAGTTCCACTTTCTCATATTTTTTTTTTTTTTTTTTACGTTAAAAACCTAGAAATGAGTCACTTTTTAAGTACAAAAATTGAGTAACTCGTTTAAATGTCCAGTATGCGGTCGGAAGTAAGTCACGTTTTCGAGGAAAGATAAAAACACTGGACGAGAGAAATAAAAAAGGAAGACTTCCGAGAGGAATCGTGATTGTTCGTCTTCGAAAATCGATGTGAAGGCGGAACGAGAGTTTTTCTCGTTCGCGGAGATTCGCGTTGCCCCTGAGGAGGAGGGCACACAAAAAAAAAAACAAAAAAAACAGGGCGGACAATGTACCTGGCAAGGTATGGCGAATGATGAGAAAAAAAGAGCAACAATAGAAAAAAGACAGGACTCTCTTCTACAATAGAGAGAGAGAGGATTGTCGTCCTGTCCAGTGATTTTGGTCTGAAACACCTTTTGGGATGAGACGATAACGACCAAGAAGGTCGATGGTGAAGCTGAAGAAATGATCAGGGGAGAGGGGGGCACGCAAAGGAATGTGACGGTTAAAAAAGCGAAGGATCACACACATACACGCTTAAGACTTTGTGTACACGGTGTGGTAGTGTGTGGAACTGTTTGGGAGAGAGGATGGGGAGGGAGGCTTCGCCATTAAGTCAGAGGAAATTAAAACGACTCTTCAAGAGTACAAGGTCCCAAGGTCTCCCGAAGGAAAAAAAAAAATCGACCGTTAAAAAAATTTTTTTTTTCTTCAATTCTTTACCTACATGAATTACTACCCAGAACTTCACGAACTTTATTGCTTTCTTCTCTCTAATTGTGAATTATTATGTTAAAAAGAACTCGAATTAATTTATGGGACACCCTATTTCGCTACTTTCTCATTGCCTTCTCCCACCTCACACACTATACCAAAGGCATAAAAAGTAAAATAAAATGAAGCAGTTTAAGGGCACCATTTTTCTCGCCCATTGTTCAATGTGAACACTTTCCTTCAACCTATTTTTCTTCTATTCATTCATCCCAGCAATGAAGCCTGTTTTGTTCATTGAGATGGAGGTCACTGACAACAACTAATTTCTTTCTTTTTGCTCTTCAAAACCACAAAAATGAGTTCGTAAAGAGGCATGGTCAGACGAACATTGTATTACGGCGAAAAGGGGGCCGATAGAGGCCGGAAGTCAAGAGTCTAGTTGATATGATATACGTAGGCCCAGAATTTAGCGCGCCCCTATTGGCATTCCACAATGACGGGAACGTGGCTAACCAGAGGATTGCGCTGATGGCGAGAGTGATGAGGACGCACCCTCAGCTGTTCCTGCCTGATGTGGGGTCGATGCGGCTTGCTCCGTTGTAAAGGCTGCCAAACCAACAGGCGGGACCCCCCCCCCTCACTGACGCCGCACCGTGGGCAATATGCCACCGTGAACGGTGCACATACACGGGGCACACCCGCTAACCGCAGGCCGAATCAGTTAAACGACTTGCGGGTCTCTGCCAGTATGGACCTCTCCATCTCTGGAGTTCTCAACAGCACAGAAAAATGTAGATGGTCCTCTAGGTATTTGGGAGCACCCCGGGTGAAATATACATGGATGAGAAGGGTGGGGGTTGATCTCTTGAACTTTGTCGTCACCTTGTCCACAGGTTGATTGCTTGTAGACGTTCAAGGAACCCAACTTGAATCCATTTATATCTATACATTGCATTCGTATTTTTCCTGCAGGGAACGAGAACAGAGAGGATCACTCTACAAAGCTTAGAAAGGCCCGAATTGGACCAACCACCCACTAAGACCTCCCTACTGAGGCTCGTCGACGGACCGTCGATACTGTCGGGTCGCCTTCAGGCGTTTCACAACGGTCGATGGCGTTCCGTTTGTTCGAATTCACGAAGGTAAAGAACCCCAACATTGTTTTCCAAAGTCAATTTCACTTATACGAATGTTTTCAGGTGGTCAAGAGAGAGCGTTGAAGTCGCCTGTCGCGAGATGGGCTGGCTCGGAGGGTCGTGGGTCGGTTGGATGGATCGTGAGGCTGGAATGAAACCACGTCTCCTTCTCCTGCCAAATTGTACGGGCACAGAGCTCGAACTGCGTGAATGCGAGAGGACTCAGCGACAAATGGGCGGCCCTATTTGTGGTGCGTAACACCATACCGTAAGTTTTCATTGTTTTATCTCCTAATTTTAACTGTTGTTCCGTGTGAGATAGATTTTCACCCGGATATCGCGATCAAGTGCTTTCCAGTGCACTCAACCTCAAGGGTGCGCAACTATTGGCGAGGTTTGAGATTCGAGAACGCCAAACACGACCGAGTGCTAACAAATAGTAACTCGTTTTATGTGCCATACTCCCAGTCAAGGCTTCAATACGTCGACATAACGTATACCTATCGATACATAATATCGATTATATCGTCTAAAACATTTTTTTTCTAAGGTATGCGGGCTCAGGACGAGATTACAACGCCAGCTCAGCAATTGAAGTCACCGGCGTTCCTCCCCAGATATCGTCCATTACAGTAACGAGAAGCGCGTACAACGGCGTCAACATTACCAACCCCGAAGGATCCGTTTTCATCTACAACAGTTCCATTTCAAATAACCGAGGCTATGGAATTTTCGTAAATAGCTCCGCAGGAGGGGTAACGATCGAGGGATGTAACATAACGGACAATGGAGGGGACGGCGTCAGGTATGACATAACCACGTAGGTGACTTAGTGTGGAATTCAGTGTTTTTTACGAGTATTTTTTGTTAGGTATTTTGGTGGTGAGTTTCGAGTGGGCGACCGAAAAAATGTGTTCGATCTCTGTACACTGCCCACCACATCAACGCAGACATTCCCCCTCGTCATTGCACTTCACCAAAGCATGTACAGTGCCAACCAAAAAGACTGTGATAAGGTAAAGTCACCTACCCAAAGACATCATCAACACTTTTCTAACGCTTCAATTTTTTTTTTTTTTTTTGTAGTATTTCTACACGATTCCTGGAAACGTGCTAACCGTAAACTTTTTGTCAATAATGACGGGGAAAAACGGAACGTCAAAAATTAGCGTCCACGACGGCATTGGCCGCAACGACCGAGTCCTTGGCTCTTTCGCGGTTTACAATACGACTAAACCTCAGAGCATTACAACAACGCGGAATAGTCTTTACATTTCGTTCAGCGCTTTACCATTTTTTGAGACTTACGCCCTCATTAAAATTACCTCTGGGATAGGTATGTCCGAACATCCCCGTCCCTCATTATAAGGTTCTTTAAGGTGCTAATACCAATTTTGTGTTTTTAGATAAATGGTACGATTTAAACGTGACCGACACCACAGTCGCGGACAATAATGGCCGAGGTATTGGCGTCGACAACCTCAGAAGTCGTTTGGCCGTGCTCCGCAGTTCCATATCGCACAACAATCACGTCGCGGGCGTGCATGTGTCCAACGGAGCGGGTCACGTCAATGTCACCGAGTCACGAATCGCGTTCAACGTCGGCGACGGTGTCAACGTGACATATGCTGGCGGGTCGACAAACGTCAGTCGCACGTCATTGTCGTCAAATATCGGCAGTGGCCTCGCCGTGTCGATCAATCGAACCGAGCCACCAGAGTTTTTGGCCTTCAACCGGTCAACAGTGTTGCAGTACAGCGAAGTGTTTAAAAATCTCGATAGAGGGATACTGGTGGGGAATTTTTGCGGCGACGGCGTCGTCAATGTGACGGGAAATTGGTTCAACATGAGCCTCGGTATAGCGGTTGAGGTGCTTACGTGCTGGAAACCGGGGCCGGAGAACGTGTTACGACTAATTATCGGACATAATAAGTTCGTTCAGAATAAAAAACTGGGCATTTTGGTAAGTAGACTCTCCTCCATCATCTCACGAGGCCAAACCTTTAACGGGTTTAACCCCTTAGATCAGACCAGCGGTTAACCTTGACGCGATCATAGAATACAATGAATTCTATGACAATGACTATGGATCTTTAGTAATAAAAAATGACGCCCGAGAAATATTCGAAGTCCTTCCGAGTCAGATACTTATAAAAAACAACATATTTCAACGGAACCAGGGTATTTACGTGGTCAACTTGGGACTCTCGCCCTACAGTGACCTTCACAGAATTATGTTCACTTTGAACTACGTCAAAGACAACAGAATCTCAGAGCCGTTTGACAGTAATCCTCCCCCCCCCCCCGTCAATATAATTCCTGCATTCCCGTTATTTCAATACACTTGACGTATAGGTGGTCGAGATTCGAAGAGGTTAATACCCAGGAGTCGCGTTGCGGCACCTATCGTCGTCTCCTCCGACAACACTGTCATTTATCGAAATATAATTGCTAATCCTGGGTCGGAGTACGAAATTGGTGTCCATTTAGAGGATCAGAGTAAATACGTCAATTGCACGTACAATTGGCTGGGGAATGCTGACGAGAGAAAATTTTTCTACAGACTGTTTGACAGGTTAGTGCCTCTTCGACATCTTGCTTTATAAAATTGTTAAAATTATAATTATATGCAGAAAAGACCGGTACAACCTAGCCAGGATCGAGTACATCCCCTTCCTGCTACACAGCAGCTACCCCGGTGCTACTACCATAATGCCGCAACGAATGTTTGTGCCTCAGTTTTATGACGGGGTCAGTGCATCGGTGGGTGGCGAAGTTGAAGGAATGGAGAACCTTCGCCCCGGGGAGTACACAGTGGATCGCGATATAAATATTCGCCCGGAGGGACGTTTAACTTTGGAACCCGGAGTAACGTTGCGGTAAGTTTTGACCGGTACCCCCCTCCCTCCCGCGGGGGAAGCTAAGAACTTGTGAGTACCACATTTTGCGGTGTTCCAGGTTTCCACCAGGCGTCGGAATGATGGTGGGTGGACTATTGGAAGCGCGAGGACGCCGCCCTAATGACATTCTCCTAACTCTGAAAGAGGAGATTCAACCAGAATTGGAAAGTACAACACTTTTGGATGAAGTTGAAAACATGTCGCCGGCACTGTCACGACCTGAACCAAAGGTGCGCCTAATCGGCGGTATGACAACCTACGAGGGCACCCTACAGGTGATGGTCAACAATCAGTGGGGCACCGTGTGCAACTACGGTTGGAACATTAGAGCCGCCTCACTCGTATGTAATCAACTTGGACTGATTCTAAATCCGAACGATTGGCTTTTGTATCGATCCGATATACCTCACCCAGGCACCAATGACCCGATCTTACTGACGTAAATACCTCAGGATCCTTATATTTCACCTCACTTTGCACTAATTCCAACTATTATCACGCAGGAACGTTGACTGTTCCGACGACGACTTTGACATCACCGAGTGTCGTTCACAACGAGCACCCGATTTCGAAAATTCGTGCAGTCACATTCAAGACGTGCTTATGCGCTGCTATCCTCCACATTGGGCTGGAGTGCGCATGGGTGCACTAGCCGACACGAGTCACCTTCAGTACATCACCATAGAAAAAGCTGGAATTTTAGACTACGCTACAAATGAATTTAAACCAGGTTGGTTGTTTAAACCAGGTTTGGGGAAAGTTTCAAATATTTGGACAGTGCTAACGATTTGGACTTCAGCTCTGCAGATCGATATATCGAAACACACAATCGAAAATGTACGCCTAGTGAACAACGCTCATGATGGGTTGGGCATTGTTTTCTCAGATATCTACGCTCCAGGCTTGGCTAACACCGTTAAAAACTGTGATTTTTCGAATAATCAAGGAAGTGGCGTTAGTTTTAAACAAGTTGGCGCTAAAATATCGGGTAAGACGATCTTTTGTCCCGATCGAAAATTCGTTTCTTTAAACTTTAAAATTTTTTAACAGGGAGTCGCATCGAAAACAATAAAGTCAGTGGCGTTCGGCACAATCCCGTCTTGTCGGCGCTGGATCAACGCGAATTCGCCGGATGGTTTCACCAGCTCGTCAATCCAAGCACGCCACGTGACCCTAAATTCCGCCCTGTCGTCATACCATTCGACACGGACATTTCTACGATTCGAGTCGACGAGGGAGCGACTCGTTACATCGTGACTCAGCGACTGTCGATGACCCTCGTCGAGCGTACCTACCACATAATGGTGAATATACCGCTGGGGGGAAAGACGCCCCTTCCACTGTTTTATTCAACGTTGCGGTTGATTTCAGTGTAATCCCGGTTTCGTCATCGGGGTTCAAGTGTTCAATCCAATTCATAATCGAAGCACGGAAGAGATTGTGATACACGACGCACCCGACGTTACCGCCAAGGGTGCTGACTGGGTCTTAAAACGAGATTTGAACGTCTTTCCGACGACATCTACATCGTACGGCATTGTTTTGAAGTACAAAAGTGGTAATGACGCTCTTGGTATGGTCGTCATCTCAGTGTCATCGATTCGAGGTAAGCCTTCCTTCCATTGCCTTCTTTCCTTACGTAAATTACAGGGGTGGTGGTAAAGTGCCGGGAGGAGGGGGGAAATAGGAGGTAAACCACTGGAGGCGCCTGACCGTCGCGTCACTTGCTCTCGCACTGGTCCCCAATAACAACTAATTCAATTTGCTATCCAAATTATTATAGGGGATCAAAAGGGCAATTCTAGATTTTTAACCTAAACACTGAGGAGATTCAGATTCGGGCCTAATTAGTCAAGTTTGTATTTATCATCAGTTTTCCCATGTCAGAATGCCCCCCCTCCCGCCGTTAACTGGGCTCTTGTTGTAGCACCAGTGGATACATTGCCTAGACCCACCATTTTTCCATGTGGAACGCCGACCCTACAATCAGCGAAAACCGTGGAATTCACCCAAAATTCCCAATCAATATTCTTAAGGCGGCAATAAAGCCTGTGAAACTTTTAGGTCCCCATAACCTTATTTTGAAATGTAACAGAGTAACAACTGCAAACTATAGACTTTTAAGCCCCCCCCCCCACCCGCTGGACACTGTTAATATTGTAGTTGAAACTGGCAAAGTAGTCCGGGAACTGGCTGCTAGTCGTAAAAATGGACATTTCACGTTGAACGTTGACATTTTGCCTCAGAAATAGATTTTTCAGAACAGAATTACAGTTGTTTCCTCACGAACCAGCTAAAACAGGACCCCCTGTCACTCCACAGGGATTGAAACCGTCAAATCTGGCTTCCTGACCAATCAAACTGGTCATTTTGGGACGTTAAAATGATCCGTTAAAATTGACTGTTTAGGCTAGAAACCGTTCAATTCTGCTCGAGAAAAGGGGAAAATCTCATTTTCGGTTCCAAAATGAATTAATTTAGCCCAGACGCAGACTGTCCACATTGAATGAAGGTCCAATTCGCCCCAAAAAACAGAGAACTAGGGAAACCGTTGATTTCGCACGACTGTAGAATGTTTGGTGCAGAGGCGTGCCTAGGACTTTTTCTTAGGGAGGGGTTTTCTAATTACAAAACATAATTATGACATTTATACAATAATATTTTTTTAAAATAAATATAGGAGGAGTATTTTCTTTCAAGATACACGAGTATTCAAGGGATTCAAGAGTCCATCACGATGAGCACCTCTTTAATGGCTCGTCTGATCAAAAAATTCGTTTCTATTTTCGAATTCCCCGTGTCGTGAAACCCTAGGTACACCGTTTCGTCCAATTTTAAAGGACATTTTATTTTATGAAATTGCCTGATACCTGGAAAAACTATACAGTGCACGATTTTAAGACATTTTGTTCCGAGTTTTTTAAACTACGCCGGATGCGATTTATGAGCTCCTTGGAGAATGATCAAATTCGAAATATAACAGGGCCAGGACAAAACTCACCTAAAAGGGCGTCAGCACCCCTTAAATCGGCCAATCGGTGATGTCGTCGGTTTCGGCCGATTTTATCGTGTCCATTTCATCAGTCCACGTGCGTCGAGGATCTTCCTAGGACTTCAGGGCTGACGTTACAACACCTCCGGCGGACTTCCAGTTAAACACGCCCGACTCTGAGGGCGAGAAATGACAGTTCCCCCAGAAACAGAAGAAAAGCCAACGTCAGAGGCAAGCGCGAATCCAGAAAGGGGCTCGGCCAAGCCTCGATCTCACGTTGGCTCCGGAAAAGGCGAGGAAATCGCGAAATTCCCAAGACTTGTAATTAATTTCACGTCATAAACTGCCGGTCCAGTCGCACGCATGTGATCAGCCGATAACAAGAGCAAATACGCCGATACCCCAGTTCCCGCAGGTCCTTAGGCGGCTAAAATTGAGGAGTTGCACTAATGTGTTGTTCTTAGGACAAGTTCGCGGCTAAAAGATTGGAAAAAGTATTTCATATTCGTGGATAAAACAGTGAAAAAGCACTAATTCCGGGTTTCTCGATGCAACTTACAGGACAGAAATGAAAAGAAAAGCATATTCGGGACTAAAATTGAAGTAAAGGCTAATTCACGTCTGAAATTGAGAAAAATCGCTACCTAATTCATGGATAGGCGGAAAACAACCGCTAAATCACAGCTAAAATAGAGAAAAATGGCTAATTCGCGGTGTAAAAACGCTACTACACGGCTAAAATTGATGAAAATCAGTGATCTGCTGAAATTGAGGAAAAAACTAATTAGCGGCTAAAATGAGGAAAAACGCTAAGACGTGACTAAATTCACCACCAATTAAATTGTTTTTTAAAAAAACGCTCATTCCGCGGTTAAAGTGTGAAAAAAGCACCAATTCGCGGCTAAAATTGAGAAAAAGCTCTGACTTGCAGCAAAAATTGAGAAAAACTCCAATTCGCGGATGAAATGCTAAACTTGAGGAAGTGACAAATGGGCGCGAAAAGCCATGTTTGGCTGGCCATTTTTTGTGTGTGCACAGATAGCCATTTTGAAGGCGTGAATCTTCGTTAACACTATCTGCAGTCCCTGTAGGGCGCAAATGATCAGTTTGGCCATTTTTAGAGCACGAATTGTCAATTTGGACATTTTAAAGGCTTGAAGGCCCAGTTAGGCGATTTTGGACGCTCAAATTGTTGGTTTTCCCATTTTCAGGGCAGGAATTATCTGTATCTAGGCTCTTTCAAAGCGCGAATCGTCAGTTTTAACAAGTATTTATAGGCCAAATATGGAGTCATAATTGTCAATTTCAGGACGTGAATAGCCATATTGTCCATTTGCACGGCGCTATAACGGTCAATATGGTCATTTCTAGGGTTTGAATAGTCACTATAGTCAGAGTCATTTTTTCAGGGCACGAATCGTCGGTTTTGACATTCTAGGATCTGAAGGGTAATTTTTGTCATTTTTAGAGCGGGAATTGCCAATTTTACCATTTTCTATGTGCGAATGATCGGTTTGGCAATTTTCTGGCAGGAATCGTTGTTAAGCAATTTTCAGTTTCGCAGTTAAGCTTTTTTCTAGGGCAATTATTTCGTCAGTTTTACCGTTTTATGGCTTGAATACGCAGATTGGCCATTTTTAGAGCGAATAGAAAAACGCCATTTATGGGACGTGAATAGTACGTCCCAAGCCAAAGGCGAGAACGGAATGACCGATTTTGGTATTTTTGAAGCAGGGTACAGGAATCACAGCTGGTCAGGCATTTTCAGGTCGCACATTGTCAGTTAATCCATTTTTAGGACTCTTAGAGCCAGTTTGGACTGTTTTAGAGCGGAGAATGCCCGTCTGGCTATTTGTAGTGCACAAATAATCGGTTTAGCTATTTTCAAGGCGTGAATCGGCCGTTTTACGTTAAACGGTCAAGTCAGGGTTGCGAATGGTCAGTTTGGCCATTCTTGTTGCAGGACAGGAACCATCTGTTTAGGCTTTTCTTGGGCGAGAATAGTCAGTTTAGCCGTTTTCAGAGCGCAAATCAAACCAAAACGTATTGAGCCCTTCACTGCTTTTAACTCTGAGCAATTTGTTTTTCAGCGCCAGTTCAAAACATACCACACCGAATCGTTCGCGGCCCCGTGCCGACTCTCAGCATTTACAACTCTCGAATTAAAGGCAACTCGCGTGGAATATGGGCGTCCTACTACAATCGCTATTTGACTCAAATAGGGGAACACTATCTGAGAAAGAGCAACGAAACGATACAAGTCATTGGCTGCGATATATCGCACAATCGACTCGAGGCGGTGTACGTTGACGCTCCACATTGGAGCGTTGAACATTCCAACATCAGCGAAATTACGCTGGTTTTCAACACGTCCCTGGTGACAGACAATGGCCGCGGTTTTCTTCAATTTAGCAGGTTTGTTGTGTGCTTCTTGGCTTTATAGTGGGGGCGGAGTATGGAATAGGGCTGTGATTCAAATTGGTTTTTCTTGTTTGGGCTTTAAAAGAGAATTCAGGTAAGAGCAGAAAGGAAATAACTGTTTTTTGGCTAAGAAGGCGCCATTCTGTAAATAATCGGATTTTTTAGTGTTAAACTTTACGTTTTGACTAACTTTCCGTGTTTTTGAACGCAGGGATTTAAGGAATTCGACTAATCTCTTTCATTGGAAATTGAACGACAACTCCATCGAAAGAAACGCACTTGGTGGTTTTGAAATTTCACTGCCGTACGTCTGGGACTACAATGAAAACTACACGCACACCGTTTCCCTACGGAACAACACGTGGCGAAACAACCGGCTCTTTGGCATCACGATCGGGGGTCATTTCGCTCACGTCAATGTTACCGACAGTCTATTCGAAGACAACTCCTGCCGAGCTGGGCTTCTGTCGTTGCAGGGAATGGAAAAACAACTGAAGATCGAAAGGAATAACGTGGAAAGAAACGTTGGAATTTTCATGTTCGAATTTAAAGCGGACAGTCAGTCGGAAATCATGGGCGAACTTTACGCCAGATTTCAACACAATTCGGTCAAACGAAACAGGCCGCCACTGCCTGATGTGAGTTTCCCTGTCTATTCTCATTTTAGGCCACACAATTCCATCTTTTGGTTGTTTTTCAGACCCCATCAAGCGTCATTCTGTTCGACGGAGTTCAAAAAGTTCGAGTCAGACGAAACCTTATCTCAGAAAATACTCTCGGCTACGCCCTTGTGGCGGGGGTTAGAACGTCTCGTCTCGAGTCAACCCTGGACGTCTCTGAAAACTGGTGGGGATTTAAGGACTCCAAGTCCATTAAACAAATAATTTTTGATTTTGATGACTGGAACGATCACGCGATTGCGCTGTATCATCCGTACTTGATTGAAGACCTTTTTGAGGGGTCTCTTTCGGTTAGTAGAACAAATTTTTGGTGTATTGTTCAATTTTTAAGCTGTGAAATTGTACAGCCTACCTGGGAGGAGCCTAGTCAAATGGAACATGAAATACTTGGAGGGCGACTAACTACCTCAGTAAAATTGTTACCGCAAGGACGACCCTATCAAGTTATGTCCGATCTCACCGTGATGCCCAGCGTTACACTGACCATCATGCCCGGGGTTGAGCTCGAGTTCGCCCCGCGGGTGGGAATCCTCGTCTTGGGAACCCTGCAGGCTAGAGGAAGTCGGGGCAAGGAAATTATAATGCGCCCTCTTCAACGACGTCGAATTCAAAGGAACCAACATTTAACCGAAAGGTAAAGTTGAAAACTTTTGGTACCCGTGGAAAAACTAATCAAGTTATTGCCGGGCTCCATAGAACCGTAAGATTGTGCACAACAATTGGCTGTGACGGTAACGATGGATTCGTTGAACGGTGGAATTCAACGACTCAACAATGGGTCCCTGTGTGTGACCCAAGATTTTCCGAAAGAAACGCTCAGGTCACTTGTCGCCAGTTGAGACGGGACAGCCTTGACGTGTTCGTTAGTCACGGTCGGCGCTACGAGCTTCACCATAGTGATACTTCGCGGATATGGTCATGGCATGAACCATTGCAATGCTCTGGTAGGTTCGCGTGGCGTACTCAATAAAATAGCTGTGTTAATCTTTTTGGGGGGGATTTTTGGTCAGGCGAAGAACTAAGGTTGGAAGATTGCGAGGTGAGGCTGAACGGGCAGGTCTACGGACACCTACACCAATGCAAATGGGACGACGAATTTGTTTTCGTGAGCTGCCCTACCCCGATACGTGAATACGATAATTGGGGCGGCATAAGGTGTAACATAACGCGCCCTGTAAGCCTGGAAATGAAATATAACTAAATCCTTTATTCCTTTCAGATTCGCCAACAGTGACTTCGAGCAAAGCGACTACGAGAATCGAATTCACGACGTCGTGACTCACAGCACGTTGACGAAAGTCGAAAGCGTTCTCGAGTTTGTCAACATAACAGGTGCGGGCATGTTGCACAGTCAGAGGTCACCCGCGGTCCTCGCGATATCCCGGTCCCCAGAAATCAACAACGTTAACCTGACATCGTCAGCCGATCACGGCATATCTCTCATCGCTCCCGCTGACAACGTTCGTCTTTTGTTCAACTGGTAAGCTCTCGTCCGCACCCCCCCCCCTTTCAATAAAAAGACAATACCCGGAAATATCGGCGTTTTTTTACAGGATTGAAGGAAGCCTCGGAGTCGGTATCAATCTTGCGTCGCTCACAGGCGAGGGCCGTGAGAGCGGCGAGAGTTCGTTCACGCCCTACGGGACGTCCTCATGCCCTATCGAGCTTTCAGTCTCGTCGATATGTGCGATCCGTCGAAAGAGATCGTCGTCCAAGAACGCCTGGTCGTTTACTACATTTACGACAATCGTCCTATCAATTGCGTCAAAATTTTTTACAGCGCGTATCAGATCAAACCATTCGGTTTCAGGTAAATATTTGTTCTCTAATTCACGCCTAACTGTAATAATTAATTTTTTCGCTCTCAATATAGATTGCTACAGTTCAATTTATTCAACTACACGGATCGGCTAGATCTTTACGATGGAGGTCTCTATAATCATTCAGTTCGCCATTTTGCGTCACTCTCAGCGACATCTCCCCAAGGGACGGACAGAAAATTGTACAAAACTCTCAGTCCACGTTTAAGCATTCGTTTAGTAGCGAGCGCCGCTTCACAGTCCTACGGTTTCATCGCTGAAATTGTCACTCTACCAATATCGGCAATTGGCTTCAGTAAGTACTTCAGCACACCAGAAAGCTCAACATGTGTGACTATCGATTGTTTTTTTCTGCTCACACAGATCGTGACGTGCAGCACAACGTGTCATATTCTGTCGTGGCTAAAAACAAAGGAGGAGCGGTTATGTACAGCGCGGCTGGCGAGGTCAACCCCCGTTTAACGATGGAAAAAAATCAGTTCCGAGAAAATTGTGTACATTTGTATGGTAATTTCACGACATGTCCTTCGGGGCTTTTCTTGGACTTGCAAAACACCCAGAACCTTCACTTTAGGGTAAGAGTTCCCTCGTTCACCCTCATCTCTTCTTCACAATTGTCACCCGAATGTATTTTTCCCAGAACAATTTGGTGATGAACAACGCTGGCGGTGGTCTCAGCGTTCGAGCCGACTCACGCGGTTCAGCCACCTCCCTCAAGGGGTGGATACACAACAATCTGTTCACGGGCAACTTGAACAAACCAGCGCTGGCTGTCGAAGGACGCCAGAGTAGCCCGTACCAACAAGTGACGATCTTCAATAATTATTTCAACAAAAACTACGCGCGATATGAAAACACTATCGAGCTTAAACAGGTAATGTGGTAACGATGTTATAATTACGCTATTAACGGATTCAATTAATTTTTGTGTTTGAAGGTTGTGTCCAATTTCACCTATAATTACGTGTATGACAACGTTGGAGCCAACAACCTGGAGGTGTCCGGATTTGAACGCGTGAGACTTCCGATCTATCAGAGTACTGCGCACAACGGATTTTACTGGTAATCCTTTCCTCCACTTAAGCACTAGTGACCAAAAAATTACGAGTTATTCCCGTTTTTAGGAATTATGCGGTTGATCGCGACTCACGGAGCACGATCGTTGCCGGAACTGCTGGGCAACATTACGTTGACAATATTTTCTTTAATCCGGACAACGATTATGAGATTATTACGGTTAATCGATCACTGTAAGTATCGAATAAATGTGAGGATTTTGCTAAGTTTTCTATCCTGACATATCTATCGATTTCAGAATCGATGTCTGGCAAACGCCCATCGACGCGAAACACAACTATTGGGGTTACAACGAAACATTGGCCGTCATGGGTCGCATACGCGACCGTAGCGATCAGGCCAATCTCCTGGAAGTTAACTACCGGCCTTATTTGATGAACAACCAGAGTGTTCTCGACGTTAAATGCCCTCCCGCTTGGAATTTAGTGGGTGACACGTGCTATATTTTCATTGGAGCGCCCATGTCATTCTTTGAGGCTCGACAGTTTTGTCTGGTTTGTATTTAGGGGGTGCACCAAGGGTGAAAATGACTAGATACGCTAATTTTCAAACTTTTTTTACAGGCTGCAAACGCTTCATTGCCTTACGTTATGGGGAACTATTTGGAACTGTACAAATTCCTGAAAAAACAACAAGAAACCTATCAATTTTACGACAGAGTTTGGGTTCAGCACATCGATAGAATTAACCAGTGTACGACTTTCACGTATCAGCGAATAGAAATTGATAATTGTGCTCGATTGAGTCCCTTCGTATGCGAAATGGGTGCGTTCTCTCTCTCAAGATTTAACTTCGAAACACCAGAAACTTAAATAAATATCGCCTTCCATAGATCCCAAAGTGGTTATTGATGCTCTCAGCTGGCGCGCTGATATTGTCGCGATCGGCATGATCGGCGCTGTTCTTCTAGCGTTCATTCTTATCGGCCTCCTCCTCGGGTTCTGGGCGAGCAAGTCACGTCACAGACAAGCCGAACGACTCGAGCGACGCAACAGCATACGACAGTCACTTCATTCGGTTCGATCGTTTGGATCGTCGCACGCCTTCGCTGACATGTACCGAAGGGGCAATGCTGCGGTAAGAATTCCTGATTTTCAGACCTCCGTGCCCGATCTTCAAAAAGGGGCCTATCATTTTATGGTAGGAACCACGGGTAAAAAGCAGTTTTGACGCCTTCACTCAGAAGTTGGTGGGAGGGGTAGCATGCGTAAAATCAATAATAATATTAATTTTGGAGACACAATAAGTTTATCCCTATTCGCGAATCTCCGCTTATTTTTCTACTCCTCCCTAAAGTGACGTCATTATCTTTGCAAACACTGAAATTAAAGTGATTTGAATGTTTTAGAGCTCTCAATCTTCGCCTACTCTCGAAAAGAACGCCGAATACAAGAAAATGGCTGGAAGTGTGGACAGCATTGAAAAGTCACAATTTAATTCATCTAACGAAGAGGACACGCACAGTTACGACATATACGAAGCGCACAATCCTGCCACAAATGAAGCCATAAACCAAGGCTTCGATCTTTCCTACCGAAACCGAGGTTGGTATCGACTTAACCTGCAAAATCAACGCAAAAAAAACTATTTGAAATCCACAAATCCTAACAAATTCAATTTCTAGGGTTCAAAGACGCCTCAACTTTCGCCTCCCAGGACAACACCACCACGTGGCAATCCACAGACGACTACCTGAATCACTCGTCCACCCTTCCGCTCAATACAAGTCTCGCCATGACCGATTCAACCGCCGACATTAAATCCGACTACCAACAAGAGCCCGAGTATCACATCTTCTACGAGCGACCCAAGAGTTCAGCAATTCTCGAGACGAATCTCGACGACTCACTGCCCTGGAACGGTGGAGGTGGCATCGGTCCAACGGGTCGAACTCAGTCGGAGTCACTTTTAGAGACGAGTTTCGACGCTCCTCATCAGGACATGAGAAGTTTTCAACCGCTGAGTAAAAGCCAACCACTGGAGACTGCCATGTGAAGAAAAAGACTTAAAAAAGACTGCAGCAATGTGGGTAGCCGATCTCGTCTATTTTGTTTTTTAAATTGTGATATTCTAGTTAAATTTCACTTCCACCCTTATTTTCCGTCCTTTTTTATTTCAAGTCAAATTTTATTTTGGCGCGGTTGTTCGTGCTTATAACTTTACCTGTGATATGAAACAAGCACGCCTTATTTTTAAAATAAATATTACGTCATATAAAATTGTATAATATTGTTTAAACAGTTTTAGAGCTCAGCTAGAATCATTGTAAATAGCACAGTTTTGTTGGTAAAGACTGTAAAAACTTATGAATTTTGTGTTCAAACGCCAATGTCCGCCGTATTTTGACCGCATAAATACGTGAAAGAGTTGGAAGAGGGAATCTTTTTAGCGAAACGTCTACTCTCCCCAACTCATAGAATAGCTTTAGTTTCTCTCTTAAGCCTAAATTAAACAATAAATTATTTTTTTTCCTTAAATTTTATACCATTTTTGTTGTAAAATATATTTTACAAAGAAAAACTTTGCCTAATATAAATTTCGTCACCCCAAACCTGTCTGACAAAAACGTGGCTGCCCTACTCTCAAAATAAGGTCTGTCGACCTTTTGGCCACGGACCAAAAGCTTCCACAGACACCGTCACCCCGGAACGGGATACTCGACGGTCTATCAAGTGTCAATAAATGACAGACGCTTTTACCACGAGGACACATATTGAGGGCATCTCGACTATTGAAAATGAGGTGAACGTACACGAAACCTGGGAATGAGATTGTTCAGAGTACACAAAGCTGGGAATTCTGGTCTCAAAAAAATTGATTTTGAGTTTCAACAACCGGTTATTAACTCTAAAAAACAGGTTACTCATACGCTTAAAAAAAACACACATTTTCAATCACGTTGCGGCCAGAAAGTGCTAGTCTCGAGTCAATATAGCTTCATACTGAATAATTTTATCCCAAAACTAGCAACTATTAAAATAATAAACTAACTATTTGGTTGAATTCCGGGCACTTCTACTTTGAAAATAACACATCCGGTCACCCGGGCTAATTAAAGACACTCGAAGCTACAAATTCAGGCATTCCAACAGGTTTCCCAACTTGAAAACTGGCCATTTTGTTCCCAGAAACGGACTTAACGCTACCAAATTGACTATTTTTCGATGGAAACTGTCCATTCTTGCTAGAAACGGACAGAGTGGTGGATAAATTAATTATTTAAGCAGAAAACTGTATTTAGCTCCTGGAATCTCATGTTTGACTATAAATAAACTATTAAACCGCGAATGTGGCTCTCTAACTGAGATTTTACTTCCTTAAACTATGACTTTTTGACGCATAAAACTTATATGGGCCCACCGGAAACGGTCAAACCGGATTTCTTAGCCCAAAAATTGGTAGTTGGGCAAACTGACCATTTAATTAAAACTGGATAATAATTCAGACTCCAGAAAAATTTCATGTTTTTTCCAACTTCAAAACTACCACAATAGCAGACTTCTCCTGCAATTAATTAACACTTCTACCGTGAACCATTGCCACGAAACACTGGTAATTTCGTCATTACGATGCTAAAACTGACTGTTTGTACCAAACCCCGTTCAATTTGACTTGAGAAACGAAATACTTGACTCTAAAACTGGCAATTTAGCAATAGAATTGCAGTTAAAAATCTGTAATTTTGGCTATGTAGCCGAAATGGCTGCCGAAAAGGTTATGAAGTGGCAGTGTGCCACTGGTGCAACGTCTTAGGCTTAGGGTGGGACTCTCTGAAAACCTAGTGCGGGTCCATAATAAACCATCCCACGGTGTTCACGAAGAGGAGGACACTCCAAGCCTTCGTGAACGAGAAAGCTTGGGAACCTATCAGGTCATCAGTAGCGAGTATAATGTGTAATATGGAATTGAGCAGCGCGGGTACCTCTCCCAACTCACAACCCCAGCAGTTTGGATCGCCCATAGAAGTAAAGGGGGGGGGGGCCATATTAATGTTTTCGAAGTGCGCCCGTGTGAACATCCCTACCGGTCTCCGCATGCTACGACCAAGCTGTAAATCCTACCACCTCATTTTCTGATAGAATCCCTTCCTGTATAGTCAGCCCTTCATCCCTTGCCCCGGGGCAACTATCAGACGCCCAAAGCTTAAATACAGAGAAATGAGTATTTTTAGGTTATCCATTGATGTAGGTATGTGAAGAGGTCGTAAGGTTGGACAGCGATTTGGCTCCTATTTCTACGAATTTCAGTCTATCCGACCTGGAGAATATAACGTTGCAAGTGATATCAGCAAAGATTGTGCGAGCTGAATATTCGATTGAGCCCCCGAGAGCGCTAGTCTGGTGGCTCAAATTGAGAAAATTCGCGCTCTCTTGAGGAAGATTCACGGCAAAAAAGAGAAAATACATATCGTGTCCTCAGTTTCGTTAGCTCTTAAGGGTGCGTTTATCAATGCACTTATTCTACAGACAAAGCTGGAATACGTCTGGTGCTATGGGCCTTTTTGTAAACAGTAATGTAAAGTTATTCGAAGGAAAGCTATTCCATGAGATATCCAGTGATTGATAAACCCACTCTAAAGTCCAGTCAAGTTCTGATCGGCAATTTGCAACTTGCTAACGTGCAAAAAAATTATAAAATCGCTAATATTCGTGGCTGTAACTGCTAAAAAGCGCTGATTCGTGGTCTCGCGATGCAACTTCCAGACTAAAAATGAGAAAAAATCGCTGATTCGCGGTGCATGGGGGCCATTCTATGAATAAATTGTGGAAATCAACGCAAAAGTGTTGTTTTGGGCCCACCCCGGCGTTAAAATTGAGAAAACACGCCAAAAAAAAATACGATTTCAGGTAAAATTGGACAAAAATGGCAAATTCACAACTGAAATGGCGAAAAATTTCCTATTCGCGTATAAAAAAGGGAATAGACGCTAAATCGCCGCAAAATTATCATAAAACGCTATTTCACAGCTGAAATTGGGAAAAATCGCTTATTTGCAATTTGCGGATATGAGTTGAGGAAAATCGTTAATTCGCGAAACTTAAGAAAATCACTAATTCGCGGCTAAAATTGAAAAAATCGCCAATTAGCGCACCTACAATTAAGAAAAACTCTAATTTTCAGTTCAAATTGGGCAAAAGTATTAAATCTCAGCTAAAAATGAAAAAATTGCTAATTTGCAGCTTAAATTGAGCAAAAGCCAATTCTTGGCAAAAATTGAAAAAATTCAGTAGGTAATACATGGGTTGAAAACGTTACCACGCTGTTAAAATTTAGAAAAAGCGAAAATTCGCTGGTAAAATTGAGGAACATTGCTAATTCTCGGGTTAAGTGTCGTGAAATTTGTAATTTAAATAAGCGCCTTCGTGCCTTTTGAAGGCAACGTTGTGGCTAAAATTCAGAAAAATGGCAAATTCATGCACGGCTATAATGTTAAAAAATACGCTGATTCACGGCTAGAACTGAAAAGAAGCAATAATTCTATACCTGTAAAAGTATGTAATATAAAATTGCTAATGCGGTGGTAAAATGTGAAAACATCTGCTAATAGTGTGGCACAATGCTTCCTCGAGTAACGTATCTTCGTTGAACAGGGCCGGATCTATTAGGTAGTGGGGGGTAGGAGGGTAATTTTCTCCATGGCAGCACTCGCCAGGGGCAGAGATTGAGCTCTTATTAAGAAGACAAATCAGCCAAAATTAGCATAGATAATTCGAGAACAAAATTTTGGCTAATCGTGCACGTCAAGTGAGCACTGTACATGCACTGCCCCCCTGGACCTCTCATATTGGGCCGATTTAATTCAAAATGAAATGAGACCATCTATAGTCTAACCTACGTTTATCATGAATACTTCGTGAAGATGAGTTTCCTCTTCTAGGAGATATGTGCGTTATTGGTGAGAAGTGTACACTGTCCCCTCCCTCCCCCCTGGAGCCCCTCCAATTGGACCGATTTCATTCCAATTTAAATGGGGCCATATATGGCTCAACCAATGTTCATCATGAATATTTCATCAAGATCGGTTTCATTTTTTAAGAGATGTGTGCGTTGGTGGGAAGTCCACCCCCTTTGGACCGATTGAATTCAAATTTAAGTGGGACCATCTATAGTCTAAAATCTACATTCATCATGAATATTTCATCAAGCTCGGTTGCCTGTTCTAGGATATATGAGCGTTATGGTCAGAAGTGTACAGCCCCTCCTATTGGACCGATTTAACTCAAATTGAAATGGGACCATTTGTAGCCTAACCTACGTGTATCACGGCAATTTCATCAAAACCGGTTGGCTACTTTAGGAGATATGCGCGTTGGAATAAAGTGTAAAGGCACACAGACACACAGACAGACAGACACGGAACCAAAGATGTTCAGAAAGCTCTGAAACGCATAAGACAAGTGGAATTTTTGAAATCGGAGACCACAAATTTTTTCACCTGGAGAAACGATCACATAGCTTCCAATACCTTCGGTACTCCAAGAAGCAAAACCGGCTAATTTGCGGGTAACTTTTGGAAAATAAATAATTAGACAGGTCAAAATTAAGAGAAAGGTTAATTTTAAGCCTAAATGGAGAAAATTGCTAATTCGCGGCTGAAAATGGAAAAAATCGCCAATTTACGGCTAAAATTGCGCCAAACGACAATTTGTGACTGAAATTGAGAAAATTCGCTAGGTAATTCACAGTTTGAAACGCAAGGACGCCAAAATTTAGAAAAAGGGCAAATTCTCGGCTAAAATGGAGAACAATTCTAATTTTCGCCAAAAACGGAATACAAGCCAATTTGCGGCTGAAGGCAACTTTTCAGGCAATAGGTGAAGAAACCGCTAATTTTCGTGTAAACTGAGAAAAATCGCTCATGCATTATTGCGTATGGCGAACCAAAAGATACTTCCTTGTTCCCGTTTTTGGCCTTGATCAATAATGCATACAAAAAATAAATAAATAAATAAAATAAACAAGAAAACTTCCATGGCCGTATCAATTTTTCCTGTGCTCCGACCACTCCGATTTCATGCTGGTTAAAGGTCTATTCATACACATCAGTGCCGTAAACGGGACACGTACGGGGCACGTCCGACAAGTAAAATATTGTTCTCATATATGGGAATTGAGATTCTTGTTCATACACATCCGGCAAGTGTCAGGGACGTGACCCTTCAATTTCCATTGAGAATAATATTTTATTTGCCAGACGGGGCACGTACCGTTCACAGCACTGATATGTGTGAATCGACCTTGAAATACGATATTAACGTGAAAAACGATATTAAAGGGTAACATGGGCGCTCGAGTTTTATTTCGCATTTTTCTACTAACGCGCCCATGTTACCCTTTAACCAGCGTGAAATCGGAGGGGTCGGAGCACTAAAAAAATTGATACGGCCATGGAAGTTTTATTGTTTTTTTTGATTGTTTTTTATTTATTTATTTATTTTATTTTTTTTTTTTTTTTTGTATGCATCATTGATCAACGCCAAAAACGGGAACAAGGAAGTACAAAACAGTCCAAAGTAAAGCACAATGAGTATACTTGGGTCGAAAAAAGGCGATTTTAGGACCTTCGACCGTTTTAGAACAACAATTTCGATAGGCTGTAGCCCGTTCCATATTCGTCGTGGAAAACTCATTTACATACAAAAGTTGTAGGAAATTTAATGCTCAACAAGTTTTGTGAGTGAAGATTTTCCTCGAAAGTAACTCATTTTCGGGATGTTTAGAAGAAACTAAAAGAAGTGCCAAAACATTTCGGTTTTTGGGCTGCCAAAAAATTGTTCGAGCTTTTCAGAGTTAGCATTTTTTTTCTCGAACACTTCTGACCTACAAATGTACGATGGCAAAAAAAACTGCTGAAGTGAAAGGGGTTTGTTTTCGGCAACGTTGTAGTCAACTCGCATGGAAATTGTACGAGAAATCCTAACAAAATTCCAGAACCAATTGTTTCGAAGTTAATACCGAAAATATTATTCCGCTACAGGAAGAACATGCCTGGGAAATGATTTACCTTCAAAACAAAGGTCATATTTGCGTTTTTCATGCCAAGAAACAACTGGATTAAGATTTCTATGTAATTCTGTGGCAAATAATTTTTGACGTAGTCACGCCAAATCCTACTCCTCCCACAATTTTCTCTTAATCTTAGTTTTTTTCGGGTACAAATATTTGAAATTAAGGTACAAAGGGGCTCTCGCGGCCCTTTTTTCCAATTTCGACCATCATTTTGTACTGGTCTTTTTTGCTAAAAACGACGATTTTGGCTACAAAAAAAGTTGCATTTTTACGGCAATATTGTAGTCAATTCGCAAGGAAATTTCACGAGGAATCCGAAAAAAATATTTAAAAAATCTTGGAATCACTTGTTTTCAAGTTATGTCTAAAAACGATATTTCGGTACGGGGAGAACATGCCCGATAAATAATTTTTTCTCAAAACAAAGGTCATATTTGTGCTTCTCGTACCAAGAAATAGCCAGGTTTTCATTTTCACGCAATTTATCGAAAAAAAGGCGGCAGACCGACAAAACTACAGACCATGCCAAAAACCTCTTTTTTCAACTTTTCTGTGGTTGTACATTATGAATGTGATGTCTGCTCGGACTCGATTTTTTTCTCGAACACCATACTTCCATTCCCGAAGGGAACTTGGAAGTTAATTCGTGAAAAGTCGCCCTATTTTGCGGCAAATATTGAGGAAAACACATAAAAACGTTAATTCTCTGCTAAAACTGAGAAAAGTGCTACTCCCCCCTATTTGCTGCTAAAATTGAGGAAAACGCCAAAACTCGTGGAAAATTAGGAAACATCGCTCACGGGATAAAAACGCTACTTTGCTGCTAAGTTAAGAAAATGCGCAAATTCATGGCTATGGGAGGGGGTGGGGCAAAACCGCTAATCCGCGGCTGAAATTAAGAAGAACGACACACGCGGCCAAAATTGAGAAAAGCGCTAATTTGTGGGTAGAGTCCAAAAATCGCCCTTAACTGAGAAATTTTTAGGATCATTTTCTCTGAGCATTTCGATTTGGGCCAGTATGAGTACCGTGCGGAGAATCGCCCAATTACCAATGTACGCGGTTTCCTCCTCAACAACATCATTGAGTGGCCACCACTGTCCCTTAAATTGGTTAAAAGTGAGCGTTTTGCATTTGTACTCGTATCACTTTGTCGATCTGTACTATCCTGGAATGATGGCTTAAATGTGAAATGTCCCTCCTCCCCACGTGCCGAGACTTCAATCTGATCCCCCCCCCCCTCTCCAGGACAAATTCCTACCTACGCCACTGATCATCGTCACCCCAATATGATTATAAGTATGACGAATCCACACATGAGTCACATATTTTAGTTGGAGTAACTAAATGTGAAGGGGAGACGGAATACCAAATTTTGTTCTTATAACAACTTACGTTACGACACGGCCTCCCCGCCACGGTACTACCTTATGAACCTTGCTCAATATCTCGTTTATCTCAATCGCAATGTTATGTAATGCGTAACCATCGTAAAAAGGGGTGTAAACAAACAGAAGGACCGGTTTTAATTGCCTTGTCTTGAGTTGCGTTATCCAATTCGCTTCTCCGGAAACTGAAATTTTGATCAGTCAAAGCCGAAACGACAACGTTTGAATAAAAAAAAATGAGTTCGTCCTCCGGAAAAGTTGCAGTGGTTAGTACTTTTACTTACTATTGCATACTGTGAAATTTATTATAAATTTCAGGGATAAGAGAGATTTCATCATATCTGACAATATTATTATTTAAGTGCGGGGAGGAGGGGGAATACAAGATGAGGATGATCTCTGATCTCAAAACTCTGGAAAATTGTCTACACAAGAACGACAGAACTCATGGTACAGGGGGACCTATGTGCCGACGCTGACACCAAAAACACAGAAGTACCAAAACATTAGTTAGACAAACTGGCTAAGACACTGAGAAAAGGCCTAACAAAGGTCGGTTCCACTGTAGAAAAAGTGCAATCAAGACATATCAAGGCATTCTGTGAGACTCGATGTAATAATATTTTTTGTGTTGCACTTTTTCTGCACCAAAGAGCATTGTAATACTCCTAGTATTGTCCAACAACGGTTTGATTGCCGAGCTCAACCTTACCCGTATACCTCTCGTGGAGGACGAGCTCTTCCACAAAACCAGAAAATTCACGGTAACAAAACAAAATCCAAACCATTTAAAAGTTAGGCCCTGAAAAGCAAGTACTCGTAAGTTTGTCGAGGAGAAAAATCGCGTTTTTTTCCTTGTTAACACTCATGTACGGACGGATGTCCATGGGCCGTAAACTGCAGCACCTATAGAAAGGCGACGTCACCCAGGATTAAAAGAGCGCATCATAACCACCAATTCGTTTTAGGTTACCGGAGGGAATAAAGGCATCGGTTTTGCCATCGTTCGGATACTGTGCCAAAAATTCAAGGGAACCGTTTATTTGACGGCCAGAGATGAGC
Organism: Corythucha ciliata; assembly: GCA_038030265.1. Classification (NCBI taxonomy): domain Eukaryota; kingdom Metazoa; phylum Arthropoda; class Insecta; order Hemiptera; family Tingidae; genus Corythucha; species Corythucha ciliata. The sequence continues at coordinate 19,190,839 of CM075943.1, forward strand.
AGCGGGGACGAGAATCAGTCGCTGCTCTAAACAAGGTAATACTTCTGGAAGGATTGTTTCTTTTGTTTTCAAAAACGGTTTGTTCTTTTGTAGGAAGGTCTCCACCCTGAATTTCATCAGCTAGACATAGACGACAAACAAAGCATCGTCGAAATGAAAAATTTCCTTAAGAGCAAATACGGAGGTTTGGACGTTCTCGTTAACAACGCCGCTATCGCTTATAAGGTTTCTTTCATGAGTAATATTAAGCAATAAGCTCCCAATTTAACTTGGATGTGTATCGTTTTTCAGCAAAATGCAACTGAACCGTTTGGCGAACAGGCCGAAAACACCATTAAAACCAATTATTTCTCGTTGAGAAACGTCTGCGACGAGCTATTCCCTCTGCTGCGTCCTCACGCTCGCGTCGTAAACCTATCGAGTATGATGGGCCACTCGTGGTGGATCAAGAACGAATCGCTTCGCTCCAAATTCACCGACGATGATTTGACAGTCGAGAAGCTTGACTCATTAATGAAAGATTTTGTCGAGTAACTTCTTACTTCCCTCTCTGTATTTTCTGTCGCCTTGAACTATGTTTTTTTTTTTATCAAACAGAGCTGCTAAAAGCGGTAACCACTTGGCCGAAGGCTGGCCCGACTCATGTTACTCCGTGTCCAAAATCGGAGTGAGCGCTCTGACTAGGATTCAACACAAGGAGTTCTTGAAAGATCCCCGACCGGATTTGATCATCAATCACGTTCATCCTGGCTACGTGGATACTGACATGTCGAGTCACAAGGGCGATCTACCTCCCGAAAAAGGTTCAATTTTAGTTTTTTTTATTTATTTAATGGTTTCTTATTGTTGATATAATTCTGTTTTTAGGGGCTGACGCTCCGGCGTATTTAGCACTATTGCCAGAGAACGCGACTTCTCCCAAAGGCGAATACGTTTGGTTTACTCGTGAAATATACGACTGGGTCGGTCCACGAGAGCCCAAAAAGTTTTAAATTTCGCCTCAACTCAGACAACAGTTTTCTGTTATTGATTTTCAGGCCCATTTTCACTAACAAAATTGATCTCGTTTAAATTTGATCGTGATTAGTTGCTAATAGCGACCCATATTTGTCTGATATGTAAGGCCCGATTTCACCAACTTCTTAAACCACGATCAACAACTAATCACGATTAAAATGTAAACACTTATATCAGAATTTCATATGGGTCGTCATTGGCAAATAATCGCGATCAACTTTAAACGAGATCAATTCTGTTGGTGAAAATGGACCTAATGCCCGATTTCACCTACTTCTTAAACCATGATCAACAACTAATCACGATTACAATGTAAACACATAAATCAGAATACATATGGGTCGCTATTGGCAACTAATCACGATCAACTTTAAACGAGATCAATTTTGTTGGTGAAAATGGGCCTAAGGCCCGATTTCACCAAAAAAATTGATCTCGTTTAAAGTTGATCGTGATTAGTTGCCAATAGCAACCCATATGAATTCTGATATAAGGGTTTACATTGTAATCGTGATTAGTTGTTGATCTTGGTTTAAGAAGTTGGTGAAATCGGGCCTAAGTGTTTACATTGTAATCGGGATTAGTTGTTGATCTTGGTTTAAGAAGTTGGTGAAATCGGGCCTAAGTGTTTACATTGTAATCGCGATTAGTTGTTGATCTTTTTAAGAAGTTGGTGAAATCGGGCCTACCTACATATTTTTAATATGTACTAATACACCTACATATTTTTCTATACCTAAATAAAAGGTTTTATGAAGGCAAAATTGAGCGACAACGTTAAATTTTTCGCGCTAAAATCATCTGGGAGGAACTTTGAACCATCGATACGTCCCTGTCGGTGAATATAACCTACCACTGTTAAGCCAAAAAAAAAAAAACAACAAAAACAAACAAAGTTTATGAGTCTTCGAGCAAGAGCAACGGCCCAGTGTATTTCCTAGCTGAAGAATGGATGAAAGCGCTCAAAAAGTAGCCGTGGTAAGCATAATTCACTCTTTTCACAAATCGCTCCAGCAGCTGGCGGATCAAAATATGTACCTATTGTTGTATTTCGTCTGGAAATTCGGAGGAATCTGGGGTCTATTCCATCAAACTGTTCAGGGGATCGCGCAATAGGGCATGTACTACAGGAAAATCACAGTTAGCACTATGAATTATTATGACAGGAATCCCAAGCAGTACTTGCCTAGATCACGTGAATCAGGGGGCTTATTCTCTAACTCCGAATCAATAGCTTTTTCGAAGTCATATGTTTATTTCATTAATTTTCTTCAAACGTATGAATGAAATGGACACATGGCTGGCGAAAAAAATATCGCTTGTTGTTAGAAAATAGGCCCCCAGGGCCATAGTACGGTGCAATTAGTAAAAAGAATGGCCCAACCTCAACATCCAAACGCAAAATTGTTCCTCACAACCCACATATTGATTGGTAAAAAGTTCCACCATTTGGAGCTATGGGTTTGGGTGGGAGGGGATAATAAGTTAGTAAATTCTTATTTTGTTCCAGTATTTCTCAAATATTTCGAAATCTTTTAGGTTTATCGTGAAAATGAGCATTTACAAATATAATCTTCATCAAATTGGCCACAAAAATGAACCCCCGAGATAATCTTACTTTATTGAACGGTTCGAGAGTTACGGCGGGTGTAGAAGTAAACATTTTTCGCAATTCGACGTTTTTTGTCGAAAAAACTGGCATAAGGAAACTTCTTGTTTTTTGCATGATTGAGTTTTGTAAAATAAAATCATATGCCTAAGCCATAAACACTGAGTGGATCCGTATTACTATGACACAAAATTTTGGGTGAAACTACGTCTGAAGCCGAGTACAACGCCACTTCCGGACGGGTCCTATCGAGATCCATTCAAGATTTATGATTTTTTTTTTTTAATTAAAGGAAATTACGGCAATTGCTTTGAAAAATCCCAGATTTCTCGGCTTACATTACACTTGATCCAAACCTTGATGACATTTTCAGAATCAACGGACTATTTTGGTTAAGATAGAGGCCATTTCATTGCTTGAAATGATCCTCAAATCCTAAAAATCTGGCCTTTTGTCGTGGATTCACGTAAATTCCACAATAAGTACGCTTTCCAAAAGATTGCTGAACTCAAACGGCTTTCTCCACAGACTTTCGATGCATGACAAAAACGTCACCATATTATCAGCTTTTTTATGGTGTATTCACATATCATGTTACCACTGACGTTTCTCGACGAATATCGTGAGCGATTGTTATTCATTCTGCAGAAAAATGCGTTTCTGTGCATTCTCGCAGGAAATGTCAGGGGTGCCGTTAAATGTGAATACGCCATTACAAACTTTAGAAAATAAGGGACGTTTTTTTGGAGCATCGTCAGTCTGTGGAAACCCTGCTGTTTTGGAAAATGTACAATTTATGGATTTTACGTGAATCTATGACAAAAGGCCAAATTTCTAGGAGTTGATGATGATTTCAAGCAATGAAATGACATCTATCACATGAAATTTTCCATAGTTCCCGAAACTGCCATCAATGTTTGGATTAGGTGCGATATAAGCCGAGAAATCGCGGATCTTTGACCGACATTGCCCTGTTTTTGCATTATAGAGAAAAAAATCATAAACCAGGAATGGCTCGAGATAGGGCACCTCCGTAGGTAGCATTGTACTCGGCTTTAGACGTAGTTTCAACCAAAATTTTGTATCTGAGTAATACGGATCCACCTTGTGTATATGACCTAGGCCAATGGAAGCCTATTATCCCTTAAAAAGTAGCGCCCCTTGAGAAGAAGAGAAGGTTTTTGTCCCTCCAAGGGCATATTACTAACATTCTACAGTCCACCGAAATTTCAATTTCATTTTACAAAAGAGAATCGTGCAAACAAAAAAAAAGTTTTCTTATGCCAATTTTTTCGACAAAAAACGTCGAAATACGAAAAATGTTTACTACTACACCCGCCGTAACTCTCGCACCGTTCACTCAAGTAAAATTATCTCGGGGATCATTTTTGTGGGCAATTTGATGAAGATTATTTTTGTAAACGCTCATTTTCACGATAAACCTCTTAGATTTCGAAATATTTGAGAAATACTGGAACAAAATAAAAATTTACTAACTTATTACCCCCTCCCACCCAAACCTATAGCTTCAAATGGTGGACATTTTTACCAATCAATGTGTGGGTTGTGAGGAACAATTTGGTGTTGAAGGGAAACTTTCACTTTGGATGTTGGGGTTTAGGTCTAATTGCACTGTACTAATAGTGCAAACATATTACTGCTACCTCCCTGATTGGAGATATTTTTCACTTCATTTACCCATAGATTGAAAGGAAATGCATTCAAAATGCTTGGGATTAATCAATTTAACTTCTAATTTAACCAAGAAAGGAAGGAAAGTATCATTTTTTCTTTACAAGAATCGAATTTTTATAAATTATCTCGAAGCTGTCTCGAGTACTTCCAATGAACCCTTACGATTCGTAGGCATTTAATGACCTTTTTTAGGGCTGGTCTCCGTTTGGGCCTCAGGCCATCAGCTCACATTCGGGCACGTCATAAGAGCCCACATACAGAGCAGGTGCACCGCTCTCTTCCTTGTCCTTGGCTATCCACAAGATCCAGTGAACCTAATCAAAATGGTCATACCCCCAACGGGTCTTGGAAGGCTTCGGCGAGCCGAAATCCTGCCTCGGAAGTGACTTGAAACCAAAGGAGGGAATATAGTAGTTATGCAGACCCACAACCGAGTAGCCTAGTGGACTGAAGGTCCGAGGCTGAATTACACCAGAGACAAGAACGATCAGTATAGACGAAGAAAGATGTTGTCGCCGTTATTTATTTAAATAAATTAAATGAAAGTGATATCTTCCGGACGACGATGGAAGGGCATAGCCCGACACGATTCGAGTTTCGAGAAAAAATGGGCTCCCCGGCGGGATTTAAACCCGCAACCTCTGGATTACTAGTCCAGCACGCTGCCAATTGCGCCACGGTGACGCCGTACTGCGAGGGATCACCTTAGCCGAACCCCACCCAGGGCCATTGTTTCTCGAACGGTGAAACTCGGCGGTGTTTCTCGGTAAAACTCTAGGCGTTTCACCTTAGCTCTACGTTCGGCATAGCTGATCCCTCGCAGCACGACTACCAAAGGCGTCACCGTGGCACAATTGGCAGCGTGCTGGACTAGTAATCCAGAGGTTGCGAGTTCAAATCCCGCCGAGGAGCCCATTTTTTCTCGAAACTCGAATCGTGTCGGGCTATGCGGCTATGCCTTTTCATCGTCGTTCGGAAGATATCAATTTCATTCAATTTATTTTAACGATCCGTATATTTGTCGACCCCACGACTCTAAAAAGGTTAAGTAATCTATATTTTTAACCTTCAAGAATACCCCATTAATATAAAAGTTCGGCAGTGATCAGAGCTAGATCCACATAGTTTGGGGCTAGCGATCTACAGCCCTGTCACATCATTTCCACGAACCAACTGAGTCTGATTTTGTAATATTTACTGTAACTTTTCTGGTTATTGAGCGGAATTTTCTATTTCTGATGCTAAAATACAAATTTTACAGGACTTTTAATAAAGTTCTTGACCAACATTTTCAGTTTTGTAGGCTCATAGACTTTTTTCGAGGCTAAAATGCCTATCGCAAAGCCCAAAGGACAGTTTGCGGCCGAAAAACTTAGTACTGTGAAACAAATCATAGAGCCCAATTAAGATCATTCAGGACAAACATTCGAATAATCGAGTCGAATTCCAGTCATACATTTCCCGTTAATCTCTCAAGCAAGAGTTTAGGTACTATTCAAGAACTGGTGAAATTGTGGGTGGTTCCAGACATTTAACCGTTTCTGGGGTGAATAGAGACAGTTTTTGAAGCCAAATCGCTTTTTTTGAGGGGGGGGGGGGACTGAAAAGTGAATTTCTGGAGCTAAACAGCGTGCCTCTAACTCAATTTGTGACGGCAAATCTTAGTTTTTGACTATACTGACTGATATTTCGCCTTTTGATGCGGATCGGCCCTGTATGGGTCCGATGAATCCGAAAAACTACCCCGAGTTTTTAGTGAATCTTGATGAAAATTGGTGATATTTGGTGTTGCTTGTGGAATCCATCAAATAAGGCGATTTAACCTTTGCTTCCCATCAACCGCCCATTTTCAGTTCGAAACAGTTCATTCATGGTGTTTACAAACTGAAAACTTGGGTCGATAGGGGGGAGGGGGTACTTGGGGCAGCGCTCATCAGCTCTGGAGATTCTGGTAGTAACATTGTCTTGAAATGTTGTTTATTTGTTTCAAGGTGACTGGCGCCAACAAAGGCATTGGATTCGCCGTGGTCAAAAAACTTTGTAAGAAGTTCAAAGGGATTGTCTACCTCACTGCTCGGGATCCTGAACGAGGCCAAAAGGCCGTTGAAGATTTAAATAAGGTAAGAATATTAAAGAATAAAATTGTCGACCCAACCGCTGTAAAAGATAGTAGACCCCCAAAACGCGCAAGCGCGATACTTACGTTTTTTGACCACCTGGAAGAAGACTCAGACCAAAAAAAGGCTGATGTGTTTTTCAGTTAGGCCTCTATCCTAGTTTCCACGCTCTAGACGTCGAGAGCAGGGAGAGCATAGCCCGTTTCGTTGGGCACCTTAAAAGTCGTCATGGAGGGTTCGACGTTCTTGTGAATAACGCCGCAATTTGTTACTCTTACAAGGTTATACCCCCCCCCCTTCCGCCAACAGTGTCTGGGCGTCCGTCTTTGATTTGACCTTGAAAATCTTGAAATAAACCGCAGGACGATACTCCCGACTTTGCGGAACAGGCGGAAACGACCCTCAAAGTGAATTATTACGCTCTGAAGGACGTCTGTTCCATGCTGTTCCCATTGCTTCGAGCCCACTCGCGTGTTGTCAATATTTCGAGTTCGGCCGGGCATTTGTTGCGCTTGCCGGGAGCTTTGCTCCGTAAGAAATTCGCTGATCCAGAATTGAAAGAGGAAACGATCGATAAATTGATTAAGGACTTTTTGAAGTAAAAATTAGAGTAATGGGAGGGGCGAGGAGTAGTCAAAGTTTCGAATAATTTTGCAAGACAGTCGTTTTGTCTCACAGAGCGGCTAAAAAGGGAACTCACGAGGACGAGGGTTGGCCGAACAGTCCCTACGTTGTATCCAAAGTGGGAGTCAGCGCTCTGACTCGTGTACAACAAAGAACGTTTCTTAGGGATCACAATCGTCTTGGAGTCATTGCCAACTGTGTCCATCCTGGTTATTGCGACACGGATATGACGAATCACAAGGGTACTATGACTCCCGATCAAGGTAGGGCAAAATCTGATTAGGTTGAGAGCCGGGGGGGGGGGGTGATTGTGTTTGAAATTTTCACTTTTTTCCTCATTTCTTCACCAGGAGCGGACGCCCCGGTTTATTTGGCCCTTCTTCCTGAAGATACGACCAAACCCCGAGGGGAATTTATTTGGTTCAACCGTGAAATAATTGACTGGGTTCACGGTCCTGTTCCTCAAAATAAAGCTTTATAAATTGTCCTATATTCTTTGAAAATACAGAAATTTGTTTCAATAAGTCGTATGGCGTTGATTCTTCTAGGAAAACCTTTTTCCAAAATTTCACCAGTTGGATATCGATGACCCTAGAAGTGTAGCGGAGCTCAAGGAATTTTAGGAAAAGAAACACGGCGGCTTGGACTTTCTGGTCAACAACGATCCCATAGCGTATAAGGTGAAGCGCCTGCCCATCTAATGGTTTTAGGTTTCGTGACTCTAATGTTATAAATTAATATCGACAACTATGTATTCAGAGCAACGCCATGGAGTCGTTCAGCGAGCAGGCAGCGAACACAATCAAAACCAAATATTTCTCACTAAAAAACGTTTGAGATCAGCTATTCACTCTTCTCAGACCTCACGCTCGAGTCCTTACCGTCTCCTTTTCTCGCGGCCATCTTTCACTCATACAGAGCCCGTCAATTCGCGAAAAACTCGGGAACCCTCAATTAGAGGTGTCAACTCTCGACGGGCTCATGAACGACTTTGTCAGGTAACCACCCTCAATACCCCGCCAAAATTTCAACCGCTAAATGATCGAATTTCAGGTCGGCCAAAAACGGTACACTCCTCGACGAGGGTTGGCCCGACAATTTTCACGTCGTTTCCGAAGTGGGGGTGAACGCTCTCACACGGATTCAAAAGAGGGAACTGTTAAATAATCGTCGTCCAGATCCACCGTTGTCTGTCACGTTCATCCGCACAATGTTGACACCGATATGACGAGTCATAAGGGAACAGAAGAACCAGTGGTTCTTCTGGTTGTTAAAACCGATTAACATAAGTACATAAAACAGGAACCTTAAAATCTAATCGATCAGCATGCTAATGTCTCGTCAACGCAGCTTCAAGCCCCTACCCGCTAGTGGCCCGAATAAATAAAACATTGGATTCATGCATAACATTTTGTATTACTTTTTTTTAAAAAACAAATCTTCAGTTAGAATTTAACATCTAATTTTACTAATTTTTTTGGTAATTCAATTGGATCGAAAACTTTGGTTATCATGCCAGTAGCAACTGTCATCTGGCCCTCGCGGATCGTGAACGGTTGACCTTCGGTCATGACCATTTTTTTTAATAGCGTTAATCGCACCGTAACGTGTTCCCCAGGCATTGCCAGACCTACGCTTTCGGGAAGATCAAGCCGACAGGCGACGTTCCAAGTCATTGAGAACAACATTGGAATACACTTCGACGTTATGGGACGGGAACGACCTCCTTCCCCTTTCGTCAACAAGTAGATGGTGCCTTCGTAGCTGTTAGAGAAATTCACGGAGCCCGCCCGAGCGACGATCATTCCTCGTTCGACCTGCTTCTGACGAACCCCTTTGAGAAGGACTCCAATGTTGTCGCCGGCTTGGGCGGAAGTTGTCAATTTTTTGAAGATTTGTATGTCGGAGATAGTTGTGGGCTGACATACGCCAAATCCTAAAAGCTCGGCGTCGTCCCCTTTACGGATTGTGCCCCGTTTTATAGTTCCTACCACAATTGTACCTCTCCCAGATACGGTAAAAGAGCTATTTATAGGCATCAGAAACGGGGACGTAACGTCTCTTTTGGGGATCTCAAAATAAGAGTCCATCGCCTCTAAGAGCTTCCAAACAGACTGTTCTCCCAGTTGACCAACGTCCCCTTCGAGAGCCAATTTAGCCGATCCAAAAATCACAGGCGAGTCCCCACCAGCAAAACCAAAATCATCCAACATGTCCCTCATTTCAAGCTCAACCAGCTCCTTTACTTCATCGTCCACCAGGTCACATTTGTTGACAAACACAATCACCCGATTCACGCCGACCTGTTTCGCCAATAAGAGATGCTCCCTCGTCTGTGGCATTTGCCCCTCGTTCGCTGCCACCACCAGTATAGCACCGTCCATTTGGGAAGCCCCCGAAATCATATTTTTAATGAAATCCGCGTGACCTGGACAATCGGTGTGAGCGTAGTGACGGACCAGCGACCGATAGCCCACATGGGCGATATTGATCGTGATACCTCGGTTTCGCTCTTCAACGGCACGATCGATTCTGTCGAAAGGGATGAATTCCGCAAGGCCTTTGGAGGCAGTCACCTTGGTTAGAGCAGCCGTAAGGGTAGTTTTACCGTGGTCAACGTGACCAATGGTACCGACGTTGCAGTGTAACAGTTCTTTCGTCGGTGGTGGTTGGGACGGCGGGGACTGTTGCTGCGACAAGGCATACAGGTGAATGAATCGCGACGAGTAAGAATCTACCGCGGCGACGGCGGTAGAAGGTAGTACGCGAAACCCAACGGTGCACCAAGTCCCAGAGCAACAGCCTCTTATAATTTTGTGTAATAATACCATTTTCACCGATTAATGAACATTTTATTTATTCTTTTTTGACGGATTTGAAGAACAGCGGTGATAACACTGATAACTAGGGAGAACCTTTGCACTCGATGATAAGCTGTCCACATGGAAAGGTTATTCTCCTGCCCGCTCTTTTATTGGAGGACCAAAAAAATAAATTTGGAAGATCACACCAAATAAATGTTGTCTTTGGGACACTTCATTGAAGGCTCTAATCTTCACCCTCACAGAACCCAAATATATCACTTAAAAATGTAGTGGCCGTGCAAAGACTTCCAAAGACCCGTAGGTCAGTTACTTTCGAGCGTCAAAACACTTGATTTTCACATTGTTGTAGTTTCGGGATCAAAAACTCCCAAATTTAAACTTTTGGGTGGCTATTTTGGGGCACTACCTATGGAGCATTCAGTGTGGCGTCTTCAAACACGATTGATATTCCAAAAACTCATTTCGCACGAATTTCGGGAAACCCCAATCGCAAGGCTAAGGAGCCCAGCAGAACACGCCGACTCCTCCTTGGTCTGCGCTCTGCGGTTATCTTTTCCTAGGGTGCCATTGGCAGGTCGAGTTTTGAGTTTTCTGGTGAGAAATGACAGTCGTTCAGTTATTTTGTGTGGCAGATATTTTGGTTTTCGGACCAAAAGTACCAGTTTTGGGGCGGTAATCATGTTGTGGGGCTATATTGACAGTTCATGACCCGATTAATGAGTTCCCGAGAATGGGTCATATTCTTTGCTTGATGACGTTTAGAGGACACCACAGAGGCTCACATCCCGAGCTAGGCTATTTCACTAGTAATTTTCCATGTTCAAGAGCCCCCCCAAGGAAACCATCCAAAAGCGTCCCCGGTTTTCATACAGCCCGTCTCATCTGGTCACTTTACCTCTATATCCCATCGCATCACGCCAGGTCCGTTCTTTTACCGCCCGGGGGCCAGGCGCGGATCCAGGATTTTTCCAAAGGGGGGGCGCATTCAAAAAGATGCAGAGGTCCCACCCCAAAGTGTGTATATGTATATAGTTAGTATATATTATACTCTTAAGGCCCATCTACATAAGATGCAAGAACGCGTGGACAGGACCCATTACAGAACCCAGAACGCAGTGCAGTAGTCAATAGCAACGATCAGAAATACTGTTAAGCCATGTGTTGCGTATTTTTTTCTTGGCCACGGATTCTTGCGTCTTATGTAGACGCGCCTTAGCTGTGGAAACGTACCACGTCTTAAAAACAGAGCCAGTGAAACATTTTAATTAATAATACAAAACAGCACGGTTCACAGCCTCAACGATGGCAGAAAATAACTGAAAGGAAGCGTCTAATCTTCTTCGTTTTGATTTGGCAACTCGTGTGAGCTGACAGCTTCTGGGTCGATGTTGATGTCCCGATGAATATTTAGGAGGGCGAGAGAATTGAGACGTTCCTCACTCATTCTGGAACGAAGCCATGTTTTTATTCTTCTCAATGAAGAAAAGCTGCACTCTGCTGTTGCTACTGACACAGGTAATGTGGCCAGTATGTGCAGTAGTGACTTCAAAATGGGGAACGAATTTCCATCCAAGAGTTCGAAAATTTCATGGGCACATTTTTCCCGGTAATCTCAGAGTTTTCTTTGAAATGTCTTGAGCTAATATCATTTCGTTGAAAAGTCTGTTGAATCGGTGAATTCAAGTAATGGGTGATACTTGGCACATATAGGCAGCAGCTTCTCTTTCAACGTCGGAGGGTCTCAATATTAACGAAATTTCGTGGCATTAAGAAATTTAAGCTGAAACAATTTATGGTCTCTTTGCTGAAATGGATCTTCATGTCGGCAATAACGTAGTCCAAGACTGGAATGTAAATACTTTTCCTCCAGTAAGCAGACGGATCAGATGGCGTAACTGCATAGTTTTCCCTAATAGTTTGACAGGAAGCAAGCCGCGGCTGACGTAGTGGCACATCAAGGTCATTCATGATTCTCATTGCGTCTTCAAAAATTAATGCAAAGAATGTTTGGGCCTGGCTTCGCTTATTCTCCAAACAACCAATAACTTTGAGCGGAAAACCGGGAATTTCGAATCACCTACTTGGAAAAAACAAAAAAAATCTAGGGGTTTGAATGATAAGTAAATTATAGCGTATAAAGCCATTCGTGGCTTTTAGCGCTTCTGATTCGGCATGGCCGGGTGCGCGCCCACTGACTGATTGGCGATGAGTAAATTAGAACTGCCACACCTCACAACGCTTGTATTTGGCCAAACTTTCAGAAAATAAAAATAAAAATAAACCATGGTTTTGCTTATTCGTGCTATCGAGTGATATTCATTGTTTACCCACGAGGAACAAAGATTATTACAATAATTTATTACATAATTATTATTTTTCACGTTAATCTTCTCATAGCGAAAAAAATTTTTTTTTTTACCAGACCCAAGGGGGGGGGCGCGCGCCCTGCGCGCCCCCCCTCTGGATCCGCGCCTGCCGGGGGCAACGTAAATTGTAAAACGTTCACTTAGAATGTACGAGCCACACACTGGCTGAATTACTTAGTACGACAATCAGGACCGTATCTTCCCGTATCCGGGGGAGGAGTACCGGGGCCATAGCCCTGGGCGGCAAAATTTTAGAATTATTTTTAGGTGAGGGAGGGGGATAAGACAAATTATTGAACCAAAGCCCTGTACACACGGAGACTTTTCTGTCCTTGATAAATGTTATATTTTTAGGGTTTTGGCTTTTTTTTTTTTTTTCTACTTCTTCGTTTCCTTCTTCCAAGGAAACGAAGAAGTAGAAGAAGAAAAAAGCCAAAACCCTAGGAAACGAAGAAGTAGAAGAAGAAAAAAAAAAGCCAAAACCCTAAAAATATAACATTTATCAAGTATTATGGCTTAAAAACTGATAATATTAATAACTTTTCTGTCCTGTCTTCTACTGTAGCTGGTGTTCAAAGTAGTTAAAAACATTAAAAGTGAAGTTTTAGGTTTGTTTGGTTGAATGATGGTTCAAGAAATTGAATTATTTCTTTTTTATTATGCCCATTTTGAAGCCCATGGAGGGACTTAGTATGAAATTATTCGCACATATTTGAAGTATGTTTATTACCCCCTCTCTTAAATCCCTCTGCTGAAGTGAAACAAAAAACCAAAATGCTTCGTTTGAACACTGAAATATATTGCCATGTGGGCAGACAAGTACTTGAGCAAGAAATGTCCGACTTTTTCCCAGATTTGTTGCAAGACCTTTTTTTCAGGCAACATTCTACCTTCTAGGGGTTCGGGGAACTGAACAGATGATACCTCGACCCCCGTCCTTTCTCCCTCGTCTTCTTTCCTCTTCTTAATTCTGTATTTATTACATTACCTACTTAATTAAAATGTGACCATTAATGTGCGTGGGGGACACGAGATTTTTTAAAAAGTCAAACAGTAAAAAAGTGCGACGTGTGCCTCCCTCACAGAATATCGGGCAAAGAATGGGGGCCCAGATTGGCAAAGACGATTCTTGAGTCTTGGCTGTTATGCAGGGTACGGGGCTGTAATTGCTGTCAAGATAGGCAAAGCCTGCGCCATCTGATGGCCACAAGGTTGAGGGTCTGGACTTCTGAACCCTCAACTTCAACTTACAACACGAACAAGAGCACTTTGTGGTTAGAGCCTTTTGTGGTTGGAGCATTTTGTGGTTACAGCTGTCTGTGGTTAGAGGATTGTGTGGTCAGACCACTTTTAGGGGTTCAATGTTCTTTATACTTCAAAGTTTTTGTGGTTAGAGCAGAGCGTATTTTGGTTAAAACATTTTTGTGGTTATAGAGCTTTTTGGGTTAGAGTTGTTTGAACTCAAGGACGTCCTTCGCAACTCCGCTGTCCTCTCTATCACGACACCTCAAGTCGGGTGTCCAGATCATCAACGTCAGGTGATCAGTCGTTGAAAGAGTCTTCATTGTTCAGTAATTAGAAGTATATTGATCTTGACTCAATAAACTCTACATGCAAAGAAGCTGAGGTTCCAGTTCCGTCAATTCGACTTTTATTATGTTCTGCGGAATGAGCACGAGAAGCTCGAACTCATGGACTGAATCTCTCCTTCATGCCCTCCAAGATTCCTTTGATTGATCCTTTGATTCAAAGAAATCTTCAACATTCTCAGTCTGAGGATCCGGTCGATTCTTTCTGCTGAGTAATGCGAGGCTCCTTGGTTTCAATAGATTGAGAGTTCAACACTACCTTGTTTCTTCAAACATTGTTCTAAACTCTCGATTTGAGTTTCTTTTAACGGATTCATAAAAAATAATGTCGTCCACTGGAAGCGTTTTCGAGCGGCGCGACAACGAGCGTACATCAAAAAGGCTTGAACTCCCATTTTTTATGTCCTGCTCTCCTATGTTCACAGGGCTAATGTAGACGCGGTATTTCTAAGCTGGGTTTCCGTGGTAGGGAGAAAGGAGATATTTTTCCAAAATTTCTCCGTTTTTTCTTGGTTTTTTCATAGAAACATGGGTTTTACACTTTTTGACATCACGACAAACGAACATTCCTAAAAATCTTAAAAATTTCATGACAGGACTGAAACGTCTCCGTGTGTACACGGCTGAAGAGATGAAGAGAGAAAGAAAATAAATGTTGTTTTTCTCTGTCTCTCTCTTTTTTCCCCTCATTTCATACTTCGTGCCCGTATACTAAAAGGGCTCCTCCACGCACTGCCAGGGTTATAGGTAGGATCAGTGGTGGACCTCCACCTATATCGGGGCTCGGTTCCCGGAGCGGAAATCTCTTTGAGACCCCTTAACATATTTTTTTTGCCCAAATTGCCGAATTCAAGGGTTTGGTTCATCCAAAAAATAAAATTTCGTGGTTTGACACTTTTTAAGGACCAATTTCGCGAATTTGGCGCTTCCAAGAACAATTTTATGCCTGTAGCTCTTTCAATGTTTCAACCCCAATATGGCCGTTTACTTTATCGCTTAATGACCGCTTTTTCTCAATTTTAGCAGCGGACTAGAGCTTTTCCGTAATTTTAGCCGTCAGTTAGCAGTCAGCGTGTTTTTGTTTAAATTTTAGCGGATAGTGTTGACGGTTTTTTTTTTTTTTTTGCCGCGAATGAGCGATGTTTCCAGCTTTTAAATATGAATTAGTGCTTTTCTCAACTTTAGTTGCGTATTTGTCGGAACTACATACTAGCGTTTTTTCTCAATATTTGGCCAGGATGTTGGATCAGAAACCACGCATTTTCTCAATTTTAGCCACGAATGAGCACTTTTTCTCAATTTTAGCCGGGAATATTGGAGTTTTTCAAAACATTGAGCCCACAGAAGAGCGAAAAATGAGCGTGGCTTCTCAATTCAACAACAAGGCAACAAAAGGTCAGACGTAGACTTGCCCGTAAGCTTGCTCAGAGAGAATAACTGCGCACATGGGCCTCGACAGGCTATTGCCTAGAGGAAGTTAAATTGGGGCAGGACGCCGCGCCGCTGCCCAGTTCAAACATCAACATGGTTCTCTCGGACTTGCCAAGTTGAGCCAGAGATCGTAGAACAGTCGCAATTTTCATAATTGTCTGCTGGTGGGTTCAAACTCCAGCCCCATTCGCGTTCATCACGAAAAGCCAAAATTTCATCTTTCTGAGGTGGCCGTCAACTCGAGGTTTTTCCGCCAGGTTGAAGAAACATATGGCGTTTTCTATTAGAGGCAAGCATTTCCCATTTCCACCCGTCTTTTCCGTTACCGTATGATATAATTCAGCGAAGACGGGTGGAAATATGCTCGGCTCCAGAGCTGAATTTTTTGCAAATAGAAAACGATAATAGTTTTCCTCTAGTAACTTGTACAATCCATTCTCTCGTTACTTGCTTGACTCAAACTCAACAAGTCTTGGATCATGGGGGGGGGGGGTTAGCCCGTGGGGCGGCAAAAACAAATTAGCCCCGGGGCGGCAAAAAGCAAGATCCGGCCCTGACGTCAATAGAACGGAGCCATTGTTCAACTCATGAGCTAATATTGTAGGGCCTCGCATTCTTCGATCTCTCTGGCTTCATTTCGTTAGTCCTAGCGTTCATTGTCAAAGAGAGGTGCCGTGTGAACTAGTAAAGCCGTAAAGCGTCCCGTAGCTCTGTTCCAAGACGTAGAAAATGAAAACTTGTAGAAGAGAGCCGGTTAGACGAGCTCTCTTCTCTTCTCTCAGGGGACAGGCCGAGCTGAGCTAATAGAATAGTAGGCATAAGAGATAAAAGGCAAGGCGCGGTGGAGACCGAGAGCGAGACAGAATGATCGGAGAAGTCGCGGGACGACGAGAGAGAGTGGAGTGACCCTGGCTGGAGTGGAAAGAAGAAGAGTGGAGGAATTCGAGAGAAAATTAATACGGGCCAGCTCGCGGCATCTAAGACGCGCGCTTCGTCGTTGTAAACGCTGCTACGCGACACGGACTCTCTTCAGCCGACTGAAACCAACTCCTGTGAACGGTAATTTCAGTCCTAATTACACAAACAGGATGCCCAACTGCCCTAAATGCGAAAAGCCCGTCTACTTTGGTATGTTTTTACACTTTTTTTCTAATTTGCCGAACTATCATGCTTTGACGCACAATTTTTTTTATATTTGTTTGTGAAAATTTCAAATCCGGATCCATTCCTGCTCTACATTTCGAAACGAAATCCCTTACAGGTAAGAAAAAAAAATAAGAGGCCCCGTTTTCACTTCCATCTTTCCTACGCCCCCAGCTAGAAGAAAATTCTCTCGAACCAGCCTTTCTTTACGGTTCTTGAGGCGAGAAAAGAAAAAAGCGATACACGTAAAATGATTAATGGACTGTTCATAAAATATGACGCAAGCCTCTTTATTCTTGTGTTTATCTGACACGTTTCGAAACAACGCCTGTTGAATGTCACGAAACTTCTTCAGTCCAGTCGATTACACTTCTCGTTATTTATTTTTTATTCGTTGAGTAGGCGCTACAAGACAAACAGCATAAATTCCATTAAATAACCATTTTACCTGAAGAGATACACAAGCATTCGCTTACTTTTTATCACGATTAACACCCCCCCCCCGCCTCTTTCACCGATCATCATTAGAAAACTAAAAACTAGGTCACTTATGGCCCTTTCATTCACGGCTACCTGGTTTCCAATATCGTATACTCGATGAATAGAATTGGTGGGGAGGAAGGTGGGTTTGATACCAAAAAAGGCAACAAACGAAATCGGTGTTTAGATAAAGCGATTTTTTGCAATGCGTCATCTCACCTTTAAAGCGAAGGTGTGCTATGAGCGTGGGGGGGGGGGAGCTGTGAAGTAATAAGAAAATCCCCCCCCCCCCTGTTCAAGCTATGAGGATTAAAGACGTCAAATTGTGCGGTTGACGTAATGTTTTTTCTTGAACGAAAATGAAAATGTATATCGCGAGGAAATGAAAGGTCGTGATGTAGTCCCCCAGGAAGCAGGCAGTTTTGGAGGAAAAAACTCCAGGACTAAGTTTGATGACTGATTTTAATGTTTTCAGGTCCAACTTTGCCCAACGTTGCAACCCTAGCAACAAGCCGAAATTTGATTACCTTTTAAAATTTCGTGTTTTTTTTTCGGTTTTTCGCCTCGCCATTACGAATAATAATTTTTTCAAAATATGGTTCCCTCGCATTCCTTAAGTTTTCAGATGTCCTAAATCTGAACTTCGACCCCCCCCCCCCAACCACTAAAAGCCTAAAAATCATAAAAACTACACAAAAAATCCCGATTTAAGGTTTTTTCAATCGACATGCAATCAAAACCGAGATTGAAATAGTTCACATTAGTTTCCCTTCCCCACGTGTTCAGCTAATCTGAATCCAAATTTCAGGCCCCCTACGTGCTAAACCTCGCATCAAACGATATTCAACAATGCTTATAAAAAAACCTCACGTTTCAGCACTTTTTATCGTGCTTTTCACTTTTTTTGCAGTTTTTGTCAAGTTTCCATTTTGTAAGGTGCGCTGAATCCGAACGACGTTTTCCATACCTTATTAGAATAACAAAATTATGTCAAAGAAAGTGAAAAACCTCCTCGAAAATTTAAGATTTTTCATTATAATCGTGATTTCACCTGTTTTTCTGGCTTTGTCTTTCCGTGTTTCTGGTGTGTTAGCAACTCCTAATTAACACCATTGTACCATCCACCCGCTGCTGTAAATGAAGATGTAGGAGATGTGATACTGATCCTTCAGGGGTGTGATCAACATCAGGGGCAGTTTAAGTGGGTGCCTGAAGATCTTTACGAAGAACCTAGACCATAGTGAAAGTGTTCAACGACCCAGAACTTCTCACATACCTTTAATCTTCGACGAAGGCGCCTGATGCTGTGATGTTGAGGTAGAGGAGAAGTACTAGTTGTATGGAGGTGACTGCGTGAAGTTCAGGTACCTACGTGAATTGCGTAATATCGGCCTTCAAAAAGAGCGGCAACATGGCCTCACTTCCCCATGGAAGCTGCTGCCCATCAATACCTGTTATACCCACCTACCACCAGGTCCCAAGTGCTACCAAAGTTCATGAGTGCTACTATGTCGTTTTTCACTATTGCTACTGCTTTCTTTGGTTAATAATCTATTGTGCTTCGCTAGCATGGGGTTAATTGGCGATAGCTGGAGTTTTGAGAACAAATTCGGATTCAGCAAACCAGAAACACGGATATAGAAACGGCCAGAAGTACAGGTAAAAATCACGATTGAAAATGTTGAAATTTACATTTATTAGGATGTTTTTTTATATTTGTACTATAATATGTCACTCTGATATGTCTGAAAATGGCATTCAGATTCAACACACAATAAAAAATTGAAAATCGATTAAAACCAGCAAATAAGTAGAAAATCACGTTAAAAAGTGCTGAAATGTGAGGTTTTTTGTGCATCCTGGAATATTTTTTGATACTTGGCGTAGCGAAGGGGGCAGGAAAATGATGTTAGGATTCGGATTTCCTGAAAACGTCGAAAACTAATGCGAGCTACGTCAATTTCGGCTTTTGATGCATACCACACTGACAAAAAGCCTGAATTCAGGTGTGTTTCCAGTTCTTTCAATTTATAGGCTGTAGCGTCTCTTGTTGGGTTTGGGGGCAAAAATTCAGATTCAGGACATCTTGAAACATAAGGAATGGGCAGGAAACATATTTGAAAAAATTATTACGAGCGATAACGTGGTGAAAACCGTACCAGAAACACGATATTTGAAAACCTACTCAAATTTCGGCGTGTTGCCGGGGTTATAGCGTTGGGCAAAGTTGAAATTCAATCGAATTATACCTAGAAATAATGACTAAAAACAGGTGTTGGTAGCATACCATGTTATTGACCAATTTCAGTCCAAATCCATCATTGTTATGGCAGTATAACGGAGTATTAGCTTCTTGGAAAATTTAGTCATTATTATACCAACGTATGGAGTAATTACCAAGACCACAGGTTTCCGGCGTAGTGTGCCACGAACCACGAAAACCACCCAAAACCGCAACCCTATAACCAGACGCTGATCCAGAGGAGTAGCGCACGCCCCCCTCCCCCTTGGGCCAAAAATCATGATGGGTGAATTATTACAGTGTTTATTCAACTTCAGATTGAAAATCCATCTTGATTTCGAAGATGGTGCCTACTATTTCCAAATATTTTGGTTCGAGACCGAAGCGGTTTATTAGTCTCTCAAAAACAGTTCGATCGAAGTTCTCGAAAGCTGGTCACGGCCAAAATGCCCCTAAAGGCTGGCTGTTGGCGGCTCTAAAAAGTGGCAGAAAATGGAACCGTTTTGCCTTGTCACTTAATGTGGTCGATATATTCACGACTCTCGACTTCCAGTATTGCCCCTGGAGATACACTGGCCAAAACCATGGACGATGGATTAAACAGTGTTCAGGTCGTTATGAATCACTTTGAACGATAATTAAACGGTGTATTTAAACAAAGACATAAAAGAGTATTTTGTACTGCACTTCTTACAGATAAGATAAGATCTCCCACCAGCATTATACTTGGTTATCCTTCCCCGAGCTCTCGTGCTGCTTCTACCAGAACATCCCTTCCTTTAAGTCACGAAATCTCCTGGGGCGCTGTATCGGCCGGCCCATTCTTGTCCTTTACTGGCAAGGGTCAGTCCGATTGATGAGAG
Organism: Corythucha ciliata; assembly: GCA_038030265.1. NCBI lineage: Eukaryota > Metazoa > Arthropoda > Insecta > Hemiptera > Tingidae > Corythucha > Corythucha ciliata. Next base: position 19,210,840 of record CM075943.1, read on the forward strand.
GACGAGGAGAGTCTTGTTCTTTCGGAGTAATTTCGTGACTCTGTATTCTCTGCGAAATGGGCGTCGGATCCGTAGCAACAGAGGTGTTGGGATTTTGTCTCACCGGCGTTAAAGATTTAGGCGTGTAGGGTAAAAGATGGAACCTGTTTCCTCTGAGCGTACTGATGTCTGTTTGAACCCAGTATGAACGGGGTTCTTTGGCGATAGATTTCACAATGTCTGGTCTGTTGAGATCTCGAATCCAAACTTGTTCCCCGACGTGGAGTGGCCGAAGCTCTTTGACTTGGTGTCTTCTGTCGTAATTGGTTTTGTACTGGTCTCTGTACTTTTCCTCTTTCGTTTTAACGGCAGCGTAGTCTGTCCTTTCCTCCAAAGTTTGCGGGAGGATTGGAAGATTATCTCTTAAACGTCTCCTATAAAGGAGTTGAGCCGGGCTAAATCCGTTGCTGATTGGCGTATTCCGATAACTTAGCAGGACCTTTGAGTAATTTTTCTCACTTTCAGATAGTGTTCGAGATATGAAAGCGACCGGTTTCCAGTTACCCCTAATATCTTGATCCTGGAGCAGAACACCGCCTAGTCCACGAGTCGAGGCGTCAGCTGATATCATGGTTGATCGATTAACATCGTAGAAGGCCAGTTGAGGGGGTTTAATTAGGAGTTTTTTAATAGTGTCAAAGGCAATTTGCTGACTTTCACCCCAATGCCATTCGTTTTTTGTGTTGAGCAGATCACTTATGGGTTTCAATTTGTGGCTCTTGTTTGGAATGTACTTTCCGACGAAATTAATCATGCCTAAAAGTCGTTGCACCCCAGAGATGTCTGTAGGCGGTTGCATGGCCGTTATGGCTTTGACCTTGGCGTCGTCAACAATAATGCCATTTTGAGAAAGAGTGTGCCCAAGAAACGTTACGGTTTCTTTCGAAAATTGAGTTTTTTCTCGGTTGAGCGTGAATCCAGCCTGTTCAAGCCGCTGAAGTACTTCGTGGAGCGTCGAATCGTGTTCCTACTGAGTTCTACCCCACACACGGATGTCGTCCATGTGGGTTGCGACGTTTTTGATACCAGTTAGGGTCTCATTTACCTTTTTCTGAAACACCTCTGGGGCTGAGTTGATGCCGAAAGGAAGTTTAAGGAACTTAAATCTCCCGAATGGCGTCAAAAACGTAGTAAGAATCTGGGATTCTCCATTGAGGTTAATTTGCCAAAACCCGTGATTGGCGTCGAGCTTTGAAAATACGCGAGCTCCAGATATTCGTACAAGGGTCGTGTCTACGGCATGGATAGGGTAGAAGTGACGCTTGACGGTTTCGTTCAATTTTGATAGGTCGACGCAGATGCGTACGCTGTCCGAGTCTTTTTTGGGAACCACCACCTAATTGGGGCGCACCAGTCAGTGGCTTGCTGCACCGGAGCTATCACCCCGAGTTTAACCATATTTTGGAGCTCCTCCTCAGTTTTTTTCCACAGTGGTAGAGGGACTTTACGTGGTGTATAAATGGCGAAAGGTTTTGGTTTTTCTTTTAACTCAATCTTATAATTCCCGGGGATGGACCCTAATCCCTCAAATAAGCCAGGATAAGCAGCGTACCAGTCTTTTGGAGTTTGGTTTTGAACGAAATTGACTCTTGTGAGGATTCTTAGTTTTTCAATAGCTGGTTTTCCCAAGAGGGGCTTGCAAGGGCTATCCGTGACATAGAACGTTTCGTCACAAATAATGCCTTTATATGAAAGTGTAGCTCTGATGCCCGGCTTCGAGCAGGTCATACAGGTGGCATTTCTCGCAGGGCAAGTGTCTCGACGGTGTGAGGGGGAGGCACCACACCAGTGACAGGGGTGATCTGAGTCTTCACGTCTGCCGTGGGACGTTGTGTCTGAACGGTTAGATAAGAATGGCTTAGACTTAAATGCTCTAGAATTGTTTTTGCGGACCTCATCCACGACGGCACTGTCACTGAGGTCCTGTTTTTGCCTGAGTAGCTCTTCTGATTTCCGGATGATGGTGATTGCTAACTCCAGTGTAAGGTCAGATTGTAGCTGTAGGCGATCGCTGAGGTCTTGATCGCGCACCCCTATGATAATAATCATCAGAAGCATCTCGTCTTCAATTTTTCCCCATTCACAAGTTTTCGCAAGAGTGCGAAGATCGGTCACAAAGTTTTCGATGCTTTCGGTAGCTAGTTGTTTTCGTCTCAGAAATCTTCCACGTTCATAAATTAGATTCCGCTTAGGGACAAAGAAATCTTCGAATTTATTGAGGACAATCTGGTAATCGTCGTGGGATTTGTCGTTTAATTTAAAAGACTCAAGTATTTGTTCTCCCTTCTCCCCCATGCAATAAATAAGCATGTCAACTTGCGTTTTACCTGGAGATGAGTACAAGCCACTGACAGATCTGTAGCGCTCGAACCTTTTCTTCCAGGACGACCATTCTGCGGGGTTGAATGTGAAAGAATCCGGAGGCTTGACGTTGAGACTTGCTGGCCTCTCCTCTATTGGCGATTCATAGCGTTTTCCTTTTGCCATTTCCAAAGTGCTCTGGGGCCGCTCTTGTGACGTCACAAGCCCGCTCGGATCGAACCAAAAACTGGCTAAGAGTGGGTTGAAATGGAACGACTTTTAACATGTGGAAGAGAGCGCTCTTTAATAACAACCTTCCTCCTCATGACTGTTTTGTAGTTTTTGTGTTTGTTTTGAATGGAAGTACATATTTATTTACGTGCATGAGCGGAGCACTTGTATATTTTTGTGTGGAGTACTTGTATTTATTAACGATAATTTACTTATTAGCATGACTGTGAACAAATCGGGTGCATCCCTTCGAGAGTTCAATGCCCAATTCCATTAATAATGTTCTTCCAGGAACATAATTGATATCTAATAACAACAAGTTGCGAATTTAGAAATTCTCGGCCACCAAACACGTTTTTTGGCGGCAGGAAAATTGAAGGAATGGGCTTTGGGGAAAATATGTAATACGTAAAGGGAATAACTTCATTAATGTAGAGAATCGGGATGAACCGTTTTGTAACGACGGAACACTGGTACTAGATTTTTGTTATTCTGTCTTCTCCTTATTGATAATAAGGCTGCAATAATAGCCCACGTAGTCTTCTTATTTTCATATTTTTCGCCGGGCGAGCTTGACTCTAGACAAGAGTTATCCATTCCATACATTTCAAAATGAGCCTAGTGGCTTCATCTGACCACTTCTCTGGATCTGTTGAGTAACGACGATAATGGTACCTACGAATAACAGAACTTGAATGATTGTTAAACCGCTTTCGTTCAACCAAAGATATAGAACTACTGGATTGCTCACTGATGTTGAATTGTACGAGAGAAAAACGGTCTAACCTGCACCCCGTGACCTTGATGAAGGCTGCTTGGCGGCACGTTTAAAAACTCCTTATACGTTAGTCGTACAATGGGAATGAGCTATCCAATTAAAAATCACAATTCAGCATGTAGGGCCCGTTCTGTATAATAAACAACAGTTGATACCAACTATTAATTACCTTATTTCATTCAATTTTGTCACGATATTAAGGCCTGGTTCACACGAGCGTTGGACCAAAGCGGCGTTGAGAATTCTCCCGGCGTTCCCTTTGCAACGCCACAAGGTACTTTTCAAACATGAAAAACACAAATTTACAAATAGGAAACTTACATAATTTCCTCTTCCGGTGTGACATACGTCATGCAGCACCCATACTAGCCAAAGGATTTCATACATTTTTCACAGTTCGACATTTGAAATAAAACTAAAAGGCATTAACTTTGATTTATAATTCAAAAAATAAACTGAAATGAATAAGTAAATAACTGGGAAACTTAGCACACTAAGGCGTTCGGATGAGGTGGCAGGGTACTGGGGGAGGGATGCGATAAATACGAAGGTTTCAGATAGGCGGTCTTCATCAAGGCCAAACCCCCCAACCACTGGCTCGGATTCCCCGTCCACAGTGAGCAATCCAGTAGTTCTATATCTTTGCGTTCAACAAATCATTGGCTTCATCCGCGACGAAAAACAAAATGCGAACTCAACTCAAAACGATGCTTATCACAATGAACCTTCCAAGAGAGGTTTACAGGTCCGTCGATTTTGACGGAGCAGTTGAAGTTGCTCTAGCTCTGATCCATGGAGGAGCGTAGGGATAAATGGAACGAATAAAAAGTCGCTCTGCTGAGGATCAATTGACAAATGGAACCTTAAAACTCTTATCAGATCAGACCTGGAGCAGCCCCAGCTCTACGTTTTGTGCTAATGGAAAACGCTATCAGATTAACCAAATGCGCTCTGGTGGCGGCCCCGCCAAAGTAGGAAGAGCGGTAGACTCTCCATGGGCTCTTATGAGAAAACGCATTTTTTGTTCTTTTTTATGAGTTTTTAGGATTTTTAAAGTTCATTTCTTTGAAATATTAGTTGGTATTACTACTTTCTATTAACAATAAACTCAGAATCGAGGATTAATTGAGATAAAATGAAGGAACTCGCGGTGAGAAAATTACGGCGTTTTCCATTCACCGATAATTTCGCACTGCGAGGGAGTTTTTTCCTTCCGTCCTTGATGAAGGATGGAAAAATCCCCCTACCCTATGCAGAATATTGTGCAAATGGAAAACGCAATAATTTTTCAAATATCTTCGCGAATTTCCGGTTAAAAAGGATTGTTCAGCCCCAAAAACAGACTGTCCTTAAACCAAATATGTAATTTTCCCCAACAAGGGTGCGTTTATCAATGTCCTTATTCTACAGACAAAGCAGGGATAAGTCTGGTTGCTATGGGCCTTTTTGTAAACATTAATGCAAAGTTATCCGAGGGATTGCTATTCCCAACGATATATAAAAGAACTGGATTGCTATCACTGCTGATAAAGAATAGCCATGAAATAAGCTCCCAAAGTGAATGAGAGGGGTGGAGTTTCAAAGTAAATACCGGAAGAGAGTTGTGTTGCCATAACTACACAAGGAGAGGGACAGGGTGATTGCCCCCTCCACGCCCCGCCAGTCCGTTGTGAGTAATCCAGGTTTATATATATACCCTCCTGTAGGCCACAGGAGGGTCATTGAAGGAGTTCATAATAAAAGGTTCTCTGTATGAAATTTTTACTGGAGTCACATTAGAGACTTTTTGAGACTCAAATGCCTTGTTGGAATTGAATAAGCTGGAACAAGCCGGATTATGGATAAGCGTTAGTTTTTTAACTAAGTGGTTGAGTTTTCGAGTAAAATTAGCGCATTAAAAGACGCAATTTCATGAGTTTACCGTATTCGGCAAAGAAAGCGAATTTCACCCCAGAAACTGACTGTGCTCACATAAAAAGGGGCAATATTCCACGAAGAACTTCCACTTTTGCCGGTGAAACGATCGGTGTAGCCTTCTAATGGATAAAAACTGTCGATTCTTGAATTAGCGATTTGTCTGCATTTTAGCCACGAATTAGCGATTTGTCTCCATTTTAGCCGCGAATTTCTTCACTTTTTGGTACGAAGTTACGATCAGAAGCCGCGAATTGACGTTTTATCTATTTAATCCGCGAGTCAATTTTATCGATAAATTAGCAAGTTTTCTCCACCTTAGCCACGATTTAGCAATTTTTGCGATTTTTCACCCTTTTAGCCGTGAATTATAGCGATTTATCTGCATTTTGCAGAGAATTCGTTTTTTCTTTACTTCAGCCGCTAATTAGCAATTTTTCTCAATGCATCCATGAATTAGCAACTTTTCTTAATTTTAGCTCCGGATTAGCGATTTGTTTTGCATGCTTTTAGCGGTGAATTAGCGTTTTTTCGCAGTTTGAGCCTCGAACTTGCGTTCTGAATAAACCGAGAATTCATGTTTTCGTCATTTTAGGCGCGAATTAGCGCTTTTTCTTATTCGCGGATTATTGATTTTTCACGATTTTATCCGTTAATTAGCGTGTTTCGTAATTTTAAACGCTAATGACTGTAATTTACACGTTATCCGCGATTTTAGAGCTTTTTCTCAATTTTTGCCGTGAAGTTTTCCTAACTTTATCAGTGATTTAGCACTTTTTTCTTATTTATGGCCGTGAATCAGTTATTTTTTTTCTCAATAATTGCAGCCGTTAATTACCCATTTATCTCAATTTCAGCCCTTCATACTTTCTCAAGAAACTGCTCTCAACTATCAATTTACGTAACGGCGGTCCGACAAGCATATTGAAGAAAGTTTTAATTATTTGGAATTAATGTAAGTCGCGACTCATGATTTAATAGCAGCTAGCTAGAGCCAATGGCTATACAATTCGCAATAAACACTAATTTTTCCGGCGAGGGAAGTTGTGAAGGCTGACGCCATCCTTCGTTCCCAAGTGGCACCCAAAAACATCAATCCTACCTGATTCCATCAACCGAAACGTTCGTTTTAGATACACGTCACATTAAGACTTGATTGCCATCCTTTTGCAACACAATTCGAGCAAATGAAAACTAATTAAAAAATAAAAAAATTCACAATTTGTATGGGAAACCTATGACACAGAAACCTTCAATCTCCCCGGGACTCTTTCACTTAAATCAGCCTGAGCGCGCTCCGGTCCACCTGCTCGCCCTCAATAGGTGCCGCAGATCTTCGGCCATTACTGTCCTTCACCTACGTCACGAGCAGTCCCATCCGCCTTTGCGCTGGACCCAGTACATTATTAATTGTTATTGGGTTGTGATTTTTGAGAAATCATGAACTTCAATTTCAAAATTAACTTGCTCTGCTGCTCTAGGGTGAGCATTCGGAAGGAAAGGACTGCTGGTGACGTCAGTCTCCACCCCTCCCGTGCGATTGGCGGGGGAAATCTGCGGCACCTATAGTAAAGTTTAGTCACCTTGTCCCCTTCACCGAGCTCTCGTGCTGCTTCTACCAGAACAAATAGTATACATATATTAATAACGTAATGTTTCTTCTTCTGAACCCATTTAACATTAAAATATAACGAAGATGTGGGAGAAAAGTGGATTTGGGGGTGGCGTGATTTGGAGCGAAGTATGTTCGCACGAAAAGGTGGAGCGCTCATGTTGCAATCGCGGAGCGGTCGACTCTTTTCAACCGCTCCGCACCTGCAACGTTGCAATACATGTTCGGACCGCCCATCAGTTTATACGCGCCTTAACAGCAAGTCACTACCAGCTTTATTGGGCGGCAACTAAAATACGACAACACTTCTAACTGTCGTCAATTACTTGAAGCCTTACCCAAGACGTCTTCAGTCTCAGAAACTTCGAAAACCATATATCCTCCGAGCGCTACATAATGTTTCACAAGCAAGGGACAGATTAAAAAGCAGCTTAAATAAGTGCGGGCGATTGCCATGTTATAGTTGCGGGACTATGTAACTGGCGTGAATGTATCGTTGACATCACGATTGTTAGTTGATTCCTTCAGTTTTTCGGAGTCGGCAATCCACAAGTTGTCAAACGTGACGTGTTTTGTTCCCAGTTCCCCCTTACACAAGGCTATTATCATGTTTGGCTTCAGAAGCCCCGAGGTGGACAAACCAGAACCAAAAAGGAGTGACGCTTTAACTGAACTGAAATTCAGATTTTCTCCACGTCATTTCAACACCCACTCCTGGACCCTTATTTCCATTTCCATTAAATTAGAAGAACGCGTGAATGTGTGGGACCAGCATCATGTGAGTGAGAAAGAAGTTTTTTTGCTGAATGATGGGGGGGGGGGCAAGTGTAATAGTGAGATGGTGGTGGTGAGTTGGTGGGGGACAGGGTGGAAAAGGGACGTTTGCCTTGTGTTAAAGGAATGCTAACAAAGAGGAAGCTCGGTGGAAATGACATCCCTCTGAATACTAATCAAAGGCAACTCCAGCGCTACCCCTCGGCCTCTTCTCAGTTACGTCGCCGTTGTTCATACGCAATGAGCGGAGGAGTTCCTTTTCGTTCTTTCTCACACTCTTCTTTCTTCTTTATCTCTTTTTTTTTCGGGTATGACTGTGTGGGTTAGAAAGCACTGCACAGGTTTTTTTCCTTTTTTTTTTTTAAGTGAGTGCTACCTTTCGAGACGTAATTAGTGCACACTAATCTAAGAAGCAAGAGCAGATGTAATACGGCTCTCTTCATTTTCTGACGGCAATTCAAAAGGCAACTGAAGAGCGTGTTATGTTTAATATTGCAAGGGCTCGAGTTGCTGATTAAAAAAAAGTAGGGGGGGGGGGAGGCTGAAAAATAAAAAAATGCAACATCTCGACGATAACCTTAAAAGGTCGAAAATGCAAAATGAAGGCAAAGGAGCTTAATAAGAAAGAGATCGATAGGAAGGGAGTCGTAGAGTAATTAGAAGGGTGTGTTTTTTTAATTGGCCTTTCCCCTCTTTTTTGTGCAAATTTCTCTTCTTTTTTTCCGAAGTTTTAACGACGCCCTTCCATAACCTCCCATATTCATGCTTGAACCTTTTCATAAAAATGAAATATTCCAATTATACAGAAGATTTCTTGAAACAAATGAAGTTTGTGACTGATTGTCAATTACAATAAATTAACTTGCTTTAATCTTACAATTAATAATTGATGAAAAATAGCTACAAAAAAAGGGCCCACCAGGTGAGATAGGACCAAGGCGTAATAAATAGGTCGCTGTGGCGTGAATCTTATGGCCTGGAAATAGGCCTACGTGGGTGTTAATAAGCAGGCCTGACTGTTCGAGATCAAAGGGTTCGTTGAGTGACGATGGACGGGCGGAGGCGGGGTAAGGCCCTAATTACAACTATATATACATCAGGAGAGAGCAAAATAGGGGGAAAAAACTAAAGGGCTTGTGAAAGGGAGTATTTGGGTTGGTCGCAAGAGGGGGTTAGGTGTTCTGTTTACACTTCTCTGCATGTGACAAAAGAAATTGAGGTGCAAGGCGCTCTTCACTCGCATTCAGTCCCTTGTTAATTATACGAGATAGAACTCTGCTACTTGGAGCCCTTGGAGGGAGGAATGTGGCAAGTACTATCCCTTTCTAACTCGCTATTTTCCCTCTTGTCTTGGAGCAAGGGTAGTGATTAGCTAATGGCAGTAAATAGGCTTCCATACATCTCCATCCTCCACAACCGTGAACCTCTCCTAACCAACGCAAAAAATGCAGCCTGAGCACTCATGAAGCTACTATTCTTTACAGGGTTCCCTGTAATCATACCACCCCCTTTTCTGCCTAGTTGACACCTAACCTCACATTTTTTATAAGATGTTTCTAATGAAAAAGCGAAGCAACCCAGGAACGCGTCGAATTAGGTGTAACATTGAGTCGACCTTAAAGTGACAAGCGATGGTGTGGGTCCATCGGTCTGACGGAAATCCAAAAAGCCTAAAAATCACCAGTTCTTCGCATACCAAAAATTTTCTTCACCTCACTTTGAATACCTAAACTGTATGACCATTCTTCCCACCCAAGTTTCTTTCAAGTGAATTACGTCTGCTGCGTGCTACAATTATGTCTGTTTTTTTGTGGTTCCACAGCTGAAAAGAAGACGTCACTCGGCAAAGACTGGCACGCCAGTTGTCTTCGATGCGAAAAGTGCAATAAAACTCTGACGCAGGGCAGCCATGCCGAGCACGAGGGTAAACCTTACTGCAACCAACCATGTTACAGCGCTCTTTTTGGCCCTGGAGGTTTGTGTGCCATCAAAGCAAAGCTCGCCGTACAATCCAGCGTTTAATTGTTACTGTCGTTTCGATTTTTTTTTGTTTACAGGTTTTGGTCGAGGAGGATCGGAGAGCTACGTGTACAAAAAATGAGACGAACGCTGATATGATACTCTGTTAGGAGTACCAGTTAATTGCTTTGGCTTTATGAAGTTTTTATAATTTATTACATACAACCAAAATTGGTAATCCCAGCAAGTACAGGGCTACGATGAGTGCACTACTCAGAGGATAATCTACACACCCTTGTTGCATTATGACACATTGATTGAATTTGCCCCCAGTGCTTTTTAGTAAACCCAAGAGCTCCATAAATTCCATTATTCTGTCAATAATCAATTGAATTATTTCGATATAGGTACACATTATATTTATTAGTGTTTGTAAGCGTTAAAAATCGCCTAAATTTGGAAGGTGGGGACCTCAAGGAAGGTAAAAATGGATAAATCTGTACTTCACTTTTTATTTTCAATGTCCGCTCCCACCACCCTACTATCCGATGGTTAAAAACGGTGGCAAATAAGGTTGTACCCCTTCTCCGACAAACGTATACTTCTCAGTTTTAGTTAATTTGCCTGCCGCTTACACTCACTCACTTTCTCTCTCTCTCTCTCTCTCTCTCTCTCTACTACCCTTTTCGATTTTCCGCCCCCAGGGGGCAAGATACAATTGGCGGCAGTGAAGTCTTTAGAGAGGATGTTGACTGGAGGGGGAATTTTTGAGAGAATTTACTCTTCGAATGGTTGGGGCATGGAGGGAGGATTTAGAGTGAAGTGGAAAAATAGCCCCAGCTTTACAATATCCTCTCTTCCCCTCTCAACCTCCCCTCCCCAAACAGATTCGTCCCTCCTCCAACCTTGTTTAATAGGGAAAAGGGGTATATATAGCCCGAATTGGACCCAGGGTCACCCTTCCCCCCTCTTCATCTCATATTGAGATCAAAGCGAAACCCTTCAGGGGGCGGGTTACTAATTAATGGTAGAATCGCTTAGCTCAAGCCCCTCTCGCGTAGAAGGAGAAGACTGCGAATGAAAATGTTGAGAAGGGTGGGAATGAGCAGGCGAAGGGATAGCACTGGACCTGTTCCTCTACTCCCCCATCATACCCAGGGTGGGTGTATATAATTTTTTTTTTAAATCCTACTCTTGTTCAACAAAAAATTAACAAAAAAAGAGGTTTTCTCGAATAAGGGTAAAGCACGTAAATATTATTTCAAGGATTTCGCCTGTTTTTTTGTTGTTTTTTATAACTTTTTCGTGAGCTTCACCAGGTTGTAAAAACTCAGATTCCTCCTCTTCCACCAGTCCAAACGACACAATTTTACGTTTTTTTTTTTTAATGTTTTAGTAAGGTAGGATTTTAAACAAATAATGACATCTCGCTAATATACATCTCAACCCCCCTCCCCTCCAGGCATATGAGTCCTAAAACCGCTTTGAGAATTTCCTCAGTCCAACGCATGTTTTGACCGAAGTTAATTTCCTTTATTGAGACGAAGAGAAAAAAATCCTGTCGTTAGTACATAGGTACAAAACCCGCAGACGAAAAAAATCAGGCATTAAATCGGTTGACTCAGCGTCTTTATAAATGATGAAAACTCTTTCTCCTCCCACATTCCGTCACTTAGTTCGTAGAACGCTAGAATGTTGTTCGCGCACAGTTTATTTTTACCTTAGGCTGTTTAAATTATCATTAAAAGATGGCGAAGAGGCTCTTAGTTTCGTTATGATTATTATTTATTATAGGTACCAGTTGGGGGCGAAGGGGGGAGTTACCACTCAAATTTCAGAATGTGGCGCGTTCTAAATAACACAGGTCTAGAAAAGTAACCTCAAAATACAATTCTTGCGATTCTACCACGGCCCTTATGTTCAAAGACCCCTACTGAAATGTTTGGGCTTCATAGGGAGTTCGACGATCCCCTTTCAACTGTCGCGTGGGTTGCGCCGACACCAAATTCAAACGTAATTTTGCTTTACGCATACTCGTTACGTTTCCCCGAACAATCCCGAAACCCTTGGACACCCCAGAAGAAGATGGGGAACAGACATATGTATCAGGTTTGTTCCAGCGAGGTGCTTGAAACATGTTCGGAGCAGTGTTTCCATGGGACCAGCCAATAAAATTTAAGTTGATTACATTTTATTGGCTGGTCCCATGGTAACTCTGCTCCGAACATGTTCCAAACACCTTGCTGGAACAGACCTATCAAAAGACATGTTGCCAATAAAATGGCTATGAAATGAAGAAAAACAAACAATTATACTTACGTTGATTCAAACAGGCGCAGGCGATTCTTAAATTCTGAAAGCGGAACAAAATGATTCTTTTTTTGACGCATTTTACAAGGTTCACTCCCTTGAGTTTACGCACACAGGCCCGCCGTAAACGCACTAACACACTCGTGGTAAGTATTCCAAGGCAGACAGCTTTGGATCGGCGGTTTCTGTGAAAATAATAGAAAAAAGAAACAGTACTATTGGGGCCGGGGGCGTTCATGTTTCTCCTCCAAAGGCATCAGTTCCAGGGGGGAAATCGTTAGTTTCAGGGTTTATGAACGGGTTTGACGGGATCCTGAATCATGGAAGATGGAAACTGTAGACTGAGAAACTAGAATGCAGCACTTCCAACTACAAAGGTATTCAATCAGTAATAAGCCAAATATAGGCAGTTCCAGTGAGAAAACGGCTAGGTTATTGGGTCGAGACTCAAGGCTGTGGAGGTAAAATCATCGTTTTTTATTTTTAGACTGGGACGTGAGCATCCATTAAAAGACTCTTTCAGCGGGTGGAAGGGTAGCTTCTTAGACCCCCCCCCCCTTCCAAGCAATGAAATGGACAGCTGCTTCCTGGGCTATTACCTGATGATAGCGATACATATTTAGGTGAGCAATTTGTATCTTTAAGGCCGAGAAGGATCAGTGTATGGTGTTGGCGAATACAAGAAGATTCGGAGGAGGTGCCAGATTTGGGACTGAAGGACTTCTCCAGATCCAGAAAAGTCAGTTTCTGGAAAAAGAAAAAAGTCCTAGATAGTACGTATATAAAACGTCCTTATACCATATCATAACACCACGTGAAACAGCACCCCAAAATGTTATTAACTTTAGAATAGTTTCCAGGTAACACTACCTGACTGCTGCACTAAGAGGGAAAATGTTGTTTTGATTAGGCAGTGTAACGAAATTCACCAAAAGAACATGTCCGATAAATAATTTTTTCTCAAAACAAAGGCCAGATTTGTGCTTCTCATACGAAGAAATAGCCAGGTTTTCATTTTCATGCAATTTGTCGAAAAAAAAGCGACAGACCGACTGCATGCCAAAAACCATTTTTTTTTTTTTTTTTTTACTTTTCTGAGGTTACATTATGAATGTAAAACTTAACTTGTCAGCTCGGACTCGATTTTTTTCACGAACACCATACTTCCGTTCCCGAAGAGAACATGGAAGTAAAATGACTCAATCAACCTTGGAAATCCGAATACTTTGTCTGAAATAACGGATATCCGCGCGGAAACATTGAGATAGGACCCAAATACCGCCATGAAACTATAAGTATAGCTGGGTTCTGGCTCTAAACCCTTTCTAAAAAGTAAGACGAACGCATTGAGCTTGAGCGCAAGGCAACTATGGCCAAGAGGGCACCTGAGGCAACCATCTGATGCAGAAAAGCCAAACTATTACACACACTATCCAGAACGGTTTAATTCAGTCCAGGGCATCCAGACGCTCAGGAATCTGCGAAAAAGTCAAACAAATTCCACCCTAGAACTAACTTTTCACCCACGAATTCTTCAATTAATTTCCATGAACAGGGGTAGGATTGAATCACCAAGGTGTCGCTCGGAATTTGGTGGCATCATCCAGAGTGGCCTCCATTAGAGTAAATTAATATGACACTTTGTCCAATAAGTTACGTGATAATTTGTCTTGCGCAGACCACAGGCTACAATATGGAGTAATTTAAGCAAAATCTTTCGGAAGGTCGGTGGTCCATTGGATCAGGTGTTGTCTGTTGGGTCGGTTGTCTGTTTCGTCTATTGTCTGTTGTCAATTTATGAGCGAAACATTCGATACAAACTCCACTAATAACCAAACAAACTCACAAACTCTAGGTAGCGAACTCCATTTCCAGTCCTCTTTCAGGTTTCATGCACAGTCAGTTTCTGGGTGGGTGCCAAAGATCCATTTCTAGGTTTTGCATAATAAAAAAATCATGTTTGCAGGTCTGGCTCACTAAAGAACCAATTTCTCGGATTTCGCTCACCAATGAACGAATTTCACGGGTCTGGTTCACTGAAGAATTAATTTCGCGGATTTTGTTGCTAAAACCCCAATTCCCAATTTCACGGAGTTACCTAATTAAAAAACCTCTTTTTTCGCTGTTTTTTCACACTTAACTTTAGGCGGAGTTGTAAATGTGTTTCCTCGACACCCCTCCAATCATACCTCGCCTACTCGGCATTCCGTAAATTATTGCCGTATTTCTGCACCAATCCTGGATTTCAAAAGCCTAATTTAAATATCTAGGAAATTCTGCACACGCGTGCGATTTTCTTTTTTCTTATTTCACCCCTGAAATCAATTAAAAAAGCACATTAAATTTTATCTTGAAAATTCAGGCTCTTTTCGACGACTTGTTTAGAAAAGCAAGATCATATGCGCGCGCAGAATTTTCTGGATATTTAAGTGAGATCTTGAAATCCAGGATTGTTGCAGAAATCAGCGATAATTTACGTAATGCCGAGTAGGCGAGGTAAGGTTGGAAGGGGGTCGAGGAAACATGTGTGCAACTCTCCCTTAAAAACTATTTTCGCATGTTTGGCTCACTAAAATCAAATTTTTCTGATTTGGCTCTTTAAAAAAGAATTTCGCGGATTTTTCTCACCAAAAAACATTTTCGTGAGTCTTGCTCAATAAAAACACATTTTCACGTGCGTCGGTCCCTATAAAATATCAAATTTTAGAATTTTGCATAACTACTGACAATCCATTTTTGCGATTCAGTCTCATTCAAACGCCAATTTCTCAGCTTTTACTGACTAGAGAACCATTTTCACGGGCCTGTATTGCTAGAAACCTTTAACTTCGTGAGTCTTGGCCATAAGAAACTCAATTTCGCTGGGTTGCCTCATGGAAGCGGTCGTTTGTACGGATTTGGCTCTGTACAAACCCTAATTCCGTGAGTTTGGCTTTTTCAAAAATATTTTTTCACGTGTTTTAGCTCGCTATAAACCCAACTTTGCCCAAATTACTTTAAAATTGTCTCATAAATAGAAAAATTAAGCGCATTGGCGTGCAATATTTTACATTTTATTATTGGTGAAATTGTTTGATTCACGAAATAAGAAACTTTTAGCCCATTTTGTGTAGACAGTTTCACTACTGCTGCTTTCTCGAATTAGAGTTTCTCGAGGTGAAACAATTTTTGGTCTCCGATTTCAAAAATTCAATTTTTTAAAAAATTCTACTTTATTATACAGCAACAGACTAATAACTAAACGTAATAATCAATTTGAAATTATTTATATTGGAACTGAATCTGAAATTTGAATAAGTAATTCCGTGCATGGGCGTAGCCAGCGAGGGGCAGTTCCCCTTTCTAGAATCAAAAGCGCAGATTTCGTGGGGCAGCTGCCCACCCCCCAAATTCCATCAAAAAGTTAAAATCCAACACACATTTTTAATGATTGAAGGTTTCGCAGGGCTTGCTCAGCAACAGAACCAATTCCTCGAATTTCGCTCAGTAATACATACACCAATTTCGCTTTTTTTTGCACTGCAAGCTCTGCCTCACCTCAGATTTCAACCATTAAGACATCATTATTATCTGGCTAACAGAAACACACTTGTATTTTGATCCATAAAACCAATTTTGCGGATTTTTCTCACGAAAAAAAAACAACACATTTTCGCTTATCGGTTTCACCAAAAATTCGCGAATGTTTGTTGCTGACAAACCGATTACAAGGGTCAGCTTAGCTTGGAAACCGATTTTGCTGATTTTTCGCACTAAAATCCCATTTTCGCAGGTTCGACGCGCAATTTCTTGTGTTTGGACTAGCTCAAATCGTGTTTAGCCCGCTGTGCCATCCAGACTTATGGTTGGAGAGGAAATGCCAGCTGTTCACCGACTCAGATCTAAAATTTAAAGTTTAGCTCCAAAAGTATCACTTTCCGGGGTGGGAGGGAGAGAAGTTTCAATTTTTCGACATAAAATCCGAAATAGAAGGCTACAAACGACAGGTTTCCAGCAGATATTTATTTTTTGACGGATAGTGGCCGTTTCTGTGCAAATTTAGTCTATGATGACCGTGAATTGACCGCGATTCTAACCTCTAGATCGTGTTAGAAGCCTGAAAAAAGGCAATGGTTCATCTGTTATTTTTGCCAGTGAATCTGCCCACAGGCGTGGTGGATCCAGTATTTCCTCAAGAGGAGTTGCACAGGATCCCCCCCCCCCATTCAACTCGTGAATGAGCACTATTTGTAGCGTCGAATTGACGTTTTTCTTTAATTTTAGGTGAAACTGAGTGCTTTTTCTCAATTCTACCTCGAACTATAGCCTATTTTCTTCATTTTAACCATATAAAGGTCTCAAAAAACCGTGAAATAACGCATTTTTGATTTACTATTTTAATTACGGCCAGCACTGGGCATCGCCTATAAACCGCGAATAGGTGCGTTCTTTCAATTTCAGCCGCAAAAGAACAGTTTTTCTCAATGTAACCTGTGAATGAACGCTATTTCTCAATTTTAGCCACGACAATTACACTATAGTCAACAAAGAACTGTGACAATTTTGCCAATTCATTTTCCCTCAATTTTATCCGCAAATTCGTGCTTTAATCTCAATTCTGCCTTGAGCAATTCCCCCCTTCAAATTTCTGCAGTGAAAAGGTCCACATAATACTCATGTTAACGAATTTCATTAATTTTGATCCGGACGTTGCATCGCGAACCTTAAAATAGGTGTTTTCCTCAATGTGCCTTAATTTTAGCCTTAATTTTGTGCGCTAAGTCGCCCTCTTTCTCGATTGTTCCCGCAAACTTGCAATACAAATGTATAAAAACAGTCAATTATCACTTTTTCGCAATATTCACCGAGATGTTGGTTTGAAAAACCACAAACTGGTGCCTTCTCTCAATTTTACCTGCGTGAATGAGCTCCATTTCTCAATTTTAGACGTAAATTGGCATTTTCCCTCAATTTTAGCCGCAAATGAGCAATTTTTATCAATTCTACATTGAACGCGCAATTTATTTTGTCAATTTTAGCCGTGAAAAGACAGCTGTTAACCGTGAGTTAGCGCATTTTCTTAATTTCGGCCCGGACTTTGGATCGTGAAACCGCAAATTGGCGTGTTTTCTCAATTTCAACCGCGAACAATGAGCAGATTTATTTCTCAAGTTCAACGTGAATCAGCGCTATTTCTCAATTCTAGCCGTGAATGGGTGTTTTCGCTCAGTACTAGCCGGAAAATGTCCTTTTCATGATTTCATCCGCGAACGAGCACTTTTTCTCAAGACGTGCGCCCCCCCCCCCCAACTCTGAATCCGTGTGCCAGGCTGGCTGCCCACCCCTTGGTCATGGGCTGGCTACGCCTCTGCACGGAGAGGATGCACTCTAAAGTTGAACGACATCTTTTGGTCAACACCCTTAGCACTGCCCAGTCTGACAATGAGAGTAAGAGCTGGGGGCTTGTTCTGATAAAAAAAAGTGAGTGTCACTAACCCTTCGACTGTTGCTGTGACGTCATAACCCAGGAACATTCTCACTGATCCTTGGGACACCCGAGGGGTGGCACAAGGGGCAGATGATGTTGAATTGTATGGGCAGCCATTTTGATAAGAATCAGTCGAAGTGACCGTTACAAAGGACATATGACGTCCGGGGAACAGTCAAAGGGATGGTTTTTTTTTTTTTTTTTTTTTTTTTTTTTTTTTTTTCTACAGAGCAGGTCATACCTGAGCTTAAGGGGAGCCTCAAAAACGTAACTTTTTAAATTCCAGAAAATAGATATTACAACGAAGGTAGACGGGTTGAAAGGACCTCGCGGGCATGTTGAATCAAGCTATTGTGGGATAAATCACTCTGGCAGCTTGTGGTTGGCCAAAATTAAGCCATCGTTTCGACTTTACGCCAAAATGGTACGGGAATGGCGAGAAATCATTTCAGTAAATCGTCACTGTGGTGTTGCCACGTTAGTGGCAACACCTGCTATCTAAGGTTTCTAAAGTCTTCAGGAGAGCTTTAAAATTAAAACTGACAGGTGTTGACAGACAAAATTAGATGAACACTGTTCACAAAATCGAGACTCACGCGTTTCCTATTGAGTGGATCCTAAAACAAACTGCACCATTCGTTCCCCACCTCTGGAATCTGGCGACGTAGCGACTTGTCTTCCGCTGTTGCTATCTCCTCCGAATTCTTCCTCTTTTATTAGAAATTCCACTTCTACTTCGAAACCAGCCATAAGAAAACGCTATGATCGGAGAGCAGGCACGAAGTTGCAATTTTCAATACGAGCATTCTTTCCCCTTCTTGGATCTCGTCATTACTGGTAAGTCCTAGAATGTCAGCTTGCCTTGCCGCTCGTTTTTTTTCAACCACTTACTAAGGGTAAGGTCGACAATTTCCGTTTAAGCGTTGCCAAAGGCGTTACACGATTCAATCTCATTGCTCTATATGATGGAAGACATTGCACTGAATGCATCAAGATTTAGCGCCTTAGCTCAATAATTTTAGCCGTGTATAGTTGACACTTGCGCGTTTTCTTCCCTTAATTTCACACGTAAATTGGATCTTCATACAGCTGGAATCTCCAATTTATTCTGAATTTTATGCGCAAATAAGCGATTCGCCTGAATTATGACCGGAGTTTATTATAGAAATTTGATGGAGCAAGATCATGGAAAATATGTTTACACGTTTCAATTTGATTGAATCAATGAATTGAGCCATGAGATTGAACAGTGTAAACGCGCGTTAAGGCTTTAAACGAGTTTTTACTTAAATTATACTAATTTCTGATTGGGGTTTGAGCTCTAAAGCTCAGCAGTGGCGTAGCGTATTGAGGGGTGGTGGGGCGGCCCGCCCCGGGCATCACTTGATATAGGGCATCGGTCGGCTGAGGCTTTTATTTATTTTCAAACATGAGCACAGTACAGATAAAATATAGCGCCCTAATGGGCGCCATCGGTACGAAATACTCGACATCTCTTCAACCGCCCATAGTTTCCAGGTGCTCTGTGAAATAAATCGCGGCTTCAGGTCATGCCAAGAAGCACCAAAACCACACAAAATGGTCCATTGCAGACTACGGCACCCCAAGCACGGGCACCGGGGGGGGGGGGGCACCCCATCAATAGCAGTGTAACGATCTGTCAATTGATGAGAGAAGGCTAATAACTACAATGAATTAGACCGAAAGCTGAGTGTTGGCGATGGTATGGCTCTCTTGGCAAACAAAAAGTCTAATAATTGGCCAGAGCGTGCCAAGCTCTGCGGGTTGCATCCCACAACCGGTCACTGTTCCTCGCAAATTTCGTCATTAAAGATTCAATTTCGTCATAAAAACTGTCTTCGTAAAGTGTCTATTGGGAACTGTCAATTTCGTCGAGAGCTTGCTGAGGTATTGTATCAAGGAGGACAGACCTCCCCGCGCCACTGTTCTCAGAGGGCCCCCGAAAACATACAAGAATGAGGATTTTTAAGTTTCATGCTCATGGATGGAGATTCGTGAAAAATAGATGTGGTACCCGCTTGGACAACGCTTTGGCCCCATCGGAAAGCACTAATTCATATTTAAAAGTTGGAAACATCGCTCATCTCGGTAAAAAATTAAGAAAAAGCGTCAACTGTCAGCTAAAATTGAAATAAAAACACGGTGCTAAAATTGAGAAAAAATGGTCATTAAGCGATCAGGTAAACAGCCATATTGGGGTTGAAAGAGCTACAGACAGAAAATTGTTTTTGGAAGCGCCAAATTCGCGAAATTGGTCCTTAAAAAGTGCCAAACCACGAAATTTTATTTTTTGGAAGAACCAAGTCCTTGAATTTGGCAATTCTGGCAAAAAAGGATGATAAGGGGTCTCGTGGAGATTTCTGCTCCGGGCCCCGATTGATGGAGCTTGGAGGTCCGCCACTGATCCTGCTATTGGGATATCCCATCAAAGAGTCTGCCCCCTTGCGGATTTATGGTGAAGTAAATTAGTGAGGATACATGGAGGAAAATTCCTACGGGACCAGTCTATGCAATCCAATTAAAACTTTTTTTTCTTATTAAGAAATACAACTTTTTTCGATTATTCCACTTGAAAAGGGCAGTTGAGAGTTAACTTTAAAAAATGTAGGGCCAGGTACTGTTCATAAAGAAAAATCCCGCGAGAACACAAGTTCTACATGTTCGCCGTGTCAAATGCGTTCCCCGGTCCAATGCATGTAGCTTAAATTATAAATTATTATTATTTTTTTTGTGATTCCGAAACGTTCGGCCTCCTATCAACCAACTGCCCTAATGGCCGTGAAAAATACTGGGTCGACACTAGAGACCAAAATACTGGCAAATGGACCAAATATATGGACACTTGGTGCTGATGACACCCGGTTCATTCTCGGATAGCAGCAGAATGAGTTTCAAATGAGCCAAACCCAAGAAATTAAGGGTTTCTAAGAAGGCCAGATCTGTGCAATTTTGGGTTTTGGAAGCATTAAATCAGCAATACTGTTTTTTAATGCGTAAAATTAGCGATTCAGTTATTTTAATGAGCCAGCCCTGCAAAATTGGTCATTTGACTAAGCCAACCCTGATGGGGTCGAAAGCGCAAAATTATTTTCAAGATCCCGAAAAATTGCATTTTTGGGTGACCCATCCCCGCAAAATTGTTCTTATAATAATGCAACTCCGTGAAATTTCTTTTTGGAAGACAACGGGCCGGCTATATCCCACAATGGTAATGAATGGTCCACGTATCTCCGAAATTTTGTTTTTGATAAGCACTGGGGTCGGGAAATTCCTTTTTAAAATGAGGCAACACCCGGAAAATGTTCATTTTTTTAAAAGTCTGAAATCCGTGAAATGGTCTATACCAAGGGAGTCAACCCCTCGAAATGGGTTTCTGAAACGCCAGTCCATGAAATTACGTTATTCCAAGGGACAAACCGGCGTATGTTGTTCTCAAAGGAGCAAATTTGGTTCTTGAAGCAACTAAAACCACGAAATTGGATTAATATGTCAGTGCCAAATCAACGAAATTTTGATTTTAAACATGCCTCCCCCCCCCCACGTAATCGCCTTATTGAAGGAACCGAAACCATGGAATTGCTTCTTTGAATGAGTCAACCCCGAGAAATTGGCTTCTTGACGTCGATTCTGCGAAATTGGCTTCTTTAAGAGAGCAAAACCCGCGTGATTGAGATCTGTGAGTGCGACAATCCGTGAAGTTCGGTCAAACCCACGAAATGGGGGTTTAAGGGTGACATCCTTGGGTTATTGCCATTGACGTAACCACGGCCATGAAAGAAGAGAAGTGAGACTCAGGCCCATGTTCACAGTCGTCTTTCAGGCTGAGTAATCGCTTATTTCGACTCATAACAGATAATTCACTAAAACAACCGATTTGAAGTCGCTTAAGCAAATATCCAGCTTGAGTGACGACTATGAATACGGCCCTCAAAAATCGTCCGTTTTGTCTCCGTGGGAACGATGAATCACGGACAATCCATCGTTACGCCCGTGGCTTGAAGGTACGCTGGCGGCCAATCTGTTGAGCTTTGGGTAGGAACCGGCTGTATTCCTCATTTGAGCATCAACAATTTCTGAATGACCTCGACTCCAAGAGAGGGGCCATGGCCCCTGTGCCCATCATTCTGAGCCCAGGCCTGCATGCACAGCACGGATCATGATCATGTAACATTAATAATCACTTGGTCACTGAAGTCTTCTGGAAGAAAATGCTTTGAACATACGACAGCATAAATTTATGTATTTACTTTCCGGTCCTTCCCCATCCACAGGATTATTTTCCATTTTTTTTATGCCCAACGGATTCTTGGGAAAAAATTGGAATGAAATGTCCGGCGTATGTATACCAGCTCTATTGTGACACTTGGACTTGGGCATATGACGCAATCAGCTGGAGTTGAGAGCTCTTTTGCCCATCTTTCTCTTACTTCCTCAAACATGTGTGATCCATGATAGCAGGGAATTAAATTAACAATATTCAGGAGCTATATGAAACAAACGGATTCAAAAAATTACTCATTCCTTATAATTTAATTAATTACTTTGGTAAAAACATACCCACCCCGTGTGGAAATTATACAGAACTGATAACTGAATCCTCACTAGATTAGAACGATCGCAGCGCTTCGTGGCCATGAAGCATCCCAATTGCATAATTCACTATGAGTCTGCGGCGGCTTCGAGTGAGCGTTCCTGGCGGTGCGTGGACGAGCTATCTTAGTACGCGCACGCAGTATAGATCAGTGGCAATGGCCGCCTGCTCACGGTTACATTACCTTACCCGTAGTACATCTCAAGAGCCAGATTCCATAGGATTTGAGTGTTTTAATAGATATTTTTCAAGAAAAGCACGAGTTATTAATTTATTAACGGTAAATTGTCACACTAGAACGAATAAATTGTAGTAGTAGAGTTTATTTGTCAACGCAAGAGTGTTGGTAGAGTTTATCAACTAGGTAATGGTTTAGTTACAATAAAAATTGTTTTTTTTTTATGTTTCACGCCCCAAGCTTGTACTGCAAACCAAGTTAAAAATGCTTGCAGTGATTTACCCTTAGCGCATTCAATGCCGGCTGCTTTGATGAGCTCTAGTTGACTCCTCACATTTTTCAGCATCGACGAGTCAACGACTTTAATTTTAATCGTCTTCCCCAGTTGGATCAAAGTTTCCAGATCCTTTCCAAAGTTGCTCTCAACGAACTTTGAATATGATAGGTCACTAACATTCATTCTCCAATTCCCCAAGAAAGTCGTCCAGCTGTCCCTCAGTTGGCTCAGGATGAGTATTCTAGTGTAAAGGTAAAGATAAAAGCAAAGCTGTACAAGACTGCCCGTCAAAGTTAAAAGAATTCCTAAAAATTTAACGCTGTTACCGTGGAGTCCTTCGACGATTCTTTCTTTGCCTGAATAATCTACGTCGCTCACGGGGTCCATTGAACCCAGCTGATTGAACTACGCCGTTCATCTTAACAGAAATCCACGCATTGTTTGGAGGGACACGAAGTCTTTGACCTGGATGAGGAACACTCAGTTAGCAACATTTCACAACCCCATTACACTATAAGGATGCGGCGAGCTGTAACACGGCACACGTCGGGCGTTCCCGGCGATGTGCGTTCGACAAACCGCGCACCGACCGAAACGTCCGCCACAGTACGGGTGTGAAGTGCACAGTTAGATCTGGGTATGGCGTAGGAGCCCAAAGGAGGCTTAGGCGCCTGCGGGGTTCAAAGCCCGGCGCCCCCAACAACAACATTTCACAGCGGTTGAATGTTTCAGGCAGTACCTACCTCGGAATAAACTTCAGCAGCAGCCAACCAATTTTTTTTGCTTCTAAACTTAAAGCAAATCCACTCTGATTAATGAGCCTTGTAGGCATCAAGCGATTTCACGGGGAAGAAGTCACTTGCTGATTTACGAACTCGAATCAATGATTCCTAACTTTACCAAGTTTCGAAAATTGAAGTTCAAAAAGCGGCTAGAGGACAGAAAAAGTTGATTAATTCGTGGAAATAAATACTTTTTAGACTTTCAGCTAATATCAATATCACAATGAACTTACTTGAAAGGATAATGTGTATGCTTGATGTGTATGTACATGGTTATATACGCACCAATAATCCAATTTTTCAGATGTACCGCTCCCAAACTTCTCCTTCCGTGCCTCTGGCATACTCGCTCAAATTCATTTTTAAACAATATTTGAACTGAACAGCAACTACTATTGAAATTCATCGAAAATGAAAGAGAAATACAGCACTTTCAATTGAATTCCAATGGGGACCTTCCCAGAAGTTGTACTACGAGAATGATTTTTATAAGCCCTAACCTGCAGTGCTACTGATCTATGAAATTAGGGAAAAGAGATAGAGTGAGAGAGAGAAAACCTTTATTTTCTTTCTCTTTTCATCTCTTCTGGTTCAATTTGTCTTATCCCCCTCCCTCTCCAAAAAATATGTCTAACATTTTGCCTCCCCTCGGAATTTGCCGCCAAGGGTTATAGCCCCTGTAGTCCGCCCCCCCCCCTCCCAAAGATCCGGCCATGGCTGTACCCAAAGTTGCGTTCATGCAACATTATCCAAATCCAAATGCCGGACTGCATAGATCATTATTGTATGACATATACATTTTTCTATGATTGTCAGCATGATTGATGATAAAGAGGTTGGAGGGTGGGACTTTGAAAAATGGCTATGTAAAACCCCTCAATCTGGGTGCAGTTCAAAATTATTTTCAAAATAGAGCTGCATATAGGAGCGAAGAAAAAATAGAAGAGCTGTGAACAAGAGTGTCTGGAAGATGAATAAATAGCAATCGAAACATAAAATTAGATTTAGAAGCCTAAAAACAAAAAAAATGGAAATCTAATGTTGCGTTTACGCAACTTTGGTACAAAATGGCTTAAAAACATTCTGCAGACTTTTGTCCATTCGGGTACAAGTACTAGTAATTTTTGGAAATGTGCAAGTAACTGAATTGTACCTATTGCGTATTATTATTATGTTACCTATTGTACTTAGTTGAACTCCCGTACCTAGTTGAACTCCCGAAGCTTGTAGCCTATGAAAAATCTTAAACAACCCATTCCGCCGACTTTTGTTCCTTCTGCAAATTAGGGCGACCCGTTTTAAAAACGAGAAAAATGCGTGTCAATATTTCGCTCATCAAAATAAAAGAAAAAATCAGCAGAGTTTATAACCAGCAATTCAGTTGAAAGTAAGAGTTTTCTGCGGTAATAAAGTTTCAGTTGATTTACGAATATCAGTAGGAAATCAATAGTTAATTGTCCTCTTCACAGATTTTATTCTTTATTTGGCGGAACTAGTTTTCGGCTCACGGAGCCATTATCAACGCCTTCAAACTTTTCAGTTTAAGCGAATTATAATTGGCGTGCTTTGGGTGGATATAATCAGTTGTTAATTTAGAAGGGGCCTGGGCCATACCCCCCACCCATGAAGTTAAGGTTAGTTTCGCGAAAACATAACAAAACCCACCTCTCTACACCTATCAAGCAATCTATATCTGTGATCACATCAAATTTCAGCATCACGGCCTCTTAATTGGCCAAAAGTGGATGTTTTGCATTAATCAACGATTTTGTCGATTTTCTTGGCCCTAGAGCGGCATATATCGAGGCTTTCTCTCGAGGACTTCAAGGCTGTCAGGTGAGCTACCCTTCATTGGCAGAATTCGTGGGCACTTAAATGGCTTAACTGACTATTTGCAGCCTAAAAATAGCTAAATTGGCTATTCCTCCGTGAAATATGTATATTGAATACATTGATCAAAGGGCAAAAATCACGATCAGCGCCTTGAAAATTGATAAACTGACAATTCACACCCTTAAAATAGCTAAAATGGAAATTCACGCCCTCAAAATGCCAAATCTTAGTATTTGCGCCCCAAAAATTTTATCTGACCTTTCAAACTTGACTAAATCCTAAAATCCTACAACCTAAAATCGCCGTACTGACAATTTCCGCCCTAGAAAGTGCCAAACTAACGTTTCACACCTTGAACTCAAACCGACGATTTGTGCCCCGAAACTGTGAAAACCAACCATTCATGCTCCAAAAATTACCATACTGACTATTCCACGTTTCTTTTATAAAAGTTGACTGTTTTAAATCCCATGTTTTGATTGCGCCCCGAGACCTAATTTTTGGTGAAAAAGTGTCTTGTGCCTAAAAAAAAGTAAAAAATGTGCCTCGGTCGTACTATTTAGCTATATTCAACATTGCTATTTCCCCATGGTTTTTACCATAAATCTACGAAATACCTTCCAGTTTTCCAAATTTTCCCCACAATGCTATGTCGGTAAACACCCTATTTCACCCTTCCTAATTCATATTTTTAGACCTTTAATTGCGAATTGAACTCTGTTACAATTACGTAGTCCTGCATGTTAGCCCAAGGTAGTCATTCATTTCTGTTGAAATTCAAGTATTTAGAATGTGGCATTTTCGTACTTTTGATTTATTGAGGGTGCGGGAGGGGGTAGTTTGACGATTGAAAGTTTTTTGGGCTTCAGACTTTTTTAAAAAATTTGTATCATTGGCGTTGGGATTTTGGTAAAAATAATTATCCCTGCAATTCATTATATATACTGCTGCATCTATTCATTACTGAGGCACTAATTACTGGTTTTTAACTAATTATTTTTGCTCTCACTTTTCCACACAAATAGCCGTATTAGGAGATATGCTTGCATCAGCGGTGATTTCGACGGGGGGGGGGGGCACCTTGCTCTACAAAGTCCTGTTTTGTACTAGTCTCTCGCTTTGTGGGTATACCTACATATAAAGTGGTTTTGGCCACACATTGTTATGTCAACGCCACTTATTTCTGATTAATTAATTATGCCTTGCCATTCTCCTTAATACGGCGTTAGATGGGAAATTCCTACTTTTAACTGAGTTTCATGGCTTTAATTCTACATTCTAGGGCTGTTTTGCTATATGCGTACCCACTTTTTTCTTTTTTGTCGTAAATATGAGCAATTTTGAACTTGGATTGAGTTCTGATTCCATTGTATATGCAGAGACGTTGGGGAGTTAAGTAACAGTTTGTAATACATATAATCAACACGTTATTGTCTCTCCACTTACTTTTATTGATTGTCAAATTGAGCGAGAAAAGCGCTTCGGACGATTCGACAGTTAATAACAATAAGTGATGATGTACAATATCGTGTTACTATTACAAACTATCCTGGAGTTTTGGAGCCAAAAATCTTGCATCAAAGTGCTTTTCTGGCCCCCCCCCCCCTCTCTAGTGAGTCCTTGGCCTCAACGCGGAAGGCAGCAGTATCGAGGGGCGAAGGAAATCATATTTTTGGTTTTGGTAGGCCTACAGTAAGACTTCTTGCTACTTCGAGATGAAAGCTGTAGGGATCGAGCTAGTGGCCTATTTGGGATGGAGCGTTGAAATCAACTTTGATTTAATTTGAGAACGTCTGAAACAAAAAAGTTTAAAAACTATAGGAAGGCAAATCGCTTTTTCGTGAAAATACAATAACACTGTTCGAAAAAATTTGAAGGGAATATGAAGAAGAGAGGGAGAAAGAAAAAAAAAATGAGAGGAAAGGGTATGGAAATTCTTTCAAGTGTATGAGAGAGGAGAGCCCCACAGCACCCAGGGTAAACTGGCTCCAATTTCGGATCAATGTTTTAACATGAGCTAACCC
Organism: Corythucha ciliata; assembly: GCA_038030265.1. Taxonomy (NCBI): domain Eukaryota; kingdom Metazoa; phylum Arthropoda; class Insecta; order Hemiptera; family Tingidae; genus Corythucha; species Corythucha ciliata. The sequence goes on from CM075943.1 coordinate 19,237,931, forward strand.
TCGGGTCTCCTGTTCCTTCTCTTCCTCTTCTCGCTTATGGATTGAACGGGGAAAAGCGCAAGGGAGGGGTAGTGTTCTGCAATTTAAATAGCTTTCCTCTCTCTTTTCTCTAGCCTGTCTCGCTCTTCACCCTCTCCAGACCGTCCTACCTTCCGTTCTTTCGGCACACCACTGCCTCCGAATCCAGGTTTCCCTACTTTCCCCTCCGTCACGGCGAAAGGGAAAGACCCCCCCCCTTTCCATTCCAACCCCCTTATAGTCATGTCCCCGCGTCACAAGCCCTTTTCCTCTCTTTGAAGTCTCTTCCAATCCTTATGATGATGAAGGGGTTGGAGGAGCATAGCCTTGTCCATCTCCGACCTGTGCGGCGTTGAGGGGGTAGAACAAATACCCAACGGTTTTAATACCAAGACCTTTTCTCGTATATATATAATAAAGTACACCCAGCGAGGCCCAAGGTTAGGTGACGTGAGGGTAGGTGGCCGCGGAGAAAAGCAATGAAAACTGGTACATTATTCACCCTCATCGACCTTTTTTATTTTCTTTCCAACAAAATTAAAGCAAAATAACGTGTTTCATGCGATATCTGATGGGGGGGAAGGGGTCAAATTGTGCTCCTTATAGAATTCACCCGATTTGACGGTTTAATGATTCACCTAAAAACGCAACTCCCTCCGTTTGATATTCCGCTCATGAAAATTGTAATGCTCATTCGGGCGTCGAATGTTCTGATAGGCGTCAATTACTTTTATGCCCTCTATTTTTTTCGTAATTCACCTGAAAGTAATCTCTGAATCGACGAGTTCACTCAAACTGAAATTGACACTTTCAGGAGTGAAGATGAACCCGCTCACTTGTTTTTTTGCTGAAAAGCGTGCCTATACGAAAGCTTGTTGGCCCTTGGGCCGGAGGAGGGTAGTTAATAGCGACGGAAGAAAAGAATGCCTGATGAGTGATTGAGAGAAGGGGCGTTCTTCTTCACGAAGCTATGCCTAATAATTTTTTTTTTGTGGGGCGTCACAGGTCGCGTCACGTTTTCCCTGCACAACTACGTATCACCGTAGAAGATGAAGAAAAGAGAGAAAAAAAGCTTTAACACCCGAGCAGCCGATCAATTTGTTACGTTCACTTCTAAACTAGCATGCTTGGTGTTGGCCGACCTTCAACACCTCACTTGAAAAATTTTGTTCTTGGCTGGATGAGGTGGGCTGAGGGTCTACTAAAATTTAAAGTTGTTCAAATTGTTTACCTTCCAGTAAATCTCTCACACATTCTCTATAAGACACTTTATGGGATGTTCCCGGCAAAAAAAAACAGTACGTTGGGTGGGGACAGGGAAAGGAGTCTACCTGTTTTTAAGTATCTGTCCCACTAATTTTGTGGGTGGTGAAAAAAAAACCTTTAAGGTCAACAGCCTGTCAACATTAACTTTAGGGCGTCCTAAACTAAACCCCCTCCCTCCTATTCCAACTATGTATAAGCCCGCCCCCTCCCTTCACATGATTACCCAATGCGCCACATGTCTTTGTGTATAATACATATGTATTATATAGACCTGGCGAATTGGTGCCATCCTCTGTTTCCATTAAGTATCTACCTGCAACTATCAGGACAGGCATACTGAAGGAAAACCTTCCACCTCACCCCCTCCTATCATGTCTGCTAATATTGCTGACTTTTCTTGTTGTAAAAACAAACAATCAGGTTGGTTAAGAGGGGTGATTGAACACGGGGGGGGGGGGCGTGGGAGTTATTTCAGACAAACCTATTCAAACATGTTCGAACTAAAATTACTATATTGTTTTGTTTTTTTTGCGCTGCCCGCACAAAAAAAAAATGATTGTTTGTTGTATTCCAAAACAAATTGTTGTACGCTCTTTGTGAGTAAGTAATCAAACTCTAGGCGTGCTCTCTGCTCTCTTATGGTTTCACGGCTTTAGTGGTCCTCTGTTTGGCAGGTCTGTGTCCCTGTCTCTTGCATGGCAGGATCTTTCCTAAATTCTGTCGGGTTTCGATTGGTGGGAACCAAAACATGTCATTGTGTAGCACTTGTTTTTTCCTCCTTCACATGAAGACTTTTCCTTCGGAAGAGAAATTCGTATGCTTTATTGTTAGTAGAGCCTATAATATGTTGCCGGTCTCCGGACATTTTCGAACACGGACGTTTGAGTATAAATAGGACTTTTGCGTACAAAGCTGTTAAACAAGGGTGTGACCAGGCAAGATTACGGATTAATGTATAGAAAAAAGGGTCGAGTGACCATTCCACTTTCCCCCTTGCCCATCATCCTTGTTTTGTTCGCAATGGACATTTCTCAAAGCATCGACACGGGATGTTCAAAACTTTGTGAGCCCTTTCAAGGGGAAATATTAGAGTGCTTCGGGAGAGGAAAGGTTCGAACCTCACTTCAATGTTGTCAGTCTGCCCTTGTAACCCAGTCGAATTGTAATACAAAATCGGTTTCGCGAAATTGTCTTGTTGAAAAGCCCTCTTCAAGAAACAATCAAGGTCCAATTAATGTTAATAACTCCCTCAGACCTCTGAGGATGGCTTTAATAAGCCGAAAAGCTTCTGGCTATTGAAAATAAAAAACATAAAACGTGGAGAGGCGATATAATTTCTAACAACTTGTTCTAACAACCACTCCTTCAAGGTCAAAATGACCAAAAACTGGGGGGGAAAAAAAAGTGCCGCAAAATATTACGTAGTTTTTGGCTTGGGAAACTACTATCCGCGCAAAAACTACTATCCGCGCAAAAACTACTATCCGCGCGCCGAAAGAATGCCCCTGACGAAAAGTTCCCTCCACCCACCCCCTCGTCTAATATACTGTCTTTTCTAAAAAAGGTGAGCGCCCACTTAGCAAGGAGGCAGACCACCAACCTGCAAAGGGAAGAGAAACCCTGTCCACCATCGAAGAGCCGAATTTTTTTGAGACTGTAATACAAGTGTCACAATTCTTTTCTCAGGGGCATTCTTTCGGCGCGCGGACTGTAAGTTCCTGACGGTCCCCGAGGTAAAAAAAATTGACCAGAGTACTCTCATGTCATCCAGAACATTGTGTCAAAAAATCGCAACAACCCGATTTCATGCACGGCGCAATGTACTTGGTACTGTATACTGTACTGTACTTCGATGAAGTCATGCGTTAAAAACTTTATTGGCTTGAGCTGTTCACCGTCTTCAGCGTTTTTTTAAACGCTGAACCGAAACTCTCGTCTGAAACCATAGTCGATTAATCGTTCTTACTATAATCATGTTGACGACATGAAACATGGTTATAGTTATTATGCTTTTTAGCGATGAGGCTGTGGTGCCGTTGTTGATCTAAGTGAAGTAAAGAAATCATCTTCACTCACTTTAAGATTTTGTATTGCAACCTAAACCGGTTTTTATTTTAGGTTTACTAAAGTTCTGTTCAACAATTTTATAGCCACTCTCGAGACGAGTTTCGGGCACGTGTCCCATTATCAATCTCCGGCAATTTTAATTAGTGTGAAGAGCAACAATCCATCACGTCACAACCCTCAACACCAACAGGCACCAACGACAGTCGTAGTGGAGGTGAGCCTTTGGTGACTGTTGGAGTTGAGGGGTTTGTCACGTGATGGTTGACGCACTATATACACGCTAATTAGGGCCCCAACACACTTGCGTTTTTTAAACGCGGCGATTAAAAAAACGCGCCCGCGTGAAAAATGCAACACATAGAATTGTATGAGAACGAACACACCAGCGTCTAAAAAGACGCCGCGTTAAAAAAGACGCCGTGTTTAAAAAAAACGCAACTTGTTCGATTTTCGACGCGGGGCGTTTAACGCGTTCAAATTTGAAACACAAGGAACTGAATGGCTTTGCACACACTTGCGTTCGACTAGGCGCGTTTTTAGCTGACTTTTCATTTTGGCCCCTAATAAAATTATTTTAGATTGCCCAGCAGAGTGGCCGAGGTCGTTAGGGCGTCGACTCTCATGTCCAGGAATCGTCTGCTAATTGGGTTCGATTCCCACTGTAGGCTGGATTATTTAAGGAAAAATGATCACCCACGTGAGAATAGTAAAGTGTGTGCTTTCGCCCTCGTCCACGCCACCGTATGGTAGTTGGACGTAAAGAACGTCGATTGCTTGGTCGGCAACCCCCAGCATCTTCTCGTTCAATCCTTTTGAATCGTTTTTCTGTTGTGTTTTGAACGCTGAGCTCTGAGCTTGTCTTTCTTGTCATTCTTTTGTGAACATGTTCAACACGTGGTTTTAACATAATGTAATGTCTGGGTCGGACCAAGAAGTTACAACGCGAAATGTTGTTATTGACATTGACAGGTTGATCGCAGAAATCGAGAGAAGACCCGCTCTCTTCAACAAAAAAGATAAACGTTATTGTGATAGGAATTTGAAAGACAAAATGTGGGATACAAGTAGTGTTGAATCGATAGCAACAAAGTATCGATACTTTACTCATTTGAAGTATCGAATGGGAAGTATCAAATGGTACATGGTATCGAATGAAAAGTATCGATAGTCATATAACTTGTTTACAGTATCGTATAAAAAGTATCGATATATACTTTATGATTGAGTCCTCACTTAAGGGTAGGTCACTCGTGTACAATAGGTAAAGCACTGGTCCAAGGACGCTTCCTTGAGGTACTCAAGCCGAAATTTTACGCAACCGCGAATATTCACCCTCATGTTTCACTCGGAAGTGTCTACCGCATAAATAAGATTTCAGAATTTTGTAGAATTTTTTCGGAAGGAGTTTATTCAACTTGAACTCAAGCCCCTTGTGCCAAACTTTATCAAACGCTTGAGCTACGTCCAAAAAGACAGCCGAACAGATTTTCTTTTCTTCCAGAGTAGACTCCACAGCATTCACTATCCGATGGACCTGATCTATTGTGGAGTGTTGTTCTCTGAATCCAAACTGATGGGATGCTATGATTCGTTTTTCTTCTAGAATAGGCCTTAGTCTTTTCAGGAGGAGTTTCTCAAAAAGTTTCGAGACTGTAGGGAGAAGTGAAATGGGTCGATACGACTTCACTTCATTAGCTGGCTTTCCCGGCTTCGCTATCATTATAACTTCAGCTACTTTCCATTGCCGGGGGACGTACTTGAGGCGTAAGGCTGCGTTGATTAAATACAGTAGCTTCCTAAGTCCCCTTTCGGGCAGCTCCCGCATTATCCTGGCTGTTATCAAGTCATAGCCAGGGGATTTTTTCGTACTGAGTTGGTCATAATTTCCGTCCTTAGTTCTTTGATCATTACTGGCCGAATTTCCCTGTTGTCCTTGTTGGGTACGTAGGATACACATTCATTGGCTGACTGCCGCGGATGGGTCTGGAAGGTTCCAGATGATCTGCAAATACCTGCAATTTTTCCTTTGCGCTTCTAGCCCATGTTCCTTCACCAGTTCGAATGGGTGGTATGGTCACTTTTGGCCGCATGAGGCTCTTTGTCGCTTAACACAGCGAGTATTCTGTGCCTTTTTCTGGTGTCAAGCCTTCGAGGTACGCCGAAAATTCTTCGTTCTTTACATGCCTTATAAGCGCTTTCAGCTGGTTACAAAGCTTGTTCAATTTCATCTTATTTTCTGTTGATCGATTCCTTTGCCATATTTTACGTGCCCGCCTTTTCGCTTGAACCATTTCCCGTACTTCCACAGGATAGCTGGACCACCGCTTGTGATTGGGATTATTACTCGGCGTGCTACTCCAAGCCGCCTCTGAATGCCCCTGACGAAAAATTCCCTCCACCCACCCCCTCGTCTAATATACTGTCTTTTCTAAAAAAGGTGAGCGCCCATTTAGCAAGAAGGCAGACTACCAACCTGCAATGGGAAGAGAAACCCTGTCCACCATCGAAGAGCCGAATTTTTTTGAGACTGTAATACAAGTGTCACAATTCTTTTCTCAGGGGCATTCTTTCGGCGCGCGGACTGTAAGTTCCCGACGGTCCCCGAGGTAAAAAAAATTGACCAGAGTACTCTCATGTCATCCAGAACATTGTGTCAAAAAATCGCAACAACCCGATTTCATGCACGGTGCAATGTACTTGGTACTGTACTGTACTTCGATGAAGTCATGCGTTAAAAACTTTATTTAAACGCTTTAACTTTTTTTAAAACGCTGAACCGAAACTCTCGTCTGAAACCATAGTCGATTAATCGTTCTTACTATAATCATGTTGACGACATGAAACATGGTTATAGTTATTATGCTTTTTAGCGATGAGGCTGTGGTGCCGTTGTTGATCTAAGTGAAGTAAAGAAATCATCTTCACTCACTTTAAGATTTTGTATTGCAACCTAAACCGGTTTTTATTTTAGGTTTACTAAAGTTCTGTTCAACAATTTTATAGCCACTCTCGAGACGAGTTTCGGGCACGTGTCCCATTGTCAATCTCCGGCAATTTTAATTAGTGTGAAGAGCAACAAACCATCACGTCACAACCCTCAACACCAACAGGCACCAACGACAGTCGTAGTGGAGGTGAGCTTTTGGTGACTGTTGGAGTTAAGGGGTTTGTCACGTGATGGTTGACGCACTATATATACACCGCCGGAGATTGATAATGGAACGCAGCGCGCGAAACTAGTCTCGTGAGCGGACATAAAATTTTTGAACTGAACTCAGTATTTAATAACCCTAAAATAATCATTGTTTTTAAAAATTAAAAAAAAAAAATTAAAAAAAAAAAAAAAAAAAAACTTTAAAAAAAAACCCTCTGGCATCGTCAGTGGTCTATTCTGAATAGAAATAGTATCAAAAAATCAACTCTAACTAATATCAAGCCAAAAGAAAAATAATTATTAATTAATAAATAGATAAATAGATAAATTCGTAAAATAAATAATAAAAAATTGTTTTAGAAAATTTTTTTTACATGTTGCCTGCCCTCGTCGAGAATTTAGGATTCCCCCTTTAATGGCCTTCAGTAATCCTTATTACGTAGTCGAGGCAACGAATTTGAGCTCTAATAGTCTCACTTCTGACGTTGTACCGCATGCCTTTGATGTGGCGTTAACATTTATCATTTCACATTATGACCATTGTTTTCGGAGAGACATATAATAATGACAGTAATACTGTGTAGTAAAGAAAGCGTCTTATCACACCCTCCCTCCCTCAAATCACTCAAACGGCGGTTTTTATGACTTTAAGAAAAGTGTGGTTGATTTTTTATTGTTATTAATTTAAAAGCCAAAGAAAATGACAGCCGCAAAGTAAACACATGTACCGATTCCTTTTTTGCCCATGGCTATCGTACAAACTATACGTTCGTTGTGCAACTGGTTATACATTATTGTTTGGCGCTTGTCGAACTAAGGGTGATGCGAGTTTAAGAGGCTATAAAGTCTTAATCGTGCTATAAATTACAGGTTGTTTTCATTATGAAAGATAAGGAAAAAAGATGGATCACGAAAAAAGGTGTGGAACAAGATTTGGATTGGTAGAAGGGGGAGGGGGGGTGCTTTCGCGTGGTTTTCTGAAAGGTGTGTAAATGTGAGTGAGGGAACAGGTAGAAAGGGGGATGAAATGCCTAGGGTATTGGGAGTAACAACAGCATTGTGGTGTTAATAGCGGGTAAATATGTGATGAATGAAACGGGAGTACTCGGTGGGAGTGAGTTACGGGGGTAACTGTGACTTTTTTTTTAGAGACTTGTTTATTCTTCAGCTGGGTGGTGAGGTGGCTGTGAATTTACGGCGGCGCAGGGGAGAGTTTTAAGAATGACGGTAGGGGGGGAGCGGGTGTATAAGAGGTCTTTTTACTCACCCGCGCCAAACGATTCACAGGGTGGATGGTGAAGATCAGTGATTCAGTGGTGGTGCGTAGGAGGGAGAGAGGATTTTCGGCCGGACTCGGCTATAGTCGGTCTTGTGTTTCAGGCTGCCATTATCGGCAGGCGGACCTGCGGGGAGGTCACTCTCTAGCGGCGTCCTGATTGGTCGCTACGTGCCCGCCGTCCCGCCGCGTTCCAAAAGGGGTTTTCCCCCCTCTTTTTACAGTGTGTGAGTATACCCATGGTGTTGGTGGGAGGAGTGGTGAAGAAGTCTTTTTCGGTTGCTTCGTCTCCCGATCCCCCTGTGATATCCGAACAGTCTACAGTACCCCACTAGGATGGATGTAGTTTGTATGGAAGTCGGTGTCGCTCTGTTTCGCCGGCCTGGCCACTTGTTAGCACCGCAGGGGCTTTAATTATTTAAACAAATATTTATTTTTATTTCTAGATATTTTTTTTTTAATTTGAGTCGCGCGGAAATGATTCCCTGCTATGTGATCCAACGGTTAGGTTGACAAATCCCCCGCCCCCTCGCCCCCCTTAAATCGCGGGCGTGAGTGTTTTGTGTGCGTGCGTGGTTTTTTTTACAATGCCGCATGTGAGCAGCGGTAGCGGTGGTGATGATCTCGGGAGCACTGATGAAGTTAAAGTGTTTAAGGACGAAGGGGAGGACGAGAAACGATCCTCGGAGACCCTCAAAGAAGACAAAAGCAGTTTAATTGATCTCACGGAGTCTGAAGTAAGCGTCTAATTTCTTCCCCTCCCCCCACGGGCCCTTCCATTACCATCATTATCCCCCTCGGCTCCGCACAGGCTCACTATCGATGCATGTTACCGCATAAATTAGCGAATGACCTTCATCCTTTTTTATCACTAGACGTAGCTACTCTCCTTGTGCCTCCTGATTTCTCTGCCACAGACAAATAGACCAATTCCTTTCATGCGGAATCCTCCGGAAAAAAGTTTATTTTAACACGCAACTACTCCGGTACCCCCCACCCATCCTTACATGAGGCTCATCATACACGTGCTTCCAAATGACTTGACAGTGAGAGTGAGTTATAAAGTTTCAAAGCACCGGTAGAGGGAGAGGGTGGTGGGCTACTGTTTACATTTTCCGATGGGCGGGGCGAAGTTATCTCGGAAATGACGTTTTCGACAGAAACCGGCGGAAAAAAAATGATTTTTTTCGGGAAAGTTTACCACTTGTCGAACCTGAAAGCTCCCCTACCCTGACCCAGAAGACCTTAAAACTTGTTATTAGGCCCTACAGGTGCATCCCAAGATTAAGGTCCCCCTCAAACCGGAAATAGTGCGTTGCCAAGGATGATCCCCTCGGTGAAATGACAATTACCATGATGTAAACGTCAGCTACTAGTTCATTGAACTCCTCCCCAATTTAGTGAGCTGTGCAGGCTTCACACTCTCCCTTTTGCTGTTTGTTTACATGAATTCATATTTCTCCCATTTCCCGTCGAATTCCGGGAAAATGACTTTATTTTGAAAATGATTCTCGTTTCGTTTCGTATCGTTTTTGATGCACTATTTGGCAGGGAGTAGGAGAGGGAACATTTTACTCACACTTGTCCAAATACCCGTTCGAAATCTATTTATTTCCTCACGTTTCTCGTTGTTTTCTCCGCTAATTTAACGTTGAAAACACCAATACCTTCTCCGATAAGATAGTAACTTTTTTTTTTTTTGGTACGGAATAAAATTCGAATTATGATGATGATAGTTATAAAAATATTGTTACGTTCTCGCACGAGTTTCGTCTTTTTTAATTCCTTACGCTGTTCAAAAGCGTCCCATTTATTTCCTTTTTATCGAATTTGTTCGTGTTTTTTAAATTTGATAATGAGACGTTGTTAAACGCCTCAAACGGGAATAAAAAGAGCAACAATTAAGGAAGTGTTGAAGTACGTAAACACTCACTGCTTTTACCTGACGCGTAGCACGTGAATATCGGTCGAAAGAACACCAAATTTGAGCGTGGGCTCGCGCCGCATAGCTTTTATCGTCGATAACACCGCTGCGTATCCCTCCTGCGTGAGTTGATTGATGAGTTCAAAGTAAACGTTTCTTTCTCGAAAATACACTTAACAACTAATTAAAAAGTATCGGCTCGCTAATTAATATAATTGCATATTATATTGGCTATGGGTTACCAAAAACAAATAACTTGTCTATTGGTCCGCCCATTTTTTTGGGTCAAAACCCCAGATTTCTTGTGTCTTCAAATGCACGTTCTGAAACTATACCTATATGTACTTGCTGATATACGTGTGATGATATACATATACAAATGTAAAAATGTATACGTCCGATAACGGGATGGACAAAGGATGAGGTGCCTCGCGAAGAACTGGGGGATTTTTTGCATGGTTACCGTTCATCAGATTGGTGACTTTAGATCTATCCGGAAAGCTCAGCTACAGTTTTTGGAGCTCCCGTAAGAAAATATTCCCGTACCTGTGACAGAACAGATTTCCCGTCCATCAGTTCACCTGTATAACCATGACAGAATTATGTACAGTGTAGACCCTAAACGCGGGGAGGCAGCGGGCCAGTTACCCGGTGCCTCTCGCGGCCACGCACGCTCGTGATAAATTGTTTTTTGTTTTGCAATAAGGGAGCCCGTAATTGCTGACTTGCGTTCTTAAAAATTTAGCCAAACGAAATCCTCAAGTCGTAATTTGCGGACTGAGGAGCTTGGTCGTATTGGATGTTTGTCGTCATCAGCCAAGGCAGGTCATTCTGAAATGGGATGGAAGTTGGGGCGCTTGTCACTCTGCAGAGTGGCAGGGATGTCCATTGAAAGGGGGGGGGGGTGGCTATGCTACGTAGACATCGCTGAACGATGGAAATGGTAGCCTACCCAATATTTTTTTTTTTTACTTTTACTTTCATTCGACTTTTCCCATTAACAGCGGGTAACTGGATAGGACGCGTCATTACAACATAAATATCCAAGAAACATGAAATGCACTAAAACAAAATCCTCTAACTCCATTCAATCGAATCAAACTCATCTAGGGAGTACATATAGGTTTCTCCGTAAGCGTCAATTTCACCCGACGTTTGAATTTTCTCAAAGTTGCCGAACACTCGGATGTAACTGATTGAAGAGCCGAACTCCGACCACACCAACAGGAAGAATCCGCACGGCCGATACAATGTGGGAAGTTGTGGCTACTTGTTTCTATGTTTTCGCGGCTGATAGGCTGCCAAGTTTCACGTTCTCGTGAATCGAAAGGGGTCCGAGACCTCCAATTTTTGGAACCTGAAGAACCGTGACGAGATGAATGATGTGTTGGTCTTCCGAGTCCGCCGGGGAATGGCGGCGTATGAGACGGTTCCTCTGACTCGGGTAGGCCGGAAGCGAGCCCACTCCAAGTATACTATAATACCTTCCACAATTGGGCGTTTTTTACACTCCAAAATGCTGAACTTCCTAGGGCCTTAGTCTCAGTAAACTCCGATATTTGAAGGGCACACAGAAATTTTCGTGTGATCTTATGAGGCTATACATATCCTCTAATGTTACGTATGTTGGTTGTAATTCAAACGTACCCACGGCCAGATTTGGGACAGCTAGAAAGTCGGCCTCCCGAAAGTGTTTATGTTATTCGGCAGGAAATCTCCTTACTCCGTGGGTGTATATATATATTATATTCAAGGCTTATTTGTTTGCTTCTTCAGTATGCACCCGCGATATGTAATGTTGATTCAGTCTAGTAAGGGAGGAATGCTGGACATGATGCCAGTTCACTCATCTCTTCACAGACTCGTGCCCAAGCCGTTTCGAAAACCCATAAAATCATGCACAACCCTTGTTATTATTATTGTTGTTGTTGTTGTTGTTGTTGTTGTTGTTGTTGTTGTTGTTGTTGTTGTTGTGCCGATCTCTTTGTCGTCAATCTCATTGGATTTCCGTATGCACCTAAACCTCTACTGCTTAATTTTTTCCCCACCGAAGTAACTGGTGTTTTTTTCCTTGATTTGCCTATAAAGCACTTGGCTTTGACTCCCCAATTACGCCACGTATAAGTCCATTGAATTAAACTTCATAATGGGTATGACACGGATAATTTAGTAGGCGGTAGCGCTGATTTCTAAAACCTTTCGTTTATGTAGTAACTACACGTAAAAACCGGGTGCACTTTCGCGGATTGCGGTCACTCAGGTCGCACGCCCGCTTGTATTACCAGCGTTTTCTTATTTAACGTTTTCCCATATTTTGAAAATTGAAACGACTCCTTACAAGGAACATTAGAGAATTTTTACGATCCGACTTTTACTCATCATATAAACCTACACGGATTTTCAGCCGAATAGCGCATATAAACATTAGTTTTAAACCAATGGAAAGTAGGTTTAGGCCTGACCGTGTTTGGATTTTTTTTTATCGCGCCGACGTTAAAGCCTGACGCGACAAAAACTGGAACTCTGTGGTAATCTGGTAACAATTCTAAGCACATTTTTTTCCAACCCGTCAACTATATACCCCGCGCACACTAAAAACTTGCTTTGCTAATTTATACTGTGCATACTTAGCTTCAAATAAGATAAACTTTTTTCTTCCTTACGAAGGAATTTCTACTTTTTTCAATAAAAAAATAATTTAGCCACATCCTTTTTTTTTACTGTCTTGATGGTTTTGAGAGAGAAGTCATTGACTAGGAGAAGAGGAAAAGGCAGAAAGAGACGAACTGGAAGGGTAATAATTCCTTGAGCGTATCTAATCCATGTGAGCCGCCAATTGCTACTTGTTACCCGCCTTCATCGCCTAGCCCCTGAAGTCTTCCCTGAAGGGGGTGCAACACACCTTTTTTTTCCTTTTTTTTTTTTTTTTTTTTAGCATCCTTTAAGGCCAATTGCCTTCCAATTTTCTAGGGTCATTTCCCAAACAGGGAATCTATAGAGTTTCTTTTTTTATAGCGTTGTTTTTATTTTTATAATACAATTTTTTGCCTGTTTCTCTGTTTCCTCACGGTTTGCTTTTAGGGGGTATTTTTGTTGAAGGAAAAGAGACTTTAACTGCTTGTGACGGACCTGCTATTTCTCTGTTTCCATGCCCTGTTTTGGTGATGTGGTGGCTGGGTACGATGGTTGAGCGTGTGAGAGTGAGAGGGGGGGGGGGAGCTACCTGACTCGCTTTTGTCCCTTCAACTACCTGGTGCAAGGCAGACTTCTCTTCTCCGCCTCTATTGTTATCGTTGGTGGGCTTAATCTTGTGTGCTTGTTGCCTTGAGTAGGGATGAAAACCAGCATAACTTGGACGAGGGCAACACCTTTTTATTTTTCTCCCTCAAACCCCACTCCCCTTCCACCTTATTACAATTTTCCTTCTGTCACACACGCCAATTTAAAGTCGTTTTTGGCCCGTTTCTCTGTTTTCCTTCTCTCTCCGCAACTTCGCGTTAAATGTTGAGCTTTTTTCACTGTTTTCGATTTGACCACAGCCCACCTTGTCCTCTGCAAAATGAAAAAGTAAACTAAAGCATAAATCTCTGTATGTTTCAGGAAAAAGTTGTCACCGGTCAGAATTATTCTTCCAATAAAAATGCATCACGTAACGATATTAGTCCGGTTTTTGGTAAGTGTATTGTTTTTTATGCCTTCAAACGGAATGATTCCCCTTTCCATTTTTACGACTCCTTGTTAGCCCCCTCCCTCTAATTTTTCGACCATTAAAATTAGCATTGCTAGAGATGCCTAAAATTACGGGTTTCGAGGTCTCTCCGGTACTTGCGTATTCATGCAATTCTATCAAATGGACTGGTAGGGCAGGGAGCCAGATAGATATGGGTCCTAATTCGGGACTCTCATCGGTTCACGATAAGTGCAATCTCAAGAGTTTGATTTCTTCCAAATGCGTATGTTGAAATTCTTAATTGGTGGAATAGTTCGGTGAGAGTTGGGCGTTTCTGTTTTCAATATCTTGAATTTGGGGCAACGAGGCAAAGGGATCAACCTTGAAATAATCGGATTACGGTGGAAGATGACTGGTGTCATTAGGTACTCATGCATGAGATAATGAGCGATCTAATTGATTTATTAAAATTGTTTACTAATGCTTGTGGTTTGTTATTATGGTAAATGGTTCTTGGTCTTTTCCAGGCTTCCATTCAGGTGTTTGTACTGGCCCATATTGTTATTATAACTGTAATTATAGCGGTGTGGAGTATACCGTTCGCGGTGTTTCGTTGTTGGACTACACGGGACTAAAATTGAACAGGTTCCCTTGCCTAAAGGGAGTCGTGTGTCCAGGATTGCCTCAAGGGAGGAGATGGAGAAAAAGGCTCACTGGTGAATATGTGGAGCGTGCGAACATCACCTCACTGGTTAAATTGACAGTTTTCGTACGTAAATAGAGTCGGTTCCAGGAGCAAATAGTTTAGAAACTGCCAGTTTACGCCGTTTTCGATCTGTTTTTTTACGGTTGCCGCATGTACCACAGTTATGGGGCTGATACATTATTTTGGGGATTTCACAATTTTTCTGGCTGAAATGAGCTAACCCATCTCCGGAAGCCCTCTCATAAGACCTTCTGTGGATCCGCGGCGGCTGCCTGTAGGGTATTGCGCGTAACACTCTTCCTAGCGTCGCACCACGATGAGAGACGCTATTGTTGAATATTACACTTCGCCAGCATTCACGCAATGCTTGAGACGAGCTGTACTCGGCTTCGTGTAAGCGTTTCCGGTGAGCGAGAAACCGCGGCGCGTCAGAAACGTCCGCGTATAGTGCGGCTACGAAGTCCATCCACGCATGTCACGGTAACGCGCATTATCCCGAATCCCAAATGAAGAGGTTTTTAACTCTGCCGCTTGGTTTCCGACTGGCACCCTCTAGAATTTACACTCTTCATAGTTGAAAAATATGTTTCCTTTCAATACGTTTTAAAAAGTAGACATTCCTGTCCAAAGGCCTTCCCTCTTTGAAAGAAACAAAGCATTGTGTTGTGAGAACGACTGGACGGGTAGGGGTGGAAGAGAAAATATTGGAAGTCGTACCCCAGAATTAGGAGAACCTGACACATTAATAAGGGACGGAGTGCCCTTTTTCTTTCGATCGTAAAGCTGCTGTATTGTGTACATAAGGGTCCCTGAAAAGGTTTTTTTCCTCTCTCTCCTAGCCCAGTCAACACACATGAGAAGGGGCCAGGTCCAGCAGGCCCCTATATTCGGGCTGAAGGCAATGGTGGACATACTATATTGGACACACGTTCCAAAAAAAAATCTCTCCCTCAGGATGATGATAACAGTTCCTTTTTGTTGTTATTATTGGGGCGAGGAATAACATTAAACAGAGACTCAGAAATCGGATATGTTGGTGGCTGCATGAGTGGGTAAAAGGTAGTGGATAATTGAACGAAAAAAATCTTGCATTCCTGACATTTTGACCACTTTGGTCAAGAGCATGATACTCTTTTCGTTCTCATTACTGAAACAAGAAAAAAAAATCTCGGCAGACTTATTTTATGAAGAAGATGCATCTAGACAAATTGACGTTTGATAAATCTTGTGGTTTCATTTTTCTCCCTACCTCACTTATGTAGTTAGCCGTACATGCTGAGGAATTCCTGAGTGAAGTGTTATGTAATTGTATTTAATAGGTCAACTCCTGTACCATAAAACAAACCTACAAAAAACAAAAAAAAACTATTACAAATAATTCCTCCCCTCACCCATTTCATCAAAGAGAGAATACTGGTCGACCTGTTTCCTCTCGTTTTCCTTGTTAAGAATTTTGATGGGCCCCATCCTGACAGGTTTCCTCGAAGTAAAATTAACGAGTTATCCCTCCAAGTAAAACTTCCCAACACAACATTTACCTTTAAAGCCTTCAAAAGTTAAATAGAGTTTGCAAAAGCTCCTCCCGTCACCCACACACACCCCTTTCCTTCTCCTACTATTTTCATGTATTAAAGGAAAAAGGGCCTCTGGAAAAGACTGCACCCTTCGACATATGAGGGACGTAAGCGGTTGTAGACAGGTTTATACGTGTGGGGAAGTTTGGTGGAAGGGAGAAGGGTTTTTGAAAAGACGCTGGCGTCGTGCTCCTACTAGGTGGTTTTTGAAGGGAAGTGAAATTTTTGGGTGTGGTTTTATTTAGGAATGCCGGAAACATTTGCTGGGCAAATTGAACTGTGCGTTGGTGGGGTGGAGAGAAGAGGATATAATGTATAACCTTCGTCTCCCGTCTTGTTTTTCGACTCGTTTTATTCCTTAAATATATTGTAAATTATATTTTTAAGGCCCTCTCTACAATTCAATTTTATTAACAAGCTTTTAATCCCCTTGCCTTCTTTAAAAAAAAAAAAAAAAAAAAAAATAGGGAGAAGCTCCGAGGCTCTATCAAATTATATGGAGTGCGAAGGAGAGAAATAGGTGGATTGTTAAAGCTCGAATCTTAAAAAGAGAAGAGATGAGAAGAAGAAAAAAAAGATTTTTTGGTTAAGACAGGGATGGTGGTGGAAAAAGGGGTGAGAGAGAGAAAAAAGTAGCGTGTTGTAACAATAAAGGCGGAGGAGCTGGTTGATAGATTAAAGTGCCCCGTGTAATTATATGGTTCCGCGGGGGATTCTGTCGAGAGAGGAGAGAAAGAAGACGAGACGACGGGTTCAGGTTTTTCCCTCTCTACCGTCTCATCATCATCCTGGCAAAAGCCACCTATCATCGCTAGATCACTTGCCAAATACGCGCATGCATAATGCATCAACACTCTTTGGACTCCGGCAGATCCCCCCCCCCCCATCTTACGTTACTCCATCATCGCGCACATTTATTTTTTCCTTCTTTTTTTAAAAGAGAGAAAAATAGAGCAGGCAACGTTTTTTATTTAACGAGATAAACCGATTTGGAATGAAGATCCTTCCTTCTGACAGTAAACGTTAATATCATTCCAATGTTACGGTGTGGACGGAGAAAGGGAGCTTTTAATGATTAACCCAATAAAACACACAGCTGGAATTCCGCTATATTTATAAAAATATTCGATCCTTTCAAAAGTTAAAAAAAAGCCACAGGTTTTTTGTTGTTTTTAAACGTGGCGTTCCATTTGAGATTCTTTACGAGGCAATGAGGCATTAGAAATGACTCGTTCATTCTCCGCAGAAAAAATAAAAACGCCTATTCGATGAATCGTTAAAAGTGGAAGGGGGAGGGGTCGTTTAATCTAAATTATGCCTCGTTCCTTCGTACCCACAAACGGTACGGGCATAGGTACTGTCTGGAACGTCCGTCCCCTTGAGAAACTGCGACCAGATTGACTGGATAATTGCTCAAGTCCATAACAGGGTCTCAGGAGGATGCCCTTTTTTGAGTGTTTGAATGCATGGAAAAACCTGAGTGACTGAAAAGAAAAAAAACGAGTATAAATATGGCAAGGAGGGGGGGGGTGCTCATTTTCCGACGTCGAAAATGTAGGCGCCTCTTATGCTTGTACCCTGGGGGTTATTTACAAGTTGTGATAGAGCCTCGCGAAAAAGGCAATTGTTGTTTCTCTACTGAGGCCCCTGGAATTTCTTTGGTCCCCTTGGGTAAAGGGGAGTAATGTGAAGGTTATCGCACTGTCCGATTCAGGACAGCAGCGGAACCCGACTTTTTCGAAGGGTTGTAATTAAGACCTGCCAGGGGCGGTTTTATGGGGGGGGGGATGCGATTCGAAGGTTCGCCACCCCCGTCAGCTCAGCCACCCTCGGAGAAACGGGGGGCGAATAAAAAAAGGAAGGGAAAGTGAAGAGTTACAAATGCCAGGGAAAGCAAATAAGATATATATCTAGATCATAGAACTCTATAGGAAGTTGTAAAATAACTTGTTTAAGGCCCGTATTCATAGTCGTAGGCCAGTCAATACAAAACATCAAACATCGCAAATATGCATGTTGTTTTTTCTTTTGCACATTGTTAGGGCCAATGAGAGCAATTTATACTCAAGTTTGCAGCCTTCAAAACCTTGTGCTCAACTCGTGGCACTCGAAAAACCACGAAATTCCATCAATTTTTTAGGTTGTTAAACAAAAATACCAGAAGATAGGGGTTTTCGAGCATGACCACAGTATACATTGTTGAAGCCAACTAAATTTGCTACAATTTAAGCCCAGTCCGAGCATCCTACGTTTGTTTTATTCGGAGATACAGCCAATCAAAAAATATATAATATCGCCAAAAAGCGAGATTTTATTGATAGGGTCATTCTTCAAGGCCCGTAGCACTCAAACATAATGGTCCTACAGAATATCCACGCGAGAACAAATCTTAGGCAGTAACTCAATTTGAATCTGACGCTATTGCCTACAATTTATTTTCGCGTGGATATTCTATAGGACAGGGTGGCTGGTACTTGGATGAGCAAAATAATAGGGGTGATTAAACATCAAAAATGCAACAAAAATTGTCTTATGACCCAGGGTCCGATTTCCTTTCCTAGTCGAGATAATAGATTTTTTCACGTTTTTCAGCACATCACTGGTTTTCGCAACAAAAACAGCTGTAACTTGCGAAGCATGCGTCTTAGATTGAATCCAACGACACCAATGAAAAGAGCACACTTTTTTCTGTGTGAGAATGGACATTTTGTCCAAAGTTGGCGAAAGATTCTTGGAGTAAACTGGGAAAATATCAGGATATTTTAAAAAATGTCAGTTTTTGACAACTGTTAAAAGTTAGACTACATTAGCCATTTTGGTTTGGTGCTCCCAGCGCCCGGCAAATTCCTCTAAAACTGTATGAAGTAATTAAGTTTAATACTTCATTCTTATTCCTTTTGCAGTCCTGTAGTCCTTTGCAATGTTTTGAGAAAAATCCATTGTTATACCAAAAAATGAGGCAATTAGGCCCATTTTGAGTGCCTAAAAGAAGATACGAAAGCTATTTCAAGAAATATTTTTCAGCTTATTCCACTTTTATTTGTCTTTCCTCATAGATGAGCATAGGAAAAGTGAATTAAGCTGAAAAAAAAGTTTTGGGAATGGCTCTTGATCTTCTTGTAGGCACTCAAAATGGGCCTAATTGCCTCATTTTTTTGTATAACAATGGATTTTTATCAAGAAATTGCAAAGGACAGGAGTAAAATAAGCGTGCAGTTTTAAACTAAGTTACTTCATACAGTTTTAGAGGAACTTGCCAGGTGCTGGGAGCACCATGGCTAATGTAGTCTAGCTTTGCACAGTTGTCAAAAACTGACATTTTTAATGTATCCTGATATTTTCCCAGTTTACTCAAAGAATCTTTCGCTATCATTAGACAAAATGTCTTTACTCACACACGAAAAAAAGTGCTCTTTTCAGTGGTGTCGTTAGATTTAACCCAGGATGCTTACTTCCCATGTTACAGATGTTTTTGTTGCGGAAACCCGTGATGTGCTAAAAAACAACAAATTGATCACCTGAACTAGGAATGGAAATCTGACCTTAGGTCATAGGAAATTTTTTGCTGCATTTTGGGTGTACAATCACCCCTCTCATTTTGTTCACCCAAGTACCAATCACCGTGTATTTGAGTGCTACGGGTCTTGAAAAATTACCCTACCAATACAATCGCTTTTTGGCGAGATTAGGTATTTTTTGATTGACTGTATTTCCTGAACTAACAGACCCAGGATGCTCGGGCATGGCTTAAATTGTAGCCAATTTAGTTGGCTTTAACAATGTATACTGTGGTCAAGCTCGAAAAACTCTTTCTTCTGGTATTTTTGTTTAAAAACCCAGAAAAAGTGATGAAATTTCTTAGTTTTTCGAGTGCCATGAGTTAAGCACACGGTTTTGAGGGTTGCAAACTTGAGTAATAACTGCTCTCATTGGTCCTAACAACACGTAACAAAAAAATCAATTACATGCATGTTTGCGATTTACCCCGATTTTTGTGTCCATAGGTATTTACTGGGGGCCTATTCTCTAACTCCGAAGCAATAGCTTTTCCGAAGTCATATGTTTATTTCATTAATTTTCTTCAAACAAATGAATGAAATAGACACATGACAGGCGAAAAAAATATTGCTTGTTGTTAGAGAATAGGCCCCCTGGTCTATCGTCACTTGAGTAGAGTTTTTACTTATTTCGATTCAAAACAGATGACTCACTTATTAGAACGACCGATTTGAAGCCACTTGAGCAAATACTCAGCTTGAGTGACGTCTATGAATACGGCCCTTTAGAATTTATTGGTAGTAAGTACCATTTTGCGTAAAAATTGGTATACATAATTGGCTTTTGAAGGAGCCAAATCCGAGACATTTGGTTATGGAAGTTTTTGGTTTTGAAAGATCATATCACACGGAATTATTTTGTGATTTAAAAGAGCAAAATTGCCTGAAATGGGGATTTGAAGGAGACGAATGCAGAGGTTTGCCGTTCGGAAATCCGTGTAACTTGCGTTTGTATTAGCAAGCATTACAAAATTTGGCTTTTAGAGTTAGGTACCCAAGTCCATAAAGGTTTTTGAAAAACTAATTTAGTTTTCTAATTAGTCAAAGCTGCAAATCAATTTTACAGCGTTTTCCATTTGTATAAAATTCTGCTATGGAGCATTTCATTTTTACCCGTCTTCTACATTAACATATGTTTTAATTCAGGCAGGACGGGTGGAAAAGAACCGCTCCATAGCAGATTTATGTGTAAATGGAAAGCGTCATTAGAAAGAGCTAAAGCCACGATATTTTGTTTTTGAAAGAGGAAAAACATGCAAAATTGATTTCTGTAATGGCATAAATTCTGTTTTGAAGAAACCAAATTCACATTATTTTGGAAGAACGAATTTTGGAGGTGACATTGCCGTCTGAACAGGCAAAAGTCACGACATCTGGTTTTCAAACAAGCCAAATTAGTTTTTCACCACCAAAACCAACCAAAATTATAGGAAGAGCTTATGACGAATCATAAATCGTAAATCGCTGAAATTTTGGTTTGAATGAGCCAAATCCGAAAAGAAATTCTGTCATTATAGACCAAAAATCCCTAAAATTTGGATTTGAACGAGCTAAATCTGTAAAATTTTGTTCTGAGAGAGTGAAACTTGGGTTCAAGTACAGATCGGCGATAGAAAGAAAGAACCTGATGGGGGAAAGCAAGAAGTCTTTTCTGAAAACATTCTTCTCCAGCTTTCAGCGGCGGGCAGAAGGAGACAATAGTTTGTTTTCAGCGGAGCACTGTTTTGACCATTCTTAACCTTCCTTGCCTTGTCGCCTTCACGTTCATTCTTTTGATCGCCGAAGAGTATACTCAATTGCGATTTTTTTTTGTCTTTATAAACAGCTAAACGCTAAGGATTTGTTTTGGTTTAGGTATTGAGCCAAAATCCCTGGTTTTTTGGTAACACTACCAAAACATTATTCTGGATTCTGGGGGCGTATCGCTCAAATCGCTAACACCACATTCATCTGGATTCGTGAGGAAATATCAGACATTGCAATACAAAATCTGGGGTTTGGGAAACAGAGGAAGTGGGCTTTCGGGATATTGTTGCTGTTGTTGTTGTTGTTGTTGTTGTTTTTGTATGTTTGTTTTTTTTTAAAGAAAATTTAAGTTTTTAAACATTAAATTAACAACTTATAACCACTAGTTACTTAACTAAATTAAATTAACTAAATAACTAAATTAACAACAAATAAAAATTAAATTAAACAAATAAATTAAATATTGATATCTTTCTGAACTACGAAGTGCACGGCCAACACGATTCAAGCTTCGAGAAAAAATGGGCTCTCCAGCTGCATTTAATTCCATAACCTCTGGATTACTAGTCCAGCACGCTGCCAACTGCGCCACGGTGACGCCTTTGGCAGTTGAACTGCGAGGGATCAGCCAAGCCCTCTGGACTAGTAATCCTGGGGTTGCGGGATCAAATCCCGCCGGGGAGAGCAATTTTTCTCGAAGCTTGAATAGTTTTGGACTCTGCCCTTTCATCGTCGTCCGGAAAGTTATCAATATTTAATGTATAAATTAATTAAACACCGGCGACAACATCTGTCTAATTAAATAAGAAATTAGGTGAATAGGATAACTTTGGGGGAGGGGACGGTGGGAGTACATTTTACCGCCACCCCCGTCACGGAGGCCTACAACCGCCCCTATGGCACAATTGGTGTGGTTCACAGTCACCGTTACTGACCGTACTGACGTACAGAAACCGTTATTTCGGGGATAAATTCCATGTTTCCCGGCTGTTTTGTGATGGAATTACGCTATATTTCTGGCCCTAAAATTCTGATTCTACTAACCACACCACATTGACAGTCTTACAGTAATCTCCAGGAAATTCTACAGGAGCGTTGAAACTTACTTCTGGAAATAACTGTAAAACACCTTGAAACTTTGACATTGGAAGTCCATGATGCTCTTCCGTCGCCTTATTTTGAAAACCAAAATCCAACGCTCTTGTAGAACTCTCTGGATATTGAAATGGGACTCTCAATGCCGGGATTGGCGTAGAAGTACGGCCAACATGATATGTGCAAAAGTAATAGGTGGGGCATGACTGGCGGTGGGGGGGGGTCGAAGAATCACCTGTGACCCCCCCCCCCACCATAAGGCCGTTAAATAATACCTGGCGCTGAAATGCGAGTGCTAGCGAACGCGGCAGTTTGACCACTTCTAGTTGATAGTTGAGTTGAATCTAGGGCAGCCATTTTCTGGTGAAAACCAGTCATATCTGTGTTGTCGAATGCCGCTTCCCGCGTCCCGGAGTTGTCGGTGAGTTCAATATTGGGTCTTTCGCCAGGCATTGATATTCCGATACGGAGTTTATCAAGCTGAAATAGTATGCGCGAATTACCAAATATTTAGGTAGTATCTGAAGGTAAAATTTATGCTTTTCGGACAGTGGAATGGGTCTGATGAGATATTTGTTCGACTGATGTCAGAGGTCGAAGGATATCCGCTCCTCCCCGAGAGCTTTCTTGTTATGAAATTTACTATTTTCACACCATGAGGCTAGCAGTTGAAAAAGCCACATTTTTGGTTTTTGACCAACCAATTTCCAAGTTTCACTGCCAAAAACCGAATTCAGTGCTATGTTAACATTTTTTGGTCCTCGCGAATTTTCGGGAAGCAAAATGTTTAAATGCGTTAATTGTTTTATTGTTAGTATAGAGTTTCATTGCACTTTCATGCGCTGAAGATGGCGAGCAGCCGAAACCGGTTCATTTTCAGCGCACCTCAACGAGGGAAAACTGACGACGTAGGCTCCTAACGGCTACAACTCTATGCATGAATTAAACTTTTTTTTGTTTTGGTTGGTTTCTGGGGAAGCATTTTTAGCTATTACACAGCAGGATATGATTTGATGAGTATAGCAACTGGTGTCGAACAACTCGCCGCGCACCGGTGTGTTAGCGTTAACGCAAATCCTTTTTCGTGTGTCCAGCGTGTATAGTTAGAGTTTACAGGCAAAAAACAACTGCAGGAAGTCGAGAGATACACACCAGTGATGTAAAAACTTTTTCGCACTTTGGGATAGAAATGAACCATTTCGTTCCTCCCAAAGAAGGCGCGAAATTGCTTTTCTTGAACCCTAGAAAGCAAAGTGTGAAACTATTTTGCGCCCTAGGAAACCTAGGGAGGCAAAATATTTTGCTCCCTGTAAGCTTGATCACTTCATAATTTCTTTCCCCCTCCCACCGTGCGAAAAAAGATGTGTGACCTCGCCACGAGCAAAGTGTCTTTTCTAACCTCGCGAGATATATGTCTGCCCTCGGCTTTGCCTCGGGCTATCCAACCTCCCTAGGTTAGAAAAGTTGCACTTTGCTTCATAGGTTCACAATATACTATTTCCTACACCCCATCTGGAATCAGCCTCTTATACGCACGTTCAAAGGCAGCTGAGCGTGCGGAATTGATGTCATTCCGCTCGCTCCGCAGTTTCGCCAGTCGCCACCATGTTAAAATAAATTATATGGGTGCTTTAACCCATGTTCTTCGATAAAATCGGCTGCCAGCGAGAATAATATCAGACGAGTGATGGTGATAACGTAGTTTTGTGACTTGTGATTGAGAACTGACTTTTTGGTTCAAGGTAGGATATTTATTCTTATCAGAGCACAAAAATGTTTTTAAAATTCTTTCATGAATGAAAACTGCAAATGAATTTACACCGTGACATTAGCCTTCTTACGGCATTTGGAGTGCTGTAGAGAAAATGCTGTAAGAAGGCAGATGTCACGGAGTAGTTAAGTTTAATTTTGTATTTCATGACGTTTTCATTCATGAAAGAATTTTAGACCGAACATTTTAGTCCTCTCATGATGACGCTATGGGGCGTTAAAGTGCGCTAAGCAAACAAAGAAGTGTGGAGAGACTAGCCTACATGTAATACCTTGATACTGGAACTCCACTCATGAAGGACCTTTAAAAAAATGGAAGATTGATTTCTTAATTGTTTTTCTGAAATTTTAGTTAGTATTTGCAATAAACAGCGTACGAAACTCTTGCGGCACTTCTTACTCCGCCTCGTGCGATAACTTTCACACTCGAATGGAATGAAGTGCTTTCTGCACTCGCATCGCAATATACTATAACCTCACTGAAAAGTAGTGGCGTAAGATTTTACCTCACTGAACAGTGCAAGACGGGGGTGGGACGTAACTAGGCTTCCGCTTTATAATTTATGTATGTTGACCGAACGTTATCAATTGCACACGAATGAAAACTTACTCTGTTTTTATTAGGCTTATGTCAAAAGCTGGGTAGCTGCGCTGGCCACGCGAAAAACAGTGTACACAAGTCGTGAGATAGTAGAATTTATTGCCTCGCTCGTTTTTTTCAGACACGAGGCGCGTCGCGTGCAAAATTCTACTTCCCTCACTCGCTGAGTAATATACTATTTTTCGTTGGTTGTATTGTTTGCGAAAATAGGTAGCCTATAGAGTGATACAATCATTTCATTATTCCATGCATTTTATAGGCTATTGTCCGTCGCCCACGCGCTGTTGTCCCCATATAGGTGAAGTATGGCTCAGCAGCTCTGTAGTGAATTTGGGCACACTGGGTTTTTTAAGTATAGATTTTCGAGACTCTCGTTCACTTCTCTTTGTCTGAAGTCGAAACTACTCAATTTTAGATGAGAAGTCGCATCGGAATACGCTCTTGCGAGCAAATGCTACTGCTACTAAGTTCGTAGTTTTTGCAGCGCACTCAGATTATACATAAATATATTATGTATTACTTTATTCATATATTAGCATTGAATAATACTTACAGTAGCTATCATGCCGCAGTTAGTACCTACTCTAATGAGGAATACTTCACATTTTGGTAAAATTGGTTTTTCTTGAAGAGGACTCTTCCGCACGAAACCATTACTCACATTAAAATCAATTAAGGATATTTTACAATTTTTGAGTGGGAGCATGATTACGTCAAAACTTACTTAGCTAGATGGATGGTGCGATGAAGGGGGGCACTTTTTCTTATTGTTTTTGGAAATTAATGCAAGTTCCCCATGAGGTTGAAGTTATCAAACTTGAATTTTGACATGAAGTCAGAGTTTCCCTAAGCTCAAACCTTATCTTTTGATGGTGAATTCTACAATAAATGATCCCTCGAAAGGTGAGAATTGTATTCTGTGCTAATCGTCGCTTATCCCAGCGTGCTTCTCTTACCATTAGTGACTTAGTGACACTCCTATACCTGGAACAGGATCGAGCCATGAGAGCCACAGGAGCTGTGAACAAACGGTGACCAGAACTAGTCCTTTCTCGAATTCTGATCGATATTCAAGAATATCGAAAGACGTATCAGAGGAATGTGGTCCCCAAAGAAGACAAAAAAATGCGAAATAGAGGCAAACATTAACGAGCCTCTAAAAAAACAACAACAACAAAAAACGAAGTGAACAAGAAAAAAAAAAAAAAAAAAAAAACCAAACACCCGAATAAGTTATACGATCTCCTTGGAATACCCCGTCAACCCCTCGCCATACGTTAAACACCGTGGAGGTCCTGTTTTTCTGATAGTGGTGGGGATCCACGCCACTTCTTATTACTTCCACCTTCCTAATCTTTAAAATTCTTGGATGTTCGGATGGCTTAGTGGAAGAAAAAGCGAGAGAGTTTATCGAGCTCTACTCGAAAAATTCAAACAAAGATCACAAATTGTCCAAACGAATCAGGATCCCCCCTCCACACTTGTTTTAGAAAGAGATATAGTAACGCAAAAGTTACCCGAACGGCTTATAGGTGGTATTTCCTTCCGCTCTAGCAGTCCAATGGATCTTTAAAAGGGAATACGCAATTTTTAAAATTTCTATACTTACCCCCCAAGAAATCATGACAGGGCGGAAATGAGTTTTTAAATCGAGGAATTGAAGAAAAATGTTAGAACTCCGTATTTATTTTTTCCCCCTCTTAATTAACGGGATAGCTTTATTGTACTTTAATGGAAATCTCACGTTTTTTCACACGGTTTTCTTCGTACCCCCTCTCCTCTACCTCGTTAAAAACTATACGATTTGTCAATACTATGACCTTATTCTTTTCCCCATTTCAATTAAATTTTCTCTTGCTATCTTTTTCCCTCCCGAGGGGCAATAAAAAAAGTGCTATCAGTTGCAGGCTTGTTTTTCTCTTATTCTTGCCCAAAAGATAAAGGAGTCTTATTAATGCACTCCAAGCAGTTTTCTCTCTCTTCTGATTTCCTTTCACTCTCGAAAAAAAAAATGCTTGTTAGTGCCTATGTTTATAAATTATAACCGATAGTTTATTGTTGGGAAATATTATTGATGGTTGGAGGGGGTGGGTTAAAGTGTTTTTTTTTGGAAGGACGCCAATTATTAACGTGCTTTGCATAAAGAGACCGTTTCTTCTCGTCAACAAAAGGCTAAATAAAGGCATTTGAATGTAGATTCGGTGCCTGTTTCCAAGAGATACTTATCACGTTCAGAAGGAAAAAATGTGGGTTTTAAGAATTGGATTTAGACTGGGACGATTTATACCGGTAAGGGGGGTGTCAATATATAAAAAAAAAATGACGGAAACTCGAATATGTTCAAAAATGTTGTATATGATGACACGGTTTCATAAATTTTTCAAGTGTCACCGATTTATATATGTATATAATATATTTAATAAAAAAGGAACGTAATCTCGTTAAACCTAAAAGGGAGGATTTAGGCTAGAGAACCATGTCGGTGTTGCGGGGGCGTGGGGAGGTTTAAAGCTGTGATCAAATATCAACTTATCATAGTCTGGGCTGTAAATCGTTCATTTTTTTAATTGTTCAGCTTCATTTTTTTCCTCGATGCTACTTCTTCACCAAAGCCTTATTTACTTTGACAAGCCTTATACCTGCTTGAGATTCCAAGATTACGATGAAAGATTTCCTATATTTTTTTTTTTTTGGTTCTCCATTCTTTTTTTATATCAAAAACTGTAATGGGTGGCGCTAAATGAACTTTCTAAAATCAATTTAATCGATGTATTTCTTCTACGCCTGGTTACGTATCAGTCGGTGAACGCTATAAAACTAAATTAACTTCCTTAACAGTAAAGTAAATTGAAGATGATAAAGAAAGAAAAGAAGGAGCGAATAGTAAATTTTAAGGGGGGGGGGATATGAAGCTGGCTTGATTACAAGGGCATTCTAGCAGAGGAGAGAAAAAGTTAAATGACCATTAGGTGGGATCAACTTGGAACACTACCTTCCACATATCACTCCTGAACCGTTCTTTATACTTTCTTTCCTCTAGAGAAATAGAAAATTGAATATTTGAGTTTCCTCTGTTGGAAATGTTTGTTTTTCTCAATTGAGTCTCTCTAAACTTATATATTTATCCGGATTAAAATTAATTTAAACAGGACGAGACAACCGGTTCTTTATCCTCCGTCCGCAGCTATTTCTTTCACAACAAGATGCAGTTGTCTAGAAATTTTATATGAGTTTGTCAGAAAGACGACTTAAAAACACATGTTTTCGAAAGTTTAGACGTGGGGCAGAAGAGGGAGGGGTGTTGCAGCCGTGTGTCGACAGCCCCTTCCCGCTCATACGGGTACCATTCCAACCGGGATCGGTTAGAAAAAAGTTGACAAGATGTTAACTCTAATGAGTGTAGAAAGGGGTGGAGAGATTTCTTTTCATAGGAAACTCTAGGAGAGGAAATAGGAAGACGAAGGAGATGAGTGAGAGAAAAAACATGTCCTTTGGAAATTCCCTTTCCTTCAATCGTAAACACATCCTGACGTAATGAGGTTGAGATACTGTTCATCAGCGTTTAAAATGTCGAGTCAGGAGGTGTAGAGGGGATGGCCTGTGTCCAGGGTGATCTAACGGGTGGGGGGGGGGGCAAAGTTTAGGTTAAGGAAGGTTCTGTTCGGCGTGCTGAACGCTGCCGGTCGTTCTGCCACGCCACTTATTACGTCTGTTCCATTTTTCTGTGAGTGCTGCACTAATGTATAAAATCATCTGATTTCATTCAATTTTTCAAAATTAGTCAATGGGATCACATGTTTTCTGCACTAGTGAAACTAGAGAACCTTTAACAAATTATCAGACAGGTAGGAGCTCTTATCAGTTTGATCAGTTCGATGGATGTACTACTTCCTAACCTCGTGGTTGCTATTTGCCCTACGTGTAGACTTGAAAAATGTGACAATTCGACCTGTGGTTATGTAGCTTCGTTGATGGTTGTTTATGCACTACATTTTGTTGTTTCATCTTTCAAAAAGGTGTAAGCCTGAGCAACACAGTCGAAGAACAAAAAAACGGGTGGAAGATATTGAAACCAAACGCTGTCGTTTCGTTGATCGACGATAGAACAATTTCTAACGATAACAAGCGTACGATTGTACTAGAGAAACTTTCATAGCGTTTTCCATTTACATAAATTCTGCTCTATAGGGCAGATCATTTCCACCAGGACGCTAGAAATGATTATTGACGAAAAGAACGCGTTTGACCAAAAAATGACAAAAAGACCTGTAACTCGGAAATGAAGCGTTTGCGACCCTATGTTCATATGGTGATTTTGGTTCGTCCTCGTTAGTACTACGACTGGTTAAAGTCCTGATCATTCCTCCTGAAACACCCTGTATTGTAGTTGATGCATTTTGTGGTTCAGGCATTGGCGCAAACCGCAAAAAACCTCAACCATATTTAAAAAAATATAAATCTCAAACCACGAGTAGGTCGAACTTTAAAAGAATAACTGCAAAAACTTCCACCTATAAAAACCGTCCAACTTATACATATACATAGAAGATCTGCAAATAACCGAATAAAAAAAGTCTCATATAGGACTTTTCGTCGGACCGGTTACCTCTAGTTTCACTCCATTTTCAAATGCAAAAGCCATTGCTCACCGAGGTGCACGGATATCTGCTAGAGCGCATACAGTGATAAGACTGTTCCCATCTAACGATACATAAACCTGGATTGCTCACAGCGGACTGGAGGGGCGTGGAGGGGGCAGGTCGTCCCCTGATAAACAATCACCCTGTCCCTCTCCTTGTGTAGTTATGGCAACACAACTCTCTTCCTGTATTTACTTTGAAACTCCACCCCTCTCATCCACTTTGGAGCTTATTTGACGGCTATTCTTTATCAGCAGTGATGAGCAATCCAGTTCTTTTACATATCGTTGGTGTCATCCTCTTGCCCCTTTTCTCTCCTTTCTTATAATTTTCGAAAGGAAAAGGTTTTATCGAAGGCTGCCGCCAGACGGTGCATTTTCAACCGACCCTTCTCTCCCTTGTCAATTAGGTCGAGTTTTGTTTAGTTTACTACACGCCAGACTAATGTTAAAGAGCTTTGAAAGAACCCACGTGCTTCCTCTCTTTCTCCACTGTGAGCTCGTAGAAAAACTTGACGGTCAATCAACAACAATGTTTTATTTTCTCGTAACTGAATATAAATTACCGTTGCAGTTTATTATTAAATGCAAATGGGCTCGATCATTTAGAAAGAATTGCTGAGGGAAGAGTCTTATGAAAGTAATTGGCTGGGTGGTAGTCAGTACAGTGAAAAAAAAAAAGTTCTTCACCCATAACTCACCCCAAGTCGTCATCACCCAAACTATTAATATTCTCTCCGGTCGTTTTAATCTTCCACGATAAATTATTTCATTTTTTCGCTGTTTTTAAAGGTAAATCGGATCCAACGCCACATAGTTCAGCGTTCAACATGGGCTACCTTGTGTCACCTTATCCTTACCACAATGGGACGCCACCGACGATACCTGTTTCAATGGTGAGTCATTTAAAATTAATTTCCACTCTTGTTTTGTGTGCAAGTCTTTCGAATTTATTTAAGTGCTTTCAAATTATGGTTATTTTCTACGGTTGGACTCGCTGTAAATTGACTTGGGATTGTGTGTAGGGTGTGGTGAGGGGTGGGGGGCAGTTTACACCTATATTTTTCCCATTCATTGTTGGCCCAAACAGGATCAGTAAATTAGTGGTGGGGAGACGAAGAATTGTGTAAGAATCGTAGAGTGAGATAAGACGATAAAGGAGAAAAAGAATAAGGCGCCCACCTATAGAGAGACCCAGGAACCCTGTGGACGGAAGAGCGAACACCCCTAACCTTCCGTCCTAACTGCGCCTGTGTGTGTGGTGTGTGCTCTGGTGTGTAAGATGGGATCACACCTCATGCATGTCTGCTTCCCTTAACTTTGTTGAAACTCGATGAAGGAAGGAAAAAAGAGTGTGAGGGAGGCCTGGAAAAATAAGAGACTCCTCGCATCGTCTGGTCATTTTCCCTAGAACAATTAAAAAAATAATGATACAAAAAAATCCTTCGTTGGTGGCTACATTTAAGTACAAGAGGGGAGGTTTTATAACCGGCAGTATGGTTTATGTTTTTCTCGTTCGGGCAAAGCCCTGTGGTTCCTATTTTTGTCGTTTTTTTTACGAGCGAGTTGAGTTCCAATTCCAGCATTTCAAGCATTTTGTTAACGATCAATTAATTGCCCTCAAATTGATGGTGCATGTGCCTTTTCCTGAATATTGTCGCCTTTGTATGTGCTGGTGTTACGATTCCTTGACAAGCATATCTAGAACACAGAACCAACTACATAAAATTGGTGCCCTATCTTACACGTTATTTTTCGATCCATGCCCCCCCCCCCTTGTTAAAAAAAGATTATTATTATGCCATTTAAAATTTGAATTGTCTCGCTTATCGATTAGAGGGATTTGATTCATTTTAAATTGCATGTTAAAGACTGGGTTCGATTGATAGGAAGATGAAGGTAGAAGAGGATAAGCGTGGGGGGGGGTGGAAGGAGTGACGTTATAAATAATTATTCCTATCCGAGGGCTGTAAATAATACGTTAGGCGTGAAAATGGTCAAGGAGGAGGCTTCAGGAAAGGCGCAGGTAACAAACACACTGATTCATTACTGGGCTAAGGAGTCTGTCAGAGAAAGAAGGAGGTTGGCAACTATGGACTCCTCCTTGTGCTCTCTTGCATTCGAGAGGCAACCTTGCTCGGCGCGGCAACACCGCGACCACTCTTCTCTACCTGTCCCGCGCGCCTTCGTACGCCTCCCTTTCAGGTATCCAAACATCCCGGCAGGACGTTCAACCCGCTCTTAGTAACATACTTTTTTCACTCTTTTTTTTTTTTTTTAGGGAACGCAAGACAAAAGTACTGTAGGGCGGAGGAAGGGCATGGTATTTAATTAACGCGAATAGCTATGGATGCTTCAGTTTGAAAACAATTTTTTTCGATTCACCCCTCCCTTCCCAATGATACAGTGTTGCACTAACTTAAAAAAGGAAAAACCTTACTATACTATATGCAAATTTGCTCTAGTTTGTTACGCTTCCTTGACTATCTCCGGAGGAGGGGGGGGGGCCTTCTCTTTCCACCATCGGTCAATCGCGCGTGAAAAAAAGAGTGTGAATGAAAATGACTGCCATTAAGTATGAAAACAACGTGTTTTGTGTGGTTGAAAAAGAGAATACCCCAATTATATTGCGCTTGATCCTCCTACATAGCTAGAGCCTAGTAAATCAGCACGGAGTTTATAACTAAATTTTTGAAGTCTTATCCTTCTTATGATTCTCTTGACTCGTCGCCAATTTATGTTTCCTCTCTCCCTCTTTTTTTTTTTAATTTTTTTTATTATTGTACAGTTTTGGCACGGGTTCAGAGCCCTTTTTTTCACGTGAGAAACTTGTTAAAAAATCGCGGAATGACCTTGAGAGTCGATGTTAAGGCGGCGGCGGTATCGTGTGGTGATCGGGTTAGAAAGGGGTGGGGGATGCGTGAGTTAAAAGTCAAACTCCTTCGTACCTTTCGTCTTCTTGCTCTGTGTCTGTGTGGTGTTAAAAGACATTAGTGGAGTGATGGGTTGAAGGAAGAACGATGGACTTTGTAGGTGATGTTTGAGGGGGGGGGGGAGGTAATTTGTTCGCATTTTTCGAATCCCGTCCATCTTGTTCCAATCGCTCTTGGTTTTGTTCTTATGTGGATTTTTATCGATGGACAAGGTTGTATGTGACGACATCGCGTCGTATCAATGTTTTATTTTGTGCTTCCGAATTTTCCGAGTACCACCCATAAGGTGGTACTGTGAGAACCGCCGCCGTTTGAAAATCCGAGTCAAAATATTGTCAGGATGGCACGGGTCTTCCTTACCTCAGACCATTAAAATAGGGGAACGAGCCACGTTTTACGGTGAGCGGCTATTAGTCGAGTCGATGGCTTCCGTAGAATTCAATGAAATCCAACTCTTGGGCAGCCAGGGGCGTACCTAGAAATCCTTCCGGAGGGGGCGATTCTGGCAGTCCGCAGCCAACTAAGGACCGGCGGGGGACGGGTGTTGTAATAAATGCCCTTCGTATTGCTGGGATTTCGCAAAAACTTGGCTAATAACGGCCTCCCGCCCCTCTGGATACGCCACTGTGGGCAGAACGTCAGTTAAGTCGCTGATTCCAGGGACTTGACTGCCGCGGACTGGCAAAG
This sequence comes from Corythucha ciliata, assembly GCA_038030265.1. Taxonomy (NCBI): domain Eukaryota; kingdom Metazoa; phylum Arthropoda; class Insecta; order Hemiptera; family Tingidae; genus Corythucha; species Corythucha ciliata. The sequence continues at coordinate 19,270,614 of CM075943.1, forward strand.
CAGACCCAAACATGGCAGAGTTGCCATGAGCTCTTAAGGCTAGTAGAGTTTCTTCAATTTGCCATTAAATATCGAGTATAGATTATAGACTAACATAGAGACCTGATGGAATATGAAAAGATTCAGGGAGAGGGAGGTACGAGTGATTACCCACCCGAAGCCACTGTCTCTCTCAACTTTGAATGCCTCTAAAAAAATATTTGATGGCGCTGGTTATTCAAAAAATATTGAGGATTTCCCCCTGCAGAGCTTTTCTCGGCCACGAAATGGCCCACTAACGCCCAAAATTGCCTGGAATTTGATACGCTTGGGATTCTTCACACTGATCGAGGTTCCTTTGGCCCAACAGCTCAAAAATTGCTGATCTTTCCCAAAAAACTATAAATATGACTCCGGGAGTTATTCTAGCGAAAAATAAGAAAAACGGGAGATTGTTTTCTGGTGCCAAAAGAATTGCACCACATGGAGGCACTTTTTCCCGGAATCTTCTTTCTTCAACCCATCAAAAGTCGAAAATGTCTACAATCACAACGTCTACAAATGGCTTACAATAACTATTAGATTCCATCATAATTCGCAGTTTTTTCTTTAGCTCGATATAAACCCACAGCTCGGACAGAAATCTATAGGTCATTTCACTAGAATCTTTGTTTTCTTACTTCATGGGCCATTTTTGAGATTTGGAGCTGCGAGATTCTGCAGCTAATTCTATAGTTTTGTTACTGCCTATAAGCTTAACCATGATTTGGGAGTAATTTACTGGTTGTGACGAAAATTGTTTGTCGAGGTCGAATTCTTGATTTCGCTGGCAAAATAGTCAGGTTTTAAGGATGCGACCGACTGCCAACCGAAGATCATGCATGATTTTGGGCGTACCTTAATCTTCAATTTTCCGACTGATTATGCAGTCTGTTTCTGTGGAAATAAGACTATTTATTCGATGGCAGGGTAACAAGCATCAGCGGACATGTATAAGGAGTTATGTTGCATGTTTCTAAAGATTGAAAGGCCGTTACGTGAATTCAAAGCTTGCTTTAGGCATACTGGCGCCCAAGACGAAATTGTGGGGGTTGGTGCTTTTTGCAGCTAAGTGTAGAGTTTTTTGTATAGTTCGAGCGTGTTGTGATTGGTCCCCACCTTGTTGTGTAATCACAGGCCATCTCACAATGGGACATTGGGTTGGACATTTCTGAGGTTAGGGCTTCGAGTTTGGTGCCTTTTTGTTTGGTGGTTTGAGTCTATGGCCTGACCGCACACACTCACCCACGAAATGTATAGGGCCTACGTATGTTGAATTGGGATTTGACTGGTGGCTGCTGTTGACGTTGGACTGCCAAAAATGTTCTGTAATGTTTGTCTTTTTCCTGAGTCCAGGTTAATTCTAAGAATCTGGTGGGAGTCATCGACAGCTTGAAGTCCCTATCGTACGTTAACTTATTAACTCTCAAAAAACGATACTATGATGTATTAAAAAAAAAATTGAACTCCCTCGCGAAGGAATGGAACGGTTTCCTTCCCACGTACTGTCGACTGAAACGAGAAAGATCTTTTAAATCCTTAATCGTCATCCACTTATTGACCTTGAGCCCTTGGACTGTTGTTTGTATTGTGGTGATGAGAGAAACGGGTACATTCATTTTTTGTTGAACACTTGAAAGATACTCACAATCTTTTAAATCCTCATTACCCTCTCCAGTCAGTTTGAATACGTCAATTATTTTGTCTTTTTTTCTGGATTTCATTGTCATTTTAAAGAAAGTCATCTAAATCCCCTAGCCCCTAGCTTTTGTTTACTTTTCTTCGAACCCAACATTCTGTAATATCGACTCTTCAAATATTGTCCTAGTTGTTAAACAAATGCCAAAAAATGTATTTTCACCATAGTTATCATTTCAGTGTGAAGCCGTAAGATAATTAACGTTGAGCTTTACAAGGATATTGAATAATCACAAGCACCAGTAAATAGAGAGATGGCGTGAGCGTGATTGATCATCTAATGACTTGCGTGAGAAGCGTCTGTCGTGATGATGAAGGGAGTAACCGGGTTGGGGTGGTGTTGGTGATGTGGGGAGGGGCTTTGGAGCGGAGCTCTGGAGCCCGTTTAAGTTTAAAACGCGTTCCTCTCTCTCGCTCGCTTATTTAGAAACGCCCTGAGCGGTGTAAGATTTTTGTTTGTCGAGAGATGATGGGGGAGAGAAAAGAATAAAAAAATAAATTATTTTAAATTAAGGATTAGGTGGTCGATGAATAGAGAACAAGTCGCGTGGTGTATAATTAGGTGGTTGGCCTCGGTGTGGTTATGATACGCGGGGTTCACACGTCTTTAAATAAAAAAAAACAACCGGTCGCTCAGTTACAGCGCGATATCTGATGAAATAATTGACTGAATTTTTAATTGTTTCTCCCTTTCCCACCCTACACAGAACATAATTCTAAGCTTCTTTAGAAAGAAATGAGACCTGTCAATTAACGCCCTTTTCTTTTAGAGACAGTTGAATGAACTAAATTGGTACACAACAGCCGGAATTATCTTGAATGAGTGGAAGTTGAACTTGTGTGTTGTGTGCGAGCGAATTTGTCTCAATGATGGGGGAGGAAGTGAGAAAAAAAGAGCTTTCCTCTTTCAGAGATCCAAAGAAGACTGTGAGGGGGGGGGGCAGTGTGTTGTTCCTCGCCAAGACCTCTCCTCTCCATCCAAGCCACTAGGCTTTGGAAGTGGTTTTGTGGCCCCGAGACCCTTTTCTTCGTCTCCTTCTTCCCTTAGAAGCCAGGCCTGGCAAGGCAGACCAGGTTAGTTCTGGCCACTCTTCCCAATCTTCACGCTCCTCCCATACGTCATTATCTCACTGACAAGGTACACTCGGTTCTCAACAACAACTAACAACATTCCCACCGAACGCAATTCAATGAATGAGAGGAAATGATGAGGGGCTTGGTGGGGGGGGGGTGTCAGGTTTTTGTCCGGCACTAAACGTTTGCTCTTTCAAAGCCCCCCCCCCTGTCCTTCCCTTTCTTTTGGGGTTCCAAAATGCCTATTTACTTTTCCCCTCTTTTTTAAAGGGACCAGAAGACCCGTCCTGATTAAATAATGAGGATAATTAAGAGTAATTTCTACTTCAAGCCTCCAAAAACAGTGCCATTGAACTTTTTTCGAAATTGTTTATTTATTTTAATCGTGGACAATAGTGGGAGGGGGGTTTATGCCCTAAGAAAGAGGAAGAAGCGGAGAAAAAAAAAATTGTGCTTTATGAATGATTAATGGCTGGTTGGCCTCGGTGTGCTTCTGCATTCCAATCTTCTCACTCTCTTGCACCACTCTCTTGAGGAGGACCTCCTTCTTCGTGTGGTAAAGGCTGCCCACTTTCCGTCTCATCTTATAAAAGTTTGAAGAGGGAACAGGGAAGGAATACAAAAAAAAGAAGACTTTCTTATCATATGCGTGGGGTTTTTTTTTTGGAAAGGTTCACTTTTCTTGACATCACTCCCTCCCCGCCACCCACCTCCACCTTCACCATCTTTTACCATAACCTTCAGGTATGGCACCACACCGGGTTTTTATAATGGACGTCAAAACGATAGAAAGAGTGGTGGTGGGTGGTGGGGTTTGTGAAAAAAAAAAAAACATGTTTGGATTTTTGTTTGGAAAATTGAAAGAGACAGCTTGATTGCTATCAAGATTTTATGGTCTTGAAAGGGAGAAGGAACGACTCAAAACACAAGTCACTTGGCGACCTCCTCTCTCCCTTCCACAATTCTTTAGACGGCAGAAAAAAACATGATTGAAAAGGTAGGGCTTGGTGGGAGGGGGGATCTGTGCAAGACGTTCAACAAGTACCTACTTCCTGTTTCCTCCTGTAGTCCTCGGTACCTCGATAATAACCCTACCTTGCATTCGGTCTCATTAATTCAATCAACACTAAACCATCTCCAGCAAAACTTTTTAACAGAATTATACGCGTGGTAAACAAAGAGTTTTTTTCTTCTAGTTAATTGCTGGATAATTATGTACGAGCTACCGGTTTTGTTCGTCGAGCGGGAAACTATCCTCAATAAAAGTTCACTAGATAAGCGGCTTTCGTGGAAGGGATTACTATACGGTGGATTGAGGCTGAACGGATAGACAAGCTACGACGGGAATACCCACCTGAGTGTTCCTTTAGTACATAGGGGCCTCAACAAAGGCTTGCAACTTATTTGCAACTCGTTGATCTCGTATGAGGTAGTGTGTTGAGGGTGGTTGGTTAGTAGACCGGCCGCCAACCTCAAACACGAGCATCTTAGCTACTTCCTTTTCCTAAAGGGAAAATGGACGTAAAACCTTCTGCCATCTTTCCAGCACCAACAGCCCTCCGGTGTACAAGCATGCTTTGATTGGTGTTCGAATAGGTGCGTGTCCGACGTAGTCATCAGGTTCGCGTGTGACATTTCGTTAGATATAGCCTCGTTAACGAAAGAAACGGGTTCTCTGCGGTAAGGGCGGCTCTTGGTGGTGCCCCCCACCCCTATAGAGGTTTCCTACGATTTGAACGAATCCCAATAGGGTTGACCGAGATTTATGAGCGGTCCATGCCTCAAAAGCAAACATTATATGTAGTTATGAAACCGCCCCAAAATTGGAACTCCCTAGTGGAATGGAGCACGTCTTGTCACAAGGCTTGTCTATAGCCATTCTGACATTGAAGAGGATACATTCTTACCTACAAAGGTACAATATAAAACATACGGATGACCAGTTGCCTTCAATTATTCTGGTTCTCGTTTGGGTCACGAGTTTGTCGTTATCTTGCAAATCATGGTCATTTTTCCTATAGCTGCATTTTACGCGCCCATTTCAGGCATTCAGAAATATACTAAGCAGGCTGTAAGATTACTCCTAAGAAGGGTGTAAGGTTACTCCTAATGAACTAAGGTTCCTACAGTACTTCGTGGACCTAAATCCGAACGCTATACGCAGTCTCTCCCCCCCCCCTCTAGTTGGAGGGTAGCAACGGGGTGTGCTGAAAATTTCCCCATATTATCACCTCGTAACCCATGGGGCTTGAAAAAGTCTAACCCCCTTGGCCATTTCTGTAGTTGCATATTTTTGTAGTTGGAGCGCGTTTTGTGGTAAGAGCGTTGTGTATGGTGAAAGCGTTTTGTGATTTTGAGTTTTTTGTGGTTAGAGCGTTTTATGGTTAGAACATTTTATGGTTTGAGCGTTTTGTGGCTATAGGATTCTGTGGTTGGACCTTTTTGTGGTTAAATCCTCTTGTAGTTGGCCCTTTTTGTGGTTATAAACCTTCTTGTAGTTGGACTTAGTGGTTATAGCACGTTAGCAGCCTTTTGGGGTTGGATAGTTTTTTGTGGTTGGGGATTTTCATGGTTGGATCTTTTCGTGTTTAGAGGTCTTGGTTGCTGGAGCTTTCTATATGGCGATCGCCTCCTGTGGTTAGCTCTATATATAACCACAAACGCTCTAACTATACAAGCGCTCCAAGCTCCACAAAAAGCTCGGACTATTATACAATGCTTCGAATTATGATGAGTTATACAATCTCAAAAACCTACAACCACGAAATATTCCAGCCAATAGAAGTTCGTGCTGGGTGACATGATACCTAAAGTCTAGTTTACTAGGTAAGTCTAGTATAGTGGTATGCTGTAACAAAGCTTGAGAATTAGCTGACGATCCCACCAATCTTGCCTCAAAACCGCGTAATTTATCCCGCCACAAAACAATTTACCAAAACTAAAACAGGTCGTTAAATTCTAAACTCCTCCCATATTACGCCATTTGGCCGCTCTTCAGTTCTATTCAATGAGGATTTGGGCACATTAATGCTTGCTTTTCGATTTCGGGGGCAATTAATTGAGAGAGGTTTCGCGCTCAGAGTACGCAAAACCCACCTCCTCCTCCCCACAAACATACATTTTTGAGCCAAAACTCAAGGCTAAAATATTATTTTTTGGAAATTAATAAATTATTAAAATAAGTGGAAAAAAAGAGTGGAAATACAGGAGTGTTGTCTCTGAGTCAATATCCGTTCATTATTCACCTCGTCGTGTTATGCATTGTATTCTCTTTGCAGTCAAACTTGTTTTTTTTCTACGAGGGATCAGTGTTGTGTGGGGGACGGAGTTCTATTTACTTAATCATCCCTACCATCTGATCCACCTCTTTGATAGAACTTTTATTCTTGTCAGACCACTACAAGTCTTCAATGAGAATGACAATCGTTTTGGTGAGACGGGCTTTTGGGGATAGCGATGGATGGAATGGGTGCCAAATCAGGAGGGGGGGAGGGGTGCTTTGTTGGAAAAGTCACGCTAACCTGTTACTTGGAAAGAGTTTTTTTTTCTACAGTGCAATTTACGGTGAGAATATTTTTCAACTTGATTGGCGAACCTTTATTGATGGGGGGGGGGGGCGTCTTCACACTCTTTTTGTTCGTATATACAAAATTGTTTTTGTACCCCTCGCTCTTACTTCATGAACCAAGGGAGATATGGCGAAGCATTGCTCTATAGTGATTGGTTGAGGGGGCGGGGGAGTGAGAGCTGCATTACAGCCTACACTGTTATCTAGAGGATCCATTCCTCCGCCCCGCTCTCACAATCCGAATATCATAAGAAAGAGCAATGGCTTGTGAAATAACTTCTAGCAATAGGGTTCATTAAGAAAAGGGGCGACCCTTGTATATGAGGCATTGAAGGCACAGACCCCCCCCCCCTTTCCGGGTTAATCTAATCTGGCATCTTGTATCATCATTTGTCATCAACTCTGCTTAATCATAGTCGTATAGTCAAGAGTCAAAAGAAGAAGACGGAGTCAAAGTTTGACCTTTACTAAATAATTTAAATGTCAATATTTTTGTAAGCAATGACGATATGACTTGAATTTAAATTGTGTTTTCCATTCACATAAAATTCTGCTCTAGAGCAGAGCATTTCCACTAGTCCTCTCTAAATTGAAACATAATATGTTTCAAGCCAATAACATATTATGTTATTGGTAAAGACCGGTGGAAATTAATTGATCCAGAGCATAATTTTTATGTAAATGGCAAACTCTATAAGATTTTTTGAACCGAGTTTTGTTTCAGGTATTTAAGTAAAATTGACCTGTGGTGGTTTGCCAATAACTAACAACGTCTTGTTTTACAACTTGCCCTCTATGTTTGGCTTGTTTTGTGTAAAAGAGCCCTGACGTCAGGACTTGATGTCGAGGGAAGGAGGGGGCGATACACAGATGTCTTTTCAGAGAGGCCACCCAAAAAGTCTTATAATGTGGGGCAAAAAGGGCTTTTTTCTCACTGTGAGGGGTTGAAGGGCAGTTATTCATCCAGCCGGTTCTAGGAACTCCCCCCCCCCCCGTTGGTCTTCACACGTCCCGCTGGGGATTTGTTTTTTGTTTTTTTTTTTTCACCTGCTTCTGACCCGGATGGCACTCCTACTGTTTTCTTGGATTTGACCTCTGTCCCGAAAAAAGTACATAAACGCTTTTACAACTCATTTTTACGATTTGAAAAATCGTTGAAACAATGTTTTCAATATTCTGAAAAATAACGGAAATCCTCATGCATGGTAGGGAGAGTTGAACAGACAGTTGGGAATGTATTGACCAGTACTGTCAGATTTGTTACCTGGTTTTTCAATAAACCTGTCAAAATCATAACTTTTACACTTTTAATTTTACGACGACTCGCAACCCTCATACAACGAGAGACGGTCGGTTGTCTACCAAACAGTCATATTTTTCTGCTCCCCCGTTATGGCGTGATCGTCTCCCCCCTCCACCGCCCTCCAATGTACTGTCCGTCACGATTCCAACGCCAAATCAGGAGTCGAGTAATTTGTAAAGGCTTGTACTTTCATTTCCCGTAATTAATATTTCTTTCCTTAAATTTATTTATTCTTTAATTGACTGCCCACCCATGATACACGAGTATTAAAGAAATGCCATTGAAAGTTTATTAATTGCAGCGTGTCTCATTGTGACTCTATATGGAGCATTAAATTAGTCGTTCCCCATTCACTGACATCCCTGATTTGAGGGAATTTTTAAAGGTAGTAGCCATTCATTAATGGAACATTTCTAAAAGAGTGATTTCAAATGATGTTATAGGATGATTGGGTGGTAGGAGGAGGATTTGTGGCTGGCCCATTAATAATTTAGCTGGACTGCATTACATGAAAAGACTGAAACAAAACATTGGTGACTGTGCTGAGTGAATTGGTCCAATAGATGATGGAAAGGAACGGTGTAACACCCGCACAGCACACAAGGCTTAGGGTTCATGCTTTCGTTGTGTGGTGTCCATGCTACCTATCAAAATGCTTCATTTTTCGAGGGAATTAATTTGTTTGGTTGCATAGACTCCACACAACGCAAGCATAGAGCTTGTGAACTTGAAGATTCCCAATAAATATGACAAGGAGTGCTTATTCTCTAACCGCTCGGATAGAGAGCAATGAGGCAAAAGGGGCGATTCAATAAAGTCTTCCGCTCACCCCCTCCATCATCCCTTTCGGGGCATTATCGGCGATAACAAAAGCTAGACCTATAAAGGTACTACCGTGGGTGAAGTAAAAGGAAAATATACGGATATTTCTGATCTAGATATACTTAGTAAGATGGTACCTATAGAAAAACCGCATTATTTGAATGAATCAAATCAAGCGTGCATCCCCCTCCCTCTCTCTCCACCCAGTCCCAATGTCACTCTTGATCCGTAAATCTCAACAATGGCCAGTGTTTGCCGTTCTGTAAGGGGAGTGGGTGTAACAAGTGGACGAAGGAAACACTATGAACGGGGACAAAAACTCACCCTTTTTCTCTTCTGTTCCTTTCTTTTCTTTTCTTTTCTTGCGGGTTTTCTTGTTTGCTATCCGGAGAATTAGCCACGCCACCTTCTGTTTTCCTCCCTTTCCCTTATTTTTGACCGCTGTTTTTCGTTTGAAAAGGGAAAAAAGGGTTGTGAGTCAAAAAGAAACTATTTCAAATTAAAACCAAATGTTGACCGCTGTTTTTCGAATTGGAACCAAATTTTGAAGGACATCACTATCGCCCTCGTCTCACAGTTTCATTTTCAAGATTTTGTCCATAAATTGTAACGTAAAGGCGGATGTTTAGAGTAAACCCTAACGGTTCACGATGTCCTGTCGCTTCATTTCGACGGCATTATCGATTTTCATTTTTTTTTCTCTCTCTCTTTTTTTTCCCTTCATCCTTGGAATAGAGTGCATTGTGAGCCCTGAGAGCTAATTGCTGAACAAGACAAAAGAAGCGTTTGGGTTTTAGCAAGTGTGATGGTGAGTATCCTGGATGAAGTGCTGGTTTGGGGCGGGGGTGGGTGGGTTGTATGGAAGTTCTAGAGGCACTTCACCCCTTGCAAAGACAAGAGGAGACCCACCACCCCATCCCACCGCGACACTTTCCATCGCACTCTTCCAGATCACAAACTACCACACTGTGTCACGTCGGTCTTGCCTAGCCCAGGCAATTACCACTTACCCTTGAAGAGTATAGTGAGTGGAGTTGTGCGGACTTGGATGGGCGAGGGGTGTGTCTAGAGGCCCTTGCCCATGGAGCTTTCCGAGTGTATATGGGTGCACTTTTCCTTCCCTTCACCACCCAACAGTCTGTGCTCACTCTACGTGGCACTTTTCTTAATGCATCGGGTAGGGGCCTTCTAATGCATCGACCATTACAGAAAAAGCTTCTCGTCCGCCCCCGCCCTGCCTCTTTTTTTTGAAATTTGTTTCTCTTAAAGTTTTTCTTTTAAGAAACTTGGTGAGACAGGGCATGAGAATTGAAAACTTACCCCCTTTCCACTTTTTCACCCACTACAACAGTTTTCCCATAGGACAATCCCCGCAGGGCATGAAAAAATTAATCAGCACAGTCGGAGCTGGCACGGCCGTTATAGTCTTAACAAGTTGAAAACTACGGGATTGTTTTACGTGAGAAGTGCGACTTCTCTTCGGGAAGAGAGAGAGAGCGAGTGAGGGGAGAAATATGAAAAAAAAAACGCCTGTCAAGTTATTGCGGTAAGGATGAACTGTGAGTGGGGGGGGGGATGATTTATCGAACCGTGTCCGAACAATCCGGCTACAGCAAAAATAACAACACAAAAGCAACAAACAACATGGAACTAATGTATGATGAGAGGATTCCCGTTTTGTCGAAAACATAAACCACCGAAACCCTTAGTCCCCCCCCACCCTCTCACCACTCATTCGACACTGCTGCTCAGCATTCCATCACTCATCTTGTGGAAATCGTTGACCCTTTTTTTCCACCCTCAGAGAGAATTTTCCACGCGTATAGATGCACGCGATATGCTCGAAATTTGTTATAAAAAAAAAGTGTTTTCCCCCAACGGGAACAATTTAGTAATTTAGTTTAGCGTCACGTTTACACCATTTCCAATGCTTTGTTGAGCCACGATGAATTGGGTGGGAGGGAGGTGAACTATTAAGTTTAATTGTCTCTCCAAGAGGGCTTGAAACCTTGTTGGAAACACTTAACGGTTGTCTAGAACTACCTTTTATTTATTAATAAAAAAACCTAATATCAATGGCTGCCTGGAATATTAAGGGTTGGGGATGGGAGGCGGGGTATGTGTATTTCTATCCTCTCGATAAGCCAACATTGTCAACAAGTTTCACTTAAGTACACAACTAGTGATAAAATAGGGTCTTCCCTCCATTCACCCATCATGGGACAGATAAAACTGGATTGACATTTGAGAGATATTTACAACTATGTAGTTCCCCCACCCTTGAACAAATTGATTCGTCCACCAACGCGAGCCATGAAACGCTCTCGTTTTACTGGATTTTGAGGAAACTTTTCAGTTTTTTATAGTTTTCCTTCGCCTCCTGGTAGAAAACGTCGAAATAAAAAGCATAAATGAAAGAAAGCATTCCTACTTTTGGTGAGAGTGGGGAGTGATAAATTAATTAAGAAATGTAATTGACTTTTAAAGGACAAGCCATAAGTTATTACTCATTGGTTAATGGAATATTCATAGGGCTTTGAAACTAAATGACCCCCGGGGGTAGACAGAGAGAAAAAAAAATGTCTTTAGAATGGAAATGAATATCCCCCCTCCCCTTATCTATCGCCAAGCTGATGTGAGATGGGCGCGCCCCTCGAATTGGGCTGTGGTTTAATGGGCTTTGAGGGGCGGGGAGGTTTTGGGCGGAGGGGCTCGAATGACAATACTCAAAAATATGATATATAGAGTATAAATAACGCGTCAAGTCACGTTAAAAGACGGTGAAGAAGACGTGGTGGGTTTACCTGTAGCCTGGGGGAGGAAGGAGGGATGGAGGTTTATGCAAATCCGTGGCCAGATCCCTCCTCCCCCCCGAGTCCAGAGACTCGTTTTTTCTGTCTCTCTCGAAACTTTTTAGAGCTCGTTAGCAGCTGAACGAAACTTTTTTTTATTGGGCCCCTCTCTTCCCTCATTGCTTTTAATTCCAACTAATTCGAACTTTTCATTCGAGTATTTTTCTTGCGAAGTGCGAATTGTATCCCCCTCCCCCGTTATAGCCCTAATTTTTCCGAGTATAGGGCTCTCGACCTTGGGAGAAGCTCAAAATGCAAGATAACGCATTTTGTAACTCCGACCAATTAATCACACATCTTGCCAGGCTCTCTTCTTCCTCTCGCCCCATAGCGAGAGAGAAAAGCGAAGGATACGCGGTGACCAGTGACAGAATTCCTTTTGAAAGATTTTTATCTTTTTCGTAACGCGCTTCTGCCAGTCTTTTAAAAATTGTATTCCCTCCTTTCTTCACCAATCTTGGTTGTTTAAAAAAAAAAAAAGAATGCCATAAAAGGGTCCAAATGATCGCCTATCTCCCTTATAGTGACTAGCGGGTAATCTAACGCCCATAAAAATGTTTTTTGTTTCCTACATTTTGTTGTATTAATTGCTTCTGTCCTCTATTATAGTCTCTTGTATAAGATGTTATTATAGGGTGGGGGTCACTTGAAGAGAAATGATTTCTGGAGGCTCAAACCCTGTGTTTTATTTGTTTTGGATGACAGCTGGAATTTTTAGGGAGTGCTTATTGCTAAAGTTAGGGAGACGATGAAAAAAGTAAAACTCTTGTTAATTATTAAGTAGGGGGTTGCGCTCCAACTTTCTTGAATTTTCAATTCAGCGAATAATGTAGATAAATAAGTATTGTTAGTCGCTTAAACTACGATGGTTGGTATAGGTAATGCATGCATTTGCATAAAGCTGTAGCCGTAGGAGCCTATATTGTCTGTCTTCCCTCGTTGAGTTGCGTCAAAAACGAACCGGTTTCGGCTGCTCGCCATCTTCAGCGCATGGAAGTACATACAACTGAAACTCCATACGCTGAAGATGGCGAGCAGCCGAAACCGGTTTGTTTTTGACGCAACTCAACGAGGGAAGACAGACAATATACGCTCTTACGGCTACAGCTTTATGCATGCAGTAGATAAATCACTTAATGAGTGTTATTGATTAGTCCCCCGCCCCTGGCGTATTCGTAACTTTCATAAATACACCAGCGCTCATGTGGCGCTAAGTGAAACGACCTCCTGGGGTATCCTTCAATTTTCAATTTGGTTTACTTCAATAATTTTCATTCTAATTCTGATTCTCACTGCCACAATGGGATGGGGAAGTTTCGACTCATAATAAACCTTATCATCAAACTCTAGGAAAGTTTGACATTATTGATACAAATCCCAAGTTTTAGGGCAGTTCAGTGTTTTTCACATATTTTTCAAGTTCCTCTACGCATAATAATTAGTGTCGGGAAGACCTGATTCGCAATCGACAGGGACTATTTGATTTTTTGAATCCGTCCGGCTTCAGATGAACATTATTTTCCTCTCCTCTCTCTAGAATTCTAGATAACCAAAATGTCTTTTCACTCCTGCGCAGCTCACGGTAAAAACACTTCGTGTAGTCAAATTAAATCGTTTATTTACGACATGATTATAATAAATTATGCCTTTGAAGTCGTAAGAGACGTGTTCGACACATTTACACCCTCCAGTCAAAATCACACGAATGTCGGGTTTGGTTTCTTCCGGGATTAGTCGAAATTGATGACTTGCGGGTGACAAGCAAACTCGAGACACAGGATACGGTGTACAGCACTTGTGAAACTGTGAGTATCACTGTCACCAATGAAAACTTATTTTCTGGCCGTTGAGCTCACTGCACTGTGTGTGCTTTTTTAAAGTTTTTGATGGGATTCAGTGTTCGGTATACCAGAAACGACTGCCCTTTCTTCTTTGACATATTCGTATTCAATTCAGCCGCTACAGTTTTTCTGCGATGACTGCAATCTACAACGATCGTCGTAGAACAATATCAACATGGTTTTTTCTCCTTCTTTGTGAGCCTTTACTTCGCCGGGCACCAAGTTCACGAGCCATTTTTCTAATCTCCGAAAAAAAAAAAAATAATAAATAAAAAAATAAATAAAAATTTAACCAACAAAAAAAATATCAAAACGAAACGGCAGAAGTTGGAGACTAGACTCTTCCTCACTTCTTCTAAACATTGAAAGTTGGTGAGGTGGATTCTAACCTTCTTATTTGTTATGAGTCGAATAACCTTTGAAAAATCGAACCTCGCTTCCCCATCCCATAAACAAAACAAAGCAGTGACACCGGTGAGATGTTACCCCAGATCGTTAGTTCATCTTATAGCTTGGCAAGAGCGCTGCTGTATTTATGAAATATGTCAATAGTATTTCCCACTTGTAAATTAATCATTTTCCTTTGGACAAATTCTGTCAAACACTATAAACTGACCAGCTATCGCAGAGAGAAGGCCTCAAAATGATGAAAGATCAGTAAATGCCTTATTCAGTGAAAATCCCGGGGTGAGGGAATGTCATTATAATTAAAAGAAAATTATCTCTCGGGTTGTATCTTGGAAGTCAATTCAAACGAGAGGATGAGGGGAAAAATAATGGAAGGGTACAAACAGCATTCTGGGATCTCTCTGCCATGTTAAAAAAAGATAAACAGAAAAAAAAATTATATTTAGAAAAAAAAATCTGTTAAAGTAGCCAGACTGGTTACAGTCCAGTACAAAAGTGATGTTGATGGTGGTGGACTTTGGAAAACGGCCACCCCTTATGTCACAAAAGGTAGTAAAAAATAATGGGAGACACGTGACAGACTTGGAAAAAAAGGATAACCGTATAGATATACGTGTGTTGAAGAGAAGGACAACTGAAAGACTGAGAGAGAGAGAATGATAAAGAGAAGCTCGTAGTCCTTTTTTAAAAGGAATTTTCGAATTTTAAGCACGGGGGAAAAATACGGCGTTTGTGGAGAGAAAAAAAATGTTGAATGGTCGTTACGAAACAATATCTTTTGAGTTTGGTTTGGATCGAAAATTCGACTATTTTGTGTACTTCTTACGGTTGTTTGAAAATTGACTCAAAATGTATCAATTTTGGCGCTGAAGTAGTTCTTAAAAATGATAAGGTTCCAAAAACAATGTTGACACCTCACGCTTTAAAGCCTTGAATAAATATACGTGTCATTACAGCGTAAGTGATGGTTAGGCTTACTATATATTTTATATTCGCACTGTATAGTGAGGTATCAAGACTTAACGGCAGGCTTGGGCATACTTTCTATGGTGCTCTAATTATGAAATTACTCTACCTAATTAATCATTGAATTATGCCTTGCTAACTTGTCAGTTTTTAGGCCTGTGACCTGACTACCGGAAAGAGAAGTCACGTATGAGGAAGAAAGCCATGAAGTATTTTTGTATGGCAAAATTCACGGTATGCGATCCAAAATCTGTAGATTTCATGCTTAAGTTGACAATATGTCCGCAGTAAATTGTTCGCTTCAGACTGTTTTTAGATGAGAAGTGTGTCCGTCCCGAATCACTCAAATTTTTGATGAGGCAAAATAATTGTTTTTGGTTCGGAATTTCGGATAGTCCGTTTTTAAAGGGTCGAAAATAAAAATTGTGGTCCAAATATGGCTAGTTTTGGGTTTATGCTGTCAGCCAACAGGGTAATCGAGCCAAAATGTTTGATCATTAAGGCATTAGGGGTTTTATGCTAGGGAGCCAACTCCTCTGCATATTTTCCCCGTCTGAGTAGCCTGAGTCCCTGAGCACCACTAGTTTTAGGAGCTTTTTGTGGCTCGTGCCCTTTGGGACTTCTTTGTGGTTAGTTTTGAGGTCAGCCACTCCGATCTGGATGCCCAATAAAGGAAAGGTGACTTGTGGCTATCGCAAGCTTTATCCACGGCTATAGCTGTTAAACTTGAGAGAGAGAAAATGCTTCAACCACAAAGCGCCTTTGTCTATACAGGATGCTCATGAATTAGCTGGACAGAAGAAAACCATCAGTTAGGGGGCACATCATTTGCCATCGAAATTACCATTTGGAGTTTTTAGAAATTCCCCTTTGTTTCCGAGATATCACACATTTTATGATTTTTACATGAATTCCCTTTTTCCCCACTTAAATGCCTGCCATACGCTCATAAAATGGTATTAGCCCAAAACTAATCAGCTCATTGGAAAAAGCACAAAATTTCCTTTAAAATGTGTCCACTTTCGGGTGAAAATTACCTTCGTACCATTCATGAGAGTAGCCGATTTACAAAAGAAACTGGTGACTCACATTTCCATACATTTTTCCGACGCGATTTTCACCTCTTCGCTATATGGAAGGAAAAAATTGAAATCAGTGGAAAAACTTCCTCATTTTGTAAGCTTTCAACCGATGTGCAAAGGTTCATAGTTACAGCATTTTACCGTTGAGATATGAGCAAAAAACTTGAAAAATCCAGCCAGGAAGCGTGAAATTCATGCATTTCTTCGACAATATTTTATTACACAAGGAGACATTTTTTTCTTCTTTTATTTTATTTGTGACTCAATTATTCATCTTTCATCTTCTTAATCAATAATTTAAGTTCCTCTCCCCTCTGAAAGAGACCCCCACCCCCACTCATATGAGTGCTTACGTAATTATTCTAGGGGGAGGGGTGATGAGTTCACGAATCGAGCTTAAATTATTAATTAAAACGCTGCGAATTATCGAACAATGCCTTATTATTTCGAATTTTTTCAACTACCTATTTTAAAAACGCTGCAAATTTTACGCATGGGTTTATTATTTATGAATGTAGTCAAATCCGGCTTGAAATTACATGAAAATCGACACCCCACGCCCCTATGATCCCAAATCCTTTGAAAATCCCCATTTTGGACCCGCTTTTGGCCCATAAAACCCCAGGGAGTCATTTGATCAAACTGATCAGATGCTAGGACCAACTAGACCCCAAATGGAGTCTATGTGCGAAAGAACGAGTTTTTTCGAGCAATCCTAGTTTTTTTTTTTTTTTTTTTTTTTTTTTTTTTTTTTTTTTTTTTTTTTGCAGATTTGGATTCTACGCACTTTGAAACGTAAAACTACAAATTTTGAGGGGGGGGGGTCAACAAATTCTTTTTTGCGTTACGATTACAAAGACTTATCATTGAGAAATAATAAGCCAAAAGATAAAAGAGAAATAATGAAGTCAACAAAATAAATAAAATAAGAAAACAATTGTTCCTTCGGTTATAATGGTACTGAAAAAATGCTTGAATTTCTCGTTTTCTGACTGGGATTTTTCAAGTTTTTTACTTATATTTCAACGGAAAAATACTGCAAAATGAGGTAGTTTTTTCACTGATTTCAAATTTTTTCTTCCCTATGGCGAAGAGGTGAAAATCACGTCGGAAAAATGTATGGATATGTGAGTACCAGTTTCTTTCGTAAATCGTCTGCCCTCACGTGTGGTACGAAGGTTATTTTCACCCGAAAGTGCACACATTTTAAAGGACATTTTGTGCTCTTTCCAATGAGCTGATTAGTTTTAGGCTAGTACCATTTTATGAGCGTATGGCAAGCATGTAAGTGGGGAAAAAGGGAATTCATGAAAAATCATAAAATGTGTGATATCTCGGAAACAAAGCGGAATTTCCAAAAACTCCAAATAGTCAATTCGATGGCAAATGATGTGCCCCATAACTGGTTTTCTTCTGTCCAGCTAATTCATGAACACCCTGTATAGAGCTCGAACCACCAAATTTCTGAATCGTGACGGCTCTCACGTCCGCGTCCCCGACCAATGGGTGTTCTGTATGTATTTTGGTGACATCGGCGCCCAACGGCTCCTAGTACGAAAGGGTTCCTAGTATAGGCGGCATTATGCTTCAAAAAGGTGCACTCGCCCGGAGGTGCATTCCACGCTCCCATTCCACCAACACCACAACAAAATCATGGCGGGTATTGGCCCGGATCCGCGAATATGACGTCAAAACGTCACACTCTTTTGTAATTAACGACGAGGTTCCTATACTTTGAAATTCGTAAGAATTCCACGCGTTTCTTCTCCATTCACACCAAAGAGAAGCACACCCTCCTCTCGCTCCCTTTTCAAGCCTATAATATGCTATCCTGTTTGAAAAATTGCTGTCCAAGTTGTCGTTTAACCTTGTCTAATCTTCCTCCCGTCGAATGAAAACTCATTTTTAAAGTGACAGGATTTCGGCAATGTCGCGGCAAGACGCCGATTAAATTTTCTAAGCAAAAAAAGGAAATAGGATGCCGAGGAGACGGAACTATTTATACGTATAGCTGACACATTATATTTACCCCCTCCCTTGTGGGGCATGGTCTGTGGGGTAAATGCGCTTTTAATGCTTGAGAAGTCTGGATTTTTCAAGGCTTTTCAAATAAATCTAATAATACTGGTGGGAGAAAAAAAAAACCTTTTTGAAAAGTCAAATGAAGTCTCTCAAGTCCAACCCAGGCCCCCAAGAGTTATTCGAAGTATTCATGGGATTGGGAGAGGGGTTGAGGAGATGCTATGACTTACGCAATAAAATGGAAATGCAACGCTTTGGGAGAGACACAAGTTGTATAGAACACCCGATTTGAAAAAAAAAAAAAAAAAAATCGCTCACAGCAGTGGAAGGGATGATGGTCAAGTGAGGGGGGTCTGGTGGTATAGAGCTCGTTAGAAAAGACCGGGGTTAATGTAATCAATTATTAACTGTCGTCAAGTGCCCGAAATGGGCCGGAGCTCCCACTCCTTCACTAATTCGGTGATTACTTCTTGTTAAAGGTCTTTTAGAGCCTGACCTCCAAAGATGCTGGAAGTTTTTTTGTTTTTTTTTTCGTCTCTTCTCTGTCTTCGTCTTTTTTATTCCACATTTTCACACGGTCTGACCTTCTCGGTTGCAGTAATTATTATTTTCATTATTGCCCTGTTAAATGGTAAGTGTGAATGGTGGAGAGGTACAGCTCTACATTTTTCCGCCTCAAAAAGTAGTTCTCAAACGCGGTGATGTGTTTAAAAAGGAGGAACTCTCTCCTATAGGGTTCTATTTCAATCCTTAAGGCAAACGTCTGGTGGCACATGTCTTACGTTATATTAGTACTTCCTCCCTACAGACAGTCCGCTTTTGTTTCATGTAACACACATAGCGTTCGCGCCTTTTCCCCCATAAACTTCTCTCTTTAGCGTTCAAGTTACTTTATTACTACACCCTGCATTCTTCAGGGTGTACCCTTCACAGTTCGGCCAACGAAACCAATCAATTTTGATACGTTTCCAAGGAGCGAAAAATGCACTAAAGGGGGAATTTCCGCGATAACGGAATGCAACAGCCATAAATAAAGCAAATAAATAACGATTAGATTATTCACGATAAGTAGGTGAAATTGACCTTTCTGAAAAGGCGCTTTTCCTATTTAAGCCTCAGACTTGGAACCGCCGGAAGTCACCGTGTAACCCATTCTTCCCGATTGGTCAACTCAGGGAATGGGTTCAGGCCCCGGTTCAGGCTAAATCAGGAAACATTGTGCTTATTTATATTCCTCTCCTTACGGCGGGCTAACGCGGAGAGAAACGGTCAGTCTGAACGGAATGTCAGGGATCATGTTTTTCTTGGGACCGCGTCGTTAAAAAGCAAATCCAACTGAAAAAAAAAAAAGCTTAGAGCATTTCTAACAGTTTCGACAGTTTCACTTTTACTTTTCCTCTCATCTAATTAGACTTGAGGGGAGGGAGTTAAAAGTCCAACTCGTCTCAAACTGCCTTGCACATTTTCAAAGACACTAAACGTTTCCAAAGTTTTTTTTTCGCGCTCTCTTTCTCGAATGTTTGCGTACTACGCATCTAGAAATAGATCAAAGCCAGTGTTTCCTGTCTCAAAAGTGAGAGAAAATGGTGACGAGGAGAGGGGCTTTTATAGTTGTTTAAAATTTATTTCCAATGACTTTTAATAAACATTTTCTTTCTGTGTTCGAAGTTCCCCTCTTTCTTTAACCGATCATCGTGCATTTGATTCTAAAAATCAAAGCTCCCGTTTTTTTCAAGTATTCCAATTCTAACATAGAGAAATTTCACGCTCAACTAAGGCCTTAAGCCAAAGGTGAGTTTTTCCCACCCCCACCACACCCCGTGCTATGCTTACACGTAGATTCACACCTTTGTTTGACAAAAGAAACGGGTTGGGCTACTGAAGCTTGAGTAACATCCTAAACTTTTTTTTGGTGGTAGTGAAAGGCCGGGCGGGCGTAAATTTTGCACTCAATCATGAAAGTGAAGAGGGGTGGTGGGACGTGTTTGTCGGGGAATAAAATCAAAGCGATCAATCTGATTTGAGGGAGCATCAACAAATATTCGTATGGGGAGCCTTTTGAATGGAATTATTGAGCGAATAAAAAAACTTCTTCATAGTCCAATTTCTGAGAAGGCAGGGTTAACTCAAGTAAAACCATTAACGCAGTCTAACCACCAGAAACATAATATTTCAAAAAATGCCTGTTTTATTTTTTTATTTTGTTGTGGAATTTCTACCCATCACCATTCATATATCACCTTCTCCTCTTCCTCCTTCACCATTCCCCTAAATCTGGATTTATTCTTTGTTTTAACGAGCTTCGATTTATTTTAATCGCCGTTGAAATCTTATTCACTTTTTCCCCTCTTCTTTTTTTTTTTGCTGGAATGGCCCTGTTGCGTCTCAGACCTGTCTTAAATGATGAGAAATGACGCCCCATCCCCCTCATAATATCTCTCTATCCGATGAAATAATTAACTATTATTTTTTTTATAAAGATTTTTTTATACGTTTGGGTGCCCTGTCACCGGCATTCCTCCTTACTTTTTTTTCCGTGGAAACACGGGGTCCTTATAGAGGAGCCCAAACAGACAACATAATGAAATGGCGATCGAGAACTGTAATTATATGCGAAAAAAAAAAAGTTTTTAAAACCAGTTTAAGGAATAGGCTGGCTGCAGGACTTTAAGGATAGATCTTATGACAGTTTAATTTAGGCGCCTATTTAGTTTCAGAGATAAAACTGAAATAAAATTGTGTGTATGTGTGTGCGCGAATGAAAAATGTGAGGGGGCGGGGAATCTTCAATGAATTTCAATAACTAAAAATTCCATAGCTAACTTCCGGTTCTACGTGTTGCTTAGATAGGAGAGTAATTCAATGGTTGTGAAATGTGTGTGTGGGGGGGGGGGGGTTATGTTAGTCAATGTGGTCGTTCAGCCGAAAGAAATGTTCCTCTCCCCCCCCCCCACACCACCGCTAATCATTCTGGAAAAAGAAGCCCGCATTCTCTTTTTGAATGAGTTCTAATTTAAGAGTCAGTTACACCGGAATGCATAATTGACTGTTCTTTTTTCAACCCTCTTCCCCGTCCCGCAACTCGATCCATTCCATCACCTAGGGAAGAAAAAAAAAAAAAAAAACTGAAACTCGATCCAGGTCCCTCTCTCCACTATATACGTCATTTTAAAGGCTGAAAACCTTTAAAGATCAAGACAAATGACCTAGGAGACTCTTTTCTCTTTCATTAAAGGCGTATAATTAAAACAAAGACAAGGAGATGATTGATGCTAGGTTTACACATTATTTTAAAAACCCGTTTACTAACACATACCCGGCGGGCATCAAAATTAGGAAAAATTGTGATATTCAAAGGATTATAAAAAGTTAACTCGACGAGTTAACCGTCGGGTTGATGGGTGAGGAAGTGGGGGGATAATGAGAGTATTTCCTTAATTGTTTTTTAAATATGCTGAGTTTAAGAAATGCGGAGACTGAAGGGGGTCGTGTGACAAGGATAGTGGGATGTCTTAATGAGGGAAACGAAATTGTTTTTAAATTGCCGCCCGCCAGAGCACTTAGAAAGAAGAGTGAAAAAAAAAAAATTGTGATAAAGGATTGATGGAGAGGAAGCGGCGCCAGTGAAAAGATGATCAACTGTACAATTTTATTCCGGAGTGTATAAAGTGACGAAGGATAAATTAACTGAAATTGTCCCCCCCCCCCATCTTCTCGTCACGATCATCTGACTTAACAACAAACCTTTTAGCTGGAAATTTTATAAAGCAAAGCCATGACAACAACAAATAAAGCTCGAAAGTTTGTATTATTAGCGCTAAGGAATTGATTATGGCACAGATGAGGGTAGCGGGGATGCTAGGAAAATTTTTGGGTCGAAATATACACACAGAGAAGGGTGTTAAAGAGAGAAATACTTCGGTTAATTAATTCAAGCCCTGGTATACTACAGGCCCTCAGGCGTCCACTGGTGGCAACATTGGCAACAAAGGGCTGTTCTCTCCCGTCCACTTTAGTACAAAAGAGGGTAGTTAGTTAGCATAAACCCTGCTTGGCGAGAATCGACCGACCAAGTCCCCCTCCCCCTACCGTCTTTCAGCCTTTTGGAGTTTCCCAATTTAATGCTGGAGCGTTAATTATTATTATATGTGTGCAAATGTCTACCCAAAGTGAGAGGGGTAGTAAATAAAAAAAAGTCGTTATATTACTTGATGCCAGTGAAAACGCATTTTTCTCTTGTTTCTGTCTCTCTCGGCTTCAACAATCGCTATAGACGATTGTCGCGATCTAAAAATAGTCTTTTAGAACTTCAAAGGTGGGAAATGAACGGAAATGGTCGGTCGATCTAAAATTAAATAAGAGGGCTCACAAAACATATTCTTCTCTCCTCAAAAGTTGAGAACCTGTCGTTGTTAAGAAAAGTGAAGTAGTTGAACGCATACTTTTTCTCTTCTTCACATTTTGCGTTAAGCAGAATTGCTGTTTTCTTGGATGGAATAGAAGGCAACCCCCACCCATCCACCACAGAATCAGCGTGGGGGGGGGGGCACCAGGCTTATTCACAACTTTATGTAGAAGTGAATAACAGGGAATAACTGCTCCCCGCATCTCTCATCTGAGACGGACTGGTCAAACGGACAGTACGAACAGTAAATTAACTTGCTCCCGGTAACTTATTCGACAAAGTAGAGTGAAATGAATATTGTGGTTAGCGTTTTTTGGGTTGGAACTGATTATGTTTGGATATTTGCAGGATTAGAGTTTTTATGGTTCGATATTTTTTGTTTTTGGAGCTTGTTGTGGTAAGACATTTTCGTGGTCGGTGGTCTTTAAGGTTGGGTCTTGTAATAGTGAAAACAAAGGTGTCCAGAGATCAATTGGACATCTTTGTTTTCACTATCATCCATGATGACCTCATCTAACTGCCCTCGTAGATCTTCTTATATTGAACGCTCCAACCACAGAACGCTCTAACCACGAAACTTTCCAGCAACAAAAAGTTCGAACTGGAGTAGTGTGTGACCAGAAAACTTTTGAACCACATAGAACACTTAACCACAAAAACGGATTTGGAGAACGCGCATTGCCGCAAGTTTCGACTTTGTCAAGAATGACTCTGTTAACTAACCCCCGAGCTACTGCTACGTCGGGCGCAGTATCTATTTTTCGTCGCCATTGTCGAGCCGATAGTGAAGGAGTGCGTTCCGGTAGGAGCGCAGTTGATAGGCATACCCAAGCAGCAAAATTAAACCGTTGCCGTTGGTAGATTCAATGATGAGGCACATTCATCGTCCTTTTTGGCCAGTTGGTTATTAGAGATCTGCCGCAAAACCAGGAGGTCGTGGGTTCGAATTCCACCTGGGGAGCAATTTTTTCTCGGAATTCAAACCAAATAAAAAATGGTAATTAAATATTTAATTTCAACATTATTTTCTTATTTTCAGCCTCCCCACTCCCTCGAATTCACAGTCGTGACTGTGGTAGTGCGGTGAGGGGGGAGTAAACCCATAATCGTCCGTAGAAAGGGTATATTCAATGCTCAATGAGATTTCAGTGATTTCCCTTCCTAAAAAACGAAGGAAAGATCGGGCTCGACAGAAACCAATTTCGTGGTGTTGGCATGCCCAATTGATGTTTCTTAAGTTTGTGTGGAGGACCCCACGATATTTCCATGTTCCCGTCGTTTCACATCACGAAACAATTCCGTCACGGGTGATTAATCATCAAAATTCACTCATAAAAATTAATCAATTTGCCCTGATGTTCTGTTCTCATAGAAATGTCAAAGTTCCAAAATTTGCTGGACAGAGCTCTATTTCTCTCAATATTCATCCCATGTCAACGATTGATGCAATAATAACACACACAAAATATGTACACACAAATTCTAACGACGTGACGAATAAAGAATTGTGTAGCCTAATAGTTCTCTTTAACGGTAACTATCAATTTGAAATATTCAACAGGATCAATGAATGAAATAATGGACAAGATTTGATCAGTAAGTCACTCGCTAAAACTCAAAATAATCGAAAAGAAACGTGTCTTCGAATTCGTCATCATTAATTTTTTTTAAAAATTAGTTTAATTTCAAAAAAATGGTGAGTTCATCGATGGGGAATTTGGTTGCCGTCACATGAGAGGAATTCGGACTAAAATCCTGGAAGCAGATAGGTTTGGGGCAAAAACAAAAGAGCTGAAACGCATTTCAACCCGTGCCGCTCAACAAATCTTATTCAAATTTTAGCAGCGTCTTCTAGGAACCTAGATGACGATTTTGAACGATCGATCATGTAATTTCATAATAAAAGATCCAGCCATTTTTACTTCGACCACTATATGTATATCTTCCATATAGCTCAACCAATCGTTTTCAAATTTTACGGTATACATCTAGGGATGAAGACACAACTTTTGAGCCATCACTGGTGTAGATCTGTCGAGAGTAAATAGGACACCGGATGCCATACTGACAATCGAGATTTAGGCCTTTTCGGGGTCCAGAAACACGAATCTGGCTGTCACCAGATTCGTGTTTCTGAACCCCGAAAAGGCCTAAATCTCGATTTTCAGTATGGCATCCGTTGTCCTATTTACTCTTACCAAACTTCCTTTCCCTCGGGAACATGGAAGTTAAATCAAGAAAATGGCCGGAACATTCTATTTAAGCGTTTGCCTTTTTTAAATCGCCCATACCTTGGTTCTTACGTATAATTTTGAACCCAAGAAAGCCTTATTAATGTTTTAAGAAGTCATTGACTCGTACTCTGAGGCAAAAACGAAGATCAAAAAAATGTATACTTACTAACATTTCTTGGTTACTGACCATTGGGAGCAAGTAAGATAACATATTTGTACTCAGCCCTCGACTGAAAGTCGGAAATTTCTACTAGTTTTCATATTTTTCCGTCCTTTGGACGTGCTTAAGCCGAAATTATGCACAGTGATCAACTTGAGGTCAGATTTTATGACCTTATTAGGGTATTAGACGCTTTATGGTTGAGAATTTGTACTGACCAGGTCAAAGTACAGAAAATCGTAGTTTCAGTTTCAAGTTTAAATGTATGATAAGACCATCATACGACTCATACGAGGTGTTTTTAGTGGTGTCCTGGAATCTGAAAGATTTTTGACGGTTCTTCTACGGCAGATTTGTAGCAAATCGCAACATGCTTGGTGTGATACGATATGAGAAGCAACCAAGAACCAATTATAGTTTGAAGTCGGCTGTTTCTACTGAACTCGTCCCGTCAAGCTTCTCGTGGGAACTTTCATTCCAGCCCAATGATCATTTTTGTCAGCACTCAACAGTACCTGCGACATGTGGAAAGTTTGCTTGCGGGTGATCAATTCACTCGCTAAATGACTGATTCAGGTTGTGCGAATTTATTGACGGCAGTGTTCGACTCTTCGAAGTTTCGAATAATGGTGGCACCATAATCTGTCTTACCTGCCTCATTTCAATTTTACTCGCCGATAAAAAGTGTACTTGAAACGGCTGAGCTTCATGTCTTTCAAAAAATTAGAAAAATAAAATAATCGGAGTTGGGCACGGTCTTAAAATGGTAACGTTGTTATGGGATTCCCGCACTCGTTGGTCTATCAAATCATATCCAAGAATCCACCAATCATGTTCGAGAAAACTTGGATGCCAAATAAAAGTTGTCCGTCTCCGATAGTGATGTGAACGGAAGTAGGCCGCTCTAGTTTAAAAATCAACTATACGTATAATTTATTGACGTCGCCCATACTTTTGGTGCATATGACTTTGCGCCAACGTCGAAAGTCTGTACTACGCTTGTGCTATTGAATTCCCACGTCGCCACGACCATACACATCTGTGGTATTCGAAATGACGTCAACGCGACTTCGTACTATTATACTACAAATGTAGGACGTTGAGGCAACGTTGAAGTTCTACACAGAAATGTACTATACAACTCCGACTTCGATATGGCCATGGGTATTAGCTGGGTGACGCCTACCTCCTGTACTATACAATTTCGACGTTGGTTAAACGAGATAAAAGTGTAAGACAGACATTTTGGTCGGTATATTAAGTTGTAATGAAGTCGTTAATTGTATTTTGTTATTTGAACTAACCTATTTTCGACGTCGGATGTACTACAGAATTGGTCGCTAGTCGGCAATCTGTACAACTGTGCTGCTTGTGTAATGTTATCCTAGGGTCGCCACATCTTCCCCGTCTTATTCCGGACGTAAGAGGCAGCGTATCTTCAGACTCAGTGACGACTGATGCGGGCCTAAGTCTCCCAGGGGGCTGGAACTAGCTTTCTGTGGTATTCGCCACTGCGTATCGTGGGACCTGTGATATTGAAGACCTGACCTGTGAAGATATTCGCTTATTTAGTCTTACAAAGATTTCTCCCCTGCTGTTAAGGACAGTGGGCTCTAAATACGAAAAGAGTGAAACTATATTATATTCTGCATGTACAGTCTGACCCTTAGCGTAACTTAAAAAATTAGCTAAAATATAAAATTAGTTTCTACCACGAATCAACGCTCATAATCATAAAATGCTTCAAAATTGCCGAGTAACTTTGTTAGCCCAAAAGCGGGAAATCAACAGGCAGTTCACGACAAAATGAAACGTGTTTTTTGACACTCCCAAACCCTTACGTAGACCACCTACACACATTTTGTGAAAGAATACAAAAAAAAGTTCCCTGCTTTATCACGCGACTTCCATCAGGTCTCGAAATGAGCGAGATTTTTATCTCTCCTCTCCCTCTGCGTGCTCGTGTCATTTTCCCGCCCCACCCCCTTCTCGCTAGTCTCAAGATTACTTCTTTCGAGCAAATTTCCTGTCAACAATTATTTCAATTTTGACTTATTACTCTCTCCCTGCACTTCACCGCCAACTCATTCTCATCATCATCTTTTGTCGTAAGCCTGGGAAAGGGGGGGGGGGTTGGCGATTTTATTCATTATCTAAATAACTTAAATGACAGTTTACGTGCGGTTGCAGGGGTGGTGATGAATAAAATTATTATTATTGTAATTATTGATGAAAGAGTTGTGGCAATGGTATCGGAAGATGGAGATTGAAGAAAAGTGTGTGGTTAAAGGGAGCGAATGCTTTCTTCGCACGCCACCGTGTGAGATCTGTTATTTTGATTCGTGAAACCGAGAGAATAAAAATGATTCGAAATTATTCAAATATTCGTTTTCATGACGGGAATTAGCAATGAAGATTAGTGACAATTCAACCCCTGCACCAACAATCAATTCAATTCCCTTTTTTAAATGGAAAATGGCTGAAAAAAGATACCGATTGTTAACAATGTTCGACCTGTCAATATGTTGCACAACATTTTTTTTTTTTCTGCTTCTTTCAGTTCCACTTCCGCACACTGCAACCCCCTCCCCTTCACCAACACCATTCGTCCCTACAGCACGTTCTATTCAATTCGCATCAGTCCTCAGAATATCGTCTCATCATTCATAACCCGCGCCGCTTTTTTAGGGTTTAACCTTACAGGGCATTGTTCCCGCGAGGGGCATTCTTAGGGTTGAAAGAACCGTCAGGGGGTTGGGTGGGGGGGGGCGATCAGGTGTGTGAGGTTCAAACATTGACAAGTGTCTTGACGGTCTTATTGTGGGATTTCTTTTTCGCGGATGTTCATTGGATGGGGTGGTAGGAGGAAGGCAGGTAATCGTGTAAGATTGGGACAATATGTTATGAGAGGAGGGGGGGGGGAAGAAAATTTCATTAGATTGAGAAGTTTTCAGAAAGGTATGAAAAGGGAGAAATATGAGCCGCTCCCCCATTCGTTAACAATGATTCGATGGGGAGAGGTGTGAGTGGTAAAGTAAAAATAAAACGTGATATATCGTGCTGCCTTGTTAGTTGTGAAGAACAACAGCAAATATTTGAATGACGTCACGAAATGAAGTAAAAGAATTCATTTTGCCTCAATCTCCATCTCTCTCACTCTTCAAGCAATTTCTACATAATATTTACTTTTATTTTTCGAGAGCTCAAAGTTATCCGCTGATTGGAGCCCTCCCATCAAAGGCGTCATCACTGCGATTTTTTCTTTGTTCAATCTACTTTTTTAGCAAATAAACAAACCGCTTGGCCGGAGATGGTACAACGAGCGGAAGGGGGACGTATCAATTTATTCGTGTTGAGCGTAACAAACAGAAAAATCGGGGATTATTTTGAATGTAAAAAATATATACAGCATTGGTAATATTTCTCTAGAAAGGTTCAATATTGTTTTTGTGTGTGATCCTCGGATCAGCACCTTACGCCAAAAAGTTATAGAAGGAACACCATTTATTACGGACTAGTCTATCCCCTCCCTCTTCAATACCAACGCAGCGTTGAATCGTTTATATTAGAAGCTTGTATAACCGTAATGGACGAGACTATTTTCAGAGCATGGAAATAGTAGGGTATGAGGGTACATGTGTCATTAGGCATTCACTTTGAAACCATTGTTCCCTCTCGCCATAAACCCCAACGTAGCCCCTCTCCCCTTCACCCGCCCATCAACCATTCTGCCATTTACATCGCCATATCCTCTTTACCTAAAACCCTGGGAGATCCCTTTTTCTTTCACGCACACACTCTCACTCTCACCCGATCCAGCCACGGGAGTCAATAACACAAATATATCCCTCTATAATGCATTAATTCCGCCAGTTTAATCCTTTGAGTGCTGTATAATTAAATAATGATTCTCTTTCATTTGAAAAAGCCCTCCCCCACCCCGCACAACACCACAACGCCAGTATGTCCAGTGACCATTCGCTCAACCGACGTCCTCACCATTTTCAACGCAACGCTCACTATATTCCGGGGAGGGGGGGACTGGTCGTTCTGTCAGGTGGAAGGGAAGAAGAGTCCAGCGTACCAATGAGTGCGGGGGTCGTAAAAAAAATTTGCAACGCGAGTTTTAAGGGTATAATGAGCGTGCAATGTTTATTTATAACTGATGGTCACGTGAGGCATAAGGCAACCTTCTCTTTACTGTCTGAGTGGGGGCTGTAGAAGAGGAACATTTTTAATTAATAATTAATTGTAAACAACAATTATTTTTTGTTTGTTTTATCTTTCTCATTAAAGAAAAAAATCTCGCCGGGCTTTATTTTTTCAAGATCTTCCCCGGAAATTTGTTCTGGATGATGAAACAATCTTGTTACGGTAAACTAAATCTTTCTCTTTCCCCCACCGACAACCCCGAATGGATGCTATCCATTTCGTTTGGTTCGACTCGTCTTTTCTAATAAAGAGTAAGTAGGTTTTCCAGGATGGTGAAGCTAGAAGGGTGCCTTTCTCTCGCCCCTTTCAATCAAAGGAAACTTACTTATATACTCATCACTGAGCAAAATGAGGAAAACCCAAAGCGTGCGCCGGAGATCGACGGTGCTGAGAGGGGGGGGGTGTCTAGAATTTGGAGTATTGGTGCGAACAGCATTATAGGGTCTGGACGTGCAACTCCGACTTGCTCAACCCCTAGTTTGGTGGCAGGGGACATTCAGGCTTCTTGAATAATTTAAATTTTGTAAATTGTGGAATTTGAAGATTGTGAAACTTCTGTTTATTAGATCCCGTAATAACCAGCGTAATGTGTTGAAAATCTTGTAAGGGTTTGTTCACAAGTGGAAACAAGAGAAATTGTGTTGTTAGGAGGCAAAGGAAGCGGGCAAATCCT
The DNA here is from genome assembly GCA_038030265.1 of Corythucha ciliata. Classification (NCBI taxonomy): domain Eukaryota; kingdom Metazoa; phylum Arthropoda; class Insecta; order Hemiptera; family Tingidae; genus Corythucha; species Corythucha ciliata. The sequence goes on from CM075943.1 coordinate 19,299,952, forward strand.
TCAGTATTAGTGGTGAACTCTCTCCCTCATTCTTCTCTCGTGCCAATCTCGAAGAAAACGAGGAAGAAAATCTCTCCCTTCCTCCTTCTTTTTAAGACAGATTAAGGAGTTTCTTCCATTTATCCAATTTATCGGCCGATTGAATCTGTACAAATGCCCGATTTTCTTCCCTTTTTTTTCTCTCCTCGCCCCCTCCTCTGTCAAGCGTTCTTTCTCTCCGGTAATTAAGCGAAAATAATAGCTATTATTAAATTCCTGTATAATTCGATATTTTGTTGATTTTTTTGTTACGCACCCGGGGATTTTTTGTTGTTTTAAGCAATCATTTATCGCCTACAGAGAGAGGGCATTTTGAAAGTCACGGAAAAATCTACACACGCCACCCATTAACCACGTCCTGGCGTATACGTTTAAGTTTAATTAAACACCGTGGACACATTCTGTGCCTTGATATTACACGGAAGAAAACACGCGACAAGAAAGAATATTACGAAGTTTCTTGTGTATTGGTTGTTTAGGTGGCGGAGGGGGAGGTGTCCGAAGCGGCGTTAAATTGCTCTTTTTCTTTATACCGTTTTACACTAGGGACTTGTTAGCATTCCTTAGAGGTGCAGGTGCCTTTTAAAATAAATACAAATGGCTGATGAAAAAAAGGGTAATTCTAGTGGGAGGAAAGAGGAAGGGTGCAGGAAGCAGAGAAAAAGGTGAGTTCTAAGACAAGAAAACCTATTGTCTCTCTGTTTACTTCACACTCGACAGCCTTCAATAACCGTGTGCAAAAAATATATTTTTTCCTTCTCTATACCCACCCCACTTTTTTACCGAACTTTAGTATACTCTTTTCGTGAGAAAAAAACATGTTTTTAAAAAGTAGGTACTCAACTATGCTAATCATTTGAAAAAACCTTGTCTAATATCAATAAAGCATTATTTCGCTTCAACCCCCCTCTCTCCATACTCACAAACCACAATTTTTTTTATTGTCCATCAATTACTTAACAAGCCATTCCCCCTTCCCCCCTATCGTATTCCCTCAACCATCACTCATCTACACCGGAAAGACACGCAAAGTACTCACCTAGTTAGCTGAAATACATTATTCACACAACCTGCCCCCCTCACCAACACTCCTGCTCTTATCATTTCTTTCTTCAAGACCCCCTCCTCCATCCTTAATACCGTCCACCGGGTATACCGAGAATAATGACTAATTATTTCCGTGATCTCGTCCACGCAAAAAAAAAAGAAAACGAAGAAAAAACCTGGCTTGGCTTTTGAAACCTGTCATTATTGCATTGACTCTTCACTGCCCCATGGTAATTTTCCAATTTACATGGATAACAGGACCGTCTGGGTTGTGAGGGGTGAGGTGGAGGGCATTGAAAGGGTTGACAGTATAGTCTTGTAACTTTACCCACCTCCCACCAATTCGAAAATAGAAAAAAATGTAAATTTTAAAACAGCGTAAAAAAAAAAAGTTAAAATTACAGCCTTTTGAGTTTCCCTTACTCGTCATCACCTGCTCATCTAAATAGGTTGGTGGGGGTGCATCCTTCATGTACGACATTTATACCTTATTATCACCTTGGCGCGGGTAAGCGCCTTAATTGTTTTAACGCTCATTTGCATACATCCTAGATAAAATCTGCGTGTTTTTTTTTCCTCCAAGGATTTTTTTCCTTTATTTGGTACAACACGAAACAAATAAATCCAAAATCAAGACGCGTTCCGACGCGATTTTTACATAATTTAAGTGAATGTAAAAGGGCACGGTGAGACTACATATTAATGAGACAGCCACCCCTCCCCTAGCCCAAATACCCGCCCTTCATTCTTTCTCTTAAGTCTTTAAGTTGCCCCGGTTTAGAAGTTTTTTTTCTTTTTTTTTTTTTTCTTTCCTTTTTTTTTCCTTCCCTACCTCCTTACCTACCTAGGCGTGTAGTAACGTGAAATGTTAATTGTAGGAAATAAGCGATTGACGCAGCGGGCTACTGTTTAAATGTTGGGTAGAGGTGTGCAGATTTTTTTTCTAACGTGCGTTTCTTGAATATGACTGAGTAAACTTCTTGTCTGAAATGAAAATTTGTAATTAATAAAACCAACTTGAGCACGATTTTCCCGTTTTGGGGGCTCTTAGTCGCTCGGTTCCTGCATTTTAAAATGTCACGCTTTCCTCCCGTTGCCTAAAAATTAAAATTCCTTTCTCTGAAGCAACGCGACTCGTTGTCAGTTACCGAAAATGTAAAAACTTTAAGTCAAGAATCTGACAATTTTTATGCATAAATCATGTCGCTTACGAGCACATCCACGCCCCCTCGTTTTCACGCTTCTCTTGTCGCATTTTTAATCGTTTTTTTCTGATGTTTTCTGTTTCAGGTAAGAATCAAATTGCTCTACTTCAAATGTTTTACCATCAAGGTAAGATCATGTAAACCCCGTTTAAAGTTATTATGGACTCTATAATGTTCCTCCTTCTGCCCGTGTTCTGAAAAATTTCGAATCAGCCACATGCAGAGGCGTAGCCAGCTCTTAGCATAGGGGTGAGCACTGAGAAAGCTGCACTGGAGAAGGTGTCAGATGCGTCATGCCTGTTGGCTGTTGAATAAAGAAACGGGAACAAAGTATAGGCCAAATTTTCGTTTGTTTAGCCCTGCTTTTTTGAAAAACAAAATGTGTGCCGCCAACTTACGCAGCGGCACGCACATGAACCTATAATCGTTTGTTTACTGACATATTCCGACACAACATAGTTTATTCACGTTTGTCTTGCCCAAATTTCCGTTTGCTTAGCATCGCAACACAGTTTTTAAAAATGAAAAATGTGCACCGCGCCACTTCACATAGCGGCAGACATGAATCAAATCGTTTATTCAGCGGAATATTCGGAAGCAATATTGTTTGTTTAGTCCAAGTTACCGTTTGTTTCACAAACTGTGTTGTGCCCGAATATGTCGCTAAACAAACGATTAGGTGCATGTGTCGCTGCGTGAAGTTGGCGGCACACAATTTTGTTTTTCAAAAAATTGAATATTGTAGGGCAAGCATCATCCCACGTGTTCCCACGTCACGTCCGGGGGCAATGTGAATGTAAACAAACAAAATCCTTTTCTGGAATTTTGTATCACACGTGGGACAGCGTGTTCCCGCACGTCACGTCCGAATAGTCTGAATCGACCTTAAGCACAAGAAAATTCAGGCTAAACGAACAGTAAACAAACGAATGGTACCAATTTCGTCCATGTTTCGTGATATGTGTTCTGCCAGGTTCACGTACGTGTGATGAAACTACCTTTTTGAAAAAGCCAAACTCGTGCGCATTAGGATTTTTACGGAGCCCAAAATCGAAGAAAACCCGTGAAATTTGATTTTTAGTGAGCCAGGCCTGCAATAATGAATTTTTAGCGGGCAACAAAACATTAGAAAGTGGTTTTTGAATTAGGCAAACCCGTGAACTTGGTCCATTAGAAAAAAAATCGCGAAATTGATTTTTTAGTGAGCCAGTCCCATGCGAAAATAGTTTTTTGGCATGATTGTTGTTCTCAATAGCAAAAAAAGGTTTTTTTTTTTTAGCGAGTGGAACCTGCGAAAACGGGTACCTATTTCGTGAACGAAGTCCACAAAAGTAATTTTTTTTTCGAGCGGAACCTGCGGAAATGGGAGGGTTTTAGTGAGCCACACTCGTGAAAGTGGTTTTTAGTAAGCACAATTCGCGATATTTGTTTTTCAAAGAGTGAAATCGATGTTTTAGTGACCTAGCGAAATTGATTTTTGAGGAATAAAAATCCGCCAAATTGTTTTTTCAGCGAGCCAGACTGGCGAAAATGAGTTTTTGGCGAGAAAGATCCGCTAAATTGGTGTATGAATAAGCGAAATTTGAGGAAATTGGGGTTTTTAGTGAGTCAGACCTGTATGAACGGGTTTTTAGGTGTGCAAAATTTGGGAAATTGTTTTTTATTTTTTAATGAGCAAGAGCCAGACTACAGGTCACAGGTGTACCCTCTGGTCCTAAGCTGTAACTTGCAGCAGGATTCAGCACTAACGTTCATACTTGAGTATATCAACGATTGATTTTAATATTCTTTCATTTGGGTTGAGTAGGGGATGCTGGAAACTACTTCACGGACCTACCTCGGTAACCCGAAACTGGGACTTCTTCGCACCTCATTAAGGGGGCATACTACCCCCTCCCCTGCTCATTAACCCCTCACCGTTTTATGCTCAAAGTATTTGGAATACATCATATGTAATTTTTTATTGTCTCATCTGAATTGTTATGACCTTGAGACAATGACACTTCACTTCAGCTTGAATTTGAACTTTCCTCAAATTTTAAATTAAATTGAAAAATTCGAGGAAAGCCAAAATTGAAATTCGGGCTTAAGTTAATCTTGTCTCAAGCCTATAAAGTTTCATATAAGACCATAAAAAATGAAAATTAGTACCTACACACAAACACATATATTTTGGGTATATTTTGTACCTGCATACAAATTTGAAATTATTCTTGAATTCATTTATTCCAACTTTCACCAAACGATAACGCGTTTATATGATATTATCCGCTCCGATAGTTTCACTCTTTACCCTCAGCGCTTTCCTTCACATTATTGGATGAAGCCACGTCGCCCTCACCCTTCTTCCATTATCATCAACATCACCATCATCATGTTGAAAGCGTCCACGTTGTGCGGAAGAGGAGTTACCATGGTGACGGACGCTCCCCCGTTCTCTTTCACCCCTTTTGGGGGTTGAATTCCATTTTGCGAGATTGTACGGCGCGAACAGGGTTTCTGTTGAGGGAGTGGGAAAATGGCTGGTCGGAGAAAAATTAAGAATTCTGGAAACCGAAATTATAATATCAAGTTTTTTTCATTTAATGATTTAAACCGGCACTTTTAGTTACGTTTATGGTTTTGTAGCACGCTCGATAAGGGGGGGCTTGAAACTGCTGGTGACACGGAAACGGTCGCGAGGAAAGCACGACAACCCCAGCTAAATTAGATAATTGGAAAATTACGCCGCAATTCACATTTTTTCGTGGTGACACATGCTGTCAATCAGGTTGTTTTATGTTTCTCTTGCCTGTCGGAAGAAGTGTGGGTATAGGGGACTCTGTAACCTGAGAGAAACAGAATTGTAATTAACGTCGTCACAATAAGCCCCATCGCCCGTAGAAACCGCCCAAAGAAAAACAGAAGTAAAATTCACATCACAGGGAGACCGGACACGTGTATTTTGAGCACGTCTACTTCTCTTACTTTGTCTCTTAATTAGACTGACACCCCGAACTTCTCTTACACCCGTGTTCACTCTTTCATCGTATTACTCTCTTTGCTTATAGCCACCCCCCCCCACCCCGCACCATCAATTCCCCTAGCCCCACAAAACCCTATTCCTCGTTTCCTGACGACCAACAAAATTACACCTTCTCAAAGAGACCAATTAAACCCTCGCCTAACACCCTCCTCCTACCAATCCTTTTCCCTTCAACATCCCCAGTTTCTCTACTCTTTTATCATATTAAACAGAAATTACGAGGACTTTTGGCACTCCTCGTCCCCCCCCCCATTACACTCTCTTTTTTTTTATTTCCTACTTTTTTCTCCCTTCTATTTTTTTCCTGGGCCCTTCCTCCTTCAATCTCTCACCTTGCTTAATCCTCCCTTTCGGACAACCCTCTTAGTTTATCGACAAATTTCCTTTTTCACCCTTCACTTTTTTTTTTTTTTGCATTGTCAAGATTCTACTGCCTTACAATAAATTAGCCCTATTAGTATTTCTATCAGTGTAGTTCCCCCCTCCCTCCGACAAGCTCGCCCTTATTCATTAATTGACAAGACTCATTGATATTCCAGGTATGGTCAAAGAAAAGGATTGCTCTTTTTTTATCTTTTTTTTCAAAGTGGTGAGAGTGAGTTCGGCTGTTAGGAAACGGGCTTTTCATCTTTGAATACTAATCTCCTGGGCTTCTGCTTCCACAGCCAGTTTGAAACAGCAGTAACACATGTACGACGAGTTATTCGAATGCATAACCCTATCAGGTGTACAAAGAAGGGCTCCTTCCGCTCTCACCTGTGTTTGTAGTTACATTTCTTAAATACTAATCGTTTTTTTTTCTCCCTACAAAAACCAGCCGAATTGAAACGCTTTCATAGTTGAAGGGAAACCAAAACCTGACAATGAGATTAACAAATTTACATCGCAGAACCCACTCCTCCCTCCAATCCTACTACAGGTGAATGATAAGGGAAGGTGGAAGCGTTTCAAAGGAATGCGGAATGAAGAGGATAAAGGTCTATCAAAAGTTTTTGCGGTAGTTGCTGGGGGTAGTTGTGTGTATGTATTTGGGGGGGGGGGGGTTCGAAGAGAATGGTTAGAACGGTGAGGAGGGCGTACACGCGTGCACGTCAAGAGTGACTGAGGGGGTTTTTAGGGGTGGTAGCGATGGAACATTGTGTGGGGGGGGGGGTCGCATTAACAATTCCGTTTTTCCTCCAGAGAGTTGGGCCGCTGATGGTGGTTTGGGGGAAGTGGGGGTAGGCAAAGTATTCCCCCCTCTTGAATATTAATACCTTTCCTTTCACCCCCCAGTCTAGAGTGTCCCCTTTTTTTTCAAGCGTCCCCCCTTTACCCTATCACAAACACATCCACTCATGTCCTCGTTTTTCATGTGTATATATACGGATAAAGCCCTGAAGAGGCATTTCCCTGTTGAAACATGCAGGGTTTCAGGCGCTCTAACCTTCCCTACTTCTTCCATGTATATCCAGAGTAACCAAATCCCTTGGCTCCCTCCCGACTGTTCAGCGTATTTTCCCCAGTGTGCAACACCGACTTTCTTTACAGAGTTGGGGCTTAGAGGGGCAAAGTTGGAGTGAATACATCACTCTCCCTCTTTCTTTTTCATCTGGTAATATACTCAGTGACAGGCTGTAGGTAAAAAATCATAAAATGTTTGTGGTTGTTCTACATGAGTGCGTTTAGTGAGATTGTTTCAATCCTGCTGATGCGTCCGGGAGAGTCGTTGTGGAGTGTTTTAGTGTACCGCCCGCAGCGCCATTCTTCTGCCTGCCATACGACTCCGTAAAATGTGACCATTTCCGGGAATTACCTTGCCTGTACCTTTCTCTACTGAAAAAATCCGCAGCAGCAACCAGCCGCAGTTCTGGCGTCGAGTCGCGGTCCGCCGACTTAAAAAAAGGCGGACGGCAGCCGTGCGCCAATGTACACCGTGAAAGTACCCCGACGAGGGTTGTAGAGTTTCAGGTTCGCCTCCTACACTCCCCCTCCCCCCTTCGAGAATCTCGCGGAGCAGGACCGACATCACTGTAAATTCAGGGGCGATGCCCTTCTCGGAGTTCCTCCTTCCGTGAAAGGCCCGCTACCTGAATATAGGGGTGGTTTGCCTCCGCAGACTCAAATCCAACGCCTCAATCCCTATAGTCGTCCTTGTCGATGCTCATCTCACGGAAAGACACGCCCATAGCGTGTCTTACCATCGTCTCTACTCCACGGGCCTGCTCCAGGAACGGGGAGACTTAGTTTCCCGGTGGCCACACCTTCTGAGAACATTCTCAAGGGTTGTCCACCCTTGCGACCGGAAGTGCCTCGTTGTTCCGCCTGGAAGAGTCCTCCGTGTGCGGAGGATGGATTTTGGGGAACCGAGGGATTTTGGGTATAGCTGCACCTGCAGGACTTGAGAGATTCCCTCCCATCATTTTCACCATTATACGAGCACTCAAATGAGCTATTTGGCTACAGGATTTTAGTTTCCCAAGTCATCAAGACTCCTCTCCTCCCTGCTCCACAGTCCCTCTTAGTTAAACGCGAGTTGTAAACTTCACTAAGTGCATTCTTCCTCCTTATACGCAGAGCGCGGTCATCGGCATGTTTTCGAGCTTCAGTAAATCCCAGTACCCCCCCCCCCTCTTCCTTCTTATCCCAACTCGCCCTCGCATGAACACTATTTCTCAGACACTTATCCGCGTGTAAAATATGACTTTTCTCATTAGTTGATAAGCTCGCGCGGTCTCACCGTTGGAGCGGCATACGCCGCATACTTTAATTTTATTTTATTTTTTCCTTTATTTATTTCAACGAAACACATAAAACACACGGCGAGGAAGTTATCACAGTCCAACAACCTAGAAGTTCCAGTTTTTTTTGCTCCGCACTCCCTCCACCCCCGCCAACCCAGTTCGCTCAACCTCTCCGTTATCAGTCTGATCTGCTCAACGTATATCCACTTCTTTATGCAAATTGATTTCATAATGATTACCATTAAACTTTCGTAGAAAAAAACGTTTTTTAAATATTTTATTCACGTTAGGCTGAGCAGCCTAATTATTGAAATTTCTTGTCGTTGAGAAAACACCACATGGTGATGACGGGAGGTGACGTTGTTGGTACAGAGGACGGTTTTCTTGATTTGCGTGAGGTGGGCGGAAGGAGGAAAACACCGCTTCTCGCTGTCGCTTGTGCCTTGATCATTTCGTGACTTAATGGAATGATTGTGGGTGGTGAAGAGAGGGTTGTGTGGTTCACTAGATTTTGCGCTAACAACACAATTGTGCCACTTGCTTTTGAATTATTCATTAGGAAGGCGATTCTGTGTCATTTGCAATAATTAATTAACAGTCTATCCGGTTTAATTAAAGGGCAGCTAATAGCAAACTATACGCTCTCTCTTCCTCTATCTTTGTCCTTACTACGAGCATCTTAAGCATGAAAGGCAGCGAAGAGCGCCAGTCTAGCGTGGAGGAGGGAGCTCCCAGCTCCCACAGTTCGAGCTCATCGGAGAATGAGGACTGTGATAGCCCGCATTCAGCAAGGCCCTTCCCCAGATGTTATGTTTTCTCAAAGTAATTTTACGCTTAATTGAGTGTATAATTATCCCAATCTCTCCCCCCCCCCCGCGTATACACCTAGTTTTAAGATGTTAATTCTTTCACAAAATGACCGTGTCCTGTTTCTCCCTTTTTCTCTCAAACCCTGTAATTACAGGTGAAGTAATTGATAAGGTAGATGCATCTTTACTCTGATAGGGTTAAAAGACGTGAGGGGGGCACGCAATTTGGTTGTGACTGTACACCCTCTTTTCGTCTTGTTTCGTTGAAACAAAAGGAGAGCGACTCTACAAGTCCCTCCCCCCTCTTCATCCAAATCCTCAGGTCAGCCCTTCTGGACAGACCACCATTAATTATGTTAATTGGGATCAGGGGTTTGAGGTTGGCAAGGAGGGGTGAGGGGAAGCCTTCTCGCCCCTCCCTTCGTCCCACTGTGCTCATCTCATCTTGGAAACACAAAACTGCTACCGAACAGTCACCACGCCTCACTTATTTTAATGATTCGACATTCCCAACTTCTCTTCTCTTTTATTTTAAATCACTCCTGTTTACAAGCTACTGTATAAGTCTCTTAAACCCGATAAATTCGAATGGTTTGATGATGGGAGGAGGAGGTGTGGTGAAAAAGCTGACTTGCATAATGAAGACGTTTAATTAAACCCAACTCAGAAGAAGCCTAAACGTTGCATGTTTCTCGAGGGCTTTATAATACACCCTCGTTCCCTTCCCACCGTCTTATTTCTTTCCATCCTGTGATTTTTTTTCATTACGGTGAAAAAAGGTACTTAAGCATGAAACCAGTCAAAGGTAATCCTCCAACTCGAGAAATGTTTACCCACAACTATATTGAAAAGGGTCAAGCCAAGGACTTTTTTACTTTCTCCAACAAAAGGGCATCCCTGAATAAGGCAAAAAAAGTCCATACAAAAGAGAGCTTCATAGGAAGTTAGTGGAACCGATGTTTTTGAAAAGTAGACGGGGCGCGTAGAGGGCGCAGACTTTTCTGAAACATGAAGGTTTTATTGCGAGAAAGGAGAAAAAACCAAAATGCATGATTGATGACCCTCAAAACTTCTCTGAAAGAATTCCAGCCTCAAGGAAAGGGCCTCGTGGAAACGTTATTTTTTGTTGAACAAAAGTGTTTTTTTTAGGAGGGGGATGCAGTAAATTAAACGAGACGATGAAGTCCCCCCTCGCCTTCTCTACAACACAGAGTTTTCATGGTCTTAAATTTCATGAGACTTCCGTGGTGAAGCGAGAACTGAGAGACAGTGATTGAGAGGAAAGGACCCTAAAAATAGCGAGCATACTTAGGCCGAACATCCAGATTTTTTCGGCACCGCAGGCGTAATAGATGTAAAACGAATTCAAGAATGCCCCCATACGGGATGTCTGAACGAGGATTGATTTTCTTGTTAATTTTTTTTGTCCGGAGTAAACAACCACACACACAGCCAGCGAGTGTGTATTAACGGGGCAGCCACCCCTCTAGACCTGTGAGGACACATTCTGTTCTGCTCGGAGATCCCCCGTCCTACCACCCTCACCTCTTAAAAAAAATCCTGAGTGAGAGGAAAAGAAACACGAGACTTGAGATGGAAAAAAAATAAGTTTTTGGATGAGAATGTACGACCCGAGAAGTGTAAAAGGCTGGTTCTAAGTTCAAGGACAGTCGTGCCTCGTTATCCTCAAACACAGGCCTGAAGCCAGTAGTTCCTCTCCAGCCTCCCCCTCATCCATACACGCCGGCCGGGAAGAGAGCACCAGGCACTGGGTCAATCCTCTCGCTTTGACGCGCTCCTTTTCTTCCATACTTGACCCCCCCCCCTCCCCCTTTGATCACTACGCCTGATAACTTGATGCAACGCATCAATTTTTTTCGGTTCAAGACATACCAGAAGACCACCACTTCGTCATAAGTCATAATATAGATCCCCGGCCTTTCCACATTCAAAATAATGCTCAGTATCAGTGAATAAAGCAGTTACAAAATTGTCCAAACGAAAGTGACCGCAGTCGCCTTCTGTTAAAGTCAAACCACGTTCACTCCCCCCCCCTCCTCGCTAGAACAATAACTTAATTAATCCCAAAAAAAAAACAGTCTTCTTTCACACCAGTTGGTTTCATAATTAAGCGTTTCCTCAGAGGGGCGCCCGAGGAAATGATAAACCATAAAAGGGAAGACATCAACAGAATGAGCATAACTGGAATAACCTCGGAACACTTCGTAAAAAATTATATTTTTATAGAAAAAGAAGTTCCTGCCAGGATTTTTTCTAATTCTTCGTCGTCGTCTTCTTCTTCTCCTTCTTCTTCGTCTTCTTCTTCTTTTTCTTCTTCTTCTTCTTCTTCTTCTAATCTGTTGTTTGTCCACATTTTCCCGTTCAGTGGCACGTTCACAACTGTTGGCGTCGCCGTCAATAAAGTGCCCTGTATGACACTAAATCCTCTCGCTTCAAACCCCCCCCCCCCAACACACACGTTTATTTCTCTTCCCTAAATGATGCTCTAAGTTTTTAAAGCTATTTTAGAGCGTTCCTTGAATTTTTAGACATTCTTCTGGAATCTGACAAAAATTACGAGCAGTCCTGGTATGAGTATGACTCGTGAGGCAATATTTCGCTGCTATTGCGAACATTTAAGATATTTTTGTCACGTAATTGACATTTTAAATCCTTCGATTTCTGTACACTCGAATTCCGCGTTCGGGTTTCTATACAACAGCCTCCCCCCCCCCCAAACAGGCCCAGGTATTTTCCGATATAGGACACGCGGCGTCGCTTTAGAGTCGAATGCACAGTCATTTTCTGCCACAATAATTCATCGGTGAATCCCCCGATTTCTCTTGCCTTCGTGGTAAAATGTTTAAGGGATACGATTCTACACTGAAAATTGTCGTGAAACTGTGGCATCACGGTTAGAATCCTTAAACGCTTCAACAGGTAAAAAACCCGATTCGATTTTTGGATATCTGGTGCCAAAAACCACTAAATACGCGGTTTCGCCAACATTTCAAATGTTGACATTTTGTGAAGAACGTCCAAGGGTCAAGTGGGCCTTTTTTTTCAAGGTGTTTCGACTTAAGCCGGTCGCGGTTTATGAATCCCTCGGACAATGGTCAAATGCGGAAGGCAGCCGATCAAACTGCACCTAGGGTGGCCAAAAAGCACGCACATTAGTGGTAAGTGGTGAAATGGAGTGTTTCGCGAATTCGTAGGTTTCGGTCGATTTTTCCCACTCTGGAGTGGAGCAGCGAGGTTCGCTTGCGTGGAGGCTCTTCCTTGGGCTTGTTGGCCGCAGTCTGCGGAAAACTACGTGTGCCCCTGAGTTCATGACTTTTTGGTTTCCCGTGTCAAGATTCGTAGTTTTGTGTCGTTTTGAGTGGGTTCCTAATATACCAAGGCGACGTAAAAAGTGCAACCATTTGCATACTTTTCTTACCCAGCGCATAAAATCGAGAATAATTCCCCAATAGTGGGAAAAATTGTCTGCCTCCATTTGGACGTGACGAAACCTGGCAGACGCAGACGGCGTCAAAGATTCACTTGTAGGGAGAAGTAACACAAATTCCGATCAGACGGCAAAGATGTTCTAGTCACGTGATTACGCATTGAAAAATATGGGGGATTGAATATGTATTACATTTAATGCTATCAGGTTCTATGGCGTCGAGCCAATGGAAAGTCGTGAAACCTTAAAACCCTCTAATTTGAAGTATTGATTTTCGGTGTCAGGGTACTGTTTTCTGGGGGAAAATAGGATGTGATATCTGAAAAAAATATAATAAAACATCTACGATGAACAGTTTTTATGCTGACGTAGAAAAACAGTTAGCGTTTTCCATTCATTGCAATACACTTGTGGGGTGTAAGTTTTTCCACCCGTCCTCTCTGAATTAAAACATATGTTTATGGAGAGGACGGTGCACTGCACTTGTGTAGTGTGTCGAATGGAAATCGCTAAGTGTTACTTCAGGTAAGAACACACCCCAAAAATATTTTAGGCTGCAGCGTGTGTAAAATTATGGTACTTTCACCACGAAATATGAAAATTCATAATACGCATTTTCCATGCGCCGTAAATCAGAGTACAGCCGATGGGATCTTTCAAAATACATCGAATAAATAAAACGGAGTCGATACTAGAATTTTACGTCTCTGTTCTTCTAATAGGCCCCATATACCCTGACACCGACAAGCGGTACTTCAAATTAAACGGGTTTTCGACTTATCCTTTGGCTCGCAGCCGCAGTACTCGTTAGCATGAAACGTAATATTCATTTGCCGTCTGGCCGGAATTTTTGTTACTTCTCCCCTCAAGTGCATCTTTGATGCCGTCTGCCATCGGTTTCGTCACGTCCAAATTGAGGCAGACAATTTTTCCCACTATTAGGGAATTATTCTCGATTTTATGTGCTGGGTAAGAAAAGGTCGATTGATGTGAGCTGGCCAAATAAGAGCACGTTTCTGCAAACATGGGACTGTTGGGCAGAGGTTGCCGCTCTTTGTACTGATCGAGTCGGATAGCTGAGAGCCAAATCAATATTGCGAGGCGTTTTTAGGGGAACATATGAGGGGTATTCATGAAAAATGTTAAACCTAAACTTAGTAGTAAACTAAACTTTACAATAGGTGCCGCAGATTTCCCCCTGATCATAAGGCGGGAGGGGTGGGGACTGACGTCACCAGCAGTCCTTCACGTCCGATTGCTCACCCTAGAGCAGCAGAGAAAGTTAATTTTGAAATTGAAGTTTATGATTTCTCAAAAATCACAACCCAATAACATTTAATAATGTACTGGGTCCAGCGCAAAGGCGGTTGGGACTGCTCGTGACGTAGGTGACGGACAGTAATGGCCGAAGATCCGCGCCACCTATAGAAAGTTTAGTCACCTTGTGTTAAACCTTGTATTTGCTATTTGCTAAATTCCGAACAGATGGGTAAGGCCATAGAAACGGAGAAACTGAACACAAAAAATACGAATAACAGGGTTTACGTCGATAACATAATAGGAGTATTCATGCTCCGAAGTTTAACATATGTTATCGACGTAAACCTTGTTATTTCGTATTTTTTGTGTTCAGTTTCTATGGCCTTACCCGTCTGTTCGGAATTTAGCATATATCAAATACAAGGTTTAACATTTTTCATGAATACCCCTAATATATTAAACATCAGAGCATGAATACCCCTATGTATTTATTGTTTCATCGAGCTTGCATTTGTACTTATTCCAATCCATAAGTCCGAAGATGAGACCGGCTGTTCGAAAACAAATAAAGCGTCGTTGGCTCACCCAGAACTAGACTAGACGACTAATTTCCTAGTTTGCCTGTTTGAAGAAAACATATTCGCGGGTGTGCCTCATTCGCACCTTTAAAAAGTAAACTTCGCCAGTTTGGCTCTTTGAATACCTCCACAATTTACGGATTCTGGTCGTAGAAAAACAGAAAAACCAATTTTGTGCTATGTTTAACCATCACTTTTCGAACTGGTTGCGTACAAATCACAGGACCTATTTATTCCCACGTCAGTAGGCTGTCGGAGGCAGATGACACAAGAATTGACAATTCACCCTACCCCACCCCAATCATTTCATTCCTGCAACCATTTCACTCCGGAGTATAACCAGAACATCTTCAATTTCGTGAATATATGTACTTCATCCATAAAAGTGGGTTCCTGCCTTCGCTTTGAGGACACTGACACTCAGGTTTTGGCAATAAAGCCTCGCAGAAATTGCCTCAGAAATTCGCATTTCAGGCGAATTGTTTTGCGAAGGCAAAACTTGCCTACGTAAAGCTGCGAATTTTTCGGCACACTCTTACTAATTTGGACGGAAAACTATAAAAATATTGGCTGATGAGTCAAAACTTCGACCTAAGATCACAACTTTAACCTTTTTCCAATTTCAAAGTGAAATGGAAGCGTATTCCTTACCTCAAAATCTTATCTATGGGAGGAAGAGAGACGCCGCGCCGTCGAAAGAGTTGAAAAAAAAGAGGAGCCTCCCTTTCCACCTTTGCTTTCGCATTTTACTAGGTGAGGCACAAAAAGCTACCCCTCATCAAATTTAATTCCACCTTCGTTAATGGTAATTTTTTCAAGCCGTCGAAATTGTCAATTCGGAAAATTCAATCAAAGAAAGTTAAATAACTGCTAAGATTGTTTTTTATGTGGTTACTCAATGGGAAAAGCCCACCACCACCACTTAATGTAGTGAAGGGGTTGGATCAGAGGAAATTCTTTGAACCTTTGAAGAGATCAACTTTTTTTTTTTCTTTTTTTTTTTTTCAAAAAAAAGAAGAGAAGACGGAGAAGAAATATTTCATAAAAGAGATATAATGAATCTAAAAGGTTGTCTCAAGAGTCAACAAAGAGTTTGTCTTTTGTACTTTTAAGACAAGCGAGAGCGTGTGAGCCAGAAGTAGTCAGAGGCATCCCCCGAGCAACAAGTGTGTGGGGATGATGACTTCCCTAAAAAGGTGAACAAAGAAGGAAGGTCTTACCTAAATTACACCCAAATCCTTTCCCCGAGCCCTCTTTTGATAGATTAGCGTTTATAACGGCTTGAATATACTTTTCCTTCTTATCCTTCTAAACACGGCAATAATGCGCAAATTAACGTGCTAGAGGCCCTCACCTCATCAAAATTAAAAATGATATGCGTTGGCCGAAAAATGTTAATGAAAGAGTTCTCGTCTTTCCCTTTAAATAATTCATATATTTATTATTTATTTTACCTTCCTTTCGAGAGAAAAGTTGTCATTGTTTTAAAGTCATGCCTCTTTTTCCTTTATGGTGTGAAAAAAAAAAAAAAAAAGTTGTGAGACCTCATTATGTGGTAATATAGTCGCTCCGTATTTCACAAGTGGGAGTATGGTGTGATACAAGAAGGGCAGGGGGTTTTGTGGGATGCCACCCTGAAAAATAACTTTAAAACGGCCCCTTTAATAATTAAACCATCCTGGTGATGTGGGGGAGGGGGTTTAGAGGAGAGAACCTTTTTGACAAAAGGGGATTTCTTATTGATCCCTGAACGGAAGAACGAATTTATATGATTTCACGTTTTATTTCTTTCAGGTCTCCTTTAAATGCGAAGCAAAAAAAAAGGGGTGAAGAGGACGGGAAACCCTTTTGTGACAAATTGTGCGGTACAAAAATTCATTAGAAGATTGGTTAAGAGCAGTCAAGTTGAAGATACGACTGTTTTAGTTTCATTTGTGTATGATTATGCGTTAAATTAATTTTTTTTAACGCCTCAGCCTTTATTCCTTTGTTCTTGTCTTAACACATTTGCGCATACTCGATAAAACAACTCCTTGGAGCGTTAATGAACGCTATAAATTTAATTTATTTTTCTCTCAATCGATTAGAAAGAAAAAACTCAATCTAATGAAAATTTCGAGTTTCTTCTTCCGAGCACGTTACTTTTCAAGTTCATCATGAGTGAGTTTCTAATTCTAGAACGTTACCCTTTTCCCTCTCAGCCCTCACCCTTTTTTCCCAACAGAAAAGGGATTTGTTGTAATGACGGCAAGAAGGGTGTATTAATCAAAAAACTCCCTCCCCCCCATCGCGAAATAGGAACTATATGCTATGGGGTTTGGTGGGATGGTGGTGAGGGGTTTGGTAAGCATTCATCAGTATTGATGACGTCTCTCAATCTCTTTTTAAAACCCCCGCCTCCTCACCCACATCCCTTTCTCTTTTTCTACTCTTTTGCATCCCCCTCATCCCGCCTTTCCTACACTTTTGTAACGCCCAATATCACCTGGATGACGCGATTAGAAGCAATCTATTTTCTTTCTGACGAATTGCCTCCCTCCCTTCCGAAGAGGAGGAATTGATTTCGGAAGGGAATCAAAAAGGAGGAGGAGTGAAGAAAGGTTGGAACGACGGCCTTTCCGCTCGAAAGGATTTTTAAAATTCCGCCTACTTTTATGTGTCCTCTTAGTAGGGGAGTGAGTGAGAGGTGCGGGGGACTCGATACTGTCGGCTGGACTTCTACAAAGAGGATTCGACACTAATATTTCACTTTTTTTTTTTTTTTTTTTTTTTTTTTTTTTCAAGATGCATCTCAAAAGGTTGAAATCTGCCCCCGATGTGAAATTCAAATTCCCGAATTCCATTAAACAAGGGAAGATCGCATTGGAAGGCATTTAAGACCCAAAGGAAAGACGACTCACGCACACATACACTCACACACAAAAAAAAACTGATTAAAACTGCCCATTGTCTACCTGTCCACATAAATACCATGGTAGTCTGTTGTTTCAATGTTACTGCATTGTAATTTAAAAAGAAGGTCCTTATTTTCACTTTTGTTTTGTTTGTTGATTCTTTTTTTAAGCCCCTCTCCCCTAAACCCTCCAGCCACGTGTAAAACGCGTCTTTTAATTAATAAAAAGTTACAGGTTCCCCCCCCCCCTCTGTTGAAAGATTCTTTCCTCACGTCCTCCCGCCATCGGGTTTCCTCGATATAGTTATATTGGATAAAGGAAAAGACCAAGGAGTTCGTAGATAGTTAGAGTGTTGGGGGTGGAAAGGAGTCGATAAGAAGGCGCAAGCGCCAGGGGTCGACCAGCCCCTTTACAAACTACACATGTAATTGAATCCCAAAAACCCCTTACCCCCTCTCCCATTTGAGTGTCCACAAAACAGTCACTTTTTGCGGACCCCGAAATAGGTGGAATCTTTCTTATTCCTCTAGCTGCTGCTTCTTGCCCCACCACCACCCTGTTCCTAAAGGGAGAAACGTCTCCTGAGAAGAAAGAGGGATGACATAGAAATGTAGTGAAGGGTTTTCCTTTTCGGAAGGGAGAGAAAAGTCTTATTGGGTGAAACTGGAAAAAAGGAGGACGAGGTGGGACGCACCTTACGAGAAAATGCCAACCGTTCTCTGAATAGCTACTGCGTCCCTTTATTACGAACTTTATTAAAAGATCTAGGCTGGTGTAAAAGAGGAACGAGTCGCCATTTTGTCGATTGGTCGCGGAAAATCTACACGTCTTACGCACCTTTTTCTATTTTTCTGCACTTCTCCCGTTGGCAAAGGCATCGCTAGCCAATGTGCCCAAGGAGGAAAGGGCAGCTGGACCTTATCGTTATGCGGGAGGGGTACCAATTCACAATTGATTACCGTAACCCTCTAAAATAGGGCATAGTATAAAGCTCAACACGTTGCTAGGAAAAAAAAAGGTCAGATTCGAAGGTGAGATGTGATCATAAATATATAGAGCCCTTTCAGAGACCTTTTTAACACAAAAGGTTGGTCCAGAAATTACGTTTTGCTGCTTTCAGCTTACCTTGGCTTTTCTTTCGCCTCCAATTTTCAGGGAGAGAGACAGCTGCCCCTCGATGGGCGACGCCTATGGCGAAAAACAGATCAGAATCTTCAACTAATCAGTCCTTGACGCCTGAAAAACTTCCTCCCGTGACAGCCCCGCTAACAAGGCTGAAAACATTTTCAGCGTTTAATCTTTTTTTTTATCCTTTACAATCCTATAAATTTTCATCTTGTCGCCGAATTTCATTCACGCCGATCTCTCTCCTCTCCCGATGCATAATATAAAACCGGATGGACATGAATGGCCAATGAAGGAACAGAGACACTGAATGAAGATAAGCCTCTTCACACCCCGAAAATCCCCTTCGGTCGCCTCATTTTTATCGGTATTTATCACTCTGGTCATTTTTTTACGAACAACATACAAACCCTGGGGGCTAAGAATGAACTATAATTTGTATTTTAATACTCCCGGGAATGTAAAATTTGACAGTCATCTCAAGCAGGTGTCAGGTTTAATTGGCCAAAATAATCGGTACGATGACTCGACATGGGAGGGATATAATTTAACTTTTGGGTAATCAGCGGGGGGGGGGTGAAGGAGTGGCGATTATTTTTGTTCCTATTTAACAGGATTCTTTTGCTTCAACTCTTTACTATAAACGCTCTCGGTTTAATTCCTTTGTTCTCTACTCCCCTCTCCACCAACCAAACCATAGGTGTCCCTCTCGCACTTCTAGTATGTGATTTATGATTGATTCAACGGCGATTTTCAATGGAGCGACCGATGTGGGTCGAATTGCTAATTTTTTTGTTTTGTTTTATTGCGACATAAAAGTCAGTATTCTCCTTGACATAACAAAAAAGGAGGTGTCTTTTGTATAACCGTCGCTCATTTTCAGCGGTTAAAAACGCTTTAATAGCATGTGAATGACAAATAGTACCCATTTCCCACAGCCACGGAATGTTTATACGTGTACTATACACGCAGTTCCGCATGCCATTCAGGTTGTAATTAAAATGACGTGTGGGTGTAAAAGCTCAATGTGAAGCGCATTATGATCGCTTTGACTCGAAAGAAACAAAAGTTCTCACCGAAAAACTTGGATTGAGTTATTCCATTGTTTTCGCACACACACACACACATCTACCTTCACAGTCACATTAAAAATGATGCTTGCCAACTCTGAAAACTGCCGTTAATTATTTTTTTGTTTAGATGAATATTAATGTGTTTTCTCGTACTTTTTTATACAATGAATATATCAGTCGGGCCTCTTCCTTATTTTGACAGTTTTGACGTACCGCTCCCAAAACGTACTTAATTGCCTATAACTGTAGGCACTCAGTTCAGTCACTGTGGCACAAAAATGCTTAAAATCGAGCGTGAATAATTCATTTTAACGGTGTCCTAAAAAGGATTTGGCCTCGAGACTGTAGACTGTCCTGTGAAAATGAGAAAAACATTAATAATACGTATACGTGAAGTCGTTGCGTAACACTGAGCCCCCGACCTCGAAGTAGGACGGTTTTTTCCAGGGAAATTTTCGGAATTATGCGGTTAAACTAGAGAGGCGGGATGTTGGCCCACGAAATTGAGAAATTTCTGGTCGGAACTGACTGTTTCCCCCCGCGCTTATTCCTTTAAGAAAGCGGCGTGGCTCTAGGAGGCGCCATTGGTCTAGGTGGTTTGGTGGTTTAGTCTGGTGATGGTCTATGTCATTGGATATCCCAGGTGCCCTGATGAATGAAGCAAAGGAGTGGGCGGAAAAATTCAATCGCATCACCTAGTGTTGATTCGCATCACCTAGTCTTGGATTCGCATCACCAATCAAACAATACAGGTACAAACAATGGAGTGGTGGGAAGGGTAGAATTGGGGCGAGGTTCGTCGGCGTCGCGACTCTTCCTTGGACTTTGAGAAAGTCGATTGCGTGGCTGCTTTCCGCGAGAAAATGTCGGAATCGAATTGTGCGAAGAATCCGTTCGATGAGACTCGTCTGACCCAAAATCAGTCAGACGAGTTCAGATTTCCCGTGTCGAGAAACCCCAAAGTTACGTAGTTTTGTCCAATACAAAACAACGGCAAAAGCCCAACGGTATTGGGATTAAATGCGCGATGATTTCTATTATTTTAGGCTCTTTTTCGCGAAGTGTATAGAATTGAGGCGGACAGTATTTATCGGACAGACAACGGTCCGTTACGTAGCCGGCACGCTGTCGTTGGTTCTGGCCGGTTCTCTCGACTACTGAGCGTGCCAGGATGGTCCGCTGGCTCTTCTTTGGACTTAAGGGCAATCGATTGCGTGGGCGCCGTCCGCTGGAAAATTCGCGCGGTCCCTAAAAACGGGTCGAAGCGTTCATAAATGCTGGATTCTCATGGGTTTCGTAAAATCCCAAGATACTCACTTTCGTTCAATTTTTGCAATTGGGCAATTTTTACGATTTTGGGCCATTTTTTCAATCTGTCTCGATTTGTGCCAGACGCGGTTTATGTGTCTAAGCTGTCACAGACCGGCGGCAATTTAGTTGTTCTAAAGGACAGTTGTTTTGACGGATCCGTGTGGTTGACTGCGAAATAGCGCAGTTAATTGACGACAAAAAGAGGTCGATTCCTCGTGTGTTTATTATCATCCCCCTACCCTGTCTTGTGTTGTTGTTGTTTTTTCATCACGGGCGAGGCTATATAACCCTGAGGAGAAAAATTTCGCCTACCGAGCTTGCGGTGAAGCCCGGCCCGTTTGTATTTATCTAGTAGATCGTAGTGGTCAAATCTCGCGAAAAAGCCAAGTTGAATAGGAGCCACCTGCACTGTGTCTAACTTTTCATCATCTGTTTCGGGGAATCCTTCTGGTACATTAGGCGTTGGAGAAGTCTGGTTTAAGGCTTAAGATCAGTAATCGTGTTTAAAACCCTTAAACCCTCTCCGATCGGAAAAGATGCATGAGATAATGCAAGGACGGAAAGCGCACCTTGCCACGAGGAAACGATTCCTTAAGCACCCGCACGTGCTATTTTTGTAGCTCAGTTCTCAGTTTATAGTGATGAACGGTGGGTAAAAGTTAGGTTATGTAAGTTTAATTCATATGCCCCGAAGGGACTTTGAAATCTACTTACACCTTTTTGTCGAAATTATCTTAAGACTCCTCCTTGCCCCCTCCACACGTCCTTTTAGTTTTGGAGTTCTGCTCCGAAGTTGGAAGGAATAAGAGAGAAAGAGAGAAAGAAAAAAAAAAGATTTCTTGCCTGCAGGTGAGCGTTATAGAAGGCGGAGAAACTCTCAAGACCCTTTAGGTGTGCTGCGTGATTACAGGCTTTGTCTATTATCAAGCCTGTCAACGGCACACATCCTGGAGCTAATTCAAAGTTCTCTCTTCTCCCTCTACCCCTGCACTTACTGTCCCTGCTCCGCTAAAATAATAAGGACAAGGGACATTGAGAACCCTCGCTGACTAAGTTCATCTAGAATGAAAAAAAATCCTTTCTTGGTAGTCTTTAAAAGATGATTAATCGATTCCCAAAATTTCTTTAAAAAAAAATGATCTCCGGGATTTTGATTAAAAAGCCTCCCCCTTCCATTTTTATCCCATGACGGATAAACGATTCGGTCACGCCAAGGACTTTGTTTTCTCTGCCCCTCGCCCAGGCTCCAGCCCTCACTCGGTGGGGATTCGTAGGAAGCGATAAAAGTTCCGCGCTTGGGGTCCCGTCCGGAGGCCTCTAGAGCTCACCCACCCGCTCGATTGGAACGTCCGGTGGCCTGAGCAAGGTAAATGTTTATTTAGCGGTGATTAGAGAGGGATGATGTTTGGCAGGTTGTTTGGTGTTTCTTACGTAATTATAGTGTAGGAAACCGCCTCTTTTTTTCTCTCTCTCACTCTCTTTCAGTCTTCTCCCGCTTTTTTTTAGACCTCCCAGTCTTGTCTTAATACGAGAGGGTTTTTTTTTACTTTGGCTCTTCCCTCATCTTGGGGTGAATTTAACAAGGCTGGTAAAGAGTGAGAGAGATCGAGAAAGAAATGTGTGGAAAGGTAAAGAGTCCCCACCACCATTCCTCCCATTAACCGAGCACACAATAGTTCTTTATTTTACCCCGGCCCTATATATAAAAGTCTAAAAAAAAGGCTGAGAGTTAGAGAGAGCAAGTCTCTAGTCCCGTGGTTCATTAACGAAATGGCCCTTGAGGTTAGTAATCCCTCAGTAGCTACTGTAATTTGCACCCTCATGTGTTAAGGGATTAGCCCGGTTCCACCCTTCGTCTTTTCAAAACCCCTCCACGTAGCGAAGGCGGTAATGGGTACTAATGGCTCTGGTGTTGTTGGGACAAAAAAGGGCAAAATTGTCCCACCTGCTGTATTTTTTAAATTGCATTTAAATGTAGGGAAAATGAGTCATGGTGGTGACGAGGGGGTATTAAAAGTGCAGTTGTGTGATAGGGGCCGCTGGTAAATTAAAAAAAAAAGCCACCCTTTGTGAAATCGGCGAGCGAGAGGCTTCAGTAACATGAATGAGACATGTGGAGAGTCAACGACCGTATGGCTGATCCACTCTGACAATCCCTACAAGCACCCCCCCCCCCACATCCGTTTATTTTTGACAACCTCTAGCCCTCTTTGACCTGACGATTAGGAACTTCCTCACAGTTGATTTTTACTGACAGTCAAATAAATTAATGCTCGCTCCTCGCATTTGCGGCACATTTGGCGGTATTTGGGGAACTTATGGTATCCACTCGATTTTCTTGTGGTTAGAATACCTTAAAGGCCTATTTACACGTACCGAGTGCTCGGCCGAGACAGTGCACTCGGCCCAGTAAAACCCATGTGTAATCAACACAGGCATCATCAGTACCTACTCGGCAGAGTGATGAACATGTGATTTTGCCTCTGCCCAGTACTCGGCCGAGCTACTCGGTTGGTGTAATTAGGCCTTATGAATGAATCGTCACCGTGCAGGTGGTCCCTTGGCTTCATCCATCCTCCTGCAAGAAGACCACGTGTACTCTTTCTCCGACACAGTAGTCAGATTGAGCTACAAACCGCGTTTATGGCAATTTCTAGGGTTTGCCAAACAGCAAGTCCCGGTCCCGGAAGTACTACTGTGGATTCAGTAGGTTGGAAAGTGGTAATGAGCCACGAACCGAGAAATCTATGTTTTGAAGGAAGTCAAACCTGCATTTGGTTTTTGATAGAGCCAAACCCTCGAGATAAATTTTTTGATAGAGCCAAACCCGCGAAATTCGGCTCTTTAATGGTACAAACCACCAAAAGATGAAAATCAAGCTCTTGATCTTAGGAAAAGGCAGTTTCTCTGATAAGATCGCTGATGTCTGGGACAGAAGGGGATGGCATTACTCCACCTGCCACTGGCGATAGCGTGACGAACGGTGTTCGGTGCATGCCAATAAGGTCTGCCTTATTGATAGCGCAGGCTAGACATATTGAACGTTGAAAATGCACCCCTCCTCTCATACTTGAACAGCTTTCCATCTTGCTAAAACCCTTGGTGTCGTGTTGTTAGCGCGCGTGTTTCTCCCAGGTATAGTTCGCGCTAAAAACACAATTTTTTCTTTGCGCGCTAAATAGGTTTGCCAACTTGAAATCTGACAAAATTGGGACAAAAGTTTCAAAGTCCAAAATCTCCGGGGGCAAAAAGAAAAAAGCGGGACACTCGAAGCGGTCTGACATTTTTGATGTCACACGCTCAAGGCTATTAAGGCGGTCGCAATTCGAGTCTTTGAGTCCGGGTGTAAAACAAAGTGAGTGAAACCAGAAAAAACTGCCAGTCCACATCCAGAGCCCGAATCTCAAAAATGGTTCTTAGTGAGCGAAATCTCACCCTTGTCACTTCCTTGAGCTCGATGACTATAGAAGAATAGGGCCCGTGTTCATAGTCGCTACTTAAGTTAAAATTCTCCTATGTAAAAATCAAATCACTTGTTGTTGGAATAAAATCATCCGTTTTGACGCCCACTTAGGGAAATTTAAGTTTGAGAAATGCCTATGAATACGGGCCTAGCTGTCCCAGACACCCTTGTCACATCCTTGAGATCGATGACTTACACAGAAGAATAGCTGTCCCAGATAGAACGGGAGTTTAGTGGTTTTCGGAGGCATCGTGTTGAGGCGCCCTGAGCGCAACTTCTTCAGATCCTGAAAAGCTCTAGGCCCCACCTTGATTCCTTTATCCTTAATTAGCAATAAAATCACCTCACACTTTCCCTTAATCAGAAAGTGATATCGACCTTTTCCATTTAGTGAAATGTGAGTTTCTTATAGAACAATGCGCGGAGCACGGCTTGAGCAAAGGGGTGTAAAAAAAAAGGTCGGATCCTTGCCAATGGTACACAACGACGTTCACCTCTATATGCAATGAACGACTTCCAACGTTCTCGTTTCGAAGAAAACGAAGCTGAAAGGGCACACCCCGCCATATAAAGGCTTCGGGGAGTTGTTTCAGTTTACGCCGAGGGTTTTTATAATTAGCTCACCCATAAAGTTTCTAGAGTTGTGTTCATGCGTGTGGGAAAATCTCGGGGACTCTTAAAATTATTTTTTTGTGTGTAAAAAGCCCCTCTTCGCGTGTCCTCCATACGCTAATGACAATCGAGGATCAGTGTCTCTGTTGAAGAAAGAAGTTTGAAGGGGGTGGGGGAATGGAGAGTCGGACAATAACTTGCCACGTGAGTCTGAATACAGAAAAAAAACTCCCCCTCCCTTTACCCCTTCTTGCCACACTTCGCCAAAGGGATAAGGGCACGTGACCGTCTTGGCCCCAATGATTTCCTCCGGGTTCCTCTCCACTCTAGAGTTGCTATAATACCCTTCCGACCGAATCTCCTAATGATCTGCGGCACGCCTCCTCCTCTCCGGAAAGGTTTTCAACAACGCGGTGACACTTTTTTTTTCCACCCCAGTCAATATAGGACCAATTGTTTCTCGTTGAAAACACTGAATGGGCGGAGGATAGGAGGGAAAGTCCTGGGCATATCGATTTCTAGAAGGAAGAACAAAAGGGTTGGATAAATAAATAAATAAAACTAGACAAATTCGCAGGATTTCAACGCTGAAGTACTCAAATTGAAGTAGAAGAGAAAGTTAAGCAAAGCTGAAGTGAATTCAGAATAGGAGGGTTGAAGGGGTACCGAAAAAAAAAGAAGAGTAAGTAACTGGTTGTTAGTGGTATATTCAATTGTGGAGAGTCAAGTAAGTAGAAAGGCGGCCACAACAATAGTAATATCCGAGTCAACAAGCCGGGAGTTCAGTTGTCCATGAAATATGAATTATATCATAGCGTTGTTCACGGAGGGGGAAAAGAGTACCATTGTAGACCACCACTCACTGTGCTCCCCCTTCAATCCCTCCTTTAGCCGCCCCCTTTTCACTATATCCATCATATTAACAATAGCGGGGATCATAATTTGCCGCTAAAGAGATTCGAGTGTCTGGTTACACTTGATCGTCTGATTATGTCCTTCTGTTCGTTCACCCCTCTCCCAACAGTCGCTCGCTCCTTAAAAACCATTCAATTGCTCAAACTGTTCGCATCACTGCCTCGCCCACTCACTCTTCTCTCTCTCTCTCTCAATTATAAACTAAAAAAGAAAGGAAATTCCCTGGATATTACTCGAAAAATCAGTCGACCCTACGAATTTTTCAAGAAAATATTAATCGAAGCGTGATTTAAGCATTAAAAACAGCGCTCTCACCAAAACGAAGCACAGGCTAGACAGGATACAAATTACTGACAAATGTTTACACAGGGGACATTTTGTTTACTGCTGAGGGGATATAAAACGGTGGGAATGAGGAGGAACTGATGGATGGAGGGGGTTATAATCTGGGAAAAACAAATACGGTACAGCACGTGGACAAGAGTGTGCACTTCCTGTGCTTTTTGTTAAAAAAAAAAAAAATGAATTTTACGACAAAATTTTATCCGACTGGCATTTTTGACATTCTGAGCCTTCCCCTCCCCTTTTTCTGCCGAAGAGTTCCGACATTCAAATGCAAATACTGTGCTTTTAATTATTTCACGTATTAAGATCCCTTCTCCCTTCTAATGTCCTCCTATTGTAGGGTAGAATGGGATTTGGTTTTTTGTACTTCCCTCTGAACAAATAAGCGTGACAATGTCCAGATGCAGGGATGATGAGAGTGAAAGGGGTGAGTATAGAAGTCTCTTGGCCCCGTCTCGTGTCATCGGTTTGATAATAGCGACAACACACAAGGGGTTGAGGACTTTGGAGGATGAAAGGGGGGGGGGATATCTTTTTTAAGCCGCTCTTAATAAAGTAACTTCCCTTGTTCACTCGAATGTATATAACTAGCAATCGAGTCTCTGTCAGTGATGGGACTCCTAGTGATAGGGGACGGCAGGGCAAAGGGATCACAAAGTATAAAGGTTATGTTTGCAGAGGACAGTACCATTTATATCAACGTCAGGCGACTAGAAAAAATGGGGTAAGTGGGGAGAGGAGAAAGCTTAAAGGAAGTATCATAGTGTTTTCCCAAGATGCGAGCCCGTATTCAGCACGCTCATTTGAGTCCCGAGGACCATAGTTTGCTTTTCGACTCTAATCGATTTTTGCTGGGATCTGCACGATGCCCCCCCACTCACCGGCACATAGAGGGGAGCACATGGACACTAAAATTCTTGCGATAAACAAAGACATCGTAAATTTTTCTTCCCGTAAGGTTTTCCGGGGAGAGATCGAAATTCTCCTCTTTTTTGTCCTACTTTTTCGGTCTCTACTTGATGTAACGCCTGGATTTCTAAATCAGAACATCTTTCAAGTTTTCATTTTCAAACAAAGCTGCGGCGCTTAGCCAGTCCATATTTTGCCATCACGTCCCTCCTCAGCCCTGGCCGAGCTGAGCCGGATCTCCACCCTAACTCGATTTTACCAGGTCAGGTCAAGCGCCAGGGGTGGAGAGATGGTAGCACAAAGTCCACTCAGAGAACAATACAGTGATTTCGCCCACTGAGTCTCTTCCACATTAATTTCACTCAGAACTCTAAAATACACCCTACAGCCCATGAGAACATTGGCCGGCTCACAGTCTGATTTAAAACTAGTCATATGAGTTTGGCACTATCAAAAACAAAATTTCGTCATTTTTACTCCCCCAAACTTCAATTTCGCGAATTTTTCCCCATTCAAAACTAAATTTTGTGGATTCGTCTCGTTCAAATCCCAATTTCGCGGGTTTTCTAATTCAAAAACCAAATTTCGTGATATTTGCTCTTTCACAAACCAAATTTCTAGGCTTTTGCTCTTTACATAATCAGTTTTACAGGTTTGTTTCATGAAAAAAACTAATTTCGCAAAAAACGAACGAAAAAAAAAAACAGTTTTGTAATTTTGGCTTAATCAATTAACATTTTGGCTGGAAATGTTTACTCTTCCATGAACGAACGTTTCAACTGGCGCCAGCAGCTGGATCACTGTCCCTGGCGTGCTTACTGACGGCATCGTGTAAACCAGCCGTATGGCCATTGGTTGGTGGCACTCTGTAGGCCAGTCTTTCTCGAGGCTCATGATGTGCACAATAGGATGGCGTAAAATTGTTCTCCAGCAGGCAGACGTTGTAAGAAAGACACCTTGGGGACCACTAAGCGGTCAAATTGACCCTCTCGCTACTTAAAGTGGGGTCTCGAGCGTGGGGGCCGTTAAATTGAATTCGGCGTTGAGTGCGGAAGGGTTGGTCGTGTTGTCGCTTTCCGCTTTAATAGATGCGTGTGATAAGCTGAAATTCCCATCCAAAATCCTTTTTGTAAATTCATTTGTATTATTTAATTGTCTGTTTATATACAATATTGAGTCATTGTAATCATTGTTTTATTCTTTTGTTTCAGGTAAGTGTTTTTTATTACCAGAAATCGCCTTTTTTTCGACGCTTGTTTTATCTACCAGAACGAAAAGAAATCATCTCCCCAGGTTTATTTATTGTTTTATTTGATTTGTGTGCTTTGTTTTAACTGAATGTGAGCGCTCTCCTGATTCCATTCCCCTCCACCCGTCGTCCTGTCCGGCTCGTTCACCCTGTCAGTCTACTGGAACCGAATAAAAAGGGAAACGGATCTCTGTTACACGTTTCATTAGGTAAATCAGTGAGTAGAATTCGTTCCTCTGAATCCGACTCGAGTGTCCTTCTCGTGTCTTCCCTAATCCGCCCCATTGCTGATGAATGCCGCGTCTGTTTTGATGGTTGGTTTTTGAATTACTGGCGTGTTTTTTTAAATAGGCCTCTTAAAAAATTTTGGTGGGGATAAGACCTTAGTTGAATTATGATAAAGCAACAATGGCTGTGAACTTTTTCGCCCCTCCCATAGTCTTTTTCGGGAAATTTCTCTCTCTCTTTTCTTTTCGCCCCCGTCCCTTTTTTTTTTCTCATCCATTTTCTCTCCCTCTGAATTATGTTTACACGAATAATTCCATCTTGAAGGAGGAAGGAAGTTAAGGGATAGAGAGAAGAAGACGAGTTAGAAAGGGGTTGAAGTAAAACGACGATCTCCATCCTCTGCACTAAGAGAGAGACCGACGAAGTGAAGAGGGTCTGAGTGATCACCCCCCCCCCTCCTTTTACCCTATCTCGTTCGCCCGGAGTAATTGGACATGCTCCGGTGGACGACAATAATAACGTTCATGGGTTCCTCCCTCTCTATTACACACTCATTATTTCTACCCTCTCCTCCACCACCCACCCCTTAACTATACCTTTGCCCATTCTTCTCGTATATGCGTGTTTAACATCGGGTTAATAACGTGATAATTTGACATCGCCACGATTACAAATCATATAACGCTTTAAAATATTGAAAAAATGAAGTCATTTAGTGTTGATAGGGGTGGGGGTGCAGACAAAATTAAAGGATTGTATCTCAAAACAGGGCAATCTTTTTTGAAACGTTGGAAATACTTTGATTAAAACAGACATGAGTAGGGCCGATAGTGGAACATGTTGCAAAAAAAAAAGTAATCGTAAAAGCATGCGAGTGAACTTTTCTCCAAATTGATCAGAATCCGTTCTTTTCTTCTTTTTTTTTTCTTTATCTTTTTTTTCTTATTTCTTTTCCAATTTCGATAATGGAAAAGGGTCCGTTCTTCTGTAAAGTTTTACTCGAAAGGATATGTTAAGGTCTTCTGATCCAATAAATGTCAAAATCTACGCGACTTAAATGACACGCGTCCCTTTTACTCGCCCACCTCCCCGTCCCGTTCAGTGTATTATTTGATTCTTTTGTGCTTCTTTCGTATAGCTTTTTTTTTTTATTTAAGGGAACAAAATCGATACTTAAATTAAAATAAGTCTTGAAAGGCGAGTTCTATTCTTTATAAGTCGATAAAATATCTATGTATTTAACCATTTCACTCAGGACGTTGCCTAAGCTAATTTTACAATTTAACACGGGAGGGACGGTTTTGTTTCAAGTGAAAAAGAAATGGCGCGAGAGGGATTTTAAGCTCTGTTGGTGGCGATGGTGCTGAAGGGGGGGGGATCCTTTTGATCTTTTCAATATTTAATCGCGAGAAGGGGTTTTCCTTTTTTTTAGGTTTTTGTAAGCGGAAAAAAGGCTTGCCTACTGTTAATGACACGTCAAGGCCATTCCCCCCTCTCACAACACTTTTTTTTTTTTTTTTTTTTTTTTTACTTCGCAGTGGTTTCAAAATTGACTTCAAAGAAATCGTGCATTTTCTATAAATACTATGCAAATTATATATTTTTTAGAGTTAAGAAAACAATGAGTATCATCACTCTCTCCCACTAAACCTGCACACGTAACAGGACCGGACATTTCTAGCTCTTCTTTTTCCTTAAATTTTTTCATTATCTGAACCACTGTAGTATTTTTCTGGGGAAAAAAACCAACCTCCCCCTCCCCTAAATAATTCAAAGGATCTTTTTTACTTCGACAGGTAGGCCACTGGACACCCTCGTTAGTCCCCCCTCCCCCGCCGGCCTGTACACCAACCACCTCTGCCAGCGCCAATCTTGTTCTCCAAGGGTATTTCTCCCCCCTCCGTGGGGGGGGGGTCTCTTTTGTCTGCGAAAATGTAAATTGTTTGAACCTTCTATGTAATTTGACGCTTTTACCCTCAATTAGCTTCGCTTATTTTTTTCTTTTTAATTATAAGGCTTTTAGTAGTATACTTTTTCCCCAAAAATGGAACAAGAAAGAAGGTTGGTTGGACGGTGCGGGGGGGGGTAGACCCTGGGCTCTCGTGTAAGGCGAGTGTGGATATCATTTAATGAAAACTGAGGGTAAAAATGAGAAATTTGATATTCACAATTTTTTTTAATTACGTTTTTAAAGGTTTTAGTATCGTGGGATTTTTTACATTTTTAATTTGGGGTTTTTCGGTAATAAGGGAAAATAGAGTGGGGGGAGGGATTAGTTAAAGTCCGGGAGCTGGTGAGCATTTTGGTTTGTCAATAACACTCCCGTTCGGTTGCGCGTAGCTCCTTGGCGTGGGCTGACGGGCTGTCTGCATGTGTTGAGACCAGATAGAGTTTAGTCCCTACGAGAAAAAAATTGAAAAAAACCCCCGTGATTCGTAATTTTTGTGACTTTTGATTGAGAACGAGAAACGGTCGTCTGCCAAATGGCTCAGAGTGGGATCTTTGAATGATTTAGGGCTTTCTGTGAGTGATGGTGGTGATGGGGGAAGGTTCTAGTTTTGCAGCCTCTCTTGCTTGCTCAATCGCGAAGATCCCAGTCGACTTTCTCCGCGGGGGCTCCGTCCCATCACTCTAAACATTGTTACCGTACCACACCCTATATTCAGATTTATACCCGACAATAGTTCACTCATATTGATCGGGCTGCTTTTAGTCATGAAACATCGCCCAATAATGGAAAAATCCGGGGAGTTGTCGCCTCTGAGGATCTGAAAACTTTCCAGATCGGAGCGAGTGGTGGCGTTTCAGGGATTTGCCGGACTGAGGAACTGTTTTTTGATCATGTGCCGTTAGCGCGCGTGCTCTTAGCGCCCAATGACAAAATTGTGTCTTTAGCGCGCACTACCTGGGAGAACACCCTTGTCAAAGTTAATCCTATTATGCTTTTTTGGGCCAGAACTTTTTCTCACATGCCGCGCGCCGAATAAATGCCCCTGAGAAAAATATTGTGACACTTGTATTATAGTATCAAAAACATTTGGCTCTTCGATGATGGGCAGGAATTCCTCTCAGCCTTCTTCAGGTTGGTGGTGGCGCTCGTATTTTGACGAGGGGTTGGGGGCGGGAGTTTTTCGTCAGGGGCATTCTTACGGCGCGCGGACAGCACTTCTTCTTCATCATATATTCTTTCTTGTTTTCCTTCTTCTTACTTTCTCAGCATGCCATCATCCACAGGGAGAAGCACGAAATTCGTAATATGTATACCTACGTAATAATTTAGACCTTAATTTATTCACCTTCACATTTGCGCATTGGTACGACAATGCGGGTTCTCGTTCTTCTTGACGGGCTATAGTTTGACTTTTTTTTCTTTCTTTCTTCCTTATTATTATGTTGGTGTTACAATAGGGAGGGGGGAATGACCCAGGCGGAGGCTTTCGCCATATTGCCATGACTCGTCTTTCGTAACCAGGATTGTGCCTTCTTCCCGCCCTGGCTTGATGCCTTGAAAGGCACATAACCAGGATCAAGCCTGACATGACGGCCGGGAAGTGATCGACACGTGCAAGTCCTGGTTATCCTCGCTCCACTTCCCGTCAGCCACACCAGCTGGTGCGTTACCGGCGTGGCCCGCTTGGCGGTGGGGAGTTTTACAGATGGTAACCCGGATTTTACAGATGGTAATGGATACCCGTACGATTAGCGCATGGTGCTACTCGCGAGCTGTTCCTTGTTGAAGACGATGGAGAGCGTCATTGGAGGTGGTTGTTCGCGGAGGTCTAGTCGTCGGTATTCTGGGTATCCAGTGGCGCTTGTGTTCGGCCGATGTCTGGGCCAGTTCCTCTCCGACTGCACCACGCGTTGGCGAAGCACAAGAAGCGGCGGGCCGAGGATTTACTTGCGACGAGATGTGTCAGATCGGTGGGGATATGTCACCGACCTCGTTGACGAGTGTATAACGGGCAGCGGAGGATGACGTGCAGTCAGGGCTGTCTCGACGGCGGTGGAAGTGGAGCTTTCGTCTTTCCTAACCACAAAAGGGGACCCCAAAACCCAGAGGCTGGCCAAAATTTGTTAGTTGACCAGCGTGGGAATCGAACCCACGACTGCAGTATCCGTGGGTGCCAGCCCCGCCCCCCTAGCCCCCACCGACACACCGGCCCTTAGTTTGATAGTTTTAAACGTCGAAATCGACAGCTTCCAGGGGGGTTGTAGTAGAAAAGTGAAACACACGTGAGACGAGGTCAGATTGACTTTGACGTATAAAATTTATGGACACATGACTGTGAAATTCATTCTCATCTCGACTCACTTTTCTATCACAACCCCCCCCCCAACCCCACCCATGGTGAAATTGGTAGTTTATACGACGAAATCGACAGTTACGAAGACGAAATTTTCAGTTTATAGGACGAAATTTACGGTTTCCAGGACGAAATTGACAGTTTCTTCAACGAAATAGACTGTTTCTGGGACAAATGTCATTGACAGTTTTTGGAACGAAATTGACAGTTCCTAGGACAAAATCGACAGTTTACACGACAAAATTGAAAATTTCGAGGACGGAATTGACAGTTTTCAGGACTAAATTGACCGTTTTGAACGACAACTTTTACTGTTTTGTATTACCTTTTTTGAGGGGGGAATGACCCAGACGGAGGCTTTCGCCAAATTGCAACCGTTTTGACTGAAGAAATTGACATTTCCAAGACGAATTTGACAGTTTTGAGCACGAAATTGGCAGTTTGAAGGACGGAATTGATAGTTCCAAGGACTAAATTTACACAGTTTTGAATGACCAAATTGCCAGTTTTGAATGACAAAATTTACTTTCCCACGACGAAATTCACTTTTCCAGGACAAAATTGAGAGTTTAAAATTCACTTTTCCAGAGCGAAATAGACAGTTCCAAGGACGAAATCGACAGTCTTGAATGACTGTCTTGTTGACAATTCCAGGACAAAATTGACATTTTCAAGGACGAATTTGACAGTCAGTTTCTGTTGACTGTTGACAGTTGACTGTTTCCGGTGAAGGGTCCTTAAAAATGTTTAGAAATCACGATTTGGGATCTTTTGTTACGTGTGAGGAAATAGAAGACAGTTTCCAAGTCACAAGTATCTCAGTTCCTGGGGCGAAATTGACGGTTTAAAGGGCGATCGTCTTGTAGAGGGTGAGTGCGTCCTTGTTTGGTCTAGTTTCGACTCCATTTCAGCCGTGAATTCGCAGATTTTTTCACGTTGATCCGCGAAAATTATATTTTTCGCAATTTTAAGCTGAAAATAAGTACCTTTTGTCAACTTAAGGGGCAATTGCGCTTTTTCCATCACCGCTTTAACTAAATTTTATCAGTGAATGCACGAATTCTCTCTTTTTGATCCACGAATTAGGGGTTTTTTCAATTTTTGGTACGAATGAGCGTTTTATCCTAATTTTAATTAGTATAGCGTTTTTGTTTCAATTTTACCAGCAATTTATTTTCGTTTTTTCAGCCGCAAAGTACTTGCTTTTTTTATTCAATTTTAGCCTCGGGGAATCAACGACTTTTCTCAAATTGATTTTTCATTTAATTTTAGCTGCGAATGAGTGCTTTTTCAAAACCTTAGCAGATTTTTCGCATTTTTTCCCATTTCAGCTGTGAATTTCGGGGTTTTTCTCAATCTGTCCGTGAATTATCATATTTTCTAAATGTTAGCCGTGAATTAGCGCTTAATTTTAGCCGTGACGAACCTGCTGAGCGATTCTCATCCCTGCTTTTTCTCAATTTTATTGCCTCGAATTAGCGTTTTTCTCAAGTACGGCCTTGATTTCACGTTTTCCAGAATTTTTAGCCGAATATTAGTACTTTTAGAAAATTGTTGTTATGTACTTGCCCACAGATCAGCACACTTTCACGCTTTCTCAATTTTAGCCTCGTATTAATGGCCTAAAGAAAATTATGGTTTGCGCATTTTCTTTATTTTAGTATAGCGAATATGCCTTCAGATACCTGGCAGTGCTGGTTGCCTTAAGAATTGGTGTATTTTCCTTAATTTCAGAGGCAAATGAACTCTTTTTCTCAATATTATCCGCCAACCAGTGCTTTAAAATCCAACATTTAAGTTAGTAGTGAAAGTTAGACACGAAGTTGCCTCTAGAAACCATTAATTGGCGTTTTTTTCTTCTCAATAATAGCTGAGCTTGCTTTTTTTCAATGTTATAGCAGTGATTTAGCGTTAAATCTCGATTTTAGCCACAAATTCGCATTTTACCTGTTTTAGCTGCCAGTAATTGGCGTTTTCCTTAATTTTAGCCTTGAATTGGTGATATTTGTCAATTTTAGCTGTATGTAAGCGTTTTTCTACGCTTTATCCACTAATCGGTGTTTTTTCTCAATTTATTCGCAAATTAGCCGCTTTTTCAATATTATCCGCGAAACAACGCTTTCAAACAAAAAATTTCAGTTAGTAGCAGAGTTCTGTCACGAAGTTGCCTCGAGAAACCACTAATTGGCCTTTTTTCAATATTAGGTGAGCACGCTGAAGCGACTAATCACTGCTTTTTCTCAGTGTTATTGCCGCGAATCAGCGATTTCACTTCATTTTACCCACGAATCTGCAATTTTTCTGAATTTTAGTCGTGAATTGGCGTTTTTCCTAATTTTAGCTTACGCAGTAAAATGGCATACGGCTCTATCCTCTTCTCTGCCTCTTAGTTCCTACTGGGAGAAATGACCATTGCGGCCCGATTATTGTGGTGGAAAGTTCTTCAGTTGAACCATCTTGAGTTTTATGTTAGAGTAGTTTTTCGGTTTCGTTGTCAAATATTTCTTTTCGGTGCTAATTGGGCCGATTGTGTGAATTTTGTGATTTTGGTACAGTCACATACCAAATTTGGCTTGTTTAAACGAAATTTCTTGATTTTAGCCTTTTCATAGGTTTCAATCTTGCTAAAATCAGTCTAACTAAATGTATACAAAATCTGGCACATTCTGAAACCATCCAAAATTATTTGTTTCCGTCAAGATGTCAATTTCGTGGTTTTGGGTCCTTCAAAACTGAATTTCGCTTGTTGCCGCGTTTTTTGGATACAAACTTGGTGATTTTGGCTCTTTCGTCCTTGAGTGGATTATCACTCTTTCAACTCAAAATTTCGTGGTATTGACTCTTGCTAAAATGTGTTGCGTTGGATTAGTTAATCCAATAAACTAGTTTAACGGGTATTGCTCCTCCAGAATCATTCAATTGGTTTGGCTCATTTAAAACCTGATTTCAATAATACAAAACCGAAATTTCGCGAGTTTGAATCTTCCAAAACCAAGCTTTACGGAGTTGGTTCTTTCAAAACCAAATTTCATGGATGTTGTCTCTTAGAAACTCCCAATTTCTTGGCAAAACCCAAATTTTGCCCATTTTTTTGTGTTTTGGCTCATTATCACTTTACAAATAAAATTCAATAACAATTGTGAAAGTAGTTATATCATCACCAACTACTGAATTGCACCCAGACGCTCATTTCCGGGAATGATGCGGACCCCAGGGGATGGCTGGCAACCCTATCTATTGGGGCCATTACACGACACTAACAAAGGGCATTTTAGGCAAATAAATTAAATGAAAGTGGTATCTTCCGGACGACGATGCAAGGGCATAGCCCGACACGATTCGAGTTTCGAGAAAAAATGGGCTCCCCGGCGGGATTTGAACCCGCAACCTCTGGATTACTAGTCCAGCACGCTGCCAATTGCGCCACGGTGACGCCTTTGGAAGTCGTACTGCGAGGGATCAGCTAAGCCGATGCCCACGCAGGGCCAGTTTTTCTCGAAACTCTAGGCGTTTCTCCTTATGACAAAGGTAAACCACGCCAATATTATCATATCGTAGATGAAGTTCGATAGATGAAGAAAGATTTATTTATTTAAATCCGGCGACAACATCTTTCTTAATCTATCGAACGGCATTTTAGGCGTTACGAGGGTCATTTACTGTATGTTATTCGGTCTCTAATCCGTTTTCTGAGATAGTCGGCGGAAACGTCCAAATCGAACGAAACATTGTATCTTGAGGTTTCTTGAGAATGGGAATACAAAAAGTGAGATGGATTTTTAATTAGAGGAGCCGTTGAGAGGGTTCTTCTCGTTATTTCGAGGCGATTATATACGGTCCCTAGAATGCTTCCGTCCTCAGCCCAAAATCGTACAAGCATTGACCATTTTTGGTACAATGTAAGTCACTCCCGGCTTCCCGGCGGAGGTACCGTGGGCCGAAAGGATCAGCTAGGTAAGAGATCAGAAGAGTAATAAATGTCTGCTGGGCCTCGACATACAGTTCTATTTGAGCTGGCTGTTGATTTAGACCGTTCGTCCACTGGAAGCGTTTTCGAGCGGCGTTACAACGCGTGAACACGAGCGACAACGACCGTACATCCAAAATGGCTTAAATTGAATCCACTGCAGCTTTAAATCACCGCTACGTCACATTCAATTTGAGACTTTGGGATGTACACTCGTTGTCGCATGTTATAGCGCCGCGCTAAAACGCTTCCATTGGACGACCGACCTTAATGGGTGCAGCAGCTGAGCTCGACCTTCTTCACAGGGCCACCTACCTCAACCCTTCGGACCATTTTAATCGTCCTGTGTGGAGTTTTCCTCTCTCCGAATGGGTTTTTCTCCCCCAGTCCGGCAATGTTTTTCTTGCAATAGCCCAGACCAAATTTTCACGTCCATCCCACTATTATTATAGAAGTGTTTTCACTGTAATTTCCCAGAGTTTCCCTTTTTACTTTATAGCTCTAAAAACAAACCTTCCCCTTCTGCCCATCAGTATCTCTTTGGGCCCTCTTTCCCCTTTCCCCACCACACACTTACAGGAAGAGACTGTAGGACATTTCCATTTAAAAGAAGGCCCTTTTCTTCCCTTTCGACCCAACCCAAACATTTTTTTTTCTTCTTCTTCTCCTCTTTATTTTTTATTTGCCCTCCCCCCCTCTCTCAGCATTCCATCACTCATTTTGTCTCTTCAGATGAGTGGACGGGGCATCGCTGACTGATGGGAGGGATCCTCCCTCGTCAGCGCAATGAGGAGACTTATTTTTCTCATTTTCTCAGAACTTCCCTATCTTTTTTCTTCTTTGAATGAATGGGGGGGGGGGGGGAAAGAAGACGGCGTTAGGGATGCAAATTTTTTTCTAATATTTTTTTTGTCGTCTCTTCCAGTAGAATAAAGACTTTGGTGGTGGCGGGGAGCAGAGACGTTGATGAGTTTTAGAGTAGTGGGAGGGGGAGTGTATTTTCTCGTCATTATACTTCGTTATTTCGCCCTTAACGCGAAATATTACATTACCTCTTCTTTTTTTCGAATAATAATTTTTACCTTTTTTTGTATTCGCCAATTTTGTCAATGTTGATTTTAAGCTTTCCAGAATCATTTAAAACTAATGAAAGTCTTATTTGAATCTTCCAGTCTAGCAGTTTATTTTCTGTAATTTGTTTTTGTGCGGAAATTATTTCACTCTCAGTCAGATATTCATATCATCGTTCCGGGTGGCGGGGATTCTATTGGTTGGAATGTTGGACACTTATTATATCTTGTAAGTACATCATGTACCAGCCAAGCACAGTCCTCCCTCTCTTTAAACAGTAATCCCCGTTAACCACTATTACTTTAGCTTTGATAAAAAAAAAAAAAACAAAAAAAAACTAGGTTTAATCTCTAAACCAACAAACAAATATTTATGAAGTTGAACAAGCAAATATGAACCCATGGCCAGCGATTATGTGACAGGGGGGTGGATATGTAGGGTGAGCAGGGGTCATTTGGGACCCTCTTCTAAAAACAAGCCCCCTCCCTCAACTCATTTTTCTCTTCCCCCTTTTTTTTGCTGTATTATTATAACATCCATAGATAATATCTTGTACTTTATGGCACAGAGTGCTCTATAATCTGTACATTATCATTTGTCGATCAGGACATTCATTCAAAAGGAGAACGAGTGACTATAAAAAGGGGGAACTCTCCCTCGCTCTCAGCGTCAAACCTTTTTGAGTGGTCGGATTCAAATTGAGGGAGCTTTTTTTTTTATTATTAAAAAAAAGGAGGATTACAAGCTCACAAAGAAACCTTATCCGCGAGGTTGGATGTGGAGGGGGGGATTATATAGAAAAAATCTATTGACAAAAATATACAGAGCCCCTTAATGGAGCACCGGGAGATGCTCATTAAGCGGAGAGGGTCCCTTATGGTGCCCATTAATGGTTTCTGTCCCTTTTTCTCGTTACCTCGCTCGTTCTTTCTCTCTCTCTTCAAGTCATTCAGGAAAGAAAGAAATAACTGATGCTTCAGGCGTGGTTGGGGCCTACAGCTTCGACCCGCTTTTAAAACAATTTTTTCTTCTTTGTCTTCCAGAGCGTTATTATTACAACATTATTGTTGAAACATTTTCCTACTAAAGTGTTTCATCAAATTCGACTTGAGCGCCTTCTGCGTGAGTCACTAAAAGAGAATAAGAGCCTATTCTTTTTATTCATTATACAATGCGTAGGTAGAAGGGTTATTATTGCGCTGAGGGACAAAGTGGAGAGCAGTTGTCACCGGGTTCATTCTCCAAAAAGAGATCACTTATCATTCAACCAGCTGCACATCCCCCCCACGACCATCCCCTCCATTCTATTTTTTTTATCTCCTATCTAAATTGACTCAGTCTAATATTAAATATCAGCCCCTGTATTTATCCCGTTCACGTAACGCGAAAGGGCTAATAGAGAGGGGGTATTGTACTTTTAAAAGTTAAAAATACGCCCTCCGCTATATATAAACCCCGTCAACAGATGGATTGTTATTCGGACGATTATTACGAAATTGAAAACTGACTCTTCTCCACCCCTCCCAGAAACATTCGACTATCAATTTCTTATCCAGTGGCCGGCCATATTCTTGATGGATACTATGAACTTAAAGTGAATCCCTCTCCACCACGACTCACTTCCGGTTCTCTGAAGCCGTGCGAAAAGGAGCTTGTATAGTTTAGCGGCAGGTTAACTTCCTTATTATAATTATGAACTGCGAGTGTGCACGAAAATGGGTTATGCGGGGGGAATGAGGTAAAGTAATCAAAATAGGCCCCCCCCCATCCATTTCCCTCACCAGGTCCTCACTCTCGCTACCAAGGAAGAAACAAAGAGGCAAGATGTGGGGAGGGGGGCTTTCTTAAAGGCAACTGAGTGATGAACTAAGTTAGTAATTTGTTTACAAAGAGGCATAGCGAAGGAAAAGCATCTTTACCTGAAGGTACTCTTTGGGACGAAAAGGGTGTGGAAGAGGGGGGGTTTGAAAACCCCTGAGGTGTAGGGGATGCAGTGGATGGATGGTGGGAGGGGGACTCCTTTCAGAAACATGTTTGCTTAACAAATAATAGTATCGGCAGGGGTGGTTACAGGTGGGGGCGGGAGGTGATATAGAGCTAGCGGAACCATCGTTTTCTCTGGAAGAACGTGTCGGCGTTGGGGAGGGAGGTAAATCTTGACAGCTTTTCAAAACTTCAAACGGTTTTCTCACACTCTAAAAATGGAGTGAAATATTTTGGTGTTTTACCCGTCAATAAATTCTTGTTATCATAGCGCAGATCCATTTACCTGGAGTAATAGTTGAAATTGTTTTTTTTTAATGGTCCGATAAAAAGTGGTAGGGAATCCGCACCGTTGCTAATCGCGTGGTCCGCTACATTTGGGCGACATTCTTATTCGCTGTTTTCCTGAGTGGTTAAAAACGTGCTTTGGTCAAGCCAAATTCACGGCCTGAAAGGAAAGGAGTGCTGTCGGTTTCGGCACTACAGTACCTTCAGTAATTAGATCTCTGCGGTCCTGGTTCTGTGATCCTTCAAGTACATGGTGCCCATGCTCTCGATCCTGCACGGCAAACCAAGGACAATCGCTGGAGTCTGGAGGACTGTAGAGGCTCACTGAAACTGGCACAAATTTTTGTTGTTGTTGTTGTTGTTTTGTTGTTGTTTTTTTGTTGTTTTTTTTCACCTTCAGCCATGAATGATTTTTTGAAAATTTCAGCCGTGATTTGCCCCAAGAAAAGTACATTAGCATTTTCCCCAAATTTTGGATGGGTTGTATAAACCGTGAATTCACAATTTTTACCTTTACAAGTACAAAATTTGTGTTTTCTCCATTTTAACTGTGAATCATGGTGAATTTCACCGCCGTGAGTTAAAGTTTGAGTTAAGTTAACTCAGAATTAACGAAAAAAATGTTTCACAATTTTTTGTAAACAATGGGTCCGTTGTAAAACTATAACAAGATTAATTGCGACTAATCCTTCCCTCTTATTTTACATGTTTTGAAAACAAAACCTCATCAAGTGCTGAGCAATTTTTTGAGTTTTAAAACGGGGCCAATGTTAGAGCTTTTTACTAACTCCTACCTAACTCCCGGTGGTGAAACTCACCATTAGTGATTTTTCTTAATTTCAGCCAAACATTAAAAATGATTTTAACCCAGCGTCCTATATTATGTGAGGCGGGACCCGCGCAATTTCAGCGTTTAGAGCGATTTTAATCGGAAACGTTCAGATAGAACACTACGGCCGTTTTCCGTTGAAAACGTCGAAAACTCTAAGCGCTGAAATCGCGCGATTCCTGGCTCACGCGCAGGACGGGGCGTTGTGAATAGGCGCTGTTTCTGAATTTTAGCTGCGATTAGCGATTTTTCACAATTTTAGCCGCAAATAAGCGTTTTTTCAATTTTAGCCGCAAATGAGAGTTTTTTTTCAATTTTAGCCGCGATTTTTCCCATTTCTGCCGTTAGTTTTGGCCGTGGCATAGCCCAAGAACAGACATCAGCGTTGTCCTCAAATTTTGGCCGCACAAGGGCTACTATAAACCGCGACTTCGCGATTTTACTTCAACGTTTTTTCTCAGTTTTTGGCCCGGAAAATGTAATGTGGACATGTGCATTATGTTAATTATAGCCACCAACTAGCGCTTTTGCGCAGTTTTCGCAAATTACCGATTTTCTTAACTTTTAGCCGCACTCTTGCCCCAAGAACAGCAAATTAGCGCGCCTTCTTAATTTTACCCACCTGTGACCTACAGAAGCTGGGCATAAGCGCTTTTTCTTAATGACAGACGCAAGCTTTCTCTATGAGTAGCTCACACGCAGCAAAACGTTCCATGTTTGACGCTGAAGATCCCATATAGAGATGGATTGGGCCGGGACCGGAAAAATGGGACCTGAAACTGAAATCGCCCACATATAACCCCTCGCAGTGATTTTAGCAAACTTGTAATGTTAGACATAAATCTCTCACCACTTTTACCCTCATCCCGCGAATTTGCCAACCAAATAACCACAATAACGCTCCAACCACAATAACGCTTCAACCCCAAAAGCGCTTCAGCCACAATAACGCTCCAACCACAGTAGCGTTTCAACCACAATAACGCTCCAACCACAACAACGCTCTGACTCCAACCACAATAAGGTCATAACCACAATAACGTTTCATCCACAATATACCTCCACCTACAAAATTGTGCTAACCACTATAATAACGCACCAACCACAATAATACAGCTCCGACCACAGAATCAGTGCCACCTTCAAGAAGCTTCAACAACTAACAGCAAAGGCTATTTTTGTGTTCTTTATTATTTTCACCGCATTATTATATTCTCAATACTGTCCATCCTCCCTCGAGAACTAGAATCTTGTCCAACATAGTTCAATTTCCGAGGAGGAACCTCTTCGACCTTTTGTCGTTCCTTACGGGTGGGTTTAGCTCGGTGGGAGCTGCTGCTCGGTGATCTAAAGGCCGCTAGACTCTGCTCCGGGCTGTTGGATCGACTAGAAAAATGATGGAACAATATTATATGAACGCCACCAAAAGGTTTCTTATCAAAAGAAAAATTGACATTCAAGTTTGAGCCCCTCCGAATCTGATGCCCTGGGGGCGATCGGTTCCGCTTGTACCCTGCCCGAAAGACCGGATCTGGTCCCATTTTACGGGGGTTATTCAAGTCTGGTCTTATTTAGTTGACTATATTCCCCTCCCCTCATCAACATAGATCGTCGTCTTTATTGAAATAATCCCGTTTCCCTACTTCATCATGCCTCCTGTCCAGTTATTTTTTAGTGTTGTTCACTTTGACGTGAAAACCCTTCCTTTTTAAGAGATCATTAAATACTGTGCACAAAATGTTTGAAGTTTCAAAAAAAAAAAATTGTCGCTTTGGCTGTGACAAGACTTTACGGTTTTTACAGCCTGGCAGGATGCCCCGAGGGAATTGAAGACCCCCTCACCGCCCCTCATGCGGTACACGAATGCGTTCTCCTTTTGGAACGGGTAGTGATTCCTCCGGGGGGTTTCAAAAGATATAATTTCCACGGAAGAAGTAGCATTGTTGGAGTTGTGAAGATTATCATGGGGGGGGGGGGCTTACGATTGGGTTGGTGGAAACACTGACAAGGCTCGAAATTACGGTCTGTTGGAGACATTTGATTTTGAAAAGTTTTGAGGATTTTTTTTGCCGCGAGGGTATGATTTTATTAGAGCGAAGGGTAGGTCCTTCAAAATGGCGATTTTTTTATTTTCACGCTGGTTGGATGGATTTGTTTGGGTTGTTAGGGCAGAAGAGGAATTTTTTATTGATGATGATCATTATTTTTTGCGATGCGTTCATAAAAAAGACAGTGGAGTGGAAGGGGAAAAGATAGGAGATGTTGACGACTGAAGGGAGTTTTCGAGGAGGGCTTAAAGCCAATTCTGTTCCTCCTTCCTCAGAAGAAGGGTGGGTGGTGGAAAATACCTCCCTTCCCCCCTCCTCTTTTCAAGTCCCCAAGGTTGATTGCATATGGATGACGCAGTGGATTTTCCGCCCTTACCAACGGCGTCCCCGTTGCGTAGCTGTTCCCCTCGCCCTTGAGCACCACCAATATAAACCCACCCTTCAGGGTCCTCATTGAAGAGATGAGAACCACCCTCTAAAATATACATTATGATGAGTACTCCCTGTACTAGAACCCTCTCTTGAAACTCATTCGGCTACTTTTATTTTCACCCCTCCCTGTAAGGGACATAGCAGAGGCTCGCTGGGTTATGAATCAAAATGGCGAATTTTAATTCGCTGTGTCTATTTTAAATGACGCAACTTTCTCAAAATAAATAAATAAAGAATTCAATATTTTGAATAAGTGAATATGAGCATTCCTGAAATGGCGCGGAGCGTGGGTGAGGGTAGGCTTGAGCACTCCGGGAATGTGCAATATTGGAAGAGGAATCCCTTTACTTCGTATCTCCCTCATAGCTGGACGAGCCTTTTAGGAGAGGGCAATAACAACATACCGTAGGAGCCGGCAAACCCGTAAAAGGGCATTAATAAGTATCCCTCCCTTCCCTACTCCACCCACGTTTGTTACATCTTCGCAGATTTAGTTATGCCTTTGTTTACAATCAAGTTTTTTGACTCATAATGGTGGACATTTTCACCCCCAAGGGTGTGACTAATAACGAAAAACCGTCCCCTTTTCTGTGTTGGTCGCACCTTTCTTGTAGAAAGTGAAGAAAAACTCGAGTAGATGGGTT
Organism: Corythucha ciliata; assembly: GCA_038030265.1. Taxonomy (NCBI): domain Eukaryota; kingdom Metazoa; phylum Arthropoda; class Insecta; order Hemiptera; family Tingidae; genus Corythucha; species Corythucha ciliata. Next base: position 19,343,776 of record CM075943.1, read on the forward strand.
TTTCGGGGGTGAAGAATGATATAGCGTTGTTGTTTCATAGGTGACGGAGAGAACTTCAGGGTGGGTTGATGGAGGGGCGTCGCTGAAGCGAAAATCTGATTTACAGGAGTTGGCCGACATCAAAGGGCGACCTCAACGGGGTGAATGTTTGGATTGGGGGATATGAGGGGGGGGTGCTAGAGGATACTCGGGAGTGGTAGTGGCTTGAAGGACAAGTATAAAGAGCGGTGTGAGGAAGTGCGGGAGGAGAGTGTTGTTTTTGTCCTTTGATCTCTCCAGTGCCTAGTGAGGGGGTTAGTGCTAGTTGATGATGTGGAGTGGGAGGGGGGATAGCCGCACGCCACATGGCAAAATTGCGTCACTGAGGTCCACCCCCCGCCCGTGACGTTTGTCGTCTTGAGCACACACATTCAGGTACTTCTTTGACAGGATGTGTGTAGCGTGAAAAGAAACGAAAGAATTGGGGTGGCGGGGGGGGGCTTATTTGGAAAACGGAAAATGAAAAGGTGGCGTTAAGTGTTAAAGAAAAGTGAAAAACCCTGTTTACAATAATTTTTTCCCCAAAAAATTAAGGTAGGTAAACAGTGCCTTAAAACGAAAAAAATAAACAACTATTAGGCTGAGAGGTCGGTCATTTATTATTCTCTTTATACGAACCACGTAAAATCGCTTCAGAAGAACTCCAAAATGGACTTGGGAATCAATATATACGCTGTCGGGAGGCTTGTTTTATTCAAACCTCTCTCTTACTCTTCACCCCCCTCTTTACGAATAAAATTTATGGTATCGTCGACATTAACGTCAAACCCGAAGGCCCTCCTTATTTGGATTACTCGCCTGTCGCTCTGGGGTAGCACAATGGGGTTCGGGGCTTGAGTGAGCGAGAGAGAAACAAAGCTGAGATTTGCAAGATACATTAAAAAAAATCTCTTCGTCTATCCCGCGTTCCTCCCTTGCAATACCTCCCCCTCTCCGCCATGTAAACTCAAAGCTTTTCTTCCTTGGAAAGAACTCTTTAAGAAAGAAGCTTTGGAACTTGGAAGACTTGAAAATCAATGCTCCGTTAAGAGAACACGCTGAGCATTCCCCTCTTCGCCTATAGGCCCAGACTCCATTCTTAATCCCTCGCAATCTACTTTAACTCTCCCCTCCTCCCCCATACGTACGTATTCCCCCGAGTCTTCGGTGCCTGTTACACCAACACGCGCGGATTTCTTTCGATCCAATCCTCTAACACCGCGCAGAAAAAAAAAATTTTCTCGCCAATATTCCATAAACGTCTTTTAAGATTAAAAAGAAAGGAAATGACCGTTAAAACGTTTTCAAATTATTAAAATCCAATCGGAAAATGTATGCAAAACCCGGCGTGCCCGACTGTAGAGCATTCTGTGATTTTCACCTCGAAACTGTATGTCAGTGGGTGGTGGGGGTGCTGAAAAGCGTTGTTTCTGCATGCACGGGGGAGGGGGGGTCACTGAGCGGGTTGTCTTTGGGGTGTTGTAATGGGGTTGGGATTTATCAGAGAATAAGTTATTGAGCTTCAACCGACCCCCAATCAAACGGTTATCAACGCTTAAAAATCTTGTGACCTTTCTACTTTTACAAAGTGCGGGGTAATTAGCTTGTTCTTTGTGGAAATGATGTAATTATGGTGTTACGTTCACGATCGTTGTAATTATCTTGATGACAAGTGACTGGTATGGATAGGGTGAGGCTGGGGGGAAGTTGGAATTATTTTTTCGATGTCTTCTAATTACAACGGAACGTTCTACCCGAACATTCAGACCCTGAAACTCGCAGTCATATGTATAGGAGTCGTCGTGGTGGGGGAGGACCCGAAAACGACGCCTTACATCAGGGTCAGGTCCATTGATAGTACGCCGCATGTCATTTTGGTGCGCCAAATGCGACTTTATGGAGTTGGTCTGGCGAAAGCTCAACAGAAACTCCCACTGTAGATTCAGGACGTGTCCCCAGTCGTAAGTTGAGAAGTGTCTGTACCAGATGCCGATGCCATAACCAAAGATTGACCAGAAAATTTATTTGAAGTATTGAAAGTTTTTTGTGGTCCAAATCGCGTCCTAGAATGACTAATTTGCTGCTGAGTTGGGCAATTTACGCGCTGCTTGCACGCGAGGCCACACCACCGCGATAGCCCTGAAGTCGAAAGATGACCCTCGACGCGCGTTGATCTTATATGTAGTCGGGCAGCTCAGGAATTGATAGAATCGACCGAAATTAATATTGTGAAACACTTATTTCTGCCTCCTCATATTGGGACCGTGCGCGGCTTTTTCGTTGTGCCACAGTTCCAGCCGTAAGTATGCTCATCGTTTGGGTCGAAATGATCAAATACTTGCTGTATAGGAAATTGCCAGTTTTTGGGTTGAACAGTATGAGGAGTGATTGGGAAGAACACGCCGCCCTGTGTGTCTACAACAACAGCACTCAACAACATAAGGTTGAAAATAGCTGGCATCAGCTGGAACCGGTCCCTCAATAAATTGATTTTTTTTACGCTACGTGAACGTCACTCCTTTTCCTGTGGTTGAACCCGTCTCGTCCGGCCTTCCAACTCTTGGTCAGCATATTCATGTAATATATAGTGAAATGGGGGAGGGGTCGGTTGTTCTCACCCCCTCTTCATCGACAAATCTCAATAGTGCCCCATTATACGATCCAAATATGTATAGTCTTTTAGGACGGGGTTAGTACTAAAGAGGGCCCTTCCCCTCATTCTTGTTCTTTCTTCTCCGCTCAAGGGTTAAAACGGTTTTCTTCTTAGCGTTATTATTGGCGAAAAGGTTGGTCCTTTCCATTTTCCTTTCATCCCAACCTTTTCTTCTATGAAAGAAAAAATAATTTATCGCTCGAACAAACCATTTGAATAATCGTGATCAAAATTGACATCCTAAAATCAAATCTTAAACTTTTTATAGTTCTAGTTAACGGATCACGTAATCCATTTTTGGATGTAATAATAATTATTAGCGTCTTGAAAACTTTCTATAAGGACAAGGCTAATTTCGGTGATAGTTGAAGGGCTGTGTTCGGGATATCCGAGAGAGAAAGAGAACAAATGAGATTGACCCCTCTCATTATGCTCCCTCCCGTTGTAATTTTATTGGATTACAACCCTCTCCTCCCCGCCACCTTAGTAACAGCACCCTCACACCCCCCACCAATCAGTTCTTTCACGAGGCAAAGGATTAACAACTGATAGGGGCCGATTTTTCACTGAATGAAGCTCAATAGGGGATTTACTTTTAAATAAAAAAGAGGAAAAAACCATTTTCCCTCTTGATAAATTGAATTCCTGTTGAACTGAAAGTAATGAGACGTTAATATCGAACATCCCCACCCCTCTCGTTGGCTTTTCTTATAACAAAACTCAAGGAACATGGTGGAGCAACTGGAAAATAATCAGATTCCTTGTTTTTCCATGTTTCCCTCTTTCACATTCTCCCCCCTCCCGGTCCATAGAAATCTCACAGATGTGTTTTTTTGGCCGAAGAAAAAGACTATTGATTTCAGGATCAGGCTCAAGTGGCCCGAAATAATAGCTCGGGGTTGACAATGCGGACTTAACCAGATGGCGAGGCAAATTACAAAAGGGGCCTCTTTTTTTCTTTTTTTAATTTGGAGAACTATCCTACGAGAAGAAGACTGATGATGATATAGGGTGGAGTGATTACTTCTCAAAAGGCTGCAGCCCTAAAGTAAACATCGTGGGCGTGACTCCTACGAATCGCTGGTCTAACAGTTTTCTGTTAAGTATTTGTCAATATTTTAATGTACGAAATTGAAGTTATCTTGGTTTGGGATATTAATGCAAACGTTTTGCCTCTTCAAAAAACCATTTCCGACAGTCGTAAAAAGCGTGGCTTTTTAGTTTCAAAAGAATTTCCCTTCATATTTCATTTTTGCTTTCTTTTGCGCAGAAGTCCTTTCTTGTGTTAGAAAAAAAAAACTGCCAAGACGGGAGTTGTCCCTCCCATGTTTATAAATAACCGTTTTATTTGATAAAAATTAACCAATTACTCGTTTCCTGAAATATTCAAACTCGCCCTCCCCACCTCTCACCCCTTGATATTCCCTGACATCAAACACGTTCCCAACGTTTCAAAGAAAAAGCCTTGAATCACTGCCAAGACTTTCACGCGGCCCCGCTTACTTCTACTTGAAAAAAAAAAAAAAAAAAACAAATTTCTCGTTATCGACACCTTGAGATCACCCTTGTCTTCCCCAAGGGCTTTCTTCTCTTTTTTTTTCCACACACTAACCAGGTGCACAAAGGCAAGTCGTGCCGCGAGACTGGACCCCTCCCTGCCCACGTAACAACAACATCCCGGTCAATCTTTACCTTAAAGGTTCGCATTATAATGAGACTGTGTCGTGTTTATTTTGAGGTAGGAAAAAAGAAAAAATAAAGAATAAAAGGAAGGATGGTGCTTGAGTGGGGGAGGGGAGTACCACAAGCTTCCTGAGATGGGAAGTGTCTTTAAACTTGAAATAGTCAATTAGAAGCTTCGCTTTGACCTAAAATATTGTAAATAACTTTTTCTTCTTATTCTTCTTCAAAATGCTACACAGCTGTGTGTGGGACTTGGAGGAATCCGCAAAACCGTCATTTTGCCCTTGTAAAACAACGAAATTTTAAAATTTTACTCGGGAAATAATACAATATTACGTTCGTTAACTGCCAATCTCTGCCCAGAAAATGGCAAAGTGGCGGCTCCCTGGAAAAAGTGCCGGTTTTTATGTTTTGTTTGTTTGGTTTTTCTTTTAAATTTCAGTGACTTGGAAACTGACAATCGAGACTGTAGTATACATATTCAAGAAGAAAACTGGAAATGTATCCCCCCGAGGACCTGCTTGGTTTGGCTATAAAACGTGTGTTTTAGACTAAAAAGGCAAAGACTTGATTGTAGGCGTCAAAAGTTACTTTTTTGGCTGTGAAACTTGTCATGTATATACTTGGGTGGGATAGATGAACGGTTCCGCGTCCTTGGCTAAAACAAGGCTCCTTAAAAGTTGAATGGCCTATTCCGCGCAATTTGCTCTTTCAATCCTCACATTTCAGGGGTTTGGCTCTTCCTTCGTCCTGACCATGTGTCACCAGTGGCATCAAAGTCGGGACAGGATAAGCAATTGCAAACCTGGTTTTGGAGCTAGCTGGAGAGCCGGGAGGACTATCGCTAATTTTAACTGCGGAAAGTCCGTCGAATATCAATTTTTTTTGCCAGCGACCAGGTACGTTTTTCCTGGTACCTGGGCAAATTTTCCGGCTGGGCTGCCGCGTCTATAAGCCTTTCAGATCTCTTTGCGTCGCCCCTGCTCGATAAAAAGTTGTGTTTGTAGTTCACATTAGTGCACAACGCACTAGCTGTTTGTCTTTTTATTTTCTAAGTGCTGTTTGAGGAAAAACTGAAGAAATATTAGATTCACGGAAATCCAATGGGCTCACCGCAGTTTACGCTGGTGAGCCACCGTCCGCGCGTCGCCCCATATGTCGCATGCAACGGCCTTCAGGTCGAACGCGGAGTAGTCCGAGTGGAGGCAGAGGTTTTTGTATCAAGAGAGCGTGCGTGAAGGGCCTTCAGCGAGGGGGGGCAAAGTTGACGGGGGGATTTCGCAGAGTTGTTTCATCCGAAAAACCAATTCGCGGTGTTGGATCTTGTTCATTTAGCTCCCGAAAAAATTTTTCGTTGGCTGAATGAAACAATTTTCACGGATTAATAAATTAATTAAACTGATGTTATCCGGACGACGACGGAAGGGCATAGCCCAACACAATTGGAGTTTCGAGAAAAAATGGCTCCCCGGCGGGACTTGAACCCGCAATCTCTGGATTACCAGTCCAGCACGCTGCCAATTGCGCGACGGAGACGCCTTTGGGAGTCGTACTCCGAGGGATAAGCTAAGCCGAACCCCACCCAGGTCCATTGTTTCTCGAAACTCTAGGCGTTTCTCTTGATCGGTAAACCACGCCGAAATTTATCTTATCTAGATGTTTTGAGATGGATATAATGAATATTTCTGTCGCCGGCATTGGCAGCGTGCTTCACTGGTAATCCAGAGGTTGCGGGTTCAAATCCCGCCGGGGAGCCATTTTTTCTCGAAACTCCAATTGTGTTGGGCTATGCCCTTCCATCGTCGTCCGGATAACATCAGTTTAATCAATCTATTAATTAAAAATACCGGCGACAGAAATATTCATTATATCCATCTCAATTTTCACGGAGTTAGTTGGATCTTAAAGAAATAATTTGGCGGATTTTAGTCGCTGACAAAACGAATTTCGCGTGTTCACCAATTTTAAAATTCAATTTTGTGGGTTTGGGTTACCACAAATTAATTTTGTGGAGTTTTCACTTTCAAGATTTCAAGTTTGTGGGCCAGGCTCTTTGAAAAATCAATTTAGATTTTTGAGGGCCAGACTCTTTAGAAAATCGAATTTCATGTATTATTGGCTCTTTCAAAAGTTGATATCTAGGCTCAAGCTCTTCAACAAACCAATTACGTGGGATGGCTCATAAAAAAATAACGACAACTTCAACAACTACGACAACAACAACGTCAACAACAACAACTACAGTGGGTTCCGTTGTAAAACTATATCACGATTAATTGCGATTAATTCATCCCTCTTATTTTAAGTGTGTTGAAAACAAAACCTCATCAAGTGCTGAGCAATTTTTTGAGTTTTACAACCGGACCAGTACTTTTCCCATTTTGGCTTTTGAAAAAAACACTTTTGTGTGGTTGTTGCCTCGGGTAGGATGACCAGATTTAAAAGTAGTTTCCGAGGATGCCTGGTACGAAAAATTAGGACGCTTGTATAACGGAGTGTAGGACACAACAGTAGGACGCCTAAAAAACTCTGTTAAATGTTAAAATTGTAGTTTATTCGGTATGAAAGAGCGAAATCCACAAAACTTGGACTTTCTAAGGACCAAAATGGCGAAATTTGGCTTTTGTATAAAAAGCCGAATTCGGGAATTCGGTTTTTGAAAGATTTGAATTAATTTTTCGAATTAGCTTATTCTCCTGCGAAACTGATTTTATCAAGAGCTAAACCCCACGAAATTTGGTTTTTGAAAGCGTGAAAATCCGCATAATTGGGGTACAGTAGGAAATAACAAAAATCTGTAAAATTGGATTTTTAAGGTTCCGAGTTTCAAAATACTTGGAGGACGAAAACGCCAAATAACACAATTTGTTTGTCCAAAGTTCGTTTTCATCCAAATTAGTCCTAAATTAACCGAATCTGCAAAACTGATCTTCTAAATTGCTGAAGCCACGAAATTTCGGTTTTGATCAGGCATATTTTTCCTTGACTTATGGTTCTAAATTATCAAAGCCCATGAAATTGTGCTCTGGAAGGGAGAAAGTTCGTAAAAATGGTTTACGAAAGAGCACAACTTATGAAAATCGGGGTTTTAAATGGCGAACCCCACGAAATTCAGGTTTTAATAGCTTGAAAATCCGCGAAGTTGGTATAGCAAATTACGAAATCCGTGACATTGGTGCCAAATTTGGAAAATTTGGTTATGGAAGATATTCCTGACATCGTGATGGATAAGATCCGTGATGGTGAAAAGTGAACGGGGGAAGTTTCGGCTAAGCCCCACAGCTTTGTTCAAATAATATCGTGAAAGATGTTCAAAGTTCGACCAACTAGACGTTATAAGTTGAGCCGAAAAAGTAGGACAAAAAAGAGGACACTTTCGACCTCTCCCCTGGCACATGAAAAATGAGCCTGTACGTCGCTGGACGCTCTAAAAAGTAGGACATGCCTGGGGAAAATAGGACTTCTGGTGACCCTAGCCTTGGGTGTCCACTCAGTCAAATCCGAAGAGTTTCCAAGAGGTGAGGAGGAGGCTAAATAATCACTATTTCACACATCTAATCAAAATCCGCCTGGCAAAAAACGCCATAGAATCTCATTATAAATGTCAGTGAAACTGACTGTCAAGCCGCGAAATTGGAAATGCTGCCTCAGAATTCACCGCTTAACGCTGAACCTTGGACTTGGAGTGCGGACATGTCCAGCACGTGGTGGGCATCTTCGCAAATACCGACGCCCGGAACCTTTAACCCATCAATGGCCCGCAGTCGAGTCAGGAAGAAGACTCAAGCCGCTTTCTACACAACTACTGGCAACAACGAAGCCCTGAGCCTCTCTAGAGGCCCCACATGAGCAGCTAGCCTCTCAACCCCGCGAAAGCTGTTTTTTGAGAGGATCCAAATCCGATAAATTTGGTATTTAAAGAACCCAAACGCGAGAAAAGGTGATCATCCGGATGTTCCGTAGCTGCTGGTCTGATACTTTTACAGTCGCCATCCAAGTAATGGCTGGCCTCCACCAGGTGGACGCTGGTGCTCCGTCCCAGTCCCAGGGCTACAGTGTGAACTTGAAGCTATCGGGTGGCCAGGGCAGAAATCTCTGCGAGGCCGTTATAGCCTCAAAATGAACAGGGAATATACTTTTCGAGTAGCGTTCAATTATGGGGATTTCTTCATCTACGAATTGGCTTTTTTCACATTTTTAGCCTTGAATTAGCGGGCGTTTCACATTTAGCCATGAATTAGCACTGTTTCTCCATTATAGGCCGCGTACTTGCCCCAAGAAAACCAAGTAAGTGGTTTTTTGTTTATTTCAAATTTTTGCCGTGCAAGAGCCTCTGTGAACCGCGAATTAGTGAATTAGTGTTCAGGAGTTGCATCCAGAAACCGCGAATTAACCCATTTTCCCAATTTTAGCCACGAATGGTTGCATAAGTCGCATATTGCCTTTTAGCCACGAATACACTGAGAGAAAAAATGAGGCCTTCGGCGGTGAAAATACCACCGATCTTCTTCGAGTAACATTCTCCGGTGATGTTCGGTGACTTTTTGTTCGGTGTAAAACCGCCGAGTAAAATTTCGGTAGTTTGCTTCCGAACTTCGTCTTCAATGAGCCTATGTTCGATTACGGAGTTCTCCGGCTTATCTGCAGAAGTTCGGTGGCTAGCCCCTTGATATCGGTGCGCAATCAATCATGATCGGAAATTCGCTTCCCTAGTTCGGGTTGTGCCTTGTTTCTCACGTTCGGTGATATTCAGCATTAGCTCGCCGGTGTTTAGCATTGAAGTTCGGTAAACACCCACCGAAATTCAGCGAGGGTGGAATGAGTCAGTAGAAAGAGGAACCTGTGATTCACAGTGAAGGTCAAACAAGGAGAAGCATGGCTCTATAAACTATAGTACACTTTTTAAAAAGCTTTTATTATCCTTTATATCAATAATATGGAATAAAATACATAGCATAATGTACAAGTAAAAGGGAATAAATTACATAATCTGAAAACTAGGCTCACAATAACACGCATTCAATCATGCAGGATCACTACTATAATATTCTTGAAATAAGTTCATCCGTCGTGATAGTCAGGAAGCGCCGTAAAACTCGATAAAAATTAATTACATTGAACTACACCAATCTAAATAATAATTTTAGTACTTGCCAATAACCGATACTTTCTTACGGTCACTCAACTCACACAATCACCACACTGAACACTGAACTCGTGCTCTCCTCTCCCCAACTCAGTTAGAACTAGAAGCTTCATTCCTTCGTCTCGTCTCGCTCGCTTGGCGTGGTTACTCGGTGGATAGCCAACCACGATCGGCTACTTGTCGTTGGCAGAAGTGACCCGTTCCCTTAGACATGAGATTTGTCACTGAGCATCGGTAATTTGCGTCCAACGTTCAGTAAAACAACTACCGAAATAATGTCACCGATCTTCAGTAAATTTTATTCGGCGTGTCATCGAATTTTAAGCCACCGAAGAAATAGTTCAGTGGAGAAGTAATTTCTTCTGCGGTGAATGTTCACCTACGTTCGGCTATACGACCGCAGAACGCTCAACCGCAGATCCATCGGCGGTAATTTTACAATATGGCTGCCTTCTTCGGTGAAGATTAACCACCGAAAAAAGAGAATTCTCCACTGAACGAATTTTTCGGTGGAGAGTGAGCTGTTCGGTGGTGTATTTTTTTCTCAGTGTATTAACACTTTTTCTGAGTTTTAGTTGCTTATACTTGTTCCAAGTTCAGCATATTAGCGCCTTTTCTCAATTTTAGCCGTCTTAGGACCTACAGAAACTCGGGGCCTACTATATTTTCTGTATTTTAGCCGGAAATCAGCTCTTTTTCTCAATATTATCCGTGAATTAGCGATCTCCATTTCTGCTGCGAATCAGCGTCTTTCTCAATGTCTGCTGTGGTTCAGCAATTTATCCACTTGTAGACATGAATTAGGACTTTTCACCATTTTAGCCTCAAAGTTTTCCCATGAACAGCACATGAGCGTCTTTTCCATATTTTAGCCGTAAAAAGGCGCATTTGCTCAATGGGGAATTTGCATGAATGTCCGATTTGGGAGAAAAGTGTACCGGTGAATTAGCACATGGACAGAAGAATATCAACGGTAGTTGAAGCCTGATTGGTGCATTTGGTGATTTGTAAATACATTTCAAAGTTCTTCAAGAGGGGATAGATGGTACGAGGGGAAATGACGTCAATCCCTACTTTTGAAGCATGTGATTAGGGCACTCTAACATTTTTTGTTTACAAATAACAAGAAAAATTGTCCCCCTGAAAATGTGTCTTACCTCCCTCTTCCTCACACCATCCATTTCATTAAATAGGCTTTGACGTTATCAAATCCCCGCTCAAAATGTTTAAAAATTCGCTCTAAAAAAATCCTTGACTGATTTCAATGTTTAATGTGAGCAATAGCATTGTTGAAGAGCCCTCTTCAAGAAACACCAGTGCTTGAAAAATGTGCAAGTTCCCCGTTATAGCGGTAAATTAGCGCTTTTTCCAAACTTTTAGCCTCGGATTAGCTCCAACAACTGCTCAATTTTCGTAAGTTTTAAATTGGCGTTGACTAAAAACCTTCAGCAAACTGGGGATTAGTGTTTTTCATGAAAGCTTTCACCCGCGCATACTTACCTCAAGAACAGAATATAGCGTGTCTTCTCAATTTTAGGCATCGGCGCCTAAGGACCAACAAAAACTGGGCGCATTGAATTGGGGCCGGGGTAGTCCACCCCGTTTGCAACGACCCCCCCCCCCTCCCGCAGGCAAAGTTTCTTGTAATGAAACTGAAATTTGTCCACCGTTCTTATTATTCTACCTAAATTCATGCGTTACTCTTCTGAGAATACGTTGATGTTTGAACCCAAACTGCTGCACAATAGAAACTTGGCATCTAGAACTGTGCCGCGAAGCGGGCGATTAATCAGAATAACTCTACCTGCCGAGGAAATTCAAAATTGTGCCCCTAAAAGTGGCTTTTCTTGTCAACAAATCCAAAGACGTTGCTCAGCCCAGGTCAGAGGCTTATTAGTCACGAAACTTGGAAATGTCTCATGCCCGGAAAATGTCAATTTATAGCTTGGAATTTTTGGACCGAAAAAATGTTAATTTACCTTCATAAAAACTGACGAAATAGTGGCCCGGGTCAACCATGAGCTAGCGTAAAAATACCGTCAAATCGCGGTATCTATGGCGTTATAACATCATTTGTGATAGAGCGTCCTTAGTTACCGCTTGCGTTAATTTTTTAACGCTAGCTCATGGTTCACCCCCGAGGGCAAGTACGAAGGGGTGTTATAATTTTAACACGGCGTTATCCTATCACAATTAAAATGGTTGTCACGTGGATACCACCCTTGTTATTCCATAAATAACACCCCTTCGTACTTCAGCCCCGTATCCGTTTGATTCTTGAAGCTTCAGCCTATTCGGCTACTATTGGCTTCTCCTCCTATTGCCTGCTCCTGCAGCGACCTGGGGTTGAAGTACGAAGGGGTGTTATATGGAATAACACGGGTGTTGTGGTGTCTTCGCTTCAAAATTTATATTTCCTTGTTTTAGAGGATAAAATGTCAAGACATGCGGGTTGCAGTCTCTATTTCTCCCCCCCCCCCGACCCTATCAGTCGGCCCCTCAGCCGTTGGATGGGACGCATGCCCCCTTGGGTGACCCGGTGCCGGTGCTCCGTCACCGAACTCCCCTTGGGAGTCGTCCAAAATTCGTCCGGCGTCGTAGGTGTCTTCACCGATGTAACTGGGCATTATATCGTATACGAATTAGGGCTGTCGCTCTAAACCCTTCCCCCTTCGCCCCCCCACGAACCCTTTCCCTTGAACCACTTTAAATTTTATTCAATGAACAATTTAGTTTAAGAAAAAAAATTGACTTTAAATTTTTGTCTTGTGGTTTCCATGGCTTTGACTTGGCTACAATGTAGTGTTTGTGGCATTTGTGGTGTCTTCACTTCAGTGCAATAATCTTAACACGGCATTATGGTTGTCACGTGGATACCACCCGTGTTATTTCATTTAACACCCCTTCGTACTTGCCCCCTGGAAAAGGAGACTGGACCCGCATTTCAGTGCAATTTTCTCCCAACGTCGTTACTTTCCGCCGTGCGTGTTTACGGTAATTTGTGCGTTGGGCGTCGCATCGTCCAAAAAATTGAAAACTTAGCTTGTACGAGATTGGTTTTTAGGGGCCGCGTATGTCTTACATCTTTGCCCCCAGAATGCTTAGTCTTTTTAACTCTCAACTTTGGCTCCAATAACAACTGTCTAATTGGTCGCAAAACAACGTGAGGTTCTTTTCCACATATTGTGTGCCTATTTCTACTTTTACGCCACTGTTATTTTCGGTCCAAAAACCGCTTATTTTTCCGCCGAAACTGACTATTGCACCAACTGAAATCCAACACGCTCTTCTACTCTTATAAAACTGGCAATTTTGCCATCGATTCATAATGTTCGGTCCTAAAAAGCAAAAAATTCCCAAAGAGACCCCCTCCCCCTCTTGAATAGCATATTCACTTCATGTGGTTCGGAGGATCTGACCGCTTATCATTTGCTTTCTTCTCACAAGTCGCCAGTTTCTGTGGTGGCACGTTTTTCGGGATTAATTGCGTGGAATACTTCTGTTCCGGGTAATTTTTGGACTGTACGTTTCAGTTGTGTACACCCTTCCCCCCATCACTCTTTTTTGCGTTTGTCATTCTGCGAAAATACCTCTAATTCGTCAAAGGGGTTTCTTTCTAAAGCACTATGAAGTTTATATGAGGGGGCGGGGGTCTGTTAATTCAATAGTTCACGCTATACAGAGCTCTGTCTGTAAATAACCACCTGGAAAACTGTTATGATTAACTGATTGAAATCTCTTTCCTTTCATCGCCTTTTCATTTCGCGTTAAACTCGTAGGAAAATTATAAAGTACTCCATCCTACCCACCCCTTCGCCACTGCCATCAACCCATCAATCATTTTCAATGCCAACCTTCTGCTGGGACCGTACTTTCTCGCTTACTGTACGCGCCTTCCCTCAGCAGTGCTGGGGCCTGTAGCGGTCGGGGGGGGGGGGGGTGAGCTCGAGAGTAATAGAAAGCCCCGGCTTTCCTTCCAGCCCTTGCGCAAACCGGCATCGTCTCGCCATTGGCCACTTATGGGGTTGGGGAGTCTCGGCCCACTTTTCTCCCCTTTTTTCCCTTTATTTTCTTTTGGAGTAATTCTGCGGGTTTTTTATTTCATTTTGGTGAAGCCGCACTTCGCGTGGTGCGAGGTTCGAAGACGTCGAAAGGTGTCTTTTTTTATGGGGAAGCTAGGCGAATTTACTGTCACCTCACATTTTCAACACTGTGATTTGGTTTGATCCCGAATCTTGACCCATTTTTTCATGTTTTTCTGTATAAAAAAAAATTTTCTTTAATCAGTTTACCATTTCTTCCTTCAAAGAGAATTCATACTTAACGTTTAAATTTCCGTGCTTTTAGCTTTCATGCCAGTTCTATCTGTAAAAAATAAATTAAAATATGAAATAAAAGAGAGTGAAGGGATGGTTACGGGTAGGGGTGACTTTAAAAAGAGATGAGAGAGAGAAAGAGAAAGAGTGAGTGAGAGTGAAAAGGGAAGAGAGTTGAGTTATTCGGGCTTTAATTGTTTTCCCTTTGACACAAAGGACATGATTGTATGATATAAGTTTGTTACGTCAGTTAGGGCGGGGTCGGGGTGGGTTCACAAAAAGAGGGTTGGCGCTTTGGCGAAATGTGGGCGAAGGGCACGGCGTTGAGACAAGGGTTGTTGGCTGTGTGGAGGGGGGTGAGGGTGTGAGAGAGAGGTGGATATCCGCTTAACTTCGGTGGCGTGCTTCCCCTCTTTGTAGATCAAAGCCAAAAGCTCGCTATCTCTCTCTCATATCTGTTGGAAGCTTTGAAGTCTCTTTGACGGTGTTACATCAAAGGAGAGCCAACCCCCGCACACACACAGAACATTATAAACGTTCCTCTCTCACTCACTCTCTCTCTCTTTGCTCACCAAACTTTGAACTGGCTCTGCGACTAGTTTATATTTCAGTTGCCTGAGTGTCTTTACAGGGAGCACATCGCGGTGCCGCGGCTCCCTGGAAAAAGTGCCGGTTTTTTTTGTTTTGTTTGTTTGGTTATTCTTTTAAATTTCCCAGAGTCTGTGATTCTAGGAATGTGATTTTCAAGGCAGGGGGGAGGAGAGGGGATGGAGTCAAACAGTTTGGACGCCTCGGTTCAGGCGTCTGAGCCCAGGGAGAGGTCACAGCCTGTTGTGAAGAGGCGAAGCCGAATCTCCAGGGTGAAAACTAATCGTATATTGGATAAATTGAGGAAGCGGTTGCCAAAGAAGAAAGTTGAGGTATCAAGGAGAGTGTACAGAGAGACTGACGTGGAACGGACGCTGTTTAGGTGGTACTCGAGAAATCACACTGATAGGAAGATCGGAGAGGGTGACATACTGAAGAAGGCTCTCGTTCTGGCTCGAAAGTTCCACGCATCTGACGACGACACCAGACTCATCACTAAAGACTGGGTGGTCAACTGGCTGGGAAAGTTTGGTGTCCGTCTGGTTGAACCGATTCCAATTGTCAAGAACGACGAAGATCTGACCAGTGTCCTCAGTTCCTACACAGATGACCAGATCTACACTGGACTCGCTTTTGAATTCGACTGGACGAGTCTCCCATTCAAAAACGTTCTTAGAAAACCGTCCGAGAACAAAATTTGGCTTCTAATGGCCGGGAATAAATCGGGTCGACACAGAACTCGCATCCTCATCACCGGCAAAGAGTGGCGACCCGACTCTTTGAAACATGTCAACATGTTGAGTCAACCGGTTGTGTACGCTGGAGGTGGCGTTGGCCGGTTGACGCCTGATTTAGTCTCCTGGTGGTTTCACAGGGAATTTTCGCCCGCGGCTTTGGTTTTAAACGAAGGTGGTGCTGTGCTAGTGATGGAAAAGACTGAGTTTTTACCGTGTGAGACTGAACGCGTTGCCGCTGATGGTAAAGTGAAACTAATCGCTTACAGTCAGTCGTCAGAGTGTAAATGGGATCAAAGATTATTGAAAAGCGAGCTCAAAATGCGTTATGTAATGTTTCTACTGCACAATTTAGGAATGGAGTTGTCTCGATGGATTTCAGTGAATCACTTCCTAACAAATTTCACTTTGAAGGAAGCGTTTCCATTGTTGCATAGAGCTTGGTTGAACGTCCGACCGGACACTTTCACCAGATGTTGGAATAGTGAAGGGTTTGGTTTGGCGGCTGAGGAGGATCGTTTGCTCGTTTTAGAGCTTCAGTGGATATCACACGATCTTGGTTTTGACTTGAAGGATGAGGACATCAAGTTATGGTCGAACTCTGAAACTGACGCTCTACCGGCGTCAGACCCAATGAAAACCGAGCCTAGGGAGGATCGTGAGGTTAATGAGACGATTCCGTCAGCTTTGGAAGCCATTGGCTACTTGTCGAAAGCTCTGATATGGATGGAGTCTGAACCTATTGAACCTAGTTATTTACTTGTTATGCGTGACATTATCACTATAGCTAAACAGGCACGTTTTTCACCCCTCCTCCAACCCACCATTTTTAACCAACCATAAAACCATTTTAAGCCATTTATCTGTCATGTTTGTCTCTTATATTTTCACAGGCGAGCAAAATGGGCCTCGGGAGCGGGCACCCGGGGAGCGGACTACCATTTTTCTGCCACAACGGCGACCCACTTAGTCAACCGCCGCCGGCTCATATGGGAATTCCTCCATACCAGCTCGATCCCAAGGGCGGTGAGTACTGGCGAGCTCCCCCGCAGTGGAAAAGGCTAGGCCCTCTCCTAGCAGCTACAGGTGAACCGCTAGTAACAACCCCTGTACAGACAAAAATCAACAAAAAAAAAGTTGCATTTCTCTTAACCCCTCTTTACCCTTTTTAACACCCCTCTCTCCTCTTTGTGCTTAACGAAATTTTCTTCATCTTTCTTTAAACAAAAAAATTAACTTTGGTTGTGGTACATGGACATTATTACATTTTATAAGATGGCGTTTACTTAGGGAGAGAAAAAAAAAACAAACCGGCGCATCTCAGCCCGCGCATCCCCATCATCCAAGGGTGGAAACGCCCGTTTTCGCTCTCCTCTCTTGTCTTTTACCTCCTTCTAATCGATAAAATAACTACTACATTTCGAATTCACGTTTTCCCCTTTGACTTTGCCTCTGATGGAGGAGTCTTCAAAGCACTCTCGACCTCCCCTCACCCGCCAACAACCCCTTACGCGCGCTTTGAACGTCATTAGATTTAACAACTGAGGGGGGGGGTAGTCGTTATTAAAAATTAGCGTGACTTTGAAGGGGGGGAGTAAAAAGACAATTTTTCGTTTTAGCACCTCTTGTAGCCTTTTATTATGATATAACAGGTTTTATTTGTATACTTCATGACAACCTTTTCTAAGTTTTCATAGCGCGAGGCATCATTGAACCAAAAAATCCCGTAGGTCGTGCGGATTCTTGCCTAACTTGACGCTCGAATTATTCTCCTTTTATTCTTTTTTTCTCCTTTTTTATATTTATATAGCTCTAATTGGTCCACCAGTATTTGATTCAACAGCCCCTGGAATGTTCCTCATTATGAGCCTTCTTTCGAACATCCCCTCCCTTCAGGCTCATACGCTCTTTTATTCTGAATAATTAATAAGCAGATTATTCCTTGAATTAAAAAAAAAGTCCTTAATTAATTAGAGAAAAAGACGCCTTGTATGCCTCACTTGTACCCCCTCCCCGTCCCCTTAGTCGTTATTCAACGTTACCCTTGAATCACACATTCAATTATAGGAGTACGTACGTACACACTCAATTCTGTATAAGGCGCCGTCCGCAGTAAGCCTTTCCAACATTAGAGAAACCCTCCACCGCACCCACCCATCCACCCTTATCGTCATTCGTAGTATTCCTTTCAATTATTTGCATTTAAAAAAGGGTTGTCGTTGAATTTTTTTGTTGCTAATTACACTGCACCCCGACCCTCTTCCTGTACATATAAATAACCACAAGGGGCAGTGCTGTTAACCCACACCATTCTAGTTTTTGCCTCCTTATTTTAACAGTTTTGTATCGTTAACCTTTTGATTTTTAAGGCCGTGCCGGGCACGTTTGTCAGTGATCGTGACTACCGTTTTCCTACCGGTTTCCGCAAAACGAGCCTTAAACCGCTTTTTATATTAACTCGGAAATCCACTGAATTTATAGAGCTCCGCACGCTTATATGTAACCCTCTCCAATAATCGAGCTCGATTTCTCATATTTCCTAATGAAACCTT
Source organism: Corythucha ciliata (assembly GCA_038030265.1). NCBI lineage: Eukaryota > Metazoa > Arthropoda > Insecta > Hemiptera > Tingidae > Corythucha > Corythucha ciliata. Next base: position 19,361,466 of record CM075943.1, read on the forward strand.
TCTCAAATGCCTCCCCCTCCTTCATTCAAATCACCCCTTTTCAATGTAGATGATTACTAATGCCACCACCCCCGCCCCGTCAACCAGGGCTGGTAACATCAAAGAGATTCTAGGAAATCAAATGACAAAAAAAAGGAAGAAGATCCCCGGACAATGAGTCATTTGAGTGAAATTAACTGATAAAATATTGAGAAGGGTGAAATGAAACGAGGACGCGGGGGGGGGGGCTGTGCCATTTGTGAAATAATGTATTCTTCTAAAATAAGGGGAGAAAGAGGTTTGTACGTAAATCTCCCTAGGCTTCAAGACTCTCGCTCTTTATAAAGACGGGGCGTAATTGGAATTATTTGAATTTTAAAAATGAAAAAGGTCTGGCTAAGGGGGGCCCCTCCTTAAACGCCTTATTACGTATTTTAATGTCCTTCGCTGCTACTTCTAGCGTAATTCAACTAATTCTTCCCGCCTTTTCCCGATCCTCCCCCCCCCCCGAGTAAATTTGCATGCTAAACAAATTCAAAGGTATGTGGTTCACAGGTAGCTCAAAAAAAGGTGACAAGTGTTTTAACAATGGGAAAACTGTACACTTTTTGTTTTTTTGTTTGTTTTTTTCTTCTTCTCTCGAAAGTTTAAAATTTGGCTAATAACGACGCTCTTCGTACGTGTCTTAAATTGCAGGTCTGACGAGGCCACCTATGTACCCGTTTACAGCGGGTCAATACCCGTATCCGATGCTCAGTCCGGAGATATCTCAGGTGGCGGCATCGTGGTGAGTACAAATTTTACGCTTTTTATTTTGATAGCCCTAAATATTGTGTTTTCTTCGGGTTTGTTGCACTCCATTTATATTTTCTCATTTTTCGATGTGTCTATGGGGCTTTTACCGATGCCATAAATTACCTGTTTTGTTAGAAGTTAGAGTGAGACATCCCCCTACGCCAATCATTGTTTGTTATCTTTCGTGTTTTTTGTCACTACTTTTTGTTATGTTGCACTCTCTAGGAGAGGACAAAGTGCTTTTGAGGGGATTTTTGCCCTGCCCTCCTTCTCCGATTGTCTCCCCAAAAATCCAATTTCACGGGGTTGACGCATTCCAAAAAGCAATAGGTACTGCTCTTTGGGCACTTTATACGTCCAAATTTCAATCACTCCCAGAACCCAATTTCAGGGTTTTGACGAATTCGATAACTCGCCTTTGGCGTCTTAAAAAAAACAACAATTTGCCGGTTTGGCTTTCTGTAGGTCCAAGTTTGGAGGATCGGGCACGTCAGAAACCAATTTCGCGCGTTGATACCCCAAAAAAGCTCAAGTTACATCAGCTCATGTTACACAATCTCACGAGGGTTCACTTTCTTTTTTCAAAGGTTAAAATAATTACCAGCTGTTAACTCAATTTAAACAGAAATTTCGCGGAGTTGACTCAATAAAAACCAATTTCGCGAAGGTAGTTCACCTCGAAAGAGAAATTTCAGGGTTTTCGTTGCTACAGAATCAAAATTGTTTGCTTTTGATCCCTTCTAAAGCAATTTCGTGGGATTTTTTTTTGTTTTGAAGAACAATTTCACGAGTTTGACCTTTCTCAAAAACAAAAAATTTCGCAGCGTTGGCCCAATCGAAATCAATTTTGTAGGATGGGCTCTCCCAAAAAAACAATATTCTGCAGAGTTTGGGGCCACTCGAAAAATCATTTAGTGCGTCACGAGCACGCGTGCGTCGTGCTCGTGCCTCATCAAGTAGAGAATGTCGCGTAAAAGTCTCAGTAAAAACGAGTTTCGCGGCACAGATTCGGCCCTAATAAGAAGAAACTTCGCGGCTTTTGCAGCTAAAAAAGCCTGACTGTTGACCAATTAAAATAGCAATTTCGCCGTAAACCGTCCGACTTTTTCAAAAATGAACAACGAGTTGCCTCGTTCAAACGCAATGCCGCTTTCAGCAGATCATTTCTGTTCAGTTTGCTCAATACAAACCAATTCCGCAGGGGTTACTCAAACAGAAAAGCAAATTTCGCTTTATCAAAAGCACATGGCTTATCCAAACATTCAAATAACCTATTTGGCAAAGTAATTTTGTCGTTATAGCTCCTTCAAACCCCAAATTTCTATGATCGACATTATGATTTGCAGCAAATTGGTTTTTGGTCGGTGTTTTAGGGGGGGGGGGGTGCGCCCCAGCTGATGTGGAGAATGGAGGGCAGCCCTGGGTTCTGTACTTATTTCTGATTGATCCACTAGAGACGGGGAAAAGTCATGATCATAAACGTCATAGTCGTAGTTTTTTTTTATCATAAAATGTCTGTTTTTTTTAATAAAACGGCATAAAATACGACTTTTCGGGAAAAGCGTCATATTTTATAATATGTACCTAATGACCTTTTTGGAGTAAATTCTTTTAAACGTAGATTCCCGGTCATGAAGGATATATGAGGCCTTACGGACGTAGATATACGTCCTGGGTGTTGATACAATAGTTTTACTTAAAATTCTAGATTTTTTCCATTCCCCCCCCCCCATTTGGCCATTGGGCGCTATACAAATATGTTTTATATTTCAAATCATTCACCCTAATACTACACTCAAACGCATCATAACATAATAAAATAAAAATAATAGCTGAAATCAATAGTGAAATAGACGTCATTTTTTAGCTGAAAACGTCATAAAGGGGCAGTTTTTCGGAAATAAACGTCATAAAACACTCATTTTAATGTCATAAAATAAAGATCATAAAATGGGGGGAGGAAAGTCATAAACCGCCCGTCTCTGCGTGATCACCTGCAAAACGGCCCATCTCAATGCGGTCCACAACGACCGCCTTATCACCACCAGCCACATGTTGCTGGCTCGCTGGCTTGGAGTTGCCAGTCTCATGAGGAAGACACACCCCTGACCTCCCCCCGACCTAAGTGCATTTTACTAGTGATTTCAGCTATTATTTTTATATTATTATGTTATGATGCGTTTGACTGTGGTATTTAGGGTGAATGGTTTGAAATATCTGGAGGCCTCCCCAAGGGCCTTGGGCGTGTCGTAGTCGTAGCTGCTGATTCAGGGCGCAACCAGCACTTCGCGCGAAATATCCTCGAGGATTGCGTCGTTTGTTTTTCTTAACGGCTGGCGGTGGTCGCCCAATCGACTTCCCTGGAGTCCATTGAAAGCACTTATCGCACATGGACCTCTCTGTGCCGCTCTGCAGTCGAGAAAACAGTCCGAAACCAATCGCAACACAAAACGCTAATTTTCGCGGCCACTCTGACGCAGCCCCTCAAGGATGTTTTGGCCGAGAGCGCCAGACTTACTTAACTCGGCATGACCTGAAGGACTCATAAACCGCCTCCGGCGCAAGTCGCAACACTTCGAGAAAAAAGTCCTAAAAACGCTTATTTTTGGCCACATTGAGAGGCGCTAAGGGGAGTCCTGGCCGGGACCACCTGGATTTATACGTTGAGTATTGACTGAGGGACTCAAGTAAAAAAACCGCTTTGGGCTCAGATTGGAGCACTTTGAAAAAATTGGTGAAAAAGCGCCCTCCGTGGTTGGCGCTTTTGGCGAAAATTGCCAAAATTTGAAATTGTTCCAAACTGCTTGCCATGGGGTTTATCAACAAGGGGAAATCCGAAAATCGAAACGGATACTTGATCAGGTGGTGATCCATAGCAGGGGGGCCCAGGGAGGGGGGTTATTCCGGCGTTTTTCGTTGCTTTCGCGTGCTTTCAGGTACCGGTGACGAGGAATCTTTCCGCAAACTTCACATCACCCCTGCCCTGCACGTGGTCCTAGATAGGCCGCTCTGGAGTCGAGAAATCGGCATTCCATTGTATAACATTAAACGAGGGACTCATTCAGCTCTAATCGAAGCAATTTTGAAAAAATGGGCCAAAATCATAAAAATCGCCTCCTTTTATTGGCTTATTATTTCTCAATAATAAGTCTTTGTAATCGTATCGCAAAAAAAATTTTTTGACCCCCCCTCAAAATTTGTAGTTTTACGTTTCAAAGTGCGTAGAATCCAAATCTGCAATAAAAAAAAAATGTCCGTCCGCCGTCCGGGCCATATCTTGCCCTAGGATTGCTCGAAAAAACTCGTTCTTTCGCACATAGACCTTCATTTGGGGTCTAGTTGGTCCTAACATCTGATCAGTTTGATCAAATAACTCCCTGGGGTTTTATGGGCCAAAAGCGGGTCCAAAATGGGGATTTGCAAAGGATTTGGGATCATAGGGGTGTGGGGTGTCGATTTTCATTTAATTTCAAGCCGGATTTGACTACATCGATGAATAATAAACCCGTAAACAGTCGAAATAATAAGGCATTGTTCAACAATTCGCAGCGTTTTTCTAAACGTTTTCTGCAAAAATGAAAAACAAAAAATAAAATTTGGGTGAAACCGAGTAGCTTGATGGGGGATTGCCTGCACGGGGAATCAGAAAATCGAAACGGATTTTCGATCAGACGAGCCCTTGAAAAGGTTCTCCTGGTGGTTCGCACGGTTTTGACCGCTTTGTTATGTTTTCGTGGGTCCTCCTACGAATTTTCCCCGCGAAACATCCTTCTCGTGCCTCAGACTTGATGTAAAAGGTATTCGGGTTCCTGTTGCTCCCTCCCCCCCACGAAGTCAAATCTCGGTTGGGGGGATTTACAAAACGATCGTCAGCTGACGACTAAGTGGAGTCAGATCTCATTTTCAATTCTTCTCTACAGGTCTCGCTCGGTCTCGGCTTCTCTACAGGTTGTCTAGCCTGGTGCGTTGAAATGATGGATTTTTGGGCAACATTTTAGTTATGCAGCCAATGATGGACGTAAGACCACGAGCAGCATCATTCTGATACAAACAAATGGAAATTGATACACTTAAAATTGTACGCTGCATTTTTGGTTGCCCTTGGCCACATTTTTGGTTGGGGGGGGGGGCAGCTCTCTTCAATGTAAACATCTTTCTTTGTCCCGCATTCCTCCACCTTTGATAAAAAAAAACGACAAAATCGTGTAAATAGATTTTCGTGAAACGTGAAAATCACTCGTATTCATTGCTATTGCACAGGGGTGGGAGGGTTAAAGGAAGTGATATCACCTTCCGCCTTTTTTTCTCTCCCCCACCTCATAGTGCAATGTGACGAGGATGGTAAGGTGAAAGACGGGATAAAGGTGTTCTAAATAAGATTTTGAAAAAGGGCGTGTGTATGTGTGTCGGGGCTAAAGTTCAATCGTTTGTGTACCGTGGGGGGCGGAGCAGGGGGACAAAATAAGGTGTGAAACGAAAAGAAAAAAAAAAGACGAATTTGTGGGGGGATGACTGTCGAATGAAGGTAGTGGGGGTGGGGGTGTCACAATAAGATAACCCCTCACCCCACCGTCAGAGTTTTTTTTCTTTTTTCCCCCTTTTCCTTGCTCTTCTTTTAGATTCTCCTGATCAGCTTACAAGGCTCGTTAAAAGACGCTTCGAGGGGACGCTCACGATTTTTTTTTTTTTTCGAGTTCTAAATAAATAAAAATAAGGGAATTGTCTGTAAAATACCTTGGCTAAACACTGGAAAAAACCACCAAGTTTTTCTCCTATTGACTTATGATCCTCCAAAATGTCTTCGTAGCCCAAACAAATATCCTGAAAGAATCGTTTTGTCTCTCTTTCTCTTATACTTGACGAGAGCTCCGGAGGACTTAAAGTCAATATTTTATTATCAATAGGTCCAGGAGGTTCCTGGCAACTGAGAACAGTAAATAAAAAGGAGAAAAAGAAGAGTGAGAGAAAAAAAGTGAAGTCTGGGATTTACTTTACTGGTCAGGGCTTTTCCTGATAGTTGCTGGGTGGGTGGGAGAGAGGGGGGCATTTCGATTTAAAATAATACGTGGTTTTTGTATATTTATTTATATTTTTTATTCAACGCAAACGCGCGTTTTGTTTCAGGCACACACCTAGTATGTACCCGATAAGCAGCGGAAGTGCGGGATTTAGAAGTCCGTACCCCTCGTCGCTACCAATTACCAGTTCGAACCTGCCTAGGTGAGTTTTTCAAAATTAAACGTTTTAATAGATAGCTGGTGTCGATGCTGGTGATGGTGGTGGGGGTTAAAGTAATTAAAGGGATGAGAGCTTTTTTGCTATGAAAATTAAGTGGGGTTTACTTTGAGTACATAATGAATTTAATTAAGGTAAAATCGCTCTTTGATGTTTTAAAAAAGATTGTTATTAGATTGTGCCAGCGGGGAGGGGGAGCGAAATGGTTCCACAAATATTTATTTGTTGCCTTTTTTTTTGTTTCAGTGATTTTTACAGGTTTTCGCCCACTGGACTGATGGGTCCTCATCCAGGACTCTCCCCCCACTCCCATCCAGCAATAGTTACCCCGGGACCTAAGCAGGAGCTTCAAACGAATGAACATAACCACAGGTAAAGATTTTTTTTTTAAATCGTTGAAGTTTCTTGTTGATTTATGCAGTAAGTAACGTGAATGTTATGCGCTGCGGGTGTGCTGCCATGGGCGAGGGAAGGTAGAGTTGCCCCTAGCAACCCTCTCACACTCAATCCCTCTCTCACACACTCTCTCTTTCTCTCTTCATCATCTCCCTGTTTCACCAATCATGAGGTTTTCTCCTGTAAATCTCTTCTTTACCAGCGTCGATATTCTATTGTCGTGCGCAAACAAATCGTTCATGGGGAGTTAAACGGGTTTTTGTGCTTGCCTATACAGAAAAAAGTAAATTGTGTGCGTAATTTTAAAGGGTCACAGTGGCGGTTGGGTGTTGTGGGGGGGGGGGCATTTAAAAAAGGTCCACTGCGACGCACCAGTCTATAGTCATTAACAATTAGGTTACCTTTTCATGGTGAAACCTTAATAATTACGTTAAGGGCTTAATTATAACCCTTCACCCCTATCCCCCAAGCCACCCCGTAATTTTATGATATAATGCGGTCAAATGGAAAATCGAATATCGTTTAGCACAGCCCCCTTCCCCACTTTGGTACTATGAGTTTCATTGAAATTATTTAATTAGCGTAGTTAGCAGTTGGGTCAGAGCAGGGGAGGGGGAGTAAGCTTCGAGGCAGTGCTCCTCTTTATTGAGTTTGGATGGCTCCCAGTCTGGCTATTCTGTGTGGGTAGGGTCGTGCCCTGGGCTATCGTCCACGGTGGAGCTACACTGGCTGCAGTGGTTAATCCAGTAGGGGTACCACCACCAGTGGTAGGGGGGGTACATCCTTGCGGCCCGTACTCATTACAACTGTCGAATGGCGGACTTACTGCCAAATTGCGAGTCTGGGGACAGTGTGCCGGTGCCGAGCTGTCAGTCTCACCCCAGAGAAACGTGTCTTAGACATAATGGCTTCGGCTGTTCGCCATCTTTAACACTGTTCGTGACACTGAGGATAGCGAAACCGCTATGTCCAAGACACGCCTCGTCGAGGTAAGACTGACAACGTGGTCATCAATGGCTTGGTCCACTAGTTTATTTACTGCGATTTACGCCTCCCCCGCCTAGTTTGAACCACCTCCTCCTTCAAACCAAATAAACAGAAACAAATTTTGGCATGTACACGGTTCCCAGCTTCTTTGCTCTGTACCCAACTTTAGTGTCCAAAGTTGTTCAAAGCGAAGAAATTGCACTTTGGACCCTGAAGTTGGGTATAGTATCGTGGAAGTATTGCCTGTTTGGCCGTAAATTTTGCATATTTTGTCGGGGTTATCCTGATTAATGAAAAATTCATTTGTACGATCCACCAGGGTATTCTGTGGTCAAACTTTCAGTTTGTGTAGCGATACGCACGTTAGAGGGAGAGAATCGGTTGGGGTGATCGACCTAGTGAGTGGTGGTTGGGCAACAAAAGCAACAGGGGTTTGTGGGTAACACAGTTTTTCAGGTGGGAGGTTGCGACTATAAAGGCCTCGGCCATCACCTGTTGAGAGAGGAAGGAGGGAACATACTGGAACCGTTATCCCCGGGCCTCGCCTTATTCCCCGGTTATCGGTTATCGGAAATTAAGATTGGGGAAAAAAGGAAAAGCTAAAGCGGGCCACACACGATCAAACATGCTTGACAAGCATGGTTTGCCAACCTCGCTTGACAAGCAGGTATGATCGTGTTTGGGGTCATGTTTAAAGGTTTTATATCACGTTTGACGGTTTTCAGTCACTGCCAGAAAATTTGCTCTCAAACCTGAGGTTTAACAAACAGATTTGATCGTGTGTGTGTGTTTCAAACCATCAAACCTTCTAACCATCAAGAAAAAAGAGTATTGGAACACTGCTGAAGCTTGGGCGCGCGTTTGAAGTTGAAGTTTGATGGTTAGGCCGCACCAAGAGCTTGGATGCTTGGGTAGACTCCTGGCGGCTATCTAGGCGAACAGCTCCCACTGTTCTACCCTAGACGCTTGCTTGGACATTATTTTGTGGGCGGCGGGTCCTTCTTTCTCTCTCATTCAGCTTGAAACAGGTGAAGGGTGCTAACTCGCTTTACTTAGCCGTTGTCCTCTATTTTAACATAAATAATTGCGTGCATTCCTCTTAGAGTCCTCGCAACTCCTTGTAGCGGACATTGAATTCCCCTTGCTCTTTTCTTGTTTGGTTTGTGTCGTGTAACCAAAAATCAATAAAAATCAACCAAAGAAATATCGTACTTCAGACCAGAATTTTCCATTAACAACTTTTTTTACGGAATTAGGTAAAGACATGATATTCCCAAGGCCCAGGCGTCTGAATGGGAAAGAAGAGAATTCACTCCTCAAGAGCTCTGCATCCACTCAAGAGCATAAGAAGAAAAAAAGAAACCCCTATTTATCCATGAGTGCATCCCACCTGCTATCCTGGCCAGTCGCTAGCCACCTATCTACCCTCCAGCCCATCCTAGCGCTAAGCTAGCCAAGTCCGATGCGGACGCGGCCTAAGTTTGACCATGTGGCTGCGGCGTCAAACGTCAAACATGCTTGACAAGCGCGGCTAGTAAAACAATGCTTGTCAAACATGTTTGATCGTGTGTGGCCCGCTACTGTGGTTGGAGCTTTAGGTTCTAGTGCGTTTGAATTTATTTGTGGCTGGAGCTTGCTAGGGTTGGGCTTTCTTCGTGGCAGTAGCTATCGGAGGTTGGGCTTTCTTAATGGTTGGAGCTTTAGGTACTGTGGCTTAAGCTCTGCTGTGGTTGGAGCTCTACTGTGGTTCGAGCACTTCTGTGGTTTAAGCTCTGCTGTGGTTGGAGCTCTGTGGTTGGAGCTCTACTGTGGTTGGATCTTTACTGTGCGGTAAGAGCTTCTTGTGCTTGGAGCTTTACTGCGGTTGGGAGGTTTGCTGTGGTCGGGCCTTCTTCAGGGTTGGAGCTTTTCTATGGTGGCTTGGGCTGTGGTTGGAGGAGCCAACTGTGGTTGGTGCTTTACTGTTGTAAAGCTGTTGTGCAGATTTTTTAGTTGGATTTGAAAATTACTGTGGTTGGCGCTAGGATCAGATCGCTTTCTGTGTGGACAGGCGTTAAATTATTTTGTGTTGGACCTCATCAGACAGCATCAGGGTTTTAGCGGTTTACACCGCCAACCGAGTGGTCTTAGGGATGTTCATTGCCAAGCGAGCGATGAAGTCGTTGCTGGTGAAGACTGTCAGCGTTTTATTACGGAGCAGCAGGAACTGGGGAATATCGCGACTTTCGTGTGGATTCTAATGCGAAAGATGATTGAAATGACGCGACAAGCGCCGCAATAACGGAGAGAACTCTTTTAGTGGCTCGTCTGACCAGAAATCTGATTCGACTTTCGGTGGTGACCCCGAGCCCATAAACCCCTAGACAGGTGGTTTCCTCCATTTTACCCATTTTAGAAAAATCGCCCTGGGCTTAAACTGATTAAATTAAGGGTCAATTTTCAAAGTGTTTGGATTTTAGCTGGACGCGGTTTATGACTTTATCGGACAATGCTGTCGGTCCAGGTCAAAACGTCCTCAATGGGGTTGTCAGCACTCAGCACCCCTCAAATTGACCGAAAATTGGCGTTTTTTTAGTGATTAAACAAAAAAAAAAAAAAAAACACGCCCAGGGGTCAAGTGGGCGATTGTTAGGGTAAGTTATTTTTTTTTCAAAGTGTTATAATTTGAGCCGGACGCCGTGCACAAGACCCTCGGACAATGGTCAAATGAGGAATTAATTTGGTGAAAACGCACCAATGGAGGGGGGGGGGCTGACATCGAGCATAGATGTGGCAAAATGGAGCGTTTCTCGGTGTCGTTGTTGGTTTCGGTTCCAGAGCGGACCAACAAGGTCCACGTGCGTGGAGGGCTCTCTTTCTTGGACGTTGGGGCTTTTGACTGCGCGCGCCGACCGTGCCGTGTCGCGTAACCACAACGTACTTTCGCTCAATTTTAAAAATGGGACATTTTTGCGATGTAGGGCTTTTTTTCCGAAGTGTTATAAATCGGGCCGTACAGTATCATGAGTCCCTCGGACAATGGTCAATGGCGGAGTGCAGTGGGAGCATTTCGCGTTGTTGTAGATTGGTTTCCGGTTGACTCTTTCGACTCTTAAACGTTGCAGGATGTCCGCATGCGTCGACGGACCGGTCTCTTTGGATTTCTAGGCTGTCGCTTTCGTGGCTGCCCTGCCCTAGAAAAGGCACGTAAGGCCCCTGAAAATCGTTGGCTCGCGTTCGAAAATGATGGGAAGAACAACCCCTTCGATGGGCTCGCGTGATCGATAATTTGTTTCGATTTTCGGTCCCTCGTGTAGAAAATCTCCTTACGCGTTTTGGCCCCTATTTTCAATTTAAGGTGCTCCCAACCACCTGCTGAATTCCTCATGCACGGTCCATAGCAATCTGTGAAGATGTTGCCCCTGTGGTGGTGGTGGTGATGGGCTCATGGCATTGCACGATCCGAACTCAGCATTCTGTGGAATCTGGTTATATCCTCCCAGACATGGTTCACGCGTAGATTTTACTCCCGGCTTCAATATCGGCATACCGAAGTCGCTAGGTATCTTGGGAGCAGTGAAATAAAAATTCAACGTCAAGACTTTTCGCGGGAAAACTGTATGGGAAAGCGTTTGTCCTGGCAACCGCGTGGTTGCAGCATTGTCCAATCAATTTACGTGCCCTTCTTAGCCCTTTTTATTATTTTCCAGAAAATTGACTTCTTGACGTTGATTTTCAAGGTTGAAGTAATGATTGTAAAGAAGTTACTAGGGGGAATGGGGATGAAATCGTCCTAAAGTTTTCCAACGCACTAAAAGGCGGAAAACTTCGTTTCAAGGTGCCTTGTACTGTGGTTTGGGTTGGGTTGGCGGGGGAGGGCTTTGATCTAAAGTCCCTTTTACCGAATTCTTGACTCATACTTTTTACTCCCCCCCCCCCTTATCCCTTGTCACTTCTTTTAAAAAGTACTTTGATCGTCGTCCTTGGTCCGGGGCAGAAACAGGTTTTCTGGATGCTGGAGCTTTCGTAAAAGGGCTAATGTGGGGCAGGGTAGGGGTAAAAGAATTGTTGAAAGCCATAACGCGGCAGTGATTATACAATCGGTGGTTACCTACTGTGGGAATGTCCAGACGATTCTTTCCGGGAATTGGACCCTTTTTTTGGGACTCAACTTTTTCTTCGTTTTCCCTCCTCCCCCCGTCTGATTCTGAAAAATATCGCATCCTTCATTTTTATGCTATCTAACGGTTTGCCCTTTAAACTTTTGCCCTTCTGTTTTGGGCTTCAAAAGGGGGTGGCTCTGGGGTGTTAAAAAGCAGACGTTAAGGCCCCGTTGCCGGTGGGAGGGGGGGGGTGAATCCAAGAGGGGGTTGAGAGAGGGTTGATATTGCAGTGAAAAGGGACAAGTACAATAACTCTCTCGTCGTCTTTTCAATGCACTCGCATTCATTCAACGCGCATGTTCGTAATTCATTCTTTTCATTTCAAACCGAGGGGGGGATCGATAAAACCCTATGATTCAAAACCTTACGGACCCCGGGATGGATAGAGGATGCAATGGGTGAGGGGGGATTTTTTTTTGCAAATTACTGGCGCACGCGGGACGTTTGGGTGGTTTTGAAGTGCCGAGGCTTCGTATTGTAACGTAAAATATCCAGGGGGTTGCAATCCGGGACTTTTTTACTCCCTCCCGACGTTGAACCTGTTAGTGATGTCTGTAAGGGCGTACGGTTCTTCAAACTAACAACCCCCTTTTCCACCTCGCCATCATAAAATTATTTCATTTGACTCTCAGGATGAGCGTTGTATGCTTTATCGCGCTATTGACGTACAGTTTGTGCCACCCCCACCCCCATAAAGCCCCGTGTGCCCTCTTTTCAACCGCTTTGTAACACATCTTCCACCCCCCTCTTACTTATTCCACAGTATTTCCCCTTTTCAGCCATCCTGAACTCTCGACAGTCGCCCTTAAAATCGATTCTCATCCTTTCTTAGGATTCTTCATTTTTTCCTCTCTCTTACACACTTCTCTCTCGCTTTATTTTTTTCGTGTGTGCCGGTTTTGACCCCCACCGTGAATCATCGCTCAGCGTCGTCCGCCGCGTCCTTTAAAATTCGCGCGCGTCCAGCAGCGGTTAAGCGCTGCTTCGAGAAAGTTTTGTCGCCTTCCTATTTTTTGGAGGGGGGGTTTTAGCTCACCTCCACCGCCTCCTCCTTTCGATTCCTTTTTCGAAAAGTGCTCGCGTGACGTCAAGGGAGGGGGTTCGGGGAGTCTGGCGACGCCGTGAAATACATTTTGTTTTGAAAGCATCATCCTCCCCCCCTGTTGAATGTTGGGGGAAAATTATGACTGCGTAAAACTCTGGTTTTTTATTCTTTCGGAGTGAAATAAGCGTGATATTGTGCGCGGTGTGATTTTTGAAAAAATTAAACTGCGGACTGTGCTAATTTTTAGCCTGACTCAAGTGATGAATGCGCGGAAATATGACGGGAAAAAGTGGCACTTGTCCTTCTGCCCCATTGATCATTCGATATCACAATAATTAGAAAGAGCTTTTTCCTTTAATTACTCATTATTATGTAGCCAAGTAGTTTTTTAATACTCAGATTTATTTTTTTACATTTTATTGTGATTCACTAACGTGTATACGAAGCGTATATTATTGTACATTGTCATTTTAATCTCTTTCTCAGGTACATATTTTTCTATTTTCTCTCCCTCTCCTTCAAAGTTTGTGCTCACGACAATAATTTCTAGACGCTACAGGGTCTTTAAATAGTAAAATAATTGTGATATTTGCCCCCCCTTCCCCCTCAACAATAGATAGAGCATTAAAATTGAAAATGGAGGACGACAATTCAATGAACGAGCCGCTAAATCTCTGTAAAAAGTCAAAACCGGTAGCTATAGTGGCACCGTCGGCCGTTCTCGACGACGGCGACGTCGACGAAGACGACTCGGGTAACAATAACGTCGAAGAGGACAAGTGCGACGACTCAACAGGAGCCGCCGACGATGAAGACGCTACCTCTACAAAACCGACGAGTCGCGACCACCACCAGCAGCTCGCCTACCAGAGCGTCTACAGTATGATTCGCAGTCTCGCCAGCACCGATCCCAACCTACTGACCGCGGCCATGTACATGGGCGGCCTCAATTTAAATTTAATGGCCGCCGGACGGACTCTCCCCGGCCTTGGAGCCGCTGCCGCGGCCTATCCACCGTTCAACGTCGGTCCTTTTTCCTCCTCCGGCGGCTCCGGTGGAGCCGTTGCTGCCGCCGCAGCCGCTGCCGCTGCAGCGGCCACGGCCGCCGGTTGGGACTCATCGTCGACACCCTCGCTATCGCCTCAACAGCATCAACCTTCGTCGGATAAATTGTCCAAATTGGACTTGCCCGCGTCATCGTCACCTCCGCTGAATGTTCCCTCGGTCAAATCAATCGCGACTTCGCAATCTTCCAGCCACCTAGGCCATGATAAACTTTCTAGGAACTCTAAATGGTACCCCCCCCCTCTACCTCACAATTATACCCTCACCACTCATTATATCTAAATTTTTATTAAACTCCAAATCTCTCTCCCTGTTTCAGGCCGGCCTCCATGGATCACAAGTCTTCGTCGTCGACAAACGACAGCTCGAAAAGTCAAGACTCGGGTCATACCAGTAATAATCAAGGTAAGGCGCTATGCTCAAAAATTCTAACAATAACAGTGGGAGTGGGGTGGTTATAATCTTTATTTTTAAAATCATTACTTTGGGGGATTGTCACCCCAAAACAACGAATATTTTGAGCATCCGGGAACCCAGGGGTGGGAAAAACACGGTTCATGACGTAATAACCTGTTTAATTTTGTTTTCTTATTTTTTAGCTCTTTCAAGTGATGAGCATAGGAGGGAGAAGGGTATAATTTAATTCCACATATCCTAAAAAAGTCTGGAAGCGACATTTCTATAAAAGGTTGCCGTTGGTGGTTTAGTGGGTGTGGGATGGATGGCGGGGGTGGGGGTGTTTTAATCGGCGCGATCCACCCTTTTATTTTCACTTTTCTAAAAAAAAAAAAAAAAAAGATGAAAAGTTTCCTTTTGTGCGCCCCTATTTTCTTTTCAAAGCTCAATCGACTTTTATTCCTTGATGGTCGGGAGGGGGGGGAGCTCATAACTCGCTTTAACTGCACTCTTGTTTTTGAAACTTCAACTACCCCCCAGCCCACCACAATCTGACGCCCCCCCTCCCTTACCCTTAAAAATTGTTTGGCGTGTACACTGCGTGTTTTTTATCCGTTTTTGCGACTTTGCTAATCTTGTTACCTGTGTTAGTGCGAATACTTTTAGGAAATTTGCCCAGGTAATCTGATTCCCTTCCACTCTGCCTTTTCACACAGGCGACCTCAAACCACCTGTTAGTAAAATTGTTACCATAATTCCCACTCAGCTGCCCTAATCCCCAAAATTGCGTGCCCTTCGCAAACTATTGATTTTAGGAACGCCATAAATCACTGTAGCGACCTCCCCCCTCCGCCCTAAATCTGCCAGGACTGCTCCAGAGTGACGTGGTGTCTGACCATTTTCCCCCGTTACAGGGCCAAAAGGTCCATCATTGTTGCAGGTGACTTATTCCCCTTCCCGGGTCATTTTCTTCTACTACAGTAACCTACAACGAAGCATTAGAGCGCAAGCGTCATTCGAATATCAAAAGTGACTATCTTACCGGTCAAACCATCTGCTCCCTTTGCGTCAGTTGATATCCCCCCCACCCTCAGTTTTTCTGGACAAATCGCCGATTTCACGATGAAATGGTGGATTTTGGGATGACATCTTAACCTTTCGTGATTGAATTGGGTACAGTGGTGGTGGCGGTGGGGAGTGAGGGTAGCCTAATTTTTTACTTCTGCTAGGGGCACAGGTGACCACTCAGTTACGTTTTGGGGGAGTCCGGTAGCATTTTTGGACATAGCGAAATGTGAGATTCGTGGGCATGCCACTGAGATTCCGGTGATTCTGGCCGCATGTTCGCGTTTTCCGCAGGCGGCCATGAACTGTCCTGTTGTACGAGGAAAAGCCTCGATGGCTCGATGTTATGCCACGTTTCCAGGGCACTTTTCATCGGCCGAAACCAATTAAATCGAGAAACGCTCATTCTTTACACTGAAGGTGGGGGGGGGGGGCGCTGACGCCGCCCCATTTGGTGTTTTTTGGCCAGAACTGGATGCATTTGTCTAAGCGACTCCGCGTCCAGCTCAAATCGAAACACTTGGAAAAATGGCTCAAAATAGCTCACGCTGTCCCTGGACAATATTGGCAAAAAGGACCAAATTCAAGAAATTTGTGATTTCAAGGAGTCAGAATAGTGAAATTGGATTTTTAAAGATAACCCCCCCCCCCCACGTTCTAATGAAGCAATATCCGCCTAACTCGTTTATCAAGTGGTCGCGCCTACGAGTAACACCCATGAAGTTAGGTTTTGAAACAGCCAAAATCGGGAAATCGGAAGAGCCAAATTCCTGAAATTTGAATTTTATTAGAGCGAAACTCGCTTAGCCCGCGAAATTGATTTTCCGAGAGCCAAATCTGTTTTTGAAGGAGCCGAACTCGTGATATTTGGATTTCAACAAGAGCTAACCCCGGAATTGTATTTATATGTTTATTTAAATTGTTAGTAGAATCGCTTAAACTACGAGGGTTAGTGGATAAAGCATGCTTAAATCTTTAGCCATAGGAGCCTACATCGTCTGTCTTCCCTCGACCGGTTTCGGCTGCTCGCCATCTTCAACATTTGGTTTCCCAACTGAAAATGCTGAAG
Organism: Corythucha ciliata; assembly: GCA_038030265.1. NCBI lineage: Eukaryota > Metazoa > Arthropoda > Insecta > Hemiptera > Tingidae > Corythucha > Corythucha ciliata. The sequence continues at coordinate 19,377,640 of CM075943.1, forward strand.
ATGGCGAGCAGCCGAAACCGGTCCGTTTTTGACGAACCTCAACGAGGGAAGACGGACGATGTAGGCTCTCCTACGGCTACAGATTTATGCATGCTTTATATATTTATTTGTTGGTTTGTTCTCTTCAATGAGACCCCCTTTACTCATGATTTTGGATTTTGCGAGAGTCAAACCCTCCAAAGTGGGGTTTTAAACGTGCCAAATCTTGAAATTTGGTAACGAACGAGCTAAACTCTGGAAATTCGAGGTTTCAACGAGTCAAATTCGCAAAATTTGAATTTCAATGCAAATTTGGCACCGCAGAAATTACTTGTTTGAACAGCCAACTCTGGTAGTCCGGGACACAGTATCCAAAATCCGGGTCATTTTATCATGTCTGGCTCCTGCAGAGTGTACAGGACGTTTTTTATGGTCTAGGAGATGACACTTATGAGATCGCCAGACATTTCCCCTGGGACTTAGGGGTGGTGGGGGCATGGGTGAGGTGCCGCCGCTAACGTTTAGCCATCACAATATTTACAACCCTAAAATGGTCCTGATTGAGTGCTTCCGTAATGAAAAGCTCCGTCCTGCTCCTTCTGAGTAGAGTTAAAAACGCGTGATGTACCACGGGGTAATTGACTCAAGGAACGTTTTGCTGACCGACCTGAGGTGGCGGCGACTAATTTCTCCGACCCAACACTGGTTTGCACCGAAGTGTAGCGTATGCCAATAAGAGAGGGGGACCCTCGCCGCAGGACGGGTTGGTCCGTCTGGAAGGCACCTGTAGCAAAATCTCAGTCCTCTCCGAGAATGTATGGCTTCCCCGCGATAAAGTCCAATTCCCAATAGTACCTGACTCGCCTGACGGTCGTGCCTTTGAAAGTACGGTGGGGGTGTTCCTAGTTCCTCCTCTTAAACAATTTGATTGCCTACGCCATTTTTTCCCTTCGATTCTTTCCCTCATCTCAACCATTGAAATTGGTTCAATCTTGTTTTTGTTTTTCTCGATTCACAGAAAAGAAAAAACCCCACATCAAGAAACCTTTGAACGCTTTCATGCTCTACATGAAGGAGATGCGAGCGAAAGTAGTCGCGGAGTGTACATTAAAGGAGAGCGCAGCTATCAACCAAATACTGGGCCGGCGGGTAAGCGAAAAGTTTCTTTTTTATTACGATTTATTATCATCGTCGGGGAGGGGGGGGGGCATTCTCTTGTCTTCGCAGTCATCATAGATTTGTAGTTTCTCGTATTTCGTTCGAATTTATTTTTCAAACATGGTTTTTCACCAATCTCTAACGAAGCTACGAAAATGCGTTGACTCGAATGCCCTCCCACCTCTATTCACTTATTTATTTATTTAAATTATTGCTGGGGTGAGAATTTACGATGCTTCAAGTGAAAATCCTAAGAACAGCGTGCGGTTAGTACAACGAGCGTGCGAATTTATGTTTAAAACCCACAGTTCGACTTGTCTTGCCTCGGTTTGACTCATCGACGGCGTAACCGACGAAACGGCTTGGCAACCATAACCTCGCACGCTCGTACTTTTGTCAAATCAGTAGACTCGTATTTTCCCTGTCTTGCGCACAACGTCTCCAGTTGGTTTTCAGTGTCTAGGAGGCAAAACAGGGCTTGTAGTTCATTAAATAGCCGCTGTACGTTGCCTCTAGAGTCTTGGGATTTTTACTGAACATCTTATTTATGTACCCCCCAGCATACTTAACATTCAAAAGAATCCTTGAGCTTTTCAAAGCTCATAAATCACTTTATTTTCCCATGAACATTACTTTTTTAATTATTTTTTAATTTAATTCCCGTTAAATTGTTCAAATAATTGCGTTGTAAAAGCAAATTAGTTTAATTTAAAAAAAAATGTAGTAGGACGGTGAAATTGAAGGGGCGTATTGAACATTGTTTAGTGGCACAGCTTAAGCCGCGAGGAGCAGGCTAAGTATTACGAAAAGGCGCGGATAGAGCGTCAACTGCACATGGAGCTGTACCCTGGGTGGAGCGCGAGGGATAATTACGGATATGGAGCAAAGAAGAAGAAAAGAAAGAAAGAGCGCGTTACCATCACTGATTCTGGAGGTAGACCTCCGATGAGAACAAAAAAACCTTACAGTTACCTTCCTTTTTTTCTCACGTTGTACGGAGCTTTGACCAAAAATGGTGGAGCTTCCCGTATACACGATTAACAAACAAAAAACAACCTTTTTTCCTTGTTGAGTATAAACTAGAGCATTTTGTGCACTGTAAAAATTAACGTTTAGTTTTGTTTTGTTTTCAAAATGCCTTTAAATGTTCTAATTTATACCATCCCTTGTCTCACTTTGTCTTTAGCTATCCTTTTTTCTGCTTCCAATAGCACTTTGTGATATGTTGTGTGATTTTGTTTTTTTCTGAAAAAAAGAAGCTTAACGAATGAAAAAACCACATGCTCAAATTTTGCCCCAAATTAAACAAAAAAAAAAAAAAAAAAAACAGTAACTTTGCATGTGGGGGCTGTGGTCACAATGTCGTCTTCAGTGCGACAAAATATCACATTTTGCTATATTTTTTTTGTTAAGGACTTGAGGAATGAGTGAATGCAGTTGCGGAAAAATTAACTTTTAATTACAACAACGGTCATTCGAGAAGAAACAGCTCTGGAAATTGTGTTAGTTAAAAAAAAAATAAGACTGGCCATCAAACGCTCCTTCAACTCCCACTATCCTTCCTTTTTTTTCGTGTGAAGATAGAAATGAATAAAATTTCGCAGTTAGGATGGGGGGTGGCAGGGAATTAAGCGCGCCTTATTAGAGACAAAATATAATTAATAAAGTAATTTTCGTGGTTTATCAATTTCTTTCAAATTTACTTTATTTTTGTGGGAATAGGGACAAAAAAACAAACAATGGTTATATTTGTTTGCCCTCACATTTATAGTGGCATGCCCTTGGGCGAGAAGAACAGGCCAAATATTACGAACTGGCACGTAGAGAACGGCAGCTGCATATGCAGCTCTACCCCGATTGGTCAAGTCGAGCCAATACAACACGCGGAAAGAAGAGGAAACGAAAGCAAGAAACTAATGACGGAGGTACCTTTAATTAAAGAAAAAAAAAGAATCAAAAACCCCTCCTTTAATGCGCAAAAATTTTATTGATTTAGCTTGTTTTTTTCATAATTTATTTATTTGACGGTTTCGTTTCTACATATTCTATTTTTTATATTCTTTCTATTATTCTTCTCTTAAAAAAAACAACATAACCTCAAACCTTTAACCTTTCAACCTTTTCCCCTCCTGGAAGCACGCACCAAGAACAAAAATTGACTCTGTGAACCACGTGGCCATTTTTTTAAAATGAAAAAAAAAACAAAAAAAAAAACGTTAGCACACAGTCTTTATAGGAAATCATTTATTTAGCCATTACATTAAATATTTTATTACTCGTAGGTACAAGATCAGAGTCAGTTATCTCCAAAAAAAAAAAAATGTTGCTTCTTTAAAATCGGGGGTGTTTGTTGGCTGTGCATGTTTCATAAAATGGAAAAATCGATTTTTTTTTCTATCGTTATTCATTTTTTTTTAAATAGTTTTGCTACTTTATTTATTTTACTGTTCGCTTCAGAAAAACTTAGAATCCTCGAAGGGGGAGAAAAAAATGCTCGAATGACCAAAAGTTGTACGAACAGTCTCGCTTTTCTTTAGAAGCTGCATGATTTGGGCGCTTAGGCATGTTTTTTTTCTCGGCATGTTTTTTTGACGGATTCGGTTTGTTAATTATAATTTTTCAGTCCGCTAATATTCCCTTTTTTTGTAATTTCAGGCAATTCTATGAAGAAATGTCGAGCGAGGTACGGACTGGACCAACAGAGTCAGTGGTGTAAACCTTGCAGGTACGTCTTTTTTTTTTTTTGATTTCATAATTATTATCATCTTTCTTAGGGGATGTTCTAAGGGTAAAAAAAAAACTTGAAATTTGTTGTTTTTCTTTAATAATTGCGGCAAAATAGTCCGGAACTCGGGGCCCAAACAATTGGACCCACATCCCTTGTTCACGCCACATTTGGCTCGAACAATGCCTCGTCTCCTCAAGAGCCTACATATGTTAATCTCTAGGACACGGTCCTTCTTGGAAATCCGTTTGTGAGTTTCGGCGTGTTGATTTGTTTTTTGACACACTCAAAACAGATTTTTTTTTTTGTTTTTTTTAGTGCCTTGAATTTGACATTTGCGTGTTTTCATTCATTCGTTGTTTGGCTTGACTTTTTTTCATTTTAATTTTGTTTGGTTCACCCAAAATTGATGCACGATATAACTTTTTTTTCTTTAGCCAGTTCAGAAACAAAAGCTTTCTGTTTTTTATTTTTAGCTAATTTACTGCGTAGGCTGTATAGATTTTTCGTTGTTGAGTGAGTTTCAGTTTTTTAATATTTTAGTGTGATTATGACTTTCGTTTTTTCAGAATCGGAGTCTCTTTAGCAAGATTGGGTCTTATAAAATGTTTAGTTTCATTGAAATTTCTCTAAACCAAAATGGAGATTCGCCCCAAGCGACAAACCCCACCTCAGCAGGTGGTGTAAATCACGGATCTCACGTCTACAGTGTCCTTTTATTGCGTTCTCTCAATGGCTATAGGTTCCCGTTATTACATTCCAACGCCTTAAAAGCCGTTTGGTGGAGATCTCCTCTCCCTTACTTACTTCTCCTAATTTGTGGCGAAAATACGTCGTTCCAAGTCCGAAGAAGACGGCAAGAGACGATTGACCACCGAGGTTCGCTTAATTTTCACGTCTCTCAACACGCTCCGGTCGGTTCCAGACGGTGCTAGTTGCCGAGTTGATTTGACATATTTGTGGTCGCCAGGGCTCGGAAGATCATTCTTAGTAAGTTCAGTGACGTCATCGTGCTTGTAGAGGAGGAAGAAAGATCGTGGGATTGACAGATGGTCCCGCCAATAGGATGTAGTCTTGTGATCGCACCTCGGCATTTCACTCTAATTTCCATGTGGACCTCTTGCAATCGCATAGGCGGTCATTGCACTCTGGCATTTTATAATGGAGCCCCTTACCCGCCCTTGTAAAGTACACCTACACCAGTACGGTGTAGTGTATGGGCTAAATAGCAATTTCGGGGGTTTAGGTCTTTCAAACTCCTAATTTTGTGGATCTAAATTTTAATTTGCCCCAAATTGATTTTCAGATCAATTTAGTGGGGGGGGGGGCGCCTTGCCTCCGAGTTCTCAGATGGTTGGTGGCCTTCTACAGATGAGTCGCGTGATCTCGCAAAGGTGTCCTTTTTACTGGTACACAACACTGACTGTCGATGGGAGGGGTGGTGCCACGTGGAGGGCGGAGTTTGGCAGTGTTGGGATGGGGTGGGCAAGTAGAAGGGCGTGCTTCTATCTTTCGAAAGACGCGGGCTATCTTTCCTATCATGATCCGAGGCTCGCTGGACTTGAAGATTCAGATTGTTCGAATGCTCAGCTCAGAGCCAGCACTGCGTAAACAAGCCGAGCCGGCGTGTCTTTTCCATTGAAAGACTATAAAAAATAGAATGAATTGAAGAAAATCTGAAGAAAAAAAAGGAATAAATGAACCACCAGCTAGACTTCCTTCCAAGACCGGGAGTTGTCTATGGGAAGACCCGGTGATCAATGCGCCAGGACCAAAACTGAGTTTTTTACTTCAGTGAACCAGAAAATCGTGCATAGTGGGGTAGACACGGAAAATCTGAAAATCGAAACGGCTTTTAAACGGGTTTTTTCAACGTGAGTGATGCCCCCGATTCTGTCCTATTGAACACGTTTTCAAAGACCGAACGAATTTTCCCGCGGAACGGCGACCACGCAATTGACAATCACGAAGTCCCTCGGAAGAGCTTCGACTCACGCTGGCCAAAGTTGGGCCGTTCTGGCGTTGACATGAAACCTGTGACCACGTGAAGCGTTCATGTTTTGGCCCCTCTGAGAGGCGCTGATGATGGCTTCTGATGCCATTTTGACTGAGACCGGTTGCATTTCTCAATTCAGCATGATCTGTGGGACTCATAAACCTCGTGCAGCGCAAATGAAACTTGTAAAAAAAAGGATCCAAAACTCTCATTTTTGACACACTTAAGTAGGCGCTAGCGACCCCTTACCTTAGGGGGGGGGGGGCTCCCTGGTTGGGACCGCCCGAACACGTCAGTTGAGCATGTTCTGAGGTAATCATAAACCGCCTTCGGCTCAGATCAGAACACTTTGAATAAATTGCACTCAAAAAACGCATACTTAACCCCGTGAGCGTTTTTGACGAAAATGGCCAAAATTCAAAAATCGATGAAACCGCGAATCTTTTTTGACACTTTCAGAGGGGTGCTGTTAGCCACTCTGTTGCGGCCGCAGTTGAAGAAAATGGGGGTTGTGAGGTGGTTTTGATGATGTTTTTTCGGATGTGGCCTAGAATCTCGGGGGGGGGGGGGAGCAAATCCGCGCCCGCCTGCTGATGAACTATTAGCATAAATTCATGGTGTTCACCATATACTCCTGGGCATTCGTGCATTCTCACTTTAATTTATCGCTGTCCCAGTTGTCTTTCTCTTTTGGCCACGTTGATCATGAGCCGTAACGGCTCACATTTTTCGTTCGATCCGTCAATGTTTGAGGTTAAATATTGTTAGTTTCATGGCGTAATATTGTCCGAGTTTTGGCGTTCGTATCGCATTTTTGTATTTCTTTATTGTCTAGTCTCACTGGGTTTCTAAGTGGGGTGGGTGGCTGGAGTTTTGGGGTTGAGTGTGGATTGTTTTCTTAAACGCGAAAATTAGTTGTGGAATGGTGCGAAGGGGCGGGGTAGTTGGATTGCGGGAGTAGGGGCAGGAGCTTGCTTGGTGTACGATGTAGCGCTCGTACCAAGTTCCCGGGCATATGGTACAGGATTCTCACGAGAATGTTACGACTTGATTTGTTTCCTCTGCTCAAGTAGGTACCCAGACAGGGGCTGACGCCTAATGCTCGTGGGAGGACGGCAACCTAAAATCCTTTTTCCGTTTCTATGTTTTATCATTGTGTATAAATTGATGTTGACTCCATGATCGCCCAGGATATCCCGTCATTTTTATCCTTTTTATTTATGTTTTAGAGGCATGATTTTGAGTTGATTTATCCGTGTTAAATAAGGAATTTATTGGTCTAAGATGGTTTTCCTCCTTTTCAGGCGTAAAAAGAAATGCATTCGGTACAAAGAGTGCGGAGACGATGGAACTCAGTCCGAGGACAACGTGGGCAGTGGCAGTGGAAGCGTAGGCGGGGACGACATCACGTCGCCGCAAGACGGCGATGGCGATGGCGACGATCAGTCGTACAATCAGTCGAGCTCAAGCCCCGGTGGCCTGTCCGGTCTGTCGAGTCTCGCCAGTCCGTCGATGATTCTACCCAGTCCGTCGGCCAGTCTCGCCTCGCCGTCCGTCAGTCTCGCCTCACCGTCGTGCATGAGCAGTCTTCAAAGTCCGCTCACACCCCACATGCTCGACTATCACGACACTAAACCCATTCTCCTGCCCGCCGCCACCCTGCAGCATCATCACCACCATCAGCATCATCCGCCCCATCGGAACCCAGTCGGTACGAATCCGCACGATATAAACAATCCGTTGAGTGTGAACCAGTTGACGGGTAAGTGCATTAAAAATTCGAACTCGTCCCCACCGCCGCCCAGTTCCAATTCGGGTAAAGAGACATCGCGGACTGTGATTAGCGTCCCGTAGCATTTGGGAAAGGAGCGTTAAAAAAAACAAAACGCTCCTTTCTCTTCGTCCTACCCTCCCACTCTTGCGTACTTCCCCCTCCCACCCACCCATTTTTATATGTTTAAAAACGACATTCCAATGGACCCCCACCCTCCCATGGACTCGGCGGCGCAAAGACCTTTTTGAAACATAATGTGATTTTCGTTATAGATGTTTTTAAGTGAGTTTAGGCATAAGAACGTGTATGATACATGGATGTAAATCAGATACTTATAATGTATAGGAGGTAAGTGCAATTTTGTAGTTTCAGTGTCAAAAAAAGTGTTGCGTGTTAATGATTATTAGTTTACGACTACATTGTTTGTTATTTTTTAAGGAAGAGTCAAACTAACAGAATACTCAGGATTGGAAACTTTTTTTTTCGTTCAAATTTTCAAGTTTCCTCCCTGATTTTATGCGACTTTTTTTGCTGCCTTAACTTTCGATGGTTTAGTTTTATTAAGCCGGGCCAGCTTTTCTTTTTATTATTTTTATTTCATTTAGAGTTGAGGAGATCTCTTTAATGTTCCTTTGTGCCAGTTAGTTTTTGAATAGTTTTTTTTTTCCTTTTTATTAATTATTTTGTACTATTTAAAGGTGGCAATACAGACTTTTTTTTAAATTATATTTTTTCAGTGAAGTCCGTACAACATCGATTGTGATACTTTTTTCTTCACCGCGAATTATTTTTATCAAACCCCCCTCCCTTTGCCCGAACCCCTTTCCCACTTCCACATCTCGCCAATGCCCCTCCCAACACTTACTATATACAACACGTACAGGCCTTGAATACGATTCAAGGTGAATTTTGACTGATAGTAGCAGACTTTTTTCTTAGCGATTTTTATAAAAAAATTATATATATATTATATTGTTTTCTTGTGTTGGGAGACTTCGTGACAATTATCACGCACTCAAAACAAGTACAACTTGACATTATGCAACGAATAGAGCCGGTGAAATCCCACAATTGATTATTTTCTTCTTTTTTTTTTCAATTTCTTCTTCAGCCTGGAGGTTTTTTTTTGTCAAAATCGCATAATTCATTTTTTTTATGGTGCAATCTGCCACAAGCAAAAAAGTATTTTACAGGTGCTTTATATACCTTGTCTCCTGTTTATTATTTCATTTTTTTCAAAGCAAATGTTAGTTATTGTTATTTATAAATAAAAGTAAATAAAAAGAAAAAAAATATGTTATAGCCAAAATTAGTATTGTCGACTCTGACCACTTTGTAATATTTTGTAGAAAATGTATAGAAAACAAAACTTTTCGTCTCTCATCGATTTAAAAAACAACATATATATATAAAAAAGTGCCAACGTTATTTTAATATAGTTTTTAGCGATACTACATCGTTAAGCTCCCCCCTCCTTCCCCCCGACCCCATGACCTCAATGTGACATTAGATTTTAATTGATGTATAAAACAAAAAAATACAAAAAAAAATGTCTGAATTTACATTTTTCTCGAACTCATCAATCACAGACGCAAAACTTTGAATTAAAACAATTTTAAAAATGAGAAACACTAGTTTTTATGTATTAAAATAAAAATTGTACAAAACCAGTTTTATGTTAAAATTCACTGTACAGCATTTTTCCCGTCTTTTTTAAAAGTTGACATTCAATTTATTTATATCTTTGTACAATACAAAAGCAAAGCGTTATATATTTTATTGTAAATTGTTTTCTTTCGAACAAAAAAAATAGTATTTTTCCTTTTGTTCATAATGTAATGTAACGGATTGAGTCCCTTATTTTATTTAAAGAGAAGAAAATCAGTGAACTGACAAAAAATTCTGCTTCAAAAGCTCTATGTGTTCGAAATGTAAAAAAATACAACAAAAATTCATGGAAAAAAAAAAGTTGCGTTTGTAACCCGCAAATTTGAAAATTTTCCAGATCTTTATCAGGCCGAGATGTAGCCCTTTTTCACAAATCTAGCCGCGAAAATCTCTTACTTTTACCAGCTAACTAACGATTTTTCTCAATTTCGGCCTCGAATTAGCGATTTTATTAATTTTTGTCGCGAAAAAGCGATTACTCCCAATTACATCCGCGAATCAGCACTATTTTTCAACTTTAGCCGCGATCAGCGTTTACACCCTGCGAAACCAATTTTTCTCAATTTTCGCCACGAATTGGCGTTTTCCTTAATTTTAGATATGTATTAGCGAGTTTTTTTTTTTTTTTTTTTTCATTCATTCATTTTTTTTTTTTTTTTTTTTTTTTTCATTTTTAGCTGCGAATTACCATTTTTCTTCATTATTTAGCCGCAAATTAACGCTTTCTATCAATAGCGTTTCTCTCCAAAGCTGCGCGATTCTGCATTTTCCTCATTGTTATCCGCGCATTACCGCTTTTTTCACATTTTATTCGTGAATTGGTGACTTTTCTCAATGTCATTTGCGAATTTGCGATTTTCATCAATTTTATTTATTTATTCAGCTCAACAGCACAAACTCCAAAATAGAGCAGTCAAAAATATGAACATATAGTAAATGTTAAACATGTAGTACATCACATAGAACATATAGTAAATAAGTTAAATAATAGGGAGTTATTGCACAACCGTCTGACGGTTAACGTTAACGGTTGTGTGACGTCACGCAAGCGTAGCCGTTTGTGTCGGTGAAAAAAGAGTTATTGCAAATAATAGTTGCGCTAAAATATGAACACATGGTAGGGCATAGATGGACTTAATTGCTTCAAACAAATTAATAAAACACCTCCTCATGCAGGACTTTAAACGTTTGTGATTAACGCTTAAACTCAAAATTTGAATTTTACTCTTATCATGACGTCACATAACCGGTAACGTTAACCGTCAGACGGTTATGCAATAACTCACTAATGTGATTAACTGTCTATAGTCAATTTCGTTTTAAAGGTATGAAAAGTACATATCACTAAAAAAATCACAATGCGAGGGAACCGAGTTCACTATAGAGAAGCTAAGCGATGCAGCGTGTAATGCCTCGCATGGTTAGTACGGTGGTGCCCCATGTAAAACACTTGACGATCACGTCTCAATCCAGTGGCGTAGGTAGGAATTAGTCCTGGGGGGGGGGATCAGATCGAAATCTCGTAAGGGGGGGGGGATTTCACATTTCAGTCATCATTCCACCCAGCCAGCACACTCTTGAATCTGGACATCATGCTGGCCTCATCATAGCCTCAATCTCTCAGTTAAGGGCGATTTTTGGATTCTACCCGCAAATTAGCGCTTTTCTCAACTTTGGCCGGGTGTATCTTTCTTCTCAATTTCAGCAGCTGATTAGCGGTTTTGCCCCACTCTCTCCCATAGCCATGAATTTCGCATTTTCTCAACTAATTATCCACGACTTTTGGCGTTTTCCTCAATTTTAGTAGCATATTGGCGATTTTTAAAATTTGTTTACCAGGGGATTAGCACTTTCCTGAGTTTTAGCTGGAAATTAACGTTTTTCCTCAATATTGGCCGTAAAATAGGGGGACTTTTCATGAATTAGGATTTTTTTGGTTCACCATACGCAATGCGTGAGTGATTTTTCTCAGTTTACAAGCGAATCAGTGGTTTCTTCACCTATTACCATAAATTGGCGCATTTTTTTCTCATTTCAGCCTGAAAAGTTGCCTTTAGAAGCCGCGAATTGGCGTATATTCAGTTTTTGGCGCAAATTGGAATTTTTCTCAATTTTAGCCCCGAATTAGCGCTTTTCCTTAATTGTAGTGGCGTCGTAGCGTTTCAAACCTGTTAACTAGTGAATTTTCTCAATTTCAGTCACAAATTGGCGTTTGGCGCAATTTTAGCTGTAAATTGGCGACTTTTTCCATTTTTAGCCGCGAATTAGCAATTTTCTCAATTTTTAGGCTTAAAATTGACCTTTCTCTACATTTTGTGACCAGGCTATTTGTTTATTTTCTATATTACCCGCAAATAAGCGGTTTTTCACTTTTCACCACCGCATTAGAAATTTTATGTAACTTTTGTAGGTATAGATTATTGCTTCTTTTCAATTCTAGCCATGAATTAGCGTATTTTTTTAACATTATAGGTATGCATGAATTAGCAACTTTTCTAAATGTTAGCCAAAAAAATGCCTTCAGAAGGTAGGCATTTAATTAAATTATAAATTTCACGACAGGACCGTATTCAGAGACCTTCCTTATTGAAGCCTTAACTTAAGTTGTGCAAAGATCATATGGTTTATTAAAATTCATCGCCTTTTTTTGAAGCACTTTAAGGCGGCCTTAAGTTAAGGAAGGTCTCTGAATACGGCCATTAATCCGAGAATTAGTGATGTTCCTCAATTTTAGTAACGAATTTTCGCTGTTTCTAAATTTTAGCAGCGTGGTAGCGTTTCCAACCCGTGCATTACGTACCGAGTTTTTTCAATTTTTGCAAAGAATTGGCGTTTGACTCAATTTAAGCTGCAAATAAGCAATTTTTGTCCATTTTTTGCTGAGAATTAGCACTTTTCCCCAATTTGAACTGAAAATTATAGTTTTTCTTAATTTTAGTAGCGCTAATTGGCGATTTTTTCAATTTTAGCCGCGAATTAGTGATTTTATTCATTTGTATCCGCGAATTAACGTTTTTCCTCAACTTTATATCCACAAATTGCAAATTAGCAATTTTTCCCAATTTCAGCTGTGAAATGGCGTTTTCAGCTAATTTTGCGGCCATTTAGCACCCTATTCCCTTTATCATGCGCGAATGGGCGGTTTTTCACCATTTCAGTTTTGCATGTGCCATTTTTGTCCAATTTTAACTTGAAAGCGTATTTTTTTGTCAATATTATAGTGTATCTTCTAAACTTAACCGCGGGGTTGGCCCAAATACAAGACTTTTGCGTTGATTCCCATAATTTATTCGTAGAACGGCCTCCATGCAACGCGAATCAGCGATTTTTTCTTAATTTTAGTCTGGAAGTTGAGTCTCGAGACCACGATTCATCGTTTTTTAGCAGATAGCAGCTGATATAACTGGTTACAGCTCCTATAAAACTAGCACTTTCGGGGGCTCAATCGAATATTCAGCTCGCTCACTCTTTGCTGATGTCACTTGCAACGTTATATTCTTCGTTATATTCGGATAGACTGAAATTCGTAGAAAGGAGCCAAATCGCTGTCCAACCGTACGACCCATTCACATACCTATATCCATGGATAACCTAAAAATAGAGGGCGCACCCCTCCCCCTCACCCTTACTTTGGTACGCTACTGCGTGGGGTCTGATTCCAAGGAAACAGCTGGACGTACTCGGACCTTTTCGTGCTGCTTTAAGTTCAGAAAATCGGCTAAACCTAACTTCTACGTAAAACGCTCATTTTTGGAGATATGGGGCTCTTCGTTGCTACTATAGTGCCCCTTCGTTAGTATACCTGTAGCTCTGGGGGGGGGGATCTATCCCCCAAATCTCCCCCCGTACCTACGCCCCTGCTCAAATCACGCTGAGGAACTTTAAGACAAAGGCGAGAAAGTATTTCGGGGCACGAGATGTGAGAGTTGAGGATCTTCCAAGCAAAGAGGAGGCTCGTGGAGCATCGTCTATCCGCCAATTAGTGGAGCCCAGTAAAAAGAAGCCTTTCATTATGTGATAATGCTCGAGACGTCCCAAATTTGTACGCTAGATACCTAGTAGCTCTACGCTGGATCGACTCAACAAGATCAATCTCTGACTTCGGAAATGGATCCCAGACAACGGAATCACACTCCAAGTGACAACGGATCTGCGATCCGTTTAACGACAAAAGGGCTATCAAAGTCCACTGAAAAACGCTTCACAAAGCCCAAAGCTCTGAGAGCCTTACCTCTCTCTAGTGCTGGTAATGTGATCATGGAAATTCCCCTTATTATTAAAGATAACGCCTAAATAACTTATTTCCCTTACTTCCTCGAGAGGAAGGCTATCCACACAATAATATGTCCACGAGTCACAAACCTTTGACTTTGTGCCCACATTAAACTTGATACACTTTCACTTCGACAGATTCACGTTTAAATCATTAAGCTTACACCAGGATACGGAAATCATCAAGATCCTGGTGAAGCAATATACAGTCTTCCACGGAGGAAACTTCTGAATACAACTTCAAGTCGTCTGCCAATAATGAACAGGAGGAGGAACGAAAAACTTTCACCACATCATTAAAAAAAAACAAAAATAGGATAGGCCCAAGATGCGAGCCCTGTGGGACTCCAGAAACAATCTGAATCAAGTCAATCAAGTGCCACTATTGGAAAAAATCAAGATTAAAAAAATCAGTAAAATTGCCAATGTTTGACTGGCGATTGTGACTGAATGTATAAACCGATTTCAATGCCTCAAACGGCATTCAACACGCAATTTAATGCTCTTCGAAATTGGAAAAACTGGCATTTTATATAGAATGCGTACTTTTTGAGTTACACGTGAAAAACTGAAAAATCTGCGAAAATTCGTAGGTTATTAGGCTCTCAAATCTAAAGCACAAGGTAGAAACTGTCGCAAACTCATAGACTTGTTAGTCAGGACCTCTAAGAGGGATTAAAACGATTTCCAGCTCTTGAGCAATTTTTAGGGGCTCGGCCCTTTTTTTGCACTAATTTTCCTGGACTAACGTTGGGGGTTTTACGATTTTTCTCGACTCTAGAGGACCCTATTGGGCGCGCAAAGATTCACCTCAGTGCAACTGGCGGACTTCTTGCGAACTGACGTAGAGTAGACAGTTGTCGGTGCGGGGGCGTGCGGGGTGCTTCATAACAAAACTCAAATTGTACCTAATGGTCTTGCCTAATGATTACTGGTTGCTGTTTAACTCTTGTGAACGGTGATCCTGTAATCCCTGGTGATGAAAATTTAGGGTTTAAGTAGAAATTAATCACATAAGAAACTCACCAGTCAAACTGGAAAATGCAGTGCTGCTAATGCCCCAGCAGGTCAAAACTTCTTTCGTCGACTGTCGATCGTTGTTGGGAACGAACTGTCGTTTCATATGGAGTTTTCCGCCCTGTAAAACGAAATGAATAATAGGGTCATTAAAAATTCAATCCCTCCCAAAAATTGTCAAGTTCCTGGAATCACCGTACAAACCCCGATTAACTATCACACTGAAAATCTAAGCACCAAGGACTGATTATTCGAACAACAAAACTTGAAAGTTCAGCCGGTAACTCCGACAATTCAGACAGATTAGCCACTTGACAGTAAAACTTAGGTCACTTTGACCAGAACATTATACAATTTTCCTCCAAAATAGACAACAAAAATGGTTACGCTCTGACAAATAAAAGGATTCAAATAACAGTGGCATGATTAGTCAAAATTATTGCCATAATACGATATAATGGATGTCGAGTTTGGCCTAGAATAACAGACACGCTCTTTGTTTTTTATAGAGAGTGATGTATCATTTATACCCCTCTAAACCAGTAAAAAACTGCGATACTAAAAACTCGCACAACACCACAGTTCGGCCGGTCGAGTCTCCTCTATTCGAAGACTTATTATTTTAATTTTTGTTGGTGCTTTCAATCGTGAAACAAACTATTAACAAGGCGGGGAAGAGGTCAAATAAACGAAAAAATGAAGAGATTGTATAGGTGGGGGAGTTATCACATCACCACAAAAAAGCGGGAAAATTCATACGAAACTCAGGCTGGGTAAAGCACCCCCCTCCGCCAAGGATTATGATTTCATTCATCCGGGAAAAGAAACTGGAAAAATCAGGAAAAGTGGCTCCTATACCTTCATTTTTCACTGGCGGTGTGTAATCCCCCACCCCACTTCTTACCTGTGAGGTGAACATTTTTGCTTCGAACCCCTCCCCCCCTTGATAAAATGTTAGACCGTTGAACCACCAAATAGCTTCACGTCATGCATAATACCCCGCCCGCAACCACACCATAAAATTCTGCATTTTAATGAGGAAAGCACTATAATTCGCAAAAATAATTTATGTACCAATTATAAAGATTTGAGACGCGGTTCCCGCGAGACGTACTGCGAGACGTACTGAAACTCTGAAACCGTTGATAATGAACAGAAAAACTTTGTGTGTGTGCAGCAAGATCATTTTACCGTGAGTGAAAGTGGAAACAGAGAGTTTGAAATGACCCGATTTGTATATTACACCAAAAAGATAATACCTGCTCATAAATTATTTAATAATGAACTTGAAAATAGGACGCTTCCAAGATATGAGATATGGCCACAATATCATGTATGAACGACTTGTCTCAAAGAACCTAAAAGTACCTGTAGTAATTGTGTCGAAAACTTTTCTTTCGAGTGTTCAGCTTCTTTTCGTCGCCGGCCTGTCGAACACACGACGACCCAAAATCGGGTGGACGGCGAGCTTCACGTGAGAATAGTTCAGATGCGTATTCCAATGCATTTTTTGGTAGGAAAAATATACAAAATTGGGGTTTAAATCAGGCAACCCCGCAAAATTGGTTTTCCCTGCTGCGCCAGAACAACGAAAATGGGTTTTTAGCGAGGAAAATCCTCGAAATGGTTTTTGTTGGGCGAAATCAGAGGCAATGTTTTTTTTTGTTAGTCAGGCCTGCAAAAATAGGTTTTCAGAGAGCATATTTGCAAAATTGTTCTCTTTTAATCACGCCACCCCCTGAAATTTGTTGATCAGCTACAAAAAATATTGGCCAAATGGTGTTTAAATGGTGTTTGGTTTTTAGTGCCTGTGTCGGGTGTTTTTTTTAGTGTTAATAGTTTTTTAAGTGTTTTTCTTTAGTTCAATGGGATAGGATTTTCTAGTGAGGCAGACCCAGATTTTTACTTTTTGATGGTGTTATCTAGATGTGGGCTGATGCCCCACTACGGCTGCCATTTGGAGTCTAGAGGAGGGCAAATGCCCACCCCTGCCCCCTCTGGCTCCGCTCATATCTGACGGCTAAAAGTGAAAAAAGATGTGGCCTGGCAAGTGACCGAATATTCCTTTAAAATTAGGAAAATCGGCTTTGAATGCCCATCTCTTTACCCGAACATTTCTGTACCCATAGTAATTTTGAAAACTAATTTGAAACCATGTGAACCCCACGTGGGAAAAAAGTGTATCGGTGCCCCCCCCCCCCAACCGTATACAGAAGGGACTCAATTTCACCCTGGGCCCGGGGCCCCAGCTGCAGTAAAGGCGGCCCTTCTGGCTGCTTCTAATCGGAGGAAAATGAAAATCTTCGAAATAGAAGGCTAAATTGCCGTGTAAACGGATACCATAAGTCTCCTTTTCACATTCCTTGCAACATAAAACCTTTAAAATCCTATTTTTCTACCTACAAGCTTTTCGGGGGCCGCCTCTGAGTCCGGGATATAGTACCTACGCCCTACGTCTACTCCCCAGAACCTCGCTCGGTACGGCTCAGGGGCGTAGCCAGCCCTTGATCTAGGAGTGGGCAGCTTCACTGGGGACAATGTCAGTCAGATACACCATTGCCTATTTCTATTGCGATTCATTTCATATGTATCCTGGATCGCCTCAGTTTTAGCTGCTAAGTGGAGCTTTTTCAATTTTTCAACAGAATTGGCGATTGTTCACAATTTTAGCTGTTTTTAATTAGCGATTTTCTCAATTAACGCTGTGGATTAGCGTTTTTCTCAATTTTAGCTGCTATATAGCCATTCTTTTAAATTTCAGTCGTGAATTAGCGTTTTCCGCTAATTGAGCTGCAAATTAGTGGTTTTTCTCTTTGTATCAGCGAATGGCCAATTTTCTGCAATTTCAATTGCGAATTTGCCGTTATTTATTCTCCATTTTAGCCCCCAAAATTAGCTTTTTTCCCCACAACCCACGGGTTTTCCACTTTTATAGCCTTTAATAATCGTTGTTTCCTGCTTTTTTGGCCATTCTGCGCTTGCAAAAAGCGGGGCACTTCTCAGTTTTACAAAAGAACAGAAAATTGGCGTTTTTTTTTCTCTTAATTTTAGCCATAAAGTGGCATCTTGGCTATTTCGCGGCTAAAGTTTCCTTATAGCTTTAAAGTATACTTATAAAAAGTGCTAATTAGAGGCTAGAAGGGTGGAAACGACAATTATCGGCTTCTGACGGCAAGTTATTGCTGCTTTAGTTACTGCTTTAAGCGCAAAAATCGCTATTTGCAACTAAAATTAAGAAAAAGTGCTAATTCATGGAAGAAATTGAGAAAAATCGCTTATAAGCGGCTAAAAACAGGAAAAATACTAATTCATTACAAAAATTCGGAAAAATCGCCAATTCGCGGTTAAATTGAGATAAATCGCTAATTCACGGCTAAAATGGTGAAAAATCGCTAATTCATCGATAAAATTGAAAAGAAGCGCTGAAGTGAGGAAAAAACGCTAATTCGCGGCCAAATTAAGAAATACCGTTAGGTAATGCGCGGCGAAAATTTGGGAAAAACTCTAATTCGTGGCTGAAAATGTAGAAAAATCTGTAATTAGCGGCTTCAATGAGGAAAAACGCCAATTTGCGGTTAGAATAAAGAAAAATGGCTGATTGCGAGGGGGTAATTAGGGAAAATTTGTTAGTTCACAGAAAATTGAGAAAATGACAAACTGAGGTTTCCGGAGGATGTGGCCAATTAGGAAAAAGAGGTAATTTACGACAAAAATTGAGAAAATTCGTGGCTAAAATTAATACAAATCGCTTATTCACCGCTAAAAAAAGGGACAAATAGCTGATTCACTGATGCAATTGAGAAAAATCGCTGAAGTGTAGGAAAAATGGTAATTTGTGGTTAAAACGAAAAAAAAAAAGCCATATCGCGGCTTTATTCTGATCAGTGGCTTTATAGGGGCGCCGGTGAAAAATTCGCCCGAGGTCGCCAAATGCCTAAAGCCGTCACGGGAAGCATCACTCACATTCCGAGTTTTATTGAGCTGTCTTCGAGCCAAGGATAATTTTGAATTTCTAACTTAAGCTCGTTAAAGTTAATTTTAGTCTTACAATTATTCCTAGGTGATTTACTCATTTCTATAACAGAGAGATTTTGCAAACAGCTACGTTAACGCTATTCCCGTTTCAACCAAAGAAATATTTACTACCCTAGCAACGCGTACACAAAAATCAGTGGCGTAGGTAGGAATTTGTCCTGGGGGGAGGGATAAGATCTTGTTGGCCTCATCGTAGACTCAATCTCTAAGTTAGGGGCGATTTTTGGACTCTACCCGCAAATCAGCGCTTTTTTGGCCGAGTGTATCGTTCTTCTCAATTTCAGCCGCAGATTAGCAGTTTTTCCCCACCCCCTCCCATAGCCATGAATTTGCGCATTTTCTCAACTTTAGCAGCAAAGTATCGTTTTTATCCCGTGAGCGATGTTTCTTAATTATCCACGAGTTTTGGCGTTTTCCTCAATTTTAGCAGCATATTACCGATTTTTTAAATTTGTTTACCAGGGGATTAGCAATTTTCTCAGTTTTAGCCGGACATTAACGTTTTCTTAAGTGCTTTCCACAATATTAGCCGCAAAATTGGGGGACTTTTTACGAATTAGGATTTTTTGGGTTCACCATACGCAATGAATGAACGATTTTTCTCAGTTTACTCGCGAATCAACGGTTTCTTCGATCTTCGCCAGCTATTGCCATAAATTGGCGCTGTTTTTCAATTTCAGCCTGAAAAGTTGCCTTCAGAATCCGTAAATTGGCGTATATTCAGTTTTTGGCGCAAATTATAATTTTTCTTAATTTCAACCACGAATTAGCGCATTTTTTAAATTCTAGCGGCGGCGTTTTCAGACCTGTGAATTAGCGAATTTTCTCAATTTCAGTCACAAATTGGCATTTGGTGCAATGTTAGCTGTAGATTGGCGGAAATTAGCAATTTTCTCCATTTTCAGGCTTAAAATTAACCTTTCTCTCAATTTTGACCAGGCTGATTATTTTATTTTCTAAACAAAAGCCGCAAATTAGCGGTTTTTCACATTTTACCACCGCATTAGCAAAACTATATAACTTTTATAGGTGTAGATTATTGCTTCTTTTCAGTTCTAGCCGTGAATTAGCGTATTTTTTAACATTATACTATAGCCATGCATGAATTTGCCATTTTTCTGAATTTTAGCCACAAAAATGCCTTCAGAAGGTGCGAATTTAAATTGTAAATGTAATTTTTTTTTTCAAACCTTTTTCAAACCAAAAAAAATTACAACTATCCATCCATTTCTGTCAAAAAATCATCATTTTTAAATTATAAATTTCACGACGATTTTGATTTTTTCGAGATTTAGTGATGTTTCTTAATTTTAGCAGCGAATTTTCGCTTTTTCTAAATTTTAGCCGCGTGGTAGCGTTTTCAACCCGTGCATTACCTACCGAGTTTTGTCAATTTTTGCCAAGAATTGGCGTTTCACTCAATTTAAGCTGCAAATTAGCAAGTTTTTTCATTTTTAACTGAGAATTAGCACTTTTCCCCAATTTGAACTGAAAATTAACGTTTTTTTTTTAATTTTAGCTGCGCTAATTGGTGATTTTTCAATTTTTGCCGCGAATTAGTGATTTTCTTCGTTTTGTATCCGCGAATTAATGTTTTTCCACAACTTTATATCTGCAAATTGCAAATTAGCGATTTTTCCCAATTTCAGCTGTGAAATAGCGTTTTGTGCTAATTTTGCGGCCTCCAATTCCCTTTTTCGTACGCGAAGGGGCGATTTTACGCCATTCAGTTGTGAATTTTTGTCCAATTTTAACCTGAAAGCGTCTTTCATTTGTCAATATTATAGTGTGTTTTCATTGCCCAAATACAACACTTTTGCGTTGATTTCCAGAATTCATTTGAAGAATGGCCTCCATGTACCGCGAATCAGCGATTGTTTTCTTAATTATAGTCTGGAACTTGCATCGCGAGACCATGAATCAGCGCTTTTTAGCAGCTATAGCCACGAATATTACTGATTTTTGTCTGATAGAGGGTCCGGGGCGACGCCCCCCCCCCTCCGGTACACCATTGGGTCTGAAGCTGGACGTACTCGGAACTTTTCGGGCTGCTTTAAGTTCAGAAAATCTGTTAAACCTAACTTCAACGTGAAACGCTCATTTTTGGCGATTTTATGGGGCTCTTCGTTATGGTACTATATAGTGCTCCTACGTTCGTATACTTCAAGCTTTGGGGGAGGGGGGGATCTATCCTCCATATCCCCCCTGTACCTATACGCCCCTGACAAAAATTAACTTTAGCGTTAACGGTACAGGTTGCAAAATCTCTCTAATACATATTCTTACTATCCCCAAAATCAAGGGTTCCGGCAACCCCCTCCCTCCCATTTGGTTTTCATTACAAAAAAATTCCAAGTTATTGGTGTTTTAGTGAGCGAAATTCGAGAAATGGGTTTATTGCTGAAGCCAGGATCTGAGAAAATTTTGATGAAACAAAATGTACCTGTTGAATTTTAAATGTTTGAATCCTTTTTGGGGATATATGTGGGGGTGGGTATAGCTCCACCACTGCTTGGGACCCTCTCAAAGCGCGGGGCTAAAGATGATTCTGTTTGTCTTTTGTAAACATTTCACGCAGACCGAATTTCTGTTTTTAATTGCTTATGAATGTTTGACGAAGGTCCTTGGACACCAGGGTCATTTATGTTTATTTTGAGTTTTCCCCTTTAAAGATCTCATTGTTCGCATTCCGACGGATAACGTTAAAAACCACTCCCCGACAGGCACCAGCTCTATTGTTCAACGCGTTTCTATTCATTTATTTGCGTAAAGGAAGTGGCCGAGGACGATCGACGAACAGCATGGCAATTGGCATGTCAATAATAAAAAAATGAATTTCTCCACCCCTTCAGAGACCATCCTTTCACTTTCTTCAGTTTGATGGACGGTGAAAGGGGTGGGGGTGGAAGCTCCTCGTGCTGTGAGGGCCCAGAGGGTTTCGATCACATGGTCCTGTCGATTTTCAGTGTGGAGGAGGCGCTATCAAAGTTGACTCTTATCGGTGGGGATGCGATTACATTCTGTTGTGGCTTTTTTGTGTTTTGATTTGGAAATTGCGTTGTTTTTGTCGTTGAATTATTTGAAAAAGTAGAGAAATTGAACGCTTTCACAGTCAAGTTCAGGTGGGCGATGATCCGTTGAAGGTAAGTCCGTCAGTTTTGTTTTGATTCAGGGGGTGCCTGAGATTTTGTTTCTATTCTGAGAGTCCAGTTTTTGTTTTTGCCTTTTAAAGTTTGGTCGTATAATGAGAAGGAACACGTTCCTCTGGATTCACAGAGGTTTCCCTCAGAATGATGTAAAATGAATTTTGTTGAGTGTGATCAACAAAACGATGCACTGGATCGCCAAATTTGACCACGGTCCCGAGCGCGTCAACCACGCGGCCGCCGTCGTCGGTGAAGTCATTTACTCGTTTGGCGGCTATTCGACGAACGAACCGTACATTGCCGCCACGAAGCGACCCATTGATGTTTTTATTTTGCATTCACGTAAGTCGCTTTCCTTCAGACACAACCGAAGGGTCTCGCGGTGACTCATTTGCAAATTGCCCCTGCAGACTGTTTAGTTTGGAAAAAGTTGCCTGAACCTCAGCCCGACTCTGAACAGTACGATTTGGCTCCGTTTCAACGCTACGGACACACGGCCGTGGCTTTTGGGAAGCTCATCTACATTTGGGGAGGGCGGGTCGACGATTTCACTTGTAACAATCTTTTTTGCTTCAACACCGGTAAAAACGAAGTGAAATTCCAGCTCATAGCTATTGTCGTCGATCTATTTGTCATTTCCCTTTTTCAAAAACACAGAAACTCTGCTATGGTCTCGACCACAAACAACAGGTTCGTTGCCGAGGCCTCGCGACGGCCATTCCGCCTGTATTATCGACCGCTCCATGTACATTTTCGGTGGTTTTGACGAGCAAATGGAGGTCTATTCGCAAGACGTTTACATGTTGGATTTGGACACGTTGAATTGGTCGTACGTTCAAACGACGGTAACACTCCAACCCCACACCATTTTGAACTGGCGCGAGAAATGAAACGTTTTTCAGGGGTCGCCTCCAAGATACCGAGATTTTCACTCTGGCACAGCCATCGGTGACAGAATGTACGTTTTCGGTGGACGGTCCGATTCGTCGCCGGAAGGCTTTGATCAAGACATCTATCCAAAGAGAATCAGATATTTGGACACCAAAACAAAAGTTTGGTACAAACCCGAAACCTCGGGTACCCCACCAATTGGGCGAAGAAGTCATTCCGCCTGTAAGCTTTTGAATCTCATCCTCCCTCCCAACAAGTTTCTAATAGTCGCTCTTTTTATTTGTTTGTAGTCGTCTACGACGACAAAATTTTCATTTTCGGGGGCTACAACAATATAACCCATGAACACTACAGTGACATGTACTGTTACAACCCGAAAACGAATTTCTGGAGTTGCGTCAATACGTACGGCATCGCGCCGAACCGGCGAAGACGCCAAGTGTGCCTAGTCATCGGTGACCGAATGTATCTTTTTGGGGGCACCAGGTTTGTGCTCCGGTTGAACCGTACTGGGAAGCGGCCGGTGCTTGCGCCTGGCAATGGTTCTAACACTAAATTTGGGGAAGTCTCGCCATTTAATCGATTTTTATCTCTTAGTCCGAACCCTCATGTGGTCAACGTTACCTTCTCCGACAACAGCGACTGCTCATTAAAGGACCACGGTGATTTATTCATATTCGACTTCCGTAAGTAATCATTTTTAAACTTGAATAATTTTTTAACGTTGAAAGTTTTTTTTTTTTATAGGCCCCTCACTAAAAACCTTATGCTTGCTGGAGCTGCGAAATCACGGCGAAATGTACGAGATCTACGAGAAGATCATTCCTTATCCGCTACTGTGAGTATAACCCCCTTCCCCTTCATCATAATTGGCAACTTACTGGCCTACACCCCCCCCCCCCAACCGCCAGTTTTGGCGCTTTTCGGATCGTCCAGCCGGGAGCAGGACCTTAAGTACCATCCAACTCTCCGGGCCTCTGATCTGCCCCCCCCCCCTTTTTAGCCATCACCGACTCATTGCGAGCTTTGAATCCCTCAATTTCATTCCTCGCTAAGTCTCTTTTTATTAGAATTCAAGAAAAACCCCAGAACCTTCCCCCCCTCCCAACCAACAAAGCTGGTTGGTTAGACGCTAAATTCATAGTGGGCTTAGTAGCCGCGAAATAGCAAGTTTGAGAAATGAATGGCAGCGAAATTACACGGCGGAAGAGAAGGGGGAGGGGGGCTAGCTGTGAATTGCAAGTTTCGAGGGATGAAAAGCTAAGCCACAAAAGTATGTGATAGGGGGGGGGGGGTTGACGGAAATTGCATGTTTCTGTGAATAATCAGCAGTGAAATTTCAATTTTCAAGATGAAAGTTTTAAGCGGCCCATACACGTACAATAAATATTGCGCAAACTCAATAAAATTGAACGTTTGTGGGTTGTATTGGCGGGTTGCACAATATAATGTACAACCCATTATTATTCTGTAAACATCTGGAAACAAAATATTGCACAAACTTTTTTCCGCAATAATATTGTGCGTGTATGGGCTCCTAAAAGGGCTAAACATAGCCATGAAATTCTAGTTTTCGGTGGATAAACAGCAAAAACTACATTTTAGGGGATAAACAGCAACAAAATTCAATAGTTTGGAGGCCAATTAGATGCAAAATTGCATGTTCCTTGGGATCATTACCCAGGGAACCGCAAAATTGCCGGGTTCTTATTAATAATCAGCAGCGAAATTGCGAGTTTCGTAAGGATTTCTCGAGATTGAAGTTTTTGGGCTAAAAATCGCGAAATAGTAAGTTTTGGAGGATAAAAAGCCGTTACGAGTTCAGCGGATGAAAAGGCGCGAAATTACGATTTCATGGGAGGAGAAGCCGCGAAATTACAAGTTCAGGGGATAAACAGCCGTGAAATGGCAAGAGGGGGAGGGGCAAGTTGCCACACCCGTTGTTCTAGGGGTTTTTTCCACGTACTTTTTCTTCTATGGTTACGTCGATCGCTGGACGTTGCGTATTTCACCCATTTGAACCATAGTTTCGTGTAATTGGCCCAATCAAAACCTTAATTTTGTGTATTTGGCGCTCATAGTACTGTATTTCGCGGGTTCGGCTCACTTCAAAATGGCAATTTCTTGTGCTTGACCCGTTTTTAAAATTCAATTTAAAAAGCGTGGCTCAATTGAAATGGCCATTTCAGGGGTTTGGGGTTTTTCAAAACATAAATTCAGCGGGTTTTGAGTTTCCAGTACTTTAAAGTTCGCGGATTTGGAACTTATAGAACCTAATTTATCCGTTTGCCTAATTCAAGAACAGTTGGCTCCTTGAAAAAGAATGATTCCACCGATTTGACTGTTTCATAAAACAAATTTTGTGGATCTGGCATGCCTGAAGCAAATTTCGGGAGGTTTCCTCTCTAAAAAGCCTCCTTCGGGGATTTCTTACCATCAAAATCGAAAGTTCCATGGTAATGGCTGTTGAGAAGTTCCTAATTTGACGGATTCTACACTCGCAAAACGAAATGTCGTGGTTTTCGGTTCCCTTGGTGCCTTAAAAAAAGAATTCGCCGGTTTGGCTCTTTTTAGAATTGAACTTCGCGGATCTGGCACGTCAGAAACCAATTTTGCAAATGTTCAGTGTGGTGGCTCATTTTAACGAGCAATTTCACGGGCCGAGGCGCCTCGATGCTCTCAAACGAAATTTCGCACGGTTGGTCTTTCTTTTTTCAATTCAATAATTTAAAAAAGCAATTTCGCTGAGTTGGCTCAAGACCAATTTCGTGGTGGTGGTAGTGGATTCGCCCCCAAAAGAGCATTTTCGTGACGTTTGCTGATACAAAAATAAAAATCGCGCTGTTGACCCATTCAAAAAACAATTTTGCGGCGTTTCGCTCACTGGGTTGGCTCCGTTATAAAACTAATTTCCACGGATTCACTTATTAAAAATCAATTTCGCGAGGCCTGCTCGCTCCGAAAGAGCAATTTCGTAGCTTTCGCTTCTACAAAAACAAAGTGCTATGCTCTTGACCCGTTTGAGAATCAATTTCGTAGAGTTCGATTATTCAAAACCAATTTCGTCGGCCTCTGTCGCCCCAAAAAAACAATTTCGTGGGTTTCACTGCATTATAAACCTAATTTCGCACTGCTGACTCATTCAAAAAGCAATTTCGTGGAGTCAGCTTATTCAAATAACCAATTTCGCTGGCTGGGCTTTCGTGAATGTAGCTATTTCAAACTGAAAATTGTATGTAGGTATCTTGAACTTTCAGAAACCAATTTCGTGGGTTTGGCTCCTTCAAAAACAAGTTCGCGTGGTTTGTTCTTTCGAGACCCACCCTGCGGCTCCCCGAGGGAGAAAATCCGCCTGAAGAAAGAAGTTGAACATCCCACAAAACTGATTTTTGAAAGAGTCAAGCCCGTGAAATCTGTTTTGGGAAAAGGCCAATTCCGTAAAATTCTTTGAACGAGTGAAGCCGTGAAAATGCTTTTTTGCATTTAGTCAATCCCAAGAAACTGTTTTTTTGGAGAATGGTCTCTTGGAACACAAATTCCGGCAATTTTGGGGCATTAACTGACAATTTAGCGTGGAAAGTGACTAGTGCCACCGGAATCTTGCCGAAGGATCGAAACCCGAAATATAACGTATAAAAAAAGCGTAAAATCGCGTTTTCCATCAGTTTCACCCGTTTCTCATTGTTGACCAAGGCCAACATTTAATGCCACGAAATTGACTTGATTTCCACGATTTTGGGAGTCCCCCAAAGATGCAAGGAGTTCTCTTTGGAGCCATCGGGGATGTTAGGGGTCCTCTTCCATCCAAAGAGCGGCAGGGAAATCTGAAGCTCCTGCCTTGATGGACACCCTCCGTCCCCAACCCACCCGAATTGAACAGTTTTGTCACTTTCTTGTGTGGAATCAATCGTTGAAAATTGCATGGGTTTCTGTCCTGAACGATTTTGATCATCATCCCCCTCCCCCATCCACTAATTTCCCTAAATGTCGTTACATGAGTGTGGTTTTGATTCTAGGGAGGAATTTAAAATGATACGAGGGGAGCTCAGCTTTGGCTTATAGTTTCGCTGCGCTTACAGAAGTTTCGATAACTGTCATTTTTTGTTACTTAAACTCTACATACTTAAAGTTTATTTCAAAAATATATTATTTAGAGTTGTGTATTTTGTCTATGTATTAGCATAAAAAATGAAGAGTTCGTACATTAAGTAAAACCCGTCATTTGTCTTCCTAAATAACTGCATAGGACGCCAACTGCTGATTAGAGCATTTAAAATTTGACGGAACTTTGAATTTCGCGTGTACTGCTTTTGTATGGCAACAGGTGGTTTATAGTTTCTGTCTTTTCAACGATTGCCCTGTGCCCACCGCCAGACTGTGCACGAAGCTCCTCCGTTTTGTCAGTTTTTCTACTCGCTGTTAATTAATTAAAATCTCGTGTCGTGAACGGATGGTAAATATACTATAACACCGCAATGTGGGGCGCCAAATTCGACAGCCCCCCCCCCCCCAACAATGGATTATGCGGCGCAGACATCCGTCCCACTAATCCGCGGCTCGATGTTGGAAATATTTTTCGCCTTGAAAACCGATCAGCGTAACTACCGTCTAGATCAGGACCGAAAATGGTCGTAAAATCACACATTGTTCGGTTTGTGAGCGTGCCCATTTTTCCATTGCCATACCTGTGAAATTTTGGTAATGACGTCGTAAACAATAAAAATTTATCAATAAATTGTTTAATTTATTATTTGTATTTGTTAATTTGATGTTATGGATGTTCCATTTAACTAGGAAGTAACATAAGTGTGTCTTGATAGGGGGCCGTGGTCGCACAAAATGAAGCTTGTGCCGACTAATAATATTACGTATAAGCTCAGGAATCAATCGACTAAAAAAGGGCAAAACAAAAAACGACACTTTTATCGAGTTACGACGTTTCGACGGTGGAATTTTCCCGTCCTCATCAGGCATCAAAACATGTATTTTCTACATTCGATCCACATAGACCGCGTCAGCATCTCCTAGTAACATTAACAACTTCATCCCAATTATATAGGAACTCGTTATATATTCTATAGTTGATAATGGTAACTAGTAAATATATAACGAGTTCCTATATAATTGGGATGAAGTTGTTAATGTTACTAGGAGATGCTGACGCGGTCTATGTGGATCGAATGTAGAAAATACATGTTTTGATGCCTGATGAGGACGGGAAAATTCCACCGTCGAAACGTCGTAACTCGATAAAAGTGTCGTTTTTTGTTTTGCCCTTTTTTAGTCGATTGATTCCTGAGCTTATATTAAAAATAATTAAGGGCGTTATAGCGTTCAATAAATTTGTAATAATATTACGTCCTTTTGAGCCTTATAGTGACGTTACTTTTCCTTTAGAAAAGAGACAAAATTTAGTGTGACAAAAAACATTTGAAAAGTGTCTGGCGCAGTACCTTTCTCTGCCAAGGTGGTGAAACGTTCACAGCAGTAATTGGCGCTTGACGGTGTGCTCTCTTCAACGGTAAGCCTCGAATTAAGCTGCAGTGCGATACAGCACACGGTGTTCTTTAAAATTTCATCCGCTCTCTTGGCTATGGAAACGGTTGGGCTATGCGTGGACGATTTATACGCGAGAATATCCAAATTTCTGGCAACTTCGACAATGTATTCACACTTTGAAGCGTCATCATTCGGGTCACTTTCAATTTTCGGCCCAAATTTCGCCACTGACCATACGAGTGGATCGGTCGTTTGAAGTATGAGTGAGCACGCCCTATGGATGCCCACTTCGCCGGTTAAAACTTCCATAAGAACGGGAAGTATGTCGAAGTGTTCAAAATCGTAGTAGGCGTCCCAGTAATAGTCGGAGACGTTCTCCTGAGTCACCTGAGTGGTTGGTGGCTCGTCGTCGATGGCTGCACTGAAGACGAGCCAGCACAGGAAAAAAAATGTCTTCATCATGGTGTTATACTGATCAAAACGACTGACTTACTGAAATGAACATCCTCGGCCTATTTTATTCTACCCCTCCCACCATATTTCCACTTCAACTGAATCATTTGTTAAACGTTGGAATGCAACAGTATCGCTGATTACGCCGAATTTCAGTTAATATAAACATATTTCTACAAAGCCCACAGATGGAAAGAACCCCCCCCCCTCCCACACACACACATTTTCACGCCTGTCAGCAAATTTATGGATACTTAGGCTTTCTATTTGTAAGTTTGTTGCCCTCAAGACAATTTTTTTTTTGACGCGGAAATAAAGAAAAGAGAGTTTGACGTTATACTAGCGAACAGAGCTGGACAATATTTCGTACTTGTAATTTTTTATTTCCAATTGTTACTTGGAATAAAAATCAATTTTCGTGGTTCTGACCCACTAAAAAACAATTACGCCGATTTTGCACGCAAAAAAACTATTTTGGCACACCTGGCTGGCTAAAATACAATTTTTGCGCTTCTGGATCAATTACAAACCCAATTTCGTCGATACTGCTGGCTATAAATTGCTCACTAAAAAGCTACTATGCCACTTCTGACTCACTAAACCGCAAAATCAATTTTGCAGATTTTCGCTCGCTGAAACACCGTTTCCGCAAGTCCAGCTCACTAAAATAATTAAATAAATTCGCTCATCTCGCTCCGCTTTTGTTGCTGAAAACCCAATTTCATGGGATTGCCTTATTCAAAAAATAATTTCGTGGCTTTTCCACACTTATAAAACCCTTGTTGCGATTCTGGAAAACTAAATGTAACGCCATTCTGACTCGCTAAAACACAATTTTCATGATTCTGGCTCACTAAAACGCCCATTTCGCTCGCTAAAAAAAATATATAGCGATATATAGCGGCGCTATATAGTGAAGTCTAGCCGGCCTCCGAGAGCGCCGGCTCGTCCTAAATAAGGACAAAACTCAGGACCTTATTGTCGATTTTGAGGGCACCGGGAGGAGTTGTAACTTGGGCTCATCATAGATTCCCGTCTGTCTTGGGATAGACACATCGAGAGCCCTTCGGTTCGACTTTCGAGAGCCATCTTCGCACTCAGGAGATTGGAAAAAATTGCTTCCTCTGACACGCTCCGTCTCGTCTTTTTTGGGCTCTTTTACTCCCGTATGACGCATGGCATCGCTCTTTGGGGTAAATCAGCCCACAGCGGAAAAATATTCAGACTCCAGAAGTCCACAATTAGAGTATTATGTGGGCCGCGCCCCCGTCAGTCCTTTCGGGATTGGTTCACTTTGGGGTTCGGAGTCTTAATATTATGACCTTGTATGGCGCCTACATCCTGAGCATTCTTCTCTTCGTGCGTGCCCATCTTCGGGAATTCCCTTTGAACTCGGCCTCTCCCTCGTATGCTACGAGTCACGCCGCGCAGCTGACTTTAGCAGTTAATTCTGCGCGTCTTGCGACCTCTGCTCGGGTCGATCCTGGTTTCTTGGGTGTGAGGCTCTAACAATGCGCTCCCCACGAAGCTCAGGGACAGTTCCGTCGTCTACTCCGAGATCTGATCCTCGACGCTGCCCTTGAAGAGTTTTTTACCAGTCTGTGATCTGTCTGCTTTTTTTTTTTTTTTTTTTTTTTTTTTTTTTTTTTTTTTTTTGAGAGAGAGAGTACGGATTCGAATCTACCGAGTCCGCTGGCGCCTAAGCTCTTAAGCAGCTCTTACGCTATACCCTGAGAATCCATTAGCTGTGCATTTCACACCCGTACTACGCGGGCGTTTCGGTCGATACGCGGTTGTCGAAGCCGAGTGAGCAGTGTCACAGCTCGCCGCAGCCTTATAGTGTAATGGGCAATAGCTGGATTCGAACCCAGGCCCGCTGGGTTGCGAAGCGAGCATTGTATCCATTACACCATCGAGGCGCGCATATGTCTGCCTTATTGACGTTGCTTATAAATGTATTTATACTGGCAATAAATTAAATTGAGTTGAGTTGAGTTGGACATTACAGAATTCAATTTCACGGTTTTGACTATTTTAAGAATGCATTATGCCTTTAGCTTCTTAATAACCATAACTCCGCCGGTTTGGCACCTTTAAAAAACCAATTTCAATTTTCGCGGTTTATTGGCACTCACAGAACCAAATTTTGTGTTTTTTACTCACTCAAAAATCTAATTTCACTGGATTCACCCTCAAAAAGGACAATTTTGTGGTGTTGACCGATTCAAACATCCATTCACATGGAGTTGACTCAGTCAAGCATTTTTGGCTTAATTATCTCGAAAACAAAATTTCGCGGATCGAGCACGTCAGAAGCCTAATTTTGCGGCCTCAGCTGGAAAATTGACAGCTGGACCGTTGCATCTTAAAAATCAAAATTTCCACGAAACCAATTTCGCGGGTCTGCCTAGTTTTAAAAAAACAGAATTTCACAGGGTTGGTCCATTCAAAACCAATTTAAAGTAATTGGCTTGTCCCCACTCCCCACAAATTTGGTAGGTCTGACTTTTTTAAAATGTAATTTCGCGGGGCTAGCTCATTAAAAACAAGTATATGTATATCGAGGAGCTAGCTCCCCCCCCCCCCCAACCAACAATTTTCCTGGCTTGGCCATGTCGAAAACCCGATTTTAAGTATCGGGTTATGGTTCCTTTCAAATATAAAACATTTCGGGGCCTGGCCAGCAGCGCCTCGACTGCAGCGCACAGCCAGACGAATAGCCGCGAAATTGTATTATTTTGAGCTAAATATCAACAAACTTGGAAGTTTTGGGTCTTGATTTAATTGAAGTTTCACGCTTTTTTAGGCAGTTTATTTTGTGAGAACTTGGAAGCCGCAAAATGCCTCCAGAAGCCCCGAATTAGTAAAATTTCGGGATTTTAGCCTCGTGTTTTCTTCCAGAAAAGCAGAAATCCAGCCCAAGTCCGTGGGCTGACACTCCTCGAGTTATAGCATAATTTGTACGAAAAACCTTTGTTTTTGGCTTGATTAGTTTATTAAAATCCTCACTCCCTAGCTTTAGTGATGAAGTCGTTTCATATGTAGTTTTTGGTGCTGAATCTAATGCACGGTAGTTCGATTCTCTGAGATGAATATTATTTGACTTATAAACGAAAATACCCGAAAAACCGCGGTTTTTCCTATACGTGCCCTAAAACAGACCGACAGACCGACGGCATGCCGAAAACCACTTTTTTCAACTTTTCGGAGGTTGTACATTATGAATGTGGTGTCAGCTCGGACTCGATTTTTTTCACGAACACCACACTTCCATTCCCGTAGGGAACATGGAAGTAAAAATGTGTATAATGATTTAGGCAGGACTAACCATGTTCTCTCATCGTATGTAGTTTTTTGTGCTGAATTGAATGAGCTGTAAGTCAGTGGCGGATCCAGGGGGGGGGGTCACAGGGGCCATGGCCCCTCTCTTGGATTTGAAGTCACTCGTGCAAATAAATCATCAAAACCGCTTCCAAAATCCCATCGAGTCAAATTTTAGGGTCATTTTCTCGTAATTTATGAGCTCACCCAAGAAATACAGGCGGTTCCAGGTTGACACGCAACTGAGTAGCCGCTAGTGCAGTGGCTCTTAAACGGTTCAGAAATGAATGTTTCGCGTCATGGTCTCTCGTAACAGCCGATTTTCTCGACACGAGGGTCACTATAGTACGAGCTATCGTTAAAAAAAAAACAACACAACCCGAAAGTGGGGTGGCCACGGTGTCTTAAAAAGCATCCATGGATCCTGCCATGCGGCACTTTTGCGAGATTGTTCATAGCAAGTCACGTGAGCTGTCCAGCGAGGTCATCTGCATTTGGACTCTTCTTAGGACTTCAGGGCTGTTCGCGGGAAAGTTCGTGCGCTATTTAAAAATGGTGGTATCGCAGTGAGAGCCCTTTCATTCAATCTTTGTATCGCAAATTCGTCTCAACTTTCGGATTCCCCTTGTGGAGAAACCCCAAAATAGTGGTAACGTTGGAGCTTCACAGTAGTTTGAGCATGGTTTGAGCTTCGCTGCGGTTGGACCTTTTTTTTGTGGTTGGCAGAGGTAGTCAGTTGCCCTCCCCCAATAGGCTTTGAAGCGCAGACTTAGTGGGGGTACCTGGCCACTCCCAGATATCACCAATAAGTAAAAATCCATTTGGATCGCCACATTTTGTATAGCAAAAACGTTTGCAGGTCTGGCTCTGCAATAAACCAATTTTCCCGACTTCACCCAATTTCCAGCACCAATTTCGTGCTTCTTTTTCTTTACGCCATTTTCCTGTATCTGACTCACTGAAAAACATATTTCTCAGATTTCGCTGTCTAAAAACCGTTTTCGTGGATATTTTCGCGTGTCGAGTTCATTAAAAAATAAATACCTATCACTTTATTTAGTTGTAGCTGACAAACTGATTTCGCGGGGTGTATAGGGTGTACAAATTAAAAGCGACTGGACAGAGAAAAACCAGTGACAGGGCACCTCTCCGATTTGCACTTTTCCGAAATTCCGCTTTGTTTCCGAGATGTCGCCATTTTTTTTTTTTTTCCAGAAACAGCTTGTTGCACGCGCAATAATTGTTGGAACGGCAAAAATGATGAGCCTATTGGAAAGAGCACAAAATTTTCTATTCAAAGAGCCTATTTTTATCCAGATCAGGCGACATCTACTATACGTTTTGAATCAGCTTATTAGACTATCACCAATACTTCCGAAATTAAGTTAAGTATAATAAAGTATAGCTCAATTCAGATACTGTATTTTCTGATTTTGTCGCACTTTAAAACCAATTTCACAGGTTTGACCAACCAAAAATCAATTTCTCGAATTTCGATCTTTGAAATGCCGCTTATCTTCACAAAATTGGATAAGGGATTCCCCAATTTGTGATGCGTGCCAAGAGGAGGAGACGTTAGAGCACATCATAATGACGTGTGTCCGATATACCACGGCTAGGCAGCAACTTTTTAATATTGTAGCGAAGAAAGTAGTCGGGCCTTTCAATTACACCTGTATTATCATGTCTGTAAGGGATCAAGAAATCTGTGCATCGATAGTTAAGTTTTTTCACGAAATCAAGCACATATGAGCCCCTATAATTAAATTAATAATTAATAAGAAATAAAAATAAATGAAATAAAAAGTAAAATGGTGTCCTTTAAAATGTTAGTTAATGGCAACAAGCCAATGCCAGGGGGAAAAAAAAAGAAAAAAAAAGCCAAATTTCGCGAATTTTTCTCGAAAAACAAAAATATTTCCCCGAATACGGCTCACTGTAAAATAAATATCTCGTATATTGCTCACTGAACAGACAATTTCAGGGATATTGTTGCGCCAGTAAGCCAATGTCACTGGGTGGCCCAAATCAGTTTGGTTTCTAAATTGGGCCACCCAGCGAAATATTAGTTTACCGGCAATGAAAATCCCTCAAAATTGCTTTTTCAGTGATTCAAATTTGAGAAATTTATGCGCGAAATGCCACGCCAAGGTCACAATTTACGCGAAACGTCACATATGGGTGAGAGAATAAGGCCCGCCGCAAATTAATGTGCACATTAAATAAATGTGAAATTAATTGAAAAAAAAAAAAAAAAATTGAGCCCAGGTGTGGGTCACCCAAGCTCAAAAAACAGTTGAAAATGGATAGTCTTTCAACTATTTTTTGAGCTTGGGTGACCCACGCGTGGGCTCATTTGCGGCGGGCCTAAAAAACTGTTTCGAAACGACCGTGGCACACCAAGGGAAAAATTTACGATAAACGCCCCCATTTTGTGGGAAAACGCAACAATGGGGTAAACACTCAAGTTCAATCCGCAATTTGCATGAGGAATTATCTATTTTATAAAAATTGTCATAGAAAATGTTTTGTTCTTATAAGGAAATTGTCCATTTGAAGCCGAAAATGGAAAATAATTCACGGGAAACCCAACAATGGAGGCGAAATTTATCAAAAATTCCCCATTTTAGAGCGAAACGTCACATCCAGGTCAACAATTAAGCGTAAGGCCTCATTCAAGACAAAAATTCCGTGCAAAACTGCACATGCTAGGCATTCACGCGAATTGTCGCATTCAAAGCAGAATTTACACGCAATGCCCCCACAGTGGGCAAAACACAACATTCGGGGACACACTCGAGCGAATCGTTAATTGCAAGGCAAAATTCATGCGAAACCCCTCACCAAGGGAAAATTTATGGTGAACTTGTCTTTTCCATGATAAAACTTGTCAGTTTCACGAATAAACTGTCGATTTCATAAGTAAATTGTTTATTTTATGAGAAAACATGCAATTTTATGGGAATTCAGAGCTGATAAGGTAGTGGTTGATTTTATGATTAAATTTAAAGGTGGCAATTTAATGAGTACATCGTCAGATTCTATAGGGATTTGTCATTTTTATTAGCGAATTGTCAAATTTATGAAAAATTATCAATTTGACCTGGGAAATTGTCAATTTGAAGCAGAAATAGTCAATTTGTTTTGTCGTTGGGCCTTTTTTTGTGGTTGACTTTTTGTGGGTTTTGGAGCTTTGATGTAATTCAGAAAGCTATAGATCGTGTGGCCACCGTGTGCGGGAAAATTCTTGCGGCTCTTTTTATGCAAAATTACAAAGCCCTGTGGCATCACAGTGATGACTTCCTCAAAGGCTCGTATGACTAGAAATCCGTCTCGACTCTCGGATTCCTTGTGAAAGTGAAACCTCTGAAATACGCGGTTTTGTCAATTTTTAAATTTTCATCATGTTTGCCAAAAATTGCTCTGAGGTTAATCGGCCGATTTTTAA
The DNA here is from genome assembly GCA_038030265.1 of Corythucha ciliata. Taxonomy (NCBI): domain Eukaryota; kingdom Metazoa; phylum Arthropoda; class Insecta; order Hemiptera; family Tingidae; genus Corythucha; species Corythucha ciliata. Next base: position 19,413,022 of record CM075943.1, read on the forward strand.
TTAGGCTGAATGTTTTTAAGTGTTACGAACTGAGCCGGACGTGGCTCAAATGAGTTCCATATGGACAATGGTCAATTTTCCCTGGAAAACGTGCCGAAGAGGTCAAAAGATGAGGTTTCATTAAGTTTTAGATGTATCAATAATGATCGGAGATTGAGAGGTACTTTGTCACTGGACCCCTTACTGGTCGTGGCCCCCTTAAAGCCGACTCTGGATCCACGCCTGGCTGTGGTAGGGTTCACTGATATCAATACTTTTTGAGTTACGGACAAACATCTCCAGCATTTTTAAAGGATTTGTTCTTATATTCGTGGGAGTATCTCATAAAGTATTGACCCCTACCATCCCTACAAATGCTCATTCGATTCAGGTCAAAAAACTACATATAATATCAGAGAACATGGTTAGTACTGCCGAAAATAGAAAATCTTGATACAAATTTTCATAGCGCATGAAAACTGGTTTCGGGGCTCTATTCGGGGAAAACTCGTTTTTTTCCAGGTATTTTCGTTTTTTTTTTTTTTTTTTTTTTTTTTTTTTTTGTCGGGGGCGCCGGGCTTTGAACCCGGCAGGCGCCTAAGCCTCACTTGGGCTCCTACGCCATACCCAGATCTAACTGTGCACTTCACACCCGTACTACGCTGCGTTTCCGGTCGGTGCGCGGTTTGTTGAACGCACACCGCCGGGAACGCCCACACGAAGCCGAGTGTGCCGTGTCACAGCTCGCCGCAGCCTTATAGTGTAATGGGCAATGGCTGGATTCGAACCCAGGCCCGCTGGGTTGTGAAGCGAGCATTGTATCCATTACACCATCGAGGCGCGCAGGTATTTTCGTTAGTAACTCAAAGAATATTGATCGCAGAGAAACGAGCTACCATGCATTCGATTCAGCGCCAAAAATTACTTCAGAAATCACATCTACGTCAACTGCATTGCTAAACGTAGGACGAGAGGATTTTTTGGTAATATTTAAGCCAAAGACCAATTTTTTTGGTACAATAATTTACGTTGTAACTCAAAACTTATTCGTTGCACGGACTTGTGGTTGATTTTTATCGACTCGGCACACAAAACTACATATGGGATTAGACACCCCGTTCGGGAAAATTTCTTCACCCCTTATAGAGATGAGTTGGCCGACGTTTTACCCTCCCTTAAAAAGATGTTTGCTCCTGTTGATCCTGGAAGTAAGCATCAAAATGAATTTTTTAAGCCACATTTGAAGTTGGGCCGAATTTCGCCGTTATTCTGCCTTTTTAAGCATTATTTCTTGTACTAATAGACGAAAACCATTAATTCGTTGTTGAAATTGACAAAAACAGCTAATTCGCGGCAAAAGAAAGAAAAAGTTAATTCGTGGATGGATATAAAGCGGGAGTCAACCCGTCCGAAAGTGGAATTTTGAGTTCGTCCCTTTACCACCCTCAGTCCCTCACACGGGATTCTCACCTAAAGAAACAACTCTCGGGAGCTGAGAAAGACGAACAATACATTTATTATACAATTACATTATTTATATTACAATTACTATTCGTTGGGAAAGAGCCTTCAACAAAACCGCCACATTCCTCTCCCCCACCCCACCCCACGTTTCGTGATTTCAATTAATTGATGTTCTTTGGTCCTTTAAAATTAATTTAATAGACGATTTCACGGTCGGTGATACCCGAAGTTTTCCGAGCGTTTCCGAGGTCGGCCGTAATCGTATTATCTTTGTCGAACCATTTCAGTCTTTTAGTGCAAGGTGACTAAACTTTACCAAGGCGATAGATATAACAGGTGGCGCACCAAGAGCTCTTTTCTTGGAATTGAGTAGGACTGCCTACGTCACTCATAGACCAGAAAGTCTGATTGCCTGACCGTCTGTTAGGTTTTATAGTTACTTTTCTCTTTCTCAAACGGTGTAAAGGGCCGTTTTTAGGGGGTTGGCAACCGCCTAGGGGCTCCGACCCATGGGGGGGCCCCCGGCTTGGAATAAAAATAATTACAAAAAATCTCGATGGAGAGAAAATCCTAATTGGGGTTTTACAGAGCTAAAATCCGAATAATTTGGTTTTTGAAGAATTCAGCCCCGCAAATTTGGATTTTCGAACTACGAAAACCAGAGAAATTGGCTTTGAACGTGCCAGATCCACAAAAAATGGTCTTAAAATATCCAGACATGTGAAAGTGAAATTGGCGTATTTGAGCCAAACACGACCCGAAATGTCTATTTGAAATAGCCAAATCAACGAGAACTGGTTGCCAAAGTGAACCAAATCGTGGATTTTAAAAGAAAATAAATCTGGCAAATTGAGGCTTTAAAGGGCCAAATCCTGGAAATTCTATTTTTAAAGATCTCGCGAAATTGCATTTTCGAATGAGAGCATCGGAATTTTCGAACACCCTGTATAGGCTGGTCCTAATGGTAAAGGTGGGTTTACACTGAAGTGTCCGAGTGTCTCGACATAAATGTAAAGTGCCAGATGTGAAATTTATTGACTATACAAATTCTGATAAAAATTTCTGGAAGTTTGTGTTTACACCAAGGAAATTTGTGTCTGACACTAAATTTCAAGCAACAAGTGTCGCGGGACACTATGGTGTAAACGCGCCTTAAGAAATAATGAATCTTGCAAACTATACATTTTTAGATAATATAACAATTATTATCTATTGTGATATTGGTATGTTATTTTTAGATATAACATACCAACGAACTCTCAAATAGCCAAGAGAGTTATTAAACGTTCCCCTTTAGACTTTAGATTAAATTGATCGTGTCCCGGCCAAGTTTGTGAACATTCCGCGTCCAGCTCCTTCGTTTAAGCCGCTTATTAGGGCACTTTTGACGGCTACAGAGCCGACCAGACAGGTAATTTTATTGGCCGGACTAGCAAAATATTCTGTCCATATAGAAGTGCAAAATACTGTTCGATTTAATCTGCTAATAATTGCAAAAAAGCCCGTAGTTTTATGAATGAATCACCTATTTTTTAATATTATCCATTTTACTGAGAAATAGTCTGTTTTGGGGGCTTTTCGGATCTTTTTGTAGGTTGTGACTGTCTTGGGGTTGCAGCTTTTTCATCGTGAAGGCAAAGAAAAGAAAGGAAGGTCTTCTCCCACTTGTTTTATTTGAACTATCATGACCGTGGTTCTCAAACAATTCAACGAATAAAACACTACCGGTGTTGATACTTCCAGGGCAAGAATCCGTTATTTTAGTCATTTGCATTTTCAGGGCGCGAATCGTCAGTTTTTAGCCATCATTAGAGTGCGTGGAGCCAATTTAGCTGTTTTTAGGAAGTCAAGGCCACGTCGATTTAGCTATGTTTAGGGGGGGAATCATAAACTTTTAAGGCATTTTCATGGCGCGCTAATCGTGCGTCCAGCAATTTATAGGGCGCGAGAAGTCAGTTTGGCTCTTTTTAGAGCTGCAATCGCCAGTTTCGCTATTTTTAGGTCGTCATTTTTAAGGCACGAAAATCGTCAGATTTTGCCATATTTTGCGACTGTAGTCATACCTAGATTTGAAGGATGCGAGTGGCTATCAAGCCAGTTTTAGCAGAGCAAAGCATACAATTTCTGAAGCCCCTCCTTTTTGAACAAAACCCGTCTCCACGTCTGTGTTTAGTATACATTTAAATTAGCCACCAGCTGTTAGGGGGCCCCCTGATAGTTCTCGCCTACGGGCCCCGCGAGGGCTAGAAACGGCCCTCGGTGTAGACAGATTATTAATTAATTTTTCACTCTATTTATGGTAATTCTCGACACGACCCGAATATCGAGGTAAATAAGTTAGTGTGTTTGTGTCCTGATTTCAATTTCGAGCACACAGCACACATTTAAAGGAAAAATTAGACGACGTTGAATACATCCTGACAAAATTAGCGTTAGCGAAAAATTGCAAATTGTTGGTTTAGAGACATAAGCCTTGTTCGAAATCCAGCATGTATTGTATTCCTTCTTAACGAGAAATTGTAGAAAATGCTAAATGGAAAATGGGGAATGGCTAGCGCAAAGGAGCAGTCGATCGTTTTCTTCCTGTAGAGGTCTATGGATGACGTCAATTCCCAACCTCGTCCTAGTAGGGCAAGAGGGGAGCTGCGCCACCTCTACATAGCTCTACCACCTTGAAACTTTACTATAGGTGCCGCAGATTTCCCCCTGTCAATCGGACGGGAGGAGTGGAGACTGACGTCACCAGCAGTCCTTTGATCCGGATTGTTCACCCTAGAGCAGCAGAGCAAGTTAATTTTGAAATTGAAGTTTATGATTTCTCAAAAATCACAACCCAATAACGATTAATTATGTACTGGGTCCAGCGCAAAGGCAGTTGGGACTGCTCGTGACGTAGGTGAAGGAAAGTAATGGCCGAAGATCTGCGGCACCTATACATAGAAGTTTAGTCACCTTGGTTTAGTGCATTGTTTACAGTGCTGATTTCTCAGTTTTTTTTCAAATTTTATCCGGAATAATGATGACAGGAGCGGTCAAATATTTTAATTTTATTATTGTATTGTCAAATATTGTAAAATAAATATGACTTCAACACTTCTGAACGGTACTCGAGCTGCCATCTCCTATGATAGACACACGGACGATTGACGGGTTTGTTGCTAAGGAAATCGAAGTACCAAACATTTGTTCATTCATTCCATTCGTGCCATATTTCAAGGGACCCGTACACAATCAATCTGGATGTCAACTTAGTTTACAAATTTGCGAGTTGACAACCAAGTTGACTGTCTGTAGGGGGGTTGTCAACACACGGGCGACTTACTAAAGTTACAAATTTGTAGAAAGTTTATATAGCAACATGAGCTGAACTGGTTTAAAATCTAAACAACTTGCAAAACTTGGAACTTTTTAGGTTTGGAGGGCCGCCCGAAAAGAGCTTAATTTGTAAACTAAAGTGGTCCATACATTATCAACCTGTTTGTCAACTCAGTTAATAACATTCGTGTTGACAACCAAATTAACTGTCTGTATGGAAGTTGATGGTTGAAATTTCGAATTCACTTGCCTACAAACAGTCAACTTAGTTGTAAACACGCAATGTTCAACAACACAGTTTACAACCCGCGTTGATCGTGTATGGCCCACTTTCACCAGCGAAATTGATCGCGGTTAAAATTGATATAGACCAGTCAATATAGACACAAAAATCGGGGTAAACCGCAAACATCGCTTTCTTCTGGTATTTTTGTTTAACAACCTAAACAATTGATGGAATTTCGTGGTTTTTCGAGTGCCACGAGTTGAGCACAAGGTTTTGAACGTTGCAAACTTGAGTATAAACTGCTCTCATTGGCCATAACAATGAGCAAAAGAAAAAACAATTACATGCATATTTGCGATGTTTGATGTTTGTATTGACTGGCCTAATATACATTTGTTTCCAATAGCGACCAATATGAATTCATTCATTAGAAGAATTCATGATTAGTTGTTGACAATGGTTAAACAAGTTGGTGAAGACGGCGGCCCCAAGTTGACAACTACGTTGATCGTGTATTTGCCCCACTCATTCATTCGAAACTCTATTTGCCTAGTAAAAAAAACTCTACTACGAAGCTACAAAGTCTACAGAGGTTGACATGTACAAGTTAATTAATTACTGAACAAAAATGAGGAAAATATTAGCGAACTTCCGAGATAGTTTAAACGTTCCGTCACGAATGTGGTTCGACACTTTTGGTATCACCTCTTATCGTAACTGGTCAGCTGTTGGGCGCATGTGCCAACTCCGGCCTTGAAATCGTGTATTAAAAAAGCAAGCTTTTAAAAAGCTTGCCAAGAAAAGACTGTGTGGCCGGTGTGTTAATGGGGGGGGGGGGGAGATCGAGGAAAATTCCAGAACGATCTAGAATTTATCAATTGAATCATTCGAAGGGGAGAGAAAAATAATAAAAATTGTAGTCTTCAACCTTGGTAATTATGGTGGAGGGGGGAGAAACCTTACTGCTTCCCAGATTGTTCTTTCTCAATCTTTTTGGCATTTAAAGGGCGGTATTTAGAGTTTTGACTGGAGAAAAAAAAGATGATTGGCTTACTCAGGGTGAAAAGTCCATTAGTCCACCTCTTAAAAGTATTTTTAAGCGAATAATGGGTGGTGGGGAGGATGAAGAAGTAAAACTACTATGTGCGGGAGGGGGTAGAGCGGAAAAAATAAAGAAAAAAAATGAAAAAAAGTCTTTGAAGGATCTAATCTTCGAATATGGGTCTTAAAAAGGCGATGGAAAGTGTTTGGGATGGCGGGATTATAAAAAGCTGGGAGTCTTTCTCTGGGGGATTCCCTTCCGCGCCCTTCATCCGTCGTCTTATCTTTTTTTGCCCTTTTTTTCATCCCTTTCTTCTTTTTATATAATGAATCAATTTCTGTAAAACTAAAAAGGCCACGGGGGGTGGTGGGGGTGGCAGTGCTCCCGCTGTGACGAACATTGGTAATAATCACCTCTATAAGTCTATAAATACGCTCTTCCGTAAATTTTCACTTTATTATGAGACATTAATTACGAGTTTTTGAATCCAAAAATAGGGTTTTACGATTAAGGGCACTGTTTTTAGGCAAATTGCAACTTTCGTAGTTCAATGAAAACCCCTCTATGTAGTCTGTATACTCACTAAGTTACGCCCCGCTGCTTTATTCACAATTATAATTATTTTGAGGCCACTGCTTTATTGTGCTATATGATGTATAACAATGATAAATTAATCTTGACTTTTTAAAGATGATATCTCATGAAAAGGCCAGAAAATAGGGCCGTTGAATGGGGTGATCAAAAGGATGTGAGGGGAGGGAGTGGAGAGTGACTTTTGATTACAAACGAGAGCTGTGAAGTGCGTTGATGTGATTGAGTTGTTTGGGACAATGAGAGAAGAATAAAGTGGGAAATGGGGAGGCGGAGGGTCTTCGTGTACTTTGGAGAAAACGCTTCGCCCATCACCAGCACGCCTGCCTTTTGCAATACTTCTCCTCCCCCCCACCCTTGCGCATTTTCATACTCACCATCTAAAGAATGACTCTTAAGTTAATTATCATATAAAACGATCTACTTATTCTTCCCCAATTGTCGGACCACCCCTCCCCGCCGCACAGTCCACCCTTGCGCACGACTCACACCCCATACTCTCCTAAATAGCTTCCTTTCGTTGGTCAAGGTTGGGGGTTCATTGAAACTCAATTAGCAAGATCATGGACAGAAACCCCCTTGAATGTCACTTGCAAACAACGCCTCCGCCCTTTTATATATGAGTTCTGGAAGGTTTTCATTCATTATTATTTCATTTATCGAAGATAACAAAACCGTTTATTATAACGCGGTTTGCGCTCCTCATCTGTCCTGTCTTTTAATACAAAGAAACGGTAAAATTGTCCATAAAATTGATTTTACACGCACGTCACCTAGGCATATCGGTGTTTCTCCCGTTACCAGGAAAACGGTATACGCGTGGTACCTTTCTCTAATTTATGGTATTCATAGGGGTTTGCTCTTATAAACCCCGATTCAGCGGGCACTCGCTCTTTCACGGGCAAATTTGTTGGATTTGTCTGCTTCAAAACCTTTTTTTGGGGGATTTACGCTTCATGAAAAAACCAAATGTCATGGCTCTAGTATTTTTTCCGAAACCAAATGCCATGGATTTGGCATAAAACCCAATGAAGTCGACGGCTAGAATATGAGGAATTCCCTCATTTCAGTGGTGGATCCAAGGGAGGAACTACAGGGGCCATGTCCCCTCCCTTGGGGTAGTCGGGAGGTCACAGGACATAATTTTTGACCGAAGCCGAGCTCCCAGAATATTACATTCTCCTTATACGAAAGATAGCAAATAGCCGCATTTCACTGGGGAAAAGGGGGCAAAATCGTCGTTTTTGACAAGATTTTGTCCCCAACGAAATAGCCAAACTACCTATGACTGTTCTCACCATAATAACGGCTTAAATGATTGTAATCGCGCCCAAAGTAGCAAAACTGACGATTAGTGCCTCACAAAAAGCTGAACTGACTATATTTTGGGCCCTAAAAACTGCCAAACTTGGAAATTCCCGCTCTAAAAATAGCCATCGGAATTCAAGTGCCTTAAACAAATGGCTAAGCTGACGATTCTTGCAGCCCCGAACATGGCTAAATCAACTATTTGCGCGCCAAAAATGGCCAATACTGATCATTCGCGCCTTTGGTTTGGCGGACCATATTCGCGTCCCAAAAAACGGCTTAAATGACTATTCGTGGCCTGAAAATGTCTAAACAGATGACTCCTGCCCTGAAAATTGTGAAATCGACCATTCGCGGGCAAAAAATGGCCAAACTGACCATTCGCGCCTTTGACTTGGCGTGGCTACAATAGGTACGCCCTAAAAAAAAATTGCAAAACTGGACGATTCGCGCTCTAAAAATGGCCAAACTGACTTTACGAGCCCCGAATTCGCTCACTAAAAATACCTGAACAGGCGTTTCCTGCCCTGAAAACGGCCTAAACTGAGCATTCGCTCGTAAAAAATGGCTATAACATGCATTGACTGCTCTATAAACTGTAAAACTGACCATTCGGGTCTGAAATCACACGGATTCTTGCCCTGAAAATATCGCCATGGCTAATGTTCACTCCTTGTATAATTTACCTGACAATTTGCACCTTGGAAGTGGAAAACTGACGATTCGCACCATACAAAGGGCGAAACTGACAATTTGCGCCCACAAAATGGTTAGGTAAGTTAACTTATTCGTGCCTTGATCGTGGCTGAACTGCGTTCATACTCCAACTAAAAACTACTTTTCGTACCTATACTACTTATAACGAAAGCGAGCTTCTTTCCGCACCTAGAACCCCCCTCGAAAGTGACATTAGTGAGTTTTAGCACTCTCCCGTTAAATCCTCCGGAAATTTCATTTTCAAATTTCAACCAATCAGATGATTCGTAAGCAAGCAACGACTGATTTATCCATGGAGGTAGGAACAAGTGGAGGGAGTGAAACGCATTTTTCGTGAAGCCGGTCGCCATTACTACACACCATCTGTTATCAGGCCTCACCGAACAAAACATGACAATTTGATACTTGAACAGTGAAAAAGTAATAAATTCCCCTCCCGTCCTCTCCAGGTGAATGATAACAGAGTGTGCGTAATTGCGGAAAAACCGGCTTCACATGTTTCTACTGTAAATACTGTTATTTAAAGTTTTGTTTTAGCTTTTAGGTGCAGTAATTATAGTTAGTCTTAAGTGAACAAAGAAAATAAGTTGAATTTAAGTACCATATCGAGAGAAAATTAGAAATAGCTGGGAAGGAAACTCGCTCGCCCTTTATTGGAAAGTCCCTGAATTCCTTCCACAAACCCCATCCTTTTCACTCAAGCTCCCTACCACCACGAACCGGGGTATATAAGCCAATGAAACAACACACACACACACACACAGAGTTGGTCTGATCCAACGATGGTCTGATCTAGTCTTGTCGCTTTTGGAGACTAGAGTCGCGTGGAGCCAACTGCAGCAAGCGAACGAGTGCAATACGAGTCCAAGCCGGGAAAAGAGGCAAGTAGCAGAAGGTGCAAAGGAGCAAACGTCGTGTTTAAGTGCACAGTGTAGTCAACCGTCAAGAGCGAAGTAAAGTGTAGAGCCAGTCGAACCAGTCAGTCGGTTTTCGGTCGTGCCCGTGCTCGTGTAAGCGCCACACCGTAAAAGTGCAAACGAAAGCTATCGGTCAGTGTAAGGTGTACTGTGCGCTAAGAGTGTCTGTGCAGTATGAACGTCAGCTCGAAGGGAATTTCAACGCAGAGGCGCAGGCGTCTTTCCGACGCCACGGAGCAACGTAGCGAACGCAGCACCCACCCAACGCTTCATAGCGATACCTGACTACGCCGAGCAACGTACGAAGCAGCGATAACGCACGGCGTATCGAACCAAGCGCTACTCTACCTGACCGAGCCGTAACGCACTGCAGCGCTCTCATCCGTATTTGACTACCCAAGACAACCAATTCCCGACGCGGCTTACCCGGACGAGCTACACGTCGCAGACAACGCCTATTGCACTCGACGTGACGCAATCACCCTGGATTGACAGTTACCCCGGTCGCCGTATTGGTAAGTTCAGTCTCCTTTTCCCCCTCGTCCTCCTGTTCACTCGCTTAACCCAGTAATTCCTATAGCCAACCCAGTATTTCGCCTTGCCTTCGAAGAGCGGCGAGCGAAGTTTCGAATCTAATTTCTGGACGAAATCCCTTTGCACGTTGATATAAAAATTAGAACCGTTTTTTAAATTATAATTATTTTTTTATTGTCTTTTTTTCTATTATTTTATTTTAATATTAGTCGTATTCAAGAAATCATTCCGTGAGATGATTACCTCAATTATCATTAATGCGTTAATTTCATGATTTAGTGTTAAAATATAATTCTGTTCAACTATTCGAGTATCAAATTCTATCACAAATCCTCCACCCTCCCCGATTCCAAGAGTAACAAACGTACCACACTACATTAAAAAAGCCTTCCTCTCTCTCCACTTTTCGTGAAGCCCTACCTCCATGGATTTCCTACCTCCATGGATTTATCGTTTGCCTTAGCGTTAGCGGCGGTGGTGCTAAAAGTCTATTGTTATTATTGCGCCCCGCGAATTCGGGGAACCACCAAGCTGCCAGGCACAGGCCACTTTTCCCCATCGAACCGTCCAGGGGTCGGTGTTCTCGTCTGGCATCCTTGCGGCAAAGGGCTCACCAAGGACTTCCCAATTCACAATGCTTGTGTGATATAGATCAGGGTGCCCTACGAATCTCAGGGCCGGCACTCGAACAATAGAAAACCTCTTCAGAACAGGCCTCCAGAGTCCTCTATATGACGTGGATCGCTGGGTCATGAGGCCTGTTTGTGGGTTTCGCCCCCTAAAAAAACATTTCACCTTATTTCGCTATAGCTTAAAAACCATTCTTTCTCGGATGATGACCAATCAATCGACAGCTTCCGCACCTTTTAAGGGGCCAGCATGAACTTACCAGCAAATAACGCCCACGTATTCGACAGCCATGAAGTCCAAAGAAAGAGCCTGAAAATCTTTGACAAAGGCAGTCTTTGCTAGGTTGCTCTGAGTCCGAGAAAATCGATCACTTCCTTCATATAAGTGCAATACGCTTCCTTTGTCTCCCTTTGTCGTTCCATGGAATTCACGACATCCCCTAGTCGTTCACGTGAATTACTGGTAGGGAATAACGTGAATGTCTTCGAAATGTTGTTATGAACAACCAAGGTGACTAAACTCTTCTAGGTAGGTACAGCAGATTTCTCCTGCCCATCAGGCGGGAGGGGTGGAGGCTGACGTCACCAGCAGTCCTTTACTCCCGATTGCTCACCCAGAGCAGCAAAGCAAGTTAATTTTGAAATTGAAGTTTATAAATTCTCAAAAATCACAACCCAATAAATATAATGTACTGGGTCCAGCGCAAAGGTGGTTGGGGCTGCTCGTGACGTAGGTGAAGGACAGTAATGGCCGAAGATCTGCGGCACCTATAGAAAGAAGGCAATTTCGTGTTAGTTGGCTAAATAAAAAAGTAAATTCGCATGGCTGGCTCACACAAAAAAGGAAATTTCTTTGTATCAAAAACAAAATTCCGCGCTTTTGACCAATTCAAAGAGCGATTTTGCGAGGTCGGTACGTTCAAATAACCTATTTTTCGCGCTACCTGCTTCGTAAGTTGCCCATTACGATAACATGGTTACTCCAGTAAGTTGAATTTTTCCTAACCTGGCACTTTATAGCTTCAGTTTTTGAAAACCAAGGTGACTAAACTTTCTATAGGTGCCGCAGATCTTCGTCCATTACTGTCCTTCACCTACGTCACGAGCAGTCCCAACTGCCTTTGCGCTGGACCCAGTACATTATTAATTATTGTTATTTTTTGAGAAATCATAAACTTCAATTTCAAAATTAACTTGCTCTGCTGCTCTAGGGTGAGCAATCGGGAGCAAAGGACTGCTGGTGACGTCAGTCTCCACCCCTCCCGACCGATTGGCAGGGGGAAATCTGCGGCACCTATAGTAAAGTTTAGTCACCTTGTTTGAAAACTGTACAGTAAATGTTTGAAACTGACATGACAATTTTTTTACGTATCAGTTTTCTATAACCTTGTGCAACCTTTGTTGAAATGTTATCACCTCATTCGTGATTATAGAAATATCTGAAGACATGGTTTTTATGTCAAAAGAATAAAACTGGGTAATATTCGACGACGGTTGCGCGAAAAATAACGTACATCACTCGACTATTACCCGCTCGTTAAACAAAAAACTCGCAGGTAATGCACCACTTACTAATCTTGTATAATGTAATCTACTATTATTGAAAAAAAGAATTTCGTCCACTTGGCTCCTTGGATTTTCGCGAATCTGGCACTTTCGAAAACCAAATTCGCGGGTTTTGGCTTCAAAAACGAAATTTTTCGGGATATTCTGCTGCTATCCAAGAGAGTGAGAGAGCCCTATGAAAGGGGGGCAACTGCCTGATTGCTGTCGAGGGTGCGTCCTCGTTGTCCGGGCAACATTGTTGGAGGAACAGCAAAATTATGACGGTAAATTCTGCAAAGTTTGAGGTCATCCAGTGGGGGGGGGATGTTGCACTCGCACAATGATTATACATTTGTCTGAGGGTTTATGGCTTAACTTTCTCCAATACAAAGGCAAAACACGCACGCCTTGACTCCCCTGCCCCCTTTCACATTCATCGAAACTTCCCTTTGCTCTCATAACCCCCCCTCCCCCAGGACCCTCATCCACCGTTTTCCAACAACCAACCACTTATCGATTATTTAATTGATCTAGTTTATCCTCCTCCAGGAAGCCGTAGAATCAACATCGTTTGTGATTATAGGGTTAAACTTCAAACTTTGATTATTACGTCGAAAACGAGTTTACCTTTTACACCCGAAGGGCTGAACCACCAGCCTAAACCCCGTCCTTTGCTTCCCTTCAATCAGACCGCGTTTAATAAATGATATCGTTTTAATCCAAAAATTTTGTTTAAAATGGAGGAAACGAGAAGGGTTTCTTACGTTTGTGACGACGGGGATACTATTAGGTTTTGTAATCGTCACAAGAAGGGCGTAGGAAGTTATACAACAGCCCCCTCACGCTCCAATATCGAGCTTTTGGAATTTTATAAATTTGTTTTGGGCCTTGTTCTTTTCAAATGAGAAAAGCGAGAATCGAGAAGCGAGAAGGTTGAAGGGATAGATACACCGACAGTGTTATTTTACTTAGAGAAGCAACTTCATTAAGGAGGAAGTTACTTTGCGAAACTCAAGTAGAGTCCCGATTATCCGAGCTGATCGGGACAGAGGCTACCTCGGATAACCGAAAACTCGGATAATACGGAAGTTGTTTAATAATTGACCGTGGGCGTTCTGTGGCGCGTACTATGCATAAACCATTACTACTGACATTACTATTGACATTAAAATAAAAAAAAGAAGAAAAAAAGAGATACTCCTAGAGAAAGAGAGTTTCCTGGATTTCCTGGAACGGAATAAAGGGTGACAGGAGTGTATTAAAAAAGTAAAAAAGCTTGGTTTTAAAAAAGTAAAAAAGTACACGAATATGTATATTTCACCCATTATGTACTTCCCGAATTCAAGGGGGGGAAAAAAAAAAAAAAAAGCCTGAGGAGGTTCGGATAATACGGAAGCTCGGATAACCGGGGCTCGGATAATCGGGACTTTACTGTATCTTTTCCTTCCCATCATCTGTACCCCAGTCACTCATCCCCCGATTTCATGATAAAAGGTGGGTGGCTTTCTCAATTGCGTCAAAACACATACAGGCTCACCCCCCCCCCCACTTAAGACTAAATTCTTGCCTTTGGCTCGAAGTAGGCAACGATGGACTACCCCGACCTTCACTAACGTAGAATTTGTCGGATATAGTGGCATTTATATGAGATCGAGCTAATTTATACGTTTATTTTTAGAAGTATTGGTCAGTACGCTAATGGTGGATTTCACCACCTTGACTTAACTTAGCCGAACCTTTATTTACATGAAATTCAATGCATTTTTTCTCCTAAGTCCAAGACTCTTGAGTCCAACTTAATAATTAAGAATAGCGATGGCCTAATGGTTTGTTTTTCGGATAAGAGATGGCAACACTTTCGATGGGTTTACATAGCTAATAGTTTTGTGAAAAGTGAACTTAATTCATTTTTTAACTTACCACGTTTACTGAAAATAACGTAGAAGTTGCGGAAATTCCTTTACGTCGGAATATTGTTATTAGAAACGCATAAAACGTGGGATAACAAGTTTGAAAAACATATTTTTGAAAATTATGTTTACAGCCCAGGAAGCTGAGTGACAATTAAACAGATCTGTCCAAACAGATCGAATAAATATTGATTATATAGTTCTTGCCAAAACACGAATATTGTGCGATCAAACGCCAGTTATTCAAGCGGGGCGCAAAAGTGCTTAGGCAGCCTGCAATCGGCGATAGAGGGTATAGAAGAGGGGGGGGGAGTCCTCGACCCGCCCAAGCCTTTACACTAGAAGTATAAGTACATATCACACTCATTGGTGGATTTCGTTCCTTCAAAAATCCTTTCGCGGAATTGGATCTACCAGAAATCAAAGCCCGTAGATTTGGCTCTCCATAAGTATCCCTGGCACCGCAACAGTACGATAGGGAAAAATGATTTACGGCTTAGTGCGAAAAGAAGGAAAGAGGACCGAAGAAGCTTTGATCATCATAATATGAAACATTATTTGTTCCTTTCTGAAATAATTGAAATTTAGGCTGCACTAGCAATTTAAAATTTATAATAATGATATAAACTTGCACAAAATGTAATTCCCGCTTTTAAGACAATAAAAGCGGGAAGTGAATAACGGAAAGAGTAAATGTACATTACCGGCATCACGCCAAGTGAAGGGGGTGGGTGAGCTACTGAGCTTTTTCTGCGAACTGCTTTTTCTTTTTGAGCGAGATTTTTATGAGATCTAATGAATCCTTCTTTGAGGATCCAAGCAGAGCCAAACACGAAAAATTTGTTTTTGGTATGAGTAAAACCCCGAAATTCGTTTTTGGGTGAGACAACCCTCTGATGTTGGCAGTTCGTTTTGGTAAGAGCAAAGTCTGCTAAATTTGTTCTCCTGAGAAAAATTCCGTGCTTGGTTTTAATACGAGTTAAACCCTGAGCGTCATGCAGAATGCAGAGCAATTTTTTTCTTCAAAATTATATTGTTTTGAAACAAAAATTGAACATTCCTTGCGATTGTAAAGGATGCCAAAAATCTTAAAAACCTCATCCAAAGTTTTCCTTTGAATGGAGCTGGATATGTTCGCCTATCCAAGTATCAATTATTAAAACATAAGTCGCTGAGACAGCCGGCTGTCCGATTAGAGTGCATTTCACTATATGTATACTATAGGTATTATTCAGCAGAAATGGCTGAAAAAGGTGGATAGTCACACTATTTGTTAATTTTGGCTAAATAACTGAAAACAGTGACATTCGGAGTAGTGAAATTCACTCTAAACCGACAGCCAGTTGCTGAAGTGACATTTTGTGATACTTCGGTAGGCATACACAGTCAGTTCCCGTCAAAATAGCCATTTGCCTAGAGAAGCCCTTTCATATAAAATATCAGGAGTAATTTTAAAAGGGACAAGTAGAACATGTTTTTCTGACCCATGGGAAGTCGATAGGCGTAGATTTAGTGTGAATAAGTGGGGGCTGACTTTTTTTAAAAATAGTGACCCGCGACGATCCGGAAGTACAACAGCGACGACGCAGTATCAAAGTATCGCTCACCAAAACCACGCGGTTGGTCAATCGAGACGACTCTTGACCGCTCGTGACGTCACTGGTACCGACGGGCAAAGCCTATTGGGAACCTTTGCGGCCCCTCAGTGATTCGATCCTGACTGGTTCGTTATAAGGCTGACCCTGACCGAGGCCTCTTGCCCCGTTTTTTTCCTCTCGACCAGTGGTGCGGGAAACCTAACGGGAACCTTCCAAGCTCTACTCCATTGAAACGACTCCGGACGCTTGTTAAAGCGGACACCCTATTGTGGATTAGACCGCCCCTGGTTCAAGTCGTCAGTGACCTGGCGCATACACCAAATCGGACCGGCAGGATAACCTTGCGGGAACCTTCCAAGCTCGACTCTGTTGAGAAGACTCCGGACACTTGTTGAAGGGAAACCCTATTGTGGACCTGACCGCCGACAGGTGCTCGTGCCAGATCGTTCCCAAGTAGCAGAAGGTTGCATCAAATAAATTTTTAAGATATGATAGTGATATATTCAGTATATATCAAATAGATATTGAAATGTATTTGATAGGTTTTAATCTGACATCAATTTCCCAATTTAAAATATTTATTTCGCCATGTATAGGCCAGTCAATATAAACATCAAACATCGCAAATATGCATGTAATAATTTTGTCTTTTGCACATTGTTAGGGCCAATGAGAACAGTTTATACTCAAGTTTGCAACCTTCAAAACCTCGTGCTCAACTCGTGGCACTCGAAAAACCACGAAATTCCATCAATTTTTTAGGTTGTTAAACATAAATACCAGAAAAAAGCGTTTTTCGAGCACGGCCACAGTGTACATTGTTGAAGCCAACTAAATGTGCTACAATTTAAGCCCAGCCCGAGCGTCCACCGTTTGTTATTTTCGGAGATAAAGCCAATAAAGAAATATGTAATATCGCCAAAAAGCGAGATTTTATTGATAGGGTTATTTTTCAAGACCCGTAGCACTCAAACATAATGGTCCTACAGAATATCCACGCGAGAATAATTCTTAGGCAGTAGGTCAATTTGAATCTGAACCTATTGCCTAAAATTAATTTTGCGTGGATATTCTATAGGACAGGGTGACTGGTACTTGGTTGAGCAAAATACTAGGGGTGATTAAACATCCAAAATGCAACAAAAATTGTCTTATGACCCAGGGTCTGATTTCCTTTCCTAGTCGAGATAATAGATTTTTTCACGTTTTTCAGCACATCACTGGTTTTCGCAACAAAAACAGCTGTAACTTGGGAAGCATGCGTCCTAGGTTAAATCCAACGACACCAATGAAAAGAGCACACTTTTTTCTGTGCGAGTAAGGACATTTTGTCCAAAGTTAGCGAAAGATTCTTGGAGTAAACTGGGAAAATATGAGGATATTTTTTAAAAAATTCAGTTTTTGACAACTGTTCAAAGCTAGACTACATTAGCCATGGTGCTCCCAGCGCGCGGCAAATTCCTCTAAAACTGCATGAAGTAACTTGGTTTAATACTTCATGCTTATTTTAATCCTGTCCTTCGCAATGTTATGAGAAAAATCCCAAACCGAGGGAAAAACCAACCACCACCAAAAAATGAGGCAATCAGGCCCATTTTGAGTGCCTAAAAGAAGATACGAAAGCTATTTCAAGAAATTTTTTTCAGCTTATTCCACTTTTATTTGTCTGTCCTCATAGATTAGCATAGGAAAAGTGAATTAAGCTGAAAAAAAAAAGTTTTTGGAATGGCTCTTGATCTTCTTGTAGGCACTCAAATGGGCCTAATTGCCTCATTTTTTGGTATAACAATGGATTTTTATCAAGAAATTGCAAAGGACAGGAGTAAAATAAGCATGAAGTATTAAACTGAGTTACTTCATACAGTTTTAGAGGAATTTGCCAGGTGCTGGGAGCACCATGGCTAATGTAGTCTACGTACCGAACATAATGCTTCTAGAATCAACGCCAAAGCGCGTTCCACTAAATAGATTATTTCGGGAGTTATCGTGCTAACAATAAAACGGCCATAATATTATAAATAAATCAATCAATATATATGTAAAGAATGTATATATATACATGAATCCTGGAGACCACTGAATTCGTGTTCTAGAGGTTCTGAAACGTGAAAAAAACATGACATGACCCATGTTTGCCACCATCACGACGAGACCAATAGTGCATTTTCAGAATGAAATGCACTAAAATGAAACCTCATCAAAACTACGAGACCGCATCATCTTGATGTAATGAAGCAAAATCTTCTGATGACATTTTCAGCTGTCATTCCCGTTCGTTCAGCGAAGGCAGTAGTTTGTACTTGAATTTCAATGCTTTGGCTTGTATGTTTGTTTCCAATAGTTTTCTCACCCCATTATTTCGACTACTAAGCCCTGTTCACACGAAGCGATTTTTCTAGTGAAATCGCTTTCAATCCCCACAAAAACATGTGATTTCCATGAAAGGTAATCAAGGCTCATATCATTTTCCTCGCTGTGCCGTGAAAATCGCATACAAAATCGCTTCGTATGCACAAGGCTTTTAGAGAGGATGAAATTGGCCAATTTGTTTTACGTTCCCTCTATTATTTATCTGTGCTGACTGGTCAAGTCCCACTCAACACCAAGTAGAGCTTAGGAGCTTACACGCCTACCATAATTTAGTGTTTCGCATACGAAAACATCAAACCCCTTGGCAACGCTTCAACGGACATTGTCGACCCGGCCCTTACTCAATTAGCCGAGCAAAACGCTTGTGAAAAAGCATCTTCATAATAATAAGGCAATAGCTGTTATTGTTGTTTGAAGGCATAACCTACGTTTGGACAATTTGGCGCCAGTCTGAGCCAGCCATGTTGCTGATATAGTTGAAACTTTGTCAATATCAACATTTTCGAATACTCGAGCAGTCGTAGCTGGTAAATAGCAATATTGGTGATGTTTTAAAACGTGTTCATGCAATCAAACAATTGTTTTGAGTTCTTACCAAATAAAACTTCCGTCATCTTCAAGGGGCCAAATGCCTCTTTGGCAGTGGTTTAGTCTCTTCGTTTTTGCCCCTTCCACGAGAACATTCCAGCCAATTCTGGAGAAAACAGCGTTTTCATGATGCTTGTTACACAGCGAGACAGGCTCCGCTTCTCGCAAACACATCTCAATGCGTTAATCTGCAAGAATACACACTGATGAGTGAATCAGAATCAGGAAGCGTGTGGACCGGCCCTAAAAAAATTTCTTTTGAGGTCGTACTCTATATACACGATTAGAAGGCAAATATACTGGGTGATTTAGTATGAATTACCGGGAATTAAGGGCGTTGTAGTACCCACCTGTACACCAGTACTAACCATTCCGACATTTTGGTGAAAAAGTTTCTGGTGGCTAAAAAAGTACAAATTGGGCTCTATAGTGAAATCTTTTGCGTTTAACATTGCGTTTCTGGTTGGTACTGGTGAGTACTGCAACACCCTTCATTCCGATTCATTCATATTAAATCCTGTATGAGCATCCCCCACCGTAGCAGCTCAGGATATTATTTCCCACCTTACTTTCGCCCCTATTTAACCGCTTCTGTCCGTCTAGCCGCGGGTGGTGTTTTCAGGACATCTCGAATCTCGATGAGGTTACACTTACCAATTTTTCTTTGTAGTCTCCGGAGCCACGCAAATCCCCCTCAATTGTCATCAGTTCCTCCTTGCCTCAAAAGGCTTATCGGGGAAAACTGGCGAACACTGGTCTACTTATTTTATGTGAAGAATCACAGAAAAAAATTTCCTCCGGTTTCAAAGTATTTTGCCTGACTCACCAATCCAATCACGAATAGCGACATTCCCGTGCATCCTACAGTTAATCTGACATAAAATTTGGATTCCTCACCCCAAAAAACCTAGGGAACCACACTTTCAAGTCGATCGAACGGATATTCTCAGCGGTATTAATTTTGAACAGCTAGATTGGCGTTTCGTCCCACTGTGCGGCGGCGGCTCGAAGTTGTGCAGACCAAGATTTTTAAATTTTTCAACATAAGTTAACCCGACGATTCTACACTAAATCTCAGGTAATCGACGTCCCACCACCGTTGCCACCATCAGAGCAAGACCAATAGTTCATTTTTTCAAAATGAAATTAACTAAGAACGACAATCAATTAATTTCAAACGAGTGGAAATAATTCATTTTTCGATGCTCTTTTGCTCTTTATGACATTTGGACACGGTTTGCCGGAATTATTTCAAGAGGCGATGTATTTGTTAAAGGGCAGATGAAATTTTTAAAGGCATATTTTTGGGAAGTAGGGGTATGGAATCATTGAATTTATTTGTTCAAACAGGGCAACAATTACCAGGAAAAAACATTTCGTAAAACGTGAAAATCTTAATCATAATTATTATACGCACTAACATAATTATGGATGTAGGTACTTACGATTCCACGATGCACAATAACGAGAGCGAGAAATAGCACCCGCAGCTCTCAGAAAACGGATTCCGTCTCAAAACTCCAAAATAAAAATTGGACAAAACTGACAAAGAGAACGTGGAAGTAAAAAACTAATGGAACACCCCGAACTATCATCCCGCGCGTCCAGTAAAAGTGTGTGGTAGGCTGGAAGGGGGAAGCCGGCGAACGGCGGCCACGCTTCAAAAGCGCTGATGTCGGAAGAAAGGCTGAGACCGCAAAGTGAGCTGTTGGTGTGTCCGATAGGCGGGGGGAGGATGATACGAAAGGACCTTCCAAGGTCGCTCACATCGAGTGTGGTATGTGGTTTTGTGGTCTCACTAATAACTTCACCCTTATCCAATATCCACATTATAATTTATTTCTATAATTCCTCCAATGGGGAACTTGCATGAATGCCCGATTTGGGAGAAAAGTATAACGGTGAATTGGCACATGGACAGAAGGATATCAACTGCTACTACTGCTACTAAATGCTGGTGCATTTGGTAATTTTAAAATAAATTTCAAAGTTCTTCAAGGGGCTTTTTTGCCCGCAAAAATCTTTGTTTTTACTATTCTACTGCATTATACAGGGAGATTCAGGAGGGGATGCATATACTAAAGCATGAGAAGGTCATTATAAAGATATAGGGGGGGGGGCTATAGTAGCAGAATTACTCCCCCCCCCCACACGAGAAGGGAAAATCGCTCTACAACAGTGGAGGGGATGGGTGGGCAGGTGGAAAAGGTAAAAGGTTTTCCGCGTGAATGATGGGGGGTCAGTGGGTGCCCTCCCCACATTTAATAACGTCCTCCCTATGGCACAGTGCCTCAATTTTAGAGAATATGGCTCAACACAAGCTAACCATGATCACAATAGAGATGAATGATCGTCCGGGCTGAAGTAATTTTCATAATGTTTTAAATCATATTAGATACTTTGCTTCCAAAATATTTTGAGCAACGTGTATCAAATTTATTTCAAAATAAGTTGGAAAACATATCTTTTAAAACTGATATTTGAAACATTTTGAATAAGTATTTGTTATTGAAACATTGAAAACATATCTTAAGATGTTTTTAAAATTTATTTGATATAACCTTCTGCTACTTGGGTTGAGGCGACTCCGGTCAAATTTCTTCTCATTACCTCAACCTCGGTGGAGCTTGATAGATATTACGGGGCTTAGCGACACTTGTGTCTGCCCCAGAATTCATCGAGTGAGACCGATCCTGTCCGAACCTTTCCCTGTCCTTGCCGAACCCGGTGAAGAAGACGACACTGGACTGGACCGAGCCGATCAAGGATCGATCAACGCAATCGGTCAACTCCGACATCTAAGGACAGCACCAAGGGGCGCTAACGGACTGTTAGCCCGAAAGACTGCCCATATAGCGCCGAGGGACGCTAATCAACCGTCAAGGGCAAGACCAGCGGACAACGCAGCGACACAACGGCAAGAGGATCTGCGAACAGCGCGAAGGGATGCTAACAGACCGCCAGTCGCGAGCGCCACGCACCGGAACAACCGGAAACCGTCAAAGAAGACAATTATTATTTTTTTTACCGACGCAAATTGTAAATCAGTTGTACTATATTGAGAATATATTGGGGCCTGTTACCCAAAGCAAACAACAGGTGGCGACCGTTTAATTTCTTGCATCTTCAACCCTCATTTTCGGGTCGTCCGAACGACCCTCCATTAAGCCATACCGCGTCAACTTTATCCGTGATTTAGCATTTTTTCTTAATATGGCCGTGAATCAGTTTTTTTTTTCTCAATAATTTCAGCCGTTAATTAGCCATTTATCTTAATTTCAGCCCCAAATTAGCGTTATTTTCCATTTTGGTCTGGATTAAGTGGGGGATTGGCCGCCCATGAGGAGGCGCGAATTGTAGCGATTTTCATTTCCACAAAAATCCGAGGGGCGCCAAAATCCAACATTAAATATGATTATTTACCACTGTATGCCATGGGCGGGCCATTGTGAAAGGCTCACCTGAGTCAGTGGGCCACTTTTTGTCCCGTGAGCCCTCGTTCGGCCACCCCTGCCCTTTCATCAACGGCGGCCTACGCCTTGGCGTCCTCTATTTGGCCGCATATACAATATTTGGTGCTTAACTCCACTTCCCATTCTTTGAAGCTCCTTGATGAGACCGGGCATTTATCAAATTTATAATGATTCACATAGGCAACACTATAACACAACAAAAAGAGATAATGACTACGTACTGCCCATTATAGGTACAAACTAGGATCACTAGGATTCACTACGTTCCGGAAATGTAGAAGGTCGATCGAAGAAAGGTCGTAACCGCAAATCCTTTTTCAATCAAGTGTGGCAATAGTTCAGACGGAAAACATTTTAAACTCCTTGAAAACGTAAACTTAAACTTATCTCCTTAACTTAACTCAAACTTAAACTCCTTAAAACCTCCTAAAAAATACATTATTTAGCCCTTACGTTGGTGGTAAGAGTAGGGCTCTTTTCCGCCATTGCGCCTCAACGCTGCTGCATGTGATAATCTGAATCGCCATTAGTGTCACCGACCGAGCGCATGGCTTCCCTTGTTATGACAGCGACAGTTTGCCCAAACAAGGTCTGAACAAAGATATAGAATATTTATTATAAATAACTATAGTAATAAAACAATAAACGTCACTCAATTACCGTGAAGACGACGACCACTACGATAGCACACAACACGTTTCGAGATAAAGCCATTGTATTCCCGAGGTTTCGAAGAATTTTGGTGGTATGTCGTCCCACGAAGCTCCTTTTTATACCCAATCAAGCAATTTCCTATTAGACTGATATCACTGGGGTATTAAGATAAGCCAAATGAAACTTTGCAGATCGTAGTAATTAGGTGGTAATTTGTCATTTCGGCAATTCTCGGGCAGAAAAATAAGCTCGATGTTAAAACGAGTTTGACAGCTTTACTATAAATACTCTTGATCGGCGAGGTTGGAAAAATAAAGACGATTGTTAATTATTGTTATTAATGTGCCCTGTAAATATTGGGAATCGCCGAGCGGCCCAGGGACAGACCACTTTTCCGGATTGAATCTTGCATCACTCTGCAGGGGTAGGGGTTCTCACCTGCCGTCCACAGAAAAAATCGTGTGGACCGTGGAAAAATATGCAATGCACCAGTGGCTTGAAACGGCGCGGCGGCATCGCAGTGAAAAGCTTTTCCCTTCTTGCCACCCGATTGCAGGATTTCCAGTATCGAGGAAACACAAGGTACACGAGTTTTTGTCCAACGGCGGGATACGAGCTCACGCTCGGTGCGTCGTACGGCGCACAGTGGAACGAGTATCACAAATTTTTGGACATGAGCGAAAATTTCAACTTTCTTAAATTGTGTGGATGAATACACTAGTTAATTACAATATACTAAATCATTCTAGACACACGAGAAACCGCGTTTAAATCAAGGAGTTTCGTCGCAAACGGCCATTACATGGCATAGGTCACCTTATTGGCGCCTTATTTCGGGCAGTATTAAAAATCACGAATTTGTTGTATACTTTGATGAGAAAAGGTTGGCATTTGGGAGAAATTTTTTAAAAATATACTTGAGGTCAAGATAAGCCCAAATTGGGCCTTTTCTATCACAAAGTTCTCAGGTATCTTCTGATGTTGAACACTTTCTAGACCAAACTTTGTGCTAGGTACGACGTAAGACGTTCCAGGCCAATTCTCGGGAATTCTAGATCATCAGGGTCAGAGGTTCAAAGGTTAAAATGAAGATACCAAAACCACACCCTGCGGGGGAAGCCATATCTGAAAACAGCGAGACCCACGAAATTGGCTTTTCGAGGTACGGTTTGAGTGATCACGCTTATTTTTGTTCATTATTCATTCTGAATAAAATATATATGCACTAACTTTTTCCTAACAATGGTTATGAAAAAATGTTTACAACCAGACTATTTTCTGGTAAGTATACGTTTTAACAGCGGGCTAGATTCGATTTCCAGAATGTCCGTCTGCCGACCGCCGCGCGTTGTACAAAAACTCGTATACCTTGAGTTTCCTCGATACAGGAAATCCTGCAATCGGGTGGCAAGGAGAGAAAAGCTTTTCACTGCGATGCCGCTGTTTCAAGCCACTTGTGCACATTTGCGTCCACGGTCCACACAATTTTTTTTTTGTGGACGGCAGGTGAGAACCCCTCTACCCCTGCAGAGTGATGCAAGGTTCAATCCGGAAAAGTGGTCTGTCCCTGGGCCGCTCGGCGATTCAGACAATTTACGGGGCACATTAATTTATGTATGTATAACAATAATTATTAACAAAATCGTCTATATTTTTCCAACCTTGACCAAACCTCACCAATCAAGAGCATTTATAGTGAAGCTTTCAAACGCGTTTTAACAGCGAGCTAATTACCACGTAAGTACTACTATCTGCAAGGTTCCATTTGGCTTATCTTAATACCCCCAGCGATATCGTTCGAGAATAGGAAATTACATGATTGGGTATAAAAAGGAGCTTCGTGGGACGACATAATTATCATCAAAATCCTTCGAAAATTCGGAAATACAATGGCATTATCTGGAAAAATGTGTGCTCTCGTTGTAGTCGCCGTCTTCATGGTAATTAATTGAGTGACGTTTATTGTTTTACTATAGTTATTTTTAATCAAAATATTCTATCTCTTTTTTTAGACCTTGGTTGGGCAAACCGTCGCTGACGAGATTCAAACGGTGATTTAATTGGAAACAATGCACCAAAACTATTTCAACGATCAGCAAATTACAGTCAACTGAATTTCAATAAACATGGTTTGCGTACCTGCTCGAAAATTGACAAAATAATTAAATAAATAAAAAGTTGGAGGGGTTCTCGCCGTTACTTGTGGCAGGTTTTCAGGAGCCACGTGAAATTTTGTGATGGCCAAAATGAAAATTAAACGTGTCGTGGTCACGCAATCGCGACAGCCGTATAAAGTCCAAGGCTGAGCCCGGACCCACAGGGGCGGCGGAAGTAGTTTGGTTAAGGGAAGGCGAAGATCAAGCCTCTCCTCCCACCCTTTCCCTTTCCCGACCCCTTCCAAAGTTCCTCTTAAAAAAGGGTGTGGTCGGCACTTAATCCGGGGGGGGGGGGTGGCGGCGCCCCCAGGCTTAACTTGGTGAGGGGGGCAGTCACCCCCTGTCATCCCCGATTTTGCCGCCACTGCCAACCCTAGCGAACCTCCATTGTCCATATGATATGTAGTCGAGAATATCGACCATACCCATAGGACAAGGCGAAACGCTTATTTTGCCTCCTTTTGAAGGGCCTAAGGGGCGCCCATTTCGGACCTTTTATGGGGCGTTGATGCCCTTTTAGGTGTTTTTTGGGAGAGATTCGACTGGTTTAGTGCATTCATTTAGGGCATTCCGCAGCTCACCATGGTCTCTGGACGCTCATTGAACTGAAACTGTTTCAGTAGGGAAATCAAACGCTGAAGATGGCGAGCGGCCGAAACCAGACCGTCGATGACGTACCCAGACGAGGGAAGACTGACAACGTAGGCTCCTAACGGCTACGAATTTTTGCATGCATTTCTCTCCGTGTTCAGACTTTGTTGGGCAAACCGTGGCTGACGATATCTAAACAAGGGAGGCCAGAGACATGTGCTCGACAATCAAACGAAAATGTGATAAAGCGCCTAATGATCTACTTGATGCTCAATGCATGTCGAGTTTTACAGAGTGTGTTCCTATACTGCATATTATTAACATTAAGTAATTAGAGCCCTGACAGACGAAGGGACCGGAAACTGAGTCACTCAACCTGTCGCACGGGGTGGTGAAACCTCCCGAGTGACGCATTCTGGTCAACTTGGAGCAACTTGACAAGCGATACCCTGCGCTTTCAGGGCCTCAATTCATGCCAACCAAACACAATGCTATGGAAAGCAGAGTGTATGGGCATGCCTTGCTGAACATTCTGTAGCTGTCAGCATTTTCTGGTTTTCCCTTCTAACGATGTGTGCTGTTTACCTAATCCCTTATAGCTATAATACCTCGATATAAATTCCACCGTGAGTGAGGGGGGGGGGGGCAAATTTGAGTCCCCTCCCCCCCAAAGAAGTAGCCTTTGCTCCACAGCTGACTATTTCAAATTCTACGTTAGTGAACGTCGGGCTAGTCCACAATTGCCTCCTTCAAGCCAAAGGCATGAATTTAGTGTTATGCGGTGGTGGGGGGGGGAGCCTGTAGGTGTTTTGATGGAATTGAGAAAGCCACCCTTCCTTTATCATGAAATCGGGGGATGAGTGACTGGGGTATACGGATGATGAGAAGGAAAAGATATTGAGTTACGCAAAGTAACTTCCTCCTTAATGGAGTTGCTTCTCTAAGTAAAACAATACTGTCGGTGTATCTATCCCTTCAACCTTAGATTCTCTCTTTTCTCATTTGAAAAGAACAACATACAAAAAACATTTATAAAATTCCAAAAGCCTAATATTGGAAGGTGAGGGGGCTGTTGTACAGCTTCCCATGGGCCCCTCTTTGTGACGATTAAAAAACTTAATTGTATCGTATTCCTTCTCGTCACAAACGAAAGAAACCCTCCTCGTTTCCTCCATTTTAAACAAAAAATTTGGATTAAAACGATACAATTGATTAAACGCGGTCTGATTGAAAGGGAAGCAATTGATGGGGTATAGGCTGGTGGTTCAGCCCTTCGAGTGCATAAGGTAAACTCGTTTTCGATTTAATAATCAAAGTTTGAAGTTTAACCCTGTAATCACAAACGATGTTGATTCTAAGGCTTCCTGGAGGATAAACTAGAGCAATTAAACATAATCGATAAGCGGTTGGTTGTTAGAAAACTGTTGATGAGGGACGCTGGTGGGAGGGTATGAGAGCAAAGGGGAGTTTCGATGAATTTGAAAGGGGGCGGGGAAGTCAAGGCGTGTGGTGTGTGTTTTGCTTTTGTATATTGGAGAAAGTTAAGTCACAAACTCTCACGACAAATGTATAATTAGGTATTATATTGCATCCCCCCACGCTGTATAACCTCAAACTTTGCGAAATTTACCGTCTGAAAATATCGTTGTAGCTCCAACAATGTTACCCTGGCGACGAGGACATTAAAACTCAATTAAAAAATCCCACGTGCTCTCGACAGCAAGCACACAGTTGCCCTGTTTTCATAGGTCCCTCTCACACTCTCTCTCTTACTGTGATGCCTTCGAATGACCGGTGCCTAGGCCGTTGCCGACCTTTATGCGGCACACCACCCCATCCGCTGCCCTGCTGCCACAGCAAGAGGCTGGTCGCCTCCCCCCGGTCCCCGTCCTCACACTCACTCACTCACTCTCTCTCTCTCTCTCTCTCTCTCTCTCTCTCTCTCTCTCTCGTGGATAGCAGCAGAATATGGGTCTCAAACGAGCCAATCCCGAGAAATTTCGTTTTTGAAAAAGCTCAAACCCGTCGCGAATTTCGTTTCTGAAAGTGCCAGATTCGCGGAATAGGGAGTTTGAAGGAGGCAAGTCGACGAAATTCTTTTTTCAATGGGTCAAGCCATCACCAACGTGCCGACATCGCGAAATTGCTCTTTGAATGGATCAACAGCGCGGAATGTGGTTTTGGATACCGGTTAGCCAACTCCACGAAATTGCCTTCTGACGCGAAATTTGTTTTTTAATGAGCCAACCACCTCAAAAAAAGGTCTCTACCAGCGAAATTTCATTTTTAAAAAAGTTCTACAAGCCAAACTGGTTTGTTGAGTGGTCAAACCCAATGAAATTATTTCAAAACCCGCGCGAAATTCTGTCTCGTGAACAGGGCCGTCTTTACTGAAGTTGGGGCCCCGGGACCGGGATAAAATTGGGCCCCCTCTGTAGGCTGGGGAGGGGGGCGCACTTTATTTCCCACGTGGAGTTTACATGGCTTCAAATTAGTTGTCAAAAGTACTTTGGGTAAAAAGTACAGTGGTGTTCATTTACAGCCATTTTTTTCTCATTTTTGGGAAATATCGGTATAAAATTCGATCACTTGTTTGGCGACGTCTTCTTCCACTTTTAACCGTCAACCGTGAGCGTCGGCATGGGTGGGCAGTTGCCCTCCACTAAACTCCAAAACGAAGACGTAGTGGGGCAGCTGCCCACACCTTGATAATACCATCAAAAAGTACAAATCATTCAGGGTCACCACCGATTTTGCGGGAGAGGTTCTTAGATTCCAAAAAAAATTTTAACAGATTTTTTTCGCAAGAAAAAAACATTTTTTTACGGGTCTAGCTCACTAAGAAACCAATTTCTCGGATTTCGCTTTCTAAAATCAAATTCCGTCGATTTTTCTCGCCAAAAAGACATTTTCGTCGGTATTGCTTCTTCTACTTCTTCGTTTCCAGTTAGTCAAAAATAAGTCAAAAATATTTAGCAAGTTATAGGGCTTAACAACAAATAATATTAATAATCTTTGTAGCTGTTCAACCAATTTCACGGGGTGCCGTGATGAAAAGAGGCCAATTTCCCAAATTTTGCGCACCAAAAACCCATTTTTGCAGGTCTGACTCACAAAAAAAAACAACACATTTTCTCTGATTTCAACCTACAAAAACCATTTCTCGGATTTGAAAACCCATTTTCGTTGTTCTGGCTCACTGAAAACCCAAATTCGCGATTGTTTTGTTGCTGAAGAGAAAAACCCAATTTCGTGGCTTTTTATGTCGGGAAAACTAATTTTTTGGGCTTGGCTAATTTAAAACCCAATTTTGTGTATTTTTCTTACCAAAAAAACATTTTCACATGTCTGGCTCACGAAAAAAATGAAATATCTCGGATTTTTACTCGCTTTTACACGCGGAAATCGTCTGAAATCCCAATTTCGAGGGGATATAACTCATTCAAAACCACAATTACGTGGTTTTAGCCCACTAATGAAAATATCTTCAAGATTCTGTCTCATTGAAACGCAAATCTCGTGATTTGCTCGCTATAAAACCAATTTTGGGGGTTCTAGATCTCTAAAACACTAATTTTGCGGTGTCTTCACGCTGAATAACTGAAACCCCAATTTCGCAGGTTTTGGTCTTCCGAAAAACCAAATTTCGTTTGGTTATCTCATTGGAACGATCTATTTCACATATTTGGCCTGCTAAAAAACTATTTATTTATTTAAATAAGCATGCAGTAGGCATTGGAACGCATCTGAATTGCTCTCACGTGAAGCTGCCCACCACTAGATCAAACCTGGACACGCCACTGCCAAGAATTAGCGATTTTTCCCCAATTCGCTTTCTCAAATTTATTCGCGAATTGGCTTTTTCTAATTATTAGCTGTTAATAAGTGATTTTTTTCAATCAGCGTCTTTGACACATTTTAGTCGGCGATATGAGTTTAGCTCGATTTTATTTCCACGAATTAGCAATTTCTTTCGGTTTAGCCATGAATTCAACCTCAAAGTTGCCTTCTGCTTGATGTTGTTAGTATTTATTATGTTTTGCCCTTTTTATTATTTATTATGCTTTTTCTTGTTGCTTTGCCTACTTTGTTCTTGTTAGTTTGGGTACTTTGTTAGTGTTACTTTGCTTGTTTCAGAGTCAGTATATTATTTAGGGATCCCTTGATGAAATTTGCTCGGCTCCAGATCTCATACAAGTTTTCTTTTGAGAGCTGTAACAATAAAAATAAATAATAATAAATAAATATATTTTGGCCTTATCGATGAAAATCGCACACCCGCTGCTAACACTCAACCCACTCTAACATTAACCTTTACCTTAGTCTAACCATTAACATTAACGTAAGTAAAACATTTGGGGCCACAAAAAAAATGGTCGCCTATCGATAGAAGATGAAGATGATCTTCGCATATTATATTGGAAAAAAAATCAGAAGGATCCGGGGCCCCATTGACGCGGGGCCCCGGGCCCCCGCCTAAAGACGGCACTGCCCGTGAATCTGTTTTATCAGGGAGGCAGCCCCGCTAAATTGGTTCTGAACGAACGTCGTCTCCAGGGAATCACGCGAATGACTATCCACATAGCAGGGAATAACGTGCGGTTGGAGTTTTACAGTGGTTTAGAGAGTTGCTATGGTACGAAAGGAGCTGTGGTACGAGCTTTGCTGAGGGGCGGTTTTGTTGTGGTGTAAGATATTTGGCACTCTACAGTAGCGAGATACTGAAACATTGTGGTGGATGGTGGTATAGCTTTTTAAGGTTAGAGCTTTTTATGGTTCGAGCCTGTTGTGGTCGTGGTTTGGGCTTTTCTGTGGTTCGACCCTTTTGGCTGTTCAGGCTTTTTGTGGATCAAGCTTTTTTTGGTTCGAGCTTTTTGTGGTTCAAACTTCTTCTGAATTTGCCGCGAATAAGCTCTCTTTCTCAATTACAGCCGTGAATTCGCATTTTTTCAATGTTAACTATTGAATAAGCGATTCACCTTTAGACACAAATTAGCGTTTTTTCTCCTTTTTCAGCGCTGACTTACCGCCTGAACGGCACTTAAGTGCTTTCACAGTGAACCACAGCCTTTTCCCTTCTTCAGAACCGCACCTTATTCAGATTCGCGACGTAACGAATTGTGCACCCACGGTAAACATTTTTGCAAGACAAATTGCGATAAGAGCGCGTCAACAAAGTTACGCAACGGACAAAACGCCCCCGAATCCGCTTCCTTTCAAACCCAATTAGAGGGTCCTCCCCCCTTTTTTTTTCAGCCCGTTTTAAGTGGAGCATTAATGGGAAAGGAAAACAAATTTTAAAACACTGAAATTGTATACTCAGACAGACCACGCATGAAATCCGATCTATATTATCGTTAATTTGTAGACACTCACCCGGAGCGTCTCCCCTCGCACGCCCTCCAACCACGATTTAACCTTCCACCCTGCACTTCACCAACCCATCAAATGGCAAAAACCTCGCTCATGAAGGCGCAGCCTAGGCAAATAATAGCTTGAAGTAAATATTGGTTTTTTGTCAAAAAGGGAAATTAGTGTTGTTGTATTATGTGGGGAATGAGGTACAATGGGTGGTTGGTAGGAGGGGGGGGGGGCGTCGTAGCAATTAGGGCAAGATGTTAGCTTGTAATACCTGTCTCTGAATAGAGTGGAGTGGGGGGTTGAGAAGAACGCGGGAGTGTGGCGAAACGTGGTCGTTTGCTGGGAAGAAGAAGCGTTGTAGCGAGAGGTGGTGGGGTTGAAAATGTGCGAGGGTGGAAAACAAGGGTGAATTGAAAAAGGGGGAGTGAAAAAAAAAAAAAAAAAGGTTCCAGCTATAGCGATATCGTATGTGAGGGGGTTGGTAATAGGGTGAGACTGAAATTATGAAAGGGAAGAGGCGTGGCCTAAGTAGCGCCACACCTCGTGGATGCCCACTCCCTCGTTATAATACGACCTACCTCTGTCAATTTGGAAGGGATGGGGTAGGGGTGATGATGAAAGGGAGATGAAAAGGGGCTTTTATCCCTGTACCTAATAGGTTGACAAGGGGAATAAAACACAAGATTATTCTATTCCTTTATTTCCCTTATTTTATACGTTTATTTAAACTAAACATTACTTGGTATTAAATTAATAGGTTTGACCACGTATTAATACTGGTTGTTTCTACAAGCTAATAACTGTTTTATTGGATACATTATAGTCGTTATAAATCGGAGAAATTAAATTATTTAAGGACATCTAGTCATATGAACCTTCTGATGATGACGTTTCACGAGGAAATTAACTAAACATTTCACAATACCAACTTTGTTATTAATTAGTGGATCGTAGCTTACAGTGGCGTTTTGAAAGGTAATTTAAAAATTATGTATTCAACGATGTCTTTGACAATAACAAATTTAAGACTAATCCTAGCGAATTTTACGATTAGTTCTGTCCTGCTACTATCAAAGAGGTTGGTGTGAAGCAGGGGGAAGGACAAAAAATCTCGAAAAGCAAGAAATAGAGGGGGAAGGGTGGGCCAATCGGCTTGCTTGTTGGCTGGGGTGGTTTCGCCCTCCGGTTTCTCAGCTTGTTTTTAATGGGTCGCGAGGAAAGGGGGTGGGGAGTTGTAGGGATGAGGAGGAAACACGTGGGTAAAGCGACAAATCTCTTTCTTTAGCTGGTTGTGCCGGTTCGTGTTAAATAGTCGTTTATGACTTATCGGTGCGGTGATTTAAGGAGGAAGCACGAGATTTACTGCGGAAGAGAACTTGTATGAATATTTGAAAGGAGGACAAATTTTCGTGGGGGAGTCTGTACAGTGTGTGGGGCTCTTCCTTGGTCGAACGAAGCAAAAAAAAAGAAACTAAAAAAATTTTCACCATTACGGCGTCACTCAGGTTTGGTACAAGGGGAGCCGCCGTCACCGACGGGTCGACGGACGAACGGCGGAGTCCCGACGACGTCATCCTGGGAGGAGGTGGTAAAGTGACCGTCGGCGGGTCCGGCGGTGGTGCTGGGCTCGGACCTCGAGGTCTTTTCACAATTGACTCGATACTCAGCCGACCCGTGTCAACGACGGCCGGTGGAGGCCTCGGCGGCGGCGGAGGTCTTCATCATCAACAGCATCAGCAGGCGACGACGCCAAGGCATCAGGGTCCGATACATTTTGGACATTTGGCGGCGGCGGCGGCCGCCGCCGCGGTTTTCCCTCCAACGCCAGACTTTCTCGGTACGTTCTTTTTTTTATAATTGGCTTGTTTTAATCATTATACGGCTTCCAACCCCTGCGATAAAAAAAATCTCTCAAGTCTGACGTTAAATTCATACTCCCACCCCGTTTTTCTTGCTCTGTTTTTGTGTTTAGTTAGACGGCCGGAAGCCGGAGCAATGATTTCTATTTGTCCTCGTTTATCTCCCGTTTAATTATACTGACTTTCTGCTTGAAAGCTTACTTTAGTCCCCTCACCCACAACCACTTTCGACCATTTGGTCTACATCCTTGTTTCTGCGTTGCAGTTTAATGCCCGGTATTATAAAGAAATAATGAATTATTTAATTATTCTCTTTATTTTTCTCAGGATTACGATTTCAAACATTTTTTGTTATTACAACATGGTAAAATTCTCCGCCTTCGAGTAATTTTTAAAATTACACCCTCTCGCTCTCCCTTCATATTACGTAAAGTTCAAAACGAACGGAAGACTTGCTTAGCATAGAAGGGCATGACGATAGTGAGAGAATTTCGAAGGGAGGTGGGGAGAGTAGCGTTGAAATTAATCTCGTTCTTAGCTGCTTAACAATTCAAATATTATACGTCTACACCCTCTCTCGCACGTACGATATCCTCTTTCGCACATACGACTGTCGATGTTTGTTCCAGTTTGCTGCTAGCCATAGTTGTTCGTAATAATAGACCATGATAGTAGAATGAGCGCTCCTCCCTTTATGCACGTTGATAACTCTGTAAAGCGGCTGAATATGGAGATCGTTAGTTGTTTTACATTGGAAATGCACTAATATTGCCGCACGAAAAACGGTGGCATGCACTAATACGGTTGCAGAGAGTTGAATTCCTTCGTTTTGGAGGGTAAAACTATATACTGGCCCGGAAAATCAAATTCAATAGGTGAAATGGACAGTTCTAATTCTAAGCTTAACGAGTTTTACTCGAGCAAAATTTCTATCTCGCCGATGATTGGCTCCGGGGACAGCGGAACTACAAACGTCTCACAAACCAATCTATTCGACGGGAGGGAGATTTAATAAAAGTATAAGTATATAAGATTTAATAATACCTGTAATAAATACCCCACCACCACCACCACCACCACCAGAAATAAAATTTGAGCCCATTTATTTCGGTGGCCAAATTGCCTTTTTTTGTTCTAAATAGCATTCAATTTTAGAGGTCCGGGGAAAAAACGTGGGAGGCGGAACACCCACGATTTGGCCATAGAGCCGTATTTGTGACATGCTGTTGATCGGATGTGGATTGATTGTTTGTGGGTATCATAAACCACGTCCAGCTCAAATCGACTTCCAAAAAATTGAACCACTAATGTGAGTTGAAGAATTCTCATCAGAAAATGGCCGTTGTTTTTTTGAAAACGATAAATTAATAGCCTCAGACATGAGCAAATGCAGCCCTGTGAGGCAGTCATCTACCCATAAAATGTCTCCTGGATCCATACCATGGCAAAACTATACCCATATTCGCACACTTACAACATCAAATTCGCGTTACAGGTCTCCTCGAAAGCCAATTTCGCGAGTTTTGGGACTTAAAATAATTAGTAGGTGCAAGGTTTCGAAACCGGCAGGCCTCCTTTGGGCTCATACGCCGTAGCCTGATCCAACTGTGTACTTCACACCCGTACTACGCGGGCGTTTCGGTCGGTGCGCGGTTTGTTGAACGCACACCGCCGGGAATGTCCACGCGAAGCCGAGAGCGCCGAGTCACATCCCGCTGCTAAGGCTAGATTCGAACCCAGGCCCGCTGGGTTGCGAAACGAGTAAAGTATTCATTACACCATCGAGGCGCGCGAGTTTTGGGACTTACTGAAAATAATTTTGCGGGTATGGCTCTTTCCAAAACTTATTTAGCGCCTGTCGTCTTTTCAAATACTAAATGCCCCGCATCTGACCTCTTTGAATGCCAAGTTTTGAGAGGCTGGCTCAATCAAATCGCAGTTTGACACGAATCATTCCGTCCAAAATCACAATTACGCCGTGTTGACTTCTTGAAACAACGAATATCATCACGCATTGGTCTCTCAAAACCATAAATTTCGTGGAAATTTCAGTCTGAAATTTCGCATCCGATGGCAATTGCCTCCAAAGCCAACCGTTTCCCCCATAGAAAGTAGTCGTTTTACCAGTTACCATTTACTCTGACTAATGCAGGGAGGAAACAACAAATTTTAGCTCGGACTTTTCTCCAGTAGGCCGGATGACCATAAAATCTAATTATACGGCCTATGTTATTATCTCGTATTTGTCTATAGACCTCGAGACAATTTCTGACTATGTGACTATTTTTTCCATAAAACAGTGAATAAATCCTGCAAGTCTGATTGTGTCACCAAGAGACTTGTTTAAAATGGTAGAAGGGGTGTACGGGTAAATGGTTAGTTTCAGCAGGTCAAAATTACCAATTTTTACCGAAAAATCGATATACTTTGAGACTAAACTGATTGCTTTATTCATAAGTTGTCAGTTTGAGGGAGAAGAAGCAAGTAAAAGATTGGGCTTCTGGGCAAAAATGCACGTTTCATTGACATTAATATCAGGTCCCTGACTCCCCCCCCCCCCCAAGCACGTTTCATTGACATTATTATCAGTTTCCTGACTCCCCCTCCCCTGTTTCCCGATTGTTTCGACAGTTTCCGAGAGGGTCTCTTAATATTAAAAAAATGTCATTTGTTTGGCCTTGCTTGGTGGGATGCGAATTTTTTGTAGTTCAACATGTTTGTGGTGTGTTGACTAGTTTGTGCCATTGCCGTGCTCCAAGTGGCCCATCGCATCGGTTGGATCCCAACCGATCACCTATCTGAACACCACCTCCCCCCCCCCGCTGGGAGCATGCTGAAATAAAACTTTTGTAGAGCAGGCATACTTGGCGCCAACCCCATGAAAATGGTCATTTGAAGAACCTAAACAGGGAAACCAGGGGTCATTTTGGGAGAGTCGAACCCGCGAAATTTGTTTCTTGAGTAATACAAACCCGCGAAATTGATTTGCAGAAGCCCACGTGGGCTTCAAACCCACGAGATTGGGGTTTTGAAGAGCCAAATCCACGAATTTGTTTGTATTTTTTTTCAAGTGGCAGCCCGTCAGGCCAACGAAATTAGTGGACATTCCACAAAATTGGTTTACAGGTATCGTTTCAAACACGCAAAATTGACTTTTAAACAGATCTAAGCCCGCGAAATTCGGATTTCCAATGGCTCAACCCGGCGAAATCGTATTTCACATTGACTAGACCCCGTGAAATTGGTGTTGAGAAACGATATAAATTTGTGAACCCCTGCGAAATGAAGTTTTTGAGAGAGCCAACCCTATGAACGTCGTTTTCTGAAGAGCCACATTCGACATTACGGGGTTTTCAGTTGCTAAACCCCTTGATATTGGGGTTTCACCGTTCCAGTGATTGAAGCCCGCCAAATTGGCGGGTTTGAAGAGCAAAAACCCATGACATTGGTTGTATTTATAGTTCACGGGAAGATGGGCCTTTTCGACGCGGAACCCTATGAAATGGGGTTTTCTTGAGGAAAATCCATGAAATTGGATTCTTTGTTATAGCCAAACCAGCGA
The DNA here is from genome assembly GCA_038030265.1 of Corythucha ciliata. NCBI lineage: Eukaryota > Metazoa > Arthropoda > Insecta > Hemiptera > Tingidae > Corythucha > Corythucha ciliata. Next base: position 19,449,411 of record CM075943.1, read on the forward strand.
AATTACTATACAAACCACTTTGAGGGGCACTGATTGCGGCTCCTTTCAGGCGCGTTCTGGCCACGACCGGCTGTCATTTATCAATTGAGCATCGTACTAGGGACTCATAAACCACGTAAAACCCACTGAATTACCCACTTATGTCGATTTTGGTTTACATTTTTTGAAACCACGTATCACGGGATTTTCTATACTCGAGAATCCAAAAAACCCAAGTGGATTTTCGATCAGTCGACCCATTGAATCGGTTCTAACCATCGTTGTTGATAGTTGCTACCATTTTAGGCCGCTTTGAAACGTTTTCAGGCCCCCTCTCCCACGAATTTGTCGCGCTCTAGAGTCAATAAAATCCCCGAAACCAACGCTCGTATATGCCACTTTTAGAAGCGTCGTCACCAAAGCTTAATGAGCAGTTGAAAATTCGGTTCTGCTATACAATCATATTCCGTTGTTTCTAGATGCTTTGGCATGACTTCGGGGTTCACGTGCATTTTGCCGCGCTCGGCCTCCGCTGTCTCAACGTCCAACGTAAAGTCTCGACGCATGGGCGAAGCCATACCTCCCCCCTCGCAACACCCTTCAGTTGCCCTCGACTAGACACGAAAGCCATGCCGAAGTGAGGCAGCGGCCAAACCCTAGGTACCATCGAAAATTATAAATTCACAGAGTCAACGCATTTGTTTTTCGTCAACGCTCCAGAAAAAAGAATTTCTCGGATTTCGCGCACTAATACAAACAAATTCCGCTTATATTTGTTGCTAAAACCCCAGTTTCTCGGATTTTGCACACCAAGAAACCATTTCCGCAGGTCTGGCACACTAAAAAAACAATTTCTCGTGTTTCAGTCTCTATAAAACCAATTCCGATTAGGTTCGTTCGAGGCAAAAACCCAATTTCACCCGGTCCACTGAAAAATCAATCGCGGATTGATGTTGTTGCAAAAAAAACTAATTTTGTGGTCTCAGTCGTAAACTAATTTTACGGATTTTGCACTCTAAACATTTTTTTCGCGGGTCTTGCTCACTAAAATACCATTTTAGCAGGTTCCACAAAAAACCATTTTTTAGTATTTTTGTCGCTGAAAATGAAATCCCAATTTTGTGGTGTTGCCTCATTCAAAATCCAATTCCACAGGGTTTTTCAATCCACAAAACCCTGCCACACCCAAGTTTTGCATACCAATAAACCATTTTCACGATCCTGGCTCACTAAAATGCCAATTTCGCGGTTATTGCACAGTAAAGAACCATTTTCATTGCCTTTGCTCATGAGCTGCCGGATTTTGTGGGTTTTGGCGTCCTGAAAACTAAATTTTCGGGGTTTGCATCATTTAAATGATCGGTTTTACAGATTTGGATCACTAAACAACTGATTTGTTGCTTTTTGGCTATGTAAAAATCCCAAGTTCGCGAGTTTGGCTTTGCAAAATGATAATCGTACCTGGCCTTTTACTCGCTAGAAATCAAACTTTGCTGCATTTTGGGGGACGAATGTGAAACAATCTAGTCTCTTGCGCCAGGTAGACTTTAGGGATGTACCGAACACTGAAGTCTGCTGTGGTTGCGCGAAAAAGCTGGCCGTGCCCTAAGATCAAGAGGAAGCTGCGCGCTTTCTTGGGACTGTAAATTGACAGTTTACAGGATTGTGAGTTCCAGACGAAGAACTACGCATCCCTACGATGGATGGTTCCAGTTTGAGGTTTGAGGTGCTAAATGGCCGCGGTTGCCACCCCAGAGGACAAAAATTTTTAAGTTTAGCACCGAAAGGACCACTTTCTGACGGAACAAATTGCCAGTTTTTGGGACGAAAATCCAGAATAGAAGGCTACGTGACAGTTCACTATCAAAGATGTTAGTTGTTTTATTTTTATGTTAGTAGGTTTTTTTTTTTTTTTTGCAATAGGCAATGGTGTATCTGACATCTTCTCCAGTGAAGCTGCTCACCCCTACAACAAGTGCAGGCTACGCCTCTGCCTCAAAGGGTCGCTAATGGAAATGAGAAAATATAGCAAAACTAACAGCAGAAGCAAAGGAAAACGCTCGTGTTCTGCAGTTTTAAGGGAACTGGCAGCCCTCTAGAAGAGCCACTGGGGTCTATTGTTATATGGATGTTATCCGATCGACTCAAAACAAATTGAAAAATGACTCTTAAAATCCCCCACGGTGACGTAATCTCGCAATATTTTTGACCCTTGAAAGCGGTCAAATGACCAAAGTCGTGGCACTTTGCCACTGGGGCGTGCGGCTCAGGGCTCAGGGCTCAGCTCAGGGCTCAGCTCAGGGCTCGGCTGCGGCTTAGCCTCCCACGGGTGTTTTCACGGTCACATATTATTTTCCCCAGATAAACCGCCAATTCTATAGGTAGTTCGTTTTTTTCTTTTTTCATTTTTTTAACCGCAAAAGTAACAGCAGGTGGTAGAAAAAAGTGGGGAAAAATACCTCGTAAGAAGGAGAAAACGTTGCATATTTAAATAAGAAGACGATGATGTCAGTGAAGAGAAGCTTGGGCTTCGAAGGAGCTTAACGCTCTACGGTTCACTTGACAAGGAGATTTACATCCAAAACATGTTCTTCGATGGGTGAATAGTGCTAGAGGGGTGTGGTAGGAGGGGGGGTGCTTTGTGCACTCATTTTTTTCCCCTTGCGCCCCCTCACAAAACGAAATTGTAAAGATTTTTTTTAATATTCCGGACTTATAAAGCTCCAGAGCTTTTGGTTCGCGTATTTGACGGGGGTCGGTGTTGCCGACTTATTCTTTCCTATAGAATGAATAGAATTCCACGGATTCTGTTTCAAATTGAAGATTGTCACGGAAACGGAACGTTTATGGTTTTAGGTAGAGAGAGAGAGAAAGAGTGATAAATGTGTGGGAGGAGAGGGTTGTAGATGGCATGTTTTATAGGCGCGGCAAAAGGGGTTGGAAAGACGCGCGTAAGTCCGTAATGTAAAGTAGCTCGAGGCAATTATACAAAGCTTGAAACCGCACTCACACTTATACCACGGTGGGTTTTAACGCCGAATAAATTTTCACGCCACTTTCCTTTTTATTGAATTTCAGGGCTTTACGGAGGCCTCTATCCCGGTTACATGGCGATGGCCGTCGGGCAACAGGCGGCTCCACCCAAAAGAAAGAGACGGCATCGAACCATTTTCACTGAGGAACAATTGGAGCAATTGGAGGCGACTTTCGATAAAACTCATTACCCAGACGTGGTGCTGAGGGAACAACTGGCTTTGAAAGTCGACTTGAAAGAAGAACGAGTAGAGGTGAGTTTCCTTTTTATTTTTCCAAGGGTGACTTTAAGGTGGCGAAGGGGGTTAAAATCGGCAAACAAAAGAGAAGGGTTGCTTAATTTTTGAAATAATATTTAAATATCTAATGGACGGAAGTGATTTCCGTTGTTTTTATAGAGCCCCTCCTCTTCGATCGAGTGGCACTTCGCTCGTATTGAGGTAATCAATGAGAATGTAATGCCTTTAGGGGGTTTCGGGAATAAGAAGTCGGAACGTAAATTCGAGAAGAAAGCAAGTGGATGAGTCGGCTAGATTTAATTTTTTGTCCCTTTACCTCAAACCCCCTGCCACCGCCCACCGGGTCGCACAGCGACCGTGTGCTTGAAATTTGTGTCTTCACCCTCGCCCCTCACCGATCCTTGTCATTTACTCATACAAGACTTGTGGGTGGCGACCGCAGGACCGACTTTTTTTTGTCTGTTTACTTCCCTACACTAAGTAAGGAGCCGGCAAACAGGAGCTGGAAAAGGCAAACACTTCAACGCTTCTATTATCGGATTCCTCTTTTCTCTCTTCTCTCCTTTTTGCCGCCCCCTTGTGTCACAAAAACTTTACCCTCCCCTACATCGTCGTCATCATCAACACTTCATCATCCAGAAAGCGTCCTTTAAGCTTAAAAAGAAAGCTTCTCTCAGCGGTGAGGGGAAGGGGAGTTCAAGTTAAAGACGTATAGGAAAAAACATGGGGACGCGGACGTTGCTGAGCTTTGCGACGGAGGGGGAGGGAGCTCAAAGGAATGAAAATAAGGAACGCGAGACTGAGGCAATATTTGCTCGTAAAAGCGGTGATTAGGTCCAGGGTAGTAGCCGGTGAGAATATTATTGATTTTCGAGTATAGAGGAAGAGAGAAAAAACCGAAAAAATCTGTTTAATATTTTGTTAAACAATGAAGCTATTTCACGCTCTTTAAATTCAAATTATTACGAAAGGAGTCAAAAATTGGGTAATCCTCCCCCCTAAAAAAAACCACCAAAGGATTGCTTCCAAACGGTTGATTCCAAAAGTTGTTCGAATCGGTGTCGGCACGCCTTATAATCCGCTTACGAAGTTCAATTTTTAAAACTTTTAAAACAAGCGACAAAAAAGACGAGTTGAATTTTCCTAATACAAAAAAAAAAGGCTCAACATAATTAATTCGACAGGATAAATTAACACGACTGCTCTTAATAACCGTAACGCGTATTGACGGGTGTTGTAATCGGCTATATCGCTTGATCGGGCTTAATCTTTTTCCAATTTTGAGCAATTCTGACTGGGGGAATTCTCCTCCGCACCCACATCCTGCTGTAACCCACCACGCATTCACACACTTGTGCACTTTCGTCATGAGGGATGTTGAAAACCATTTCGTACATTCTTTTTTCTCGCGTTAATGACCGCAGCAGTTTGGGCTAACTAAATAATAAGTAATAAAGTGAGTGAACCGATGGGCATATGGATCATTGCCGCTGAAATTACTATAAATAAGCCATCCCTCAAAGTGGCCATAAATGAGGGTTTTGGCGTTGTCCGTGGTTTCAGCTGAAATTCCTCAGTGAGCCAGCGATGTCCATATGCGACGGAAAAGAAAACCTTAATTCACGACTAAAATAGATAAAAAATTATAATTCGCGGATAAAATTGAAAACCCTGGAGTACAAGCGTTAATTCGTCCGGACAAAACGAAAAAAAAACCGCTTATTTGCGATATCTGGAGGCTAATTCGTGGCTAAAAATGAGAAAAAGCAATAATCCGTGGCGCTAGTATTCGTGTTTAAAATTGCAACAACAAAAATCGCTCATTTGTGACTAAAATTTTGATCAAACGCTAGTCCACAACTAAAATTTAGATAAGACGCTAATCCACAGCTAAAATCGCAAAAAAAACGGGTAATTAACTGCTAAAAATTGAGATAAACGCTAATTCACAAAGGTTAATATTGAGAAAAAGCTCTAATTAGCGGATAAAATTGGAGTAAAGCACTATATTTCGCGGGAAAAATGAAAAAAAAAACACTAATTCACGCCTAAAATTGACAAAAAGCATTAATTCATGGCCACAAGCACAAAAAACGCTGATTCGCGGTTTGAGAAAAAACGGTAATTGGCGGCTAAAAATAAAATAATGCGCTGTTTCATGAAAAAAAAAACAAAAAAAAAACGCTACTTCAAGGCTAAAATTGAGAAAAAGTGCTAATTCAAGTTATAAACAATTAAGAAAACGTTAATTGGCGATATCTGGAGGCTATACTTCGTTATGAAATAATTAATGGTCACAAAAAATTCGCGGCTGAAATTGAGAACAAGCTGATAGAGTAAATCGCTATTTGCCACTGAAATTGGGGAAAACTCTAATTTGCGGCTAATAATGGGAAAAATCGCGTATAAAATCGAGAAATAATACCAGGGGAAAACGCTAAGTCATGTCCAAAATTCAGCAAATCGCTGGAAAGTTGAGAAATACGCTCATTCTATGCTAAAATTGAGCAAAACGCGGTAATTCGTGGCTAAAATTGAGAGCACAGCGTTATTTCATGGTCGGAAGGGAATCACTATACTCGGCAAAAATTCATAGAAAAGCTGATGAGAAGTGCTAATTGGTGGATAATTTTCCCATTTCCATTCAAATGGAGTTCGCTTTAGGAAAAAGCGCTCGAACTGAACAATTTTCGTCGTGAAACTCTCAATTTAGCGGGTAAAATTCCGTCTGACTGTAAAGGCGCCTTTACGTGCAAGCTTTAAAAAGCTGAGCTGTGGTCTTCAACCAATCAGAGCACTCCGATACACAGCGCAGAGCACTCTGATTGGTTGAAGCCCATAGCTCAGTTTTTTAAAGCTTGCATGTGAAGGCGCCTTTATACGATCAACAAGTCTAGTTTTTTCGCCTCGGAATCTGATTCGTGTGCCTCTAAAATGGAGATTAGTCGCCAGGATCGTCTTTATTGGAAAAATCATGTTAAAATCAAGGTTTGATATTGATAGTTTTCCTCCAAAATCTCAGTTAGAGGCTAGAAGCTAAAGGCTAGGGCTATAGAGGTTAGTGCCTTTTTGTGGTTAGAGCTTTTTGTGGTTAGAGCCTCTTGGGGTTGCAGCTGTTTGGCTTTATTTGGCTCAGGCTTTTGTGGTTGAAATTTGGAATATTGATATTTGGCTCAGAAATACGTAATTTAGACGCAAAAAAGCATGAAACTGACTTTGCCGCGCTGCACTAAACGGCTACCTATTTTTCCGTCAAAAACTCATAATAGGGTCTGATAATTGTACAGCTCACACCGTCCTCCCCTGGGCCCAAACTCTAGCGTTTTCTACATTCGATGTCGATTATTAAAACAAAATAAAATTGTGCCAAGGAGAGAAAAAAAGTGTAAAAAAAACATCAACAAAAAACGATGAAATAAATTGAACAAAAGCCCCATAGCGAGATATTGAGATCACCGAGCGTTGTTATACACCCCACCCCCTCACCCTTCACCATCCTTTCATTCTAAAACTTACAACCCCCTTCCACCACTCATCATATTCCTTTCCATCAGCCTTCTCATCACCATCCCCTTCAACGTTTCTGCTCTCGCTTTAAGGCTTCAATCCAATTTCACTTTACATGGGCTCTGATTGTTAACTCGAGGGCTTCAGATCAAAGTAATCTTCCGACCGAAGTCATTCTCTCTCTCGCTTTCTCTCCCTGGTGAATACACAAATTCTGAAAATGATTCCAGCTTTAGCAATTATTTCACAAAGGCGTAGATCGTGAAAGAGAAACAGTTGGTGGGCTGGGGTGGTGGTGGAGAAAGAAGTATATAAAAAAAAAAAACTTTGGAGAGCTCGATACAAGCGTCGATACAAATGAGTTTTATTTGTTTATGTTGGTAATTTTATTTATGGTGAAAAAAACAATTTTTAAAGAAATGGAAAGGTGGGGAACTTGCATGAATACCCATCAAGAATAAATTTGAAGTTTCTTGGCGGCTGATTGTCCGTGAAATTTCAAGTTTTGGGTCTTAATTCCTGCGAAATTCAAAGTTTCGGATCTTAATTTAAACAAAATTGCAAGTAGATGCGGGCCGCGGTTCAGGCGGCTCCCGAGAGCGCCAAAAGCTTTGATGAACAGCCCCAAAATTAAATCATTCGGAGCTAAATGACCATGAATTCGCCAGTTTCAGGTACCTATATTTATCCGTTAAATTGCAAGTTTGCAATTGTTCGGGGTCCGAGCCAGCTGGCCACAGATGACGTGGCGGCGCGGCGTGGTGTCAATTCTGATGACGAGGCTCATTATTCTGACCCCCCTCCCACCCCTTAACACCCTTAACCCTTAACACTTGCGCTTTGCATTTCATTTGCACGCCGAGCATTCCTCGAACTGTCATTGCTCACACAAAGCGGAATGAGCCGGGTGGCTCGGCTCGCAGCCATCTTCGTGTATGTATAGTTCCTGAGCGTATAAGGAACACGTAATCGCAAATTCCTGAAGGGCTAATTAGCCGGAAAATTGTAAGCTTCAGCAGGAGACGAGAAATTCCTAGGACACTATTTAGAACGGTTAAAATCTAGTTTTATTGGTCCTGCAAAACTGCGGTACTTTTGCTACTGACTTAGCAAGCCTGGATATGCGTTAAATCAGTGCTAATGACTACATTCGGTTTTTTGGTACGAGCCCTATACTAGGTACCAGCCCTGCGCCCCCCTCCCAGGCAAATCCCTTTCCAACAGCTCTCATATCCATGACAGCTACAGTCGCTTGCTTTCTCAGTGGAGTAGTGCAGTGCTGTAGCTATTCACGAAAATTGATTTTAAATCTTGAAAATGTTGATCCAAATCCAAAGTATTATAAGTTCATTGTGCTCAGAACCGCAGATAAAAAAGGGTGAGCTTGCATATTTTAGGGGCGTAAGAAAAGGATCGATTCTAAGAATAACAACATTTCATGGAAGTAAAAAAAAACGCCGCAGAGGAAAAAGAATAATATAAGGGAAAATAAAAAAATCCCCTGAAATGTTAGATGGGGGTAGGGGCTAGGGGTAAAGCTATGGGATAGAAGAAAAGCTCTAAAAGGGCGGTAGGGTGGGATCTTAAGCGAGATTAGAGGTTTGCGGGAGGGCAAACATTACGGTCCATTAGCTACTATCTGCTCTGTTTAGTCTCATAATAGAACCGTTTCTGATTTAAATGCATAATGGATAAACTGTGTAGCTTCGATATCACAACACCATGCTAATAATGTCTTCTCGCTCTTACTCTCTCTCGTCCGTGCAGCCCCCCCCCCTTCCTATACACACACTATGAGTCCTTTCAATTGTCTGCTTTGACAGTGAGCGCTCACTTCCAACAAGAACAATGTGGAAGTGAGGTATACAAGTTAGTTAGGAGAGAACACATTTTCTGATATTACACCTCGAATTATCCTCGAGGGCAACCTCCTAAGATGAGACCCTCACCCTTTGAACTATTTTACTCAACTTTAAAAAGGTGGGAAAGCTGTTTCTTTGGCTCTCAAGTGGATTACCGCGCTTAAGAATCAAAGGTCCGTATAATGGGATTAACTCGGGGGTGGTCTAGTTTTTCCCAGCCTTTTTTTTCTTCACTCCGAGTTCTTTTCCCTTCGGGACCTATTCGGAACGCAGTACTCCATGGAGATGAAGAGGTTTGCCGGTACCACACAAAACGCTCATATTTACAGGATTAACTGTAAGCTCTAGTTGGCCGCCTTATACCTCTCAAAACAGCGGAACGTGTGAGGTCTCCAAAAATAAGAGAAAACAAAAAAATGTAAACGTTTGAATAGTTGTGGTGGTGGTGGGGGGCGCAGAAGGGTCACTTTTTTCAATCCCCCGGGTTAATTCTCAAGGAAAACAATCCCCCCGCACAATCCAATCTCTCTGTTACGGCGGTGAAGCCGTGGATTCACCGCCGTGCAAACTTATAGCCTCAACATCATCAGCGGTTTTCCCCTTTTATGGTGAGATCGTGGTGAAGTGGATGGGGGAGGAGATGGAAAAGAGGGAAGCCTAATTTTAATCAGAGAAGAAAAACAGCTCGGTTGATAGGATGAGTGGTTGGGGGGTGGGGGCAGCTGAACTAACGACAAATGTTTCCCACAGGACTGCAATAGAGTAAGGGGTGAGATGGAAAAGGCTCTTTCACCCCACCCTATGAATAGCTTAGGACAATCGTACCCACTTAGCTACTGAGAAGGGATAATTTAATTGAAAAAACAAATTTGTCAAGAGAACTGGATTTTCTTTATCGGCATATTTTTTTTTTCTCAGTATTTTCACTTTAAATACCCCTAAAACGACCCAACGGTCATCAAATATAAAAAACAATGTTTTTAAAATGAAAACTCTCCCTTTAAAGATGATCTCCGATACATTTTTAATGTGAACCCCAAGAGCTCCGGCACAGCAAAAGGGAGGCGTGACGATAGATGGTAAGGAAGGGAGAGTTCATCATCTAAGTGTGCCCTAGGGGTGAAGGTGAAGTCGGTTCGTCTTTCATTTAAACTGGATTACAGAGGGCCGCCCTTTTATGGTTGAAAAAAAGGTCTTTTTATTTGATGATTTATCCCCCACCCCTCCCTCAACACTCAACACTGATCATAAACTGAGCTCCTCTCTGCAATTGAAAGACAATAGTATAATTCTCTTCCCATCTAAAACCTGAACCCCCACTGTTATCTCAAGCATCACTGCGGGTTGAGTTATTTACCTCTTTCTGTTATTTTCTTTTCTTTCAATGTTTATTCACCAACTTTCACATCATCCTGTAAATCTCATCTTTTTTTTGTAGAAGAAAAAGCGGTCCGCTAAAACAGGCCTGAGGTGATTGTTTCAAAATATATTGTTCTGAAGAGAATTGCAGTAATAATCGTGTTGTACACACTACTAGCATACTATTATCGGTTTTGGGGACCGAATTGAACGTACGCTTATAAGCTTCTAGGGTCAAAATTGACGAGATTGGAGTTTATGAAAACCAAATTCACGAAATTGGCTATTTCCCCGTTCGTCTTTCGCTATGCACCGGTTTTTCAAATTCGCCGACCCCGTGAAACCGATTTTAGAACGAGCTAAAGCAACCACGAAAGGTTTTTAATGAAGCGAAATTTCCCAAAATTAGGTTTTAAAGGAGTCAAATTCACGAAATTTGAGTTTGAATTTTTTTTTATAATTTGTAGAAGATAAAAATTCCATGAAACTTGGGTCTGCAAGAGCCAAAATAACGACATTTTGTATTCTTCATGTCCCAAATCTGTGACTTGGGAGTTTTTGAAAAAAAAATGAAATTAGTCAAACTTGCAAAACCGAGTAAAGAGCTAAAGCCAGTGATTGGCTTTATGATAGAGTAAAAATACGCGAAATTGGGGTTTGAATTAGCGAAAATCGCAACATCATTGACATTTGGTTCTGGAAGAGTGAAAATTTACGGTGAAATTGTGGTTTGAAAGGGTCAAAGTTACGAAATTTGTTTTTAGAACTAGCCAAATTATAGAACAAGCCAAATCTACGATAATGGTTTTTGGAGAGCAAAAATTTAGTTGAACAAAATTGCGTTGAATTCCGCTAAATTTGGTTTGAAAAAACTTATTTGCGGCTAAAATGGTATAAAAGAACTCATTCATTGTATGACAAGAAAAAAACACTCATTTGCGGCTATAGGTGTGGAAAACCGCCTATTCACGGTTTAAATTGAGAAAAAAAGCGGCCTTTTATGTCTGGGTGTGGTGTGGTGGGTGTGGTGTGGTGTTGATTTCTGTTGATCGTGTGAAACAGGCCTTAAATAGTAAATTGTAAAGGAGGACGAATTGCGAATAATGTCCAAAGTCTTTTCAATATACCTAAACCGCTGACGGTGGAGTGGGCCAGGAAGGTCCACTTGCGCCGAGGCTTTCTCTTGGAATTCACGGCCCATGGCGGACGATGACCGTGACCACAGTCCGTAGGGCTCCTGCAATTTGGCCAAAATTGACAAAAACACCAGAATCTCAGGGAGAACCTCTTCAACAGCTCGTAAAGATCCAAAAATCCGTTTCGACAGTCGGATTCCACGTGCTGAGAAACTCTAAAAAACGCGGTTTCGACCATTTTTGAATTTTATTGGCAATTTTTGCCAAAAACGCCCATGTTAGGTGGACGAAGGCAATTTTTGGCCCATTGTCTCAATGTGGTTGCTATCTGAACCAAACGTAGTTTATGAGTCCCTCAGGCCATGAGTCGCTTATACGACTGCAGGCGGTTTCGGCCGAATTTCCACTCCACGGTGCGGCGTGCTGCAGCGAGGTCCGCTTGCGTCGCGGCTTTTGTGCTGTAAAGGCAAAGGTTGACGATCTTTGACGGTTGAAAAGGTGGGGGGGGGGGTGAACTGAACTCTACGCCCCTGGCTGTATTGGCAAGATTGCAATTTACCTGCGAGAGAATAAAAGATTTGTTTCAATTCTTTTGTTTACTTCCAAGTTTTCTTGTTGTCTTTTTTTATCAGTTTTACTTTAACCCCCACACCTCTCATAACCAACCTAAGTTTCCTTACATAACCCTCCGTTTTATAACAAGTCAATACTGTATGGGAAGAAAATAAGGTATTGCGATGCCGAGAGATGATGATGTTATGCAGGGAAAAAGAAGTAACTGATAGGTCTGCGGAGGATAGGGAGGGGAGTATATGAATTTAATATGAACTGAAACCGAATTTCATTTTGCTCCCTTTCAGCTCAATGCATGCAAGACTCAATATCAACTTCTACAGCCCCTTCGCCCCCCCTTCCAACTTTGGCTTGATATGCCGGAGACAAATTGCTTTCCAGATTTATTTCTGATTCGATTTCATATCGTGATTTTACTTGTCTTTCCTCTTTTTTCATTGTTTCGGATAGGAATAACTTTGCCGTTATTTTTATTATTTATTTAGTTAATTGTTTGAGAGTTTAATGAATTGTTTTTTATTTATCCCCCCCTCCCAGCATCACATATTCTGCTGACTATCAGCTTCTACGTATAGCCCCAGTATTCAAACGCAATTGTCTTCCATTATATAAACAATCAAAATACCTGAAGGCAGATTGACTTTTTCAACGTTCATCATACCCCCTCCCCCACCCCCTTTCATCATCTTTTATAATTGCCCAACCCTGGGGAAAAAACTGCAGGGGGACTCTCTTCTCCCAAACAAACGCACTTTTGAATTGATTTTACAAAAAAAAAAAAAATTAACCGTTCGGAAACGATTGCAATAAAAACCGAGCAATTAGCGCGATGTAATTTTCACAGGCTTTCCCCCCTTCGTATCGACATTTTCAACTTTTTATTTTTGTTTTTTGTTGTTTTTTTTTTACAACTGCAGTAGCGGCCATTTTATCCCTAGCCTTTCCATGCACTTTGAGACCCCCCCCCCCCATCACCGGCATCGTCACAACCATCCAATGACCCCCTTAACCACCAATCATGCGGTATTTCGACGGTATGTGAAACCGTCAGGGGTGTGGGAAATGGTCGTTGTAGCGATTGGGTTCATTAAAAGCTGCTTCGGCGTGTGAGTGTTTGTTTTGTCGACTGTGGGGAGTCGTGTGGATTAATTATTACGTCGTTTTAAAAGAGGGCCGAAATATGTGGTCGTGTGGGGGAGGAGAGAAATAGTGTAGGGGTATTTATAGGGAGGGAGGACTACTATAATTCACTTCTGTATTCTGTACATCTTTTAATTCGGGCTTGATTTCATTATTCCCCCGTCCTCCCACCAAACCATTTGACATCCCATATCACTCCCGTTAGATACACACATTAGATTAAGTGCTCCAGCCCTAAAGCCCCGCCCTTATTATGGGCGAATCCCACACTGCAGGGCATCATTTACACTCCACCTCCTTTGCGAGTTAATTTTAGAAATACAGGAATGGTTGTGAGTGGTGGTGGGGGGGGGGATTAATGAGTTTTTCTTGAATCCGTTCGTTTCTGTTTCTGTTGCGTTCAAAGTTGAATGCTAAACGAGTTATAAAAACTCATTTTTCCCCCAGTTTTTGGGGAAAGTAATAAAAATTATAATTTTGTGTAATTCTTTTAGGAATAAAACAACAATAAAACGCAAGTGGAAAAAGATAAATTAATTAAAGCTGGAAGCACGAGAGAAAGAGATGGAGATTGACAGTAGTACCAGGAAGAAAAAAAAGAAAAAAATGATAACTCAATGAGGGGAAGGGAGATCGTGGGAAATACTCCCTTGAGTTTTATTTGCGAAATGAGAGAAAAATTAATGAAAAGTTAAATTAAAACGGGAAATTATATTCCTCTTATGGGACGATTGTGATAAAAAAAACTTACCTAATTCAACCAGCCAGATTACATTATGAGCCGCCTTCCCTTTTGTTCTAAAAAATAAAAAATTGTTAACATTCCCGGCGATATGGTAAGAGTGGCATCAACGGTGCGAGGGGTTCGGGAAACGGAAAATTTGGAAGGGAGTCGCCGCCGAGTTCATTAAAAAAAAGTTGAGAGCGAAGAAAAAGTTCTTCACGGGGTCGGTCGCGTCAGGAAATTTTAAATACCACCCCCCTCTTACCACTGTTCTCTTTTTCTTCACACAAAAATTGTAAGGAGGGAAGGCTATAAAAATTAACCAGCGCCGGCTAAGCGAACTTGGAACAATCAGGGGGTTTAGCTCTACTTAAATTACTTAAAATACGAGCAGGGAGGTCAGATTGAATAAGCCAGGGAAAGGGTGGAAAATGGAGTGATATCGTCGTATTTTTCTGAGATTTTCCTTTATTATGAGTAAAGCTTTTAGTGAAATTTTAATAACGTTTAGTTTAGCTTTTTCGACTTCTATAACGAACTTTTTATAGTCAATGGTGGATCTACGGAGTGGAAAGAGAAGAAATCTCCACCCACTGTACCAAAAGAACGGGAAAATACGAATAAAAAAACAGCGAAAAATAATTTCGAATTCAAGGAGAAGCCCTCCTGTTGCTTATCGTAGGCACTGTACCGGGTTGGAAGGGACCATTTTCAAAATGGACATAATTTTCCTTGGAAAGGGGAACGACAAATTTCTGTGCCACGTTTCAAGATATCCATAATCAGTTTCGAGCTGATGAATTACTGTGTTGGACAAGAGTGTAGTCTGACCCGGATACTCCGGTTCGTGATCCTGGGCCAGGGGGTAGATCACCGGGTCCGGTATCAGTCAACCAACTTCTTAAATCTTCGTAAATCCTTACGTAAAAAATACATTGAGTAGTATTTAGTCAGATCACACAAGCGTTAATCGCGGCGTTGGGAATTCTCCCGCGTTCTCTTTTCAAAAATAACGTGTGTTCTTCAGGATCAGGTGCGCCCAAAAATGGTTTTTTTCTTTTTTCCACGCGGCACAAATATTTTTTTAGACCAAAAAACTGAAGGACATTTTTTTTCTGTGCTTCACCACCACCACTCACTCAGAGATAAACTCAAGTCTCAAAACTCAGTTGGGTAACGTAGCGTTGACGCCGCGGTGTTCAGCAACGCTCTTGAGAACTCCTCCTTGCGCAACGCTGGAGTGCACCGAGCCTAAAAGAAGCCCGGGTTAAAGCGACTGACACGCTCATCCAGAACTCATGCAATAAGCAGAAAGCTAAGTGGAGCTTATCAAACAACACAATGGGTGATATAATTGGAATTTCCCCTGATGCTTTTAATCAGCCTTTCACGAGTAGGCGTCCAGATCCTGTAGTAGCTCCAGAAGAGATAAACTCTCCCCCATCGACTTTTTCATGTTTGTTTCCGCCGGTACAAGGTGCGTTCCATTTTGTTCCTGTTTGCCCCGGCGATGTGCAGAAAATCATTCGAAAGCTTAATAGTTCTAAAAGTTTGGACTTCTCTGAGCTTAATACCATAATCTTTAGGAAGGTAGCCGATGTTATTGTCCAGCCTCTAACGCTCCTTATCAATGAGAGCGCAAATAAAAGCAATTTTCCTGACTGTCTGAAAATGGGGTAGTGGTGCCAATCCATGAAAAGGGTCATAGAAAAGATGTGCCGTCAAACTATAGGCTGATTTCGCTCCTTTCGGTTTTCTCAAAGGTGTTGGAGGTGGTTATGGCGGGACAGCTTGTGGGTTTCCTTGAGACGGACGGTCTTCTCACTGGGTCGCAGTACGGGTTTCGACGGGGATTGGGCCCTACACTGACGCGGTGATGGACTCCGTCGACCATGTTCTCCGTGGTTTTAAGTCTAGAAAGACAAGTGGCAGTCTGCGTCTTTGTTGATTTGACTTAGGCTTATGACCTCGTTGACCACGAGCAAATTGGAGAAGTATGGTTGTTCTTTATCAGCTGTGTCACTCCTTCGCTCCTACCACCAGGGGCGAATGCAAGAGGTGAGAATAAATAACGAATACTCCAGTTGGAGCCATTTTGCACGAGGTGTCCCTCAGGGATCTATCCTTGGGCCGCTTTTATTTTTGGTGGCACTCAATGATCTGCCAGACGTGCTCGGTTCAAGGGGATTTCTCCCGAGTCTTTACGCCGATGACACGACCGTGTTGTGCATGGAGTTAGACTATCAATCGGCTGCCTCTCGAATGAGGAAGTTGCACGGTATCTGATTTTTACCTCAAACTTTTTTCCCCGTAAGCTTCTATGCATATAACAATAAGTTGATAGCTCTAGAAGTTTGACGTAAAAGTGTCAAATTTATTTGTTATTGAATTATTGATATGCCTTATTTTTTATACACGTTAAAACGTTTTTGATTGGTCGGTGACTCGTGATGTAAGTGCCTCGTTTCTCTAGTGTTGAGGGACGACTATTTGGGGAATTTATTAATTTGTATCATGAGTTTTCGATTTTATTACTTTTTTTCTTTTGCAATTATTTCTCTGAACAATTTCGTCAACTTATTTGCCTCTTTTTTGCGTCATATACTGAGAATTTAACAAAAATTCAAGTACCCATTATCAATGTTATCAGGTTATCACCGTTTTCATTGTGCCATTGGAAATTTGTGCCGGGTACGAGCCATTTTACTGTAGTAGCACCTCTGCTCCCGGCGAGGTGCTGATGTCAATCGGATCCTTACACGGCTCAATTTCCGGGCCACCGCAGGACTGCAAGTACGGAAGTACCTCTTCTGGGGTCTGAAGGTCAGCGGTTTAATAAACGGTGACTGGACCGCACCTTCGGTGTAATTTTCATGATTTCCGGTGGGTTCAACCCTTAACAACATCCTATTTCATTATTATACTGCCTAGTGCTCACACTTATATGAAAAATATGTGCTGTTTCATTCCGATGTGCCGCAACGTTTACACATGCGGATGTCACACCCCATACAATGGGCACATTGGCCGTCGTCGACTTTTCAAATACTTCCCGTTGTCTTGGCATTATTCAATAATAAAATTAATACCTTTATTTATCAAAATTTTGCTGAGATGAAAGATCAATTAGCCGCATCCGTGCGAAAACAAATTGATAAATAAACCGGCCACATATAACAGTTCAAGAAGGGAACTTACTATAGTGACGTCATTATGTCGCGTGGTCCTTTCCCTCCAAAAAGGTGATTCAAACAGGGTGGCAATATATGACTCTTTAAAAAATTATTAAAAATTTAGTGAACTTCTCTGACCAAATCGAATACCACCAAGGTACTTTGGATTTTTCTCACCAAAAACCATTTTTGTGAGGGTGGCTCACTAAAAACCAATCTTCGGGGGAGGGGGGGGGTCTGGCTCCCATAAAAATCAATTTTGCGGACTTTTGTTTCTGCAAAGCCCAATTTCGAGGGGTTGCCTCTTGCCTTCATTCAAAAACCATTAACGTGGATTTTGAACACCAATAAACTGTTTTCACGATCTTCCCTCACTAAAATGCCAATTTCGCCTGTTTTGCTCTGCTCGCTATAATGAACCGCAGTTTCGTGGATCTGGGTCACTAAAAACGCTATTTCGTGCGGGTTTTAGCTTGCTGAAAACTTTTGCGGGTTGCCTCATTCAATAGATTGTTCTACGGACTGGGCTCACTAATTGTAACTTATGGCTCTGATTTCGCGGATTTCAGAAACGCAGCAGAACCCAATTTTTTGTTTTTGGCAATTCAGGAACCAATTTCGCCTTTGGTTCCTGGGGGGGGGGGGATTGGTTGCTGGGTTCTCTGCAGTTAAAACTCTAGTCTGTTTGATTGACGATATTTTAGGGATTTTGAACTCTGAGTGTTAAAATTTAGTGTTGTAAGGGAAAACAGCTTAATGAGCCCCGTGCACTGGCCTTCTACGATTTTATTTTTCATTTGTATCGATATATTTCCAGATAACCAAGACCCTCAATAGGCCCTTCGGCACCGAATGAATTAGTAATGTCGGGTGTCGAGAAGATTAGATTTTACTGGGACGAGCGCTCCCTCCTCCTTCCACCCTCACTAAGCCATTGCCCTTATAACATCCCTCTCGTTTCTGTTTTTCTTGTTCCCTCTAATAAAACCCTTTCTCACACACTCCTTTCCCCTCCCTTCAAAACGATCAATGATAGCCACTAATTACAGCACTCGAGTGCTGCTCAAAACGCTGAATTTTTGATTCCCCCTTCACCCCGTCTCATAGTCGCTCAACCCCCGGCCACCACCGCACCTTCGGTAGAGAACAATACCCCTGTGTTTTCTAACCAAACAGCCGCTGTTGATACGGTGTAATAGAATAATCCCGCTGCAACTGGGTCTCCCCCGCCCCTCCACACCACACCCATCCTTTCCTTGAATCCCTTGAAACCCTCCGCCGTCACCCTGTCTATCACTCTCACTCACTCTCTCTCGCTAGCTCTCTCTGAACCAACAAGAGTACAAATTATTCGCGAGGGCCTTCCGTGGTTAATAATGCAAAGTCGAACTTTCAGACAATACTCCTTTTTATGAAAGAGGGTGGTAGGGCTACGGGGCGAGGGGGTAGCAAGACCGCTAAAACCGATTTAATTACTTCTCTTCGAAAAGTTGGATTGTGAATTAAGTATGAAAGCTAAGTGAATTGATGCCGCTAACTCCTTCAGGCGGATTTTATTTCGAACGGTAGTCGATTTCTGTCCCACTAACTCATGATTGGGGGGGAGGGGGTACATTTGTCAAAAAGTTGATTTCTCTTGATAGAAATATGCACCTCCCCAATCGGATTGGCTGCACCTAGCCCTTCGATGAGGAACATGAAAAGAGGGTTTGGCAGCTTCGCTGGGACGCGAGCCCGCCGTGCCCATCGAAAGGACATCCACCCAAATGGCCTCGAAGTTTTCATAAGTGGCAGCCAATATTCGCAGTTTCCTAACATTTTAGGAAGCACGACGCTATTTTTCGTGGTGCAGACCCGCTCAAAAATCCAATTTACGAAGTTGACTCATAAGAAAAAGGCTATTGATATTGTTAGTATGGTGAGACCATCGTAGTTGTTAGACTACGAGGGTTAGTAGGTAATGCATGCATGAAACTGTAGCCGTAGGAGCCTACGTTGTCTGTCTTCCCTCGTTGAGGTGCGTTAGAAACGAACCGGTTTCGGCTGCTCGCCATTTTCAGCGTCTGTAAGTACAACTGAAACTCTGTGTTGTACTTACAGACGCTGAAGATGGCGAGCAGCCGAAACCGGTTCGTTTCTAACGCACCTCAACGAGGGAAGACAGACAACGTAGGCTCCTACGGCTACAGTTTCATGCATGCATTAGAAAAAGGCTATTACGCAGATTAGACACAGTCGAAGAAATTCCACAGATTTGTACAATCACAAAACCTAATTTCGTAGTTTTGGCTCCTTTGCTGCCGCAAAAGAAAAAACGCAGTTCACGGCTCTTTCTAAAACCGAATATTGCTGAGCTGGCACCTCAGAAACCAATGCTTGTTGCTGAAACCTCTCGATTATTCAGCTCTTTAAATCTACAATTTCGCTGATTTTTCGCACTGAAGAACCATTTTCGCTGGTCTGGCATACTAAAAAAAAACATCTTTTCGCAATTCTGGCTTTATTCACGCTGATTTCACAGATTTCAAACGCTACAAAACCATGATCGTGGGCTGGCTCATTCAATAAACAATCTGACGGACTTTGCTCGCTGAAACCCCAATTCGGCGGGTTCGCCTCATTCAATACCTAACAATTTTCGCGGATTTTTCACACGAAGTACAATTACATTTTCGTGGACCTGGCTCATTAAGAAGGCTTTTTCGCGGGTTCAAAACCATTTTAGCGGGTTGCTCAAAAACCAATTTCATGGGTCTGGCTTATATGGGAAATCGAATTCTAGGATACTAGTTTCTGAAAACCAAGTTTTGTGGGGTCGCCTCATTCAAACACCCAGCAATGGTGGATTCGGAATTTTATCTTGGGAGCGAAACAACGTTCCAGCCATTTTAACCATCAGGTTCTACCCCTCCCTCGAGACTCACTGTATTACCTTATTTTTTGAGCCCTCTTTGAACTTAAACTTGGAAATTTGACGTTCTTCCATCGACTCGGTGGAGGCAAGGAGGTGGCAAGAGCGGGCAGCTGCTCACCCTTCTTCAACTCGTATCTGTTCGAAACTAGCTAGACAATCGATAACCGATAATTCGCCCTTTCAAAACTGGCTGATTAGCATTAAAACTGAATATTCTGTCTCTAAAGTCCCGTATACACTTTCAAGCCTGTTTCCACAGCTTAATTTTTGACTGAATCAGCTGTATAAACAGATTTTAACCAATTATTCCATTAATTAATAGCAAGACTGTAACTAGAACGTGTAGACCGGGCTTAAGACCGAGCTTAAACCCAAAATAATCTTGAAATACCGCCCAAAAAATATATTTTCCACAGAAAAAGTGGTAATTCTTTGCAAAGTCGCTTCACGGCTCAAATCAAGGAAAAGCGCTAATGCAAGGCTAAAAGTGAAAAATTGCAGACTGACAGCTTGAATTAGAAATTCACAACTGAAGTTGAGAAAAAACGCTCCTTCGTGGCAAAAATTGGGGGAAATAGACGAAAAATCACATCTTCATAAGAGCTAAATACCCGCGAAATAACAAGTTGAGTGTCTAAATATTCGTGAAATTGCAAGTTGTGGGTCTAAATATCCGGGAATTGGCAAGTTTCGGGGCTTTTTTAAACGTAACCGTGGACCCGCTTGCCTCCCACAATAGCGCCCTAACGAAAAACCACAAAATTTCAATAGTTTGGAGGTAAAATTTGAAAATTGGGAGGTTCCTGTCAAAAATTTATGACTCGTGTGAGTTCGTGTGAGTCTGTAATTTTTTTAGGGGCCGTG
Organism: Corythucha ciliata; assembly: GCA_038030265.1. Lineage (NCBI taxonomy): Eukaryota > Metazoa > Arthropoda > Insecta > Hemiptera > Tingidae > Corythucha > Corythucha ciliata. Next base: position 19,469,914 of record CM075943.1, read on the forward strand.
GTTGCCGGGACCCCGACAGCGTTCAAAGCTTGGCAAATATAGCCATGAAACCTCTAGGATTCCAAAACTGCGAAATTGCATGTCTTGAGTCTAAATATCCACGAAATTAGAAGTTTGTTGGGTATTTAAGCAATTGCAGGCATTCCAGGCTGTCTGGCTTTAGTTAAGCACGTTTAATTAAAGAGAAATTGCAAAAGTTTGAGGTCCTTTTTTTTTAGTTCCGGGTTAACTAAAAAAAAGGACCTCAAACTCGGGGCTGGCCGGCCCCGACTGCGCCCATGGCCTTACGAATAGCCGTGTAATTGCATCACAAAGCGCCAAGCATTGAATTTCCAAGTTTGGGTCCTAAATTGAGTGAAATTACAAGTTTCCTTGTAGAATATCAGCAAAATTGCAAGCTTCGGGTCTTTTAATTCTTATGGAAATTCAAGTTTTGTGTCTCAATTCTGGCAACTGCAAATTTCGGGCCTCAATGTCAGTGAAATTGTAAGTTTCTCCGCTAAATATCCGTGAAATTGGAAGTTTGCAATTGTTTTTTGTGGGCTCCGACCTCTGGCTAATAAGACCATGACGACCCATAGCCATAGAGTGGTGTCGAAGGCTGTCAAGCCCCCCCCCCCCAACAAACTTGCAACATTTGCCTCAACAGTGGATGAAAATACTTATATGACATAGCGAGTTTCACATCTTAATTTCAGTGAAATTGCAAGTTTTGGCCCTTTTTACTTCCTTGTTCCCAGGGAAAGGAAATATGGTGTCTTTTTACTAGGTGCTGCCACGTGCCCCGACGGCCTGCTGCAGCGTCCCTGGAAACGTGCGCAAGTTTTTATGGCACGAATAGCAAGTTTAGCCATTTTTGTTCGGTACAGCAAGTCGGATTAGGGTATTTTAATGGCATTAGTCGTCAGTTTCGCCATCTACAAGTTGTAAATGATCGATTCGACTATTTTTAGGAGGACCTGAATCGTCTGCAGTTTAGCCATTTTCAAGGCGCAAAGCCTTCGGTTTGGTGTGATTGGCCAGTCAAACAATTGTACAGCGTGAGAGTAGTCAGTTGATCCAGTCCTCAGGGCGCGTATAACCAATGCTGTGAGGGGGGGGGGTCGATCAGTTGGTAAGGTGGGGACGGCCCCCATGTTCGGTGCGCGAACACTATGTTTAACTATTTTTATGGTGCAGAGAGCCATTTTGTTGATGCGAAATGGCATTAACACTACCTGTACCCTCTGTAGGGCGCGTGAAGCGTGCGAATTACCAATACGAGTATACCATTTTTGGGGCTTCAATAGCCAATTTTGCTATTTTTAGGGCATGGACCGTCAATTTAGACGCATTAATTTTTGTTTTGCCATTTTCAGGACAGGAATCGTCTGTTTAGTTCTTTTCAAAGCACAAATCGTCAGTTTAACTATTTTTAGGCCACACTTACGTTTACATAGAATCATTTTTGTCAATTTTCGGGCTTGAATATCCAGTTTGACCATTTTCACAGCGCTAACTGTCAGCAGTACGGCCATTTCAAGGACTAGAATAGTCAGTGTGATATTCTCAGGGCATGATTCGTCAATTTTGTCATTTTAGGGTCCGAATGGTCAGTTTTCCGTTTTTAATGCGGAAGTTGCCTCTTTAGCCACTTTCGAGGTACGAAAGGTCAGTTTCACCATTTTCTTCGTCAAATGGTCAATTTAGCCTTTTTTGTTGCAGAAATCACCTTTTCAGGCATTTTCAGGGTGAATATTGTCAGTTTGGAGATATTTAGAGTGGGAATCTCTAGTTTGGCTATTTTTATCACACAAATAATCATTTTCATCACTTGAGAAATTTGCAAGGCGTTGAATCGTCAGTTTTGCCATTTTAGGACGCAATAGTCAAGTCAAGTTGCGAACGTTCAGTTTGGGCCATTCCGGGGCGCGAATAGTCAGTTCAGCCGTTTTTAGAGCGCTAATAGTTCGGGAAAGCAAGGCGAGAATTGTCAGTTGGTCATTTTTGGTGCGCGAATGGTCGATTTAACCATGTACATGGGGGGAATCATGATCTTTCAGGAATTTTCAGGGCCACACGAACCGTTGGTTTAGCCATTTTTAGGGAACGTGAAGTCAGTTTGACTATTTTAAAGACACTATAGTAGCCAGTTTAGCTATTTTCAAGACGCGGTTCGTCAGTTTTGCCATTTCGGGGCGCGCTAATTTTAGGCAGCGAAGACATTCAAGCCAATTTTAGTTGAGCGATGCACACGATTTCTGAACTCTCCCCCCCTCGAGCAAATCCTGAATCCGTACCTGGTCAGTGGTACAAATACCGTTGAAGCATGTATACAGTTACCTGCTGGGGCTAAATAGCGAACTTTTAGGGCCAAACAAACCTTTTTTTTCTTTTGTTTGTTTGTTTGTTTGTTTTTGTTCTTTTACTTTTTATATCTTTTTATTTTATTTATATTTTTTTGTTATTGTGTTATTTCTTAACTACGCTGAACTGACGTACTCTTGGGGTAGGGACCCCAAAACCATCCCCATGGGCACGCCCAGGGCACGCCACTGAGATAACAAGAAAATCAAGTTCCCGCGGAGTATGCCTTGCTGTCAATCCAATTTCGCGGGGTTGCCTTATGCAAAAACCCCATTTTTACGTGGATTTTTGTACACTTTTAAACAATTTTGCCGATTCTGGCGCACTGAAACGCCAGTTTCCCGGGTTTTTTCGCTAATGAACCATTTTCGCGGCTCACAATCAGTATGAATTCAAGTTCGTGGGTTTTGGCTTGCTGAAACCCCAATTTCATGGGCCCTGGCTTCAATAAAATAATCCGTTTCACAAGTTTGACTCACTAAAAAACTAGGTACCTAATTTTTAAATTTTTAGCCTATGTTTTTAGCTTCGAAGAAATTCCAGTTGCACGAGTTTGGTGTTTCGAAAATATAATTTCACGGGTTTTTCTCGTCAGAAACCCAACTTTCCAACTTTGTTGTACACGTCTTGGTGGTGCATTTCAAAGGTTGGAGAAAAAAAAATTGTCAGTTTTTGGGCAGAAAATCCGCCTACGACGATAGTTTCCTAGCAGAGATGTTGGTTTTAGACGTATAGCGAGCAGTTCCGGACCAATTCAGTCTCTGATGGGAATGAATTGACGATTTCCAGCGCTGAGGTCCTCTAATCAAAGCCTATTATCGGCAATGGTGCATCTGACATCGTCTCTTTAACCTTTAGATCAATAGGGGGGGGGGGATGCGCCCCTGGTTGGCAACCCTAAACCTTTGACGCTGCTTAATTGACCAATTTTCTGTCATTATGATAATCAATACCTGTTTTCAGCACCACTATCATCGTTTTCCCGAATCGAAGTTCTTTATTCGGAGTTCATGCCCCTCTCCCCCCAACTTGGATCCATTAATTATGTTCAATGGCATTTTGATTTGAGGGAGAATGTTTGATTCCCTTATATTCAGACAGTTATTTCTAAAAGTCTCTTTGAAAGGATAAGAGTTTTAATCTTCAATTAACTGCGCTTAGGATAATTAGGAATCGAGAAGAAATGCATGTTACCTGAAATGTATTTTGTCCTCTTAAATTATCATTTTTATTAATTAAAAAAGTCAATTTGAACAATTAATTTCTATTAAAATGTATTATTGCTTCTAAATTCAAGAAACAAGACTGTACAACAGCGAAGCAAGCGTTTTGTCTTATTTGTTCGAAGTGGATGTGGAGTCAGTTAAGTATTCGAATGTCGTAGTTTGTTCGCTACCAGAGTCTGTGTCATCTAACTGGAGCATATCTTTAAATAAATAGAAAATCACGAAATTAACAATTTAACCAGTGCACCACATTCCATTGCCCATTCACATACCTGCATGAGGGTCGGCCAAATTCTCCACCATTTTTTTTTCTACCATACCAGAAGTGATCACTGGCGATGTCGCCACAAGCATCGCTGATTTCGCCGCCGTCGCCAGCGCTCTGACGACGGTTGGCTTCTTTTCTCGGTCCATCTTCTCTTTATCCTTCTTCTCTTCCTTCTCCTCATCCTTCTTTTTCTTTTTCTTTTTCTTTTTTTTCTTGAGTTTCGCTTTTGAAACGCCGGCGGCTGTCATTAAATATTCAAATTTAAAAAAAAAAAAAATGAAAAAGTACTAAATTACTAATTTAACTTGTGAAGCATTTTCCATCCTACATTCACATACCATCTTCCCCCATGTCTGTTACTATAAAAGACCCCGCCGACGGTACCGCCGTCGCCACCATCGCTGACGCCCCCAAGGCCGATGACACCTTCTCCTTTTCCTTTTCCTTCTCCTTCTCCTTCTTCTTTTTCTTTTTCTTCAACTTCAATTTTGAATCGTCGGCGTGTGACGTTGACGGAGAGGGCTCTGATGGCTCGTCTTTACTGTCTTTATTGTCTTTTTTCTGTTTTTTCGGCATTCTGTTTTAATTCGTTATAGATGCTGAAATACACGAACCTGTCAATTGTGAGCCCGAGACGAAACTGATTTTCGTTTTCTAGGCCTATAAAACACAATGTAAATAAAAGTCTCAAGTTCATTCCGAAAGAATGGCAATCTGACTATCCGTCCAAAGGGCAATGGAAAGAAGGGTGATAAGTAGTGGGGGAATAAAAATTACCAGCTTCAAGTTTTGATTTTGCCATTTAAAACAGAAGACAGAGAAAGAGTAATTATTTCAGTCGTCTTAATTTTAAGGTGTCAACAGAAATAATTCGGAATTTGAGGTACATACTTAAAGTGAGATTTCAAGGTTTTTATACAAAGAAAAAACTCTCCAGTTTTAGAAATAAATGCCTAATTTTCCGCCATTGCTGATTCCCCCTCCCACCGTACCCTGAAATAATTTTAATTAAACGTTCAAGTTCGACGAAAGATGATCCTCCTATACCTCCCTGCTCCTCGTATTTTCCCGAGGAAGCTGTTAAGTGAGAAAAAGAAAAAAAAAAAGAAAATGCGTGAGAGGACATACTTAATGGGTGTAAAGAGCTGTAACATTACATGGGCAAACACGTCCTATTGCTGGAGTTCCCACAATAGTTGAAGGACGGTGAGGGGTTGGCTGAATGATGAGGAGTGAGAGGGGGTGTAGGGGGATTCGCTCGAGTATTTCCTAAGACAACAATTAGGGAGTGGTCTATTATGAGTGAGTGGTGTGATGAATAGGCTCGGATGGAGGGGGGATGAGTGTGTAGGGGAGGCGGTTGGTAAGGAGAGTCTCTTTCGCGCTAAATAAGGGGTGAAATCGAGAACCCTCCACGTTATCTCCTTCTCCCTCATACTCACTCACTCACTCACTCACTCTATCTCTCTTTTACAGCCACATTTTGTCCTAGCCTCTTTTGTCTGTTCTGTACTGTATTGTGTGCGTATTTTTTGTCTATCCAAACAAAATGTACGCTCTCGAAACGTCCTCTGACCTATATTTTCAAGCCTTTTTAACGCATTTTCTTGCCCGTGCAGGTTTGGTTCAAGAATCGTCGAGCCAAATGGCGGAAACAAAAAAGGGAGGAGCAAGAGAGACTTCGCAAGCTCCAAGAGGACACCGTCGGTCTGACCAGAAGCCTTTCAATCGACATCCCCTCGCAAAAACTACACCAATCCGATTCAGAGGATGAGGACCTTGAGGTGGCCTAAACCTGAGAATCCGTGACCTCTTCTTTTTTTCTTTTTTTTAAATAGTAAAGTCCCTTTATAGAATAAAAAAGTTAAAACAAAAAATTCTAGCCGAATATTACCCTCTAGACGTTTCAATGTAATTTCATGTGTTTTTAAACATTTTTTGGTACTTCTTTACGGTCCAAACTGTGCCATAATGACAAAAAAAAATGGGGCGATTTCTGTGTATAAAAAAAAAGTTCCTTTTTCTTCGATATAGTTATTTAATTTATTGTCCGGAGACTTTGTGCAATAAGAATTTTATTAAACTTGAACGTATTTCTAGTAGTTTTGTGCATTTCGTACCTAAATAATGTAAATAAATAGTTAACGTAAAATCCCGTTTATTTATATTTTTTATTTTAGCGTTTAAATTCACTGACGGTCTAAAAAAAAAATGTTTTATTGTTAATAAATCTACCCCTCCCTCCTTCATCGCCATCGTTAATGCGCTAATGTAAATATCATAATAGACAAATCAAATAAACGCAGTAAACCATTATTGTTTGTTTCATTTTTGCAATTATGCTTCGAGAGGACTCAATTTAGTTATGCAACCGCCAACATGACTGGAAGGTCGTGAAGTTGAAGAAACAAAGACGTTTTTTATTCTCGCGCCCATTTTCTGTCGTCGAGCGTTTGACGGTTGACCCCCCCCCCTCTCACCACAAATCAAATTTCTTTAATTAATTGGAAGACACCAGGGCCCTATTGCACAATGTTTTATTAGCTAATTTCACAGCTGTTTTATTAGCTAATATTAGCTATATTATTAGCTAATAAAACATTGTGCAATAGGGCCCAGGGCGTGAAACTCGCAATATCGTGAATATTCAACTAGTATAATTCCAATTTTGCGGACATTTGTTTCCAAAATGTTGCAATCTCTCGGCTATTCGTCAGAAGAATTTGGGTACCATCGTGGCCGACTATAGCCCGTGTTCTGCGGTCACTATGAAAGATACACGAAACTAGAAATTTCACGGATGTTATGGTCGAAGACTAGAATTTTTACGGGAATAAGTACCGGGAAACTAGCAATTTTAAGAATAATTAGAACCGAAAATGGCAATTCCGCAGATTTTTATCGCCGAGTGGATGTAATTTCATGGCTATATTAGTCAGTCTCTGGGTACTGCCGTGGCTGACTAGCCCTGGTGGGTCCACGAACTATATTTTTAAAAATACCTATATAATTTAAAAAATATTTTAGAAAAGTTTCCGATTGTTGGTTGGTTCGAACATAGACGAGTTGAAGAAGTGTGAGCATCTGCGCACCCTTGCCCCTGATGGGAAGACAAAGTCCGTTGGGTGAAGGCGTTTGCACACTGTGTTTGTTAAGGGGGGGGGGGGAGTAACTCAGAAGACCATAAAAAATGTGAGAAATTGTTAAGGAAAGACGAAGGACGGTTGAAAATTTGTTAATCCATAACGGAGCCGGGAGCATATCCGGCGTTGTCAGCATGGCGAGGGGGCGGAGCCGATGACAATTATACTAAAGGGAGCTGCCTCGGTGAGGCGCGGTCACTCTTCTATTTCGTTGAAAATGAAAACGTTCGTTGTCTGCCTACCCCATCTCCGATCAACTACCCCCCCTTATTGACTGTTTTCCGCGTTCTCGATTCACCCCTTTCATCACTTCTTCTTCTTTATTAACGAGGAGGAAATGAAGATGATTAACGCACAGCTGCAGTGATTTGTCCAAGTGGGACCGACTCAGTTCGCTACGACACCGGACACGATAAAATTGCTGCAAATAGCATAAACTCTTCATTTTCGTAGCTTGAATAGCTCGTTTTCAAACTAGAGCATCAGACTTCGACGCTTATCAGCTAATTCAGCTGGTAAAATGAGGAAAAACGCTCATTCGTGGCTAAAATTGAGATAAAGCGTTAATGTGCTATTCCATGGGAAAGTAAGCAGTTAAAATGAAGAATAAGCTCTGATTTCTGGCTATAAAAGTAAGAAAAATCGCATATTCGCGGTTACAATGGGGAACTTGCACATTTTTCAAAAGTTGGTGTTTCTTAAAGAGGGCGGCTCTTCCACAAGCCTATTGCTCACATTAAACTCTGAAATTAATCAAGGACGCTTTTTAAGCGAATTTTTAAAAATTTTGAGTGGGGGTTCGATTACGTCAAAACTTACTTATTGAAATTGATGATGCGGGGAAGAGGGGGTTAGACGCGTTTATTGGAGGGAAATTTTTCATGTTTTTTGTAAACAAAAAATTTTAGAGTTCCCTCACATGCTGCACAAGTAAGGATTTACGTTATTTCCCCTCGCACCATCCATCCCCTCCTGAAGAACTTTGAACCTTTTTTAAAAATCTTAAAACGCACCAATCGGGTTGCAACTTCCGTTGTTATCCTTCACTTCACGGGTCAAATCACCAGTATGCTTTTCTTCCCAATCTGAGATTCATGCAAGTTCCCCATTGAAATAAAACGCTCATTCAAGCCTAAGATTGAGAAAACTCGCTATGCTACTAAAACCAAGAAATTCCTAACCTAATTCACTGCTAAAATGAAGAAAAATCCCTAATTTGCGGCTAAAATTCATGAAAAATCCCTAATTCGCGGCTAATATTGAGAAAAGGCGCTAATTTACGGCTAATATTGAGGAACAGTGCTAATTCGCGGTTAAAATTGAGGAAAAGTGCTCACAAAGTGTGTTTTTATTGCATAAAACAAAAAAAATTTAAGATTTCAGCTTTTTTGGTAATTTTTTTGCCTTCAACACATTTTCGGGTGCCACGAGTAGTTCTAGTCACCCGAAAACTGACTAGCAACTCAAATAGAAAATTTAGGAAACCCGAATTTTCTCCAGAGCTGGACAATCCAACCCCCCCCCCCCATCGCAATTCCGAGATTGAATGACAAACATTTTGAGCCACAAAAAGCCCCAAACCATGAAAAGCTTCAACCAGAATTCTAGAACCGCAAAACGTTCGAACCACGAAAAGCCCGAACCACAAGAAGCACGAATCGAACCATCAATTTCTAGAACCACTCAAAATTAGTTAACGCGACGTCGACGCCCAACGCTGGGCATTGACGCGGCGTTGGGAGTTTTCCCGGCGTTCCCTTAAGGGGGAGTTGCACGGGTGATTCGTCGACCCTCCTCCAACACCCCACGCCTACTACTCGGCATACGTTTTCTGGCCTTATTTCTGCACCAATCCTGGTTTTTAAGGACTCGTTTTAATCTTCAAGAAATTTCGCATATGCAGTAGTTTTCCTTTTTTCAAATTTCATCCCAGAAGTTATTTTAAATTCGCCTTGAACTTTTACCTCGTAATTTCACGGTTTTTTCGACTTATTTGAAAAAAGGAAAACTACTGCATATGCGAAATTTCCTGAAGATTAAAATGATTCCTTAAAAACCAGGATTGGTGCAGAAATAAGGCCAGAAAATGAATGCCGAGCAGTAGAAGATCACTGCAGTTCCCCCTTAATAACGTGTGTTCGCAGGGGTGCACCCCAAAAATGACTTTTTTTTTCTTTCCATTCGCCAAAAATATTTTTAACACCAAAAAACTGATGGACACTCTTTTTCTGAGCATCTCCACCACCAATCACTCAGAAATAAACTCGAGTCTCAAAACTCATTGGGTATGCAGCGTTGACGCCGCGTTAACGCGGTGTTCAGCAACGCTCGCGAGAAGTCCTCTCTGGCGTCAACACCGCGCTGAGCAACGCTAGTGTGCACCCGGCCTTCGAAAGCAATTTCGAAGCGGGTCTTGCTCTATGAAAAAAAAATAGATTTCTTTGGTTTCGCTTAGTAAAAAAGCAATATCGTGCGTTTTTCTCGTTATAGAGGAGCAAATAATCTCGCTAGGAATGCAATTTGCAGGTTTTCTGAACAAGCAACTGCAACTGAAAAAGCAATTTCGCTGGGTTGTCTCACTAAAAAGGCGATTTTTATCACCATGAAAACAGATCGATCAGACGAGTCGTTGAATTCAGGGTTTCTCCCCTGATGTCGCCGTTTTTGGACGGGCTGGCCTCTAGCGGCCCATGTCCTTCGGACCAATAGCCCATCTTCCTCCATCGGATACTTCCACCTTCCTCCAAAAAGGGCATCCTCAGCCATTATGCCAGACTGTCACATGACCCGAACAGAACTGTCATGAATGGGCAGTCAGCGATGTCACGTCAATGACAAAATTGGAAACGCCTGTTGACTCTCAGTGAAAATAGGCCCCCCGCCGGCCGCCCCGGGTCACGCGTCTAGGAGGTGGTCCTGTACGATGTGGGCCGGGCGGGAGGGGTCCTGCGCATGATTACCTGCAATGCCAGGTGAGACCCGGCGGCGTGCGATAAGCCGGTCGGAGGGCCAGAACGATGGACCTTTGTAGGGAACGTGCCCTCTCCCGGTCCATCAGTGTCGGGTCCTCTATATATGCGGGGACGCCATTACGCCAAAACGGGCAAGAAAACCGCTCTGTAGTATGAGAGGTGGGTCGTAGTGGAAATCTCCTTCCGCTGACCTGCCACTGAGCGGAGTATTTGACATTGTAGCAGTCAAATTGGGCAGCCTATCATCCCGTGGGGTAGAATAGGACTCCGTGGTACTTGGCATTGGGCATATATACGCCCCATACGAACTAAGAAAAATGAACTACGAAAAGGGACGAATTCAGGGCCGGTCGCTTACAGCCTTCTGATTTTACGCGGGAATATTACAACTTTGATAGCCGAATCGTCAATTTTGTTTAAATGAATGACCCGTTTTAACCCGGTGATCACTCCTAACACACTCTCTCCCACACTGAATCCGCTTCTTGAGTGATCGGCCGCTATTTCACTAACTTGGTGATTTGGGAAAGAGTGCCCCTTGTTTTCCACCTCGGTTCGGCCACCACACCGGTTTTTTTATTTATTATAAACTATAAATATTTTATTATTTTGTTGTAGTTTTTATGAATTTTGCTAGTGAAATTCTTCCTCTCACCTGCCCCTCCCATCACCTATTTATTCAAGGACAAACACACAACTTGACACGGTGCAGCCAATCACGCATTCCCCTTCACCCCCCTTTCCACAACCGTAGATGATAATTTATTCAATCGGAAAACATCCCCGTTGTTGTTTACCAATCTGCCGCGTGGCTCATTCCTCTTTCAGACACAATTTAAAAACAAAATAACGCCGGGACTGTTGTTTTTTTGTGGAAAGGAGGTTCATTGGGAGGGTTGTGAGATGATGGGAGGGGGGTGAATTCATGTTTAGCGCCCTTGTATAAAACGAGAGAAAAATAATATACCATTCTCAGGTCAATTAATTAAGAGCTGGAAATTAAAATCCCAGAAATTGACGTTACATGGAACAGTGGCCGGGTCTGGGCCGAGGGAGGGGGGCATAATCATATTTCACCGCACAGGTTTACCGTATTTTTGAAAATGCAATATTAATGTAATGCTAATAAACGCTTGGTGGAATGGAATTAATGACTTTTTGATTATCGTTAAAATAATTAATTACACACTCGCTGTATTGTTCATTTGTTCCGGACGAGGGGAAATATTTCACTCTGAATGGAGAAAAATGAGTCTTTTCTTCTGGTTTATCCACATAAAGCCCGAAGCTTGGAAAAAATTGAGTTAAAGCCGAGCTCGGATATCTATTTCAACCGTTCCATTCAAGTGAAAGCGAAGGCACAGCTTCAACTATTGTACTTTCCTCTGTGTGCCATTGTCGTTAGGCGGACCAGCGGTAGACCTCAAAAGGCAAAGCCCCGGGCTCTATGACGGATTTCCCCCAAAAAATTTAAATAGCGTTCAAAAAGTAATTGTTAACTCAGTAGTCTCAGGTATATCGGAAAGGGGGTGGATTGTAATATTTAGTGGGCTAGATTATATACTCAGTTGAGTTTAAATTGAATGGGGCGAAGAAAAGGGAGTGAAGACCCTCCTCCTCCACCTTCTGCTCCTCCCATACATCAGGAGGGTTCACAAACCAGCGGGTGGTCGCTACGCTCAACTAAGTAACCGATACATCTCCCTCTTTGTCAAGTTGACCGGAAAACAACAAGAATATCCACACCTCGATTGTCCAAAGGCTGTAAACACCCTGTGTATGAGATGAGGAAGAAAGAGGGAGTGGGGCTTTTGAAGAAGAAGCTCCTCACCTGCTTCCTCTTTCCAACAAAATGTGACTCTAATCCAAAGCCACAAGATCCTTTTTTTCTCTTAAGCATTTTTTGGTGGTTTATTTATTTATTTAACCTCCTTTTCCTTATTCAAGGTCCAGGAAATGAGCAGATGATTTCTTGGAATGAGCCCTTTTTCTCTAAACTGTGAATTCACACTTTTGCTCAATTTTATCCTTTAATTATATAGCGCTCATCCTCATTTATAGCAGCAAATTGGCGTTATTCTTAATGTTTAGCCGCGAATTAGCGTTTTCTCAATTTTAACCGTGTATTAGCAGTTTCCATTGGCAATTTTATCGCCGAATTAGCGCCTTTTCTGTATTTTACCTGCGAATTAGCGATTTTTTCACTTATTTGACGACGATTAATTGCCTTTTAAAATTTTTAGCCATGAAAATTGTCTCCAGAAACCGCTAATTAGCGTTTTCTCAATTTTAACTCTTAATTATCCCGTGTTCTCAACTTTCGGGAGGAATTAGCGTATTTTCTCACTTTGTGACATCGAATGAGCGCTCCATTGCAGTTATACCCACCAAATATGAGCGTTTTTTCCAAACCTGTCATCCGCGTACCTGACCCAAGAACCGGACATTAGCTGGCCTTCTCACCTTATGCCGTTGTGGGTATGGCTAAAAAGGGAATTGGACCCCAGGGTAAGCCCGGAAGATGTGACCGCTCGCAACCACAAAAGGCCGGTCGTGCTCCGATCAGAGCCACCTCTGCGGTTTATGTCGGCGCAAGATAGCGACACCAAAAACGTGGCTTGTTTCTGGGGCTAAAACGCGCTTTATTGGCCTCATAATGAAATTCCTGGCCATAAAATTTCCAGTTTTACTCCCTAATAGTCACATATATCGAGGCTTCAGTACTGTTATAGGTCAACATTAGTATATGTATAGCTTGGAGGCCGAAAAATTTAGATTCTGAGGCAGAATCTGTCGGGTTCTTCATGAATTGCCAAAATTAGAAGTTTCTTCCAAAGAAATTGGAGTCTTTAAGTCGCCAAACGTGTGAAATTGGTTCTTGTTGGACTGAAATTCGCGAAGTTGGGGTTTGAAAGGGCCAAAATTGTGAAATTGTGTGTTCAAAAGCTGAAATTTGCCAAAAAGAGTGTTTGGAAGAGCCAAATTCGCGGAGTTTAAGTTTTGAGAGGGCTGAATCTTGGGAAAATAATTTAACTACCGAATACGCGAAATTAAGCGGTTGAAAGAGGTAAATCTTGTCTAAATTGCCCAACACCTCGAAATTTGATTTTTGGGTGAGCCAAATCAACGGAATTCGGATTTTACGGTGAACCAATGCCTTGAAATTGGGTTTTCAAAGAGTCGACCGTGCAAAATTGATTTGTGCTACACCGATGTTCTCCAAGACGGGGTTTCAAAGAACCAAATTGCTTTTTGAGGCAGCCATACTCGTGAAATTAAACAGCCAATTTACGCGGAATGTGGTATTTGAAAGAGCCAAATCCTCTAAAGAGCCAAACGTGCGAAATATTTGTTGACAACAAATATATATGTATTCGTCATGTTGGGTTTTGAAAGAGCTAAAACTAGGGGGCCGGTTTCACCAAAATACTCTAAACTCGATCAGAATTGATCTAGATCAATTCTAAACGAGATCACTAATCTCGATCAACGACAAATGGGTTTCACGACACTAAACTCGTTTCCGAAGTGGCGAGTTTATCGCTAAACAAGTTTACAGTTAATCGCAATCCAAACTCCGTTTTAACCGGTATCAAGAACCTGTATTCGTCCCCAGCTGTTTGTGTTAACAATGATAACAGCTCATTCATTGTGTGCAATCGTCTATCATTCAACAGTTTTCGTTGGTGAAACTTTCCTTGTTTGTTAAACAATTACATACCTACGTTAAAATTATGGTTGATAATGACAGAAAACGGAAGCGGGATCCGGCATTCGAACCGCGAGAGCGAGAGATTCTGGTTTCCCTCGTGCAAAAAAGTTTTCACATAGTAGAAAACAAGCGGACGGATTCCTTCACGTCCAAACAGAAAACCAATGAGTGGAAGTTAATAGCTGGAAAATTTAACGCGACGAGCAGCATTCATAAGAGGAAAAGAGACGTAAAAGTTGGCTCTATAATTACCTACCTATTATCAGTGAATTTGTGAATTACATACGGTAGAATATTGATTCTGTTTTCGTTGGCTTATGTATGAGTTAGGTTTGAACCTATCGGATTAAATGTTTTTACAATGTCTGGTTTTTCTGTGCAGGAGGAGGGAAATCCAAGATCCCGAAGACGGACGTTTGCACCCTAAAATTGACTTTACGGACGATTCGTCCCCTGGAAATAGTCAAACGGACTATTCACGCCCTAAAAATGTCTACAATGACGATTCGCGCCTTAGAAACGCCTAAAATGACGACTAGCGTCTTGAAAATGGCCAAAAAGCCATTCCGAGCCATTGAAAATGGCTGAACTGACGATTCGGGCTCTGAAATAACCAAACGCCTTAAAAATTTCAAACTTCAAAGTTTCGGTCTAAAAATAGTCATACTGGTCATTCGCTCTCTTTGGAAAGCGCTGAAGTCACTGACGAGAATTCGAGTTTCAGACCGCATGGATTTTCTTAATTCCTCTCTTGGCAACGGTCAGTTTCGGTCGAGCTCTCAATTTCGTCCTTAAAACTGATAATTTCGTCGTTAAAAAACTCTCAGGGCCGGTTTCACCAAAATACTCTAAACTCGATCAGAATTGATCTAGATCAATTTTAAACGAGATCACTAATCTCGATCAACGACAAATGGGTTTCACGACACTAAACTCGTTTCCGAAGTGGCGAGTTTATCGCTAAACGAGTTTACAGTTAATCGCAAGCTAAACTCCGTTTTAACCGGTGTCAAGAAGGTGTTCGGCTCCAGTTGTTTGTGATAGCAATGATAACAGCTTATTCTTTGTGTGCAATTGTCTATCATTCGTATTATTTTTTCCTTCTTGTTTTCGTTGGTGAAACTTTCCTTGTTTGTTAAACAATTACATACGTTAAAATTATGGCTGACAATGAAAGAAAACGGAAGCGAGATCCGGCATTCGAACCGCGTGAGCGAGAGCTTCTGGTTTCCCTCGTTAAAAAAAGTTTTCACTTAGTAGAAAACAAGCGGACGGATTCTTTCACGTCCAAACAAAAAACCAATGAGTGGAAGTTAATAGCAGAAAAATTTAACGCGACGAGCAGCATTCATAAGAGGAATTGGGAGGTGTTGAAGACCCTTTGGGAAAATCTTAAAAAAAGGGCGAAGACCATTGTTAGCCTACAAAAAGAGAACATCTTTCGAACCGGTAAGTAGACGTAAAAGTTGGCTCTATAATTACCTAAATCAGTGAATTTGTGAATTTCATACGGCAGAATATTGATTCTGTTTTCGTTGGCTTATGTATGAGGTAGGTTTGAACCTATCGGGTTAAATGTTTTTACAATGTCTGGTTTTTCTGTGCAGGAGGAGGGAAATCCAAGATCCCGAAGACGGACGTAATTTTAGAATTGGTCATAGATCTGATCAGATCTCAAGTTGAGCCGCTGACCAGTGCGTACGATGACGACAACCTCGAAGATGACGCCTCCGATGAAGTTATGGCCGCCGAGAAAACCGAATCTAGATCTCTTGTAAAGCTTTGGTTTCCTAGAAAAGCGGTGCCGTAATATAGCGGTAGAAAAAATCCCCTTTTAAATCACACTGTCAACAGACAGCGGCACCGCTTCGAATGAGACGGCCGTTCATGACGGTGATGAACTGTTCATAAACGATTTTTGACCGTGACGGTGAACGCTTTTTGTTTAAAATGAGCGTGAAAACTACCTAGACGCTGGATGGTGACGAAATTGTAATTGATACTGTCCGGAAACGACTCTATATTCTGTTGTTAAAAGAAAATACTATCAAATAGTTGGAGCTACGAGGAAAAAACGTTCATCACCACCGTCATGATGGAAGCGGTGCCGCTGTCTGCTTACCGCTCTCTAGGCAACTATAGTTTGATTTAAAAGGGAAATGTTCTACCGTAATATTATGGCACCGCTTTTCTAGGAAACCAAAGCTTAACAGATGAAACTTCAAGTAAAGAAAAAGTCTATTGCAACAACAACAACGTTAACTCTGAACTAGTCGAGCTAGAAGATTGGTCCGAGTACACACCCAGCATGCTCAGAGCCCCTTTCGGTCTGCTGTTCTTCGCCAGATTTCCGAAACTACGACCCAGACTGCTAGTGCTAGCTTCTTCTCTAGGCAGGAACTTTCTAAACGAGGGAATTCACTGTCCTCCGTTACATCGACGCCTCAATTCCAAAAGGAGAAGAAAATACTCGGCGATAGGAGACGACCTGTTCTAAAGAGATCCGAAGCGGAGGCGTTGCTACAGGCCAAAGTTGATACCTTGACTAACACGACCAACCACCAAATTGACTAATTGACCACTGCAAATATCAATTCTGCGACTACAGGAACAACAATAAATTCAGCGTTTGTTGCAGGAAAAAATAAAACAGCTATTCTTCGCAGTCAGTTACAACGTGAGACTGGTTCAAGTGTACTGGATGATGAAGTAGTACACAATCTGGGGAATGTTTGCACAGATGACTGAAACCTATAGGTTGTGACTAGTGATAATCTCGTAAATAATATTGTTGTTGAACTAGGTTCGTATGTACCACGTTTATTTACGTTCTGCAGTTACCGGCCAATCTAGTCCAGTTTTGTTCACTTTTTCTAGTTCGATGATTCTAGGTATTACTATTTTGACCCGACTGCGGGCTACGCAGTCCGCCTGCTGCTTGTTCTTTGGTTAAAGCTCTTATTTTTCTGTAAATGTTATACGTAGTTTTGAATTTGGTTCCTGCCTAGACCCAAGTTACCGAAAGAACAGTGAAAAGTACCTCGTGATGTTAACTATTAAACACCCAGCTTGAATTTGATGTGGTTAGGTTCATCAAGATTCGACTCCTGAAAATATAAGACTGATACTGGTCGATGGTAGGGAGTTTTTCTATTTTCAATTGTGACATGGCCAAGTTCAGTAATTTATCTTGTCATTTTCCTCTAGTTTGACTTATCTCCCGTTCGGTGGTTGCTTTTTTTTTAAATTGTCAATTAAATTGTGAGGAGTTTTGATAATACAGTATTTTTTTTATTGGAATTTGATTTTTGCTCGTAGTTGTGTGCTATTTAACAATAATTAAATAGATTTGTCCTAGCTGAAAACGATTTTATTTTCCAACATGGATGAACACATTTTAAAGTAAGAAGAAAATAATTAGTTGTACCTATTCTCAGCTTCCAATGAAAAAACAAATCGGGGAACTTTATTAAGCAGCTATGGCAGCGCTCACTCGGTGTACAATTCGGTGGGCTGTAGTCTTACTGAAACCACTTAGATCACCAGCAGGGGTTTGGAAACACACAGTGGCAAAAAATCGTAGGGCGCATAGTAATTGGTTGATCGAAGATACGCTGTTGTTTCTGGAAAAGAAAAACAGTAGAAATATGGGCGGGTAATGATAAGTGCCCTATTATCTCTCTTTCACCTTTGTGTTCCTCCCTTAAATAATTATAGCGAAGCTAGGTAGCTAGCATCTCGATTCAAAAGTGAAAAAAAAAAAATCGCTCCGGCAGCTGGCGGTCGGAAAGAGTGCATTTCATTCCGTATACGGATACCCTAAGCCATCCCAGAAGTAATAATTTTGATACTATAATTTGTTTCATTAAGCCGAACTTCTTCCTCTATTTTCACTACCCCCTCTTCAAAAATGTCGAAAAGTTTCCGTAGTTTTCCAAGGGCTTTGTTATTGACATATTTCATAAATACACTAGCGCTCATGTGACGACTTAGTGAAACGACCTCCTGGGGTATCCTTCAATTTTCAATTGGATTTACTTCAATAATTTTCATTCTCACTACCACAATAAACAAAACAAGGCAAGCGACACCGGTCAGATGTTACCCCAGATTGTTAGTTCATATTAGCTCGGCAAGAGCGCTGCTGTATTTATGAACGATGTCAATATTAAATTTTTGTGCCGTTTTTATAATAAACGTGTGAATTTAAGCGATTTTTTTGAAATTTCATCCTCATTTCCCCCTCTCCCCATCAAAGTTATCGATAAATCTCAGTGGAACCCAGGGCTTTTGTTAAATTAAATTATTGAGTCGAATTTTAGAGCGCTAAGATAAACTAGTGAGCTTCAACGCTATTTTTACACTTCCACCCCGGGAGGACCACCCCCACCACCTTGACTTTTTCGAAAAATTAAAATAGGAATCAAAGGCTACTCTAACATGGAGTATCCGTACTGAATATGATGCATCTATAATCAACTTGTGAATTGTAGTGATTTTTTGACCATTTCAACCCCTATTTATTTCCCCCTCACCACCTTGACCGATTTGGCCCAAATGCAATACCGACAGGGGTCTTATGACTAATGATTTTAGTGCCAAAGCACGATCCGCTTAGTTAATTTCTTCGAGAGTTATTAAGACCTCACACCACCCCCTCCCCCTCGACATTTTCAAAAAATTAAAATGGGAATCAAAGGCTACTCTAACATGGAGTATTCGTACCGAATATGATGCATCTATAATCAACTGGTGATTTGTAGTGATTTTTTTACCAGTTCAAGCCCTATTTTCCCCCCTCCACCTCGACCGATTAGGCCCAAATGCAATACCGACCGGGGTTACTAATTTTTGTGCCAAAGCGCGTTCCGCTAAATTAACTTCTAAGAGAATGCTCCTCTCCAAACTTAAGGAACTAACTACAACCAATTACTTTGCAGTCTCCTTTGATCGTCAAATGCATTTCGGGCACAACTGTGACCCCTCATCAGCAACTGACTCCTTCTACTGCAAGTAACACAACTCAGTTGCTGTAGACGGACACAACTACTTGCAGAAAAGGAAAACAAAATATCGCAGGGTCCAGACGTGGATGTGGATCCAAGATTTAGTCAAGCGAGAGACCTTATGACATTGTGTCCTTCGCTCTAATAAAAATGGCTTGCTATCAATTCACTGCCTATTCCCACCTTTAAACGCCTTAAAAATTGCCAAACTGGCAATTACCGCTCGAAAAAAAATCCCAACGGACTTCACGCGGTCTAAAAGTGGCTAGACTGACGCAGCACTGAAAAGGCATGAAATGATGACTGGCTAAATCTTCTATTCACGAGCTACAACTAGCTAAAACTAGCGATTCCCGCTCTAAAAGTGGCCAAGCTGACGTAACGCGCTCTAAAAATGGACAAACTAACAATTCACGATCCGCAAAGTCCTAAACAGACAATTCCTGCCCTAAATATTCCAAAATCAACCATTTGCGCGCCAAGAATGCCCAAACTGACCACTCGGGCGTGGCTTGACGGGACTAATTGCGTCCTTGAAAAAGCAAAACTGACGATTCGCGCTTATTATAAATGGCCCAACAGACTTTACGAACCCTGAAAATGGAAAAACAGACTATTCATGCTGTGAAAATATTACACTGGCTATTCATTCTCTATAAATGACGGTACTGACAATTTGCGCCCTAGAAATGGCAAGCTGACCATTCGCACCCCATAAATGGCTTGACGGACTATTCGCACCTTAAAAAATGGCAGAACTGATTGTTTGCGTGCTCTAAATGGTTAAACTAATTCACGCTAATAATGTAAAAACTGAGTTCGTAACATGCTATTGACTAAAATGACGGATTCATGCCCTAGGACTGGCCCTACTCGCAGTGTTAAACTTGCCAAACTGGCTATTCACGCCCTATAAAATTGGTAAAACTGACTCTAAGCGGCCTACGGTGAATGATTATAAGCGGACAATTCGCATCACTCTGAAAATCCCTAACCAGATGACTCATGTCCTGAAAATGGCAAAATTGGCAATTCGCGCGTTAGAAATAGCCATACTGAGCCTTCAGGCCTTGAAGATGTCTAAACTGACGATCCTGTTTTTAAAAACTGGCTATTTACGCCCTGTAAATGGCATACTCAACTTGTACCAGCAATTCACGGTCTAAAAATGGCCTAACTGATCGTTTGTGCTCTACAGAGGCTAAACAGACGATTGGCGCCTTCAAAGTAGCTATGCACCCAAAAAATTGCCAAACAGGGCTATTTGCGCCCTTCAAGCGATAAACTGACCACTTGCGATTTCGCACCGAGCATGGGCCATCCTCACCGAACCCCTCCCCCTCCATCAACTAGCGTTAGCTACGTGGACTGGATAAACTTTTTGATTTGATTTGAAACTATAAATTGCTATGAAATTGTTTGATTGGCAAATCACGCCATAAAAATTGCTAAAGCCCTGTTCACACGATGCAATGTTTAAAGCTATATTGCATGCTGTTTTTTTTAATAACATGTTCCTTGGCAGTGACCGGATGTTTTTAAAAAACCAGCATGCAATATAGCTTCAAACATTGCATCGTGTGAACGGGGCTTAAATGTGCTAATTCATGCCAGTGAAATGTTGAAACTTACCATTCGTAGTGCAAAAATGCACAAACTGAGCCATCTCGCCTAGAAAATGGCTAAAAATGCAGACGATTTGTGCCCTAAAAATAGCAGAACTAATAGTTTGCGTCTTGGAAATGCCTTAACTGACGATTCATGCCATTAAATTGCCTAACGTGACTTGCTGCTGGTTGGACCTAAAAAAGCCATTTCACGGATTTCACTGCACCAAAAACAAATTTTTACTCGTTCGAACCATTCGAAAAATGGTGAATCTAGCGATTCATTCCTTATAAAATTACTAAACTAACCAATAAATTAATTATACTGATATTATCCGGACGACGACGGAAGGGCATAGCCCAACACGATTCGAGTTTCGAGAAAAAATGGCTCCCCGGCAGGATTTGAACCCGCAACCTCTGGATTACCAGTCCAGCACGCTGCCATTTGCGCCACGGAGTCGCCTATGGGAGTCGTACTCCGAGGGATAAGCTAAGCCGAACCCCACCCAGGTCCATTGTTTCTCGAAACTCTAGGCGCTTCTCCTGATCGGTAAACCACGCCGAATTTTATCTTATCTAGATGTTGTTAGATGGATATAATGAATAAATCTGTCGCTTATTTCCTCAGGAGCCTCAGGAAAATATATGAATTGCCTCCGTAGATCGGCTATGGCAGCGCTCACTCGGTGTACAATTCGGTGGGCCGTAGCCTTACTGAAACCACCTAGATCACCAGCAGTGGTTTGGAAACACCCAGTTGCAAAAAATTGTAGGGCGCATAGTAATTGATTGATCGGAGATACGCTGTTGTTTTTGGAAACGAAAAACAGTAGAAATATGGGCGGGTAATGATAAGTGCCCTATTATCTCTCTTTCGCCTTTGTGTTCCTCCCTTAAATAATTATAGCAAAGCTAGGTAGCTAGCATCTCGATTCAAAAGTAAAAGTTTTGTTCCGACAGCAGCCTGTCGGGAAAAGTGCATTTCATTCATGCGACAATCGAGTCAAACCTCATAAGTTAGAACGAGATCAATCAATTATGAATGACATTTAGGCTTTCTCAACAGATTTTCGGTGTATCACAAAAACTTCTCCGTCTTCTAAGCTTCCTTTTGGCGTGTTCACATTTCATGTTACCACTGACGTTTCTCACAAAAACGTCACGAGAATGCACAAAAACCGTGTTTTTACGAAACATGGGCCATTGTCTACGGTATTCGTGAAGGGTGCGGAGAGATCGGCAGTAAGTGAGAACAGGATATCTTACCATGGAGAAGACACCGCAGGCAAGAGACATTCAATTTGACCCCCCCCCCCCACCATCAATTTCTGCCGATCTCTGAGCACCCTTCACGAATATTGTTGGCACCTGGCACATAGGCAATTGCCTATATTTTTCTGTCAAAATACTGTTTTAGAAAAGGAGGACAGAATTTTTTAGGAAGGAGAAGATATCGTAGGCAAACGGCATTCAATTATACCCCCTCCCCCTGAATGGCGACAATTTAATGAATCACTGGTGGGGGAAGGGGTCAAATCGAATGCCTCTTGCCTTCTCCATGGTAAGATATACTGTTCTCACTTACCGCCGATCTCTCTGCACCCTTCACGAATACCGTAGACAATGGTCCATGTTTTGTAAAAACACGGTCTTTGTGCATTCTCGTGACGTTTTTGTGAGAAACGTCAGTGGTAACATGAAATGTGAACATGCCAAAAGGAAACTTAGAAGACGGGGAAATTTTTGTGATATACCGAAAATCTGTTGAGAAAGCTGTTTGGGTACAGCGACTTTTTGTAAAACGGACAAATTTTAGAGGACACGTAAATTTATGGAAAAAATGCCAGATTTCTGGGTGTTGACGATTATTTCAAGCAATAAAATGGCCTCTATCCTAAAGGAAATGTTCCGTCGTTTCTGAAAATGGCACCACTTTTTGGATTTCGTGCGATATAAGCCGAGAAATTGCGGATTTTTTGAAGCAAGCATTGGTTACTTTTTTAAACACGAAAAAAATCATAACTCCGAAACGGATCGACGTAGGACACTTCCGAAGGTACCATTTTACTCCACTTTTAACGTAGTTTTACCCAAAAATGTTTGTCACACTTATACGGATCCACCCTGTATATATATATCAAATCGAACCGACCTCGGATTCGTGTTCTAGGTGTTCTGAAACGTGAAAAAAAAGTATCACAACCCATATGTGCGACCATCAGGGCGAGACCAATAGTGCATTTTTTGAATGAAATGCACTAAAAACAACATTTGAACTTACCTATCAGTGGTGTACTCGAGTTTCTCTTCTATTAGCTGCAGGACGGACATGACAGACGATTTTGACAAACGATACCGACAAGCAAAGTCAGTTTCATCGAGGACATCAAAGTCTTCCGTCCTCTCCCTGATCCATCGCGGGCGGCGCACGGTAAATTCCTGCTCCTCACCTTCATCTACTTCATCAAATGCTAGGGACAGAGCTCTCACCAAACCCCTTGCACTCATTTTATAGCAGACAAAAGTGAACAAAAATGCCAAAAAGGAAGTTTCAACAAGAGGTCTTTAGGTAAACAAACTGATTAATCTCGATTAAGCCCTCCTGAACCCTCAAAAATGGGCGATCAGTTTTTAAACGCGTTTAGGTGGCGTTTTAGCTTAAACGAGTTTCGTGAAACCCAACAGCGGCGCTTTGCGAGCGTTTTACGCTTGAACTCGTTTAAGCACCGTTTTAAAACGTTGGTGAAACCGGCCCTCAATTTCGCCCCAGAAACTGATAGTCTTGACTTGGAAACTGTTAATTTCCTCCTACATAACAGAATATCACAAAACTTGAGATTTTTGGGCCCCTTCACCTTAAACAGTGGAGTTCTTAAAACTCTCAAAACAATTCCGTCCCGTAAACTGTCAATTTCGGTCACGGAACTGTCAATTTCACTCGAGAACCTGTCTATTTTGTCATAAATAACTGTTAATGTTGTCTCAAAAACTGTTAATTTCCTCCTGGGGACTGTAAATTTCTAGTTAAAATTATCAGTATCGATCTAACACTGTCAATTTTGTCCTATGAAGGTCAATTTCGTCATTCAAAACTGTCAATTTCGTCGTCAAAACTATTCCTATATCATTCTAAAACTGCCAATTTTGCTGCAAAAACTGTCAATTTCGTCCTCGAATCTGACAATTTCTTCCTAGAAACTGAGTCAAGGGATTTCAGAAACCGACGGTTTTTATGCCCCTTCACCGGAAACAGTCGAGTACTATAGAAACTGTCAATTTCGTCGTTCAAAACAGTCAATTTCGTTTTGGAAACTGTAAATTTTCATTCTCGAAACCTGCCAATGTCGGCCTATAGACGCTGTCATTTTCGGCGTTAAAAACTATCACTTTGACAGTTTTTGGAAAAGGGGCTTGAGAATAAACATCTTCGGGGGGGGGGGGGCTAATTCGAACAACTAGGGGGGCTAAGTCCCTATAGCCCTCCCTTAAATCCGCCAATAACACCCATCAATTCGTCGACCAGTCATTTTTTTCCATGGGGCAAAATTAGAAGTTCAAAAACCCAAAATGTATAGATTCTGGCGCTATAAATTGACAATATCGGTTAAATTTGTAATTTCCTGGCCAATTAGTAGTTTCCAGCAAGAGGAGGCTCTTTATACACGATGAATAGTTAGTTAGAGTAGAGGAGCTCTAATTCTCGTCAGTTCTGATCTGTGAAAAACATCGTTGACGCGCGCCCCCCTCCACCTCCTACTTATAAGCATGACTTAATAACGGTCCGACAAATTCACGCAGGCAGGTGGTGCGAGGGACGTTGAACGAAATAAATTCGCTTCATGTTCCGCCTGACTGTACTGAGTAATTCGCTTAAAATTGTACAAAAAAGGGTGACAGAGAAAAAAAATCTTGCACTAATGATGTAAAAAACAGTACCGACTACACGAGAATTATCTTGTAATTCAAAGGATTCTTTTGAAGCTTCGAATTTATCGACTCGTCGCGTCAATATAAGGTGGTGAAAAGGGGTGGGACGAAGGGAGGGAGAAGATAAAAGCGGAGTTTACGTGTCGTCGCCTAATAGGATGTGACGTTAGACATCTATAAATTTCTTTTGATTCGTTACCGAAAAACTTTATATTATACGCATGCACGTGCGAAAAGGTATCTAAAGATAAATTCCTCCAAAATTGGAGTCGTGAAAGACGAAGCGAATAGGAATGATATGATGAGTCGTTGTGTGTGTGTGTGTGGGGGGGGGGGGTATTCTTTGATTTGGACTAGTCGAGCGTTTCAGGGAAGAAAACTTGGAAAAGACAGTAGCTTTATGAGATTCAGGGTGGGGAGGGGATACTCGATGTAAAACTTTTATCTTTAAGTAGCGGAGGCAGGGAACATGAAAAATAAAATGTAAAGAAAGCTGGGAAAACGAGCAAATATGTATAGCGGTCTTTACAGGGAGGGCTTCCCAGGTGGCTCTGAACAAACTCACTGACCAAAAGAACTAATGTTTGTTCAACAAATGGTTATGGCAAATAGGAGAGAAGGTTAGGCGTAGGAAGCTCCTCTCTCCCTTTTTTTTTTGTTTCCCCCTAATTAATTTTTAAAAATTCTCGGGGTTTAAGACTGTCCAGGCCTACCTGAATTCTGGGTAGGGGCGGGGGGATTCAGAAGACTCGTGTGAGAAGTGTCGTATTGGCGTATACGAAGGAAAGAAAAATAAAAGAAGAATTCCTACGAGTTACGAGTTTCGTTATAAAAGAATAATTTTTGCAACAGTTTAAGGCTTTCGAGTCTAGACCTGTTGGTGATGGAGGGGGAGGGGGGTAAACCACGGCATTCCATTCCACCGAGATGTCCAAATTATGCCCCCAAACGTATAGTCAGTCATCCAAAAGGTGATTTTGTCCAAATATTCATTTGCTATGGATTACATACGATGCTTGTTTGTTTTTCCTTGTCCCAGTCACCAAACCCTGGGAGCAGGCAAAAGCAATTATTTTCATTATGCAGTCAGAGGCCAAAGCTCCACGCTACCCCCCCTCCCACAACGGCACCCCTTTCATTGACACCGCACCACCCTCCTTTCCCATCACATAACACATCACCGCATCCTTCCCCTCCCCTCACCATCCAAATCACACAGCATCCAAAAACCGAGCCGGCTTCTCTTTTCGAAACTTGTGCTGCCACTCACTCTCTCAATCACTCTCTCTCTCTCTCTCTCTCTCGGTTTTCACGTTCCTCCCGTGCACTTTCCGTATAACCGTTTACAAACGTTCGAATTATTATTTTTGCCAACTTGTAATACAAAGATAACAAAACAGCGGAATTAGTAATGCCACCGGCGATTGGAATATTGACCGACCTCTTGGAAACAAACCTGCTCCGTTCGACAGCTAACATGCAAATCCAATGCGACTCACTCGACCCCCCCCCCTCGCCCCATACAAGCAACACACATACACATACCATCGATATTTTTATTTGTTATACGCCGTTGCGTCGCCCTTTCGAGCTTTCACGTGAAAGATCATTACCACCGTGTTCATTTCAAGTGCGATTGGAGCACACAAGTACTACCGGTTTCACGTGACAGAACCCGTGGGGTTAGGGGGATCCAAAAATAATATGATTTGGAACCGAAGACGGATTTTTTTTTTTTTCCGTAGGCTCGACTCTCTACAAAATATTAGCGTCAGTGTGGCTGTTTTGGGGCGCGACTGTAGTCAGTTTAGCTGTGGGAATAGCTAGTTAGCATTTTTAGGAAGCGAATCCGCTGTCAAGCCAGCTTTAGTAGAGCAAAGAACCAATTTTCAGCAAATCCTGGATTTGTTCTAGTGTATAGCCCCGCGAGGGTTAAAATGGCCCTGGGTTCCTAATAGCACTGTAGATTAAAGAGCTAAATTTACATTTTCCTCTTTAAATTGTTCTTTATTGGGTAAAAAACGAACATTTTCTGGCAATTTTGCAATATTATGGGTCAGAACGAAGCCGCTTAGCCTCTCGTAGGCTCTGTTTCATGGCCGAAAAGTCACTTATTTTATTTGTTGGTTACCGATCCGAAAATTTGATCGCCAAGGCCAATTTGTGTGGGCTGCAATATGGACAACGCGTAACAAGAAAAAATAATTATAATTTTATTAAAGTAATTAATTAAGTATTTCTTAATTATTTAATGATTTTTGAAAAACTCTATCTGTACAATGATTTAAGCTACATCAAAAAATAATATAAATAAATTATACATTTGACTTAATACTGTAATCAAAAATGATCAGGCCAATAAATATTTACAGAGCGTTTAAGTTCAGTCCGCATTTTTTAATCAATATAATACATTTTTTGGGAATAAATACTGGGGCACACAAAATGTAGGCATTCTTAAGTTTGATGTTCCACCCCCCTCCCCATCCAACTACCCTCTGGTGTCACTTCACGCTTCTTCCACCTCGGAAATCTTCCGATGAGTCGACGACAAGGGTGGAACGAGAACAGTCGTGAAAACGTTCACTTTCGTCGGCGGGGATTTATTGAAAGCGCAACAGGCCGATGTGACACCGACGGCTATGGACAAAAGACCGAGGACGAGAAGACACAGAGCGACATTGGTGCTGACGTGATAGAGGGTGACCATGAGACGGACGTCGTCGCTGAGCTCAGGTGTGAGGCTGGCCCGTTGATCGAACCACAGTAAAGGGAGGAACATTCGTCGTGGGAGATTTCTGTAGAGCCTAAAAGAACCAATTCCATAAAAAATTATTAAAGCAACCGAGAAGGTGTTACAACATTAAAGTTCATCGCACTATTAATCGCTTAGCGATCAGAGCCACCCTTTCTCCAATATTTAAACTTTATTTTATCGTAAAGTAAACTCAGAGAAAAGTCGAGTAAATTGATAAAAAAAAGTCTAATTAAAGAGAGTAGTTTCAAAATCGCCACTCATTCATAGGGAGAACCACCCATAGCCGTAATCTGACTCTATACCGCAGTTAAGATATGCAAACAATCCGGGAGGCTTAACAGTTAAATTAAAACCTTGACCTTATTTTTAAAGATCTCAAGAGTTTATCTCCGATTTGTCCGTTTGTGGTTGACGGAGAGGGAGGGGGATACTTACAAGTAGCGCATGTTGGGTTCAAGCATAACGTTTACTTGAAAGCGTCCCTTGATCTCCAGAGGAACACCCAGAGTCTGAAAAAAAAACAACAAAAAACGTCTAGTTGTTAAAATATTTTTCTTAAACGTCTAATTATACAACTCAAAAGTCAGTTTTTTTTCGAGTGAACATTTACAAGTGACACTTCTTGATAATGAGGAAAACCCTCCCTTTTCAACAATTAAATTTTCATAACGAAGAACAAAGAAAAAAAGAATTGGTGGGAAAGGGGTTGGCAGAGGGGAAATAATTACCTTTTCTTTGTGATCCGTGACGAAAAAAATTACTATCTGTCACTATTTTACAAGAATAAAGTGATTAGGGGAAGAATTTATTGTTTGTTCTTGACGAAAATTTCCACACCCTTCAAAAGATTGGTTATTAATTAAATGTCAAAGTTAATTTGTCGTATGAGGCGTGTAGAAGTTTGAGTTTGTCAGAGAGAGAGAGAGAAGAGAGAGAGAGATTGTTTGGGGTGGGTAGTGGTGTGATTATAACACATCCTATGTAGAAAGATTGTGAAAATTAATAAATCATGAACGAGAAAGGGTCATGGGGCGGCTATCAGCCTAACATTCGATTTCCAGCTATCTTCCTTTTTAAGGATTGCTGGATGGGGGGGGGAGGTGAGAACACCGCAATGATTAAATAAAACTCACCGGTTCGACGACAACGTCGAAACTGTGCAGGTCCCTGCGAGGGAACAGCCCATGGACCTGTTGACGGAGACTGGCGTCGCCGTGGTAAAAGTGTGGATACGACACGAAAATGGGAGCTCCGAGGCGACACTCGGTCAAATTCAAAAGGCCCAATGGAACTGGTTCGCCGTTCCTGTAGCAGGCGGTTTCTGGGTCGTTGTGACCCGAGTCGACGAGATTTGTGCCGCCGGAGAATTTCAAGCCTTGTATACCGTCGACGGTGACATCTTCCGAGTAGTCGAGGTTAATGGTTCTGCGAAAATAAAACAATTTTTGACGTATTTTTTTCACCGTGTAACGTCCAGCATCTTTGAAAGTGTTAAAATCAATACGTCTAGGAGCTCAAATTGGGCTTAATTGACAAGCGGATTTTGCGTCTACTGAGAAACGTGTGATTTACAGTTTCTGGAATGATAAATCCGATCCTCTGTGTCTAAATTGACTGTTTCCAGCCCCATTGCGTTCCCA
Organism: Corythucha ciliata; assembly: GCA_038030265.1. NCBI lineage: Eukaryota > Metazoa > Arthropoda > Insecta > Hemiptera > Tingidae > Corythucha > Corythucha ciliata. The sequence continues at coordinate 19,498,522 of CM075943.1, forward strand.
AGTAGGAGAAATTTCTTCATTTTTTTTTTTCTCCAATAAATCGATTTCCGGGCGCAATACACCCAATTCATTGACCTCAAAAGGTCAATAAGTGGCAAACATTTGTTTCGTACAGTTTGTGGAAAAAAGACAATAGCCCGAAAGGGTGCTAGGGCAACCAGTTTCTTAAAAGTAAAAAGGAGCCAGTTTCTGAGGTTAACTATCCACGTCTTGGGCCAAAACAACCAAAGAATCAGACGAAGAGTCACAAGAGGGACCAATTTTGCGGGTCCATTGGCCCTGGCAAAAAACAAATCAAGTGCGTTTGGCTCCCTCAGAAACCTAAATTTTGAAGGGTTGAGTCCTTTGAAAAAAAAAATTTCACGCTTTTCAATTTCAAGAAAACCCGCTTCGCGGACTCGAGTGCCCTAAATACGTCGTTCGTTTGACTCACTCAGAGCATCAACTTCATAGCTTTTGCTACCTCAAGAACCAAATTTCATAGTTATGCCTCCCTCAGAAACCATTACGCGGGTTTGGCTCTTTCAAAAAGCCAGGGTCGAAAGTTTTTTTTGCACAAAAATTGCCGATTTAGAGAAAAATCATTGATTCTGAGATAAATGTCCGATTTTATGCAAGAAATGACTGTTTTGAGAAAAATGACTGCTTTTCAGCAAATTCACTGATATTGAGAAAAATTGCTGACTGAGAAAAATACATGATTTCGTAAAAAAAAGTCTGATTTGGGGTAAAATCTGGGGACAAATTTGGGGTAAAATTTGGGGACAATGGTTGCTTTTTAGAAGAATGCCTAATTTTTTTTTAATTGCCTGATTTTTTTATGAACTTTATGATTTTTTGGGAATGCCTGATTATTTGGAAAATCTCTAATTTTGTGAAATATGGCAGATTCGATATAAAATTAACAGTTTTTAAGAAAAATGCCTGATTTTTTATGAAATTACTGATTTTTTACAGAGTCGTAGGTACATAAAAATAGCTGATTTGAAACATAAATGTATATGTGATTTTATATATAAAAAAAACCTGATTTCAAGAAAATACTCGATTTTGAGAAAAATGCTTGATTTTGGGAGCAATGACTGATTTTGTGAAAAATGGCAGATTTTTGCAAAAAGGATGATGTGAAATATATCCGATTTTTGGGGAAATGGATTAAGCCCGGTTCACACCTATTATGCACGCTTCCGATCCGAGTCCGATTGTGCAAGTCGCACTGGAGGCGGTGGAAACCCTCGTAACGGTCTGACTATATTGGGGGGATGGAAAGAAGATCTGAGAGGGGTTACAGCCATAAATTATTCATGGTTAACACCTATTACAGTCCCCACAACTATCCAGAAATGCATGATCGGAGTCGGATCGGAGGCGTACATGAAAAGTGTGAACCGGGCTTTACATTTTGTGAAAACCTCGGATTCTTGGGAAAACGGCTATTTTCGGGGAAAATGACTGATTTTTTGGAAAAGCCGATGATTTTGTGATGTAAAGATGTCCGATTTTTAGGCTAATGGCGGATATTGCGCAAGAAGTGCTTATATTGCGAAAAATTCATGCTTTTCAAAACAATGGCAGATTTCTTTTTCTAAAATCAGTGATTTCCCCTAAAATGAGCGATTTCCCCAAAAATGAGCGATTTCCCAAAAATCAGTCATTTTATGCGACCTTGTGCGGCTAAAATTAAGAAAAAGAAAATCGCCAATTTTTGGGGAAATCACTGATTTTGGGGAAATCACTGATTTTGGAGGAAATTACTAATTTCGGGGGAAATCACTGAATTTGGTGGAAATCACTGATTTTGGGGGAAATCACTGATTATGGGGAAAATCAGTGATTTCGTGGGAAAACACTTATTTTGGAGGAAATCACTGATTATGGGGAAAATCACTGATTTTAGGGGGAAATCACTAATTTTGGGGAAAATCACTGAATTTGGGGGAAATCACGCATTTTGGGGGAAATCACTTACTTTGGGGGAAATCACTGATTTTGGGGGAAATCACTGATTTTGGGGAAATCACTGATTTTGGGGAAATCACTGATTTTGGGAGAAATCACTGATTTTGGGAGAAATCACTGATTTTGGAGGAAATCAGTGATTTTGATAAAATGGTTTGATTTTAAAGGGGAAAAAAATTAATGATTTTGTGAGAAATGCCTGATTCTTGAGGGCGCAAATTATTTTAAATTTTTCGGCTTTTGCGCGAACATTTCTGATTTAGCGACAAATTCCTGATTTTCAGAAAAATTTCTGATTTGGGAAAAATGCAAGATTTTTGGAAAAATTGATGATTTTTTTTAATGTCTGTTTTTTGAGGAAATGGCTACCTAATTTAGTAAAATATGGCAGATTTTGAACAAAAAGTGCCAGATTTTGAAGGTAAAAAACACCGATTTTGAGAAAAATTGCTGATTCTGAGAAAAATAGCGCCGCTAAGATCTCACGCGGTGTGCTTCTGTGTACGCGGACTGTTCGCACCTTTGGTCATTCTTATCTGGGGGACATAATACCCGCGTTGCACCCCTGGTGCGGTGCTCCTTCCCTCCATGACCCCAAACCTCCGAAATTGAGCTTTTAAGGACCCAACCACGTAAATTTTGCTTCTGAGGAGTCAAATTCGAGGGAATTGGTAATTTTTAGGGACCCAAACTCAACAAAAGTTTACTAAATTTTGTCTAGTTCAAAAATGTATCCATGGAAATGAACGGAATAAACCCCTTCTTCATAAGGTCAAAATGGCCAAAACCGAAAAGTTGCTTTTTGGTCTGGGAAACCAAGTACCGGAGGGGCACCGAGGTCGAAAACTTGATCAGAGTACTCCCACCTCTCACGTCATCCCGAACATTGTGTCTAAAAATCACTACTACTCGATTTCACAGGCAATGAGGCAATGATTTGAGTGTACAAAACGCTATTCTTATAATAATTTAAAACCAAAAAGCTTTGAAGAGGTGATGTGGCCTCATCGCTTGTTGGTTTTGGTCGATTTTCCTGGCTCCTGGCTTGCCTATCGAGATTCGCGTGCGCTGTTCTTAAATCGACGGTTGGCTGGCAAAGCGGTAATATCCGCGAAAAATCAACGTTTCCTGACCTGTTGTTCAGGTTTGAATGAACTTTACGTATGAGTGGGTGCTAGGAAAGTGGTAAGCCGGAGCAGGGGGGGGGGGTAAATTGTTCATTTTTGGACCTGAAAATTAGTTTAAGAGCTCTAGTTGACCATTTCAAAACCGAAATGAGTGCCTAGGGGAAATTCCAAAGTTCACGAAAAAGACAGTTTCATTCTATTATTGCAACGGGCCTTGTACAGTTTCATAGGTCAGCCCTGAGGGGATAACATAGGGGTTTTGTAAGAGCCAACTTCTCGAAATTCAATGGTTTAAAGCCAAATTTCGCAAATTTGATGCATTAGAAACCAATTTTGAGGGGTCTGCTCCCTAGAAACGGATACCACACCTTGAAAATCAGAATTTCCATAAGATGTTGGCTAATTTCAAAGAGCCAACCTTCCGGTCTGGCTATTTTTTAAAACAAAATTTCGTATTACAATTCCAACTCTTTTGCAGGATTCAAAAGCAAAATCATGGGATTGCCACGCCCAAAAACAAGAAATTTCGTGGGTTTGGCTCTCTTGATATAAAAGCCAATTTGGTTGGTCCGGCTTTTTTCAAAAACGAAATTTCACGGGGTGGTGGGTTTCGCAGCATAAATAACGACATTTTGAACTACATTGACCCATTTAGAAATCAATTTCGCTGGCTTGTTACATTGAAGAAAGCCAATTTCGTTGGTTTAGCTCCCTCCAATAAACAAATTTAGCCTTTCAGAAGCTGAGAAGCCCAATTCACGGGCTTCATACCTTTACAATCAAAGCTTTCAGACCCATTCTAATGAGCAGTAGCGGCGCCGGTCTGTTTCCTTAAAAAAAAAAAAAAAAAAAAAAAAAATTGTCTCTGGGTTGGACCAGTCAAAACCAATTTTGCGGGCTCGGATGAAGCAAATATTCAATTTCCCGGGTTCAGGCCACTCAAAAAGGCAAATTCACACGTGGCTTGCTTCTTCCAAATTAAGCAATTTCGTGTTATCATAGCTCATTCAAACAACCAATTTCGTTGACTTAATTAATTGGAAAAATCAATTTCGTGGACTTAAGATCTTATAAACTATAAATTTCACGGTTTTTGGCATGTTCAGAAACAAAATTGGCGGGTTTGACTCTTTAAAAACAAAATTTCGTTAGCTCCTTCAAAAAAAAAAAAAGCTGTGGGGTTTGCTCATGTGAGACCGTATACATGTAGGATATTCAAGAGAAAGATCGGAATAAGCGATCAACAGATTTCTAAAAATAGTTGGGTTCGTTTGTCTTAAGGGAAGTGTATTAACAAAAATCTGTGGAGCAAATAAATAAATTTATAAAGGGTTACTGGACGTTCTTTGCACCCAGCGTGTGAGCGCCTAATACGTGTCGCAATAAGCGTGAGCACACCACAACGTCATTATCTTCCACAATTGCATAACAAATTAGTATTATCTGATGGCGTTAATTAATTAGCGATACATCTCCAGCCTCCCCCACTGTTTTCCACCACCCATCCCCTCACGCATCTTTCCCTATAACAATACTGTACGTCACCCATTTCAAACGGCGGATAACCGCTGCGCGTGCTGAAAGGAAAATTTCAAACGCAAAATCACTCTACGATTGTACTTGAATCACGTGATCAACTCATTCCTTCACCGCGCTTAAATAACGGTGTGGCAGAAACAAAATCGCCGGAAAGGATAATAATGAAGAGAAAAATGAGATAAACCAAATGTGCTCTCCCTTGGCGATGTTTACACGGAAAATGAAACTTGAGAAGCGTGGTCTATGTTTACAGCGGGGGAGAGATCTTTTTTTTTTATTATTAGTAGGTTATGAGAACGTTGAAAACATCGCTCCCATTGAGTTCTTTCAACGATAGTTTAATTGTTGTAATTAATTGATTAATTAATTAGTAAAAGCTCAGCGAGAAGAAAAATTGTCTGGGTACGATGGGCAGAGAAGAAACAGTATAGCATTAGTACAAGAAAATGGATTATTAGTTATCGCTTATCCTTAAGAAATTTATTTTTTTGTAAACAAAAGCCAGACGAGCTAATTAATATACGCCTTGATTGCAGATGAAGGAGACTGGGAAATTACCAAGGACGGAGGGGAAACGGCTCGCGTGTTTACTCCAAAAACGCGTGTTTTCCCGGAGTTGAGGGTATGGGGGTCCTTGTTTCTATAAAAACCCACCCCTGCCACCATTTTCGAACTAACAAACCAACCAGAACTTTAAATGAAATGAAAAAAGTGGGCCAAATCTAAAGCGTGACGTTTCCCTCTGTTTACTACGCTTGAGTGATGGAATAACGCTGATAAAAACCACAAAACATACTCGGAAAACAATGTAAAGCTGATGAGACACACAGTTTTTTTGCACAACGTTCCGAATTCTCGGAATAAACGAAAGATTAAGAAAAAAAGTGGGGTGTTTCATTAATTTACTTCTTACGCAATTACATTAAGAAGCCTGTTAACTGTGGAATTGTTGATGGAATGGAGAGATTCGGTAAGGGTGGCTGTTGGTTGGGAGGTGGGGGCGGGGTGGCTTAAACCTTCAAAAAGCTTTGGAGTTAAGCTTAATCCAAAACATCTCAGCAGCCGGGGCTCTTTTTAATCAAGTTTTCATTATTATTTATAAATAATGAAGCTTACCTGCACAAATCCCCGCTGAATAAGCCGATCCGATCCTTCGAGGTGAGCCAAGGTGGAAACACTTCGCCCGATGTGCCAGCAACGTCGCCGCAGTGTCCTTTGAAATACCCCGTCGTGTTTCTATTGTTCCACGATCGTATTTTACCCACGTGTTTCAAATCATTGGCTCCGGTGTCCATGTTGAACAGTCCGTCGACTTCGGTTGAGCCGTTTCTCTGAAACATGGTGGAGGGGGTGGGGAGTCGGTGTAATTGACGCCAATTTTTTTTTTATTGAAAAAGGTTTCTCCCTATAAAACACTTACGTTGTAAAACCAACCGAATTTGTCACTTACGTCCCTCGAATAGTCGGGTAAGAACTTAAGGATCGATAAAAGTTGATCGCTGTAGCCGTCGAAAAGAAGCTCTTCGACAGTTTTGACCACTTCAACCTCGTAATCCAAGACGGTGAAACCCCACGACATGTAATTTTGATCCCTCGGGCTGTGAAATCTCAATTTGTGCGCTACAGCCTTCAAGGAGAAACAAACAAAACGAAATGCCTATAGCTATAGTTACATGTAGCTGGAAAGAGTATAATATTTTAGCAGACGAAAGACTTTCCTTCTCCTTTTCCCCCGCGGAAAACTTCTTATTGTTCAACCCCAAAAACACCCTTTAAGATAATTTCATCGCGAGTAATTAAAACTCGATTACTCCCCCTCCCCAGACACACGCTGAACTTGCGAGGAATCCCAGCAAAAGTTTCTTCGTTCCTATAAACTTACCGCCGCGATTAAATTCACCGTCGTAACGTTATCCTTCAATGTTCCGTTCGAGTGAGCTGGATCGAAGTACCAGTGACGTGTTTGTCGATAGCTCACCGTACTGTTGTCATTCCATACCAAATTCACTTTAGTCCTTTGTTCGCTGGAGAATAACAAAATTTGGGATCAAATTCGATATAGCAGGGGTGATGAGGGGGGGGGGACCTACTAAAATCGATAGGGTCCCATTTGAGAAAACACGGGCGTTCTTGTGTTGACTTCATGGGGGTTAGTCCAATTGTGGAAATAAATGTCGATGTACATGGGCACCGGTGTTTTCACCCAGTGCTGAAAGCTTTTCGATCCCGGGGCTAATTTGAGCTCCTGAAACGAAACAAAAACCCTCGTCGTAGTCAAGAGTATTTCGCTTTGTTTTGTTTGAATAAATTACCTTGTACATAAGCGTTGAAAGTATCGTGGGCCATAATAATGAAAACACGGTTAAAACTAAACCGCCAACGATGGCGACTTTACAATAACATTTCATGCCACCGATCATTGTACGCTTAAATTGACGCGTACAAATCCTTTAAACGCTTTTTGTTTTAAATTATAGTCACCGCACAAGTAAATAAAATATGACTGGGCGTCCCGGTAGATATTTTGCTCTCTTAAATCCTTCGACTATGAGGATATCGGACGGGGTCGCCTCATGTGAGATAGCCCTTTTGAATCATATACAACGGGCGTATAGGAAAAAAAAAGAAGAGACGATAACAAACTTCGAATTAATTTCTTCATTCGGTAGTACACTTCTCGTGTCGAGGGAAGATTAACAAGCTATGGAGAGGGGGTTGAGCGCTGCCCCTCCTGCTCATTAGAAAACACGAATCATGGACTTTGAAATTGAGCTCCCCCACCCCTCCACTTCATTCAAAGATGTGAGTCAAGGGTAATGCGCGATCTTCTTCGAAACTGCAGTACATCTTTGAGATGAGTTGCGCGCTGCACATAAACGCAGCTGGTAAACAAAAGACAATCAATCTGTGCAATGAGGATGAATCTCTCTATATCGTTGACCCAGTCACGGCTGACCCAGAAGAGGAAAAACCCGCTTTGAGTGGAATGTTTTTTTGTTTTTTCGATTCGAAATGAAGTCGTTTCCGGTTGAAAGCTTTTATATCGCGTCTATAGTTCGATGCGAATGTTCGATTTTTAATGGAATTTTTTCTGACAACGAGGGGGCTCATCGTTTGGATTCCAGTCACAGCACCCCAAGCACGCAGCCTCTCCTTCCACCGCCACCTCAGAAGAGTATATACGCCGGAAGAATTTGCCAGAGCAGGCACCCGTGGTGCCAACCCCACGATAATATTGGTCTTTTATAGAGAGCCAAAAATGGTTATTTTTTTTCTCGACCGCCAAACCCACAAAATGATTTTCCAAGGCAATGAAATCCGAAAAATTGGCCGTATTATGCCAAACCCGCAAAATTGGGTCTTGGCACCAGTCAATGACAAAGGCAAAACGTTTTTGTTGAATGAGCGATGAGCGGTCTTTAAGGGAACGAAATCCGCTAAACTGTTGTTTTTTGTTTTTTTTTAAACCCTTGAGTGGACCCAACCCCTCCAAGTTTTGTATCTGACGAGCCAACCTCGTGAAATTAGTAATTTTACTGGCTCGAACCCGTAGAGTCGGCGTTTTTACAAATTGCTAAAATTACAAAATTGGGGGGTTGAGTGCGACAATCCGACAAAATTGATTCATTGAAGACCTAACACGTATTTGGTATTTTTGAGGGAGCTAGCCAAACGAGTTGGCATGGCAGAGACGGTCCTGTTCGGTGCGGAAATGAATGGTCATTTTATCGTTTCATGGGCACGGAATTGGTCAATTAATCCTTTGAGGGCGTGGCCAGTTTGGAAATTTTTTGAGCCCATAGTCGGTTTAGCCATTTTTAAGGCGCGAATCAGCGCTTTTTCTACAATTTTGACGCGAATTAGCGCTTTTTCTAAATTTTCTAAACGCAAAAATAGCTCCAATCACAAAAAAAGCTCAGACCACAAGACGTTCTAACCTCAAAACTTCGAACACAAAACATCACGAGAAGCTCTAGCCAAAAAAACTCCATCGGTTCCCAGAATATTTGACAGCCGCTAGACTGATTAATATAAAATGAATTAGCGACGTATTTGGTCCTTCAGCGAGTGACATGACCACATATGCCATGTGCTGAAGATTACACACAGATTGGCCCTAGAAAAATGCTCAATAAATTTTAGATTGGCCCCAGCGATTTCGGACCTCTAAACAGCTTCACGTTTAGCCCATTGGTCCAAATAATCCAGGCTGACATTTGTGTTCAAATAGTGCAGTTTGGCCCTTTGGGTTATCAGGTGCCGATATTATGTACGTAATGTACCCCCTCCCACCACACCGTAAACCATATAATTATGTACGTATGTGTATACAATACATATTTGTTCTGGCACCCAAGTACCGACCCAGTGAAATTATGTTTTATGAGTGTGGGGGGGGGGGGGATCGTCGAAATTGGTTTCCTGAAGGAGAGCCCATGCGCTCCGAAATTGGCGGTTTAAGGCACCAAATCCGGGAAATTTCGTAATTGACAGAGCAAAACCCTTCAAAACCGTTTTATAAGAACCAAAACACTTGAAATTTAATTTTTTGGGGGCCAAAGCCGTGGAAATTGGGGTTTCAGGAGCTGAATCCACGAAATTTCATCCATAAAAAAGCCAAACCCTCGAAATATCATCTTAAAGTGGTCAACCACATGAAAACAGCTTTTTCAAAAGTATACAATTCGCGAAATGTCAAAAAAGAGGCAACCACGTGTTATTAATTTTTTTTTTTGGAAAGTCAGCCAACGAATTCGGATTTATGAGAGTGCCAAACACCTTGAAATCGGGTTTTCGAGTGCCAATCACAATGAAATTTCGGGGTTCCAATAGCAAAATCAGTGAAACATGTGGTTTCAAGCGCCGAATCACAGGACTTTTCTCTGTAAAAGATCACAAACCGTCAAATTGTGTTTCTTATAAAGCGAAATCTGCTAAATGTTGGGCTATATTGGACCGAGTCCTTCAGGGAGGTGAGTATCCCAGAGTTTGGAGGGTGGCAAAGGTCCCCCGCCCAAGTTCGGCCTCGGACTTCCGCCCGATTTTGTTGTTGCCAGCCGTATCAAAGATGCTAGAGAGGATCGTGCATAATCAGTTGGTCTCGTTTATGGAGAGGACGGACCGTTTGGACCCATTTCAGTCGGGGTTTCGTTCAGGGTTCAGCACACAAATGGCGTTGGTTAAGATTACCGAGGATGTGAGGCAGGCTATCGACCGTAGGCATGTCACTGCATTAGTACACTTTGATTTTAGTAAAGCCTTTGACAAAGTCGACCATAGTATCCTATTGTCCAAAGCAGCGGATTTGGGACTTTCAGCGGGTGTGCTTTCCTGGCTGAGGAGTTACCTCGTGGGGCGAAGCCAGTATGTTGAGGGGTCTGATTTGCTTGAGGTTTCCTCGTTGCTCGAGACACTTTCTGGCGTTCCACAGGGATCGGTTTTGGGGCCTCAACTCTTCGCCATCTACCTTTTCGGAATTTCCGATTGTTTGACCCATTGTCGTTACCACCTCTTCGCTGACGATCTCGTCATTCATTTTTCTTTTGAGCCGGCTGAAGCTGTTAGTGCTATTTCAAAGGTGCAGGGGGACATTAATGCCTTGCTGGATTGGGCAGCTGTCCACAAAATGATCTTGAACGAAGGTAAAACCAAGGCTATCATATTTGGCTCTTTGAGGTATGTGAGCATGCCCGGGAGGAGGGATTTGCCGCAGTTGATGTTGGGGGAGGTCTCTATACCTTGGATGGACAGCGTCAGGTTGCTGGGCGTTACATTAGATTCAACGTTGTCCAGGAGGGAACACGTTATTGATGTTTCGAGGCGGACTTTTCGTAGTTTGGTTCAGCTTCAGACTATCCGTGATTTTCTGTCCCGGACGGCCCGTCGTGATCTTGTTCGGTCTCTTATTTGACCTATTTTCGATCATGGATGCTTGGCTTTTTATCGTCTGTCGAGCGAATTGGATTTGCTGTTGTACCGGACGCTCAATGCATGTATTCGGTACATTTTTTACCTCAGTCTTTACACCCACGTGACCCCTTACTATACCCGCATGGGGTGGCTAAAGCCCTCTCAGCGCCGAACCTTCTTGCTGGGCTGCTTTCTGTACTAGATGTTTGGTTTAAAGAAGCCTCGGTACCTCTGAGAGGGCTTCGTCGCCAGAGCTGATTTTGGCCGAGTCGGCAGGTCTGGTGGGAGCAGCCTTGTGGTTCCTCAGCACCGTACGTCAGTCCTTGGTGTGGGATTTGGAGTTCAATCGGTCTGTGTTTGGAACGGGATACCGGAAAACATTAAGAGAACCAGATGTTTCAATAAATTTCGGGAGAGATATTACTCGTTTTGTCTCACAGTTGTACCCTGGAAGCCTAATAAATCACTCTCTCTCTCTCTCTCTCTCTCTCTCTCTCTCTCTCTCTCTCTCTCTCTCTCTCTTTGCTATAGAGTGAAACCCAAGAACATTTGGTTTTAAAGAAGCCAAACCATGACGCTGCGTTTACACACTCGCTATTCGCCTCGTCATTCGTTATTCGTCTCGCCATTCGCCTCGTCACTCGCGGTAGCGGTTTCACATTCGTTCGAGTGACGAGGCGAGGTACGAGTGGGCCTGTTACACACTCGCCTACTAGCTCGCGCGAATAAACTGGCGAACATCTAGAGTGAGTCAAAGTTCAATTAGTTCGAGATCGATAAAAAGAGAAAAATGATGGACGAACAGGAAATTTTCGTTGTTGGGGCGTGTATGCTTCATTTGAAGACTGTTTACTACTATCTTCAAATCAGTCTACGATTTTCAAATCAGTCGACGATTTTTATGACAGGGATTTTTCGGGTCCCAAATTACTGGGAGACTTTCGTAAACATCAAGAAACGCCAACACTTGCTCATTAGTCCACTCCACATTTCAAACTAATAAATCAATCACACAATATCTCGCAGTGACTAAAGTTCTTCTACTACAGCTACTAGTGATAGGGGAAAAAACACACACGCGGGAAAGCATTTAGTAGGGAAGGAGTCAAGGTCGGCTCTTTAACGGACGAACACTCGTGCGAATGTGTAACAGGGGAGTTCGTCTTAAAGTTCGCCTCGCATAGGAACTCGCGTTCCCTTTGACTCGTGCCAGAAAATCCGCCCTTGAGGAGAATGCCACGAGTAACGAGACGAGTGGCGACCTGGCGACGCGAATGGCGAGAGCCCGGTTACACATTCACGCTCGCTATTCGCCTCGCCACTAGCGCGAATGTGAAAACGCGGCATGAGAGAAATTGTTTTTGAAGGAACCAAGATCGTGAATTGGGTTTTATAAGAGCAAAACCCTTGAAATTGACTAGGGATTTGGGCACCGAATCTGCAAAATTCCGTTTTGTTTTTCCGAGAGAGGGCCTATCACTTGGTATCGATGTTTTGATTTTTTATAACATCGAAAGGCATGAAATTTCGGTTTTCAGGCGCTAAATCCACGAAATTTCTTTCACAAAAAAGACAATTACATGTGTAATTAATTTGTTGAATACTTTATTTGTTTATGGAATGTTAAAAATTAACCTTAGGTTTTAAATGAGTTAGTGATTTTGCTGAGCTGAATGCTTCGACTCAAAAAAATCATAATTTACCTAAAATGTGTTGAATAGTCCAGCCGGCAAATTTGAATTTCTGAGAAAGCCCAAACACCTCGTACAATCTGTATTTTCCAAAGGGCCAAACCCGTGAAAATGTGTTTCTTAAACAGCAAATTTTGATAAATATGGGATTTCAGGCGAAATTATGTTCCTGGAAGTCAATTTTTTGTGTTTCTTTGGGAGTTCAACCGAAGAAAATTTGGTTTTGAAGGAATCAAACTACGAGAGGTTTTGTTTTTATGCAGCCGAACTGCTTAAGACCGCGAATTAGTGTCAAAACTGTGTTATTTCGGGGGGTTTTCAGGCCCTAATTTCACGCAATTTTTTCCATGCAAGAGGCGATGCCGATTCGATCGATTTTTTGAAGGCCGAACCCGTGAAATTGCGTTTCTTGAAGAATCAATGACTTCATTATTTTTTTAAATCGAAGTATACTAACGAAATCGTTAGATACTACTCGCAGTTACCGACAATGGGGAACTTGCATGAATCTCAGATCGGGGAGAAAAGCATACCAGTGATTTGACCCGTGAACTGAAGGATAACAACAGAAGTTGCAACCCGATTGGTGCGTTTTAAGATTTTTAAAAAAGGTTCAAAGTTCTTCAGAAAGGGATGGATGGTGCGAGGGGAAATGACGTAAATACTTACTTGTGAAGCATTTGAGGGAACTCTAAAATTGTTTGTTTACAAATAACATGAAAAATTTCTTCCCAGTAAACGCGTCTAACCCCCTCTTCCCCGCATCATCAATTTCAATAAGTAAGTTTTGACGTAATCGAACCCCACTCAAAACTTTTAAAAATTCACTAAAAAAGCATCCTTGACTGATTTCAAAGTTTAATGTGAGCAATAGACTTGTGGAAGAGCCCTCTTTAAGCAACACCAACTTTTGAAAAATGTGCAAGTTCCCCATTCTAACTCCGTTAGTAATAGAGTATCTAACGAGTATTTACCTACACATCTGTATATTTGTGATGCACACCCCGTCTTTGGGGCCCCGCAAGAATGCCCGCGAGCGCTAGAAACGGCTCTGCCCCTACCGAAAGCCCGAGGCTCTTTCTTTTTTCATCAACTAAATCTGAAAACATAATGGGGAACTTGCATGAACGCTCGATTTGGGAGAAAAGTTTATCGGTGAATTGGCACATGAACAGAATGATATCAACGGTAGTTCCAGCCGCGATTGGTGCGTCTGGTGATTTTTAAATAAAATAAAATGTCATGATTCTTCAGGAGGGGGATGGATGGTGCGAGAGGAAATGACGTCAATGTGCAATTGTGAAGCATTTGATGGAACTCTAAAATGTATTGTAATGGAACTCTAGAACGTTTTGCATTGTCGCCATGATTTTTGACGATTTTTCTCGACTACTGCAGAGTAGCCTATCGAAGTCAGTGTGTGACGTTCTGAAAAGTTGAGAAAACGTACTAAAACGCGGCTAAAATTGAGGCACAGCGGACAGCGCTAGTCCGCTCTTAAATTAGCGACTAAAATTGCGACAAAGGAATAATTGTCGCATACAATTGAGAACAAGCGCTAATTTAAATCTGAAAAATGACCAAATAATCCATATTGATCCATATTGAATGAGTCTTTTGACTCCCAAAAAGCAAATCTTGGGGGTTGCTTATTGTTAGACCTATAGAAACCTGGGGCCCGTGAAGTCAAAAACCCGCTGTTTGTATTATTCATTTCATTGGGGATTTCCATATTATTGGGAATTTCCATTGATAGCCTTTTCGCGAAATTATTGGACCGGAGCTTTTCAAGATAGAGGGAATTTATAGTTGTAAAAACGTATTTTTCATCGTACGTGCTCATTAAGGCGCTCATTTTTTTTTTATTCGTTCTTTCAATTTTACTTTTATATGCTAAGGCAATAATTAGCTAATACTCGTCTGTATTAGCTAATAAAGATAATTCGTCATTATTAATAGCTCGGCAGATGGTCACGCCATACATTTCGCCAAACGATAAAACTCAATTTGACTATCTCGTTGGTCGTAAAACACCCTTCCCCTTCGGCTGTTCAATTTTTTTTTTGTTTTATTTTCATTTTTCAATGTTTTTTGTTTGTTTGTTCAATACTAGATTTGAGTGTTCATCCCAGGAAGAAACTGATGAAACCTTGCTTGCCCAACCGTCTTCATTCTATCACTCTCTCCCGACTGCTTCATCGGTTTATTTCAAGAGGTTTTTGAATTGGACTAATGATTGTTGTGGGCGGAGGGGTGTAGTTTCACGTCCGAAAGAAGAATTCGGTGGACAGGCCTCCAGAAGTTCATAAGTTTGTTCAGGACTGCGTGGGGATTATTTTAAGCGGCTCTCGTGTTTATGGGGCCTGGACCCCATTCGAGCGGAAATATTCCGTTCTTTTGTTACTCAGGGGATATTATATTGTTTGTAAGGTTTTTATGGATCCACGTTTATTACGCACCTGTGAGCTGCGCAAACACACATTATTTTTCCTTATTCTTTTCTTTCTTATTATTCATAATACTCGCTTCCACCTATTCAAAGAGTCCTCGTTTTCAAGAGAAAGGAAGCGAATACAAGATTCAAGGAGGCTCTCCCGATTTATGTACACGGATTTCCCTGCCTAGAGAGCCCCCTCACCGTTCCAAAGTCGCTCTTTCGAGCGATCAAAACCTCAAAGAACCCGAAACTGCACAGTGTACTTTTCGCTTCAGTCTGTTCTGAGTGGACTAATTAGCATCCAAATACAAGGTTTTACTAATGAGCGAATAGTAACACATTAATTTTTTGAAATACAAAAAAGGAATCAAACTGATCAGAAGTCTTAATTGTTAATTATTTCAGATGTTTCCAAGACCTCACCCCCATGCCCAACTTCTTCCTTTGATATAAACTCCTCTCTCTTTCCACTTTTCGTGTTTTTTACTTTTTTAAGTACCAATTTCCTTGAAGTTTCTAATTAATTAACGCAGTCTTAATAACAAGTATAAGAAGTTTTTCTCAACTGTAAATAATACATGGGAGTCGACAAAGCGTCACAGATGATGGTACGGGAGTTCAAAGGGGAGGGAGGGAGCTCCTTTTGTAAAGTTATCTCCCTTATAAGAGAAGAAAATTTAGCTCCAATTTTATTACATTAGTTCTTCTCAACCCTTTTTCCCTTCATTAAATAAGTTAAGGAAGTGAACCAAGCAGAGAGAACGCGAGAAAGATGAAGATGAGTTTTGCCTTCTTTCCCTTTCAGCTTCTCCCAGGGATGTGGGAGGGGGGGCATTTTCGGTTCTTCACAGCGAGTCGGCGCTCTTGCCTTTAATGAGGTAAGTGAGCGTGAAGGGGGGGGGGTCGAGAAACACGAAAACTCTTTAATTTTATTCTGAGTTGAAATTTAAACTTTGTCGTACACCCGTACACATGTGTTCGCAGTAGGGACGGAGTGGGAGTCTTAACTATCCCGGGCATGATGAAACCGCGATATATCAGCGTCACAAATTTGGTTAATTTAGCATCAAATGTGCCCCAAAAACTGTCACGTAGCAACTAGTGATACACGAGACCTATTTTTTCTATCAAAGAATCAACTAAGAATAGTCAGTCTTCCTCCCGACAGTGGATGACCGCCCGGGGCGGACATCTCTATTTATGAGGACCCTAATCTCAAAACTCCAAATGCCTATGGCAGGGGTAAAATCTAAAACGTCCCAGTATATGGACAGCATGCGGCGCAAGTAGGCCCGAAAAATATAATGTGTGATGATCGATATCTCCAGTTTTTTGTTGTTAGCAAGAAAATGAACCAGGAATGAAGGAAGAAAAAAACCAATGTCTTAAGATATATCTATTCAAGAATGAGGTGATAACATTTCAACAAAGGTTGCACAAGGTTATAGAAAACTGACACGTAAAAAACTTTTCATGTCAGTTTCAAACCTTTACTGTACAGTTTTCAAAAACTGTACAGCTATAAAGCTATAAAGTGCCAGTTTATGAAAAATTCAACTTACTGGAGTAATCATGTTATCGTAATGAGCAACTTACGAAGCAGGTAGCGCGAAAAACACATTTTTTGGGATCAAAGTAATTTTATATGAGTAAAAAATGTTTTGGGGGGGTTGAAAATTGGAAAAGGAACGAGTTTTTGGACTGAGCAATTAGAAACTTTGTGACATTTTTAAAAGGGCCTTCACAAATCACGAATTCACACTTTTTCTACGCAAATTATTGCTTTATCACAATTTTGAACCGCAAATTATCCATTTTTCTCCATTTCAACCGGGAATTATTATAGAGAGATTCCGCTAATTTGTGATTTTTCTCCATTTTACCCCGAAATTAGCACTTTTTCTCAATGACATTTTTTCTCAATTTTTCCCTTGAATTAGCATTTTGTCTCATTTTTATCAGAATAATAGCGTTTTCTCTCAATTGTGACCTATAATTAGCGATTTTTTCCCCCTTAGGCCATGAGTTAGCGATTTTTCTTAAGTACATCCGCACGGTGGTGAACTAGTTCCTAATTAGTGATTTTTATACATTTTATCCGTGAATTGGCGTTTAGTCTCGACTTTTGCCGTGAATTGGCATTTTTTCTCGATTTCACATACAAACTAGCGTTTATTTGTCGCAATTTTAACCGCAAATTAGCGACTTTTCACATATTTAGTTAGTCATGAACTAGAACTTTATTTACTTCATACTTTTACATTATGGTGTAGTGCACTTTACTTACATTGTGGTGTAGCTAAATTCTAGCAGGGAACTTAGAACTTTTTCTTAATTTTAGCCACGATAGTTTTTCTTGGTGCAAGTGAGCATTTTTAACAACTTTAGCCGAGAATTAGGTAGCTTTTTTTCTTAATTTTTGCCACGAATTAGGTCTTTTTCTCACTTTTGGCAGCAAGTTAGCGTTTTCTCTCCCATTTGTAACCGCAAGTTGGTTATTTTTCTCCCTTTCACGCAGTCCCAACCCCGCGATTTAGCAAATTTTCTTTATTTTGGCCGTTAATTACCATATTTTTCATTTTTTTTTTTACTGCAAATTAGCGTTTTCTCTCAATTTTAACCAGGAATTAGCGATTTTCCACATCTTTAATCAAGAATTAGCGCTTTTTCTCACCCACGCTCTAGCAGTTTACTCAATTTTTTCCGCGAATTAGCGTTTTTCCCGATTTTTTCCGTGAATTATCGATTTGTCTAATTTTGATCTGCAAATTAGCGTTTTCTCTCAATTGTGAAGTGTGAACTATTATTTCCTTGAGATTTTTCTCACCTTTGGCCATGAATAAGCGATTTTTCTCAATTACATCCGCACAGTGGTGTAATTGCATGGCGTGGGGGGGGGGGGTTAGGGATCAGATCAGAACTGGCACATAATTAAAGCTTTTTCTTAATTTTAGCCGTAAATTGTTATTTTTTTCTCGTTTTTCGTTGTGAATTATCATTTTTTCTCGATTTTTCTCACAAATTAGCGTTTATTTTTTCCATTTTTAACCGAAAATGAGCTATTTTTTACACCTTTAGCCCTGTATTAGAACTTTTACTCAGTCCAAGCTCTTGTGTTTTTATTAATTTTTCCGCGCGTTGGCTGTTTCGCCATTTTAGGCTTAAATTATGGTTTAGTCACAATTTATACGTGAATTTAGCGCTTTTTCCACATTTTAGCCACGATTTAGCGTTTTTTCTCATTTTTAGCCACGAATTAGCGTTTTCTCTATTTTTGCCATGAATCAGCACTTTATTTTAAATGTTAGTTTACCTCCATTTTTGCGATTATTTCTCTCAATTTTAACTCCTTTAGATTTGAATTAGCTCTTTTTCACAATTACATCCGAGCTCCAGCATTTTTCTTAATTTTTTCTGCGAGTTGGCTTTTTCACCATTTTAGCCGCGAATTAGGGTTTAGTCTCAATATTAGCCTTGAATTAGCGTTTTTTCCTCAATTTTTTCCGGCGTGAATTAACCTTTTTTTTTAAGTTTTAGCAGCGCATTAGCGATTTCTCCCGATTTCAACTACGACTCAGCGACTTTGCGGACCTGTTATTATAGCAAGTTGTCCCTTTTTCTTTATATTTTTGCATCGAATTAGCACTTTTTCTTGATTCCAGCAGTAGGCTTGCCCCGAGAACAGCAAATTATCACTTGTTCTAAATGTTGGCTTCTTGGATAACGTGGCCCGGGGCGGTCGTTCCCCCTCACCACTGTCACAGTACGACGCTATGCTGACTCGTGGCCTCCCGGGCAAGCCTATACACCAGTCACATGACTGCATGTGATCAGAGTTTTTGGCATCATTACAAAATTTTGAACATAACTTCCACAGACTATACCATTACCATAGAGGACTGCAAATCTTCCCTAATTCCAACTGTTAGCCCAAAAGGGCACAAATGTTTGACTCTAAAATTGACGTTTTTAAAGCATCCATAACCTAACCGCGATTCCGTCAATTCTCCCCATAGAAATTAACTCTTCTTCAGGTATCTGTCGATTCAAGTACGACGAGAAACAAATGAGGTGCTTGCTACGAGCCATCCTTGATCCGTCATTATATTCATCAGTGATGAATAGCCATCGCTTTACAGATGAAGAGGCCCGGCATTTAACGCCGTAAATACGTTTTTTCTACCAAAAACCTTGCTTTTTAGCACTAGAAGCCGAATATTGGCCCACTCTGTTCAGCTATGCCCCAGAAAAGGGGCGATACGGATAAAACACCTTTCCGTAGATCCGTTTTATTCATCCTAAAATTGGGATTTGGCCTAAGAAACTATGCCTAATCGGCAATATGACTGACAATGTCGGATCGGCAACCTGCGATCCATTTGGCCATGAAACTGGAAATCCAGTAGCTGAACCGATTTTTGAGCGACTAGCATTTGATTCTTAAGGCCCCAAAAACCATTTTAGTGGGTCATTTTTGCTAAAGCCCCCTCCCCTTCTTCGAATAAAGAGGAGCTTTTTGTGGTTCAAGCAAATAATTGGCAGTTATACCTATGAATAAATTAGTTTTAAGTGGGCCGTTGATGACTGGGAGACTGATTAGAACCGTGAGTAGCTGGTCGGTGCAATATTGTTCAAGACCCCGATTATCGATTTTTCGGCGTATGTGATTTGGGTTCGTGTCCACTCACCTTAAATTCCATTTATTGACAACAGTTTCTCTCTGAATTGAAAAATATCCGGCATATTCGAAGCTCTTTTTCCATCCTTTGTATATTTTCCTGAATATAAGTCTAAACGGAGTTATATCAGGCATAAACCCCTTTCCCCTTCCACCCCGTTTCCTCAAACCAGCCAGCCCCTATTTATTGTCGAAGTATAGAGAAAGAAAAGCGAGCTCCATGCACACCAGAGACGAAGACCCTCACCCACACTCTTTCTCCTTTTGTGTTTGAATACTCGCAGTATATATAAAAACACAATAATACTCCCCCGCTTCAGTGTTTTGCTCCTTCCCTCCCCAATCTCCTCAACCATACACAGATAGTCGTCCTATTGTCCAAACCATTATACACCCCCCTCTGCATCACCACACCCAAGCCTATAGACTTCTTATATCTTTTAACTTTTAGCAGACAAACTTTTTTTTTTGCTTGTCGTTTCCTTACTGTTTTTTTGCGCATTCGCCTTTTCTTGTCAACGCGTGATTTTGCTCTTTCACCCCCCCCCCCCCCACATTACACACAGTTCTTTCAGAACGTTTCAATCGGGCTTTTGTGAGCTTTAAAAAGAAAATAAAAGAATCCTGCTTAACAGCTAAATAGGCCGGCTTCTATTCAACCAGATCCTGGGATGATCTCTTTTTGATGACAACATTTGTTAACAAATGAAGGCGAGAGGGAGTGGAAAGGGGGGAGGAGAGCTATGCCCTCCGGAATTTGAAAAATAATTCGAAATGTATTCGCCTATAAATTTATCGCGCTCGATTCGTTCTGTACAGTCAAAACACCAGAATATTGAATATCGACGAAACAAAAGGTGACGTTCAGGAAGCTGCTGCTGGTGAGGGGGGGAGTGGGCTTAGGATATAAAATAGGAAACTTAAAAGCAGTTAAAACTGGAGCAATGGAGAAAATGGGGGCTGGAAAGAATGGACGAGGAGGGTTGTTAAGGGTGGGATTGGCTTGGCTCCGACTCAGAGGGTTGATCCTCCCTTTTTTTTTCGTGCAACTATATGTATAGGGAGGGATGTGACAAACGACAAAATGTGTGCGAGGCGCTGCCGAACTGTGCAATGGTACTGGTGTGGTGTGGGGAGGATGGGGTGTACTTTTTATTTATTTCTTTATTTCAGGCACACTTTCCCCTACCACCCTCACCAATCTTCAATTCTTTGCCGGATTTCTATACTTCGCACCGCCGAACTTTAAAACCTTTGGTACGAATTAAATGAATCAATAAGCTTAATTTCGTCTCGATACTTAATCACAAATCCACTGCAAGCTGCTTGCGTATGGGGCGTTAAAAAAAGCCTAAAGGTATGAAGCGAAAGATGGTCCAAAAACCTCTCAATCCGACATAGCAACCGATTTTAGCCATCCTATAGGCGAAAATTAAATAAGGCATTGTTGGTTTTAGACGATTTTTCTCGACTCCAGAGTAGCCTATCGAGGTACGTGAACGCAGCTCTTATTATTGGAGAAATCTTACGAGTTACGGGCAAATCCACGCCTAAAATTGGCAAAAAGCGCTAATACCCAGTTTCTGTAGGTCCTTTACACGGCTAAAATTGAGAAATGAATCACCATTTGATGCAGAAATAAAGTAAAAAACAACAATTCGGGTATCTGGAGGCAATTTCGCCGGATAATTGAGAAAAAGCCCGATTGGCTATTCTAAAAGTTATAGTTCACTGGTGAAATTGAGAAAAGTACCAATTTGCGGCTTCTAGAGGCACTTTTGCAGCTAAAATTGCGAAACTCCACCAATGTGCTGTTCATGGGGTAAGTCTACGGCTAAAAGGTTGGAAAAGCGCTTATGTTCGCGCCTAAAATGTCGAAAAAGCGCTAATCCATAGCAAAAAATAAAAACAAAAATTCGTGAATAATGGAAAGCAACCCTAATTCGCGTTTAAAATTGAGAAAAATTGCTACTTTCCAAACGAAATGTGGAAAAAGCTCTAACTCGTATGCAGATAAAATTACGGAAAAGTGCTAACTCACGGCCAAAAAAGCGCAAATTAAATTGAGGAAAACTCCTAACTCACAGCTGAAATTCGGAAAATATCTAATTCGCGGTAAAAGTGAGGGAAAAAAAGAAAGAAGGAAAAAAAAAAACGCTAATTCACGTCTAAAATGGGTAAAATCGCTAAATCACAGATAACATTTTAAAAAGGGCTAATTTGCAGATAAAATTGAGAAAAACAGCTAACTAACGACTATAATATTGAAAAAAATGCGCCAACTCGTGAATTGTGACTCCAACTGTCAACTTTGGGGTTGAAATGAATAAAAGTCTAATTCGCGGCTAAAATTGTGAAAGAGGGCTGTATCGCGGCTAAAACTGAGAAAACGCCAATCGCTGTTTCGGGAGGCAACTTTGTCGATGAAATTAAGAAAAAGTGCTAATTCATGGTTAAAAACTGAAAAATTAATAATTCTAGGGCTAAATTTGAGGATATTCTCGAATTCACGCCTAAATATGAGTAAAAACGCTATGGTCAACTATGAAACGCTAATTCGGCGGTAAAAAGGAGAAAGACGCAAATTAACGACAAAAATTGAGATAGAGCTCGAATTCACACAGCTAATATTTAGAAAAAGCGCTAATTCGCGGCTTAAATTGAGAAAACGCCAATTTGCGGTTTTTGGAGGCAACTTTGTGGTTAAAATGAATAAAATTCGCTAAGTTGAAGCAATTTAGTGAAAAAAGCACTAATTCGCAGCTAAAATGGAAGAAAAGTGTTAGTTCACGGCTAAAAGTGCCCAATTTGCTGTTAAAAACAGCTCTAATTCGCGGATTAAATTGAGAAAATGTGCTAAGTTGCCCCTAAAAAAAAAAAGCTCCTATCTCACCCCAATAAAAACGCAAAATCCACTTTAGCCGCTAACAATCCAGTGGGTCCGCTCACTCGTCATAAATTCCGCGGATTTGTTTCTTCCAGAAAATCAATTTCAAGAATTTCGCTCTAAAAAAAAAAAAAAAAAATCCTTGTTTTGGCTCTTCAAAATAAACCAATTTCGTGGGGTTGCGGCGCTACGGATGTGTGGTCTAGATCAAATCTTCTTCTTCTCGGGGGTGATTGAGTGTTAATCGGGTGTTGATGGCGGGGGGGGGGGGTGTCTTTAGGCCTCTCCCTCACAACCAACAGCCATGGAGGGGAGGGGGATATATTTTGTGACAAACTGACAATTTTATGTCTGAATATAGTTAGGTTTTAATGCTAAAAATGATACTTGTACCATATCAATTTTTTTTTTCGCGTGGCTCCGCGACTGAGCCGATTGAGTTTCTGCAGAAAGAGAAAAATTCGTGGTCGTTAAACAATTTTGAGGCTATAACTAGTGCTATAATAGTCCGGGAGCCCACCGTATGAAACATCCTGGTCATTTGATCGTTTTTAGCACCTGCTCAAGACGTTTTCTATGGTCTAGGAGATGACACTTCTGAGATCGCCAGAAATTTTCCGTGGGACAAGGGCTCACAACAGAGCTAGCTGTTGGCAATCACACCTTTGGGCTGCTTGAAAACGGCTGGCAAGTGTAAAAATTGGTTCTTCGCAAACAATAAACTAGAAAACTACCACCGTCATCCAATTTCAAATGAAATCCTGGCTACTAATGAGCCTCGAAATTTCAAATTTTCTAAAGCTCGCTGACGGCGTTATCTACGGTCAAATTGGATGGCGTTGTTGATTTCGTTACGTATTGGGCGTGAGAAACAACTTTTTACTCTCGCCAGTCGTTTTCAAAGCACCCGAGGGTGTGTTTGTCAACAGCTAGCTCTGCTGTGAGCCCCTGTCCCACGGAAAATTTCTGTCGATCTCAGAAGTGTCACCTCCTAGACCATAGAAAACGTCTTTGAGCAGGTGCCAAACACGATCAAATGACCCGGATTTTTCATACGGTGGGCTCCCGGACTGCCCGGAGTTTGCTAATTGGCCAGATTGTGAATCGTTTCACGTATACATTGTTACTTTGAATCGGTGCGAACTTCAAATCGGTGCTTCACGATTATAGTAAAGCCTCAGTAAGCGATAGTTTTCTTATTTTCTTTAACAAATAAAATAATAAAAATATACATAACAAATAAAAATGTAAAAAGAAAGAACCGAGAGAGTGGCAACAAGAAAAAAAAGTGGCCTGCTCAGACGATCCCTTTAATGATCACTCCTTATTGGATGATCACTAGAAGATTGCGTAATAATTCCTTTTTTTTTACATAACGCTCAGTCGCTCATATCATTTTACATAAAGATTGCGTTAGAGGCACACCGAGTTTTTACGACTAAAAAAAAAGCATCGAAGCTTGTAGTGTAAGGAAAGAAAAGAGGCGCTAGAAACACGCGGTACAGTATGGAGTTTCATTTCGGGCAAAGCCGCGTTGTTCAGAGAAAAACGAAACTTTCGGTATTAATTCTGCCCTCCGTGTAATTATTTTAAAAGCCTAATTTATTACACTTTAAAAGGGTTCTCCAATACCACATAAAGGGGAGAATCCTTTGGCCCTTACAAGTCAGAAAAAGACGTTATTTCGTGTATGATGGGTATAAAGGGGAAAAAAGGGTGCACAGGAAAATTGCAAATTATTTTAATTGAAGATACTTACATCGTGATAAACGGTTGTGGATGCGAGGAAAAAGAGGAAAAGGTTAATAAGTGTTAAGTCAAAGGGGGGGGGGGGGGTAATGTAAGGTTTCAAAGTGAATTGAATGAAAGTGTACGACGCCCGCGTATAGGGAAAAGCATCCCTAGGGGCGCAATACCCATTAGGATCGACCCCCCAGTAATACTCTTTCTAATGCTCATTCTTCTCCTTTACACCTTTTTCCGTCCATGACAAATTGTCATGATGAGGAGGAATGTGGTGGGGTGGTGGTGGGGATAGTAATATGTTCTGCTTTTTCTTTATCTTGTCTCTTTTACTTTTTGAGGTAAAGCCATCTGTGAGGTTTTTTCCTCCCCATTCTTCTATTTTAAACCTTTACACAAAACATCTCTCGCTTTCACATTTAATAGCTAAAAATTAATGAGAATTCGTAAAATATTGTCCAGAATACAACAGACCCCCCCCCCCATATTTAAATTTTGCAAGTAAAGCCGGGACGTTTTTAAGACACCTTTTTTCCTCGCGTTATTTTCATTTAATGTATGAAAAAGTACATTCCCGTGGGATTTAATATTTATTTTTTGACGCACACCAGGATTAAACCTTGGCAAAAGCTTCCCGCTTCCCCTACTCTACCTCCACCCCTATTTTGTGTATCAGGCACGGTTCTGGCACAATGGATTAACAAAAATCCCAGAAGAGCGACGAGAGTGAGCAAGAGAGACTGAGTGTGACGAAATAAAAGAGCAAAAACGAGGTATAAACAGCATTAAAAAGCTGGTGATCCCCCCTTTCCACTCAGGTATGATGTGAGGGCCCATGGGCCAAGCTTTTCCAACTCCCATTTTAGTATTATAACAGAACTACACCCCTTGCACAGGGCTCCCTCGGTTTTGGGATAATCCCTTCGGATGGATTATCCGATCTTGCCAGCTGGCCCCCCCTCTCCCGCTGGTATATGTCCCACAATTATGCTAATTAAACCAGCCGGGGGGAGAGACTTGTAGTAGTACACAGTAATAGTGAGAGAAAGAGATCCGTTGAAATGACAGAGAAAGGATTTCGCTCACAGTAGTCTCTCTCCTCCCCAGTCACCACTCCATCTGACTCTTTCTGTCGAGAGGTCAATAGTAAAGTAATTTATTTGTATATCAAACGTCGGATTATCCTCTCTCGACTCTATTTAGTAACAGGCGGGAGTTTTAGACGTCTCCTTTTTAAGGATTTAAAGTAATTAATTGCCTAATAAATGTAAAAATACCGAAAAGAGAGATTGGAGGCAAATATGGTCAATGTTTCCCTTTCCCCGACCCCCACCCTGAAATTCAGACGACCCTAAAACTCACTAGGGCCTACTGTCGAACGCAATTTTTTACTCAGAATGGACCCCCCCCCTCACCATCCCAATGAAACTCACCAATCAATAATTATAATCGTTAGAATCTAATTGTTCGTCAAAAAACCAACTAAACAAGACAATCGACCTTGCCGATTCATCGGCAGGACTAAAACCTTGACTCCAGAGCGTCCCAACAAGGTCTATACGAGCGTCGTGAAGCTCTTCCTTGTGCTCCAGGGTTGTGGATTCCGCGGAGGGAAAATCCATGCGGCCCCTGAAAACGAGGGCAAGCGTGGTCGTGTGTTTAAAGGTTTATCGATGGGGGACACATACTCTCAGTCCCCTCCCCCACTCTCATCAGACACACACTCATTTATGTTGTGAGTACGAAATCAATTTTGCGGGGCTGACTCACTCATAAAGGCAATTTAACTGCGGTTTTCGGTTTTAGTCCTTCAAAAAAAACAAAACATTCTGCAGGGTTTGACGTCTTTTGAAATCCAAATTTTGCGTATTTGACACGTATGCAGACCGAATTAGGTGGATTTGACACTTACACAGAGCCCTATTTCGCTGTTTTGGAATTAATTTCGCCTTCAGCTCCTGAAAAGCACAATAAGGCCGGTTTGGCTCCTTCAAAAACACAATTTCATGGATCACGCACGTTTGAGAAACCACAAGCGGTTATCCTTATAACTTTATCAGCGGAACTGATAAGAATTTCGAATTTTTTAAAAATTGCATCCACGAAATGGCGAAATAATTCGCAAGTTTTTTGTATTTTATCCATTAGTCCAATCAAATCGTATAAAAAAAAATACCATACGTGGACAAAAATCTCGTCTTTATTTTTTCACTTTATTCTATGTTTTTTGGGGTGAGAAACACGAATCTGAAGAGATCCAACACAATTTCCTTGTGCGTTTTGAGAAAATCGCGAAAAACTGATAATTTTGGCATTTTTTTTTTTTAGTTTTTCGCTTGCAACTCCTCAATGACGCCTTCTACGGAAAATTGTACCCTGTTCTTTTTTCAAGAGCATCAAGTTCTGCGTCGAATCACTTTTTCTTTTGTCACAATTGACCCAACCGTTTCGCCGGTATTGATTTTTTTTAAATGGTCATTTTTAGTCGCTTTTGGCAAAAGTGTGTGAAAAAATAAAAGTAGTTCAACTCTCAGTTGAGTGATGTAATCTCTGACGCTACCTATAAGACTGGTGATATGGTGAGTTTTAACATTTGTGGACAAAGTTAGTGGGCATAGCCACTTTTTTTTTAAAAAAACAAAACCTATTTTCCTATTTTCATCGCCCTGAATATAATATTTTCCGGGTCTTGAAAAATTTGGCAAATATGGTTTCTGACTGTAAATTTTACCAGCTTTCACTGAAAAATAGTGCAATTGTCATCGAAGGCTTCGTTCGATAGTTATAGGCAAAAACGTTCGGCTGAAGAAAGGAGTTATTGGGAAATTACTCATTTTGCGAATTTCCCACTGCGTTTTATTGCAACTTATCGGGTCTTTATAAAAACGCCATATATGAATCCTTATAGGAAATTTTACGAGCTTTCAGATGAGTTTCTTCAAAGTTTAATCGGATGGATAGTTTTTGAGTTATAGGCCGAAATGTGACAAAAAAGGTTTTTTTCAGCAAATTTCAAATTGTTTGACGTTATGGCCCAGTCTTATATTAATCTTCAAATGAAATTTCATATAATAGGTCTGATAGAAAATTCAATCAGCTTTCACAACGTTTTTCACAGAAAAAAATTGGACTACTAGTTCTCGAGCTACTGGCAAAAATGTGCAGAAAAACGTGGTTTTTGGGCCGCCTTTTTTCGCGTTATTTGTCGCTAACTGATACCACTGATTTTTCGTGTAGGTTTCAAGGCTTTTCACTTATGTAAAATTCAATTCTGAAAACTTTGATTTCTTGACATTTTTCGATTGGAACAGCCGTTTTTAAGTTGCAGCTGCCTTAGTCATTTTTATTAATTTTACCAAAAGTGGCTAAAAATGACCATTTCAAAAAATTAATACCGGTGAAACGGCTGGGTCAATTGTGACAAAAGAAAGAACGATTCGACGCAGAATTCAATGCTTTTCAAAAAGTGAGAGGTTAACATTTTCCGTAGAATGCGTCATTAAGGAGTTATAAGCAAAAAACTGAAAAAAGAGCGAAAAATGAACAGTTTTTCGCGATTTTCTCAAAACGCACAGGGACATTTTGTTGGATCTCTTCAGATTCGTGTTCCTCACCCCAAAAAACATGGAATAAAGTGAAAAAATCGAAGACGAGATTTTTGTCCACGTGGAACTACCGTTTGACTGGACTACATGGGAACAGAATGAGGAAGTTTCATAGGTCAGAACTTATTCATAAATCTATTTTTTAAGGTTCATTTATGCTAAAATAGAGCATAAATCGTGATCCGTTCGTAAAATAATCCAACTGTTAATAAATACGCGAAGTTTTGAAGTTTTAGGTCATTTCAAACACGCCAGCTAGAATTTTCCTGTCATATGCGCCTTCCAAAAAAAATTCACCTGTAATGTAGCTGTCGGATTAGCGGTTTGTTGTCTTTCTCTTTGAGCGGTTTGAGCGGTTCTCATTGAGAGCTCTCCAATACTAAAATAATGGAGGATAAACCACGGGAGTGAAACTTATACGTAAGAAAACCGAGGAAGGAAGTTTAGTTTGGTCGCCATTCACGGGAAGCGCTAAATGTTTTTAAAATTACATTTTAAAGATACCCCGCGGCCCTCCTCACCATAAATGTCAGTTGGGCGAATAAATTTGTGAAACTTTGCAATCCACTCCATTCACTCCAAGTTGACGCTGTCACTTTTGAGACATGTGCGAAGTTGAGCGAATTAAATTATACAGGGTGTTCCAGGAGGAAACGACAATACTTCCACATGTTGTACTACTAAGTAGGGCGAACCAAAATGACTATATGAACATAGGGTCGGAAACGCTTTGTTTCAGAGTTACAGGGAATTTAGTGTTTTTTAAGCCAAATCACCTCTTTTCCACAAAAAGCGGTCTTAACGGACTAACCGTTCAACATAGAACAAAATAAACTTCATTTCTGAAAAGAGCACAAAATTTAACTTTGGAAAAATCAGGAATAACACATTAAAATCGTCTTTATGTACGTTTAGTTATTTTTGGAAAAATCGAAAAAGTGTTACGTTGAATTTTCGTGTTTCTTTCAGAGGCGAATTTCACTCAATCTTCAGTTGGTAGGGCATTGACCAATTATTGTAAAAACATGCTCATTATGTGAGCTTTCAATTGACGTAAGAAAATTGAAAATCGGTTGAATTTTTACTGAGATATGACACGAATGGTTCGGAAAAACAGTGTAAAATCGTCAAAATAAGCCATATTGCAACTGTCAGGTAAAATCCCCAAAAATTGTTTTCGACGTCAAAATAACCCCAAAATTCAAAGAAACAGTTTATTTAAGAAAAATCAATGCACCATGTCCATCATCATCATCATCATCTCCCACCACTTTCACTAGTAAATACTCGTTTAATTAGTTTTTCAGGTATTCTTCCGTGATTATTTTAGTTCAAAATTTATTTTTCTGGTACAAATCATATCATACGCGTGAATCACTACAATTATCATACAAAAACGTCTGAAAAATAGCGCCAGACGAAAACTAGAAGGAATCAGACCAGTTAATTTGTTTAATAATTGATTATTTGATAGTGAAAGTGGTGGGAGATGATGATGATGATGGACATGGTGCATTGATTTTTCTTAAATAAACTGTTTCTTTGAATTTTGGGGTTATTTTGACGTCGAAAACAATTTTTGGGGATTTTACCTGACAGTTGCTATATGGCTTATTTTGACGATTTTACACTGTTTTTCCGAACCTTTCGTGTCATATCTCAGTGAAAATTCAACCGATTTTCAATTTTCTTACGTCAATTGAAAGCTCACATAATGGGCATGTTTTTACAATAATTGGTCAATGCCCGACCAACTGAAGATTGAGTGAAATTCGCCTCTGAAAGAAACACGAAAATTCAACGTAACACTTTTTCGATTTTTCCAAAAATAACTAAACGTACATAAAGACGATTTTAATGTGTTATTCCTGATTTTTCCAAAGTTAAATTTTGTGCTCTTTTCAGAAATGAAGTTTATTTTGTTCTATGTTGAACGGTTAGTCCGTTAAGACCGCTTTTTCTGGAAAAGAGGTGATTTGGCTTAAAAAACACAACAACAAACAACAAATAAATTCCCTGTAACTCTGAAACAAAGCGTTTCCGACCCTATGTCCATATAGTCATTTTGGTTCGCCCAACTTAGTAGTACAACATGTGGAAGTATTGTCGTTTCCTCCTGGAACACCCTGTATTTTATTTTTTATTATTTTTTTTCGAATATATTGTTGTTCGGCAAAATGGGCCACGAAAAATGTATCGTTCCCGGATGTTCGTCGATGTATGAAGCTGGTGGCGTGATCGGTTTTTTTCGAATTCCAAAGGATGGCAGGTTCGCTGATTTTATTTTTCCAAAATTTAGACGACTCTAGACGGCAAGTTTGTTTGTGGTTTTACTAACGCGTACATTTATTTGTATCTCTGAGAAGTCAAGTTTTAAAGAAATAAATGGTTATTCAAGCAAAACTTTGGTTTTTCATTTATCTATTTCTGTGAAAATTCAAGGCTGGACTGGAAAATGTTCATCTCATACATTTTATTAGTGCATTTCATCATTTTTTAGTCGTTTTCCAGAAAAAAAAATTGGATGATTCAATTTGAACTTGAAACATCTGAATACGAAAGTGAAAATTAAGGTAGACGGTAAAGGTGATAAGGAGGAGGGGAAGGGGGTTCGGAAGTTCCCCCCGTACGTCGCATGGTCAACCGAAGGTTCGGTCGCTATTCACTTCGATCGCCACCGTCGCTCGAAATCGGCCTCACTTTTTCCCTATTCAGATTCTTCTCTATAGAGTATTAAACCGCTCCCCGGGATAAACATATGAGCTATTCATAGGGAGAAAAGGACAGAGAATACAAGGGATATTACGCTGAGGAAAATGTTCGTTTTAGCAGGATTTCAAATATGCCTCATCGAAAAAAAAAAAATTGTAAAATGTGAAACTTCCTCATTGCTACATTCGGAATTACAGCCACGATTTCTTTGAGATGATTTCTTTCCATTTCGTTCGTTGACCAGCCAGAATTGAGATTTTTTATTTTACTCACTAGTGACAGTTTTCCGAAATCTTAACCGCAGAACCGCCCAACTTGCAGCTTTTTTCTATCCGTTCCACTAAACGGAAAATAACGTTCGTTTTTTTTTTTTGTTTTTTTGTTTTTTTTTTTTTTTTTTTTTTGTTTTTTTGTCCAGCTACTGCGACGGGCAAGCATCTGTTTTATCCTCGCGAAACAGCTCGAACCCAATCACGAGTTTTTGTGAATTTTAACGGCTATAAATGAACAAACTCACGGGTTTCGTGGCCGCAACATTTAACCGCAGAACGCACTAACTCTCTGTTTTTCACGATTTCGTCCGAAGGAGCAGGCCGAGGAACAGACGAAATTGAACATTTTTCTAAAATTTTAGCCGTGCAATGACTAAACCCGCGGTCTCCCCACCCCCTCGTTGTAACCACAGAACAGTCGAACTCACGGTTTTTCTCAAATTTAATGTGCGGAACAGTCAAAACTTGCTTGCTTGGATTTCAGCCGCCAAAAGCCAAACTCAATTTATGTATCACGAGCAGCCAAAATCCCGACTTTCATAGAATTCGAGCCACCAAAACTGAGTTTTTTTAGCTCGAGTCATGGTTTTGCCCGATTTTAATCGCAGAACACAGCCTCCCCCCTTGCGGGTACTCTCAAAATTTATGAGTGGAAACAGACCAAAATAGCTATTTTAATGGAATTTTAGCCACGAAATGGCAATAAACTCAAGGATTTTCACGGAATTTCAACCACTAAGCAGGCGAAATGCCGTGGATTCACGGATTTCACAAGTTTAGAATAAAAATTTCCTATGTTTTGGCTCATTTCAATCACGTACGAGTATAGATCCTGTTTCTTTAAAATGAAATTTCGCTGCGTGGGTTGGCTCATTAAAAACCAATATCGCGGGGCTAGGCCACAAAAAAAAGTATTTTCCCGTCTTTGGACCACTCAAAAAGCCAAGTTCGCATGGTCTAGGTCCTTTCGCAGCATTATCCATCTCAGTCATAATTTCGCTGAGCCGGGGCTCATGCAAAAGAAAAATTACGGGTTTTCGTTACCTCTAAAACCAAATATAGCGGTGTTCACCCATTCAAAAATAAATTTCGTGGGCTTGGTTCACTTGAACTTTGCGATGTCCGGGGTCAGGATCTTTTCAAAAACAAAATTTATGCAGAGTAAACCCAACTTTGGGAACCTCTCACGACCAAAAAAAAAAAAAAAAATTTCATTGGGCATCGCTGCATTAAAAACCAAAATAACGCACTGCTGACCCATTCAAACAGCAATTTCGTGAAGTCAGCTCATTCAAAACCAATTTTGCGTGGCTGGATATCGGTGAAATTGCGGTTATTTTTAATTAGCCTATGCATGCCCCACAATTGCTTCTTGACTTTTTGAATTAATGGATCAATAGCGCGAAATAGTATTTTTGGTGCAGCGAAACCTGCGAGAATTTATTTATTTTGAGAGGGGAGTGGGAGCTAACCTCGCGAAATTAATTTTTCTTGAGCCAACTGCTCGCTCATCAGCTTTCTGAATGGATCAGCCGCGCGAAATTTGGTTTTTGATGCAGCGCCACCCCTGCGAAATTGATTTTTTGCACGAGCGACAGCCCCGACGTTTTACGTGAAATTTCATTTTTGAAGGAATTGAACGAGAATTTGTTTTTTTTTAACTGGTCGGTGGTCGCCCGTGACTAATACTATTCGCTTTCACTCCATATCCTCCCTCCCCTACACATGTGTTTTTTTAATATCCGTATTCATTTAATTAAGTTGAATAAAGCCTACCGGAAGCCTACTAACAGGTCTCAAATTCTATCAATTTATTCAACTTAATTAAATTTTATTATTAGTCTGCAATGGACCGTCTACTTAGACCTGAAAAATTCTGCGGTGATCCAAGTTCACCGAATGGTTGCCAAGAATGGATCCACTGGCTAAAAACGTTTGAAAATTTCGTGACTTCAGCTGGTGCTTCGGACGAACAGAAGCTCCAACTTCTCGTTAATTATGTAGCACCACAGATATACGAATTCATTAGCTGCTGTAATTCGTACGGTACCGCGATTACGACACTAAGAAATCTATTCGAAAAGAAACCTAATGAAATTTTTGCTCGACATCAACTCTCAACTCGTCGACAGAAACCTGATGAGACAGTAGATCAATACTTGCAGAATCTACAAGTATTAAGTCGTCGATGTAGTTTCAAGGCTGTCACAGCAGAACAGAACCGTAACGACTTTATTAGGTACTCTTTCATCAGCGGTTTGAATTCACAAAGTATTATGAGGCAAAGACTTTTGGAAAACTCTGATTTGAACTTAAGCGAAGCAACTGAACAGGCTCGAGCTCTAGAACTCGCAGAAAAACATTCAGCATCGTGCCTCTACCACAATTCATCGTCCGTCCCTACTCTTAACTCAATTTCTACGAACGATAACGAAAATCTCGAAGAAAGTCCCACCATGGCTGCAGTAAAGAAACTCGAAAAATGCTATTTCTGTGGATTCGATCGTCATCTCAGAACCAAGTGTCCAGCTCGAAACGCGTTGTGTGGCAATTGCGGGAAAAAGGGACACTACAAAGCTGTATGCAGATCACCATCGTCTAATAATAAGAACGTGTCTTCATTACTTGCATCGATGAGTCCGAAGAGCTTGTCAAAATCTGTTACGAAAATCGAAGTGAATGGAAAACCAACTTCAGCTCTGATCGACACTGGAAGTTCGGAAAGTTTTATCGACGACTCATTTGTTAAACAACACAAGTTCAAAATATACCCCTCTTCAGGCGAAGTTACCATGGCTTCCCTCTCGTTTTCCACGAAAATCAAAGGATATTGTATCGTTTCCTTGAAAATTCAAGACAAACTATACGAAAATTTCAAAATCACTGTCCTCCCTCGTCTTTGTTCCGATGTCATCCTAGGGCATGATCTACTCCGTCTCCACTCAGCGTTAAAAATCGAATTCGGAGGCGACTCGGACGAGCTGAAGATTTGATCTCTCGCTGCCGCAAAAGTGGACCCAGTGCCCTTGTTCACTCATCTAACACCAGACTGCTACCCAATTTCTGTCAAATCTCGTTCCTACTCAACTGATGACCAAGCCTTCATCAAACAGGAAGTCGAGCGTCTCGTAAAAGAAGGCGTTATAGAGGAATCAAATTCACCGTGGAGAGCACAGGTTCTCGTGTCGACCAACGGGAGTAAAAAAAAAAGAATGGTCATTGATTACTCTCGTACTATAAACAAATTCACTCTCCTTGATGCCTATCCGTTGCCGAAAATTGAAGAAATAATAAACAAAGTTTCGAAGTATGACGTGTTTAGCACAATAGACCTGAGGAGTGCCTAACCAAATTCCTATTTTGGATGAAGACAAAATTTACACAGCCTTCGAGGCAGATGGTCGACTTTGGCATTTCCGCCGAATTCCTTTCGGCGTGACCAATGACGTAGCTGCGTTCCAGAGTACGATTAACAACATAATAAACAAAGAAAACATCCTGGACACGTTCGCCTATCTTGATGATGTGACAGTATGTGGAAGAACACAAGAGGAACATGATAAGAATCTGAAAGATTTCCTAGCAGTCGCTACAAATTACGGGCTTACTATAAACGAGGAAAAATGCTCCTTTTCTCAGAGAAATATCAACCTACTCGGATTCAACATTTCAAACAGACAAGTTCGACCTGATCCTGATCGCCTCAAACCTTACTTGAATTAAGTCCCCCCAGCGATTCAAAATCTCTCCGTCGGACAGTCGGCATGTTCGCTCACTACGCGCGATGGATCCCTCAAATCTCTAAAAAAAATCGTTTCCTTACTGATTGCAAAATATTCCCCATGAATTCTGATACGCTCATTGTTTTTGAGGAACTAAAAAAAGAAATTTCACGGGCAACGATTACATCAATCGACGACGAAGCTCCGTTCACAGTTGAAACCGACGCTTCAGACTGGGCCATAGGAGCGATATTGTCTCAAAAAGACCGACCCGTTGCATTTTTTTTCAAGAACTCTCTCAGACAGCGAACAAAGACTCTCTTCAGTAGAAAAAGAAGCATATGCCATTGTTGAGTCATTGAGAAAATGGCGTCAGTATTTACTCGGTAGACATTTTAAACTCATCACCGATCAAAAATCTGTTAGCTTCATGTTTAATATTCATCACGCTGGTAAAATCAAAAATGAGAAAATCTAAAGAAGGCAGTTAGAACTTTCCTGTTATAACTACGACATTGTTTATCGCCCTGGCAATGAGAATTACGTCGCAGACGCTTTATCAAGAATTAGTTCGTCTGCCATTGGCAATACAACAAAATTGAAGGAACTGCACAGAGCTCTCTGTCATCCCGGCGTCACCAGAATGACTCACTGGACGCGAAGTAAAAATTTACCCTTCTCGTTAGAGGAAATTCGTTCAGTAACGTCCTCGTGTCCAGTGTGCGTAGAAGTTAAACCTCGTTTTTACAAAAATCCCGGCACTTTGATCAAAGCGACGTCTCCAATGGAACGATTAAACATAGACTTCAAAGGTCCGCTTCCATCGAGCATACAAAATCGATTCATCCTTTCAGTAGTCGACGAATACTCAAGATTCCCTTTTGCTTTTCCCTGCAAGGATACTTCATCAAAATCTGTTATACATTGTCTCCGCCAACTGTTTTCCATATTCGGACTCCCATCTTATATTCATTCGGACCAAGGCTCATCCCTTTGTTATTTGGTCCAAACTTATACCAAATTGTTTTTTTTTTTTGGGCGTGCCCATCCCACGAAATTCGTTTAAGATGGGTCAGCCCTGCAAAATGTTATGTAAGGGGAAATCCCCATGAAATTGCTCTTCAGAATGAGCCGACCCCACGAAATTTGTTTTTGAATGGGTCAAAAGCGCGAAACATTGCTTTTGTAGCAGCGAAACTCGTGAAGATGCTCTTCTGAGTTAAAATAGCGCACCGTTAAATTTGTTTTGAATGAGCCAACTCCGCAAAATTTCTCTTAACAATGAGCCGACATGCTGGGAATTTCACCTTTGGAAAAAAAAAAGTAAAACCCCGTGAAATTTGCTTTTTGAGGAGCCAAGAAATAACTTTCTGATGTGACAGATCCGCAAAATTTTATTTTATCATGCAACTGCAACCCCTCGAAATTGGCTCTTTAGGTAGACAATCCTGTGAAATTTACTGTATGAGTGAGCAAAACCCATGAAATTGTTTTCTGCGACTACATTTAAACAAAATTTTAATTTCAAAAGGGTCAAGCCCATGAAATTACTCTCGTGCATGGCCGTCGGCCCTTCACAAATTGGCTAAAAATTAGCATTTCACGCTGGATGGTTGGTTTCGGCTGGATTATAACAACTCCGCGGTGGTCTGCTTGCACTGGAGGATTTTTAGATCAATATGAGTTCATTTTTTAAGCGATATTCTTAATTTTTCGCGAAATTTGCTGCTTTTTTAAACCGTATATCGGAATTTATCACAAGGCAGATTCACAGGTTCAGCCCACGACACAAAACGACGAAGTTCCGATGCGGAATGGAAAATTCCACTGATCAGCTTTATTGTGAAGGAAGGGTCGAGGGAGGGGTAAATCTCGGCTTCACGGCCCAAAAATTTGATACATTGACGAATATTCTCAGACTAATATCATTTGTGGTTCATTAAGAACCGTTTCCCTCGTAGTTGATCACACGGAGTGGTGTAATCTGGAAATACCCCCCCTTCCCGTCCATCCACACAGATAGTGAACGGGGACGGCTGGGCCGGCTCGCCGGCCGTGAGAAATGTATTTTACCGTTTTAGAGGTCAAGATCGCCGGATGATCGCGGAAATAATTATCAACCGTAATTTTTTTCGGTTGAAATAAAAGACAAAAAAGTGGCTAATACTATAGTCTATACGCGTGTAATTATTCGTTATATTTTGCTAAGTCAGAAGGTTTGGATAGCATATACGAATGATGCAAGGGGCACTCAAAGTAGAAATTACATCGAGAGGGGGGAGCCTTTAAAGAGAGATTTTGTGTTCACAAAAAATGTTGTTCCAATGAGTGGGGTGCACAAGGGTTATCGTATGAGCCTTAAATTTACTAATTTTTGATTCGTTATGTAAAAGGCTGCAGTAATTTTGTAAAAGATGATTCCTCTCCAGACGGCCGTTGATATAAAATAAATAAATAAAAAAGGACACGCACAATTTGCACGTAAGGAAGTGCCAAAGATTGCGAAATCTACCGCTTTTTATTTGTCCAACAATGAAATTATTTTCCATCGAATGGTGTCATTAATTTACGGGTCGTTTCTATTGACCTCGCTTTTGTTACTCTCATTCGACCCCAGACGATTTGACGGTCAATTCGGTCGTATTTTGGAAAGTGGGAAACCGGGCCGAGCGTATATTCAGCTGCGCCTCGCCGCGCCGGCTGTAAACCTCTGGCATCTTTATGGAACACTTCCATGTTCCAATATAAGATCGTGAAAATTCGGAGGGTGACAGTACTCCCGTGAAAATAAGAAATTTTTCGCCATTCCGAGCTTTAAAAGTTTTCAAATTCTTTCGAGATGCTACAGCATTAAGCTCTTTACTTATGGGAACTTAAATAATAACGTTTTTCATAGCGATAGGACCTGAAAAGGTAAAACAACGTCGAAAAAGCGACAAATATTTAAATGTTGTACAGTAGCATTCAACAAATAACCGTCGTTTCAGACTC
Organism: Corythucha ciliata; assembly: GCA_038030265.1. Taxonomy (NCBI): domain Eukaryota; kingdom Metazoa; phylum Arthropoda; class Insecta; order Hemiptera; family Tingidae; genus Corythucha; species Corythucha ciliata. Next base: position 19,535,795 of record CM075943.1, read on the forward strand.
AAGTCACTAACCCTCCAATGTAGATATTTATGTATTAGAAGAATATTTTAAAACTGTTGTTTACCCCTCCCCTCATCAGTAATCAGTCGTGTTATTCAATAAAACCCAGACGCCAGGATTTGCGAATAAACAGCAACCAAACTCACAGCCCTCACTCCCACCCACCAAATTGTCAAATTAGTCCATCGACTGTCGATCGTGCCGCAAAATCACGGAACAGTCTCTTTGAGTGGGAGGGGGAAGCACGACTGGCGGAGATTTTCTCTTGTGTGGCGAGTTATATTCGCTGACCAAGAGGAGAGGGGTGTCAAGAGATTCGGTTCTTCATCCGCATGGCTGCAGCATCTTCTTTACCACTCTTGGGAATATTGAATATGAGAAAATAAAACGTGTGTAAAATATCCGTAAAATGTGGCTTTGTGACTCGCGGAGGCTTGTCTTAAAGAGACTGTCAATTTCACCCTCGTAAGCAACCACCAATTGGTTTTTAGTGCATTTCATTTATGTCAAAATACACTTTTGGTCTCGTCGTGATGGTAGCAAACATGGGTCATGGCATGTTCTTTTTCATGTTTCAGGACCTCTAGATCACGAATTCAGCGGTCTCCGGAATTCATATATATATGTATATCTCTCTATATATTTCTTTAAGGGCCAATTTCACCACCGAGAGTTAGGTTGGAGTTACCTAACTCTAACATTGTTTACATAAATAGTGACGCCTTTTTTCAGTTAATTCTGAGTTAACGTAACTCAAACCTTAACTCTTGATGGTGAAATCAATTTAGCGGAACGCGCTTTGGCAGAAAAATCAGTAGTCATAAGACCCCGGTCGGTATTGCATTTGGGCCAAATCAGTCAAGGTGGAGGGGGGGGGGAATAGGGCTTGAAATGGTCAAAAAATCACTACAAATCACCAGTTGATTCTAGAAGCATCATATTCGGTACGTATACTCCATATTAGACTAGCCTTTGATTCCCATTTTAATTTCTTGAAAAAGTCAAGGTGGAGGGGGTGGTGCCCCCGGGGTGGAAGTAAGTCTGTGGTCTTGTTAGTACGACAACACTCGAAGAAATTATTTTAGTGGAACGCGCTTTGGCACAAAAATCAGTAGTCAGAAGTCCCCGGTCGGTATTCCAATTGGGCCCAATCGGTCGTAGTGGAGGGGGGGGGGGAATAGGGCTTGAAATGGTCAAAACATCACTACAATTCACCAGTTGATTCTAGATGCATCATATTCAGTACGAATACTCCATGTTAGAGTAGACTTTGATTCCAATTTTAATTTTTCGAAAAAGTCAAGGTGGTGGGGGGTGGTCCACCTGGGGTGGAAGTTTAAAAATAGCGTTGAACTTCACTAGTTCATCTTAGCGCTCCAAAGTTCGACTCAATAATTTAATTTAACAAAAGCCCTGGGTTCCATTGAGATTTATCGAAAACTTTGATGGGGGGGGGGGTAAAATGGGAATGAAATTTTTAAAAAATCGCTTAAATTCACACGTTTCACTAAGTCGTCACATGAGCGCTGGTGTATTTATGAAATATGTCAATAACAAAGCCCTTGGAAAACCACCGAAAATTTTAGACATTTTTGAAGAGAGGGTGGTGAAAATAGAGAAAGAAGTTCGGCTTAATGAAACAAATTATGGTATCAAAATTATTACTTCTGGGACGGGTTAGGGTATCCGTATACGTAATGAAATGCACTCTTTCCGACCGCCAGCTGCCGGAGCGAAATTTTTTATTTGTCGGATAATTGAAATGAGTTATAATACAGCGTCTGAGCACCCTGTTCATTCAGTGCCCAAACAGACGATTTCAGTTAAAAATCAGTCAAATTACTAGTCAGAGTGTAAAATAGTCACAAAATTGCGAAGATTCATTGCTGAAATAGCCATGGAACTGCCAGTTTCGGGGCTAAATAGCCTCAAAAATTGAAAAAGCAGTGGCCATGGAGTCCAAATAGGACTCTAACAGCCAAGAAAATTACGTTCCGAAGCCAAATATCCATAAAATACAAGTCACTGGCTAAGTAGTCGAAAACTTCATGTCCGTGAGGGTGAACAAGAACAGCCCTGAATCGCTATTTCAGAAGGGAAACAGCGAAATTTTAATGCAATAATTTTGTTACTGAACGCGATTTGTACGTGTCAGTGAAAAACCAAGTAGATTGGTCATTCGATAAACAAATTGCATGGCCAAAAAGCCGCTGTATTGCAACAGTTGGAGGCGAGTAACCGCGAAATTGTCACATTCAGCGCTAAAAAGTGAAAAATTGCCAGTTTAGGGTCAAAATATCAACGAAATAGCAAGTTTCTGAAATAAACACATCATTCAGAGCTTGATAACGAAGCCTGGCTATTAAAGCCACGAAATTCAATCACTCGGAGTACAATATCCGTCAAATTGCAAGTTTAAAGTCTAAATATCCGCAAAATTGCTAGTTTCTGGGTCATTAATTTCGTGAATTTGCCAGTTTCTGGTCCATATTTCCTAGAAATTCCAAATTTCGGGGATAAGCCGGGGGGCTAGCCAGACAAAGACAGCGCCCTAAGTCCGACGAATAACAGCAAAATTGGATGTTTCTTGTCTGAATATTCGAGACATTTCAAGTTCCAAGGTCTTGAATTCACTGAAATTGAAAGTTACGGGTCTAAATATCCGCGAAATTGCAAATTTGGGTCTAAAATATACCAGCATTTTGTAGTAACTGGTCTTTATTTTTGCGAAATTTCAAGTTTCACGTTTTTTTTTTTTTTTTTTTGTGATCGCGGAAATGCCAGTTTAGGGTAAAAATATCTGCGAAATTGATGGTTTCCTGTCTTTATTTTCGGGAAAAAGTTTTGTGGTATTTATTTGTGCGAAATTGCTAATGTCGGGGCTTTTTTTTTGCTTTTGACGGATGGGACGGTGGTTGCTCCCCGCTTTAGTTTGCGCTACGCCGTGTACAAGGAAAATGGGAACGGTCAGGAGCTCATCATCTGGCTCTATTTCGATAAAATTAAATAATAAAAAAAACCGTAAGAAATGTTTAGAATGCGCCAAAGTTATTTAGCGTTAATCATCGGGTGGTGCTGGTACAAGTGGTAATAAATCCCAAGAGTTATGTTATTGACTCAATTCGTTTTGCTATGCAAAATAATATATTAACGATCAATTTAGATAATGATTTAAAGAACTATCACTCGAACAATTTTTACTAGGTACCCTAATTTTGTCATTAATTGCAGTCAGGCGTCGGATAAAGCGGCAACACCAGGAAGAACTTTCCCTGTAATCAAACAAAAAAATATATTTAGGGAATAACATTCAGATCAGGTCCAAATCACACTGCTCACCCTCCAAAAGTTCCAAGCTGGCACCTCCGCCGGTTGAAACATGCGACACTTTGTTCTCTGTATGGTATTTAGCGGCGCACGTTGCCGTATCACCACCGCCGATGATGGTCACCGTGCCCTTGGCCGTCGCCTCAACGACAGCGTCCATAACGGACCGCGTGCCGCAGGCGAAATTGTCAAATTCAAACACGCCGGGCGGCCCATTCCAGACGATGACTTTGGCTCGTTTGATGGTCTCGCTAAATGATTCACGCGACTTGGGACCGATATCAAGGCCCATCCAATTGTCAGGGATGCCCTGGTCGAGCGTCGCTGCACCCACTTGAGCGTCTTCGGCGAATTTGTCAGCGGTGATGAAATCACAGGGAAGGTGAACTTGAACGTTATTGGTTTTTGCCTTCTCCATGAGTTTGCAGACAATTTTAGCACCCTCAGGGTCGTAAAGAGACTTCCCTATCTGCAAATTTAAAACTTAAAACCCCGAATAATTTAAGAGGAACAAAGGAAATACCTTAAATTGATTAATTTCCTTAAGGAAAGTATAAGCCATTCCACCGCCAATAATCATTTCCGACACTTTATCCAGTAAGTTGTCAATCAACTGGATTTTATCGGCCACTTTGGCTCCCCCCAAAATAGCCAAAAACGGTCTGCCGGCCAAAAAACCCCAAAATTATTACGATTTAATTCCACACTTTCCCAACCTCCACTGACTTTTCAGGATTATCCAAAGCTTTCGAAAAATATTCGAGTTCTTTTTTCAAAAGAAAACCAGAGGCGCGTTGGTCGAAACCCTCGCCCATCATGGAACTGTGGGCTCGGTGAGCTGTGCCAAAAGCATCGTTGACATAGACGTCACCGAGTTTACGAAGGGATTGTCGAAACTCTTTCACTTTGCCTGGATCAGCCTTAACCTGGAAGGGCATTAAAGCGTTGTGGGGTGGGATTTGATTAAAAAATGAATAAATAAATAAAAGAATGGAAGAAGCAGAAATAACCCATGCCCGGCGATTCTCCACGGTACAGGGTTAATGACGTCACGTAACCCGAAACGTTATAAGTCAGACCCCCAAGCATTGTTGATCAATTTTTTGTAACAGAAAATTGTCCTAACCTTTTTACCTGAAGCGTCGACACCTTTGCCCTCCTCTTCAATGTGAAATCTCAAATTTTCCAAAAGAATTAAATTGTTGTCCGGTTTAGGGTCGGCGCACTTGGCTTCCACTTCAGGACCGACGCAGTCCGGCAGAAATAACACGTTTCTACATTTAGAATAAGACAGAATGGATTTTAAAAAAGAGGTGTTTTGAGGAACCAAAAATTGTTGGTCGAACCCCGGAGGTTAGAAAGGAAAAAAGTTGTTAGAATGGCAGGCGTGGCATCAACGAGATTCCCACATCACTCTCATCTGCTTAATAGGCTTTCTGTTTGATTCATTTAACAAAGCTCATGAAGCTGATGAGAACGATCTGTTGTTGTGATGCTTACAATAGGATTCTCAACGTGAGAGGGGGGAGGGGAGGGATTAGTGAGACCAATGCCTATAAATGAAAGTTGCACGATACTATTACAAGGTATCTCATGGGCGACTTCAAGTCTTCACGACGGCTTGATAAAAGTCCGAAACGAAACGCCTTTTAAGGGAACGTTAAAAAAAAAGTCGTCGTTCCCCCCACCCACCTCGGTTGTAGAGCACGAAGGATGGTGTTCACGAGCCGTCCCTTTTCTTGCTCAACCTTACCATACCATTACCCAAAATTAAGCGTCAACAGAGGGGAGCTTGTACGGAGCCCTCGTTCCTGGACAACCAGCCGGGATACCAGCCGAAAAGTCTGCTCCAAAAGTCAATTTAAACTCTCCAGGATTGATTGCCAGTTTCTTACGCAATAGTCTAAGCCACTCAGCCCAGTAGCACAATTTAAAGGGGTTGGGTTGCCAAGTTCAAAAACTATATTCAGTGTTTGTGGGTCACGATGACAAACTCTTCTAGCTCTTCGATGTGGACTAATATTAGTCGCTTCCTAACCTCTCAATGACCCATCCGTCATGGAGGCAAATGTCAAGAGTTATGAAGGCAAGTGTCCCAGTTATGAAGGCAAATGACCCAGTTATGAACTAGAATGGTTAGTTATGGCTTGTGAAGGAAAACAATCAGTTATGAAGGCAATGGTGGCGGATCAAGAAAACTTGGTGTCCGGGGCGGGACCATTCGAGTAGCACCCCGCTCACCTATCCACAATCGTTTATAGCTTGAAAACTCCCTGAAGATACGAAAGAAACAATTAAAAAAAAAAAAATCGTTATGTCCACGGACGCGGAGTTTAACATGAATAAGTTTTTTGGCTGGTAAGTGGCAGTTGAGCTTGAGTTTTGAGTTGGGATCTTAGTCACATCTCTCATTCCCACCTCCATACCATCCACCCAGTAACACCCACACAAGCGGCGCACGCGCTGTGAGACCCATTTTGCCACTTCTGCCGAATTGGTCCCTACACTCCCGTAAAACGTATTCACGTTAAATCGAGAAAATAATGTTTATTTTCCTTATAAATGGCTCAAGGACTGGCTATGCAATTTTGAGTTGTGTTGTATCTAGGGTTGCCAACTCGAAATTTTACAAAATCGGGACAAAAGTTTCAAAGTTGGAAATCTCCCGGGACAAAAAAGAAAAAATCCGGGACACACGACTTGAGGTGTCGTCATAGAGGGCACACTCGAAGGACGTGCTCAAGCTCCAACAACTCTAACCACAAGAAGCTTTAACCACAAAAAGTTCTTGACCAAAATATGCCTCAACTGCAAAAATATTGAAGCACAAAAAACCGTGAAATCCTAAAAGCTCAAACCACGAAAAGCTCTAACCGTGGAAAGATCTGACCACATAAACGTTTAACTGACCTCAAAATGCTGTAACAAAAAAAAAAAAAAAAAAAAAAAAAAAAAAAAAAAACTCGAATTACAAAAATCTCTAGCCACAAGAAGCACTGACCACAAACAAATTGTTCCACAACAACTTGAACCCCTAAAAGACCAAGCGAGGTACCTAAAGCTGCATCCCTAAGAAGCTCACGAAATGCTCTAACCCGGTTTGTGCCTTGCCCCTGGAACTAATGGGTTAGGTCATTAATGTGACCCTTTCATATTGTTAGATGGCGACAATCTCTGTACGATGACCGGCCTGACACGTGCAAGACCGGGTTTTCGTCATGCTCCAACCACAAAATAATTAAACCACAGAAAGCAGCAACCCTAAAATGCGCAAATAATAACACGAAATAATCACAAAAACCTCTAACCGAAAATGCACTGACTACCAAAAGCTCTGACCGTTCGTGTCTTTTTGAAATTTCACCAATCATCTGTTCGGTACCCTAGCAATCGTCCGACGTTACCGTATGATATAATCACCATAAGATCTGTTACCGTATGATATAATTCAGAACGTTCCGTTACCATTATGATATAATTCAGAGAAGGCGGGTGGAAATGCTCTGCTTCAGAGCGGACTTTTATGCAAATGGAAAACGGTATTAGTGCATGGAGATGAATTGACGATTTCCAGCGCCGAGAGTTGAACTACCAGTTTTCTTGCTGGGACTCATTCTCGTATAGGCAATAGTGCATCCCACATATTGTCCAGTGAAGCTGCCCACCCCTAGATCAAGGGCTGGCTACGCTCTTGATGAGAGCTAAACATACGATCTTTTTTGGTCCATGAATGGTGGGAGACCCCTAAACACTACACCAAAACCCGCTGAAGTCACGCTACCGACAGGAAAGGACAAGGACATGATTTTAAGGAAAGTTTGAATACTTCCTGGCGATGGCGATTAAAAAAAATAGGAGATCCGAGGCGACGCTCGTCATAGCGGTTATACCTATACCTGTTGAGAAGCTTGCCCAATTCATCGGCAACTGGTTTCAAAGAATACTTGTCCACTCGTTGACCGTCGGGACGCCCTAGATGCGACATCAGTACAACACTTTTTGCCCCCTTGTCCAGCGCGTATTTAATGGAGTCGAGAGCGGCGACAATGCGCTGATTGTTCGTGATTTTCCCCTCTTTCATCGGAACATTGAAGTCCACCCTAATCCGACAAATTTTTTTGTAATTGAATACTTTCACCCGACCGCACAACAAATAATCTTACCTCATTAAGACCCTTTTATTACCCAAGTTGAGGGCGTCGATCGCTAATTTCTGAAGACCCATTTTCCTTCCTTTTAGACCGAAAACTTGTATCGAACTGTTCTTTTACGGATTTCAAGGACCTTGAACTCACTTTCAATCAATTTATTTAAAGAATATCAACCAATCTTCAATTCTTCACTCCCCGAGTGAAAAAAGAGAAAACCGACAAATCTAGACCCCGAATGTTATCGCTAGCAGGCTGGGGGTTATCAGAGTAAAGGTTGCACTCAGGCTTACGTTTCAATTTGTCAAATTGAAGAGAAATTTGTATTTATTTGTGCTGCATTACCGCTTAAAATATTCAATTTGCGTGTAATTAGCGGTAATTAAAGGATGGACGGGCTTAAAAATTTAGTTTCCTCATGACGTAACCCGAGGAAGATCACTTTTTAAGGTTTTCCAGGTGAGTGCCACGAGTTTTTTTCTATTTGTGTCGTTGCGTTTGCAATGACACGCTCGTAAAAATGAAACGTTTCCACCTCTCTAAAAAAAAAAAAAGCGAAGAGAAAAAACAATACAACAGGTCCATTCAATTAGCACGGTGACTCGACATTTTCAGTTCCCACGGTACCTTCAGAGCTCTTCAGTCAGTCAGTTGCGAGCACTCGGCGTAGCATGGCAGAAAAGTCACCTGCAGCTACCGTCGACGACCCTTCGGACGCTGAACTGGCAGATCTGTTGGACAGTAAGACTAAAATTGGTGTTGCGGTGAGGGGGGTGTGGTAATAAGGTGATGACCCCGCGACATTTGGGCTTTGTTTAGATGCTATTCAGGATTTTGATAAACCGGCCGAGCAGGGCAAGTCACAACATGAAGAGGACGGTGTCGAGGGTCAAGTTTGGGACGAAGAGTTTCTCAAGAGTGCCGAGTTCGAGGAGAGGATGAAAGCGATTTTCGGGACAGGTACGTTATATTAAGCAAACTTGTCGAACGAAACGTGGGTTAATTGAGTTTTCTGGGGTGAAAAAAAAGGGTCGGGCACCGGCGATCCCGTTCTTTCGAGCGATGAATTCATCAAAATGGCCGAGGAAGCGAATAAAATTCTGACGGAGAGTCACGAAGATCCAGAAGTGAACGCAGCCATCGCTCAGGCGTTGAAAAACCTATCGTCGAACGCGGACAAACTGTTGACGGACGATGGTACCCCGAGTCCCGAAGCCCTCGCCTCAATGTTCAACGGCCTCGGAATGGACGATCCTGAAGCCAACCCTGAGTCACTGATGAATGCCATGCAGAAAATGATGCGAACATTTTTGTCGAAAGACGTACTCTATCCGTCCATGAAGGAGATCACTGAAAAGGTGCGGTTTGGGCGTCGACAATTTTGTACCGTCCATTTATTCTCAACGTTTTTTTCTACAGTACCCCGAGTGGTTGGAATCCCACAAAGATTCACTCTCCACATCGACCTACGCCTCATACTCCGAACAGTTCGCCCTCATGGGTCAAGTCTGCAATGAATTCGAACAGGAGAAAGACTCCGATAGTGAGACCGTTAAAAGTGAACGTTTCTCCAAGATTTTAGCCCTCATGGAGAAAGTGAGCCTGGAGAAGCACGCCAATGATTCCCCAAATAACGGTCTTTCTTCAATTTTTAGATGCAAAAACTTGGACATCCTCCCAAAGAACTGATAGGCGAAGGCTCGCCGTTTCCATTCGATGAAACAGGCTCCCTCAGTCAGTTACCCGGGCTCGACCCGTCGCAGTGTTCGCTCATGTAAACGTAATTTTATATTATTTTAGCGCTTGTTCGGCAAGAGAGAGATGCATATACACCATTAGGCTTAGAATCAACAACTTATTCAACGTAATTACTATATTAAATGCAATTTTCGGGGAGAGTTTAGAAATTTACTTACTTACGAAATTTATTACAAAAGGGAGTTTTGAAAGAGCAAGATCCGTGAAATTGGTTTATTTGCATGAGCCAATCAATCCCACGAAATTGCATTTGAATGGGTAAAAAACGCGAAATTCTCTTTTTGAAGCAGCAACCCGCGAAACTGGGTTTTTGAGTGAGCTAACCGTGCGAAATTGGGATTTAAATGAACCCAATGACGGCTGTATTGTTCAATAAAGTTTACGGTCTACAAGTTGAAACCATAGGTTGAAACAACAGCCAAAAATTGTAAATTTTCTTAAATTTAACATTTAACCGCGAAATTACTTATTTAAATGGGCCACCATCAATTTCAATGGCGTAAAAAACCACGAAGTTGACTTTTTTTACGGCGCCAACTCCGCGAAATTCGGTGTTTGAAATAATCAACCCTGGTGCGGGGGGGGGGGGTTAGTGTTAGAAATGTGTCGAGGCCGACCTCAGGCATGAACCCAACACCGAAGACGTATTGCTCTGGTGGTAGGCTGCGGGAGGGGAATACAAGCCCAGTAAACGAAAAAACACGATATACATACGCGGTTCCGTCCAACCTTGGATTTTCGGCCATTTTTGTCGATCGTGGGTTCTAGCCATAAGTCGTCCACGAGGGGTCGGTCATCAGCGCTTAAAATGGAACGCTTTGCTTTGTCGTTAGTTGTGGGATGTTCGAGACAGCTTAACGGCAAGTCTCACGCCTGGAATTGGTCCTTAAGCGGTTAAAAATGAGTAAAAGCCCTCGTTTTCAGCATAAATTTAGAAGAAGCGCTCATTCCCAGGGGTACCCGGGACAGTCCCGGTTTTTGGATAATTTTGTCCCGGGACACAATATTTTTCGCAAGTTCTGCTCTAAATTTCTAAAAAATTGACATTGGGCATAAATTATAATAATTTTATTCTTGGAGTGAAGATGCGCGTGAACCTGATATGATACATGAAGTGAGAATAATTAATGAAAATCGTCCTATTCGTTTAATCATCCGATTTTTTTCTTTTCCACATTGCAGGCACATTTTTTAAACTAGTACACGTGTTGTACGATGCTTTTGTGGTCATAGGTGGATCTAAAGGGGGGGGGGGGAGTAACAGCAGAATCTTCGTCGCTAGAATTGAGAAAAAGCGTGATAGTTCATGGCTAAATGTGAAAAATCGCTTAGACTGCATGATTTTGATGGCTAAAAATCAATATTCGCAGTATACTGGTTCCCTTTTACCGATTTTTCTCACTTTGAAAATCATTTTTGGGATTCTGGCTCGCTAAAACGCTTATCATCGTGGGTCACCGGACTCACTAAATAAACTATTTGGCGGATTTCGTTGCGAAAAACTAATTTCACGGGTTTACCTCTGATTCGAACCCTGATCTTGCACACTAAAAACCCATTTCTGCTGGTCGTCCGGCTCACAAAAAACAATTCCGCTTACCAAAATTAAAAAACCGTATTGCTCATTGTCTCTTTAAAAAGCGCTATTTTCTCGGGCCTGGGGCCGTATTCCGAAGCCGTGTGAAAATGCCGCAAAAAGCGGTTGCTATGGCGGGATAGTGTTATTTCTTATTCGGCGTCCTTGGATCCCGCTTGCGGGATTATTTCCCGACAACTCTAACTAGGGCCCCAAGGCAGAATAATAATTTCACACTGCTTAGGAATACGGCCCCTCACTTAATTACTTTCTTGCGAATCTCGTTGATTGCGCGGTTATTGATGCGCAAATTTTTTATTAGTTTTATTGTTGCACATTTGCGTAATTGGGTTTTTTTACCCCACGAAATTGGGTTTTCATAAACAAAAATCCGCAAAATTGATTTGTCAGCCAGCCAGAACGCATAAATGTTTTTTTCTTTCGACAGAAGAACCCGCCAAGAGGCATTTTAGTGAGCCAGAGACCCGCGAAAAAAAAATTTTTTTTTGGTGTGTGAGAAAAATAGGCAAAATTTATTTTGTAAACAGCGAAATTAAAGAAAGTGGTGGTTTTTAGTGAGCCAAACGTGCGAAAACGGTTTTTGAGGCAGAACCATGGAAAAGGGGTTTGGCGAGAAAATTTCCGCAAAATTGCTTATTGAATAAGAAAATGTCACCCTAAATTGGTTTTTTAGCAACAATAATTCGCGAAATTGATTTTCAAGCGAGCCAGAACCATGCAAATGGGGTTTTGGCTAGAAAATTTCCTGGTATTACATTTTTAGAGAGCACTGAATTCCGAATATGTTTTCCAGTAAGGAAGATCCGCAAACATGTTTTTTTTTATTGAGCAAAATCGGCGAAATTTGTATTTTAAACAGGCCTGGCTACACCGGTCACAGGAGCCTCGAATTTCGCTCACTAAAACCATTTTCGTGTGTCTGGCTCACTGAAAGATTCATTTTCACAGGTACCTATGGCTCACTAAAAAACCATTTTCGCGGGTTTCACTCTAAAAGAAATAATCGCGGGACCAAATACCAATACGCTGAAATACCCATTTTTCTCGCGAATTTTTCTTGCTGAAAAACAAGTGCTAAATTACGCAGTTTTCCAGGCTACAGCGAATCCGAAAATTTTGCGTTTAGCGCCAAAAGTATCGTAAGTAGCGTAAAAGTATAAGTTGGAAGTCGGGGTTCAGGGGGAGCGAATGCTCCCTCAATGACCGTTTGGTTGAGGCAGTGGCGCCCCGCTATTGCCACGAAGTTGAAGGAAAAATATATGTCGAAGTTTTCGCGTAAATTCCGCCGCCTTGAATGTGATATTTCGCGAAAATAGTGCTTAGGATACGTCGTTTTCACGAGAATTTTTCCATTCAAGAGGCGTTTCTTCCTTATTGTTTCTTCACTTCACTTTTTGCCGTTTAGCGTAAATTTTCCCCCTCTCTCCCAGAATGTGGTGTTCCGCTCAATTATTGCCCTGGATGTGACTCCACAATGGAATATTTCCTATCAATTTTGCCTTCATTGTTGCGTTTCTCGTGAATTTTCCCACCGACGTGGCGTGTCCTTCCAAGGTTCCCTCGGATTTGCCGTTTTGATTTGCGGACTTGCAGTTGTTTGATTAGCTCCCTTGACCCCCCACCCCAACTTACCCCTTGATGGTTAAAATGCCCAGTTTTGGGTCCCAAAACCTCAAACATGTAGTTTACATGCTCGAATAGGTAGTATTTTGGATAAAAATTATGTCAAAAGTGCGTCAAGCTACCCGCGGCTATAACATGGTCCACAGTGTGGATCTGTCCTGCACTGCTTGCTGAATCTAAACCACGCCAATTCAGTGGTTGCGGGCAGTTCAGAAATTGGCGAAACTAACCCATTGCGCGCGCGATCCAAAAATGGACAACTTCGTGCTTATAGAAAATCGCTGAATTGACGAGTCGCACCTTAAAAACACGTAAACTATAACCGTTCGCGAAATGAAATTGACCGTTTGTCTCTTGGAAATAGTCATAAGTAACTATTCACGCACTAAAAATGACAAAATGCTCCACTGAAATGGCTGATATTAATTACGATGCGTGCCTTGAAATCGCGACTGCAATTGGGAAAAAGCACTAATCCACGCGGCTGAAACTGAGAAAAGCGCTATTTCAAGGATTAAAAAAAGAGAAAAACGCGAATTCACGTCTAAAATTGTGTTAAAGTGCTACAATTTAGCAGCTTTAAAAATGCGCTGTGGTTCACGCATGAAATAGAGAAAAACGCGAATTCGCGTCTGAAAGAGAAGAAAATACTAATTCACGCAGCTAAGGTATGAAAAATTGCGATTTTATGGACAATATCGTGAAAAAGCGCTGTAACTCGCAGCTAAACGGCCAACTCGCACATTCTTGGGAAACTTCAGAAATAAAATTGAGAAAAAACGCCGATTCAAGCGGCTAAAACTGTGAAAAAGCTCTAACTCGCGGGTAAAACAAATAAATAAACGAATATGGCGTTTGAAATGGTGAAAAACGCTAATTCACAGCTAAAATTTAAAAAACACCAACTCCCGGATTCTTGAGACAACTTTAGGATTCAAATTGAGAAAAAACGCTAGATCAAGCGGCTAAAACTATGGAAAAACGCTAATTCACGGGTCAAATTTAGAAAAACGCAAATTGGCGTTTAAAATAGAGAAAAACGCTAATTTGCGGATAAAATTTGGACAGAGCACTCAAACGCTAGGCTACTTCATGGCTTATTCACGCCTGGGAGTTTAGAATAAGCGCCGATTCGCTGCTAAAAATGAGAAAATGTGCTAAATTCGCTGCTAAACGCTGGCGAAACGTCGGCACACAATAATAAATTGAATTTAATCTATGCGTACTGGATCATTTTTTCATAAAAATTGAGAGAAAAACGTTAATTCACAGCTGAAATTGAGAAAACGCCAACTCGCGGATTCCTGGGGCAACTTCGGAAATAAATTTGAGACACAACGCTAATTCAAGTGGCTAAAACTGAGAAAAGGCGCTAATTCACGGGTATAATAAATAGAGAAAAACATGAATTGGCGTTTAAAATGGAGAAAAGCGCCAATTCATTGCTTAAATTTTAAAAAAAATTACTAATTTTCGGATCAAATTTGGAAAGAGCACTCAAACGCTTCTTAATTTTCGGATTCTTGAGACAACTTCACGGCTAGCAGTTTATAATAAGAGCCGATTCCCAGCTAAGATTGAGAAAATGCACTAATTCGCTGCTAAAATTGAGAGAAAAACGCTAATTCACAGTTGAAATTGAGAAAACACATACAGGTACGCGGTTTTCGGAGGGACTTTCATGATTGAAAAATATGTACTTCAACGCTACTAAAAAGTACATATTCCCAGTTTAATAAGAGACTAAAGGGCCTCCTAGAGATTTCCGCCCCGGGTCCCGATAGGTGTTGTTACGCCACTGGATGGTACAATTTACGATTCGCCAACAGGCCATCTGGCAGGGGGCCAAACAGGCTATTTGCGCCCCTGAAATTATGGTTGGACTTATCGCTCCCTATAAACTGACGTTTTTCGTTCCCACACCGAACATAATCATCTGCACCACGAAGCAGCGATTTTAGAGTTTTTCTCAACTGTGGTGGGGGGGCACAAAGAAGTTCCTCCGCGTGTTTCCTCAATTTGAGCCGCAAACGAGTGCTTTTTTACAATTCTACCGTGAACGAGCCCTTTTACTCACGTGAAAAGGCGGCTTTTTTACATTTTTGCCTGCATCGGTGCGTTTTCGTGAGTTTCCACCTTGAGAGCACTTTTACTCAATTTTAACAGCGGATGTGCGTTTTTCCTCCATTTTAGGGGCAAATGAGCCATTTTTCTCAATTCTACTATCAACAAGCCTTTTTTTTTTTTTTTTTTTTTTTTTTTTTTTTAACCAATTTTTGTCGTAAAAAGGATTAGTGCCTTTTCTTAATTTTGCCCTGAACCGTAAACCGCGACTTGGTGAGTTTTCTCAATTTTAGCCGTGAAAAGGCCTCCTTAAACCGTGATTTAGCGCATTTCCTTAATCCTGGCCTGGACTTGAGCATCGCAAAACCTCGACATTTGAGCCTCGTTTGTTGCAATTTTAGCTTAAAATGCTGTCGATTTTGAAGAAGAAAAAAAAAGTGATGAAACTACCGTGCGGAGCCGAAAAAAAAAACGAGGACGACAGTTCGATCCGCCTGTGGTCATAGAAACTCCGTCTTGACCCCCCCCCCCCCCAGTTGACATGGACCCCAATACGCAGCATCGGCTAATCCTTTCCAACTCGTGCGAGGGAAGGGGGTTTTCCTTAATGAACTGAGAGTGAGTGTATTTTATATGATTGATATTGATAAGCCACTTCTTCAATATGCGTGTAATTGTCTTTTTTAAAAAAAGATTTAATTACACGTTTATAATCATTAAGGTACGAGTAACTTTCTCTCTGGTTGTTATTTTTTCTCTTGTCTCCAAAAACGTAGTAAACCTCTACGAGTACGTCACAAAAAAAGAAATGAAAAATAATTCCTTCGAAATAAATACAACCCACCAATCAAATGATAGAAAATAACGTACAAAACACGAAAAAGAACAACTAGTCGTAGCTTTTCCAATTCTAAAGATATTTCAACAATAGAAAAACATTTTTTTTTTTTAAACGCTTGTTTCAATGTCCCCGATTTTCAGATTTCGAATGTGCACACAACTAATTTACAGGGTTGAGGAAGAGGTGTTTCATTTCAATTAAATGGATCCGCCTTGTTCGGCGGGTATCTTAGTAATAAATAACAAGATACATAGAACAAAACAGATTGAATCGGTTTTAATTCTTGGCTCACAGAAATAAAAATACGAGGGAAACTAATAAGCCCTTGTAAATTACTTGTGAACATTATTCGTGTTCAAGGTAGGCGGGAGGGCGGCAAAACTGAGAAAAAGTCTTAAATACAACTTGTAACAAAATTTGGAACTACACTGAAATATCCAACTTTTTTTAAATATTATAATAAATGTCGCTTTTATGTTACCTCTGATGCCTTAAAAGGCGTCAAGACTCGAGAAAAAAAGGTACGGGAGTCTTTTCATTTACTTGACTCTTCTGTAAAATTGAAATTGTTCAATATTTTGGCATTTCTCGCCTCTGAAAAAACATTAAATGGTCGCTCACCTTTTGGAGGGGGAGGGTTTAGGTTCCTCAGTAGCGGCTTCCGATGTTTCCGAACTCTCCAGCTCCATTTCCAGGCTCTCTTCTTCGTCGCCAGTACTTTTTCTTTTGCTCTTTCTTGTCCCCCGTCTTGAAAAAAAAAAAAAAAAAAATTAAATATTAACCAAAACGCCATTTTTTCGTGTGATTTTACATACCGCGGAGTCACGTCAACGGTGTTCTCCTCTTCATCCTTGCTGGGGCGTATTCGAGAGCGCCGACCACTAACCAAATTATCTGGCGCGGGGAGGCACAAAAATGTGGGAAACGTTAATAAACTGACTGGTTTGAAAAATCCCCCCCCCCCTCATCATTCTTTATCGACAATCTTAACTACCTAGAGACACCATGTGCATCTTTTTGGGAGCTACGTCGAAATTAGGTTCAAGGAGGCTTTTGATTTTTTTCATGTGAACGGCGCGGATGGCGAGCCGACTGAAGGGCGCCTTGATGGTCTCAGCGTCCGGTTTTGGTTTCAAATCAAAATCAACGATATGAGTTTCCATTCTAAATAAATAAATAAATAATGCAGCGGAGGCTGTGGGAAGGGATAAGGTGGCGTAAAAGTGATATCTTACGCATTTTTTCCCTCGACCAAAAGTTCAGTTTCGTCCTCTAAATCGCTTAGAATGGCTCCCACTGGGATAAGTGCGGCTGGCAGGATGTTCATGTTCTTCATTGTCCTTTGAAGACCGTCGTAAAATGTGACGGTTACATTCAAAGTCTCCTTCCAAGCGTTGAGGTCTTCCAGACCTTCTACAATGCCGGGATAGTGCCAGCAGCTGTTTGGCCACTTTGCAAACACCGCGAGACCTTTTAAACCTACAGAAAGGAGTGGGCGGGGTCAAGTTTTTCATAAAAATGGAATAAGTTAACGATTTGTTTTGTACTTTTAAAGTCAACTTTAGGCGGCGGCGGGGGGCTTTCTTCAGCCGCATTATCGTTGACAGCGTTGTTATCGCCGAGATTTTTGGCACTGAACGGCGACGTCGTAGTCACTGATGCCGATCCCGACCGGACTTTTCTTTTTTTGACCGATGCACCGCCTCCACCCGGATAGATGAGCGGACACGAGTCGTTGGCCGTCGCAGCCTCAAACTCGGTCAACTGTTTCCTGAGACGAGACAGACTCGTTTCAACGTCGCGCCGAGTTTTTAGTGCGATGATGTCGTCCAATTGTTTTCGTATGTTGCTCGCCCAGTCTGTCACGGCTGAATGAACGTCCGAAGTGTGGCATTCCTGCAAAGAAGAAGAAAAAAAAGTTTGGTGACCAATGCACGGCGGGGGAGGGGGTGTTAAGAGGAATTTTCGAGCTAACTGGATAAGAAGCTGAGGTAGACTCGGCGACCGTTATAGAGGCGTCATTTTCAGAGTTAATTGCATCACTCTGATCGTCGCTTTTTTCGATCAAAGAGTCTTCTTCTTCGTCTTTAGTTTTCTTCTTAACGCCTAATAAAATACGAGTGATTTTTTACATAAAAATAATCAAAATAATAATTAAAATTCGAATCATACCAGTTTCCTCAGGAACCTTTTGGTTTCCCAAATGGTCATCCTCGGGGTGGGCGGAAGAGTGAGAAAATTCCATCTTAAAGGAAGCGTCATCCTGCTTACTGTCGCATGTTAAGTCCTCCCTGCAATAGATTCTTCAGTTTAAAAAAAAAACGTTCTAAAACTCTAAAACAACCACGAATTACTTTTCAGCTTTAAAATTGTCATTAGATTCTTCCTTAACGCCATCTCCTTTGCCTCCTAAACGCGTGAGAAATAAATTTAATTAAAGGTTAACGACAAAAATAAAAATAAAGAAACCCTTACCCTCGGCGACGTCGTCGATTTTGTCAACGTCATTACTGAGTCTGTTGGGGGGGAGAAAACGCGATTTAACATGAGAAATAAACGAATTAAGACCCGTTTTCACCAACAAAGTTTAGAATTGAACGCGATTACTAGTCATTAGCGACCACAATATTTCTGATGCAAAATGTTATTGTAATCGCGATTTGCTGTTGATCGGCGTAGGTGAAAACGGGCCTAAAACGTACAGTTTGGCCAATAATATACTCAACATCTTTTCAAGAGTATGAAAATTTGTATTAATGGTCAAAGAAACGGAAAGAGAAACTAAAAATTTCGACGGTCCAGATAAATAAGTACTTCACGAACAAACATACCCTTCTCCAGTATTATTGGTCTGGTCGCCATTTCCGAGGCCCTCGTTGTCAATAGATGAATTTTCACTTGGCTTTTCACTAATTTCCTCCTTTTCAGCTACTGAAAATACATTTTTGCCCCCCGAATAAATGATTCCTTACAGTTAGTACAAGTGAAAATGCTTACATTTTGTACTTGATACAGTTTCATAATTGACGGGCGTTTCGGATTTACAATCGCCGACCGTTTTGGTTTTTCTATAAAAAATGTGTAAATATGTAAATAAATAAAAAAATTGTGAGACGAGCAAAAAAATTACGTTGTCACTACGCCATCGACGTCTTTGATATTGTGTCCGTTAGGAAGGTCACTACTCTCCATCATCGTGGTAGAAGCGCGCGTCGCGGGATGACAATTATTTTTGGGAGATTACTACGTGAGTTTGACTAGAGGTAAAGCTCCTGAAAGCAAAACAAAAAACTATGTGTAATCAAAAATTGATGTAAAAACCGCGCTTTCACATGACTGCATTTGGGCAGATGAAAGGAGAAGGAAGGGGGTGGAGCGGGTCCCACAACCCCAAAGCAGGGCATCTAAATTACGAGTGTTCATTCCAAATTTGAGCGCTGTTGTCCTGCAGGGATAGAGCTGGCAAGTTTCCGTGGTTGTTCGTTGACAAGTTTCGATAAAATTGCCTCTTGGAGAACCCAAAAGTCAAATTTCGGGGTCTAAAATATCTGTTTACGACCCCCCGAAATATCACATGTGTAGCAGCTATTTTGTCAGTTCCCATGACTAGTGCACTGAGTGGGGAGCAAAAGGAGGGCTCACGACCCCCATGAGGGGGGGAGGGGGAGGGGCACTTCACGGCTACGGCCCTTCATCGGACCGACTGCAAAACGCTGAGTCATAGTTCGTTCATAAGTGGTGGCGAAGGGGGAAAGGGCTTGTGCGCTCCTTTCGTTGTCGTGCGTTGTGCCTTTCTCGTAATAGTTGATGAATTGCTTGGAACGTATTTTCTTTCGAAATGAGAGGAAATTGACGCCTCCCCCTCCCCCTAACGAACGATAAGATGAGAGAACGACTGACACAGCGCTTTCCAATTTGAACAAATTGGTGGCCCACCGATTTGCCCGAGCATGGTTCAAACAAATTGGTGGGCCACACATTTTATCCGAGCATGGTTCGGACGAATCAGTGGCCCATCGTGCCAGAGCAGGACTGCAGGACCTCTGGGAATGAAATGGAGAATTCTGAGGGAGGAATTCCCGGCCCCACCCATATGGTATGCCCACCGATTCGTCAGCTCACCAAATTGTTTGCGAAGGAGCAAAATCCGAATAATTGTACGTCAGAAGATTCAAATCCACGAAACTGGTTATTTGAAACTGCAAATTCCACGAAATTTGGATTCTAAACTACGAAATCCGCAAAATTGAATTTTAGAAGGATCCAAAAACGCGAAATTGTTTTCAAAACCGCAAGATTCGGCAATTAAAATCAAGGAGCAAAAGTGTTTTTTGAAGGATCAATCAAAACCCGCGAAACTAGGGTTTTAAATGAGACAAACCAACGAAATTAGTTTTTTGAACAATCCAAGCCCGCAAAGTTTATTTCTGAAGAATCAACTTCGCGAAATTGCCTTTTGGATTGAGCCAAGCCCACGAAATTTCTTTTCAAAAAACCCCACCCTGAGAAATTGTTTTTTGAATTAATCAAAGCTGCTGAATTGCTTTTTTGGATGAGTCAATTCTACAAAATTGGTTTTTGAACGAGCCGAAGCCACAAAGTTTGTTTCTTGAAGGAGCCATACCCACGAAATTGATTTTATGAAGAAGCCAAGTCCATGCAATTGCTTTTAAAAGAGCCCACTCTTGGAATGAGTTGGAAATTGGTTTTTGACTGTGACAATGCCGCGGTATTGTTCTTCAAACGAGTCAACTCCACGAAATTGATTTTTGAACGAGACCAAAGCCGTGGAATTTGGGTTTCTATGGAGCCAAATCGGCCAAATTGATCCCGCGAATTATCATATAGCTGACCCCACGAAATGGGGTTTTTGGATCAGCGGAACCAGCGAAAGTGTTTTTTTGGATTAAGCAAGCCCGCGGAGTGGAGTTTTGAAGAATCAAACCCACGCAACAGAAAAGTTGCCTTTCTGATTGCTCCAAACCCACGAAATCGTCCCTGCGAAATTGGTTTTCGAATTAGTCAAAAAGCCG
Source organism: Corythucha ciliata (assembly GCA_038030265.1). Lineage (NCBI taxonomy): Eukaryota > Metazoa > Arthropoda > Insecta > Hemiptera > Tingidae > Corythucha > Corythucha ciliata. Next base: position 19,556,186 of record CM075943.1, read on the forward strand.
TGGAATTGTTGTTTAGCTTGGTTTTCGAACGAATCAATGAACCGAAGTTACGAAATTTGGTTTTCGAAGTTGCCAAACCCACGAACTCGATGTTTTGAACAAGCCTGGGCCGCGAATTAACATTTTTAAACAAGTCAACGCCACGAAATTGTTGTTTTGGATTGAGTCACAGGCGTCGCGTCGGCTTGGTTGTTTGTATGCGTTAACTCCGCAAAATTGGTTTTTGAGCCCTGAAAAACTGGCAAAGCCACGCTATTAGGGCGGTTGGATCCTTGAAAATGGCTAAACTGACCTTTCGCACTCTAAAATTTACTCAACTTACGATTTTTGCCGTGGAAATAGTCAGACTTGACTATTCCAGCCCTGAAAATAACAAAAATTACTATAAATGCGGCCGAAAAATGGATACGATTCGCCCCTCGAAAATGCCTAAATGAGATTCGGGCCCTAAAATTGGCAAAACTAACCATTTGCGCTACAAAAATGGTCAATTTGACCACTCGCATCCTGAAAATGGCTTATCTGACGATTTCGATTGTTGAAAATAGCCAAATTGGCTATTCACATCCAATTCTCGCTTCAAAAATGGCCTAACTGACCATTCGCGTACCACAGATGGCGTAACTGACGATTCGCGCCCTGAAAATGGCTGAACTGGTTCAACTACCGGTGTCGCGTCGTGGAGAAGGGCGAGAACACACACTTTACTTTTCAACTTTTTTTTTTTAACTCAAAAGTTGACCTTTGCTCAAATAATCCAGCATATGGTGGAAATCGAACACACTCAGCAGGCGATACCTGGACATGAGAGTCGACACCCTGCGACCACTCGGCCACTCTGGGCTGAACTGACTATCAGACCTGAGAATTGAAAATGCCATAACAGGCTATTGACGCCTTTGAAAGGATTAATTAAGACTATTTTACACCTTGAAAACGATAAACTGACAGCTGATCGACTCCCCTCCCTGAATACTTCCGCGTACTATCCCACTTCTGATGGGTTTCACACATCTCAGCAAAAATGGGTAAACCAACCTAGTCTCGCCCGATAAAATGTCTTGGCTGGCTGGCTATGTGCGTCTGAAAATGGGGTCAAACTGACGAAAACGCTCTACTCGGAAACAGTAGATTTAAAGCCGCCTTCACATGTGAACTGTCAAAACTCAGGCTTTGAGCCGTATCCAATGAAATATAATGAATCTCGCGTTGCTCTTTGATTGGCCACAGCTCAAAGTCTTGGATGTCACAGCTCGCATGTGAAGCCACCTCCAAGGTTTCGCCCAGAAAGTCGTATTTCTCCAGAAAAATGAAAGTGTTCCTTTCTGGAAATGAGAATTAGGCACCGGAACGATAATTTGGACAAAAATTGTATGGCGCATTGGTTTGTCTACTTTATCCGTCCCATGCTATTAAATTAACTTGTTGCTATTTAACTTTATTTTTCTTTGACATTGTCGCTGCTTTGGCTTTTATGAGAAAGTCTCCTTGCGTTTCAATTGCGTCCTTTTCTCTTTTGGTATACTTGCTTTTTATTTTATTCCTAATTTTTGACGTGTTTTTATCGTACGTCGGTGTTGTCGAATACACATCGTCCGTTTGGCTGTACTTTTTCAGACCCTCCATTTTTTCACGAACGCTGTAAATTCCCTGACGGTTGACCTTGACAAAGTCTCCGTGGCCGTTGTGTTGGGCTCGAAAACTGGCCCCCTCGTCCAAAAAGTGACCCTCACTGTTTTCCAACCAAGTCTGTTGGTTGCCGATGACGCAGCCCGGTCGACAGATTCTCATCCAGGCGATGGCTTCACGAGCCGTCAGACCGTAGTGTTTGATTATGTACGCTCCGATTAGACAGCCGGTTCGTCCAAGACCGGCTTTACAGTGAACGGCGACGGCGCCTTGATTCGACTCGACAATGGTGAGAAAATCACGGACGATATTCATATTGGGTGTCGAACCATCGGGAAAGTACAGTTCAAAGTGTTCGATGCCGCGACGGGTAAACCGTCGCGGGTCGTAGCGACTCTCGTTCAGACGAACAACGGCCGTAATTCCTTTAGCTTGGAAGTAGCCGACATAGCGTTCCACGGGACACTCCAAATGGTGCTCACCGCACGGCCCAGCGAATGCCGCCAATTTCGCCGGCACTATCCACGACAGATCGGTGACGTCCGCGATATTGGTCCCTTCGTACAGTTCGTATTCGGAGACGTCGAAATCCGAAAAATCGACGAAATTAAAGTAAAACGCTTTGTTCAGAGCGCATAAACAGTTTTTTAACGTTATGGTGTGAATAATACTAGGATCGAACATGTTCGCGTCCTGAAACGGCCTGTACTGGTAGCGCGTGGTCAACAACGGCTGTATTGCTTCGTTCGGACTCCTGTCAAGAAACGCCACTGAATACGCCCCAATCAGAAACGCCGCGTTGCACCGTTTTGATTCTTTAAAAGCCGTAAAGTACACGATTTTCTTCTTTTCCAACTCCAAAAGAGACAGCTTGTAATGTAGAAGTTGACAGAAAGTGTACAAACGGCCTAGATTGAGCGGCCCGAAATCTTTGTTGTAGCTCTGGTAAACCAAGAGATCGTCAGTTGTAAAATAATGGTAGGGTGACAGAGACGACTGATGAATGTAAGGGTCACCGGACTTCACGACCATGAAATAGAGACGCTCTCTAATTATTTCAATTACTTCTACAACGTCTGTTACTTCGCGGTAAATTCTGTTGAAGTCTTCGTTGCTACATTTCATTTTTCTGATAGTAAAAGCTAATTTTGGTTAAAATCTACTACTCCTGTCATAAAATTTGCTCGTTTTACAACTATAATCCCATCTACTAGTACCTAAGGCTCAAACCACTATTGATTACTTATAAGCGCCTCTCATTCGTAAAAATTATTCTAACATCTGAATTGTTTTTATTTTAAAAAAGCATCGTTGAACTCAACTTTGTGGAAAGCCCACTATTGCTTGCTTAACAGCAATTTCTGGTCAGTACCTGTACCTGTGTTGAATAATCAGTTAACATTCAGCACATAAAATACGATAGTTGGGCGAGAAAATTGTACTTCAGTACTTGAAACGATCATTCACACCTCCCACCCGGCACAGCAACGTTGTAACCTCATAGGCCGGGAAACTGTCAGTGAAGAAATTCTGGAGGATAAATAGCTAAGACATTGAATATTTCGGAAGATATTTAGACATAAACTGCTTGGGAGGGGGTGTATAGCCGCAATATGCGAGTTTTCAAGGATATATAGCCGTGGAATTGAAAATTTCGGGGATAAATAGTGACTAAATTGAAGATTTGGGACAAAATAGCCACGACACTGTAAGTTTTTACGAGTAAGTAATTGAGTACGAAATTGTAAATGGGGGAGAGTCTAGAAATTGAAGTTTTAAGGCTGAAAGGTCACGATATTGTAAATTTCGGAGGATAAATATGCCACGAAATAGAATGCTTCCGAGAATAATGAGCAGCGAAAAATTATGAGTTTCGTGGAGGGGGGGATTCAAGTTTCAGGGCTAGTCACAAAGTTGTGAGTTTCAGAGGGCAAACGTCAAAAACTGAAAATGTTGGGAGGGGGAATAGACCACGAAATTGAACATTTAGAAGGATAATTTGGCGCGAAACTGCTACCTGAGGGCAATAGCCGCGAAATTACCGGTTTCAAATAATAGTTCTTGGCAAAATTGCGAGTTCGGGGATGAACAGCCATGAAATTGCAACTTTTATAGGATAACTAGCCATAAAATTGTAAGCAATGTAGGTTATTAGCTGCTGAATCGCACTGGGCGGGGGCCGACAGCCCCGAAATGCAAGTTTCACTGGATACGTAGCTGTAAAATTGAAAGTTTCGGGGATAAGTATCCACTACTAAAATGACGGTTCAGGGGTAAATATCCACGACTACGACATTGCAAGTTTCGGCGTATTACTTGCCATCACATTGCAAGTTTTGAAGGGAGAAATAGCCGCGAAATTGCATAATCGGGATCAATAACCGCGAGATTCCCGGGTTTGAAGAACAATAAGCCGCAAAATTACGAGCCCAGGAGTATGAGTAGCCACGAAATTACAAATTTTGCAGGATAACTAGCCACGATGTAAGCCATGGAAGCCGAGCAACTGCACTGGTGAGGAGGGTGGATAAAAAGCCACGAAATGCAATATACGAGGGATACATAGCCGTTAGACCTAGTGGATTTGGACGCTAAATTACCTCTAAATTAGGGCGAAATAGCCACGAAAATGCAAATGTCGGAGGATTATCAGCCGCAAAACTGCAAGTTCGGGCATCAAAAGCCACAAAATTACCGATTTTGAAGGATGATCAGTGATTTCGGATTGATGGATAGACGCGAAATTACAATCAGGTGGTGGAAGGGGGGCACCCAAGTAAAGTTTTAGAGCGCGAAATCCTGCGCAAAAAAAACAAACAATTTTGAGCCTCATACGCCAAAGTCCTGATTAGTTGTGCTCTTCGCATCCACACTACGCTTGTGTCATACTGTTGATGTTCGGTTTGTATCAAAAAACCTCCTGAAATCCACAAGGAACCGAGTGGGCCGGGTCACAGCTCGTTAGAGCCTTTTATAGCGATGTGGGACAACATTAGCGGTACTCGAGGGTTGAATAGCCGCGAAACTGAAGTTTTTGGACTAAACCACTATGAAATAGTAAATTTTGGGAGATAATTATCCGCAAGTATAGAAAATATAATGGTTGAAGGGATGGAGGTGGGGTATTTTAACACTGCAATCCATGGATTATCGCCTTTTCACCACAGAATTACTCCATATTAGCGTTTTTTCTCAAGTTCAGCCGTAAACTAGGGTAAAAAACAAAACACGGATTAGAGCTATTTCTAAATTTTCGCCAAGAATTAGAGAATATTTTCCTAATTTCAGTTGCGAACTAGCGATTTTTCCACTATAAGCCATGAATCAGCGCATTTCTGCACTTGACTGCAAGAAGGGGTGGGATGGAGTATTTCAACTGCGTGAATCATGCGTTATCAAATTTTAGCCGCGCATCAGCGCTTTTCCTCAATTTTAGCAGCGAACGAGCGCTTTTACCCCTCAATAAGCCTCGGAATAGCGATTTTTCATCATTTTAGCAGCACAATCGCCAAAAGAACATCACAGTGGCGTGTTTTCTCAATTTCAGCCGTAGGAGGACACTATAATTCACGGATTATAGATTTTTTCGCAATTCTGGTCTGTGAGTTGTATCGAAATGCTGCGAATTAGCGTACTTTCTCGATTGCCCCGAATGAGCGCTTCTAGGCCATTTTCGCTACGAATTCAGCGCTTTTTCGGAACTTTTAGCCACGGACTCGACTCAACGAACGCTTTTCTCAATACTTGCCGGCTATAAGTACCAACAAAAACAATTTCAGACGCGTACGGCCTGCGTAAGCTTTCTCTGAAAACAGCGCTCTCAGACCTCGATAGGCTACTCTGAAATTTAGAAAAATCGTACAACTCCAACAACAAAGGCTACTCGTCCCATTTTCGGCGCTTTCGACCGGCCCCTCGAAGAGGCATTTTGGCTGGGACCAGAATAAATGGCCCCCAAAAGCCCTCGACGGTTTTGACCAAAATGAACGAAATTTAAAATTGGGCGGAACCGCCTATCTCAGGGGAATGCGACGATTTGGGGGGTTGCACCTCCTATGCTGTCATTTTCTGGCCAGCCGCTTTGTGTTTCACATAGAGATTAGTATTATGGCCGGGAGTAGGAATTGTTTTACCAAGCTGGTGCAGGTGGCTGGTCCCCATGGACAATGATGACCCAGACCCTTCGACCATGGAACCTGTGGTACGCAAACTCCTGATATGAGTACCACAGAAGAACTGTTGACTGACTGCCACCGGTAGATTTGGCCAGTCGACACTTCCTCCGTTACTTAGGCCAGGATAGCCAAAGTACTATCCCGAAGGTAGGGAGGTGCACTCTGAATCCCTTGAGGGGTTCCTGCCAAAAAGCGGCAGAGTTTCTCCTGTGAGGCGAGAAAATCATCCGTTAGGCCACATCCTGAAATTCCACCGCCGAAAAAAATTCGGCCCAACCTCCTATAAGTCAATATCGACGAGACCTTCACCGATCAGACACCACATGTCGGTGGTATTCGGTCCATAAAAGCATGGGTGTCCAATGAGACACGTTTGAACAAAGACCCCCACATTTAATTGTCAGACAGATATCTAGAATAATGTTTTAAAAATGATTAGGCTCCTCAATGCGTGTACATAGGACGCTTCCCCATCAATGTAAGCCTAATAACGGAACGCTATATTCACTCTTGACGTCCATTTGCCGCTCTTTTTACTACCTAAATATGCAAATTTCACGCTTTTCTACCCCGGGCAATACTAAAAAAATGCCTTCGTTGGCAAGTAATGATTGCATTGATTGGTCAACGCAAGAAGAAAATGCGAACGAAGCAAACTGAAATCTCGCAAGGTTCACAAAACGTTCATCAAAGCTTATCAACCTTATCACCCGGCCTTCGAATCATTTTCAAGACAATGGACTCGGTAAATTGCCGTCCTACGTAAAGAACAAAATATCAGCCGAGACAGTAAAAACGCAATCGAAGCGGTCGCAAAACGTACAAGGAGGTGAAAGTCTATATGGGGGAAGCGTCGTCAGGGAGGGCGACCAAAGCGAGGGGTTTATGGGTTCGTGTACGATTATTATTTGTTTTTACGCTCAAAATGTTCAAATATAGGGATCTCCTGTTAAATTTGCTCGGGACGGTCGATAAATAAAGGTGAGTACAAACATTGCACTTCACGATTATGTTTCTGTCTTGGGGGGCTCTTTAGTAGGAGCGTTATCTTTTGTGATAAACAAATTGGAAAATCTCGTGTTTTACACGCGAAATCAAGAGACAAATGAGAGTAATTGCGATAAACAATTTAGAAAGAGAGGAAATTAAAGAAACTATAAGTTTAAACAAGCTCACCTCTTATTGGTGTTGATCAACGCGTCCCACTGATGAACGAGCTTTCTTTAGTTCACGTCTAATAACTTCGCTACGCAGTGCCACACTGCCACTCTGATTGAATGGCGGGCCGGCGCACAGGGAAGGAGCCAAAAAAACGCGAGGCTTTTTCCGACCCGTAACCCCCGCCAGACTGGCATTGGTACCAATCGGGGTGAACAGACGTAAGGAAATTGGGCTTTTTCCGGTCGTTTAAAAGTGTTTTCATGAGTGGGTATGCGGGGAAAATCAAACTGTGAGTACAAAACAAAGAATGAGCGAGAAATAGCGCGAAGGTGCATGACGCATCTCGTCGTCGATGACGTTGACGACAGGGCTGGTTATCATTCTCAGAACCCTCATAACCACTTGTTTTATGAATGTTTACGGCCAGTGATAGTAAGGCCTAAAAAAGTGAAAACAATGAGTAAATTTAGTGGTGCCGTTCAAATAGCAAAATTAGACGATTTCATTACTCCTTCGCAGGTAATTATTAACAATTTCAAGCTTTTGAGTAAGACGCAAGGGAAATTATCATTGGTCGTGGAGTGAATGGGCGTCCCCAATCGTTGGCACTTTTTGTTCTAAACATTGATTTTAAGCTTCGTTCTCGGTCTTGGTGGTGTCAAAATAGTGTCACAGGGTATGAGCAGCAGGGCTGGGGAGGCACAGTTTCCCCCGCTATACATAAACACTACAAACAGGCCTTCTTCGTACTGTCATTGGTATTCAGATACGCTCACACTCAGGATCGGATCTTGCTTTTTGCCGTCCGATGCGACTAACCCCTCGCCACTACTCACTGGCGTCTTCCTCCAAGACTTGTGGAGTCAAGCACGTAACGAGAGACTTGATTACACAATTAATAGAGGAATAAAAATGTTTCTTCAATCTGGCGGAAAACCCTGAAGTTGACGGCAACCTTAGAAAGATGAAATCTCGGCTTTTAGGATGAACGCGAATGACACCGGGGGCTTAGTGGCTTATACCAACCAGACCGAGGGTGCAGTCCAGTCTCCGTTTTGACGTTATACCTTATACCTTTAGCTACCAGATATTAGATACTTGGTCGTGGCCTCGTCAGCTCAGCAGTTGAGCCGAGTTCGGAGCTGATGGTCCGCTCCTAGCTGGAAACATTGTGCTACTGGCACTATATTTAATGATCACCGATCATTAAATACCCGACTCAACCCAACTTGGCGAAACCGATTGAGCCGTGTCCATGTTTGAAGTGGACAGCGACGTCCATCCGCAACGTCCTCAGTCTCCCTTGAGCCCCGGTGAGCGGAGTTCTTCCCTGACTCGGTTTTAGAGGCAACCCATAGTGGGCCTGGGTTTGAATCCCGCTTAGCAGCATGCCGAGGTAGTGGCAAAAGGGACGAACCTCCCCGAGCTACCGTTCAGAGTGGGGGCCCTCTAAAAGATTAAAGATGGAAAATTCTTGATTTTTAGGTTTCATGCTCACGGGTCATGAAAAAGAAGATTTGGTATCCTCTGGAAGATTTGAGTTATACGTTATACCAGTCAGGACGATTGGCATCTTTCGAAGATTTTCCAGGGTTGCCACATACCGGGAAAAGTCAGAGAATTTCAAAGTGGTCAAGGAAATCCAGGAAAAGCCAGGGAATTTCTTGATTTTGACACCCAAGTCAGGGAAAAATGAGCATACAGCTACTTTGTCCCAGACTTTCTAGTATTTGGTGGTTAAACGAGAAAAAATACTGAAATAATGTGAGCTCTTCTACCCGTCATCACCCTTCGACGGTCTCTTTCGTTCTCGATTTTTGAGTTATACGTTATACCAGTCAGGTGCGGATTCACAGGATTTGCTCAAGGCTTGAGAAATTGTGGGCTTTGCTGTACCATGAAAGGCTTGAGAGCTGACAGCAATTCTCTGCCTAAAAATTGCTAGTCCAGCTATTCCATCCTAAAAAAAAAAGTAAAATCGCGTCCCATAATGGCAAAGCTGACGATGCCACCTTGAAAATAGCTAAGCTGACTAGTATAAAATACGTCTCAGCGAGTAGTAATAAATGAATGTCAAATATCGGGGAAATGTGGCCAATTCCCCGACATTTGACGCTCAACTGACTATTTGCGCGCTATTTCGTACAACTCCAACAACAAAGGCTACTCGTCCCATTTTCGGCGCTTTCGGCCAATTCCCCGACATTTGACGCTCAACTGACTATTTGCGCGCTAAAAATAGCCAAACTGGCAATTTCCACTTTGGAAATGACTTCACGCGCCCTAAAAATGACTAACTTGACGATTTGCACAGCCTTGAAAATCCTTGAACAGATCATGATCCTCGCACTGAAATGTCAAAATCGACCATTGGCGCGCCAAGTAGCCAATCTGACCATTCGAACGCCAAAATGGTCAATAAACCCCATTAGCTTGGCGGACTATTTGCGAGCAAAAAACGGCAGTTTCGCCCTAAAATGGATAAACTGAATATTTGAGCCCTAAAAACAGACAACGGGCAATTCTTGCTCAGAAATAGCCAAACTCACTCTACGTAACTTAAAACTGCTAAACTTATAGTTCGGGCCCTTTAAAATATCTGAGTAGAGTATTGCTGCACTTAAAATGGCTAAATCACCATTCATTTGGCCAAAGTGACCACGGTTCATTCGCGACTAAAAAACGGCCACACTTCTATTCGCGTCCTAAAATGGCAGAACAGGCAGTTCGCGGTGAATTTAGGAGCAATCTGTTGTTTTCATCCAACATTTTGACCGGGTACAAGCTGGAGCCGCGACCCACCTTTACACAAATTAATAGTCTCATTCGCCATGATCAAAAGTAGGAGGCACTGGATATTCTTCAACAAGTGATCAGTTTGTTTCGTGGTTAGAGTGGTTTTAACGAAAAATCTTAACCGAGGATACCTGGTAAATCGAATGCCGCCGCTGACGGAAAAAAGGGTGCGGTAAATGAGAGTTTCAGCGGCTTGGTCCGTCAATTCGGAAAGGCGTCCCGTTTTGAAACGTTCAAACGCCGCTGTATAGTTAGGATATGATGTTTTGTTCAAACGCGTGTGAGTAACTTGGACTGTTACTGTTGTGTAGACGGACTTAAGAAATAAATGAGCTAGCACAAACGAAGCTCGAAGACTTGAACACAATAGGACGTTCCTCGATTTTGCCTCGCTTTCAGCACAGTGGGTAGTGGATCAATCGCTAGCCGATCTTTGGGATTTAACCTCACGCAGAGCTATTTTTTTTAACCCCACTCTATGGGCTAATTTGTTTCTAGACTACCGATAATCAAAAAAATTAGGTCTGTTCGCGAAGCTACACTGGGTTGCCCGAGGGTACACTCGGGCGCCCGAAAAGCGTTCGCGAGCAGACGAGTGTAGTTAGTGTAGCTAGTGTAGGGCGTTCGCGATGAGTTCAGAGCTACTCCGAGCTGCCCGAAGTTATAAATTGATAACCCTTATCTAACATGCACAGGAGTGAGAAAATATCACTGGCTGCTCTGAAAGCGTTCGTGTAACAAAAAAATCCTCGCTGCCCTCGCCTACACCAGCTACCCCAACCTGCCCTCCACTCCACTACACTACCCTACACTTTCTCTCCGCGAACAGACCTATTAACACATTTGTGGTAAAATGTGTCCATAGTACCACAATATTATGTCACGATGTCTCAGCAACTCATGGGGTGTGACGAGTCTTAGTTGAAGGTTAATAGGTAGAAAACAGGCCGAATAAAAATACATCCATACGCAAACCAATACCCCTGCCATTAGTGCATTTCATTTTTAGCCTTACAATTTAGGATTTGTTTCTAAAATGAAATCGCCAATTAATTTGCCTATTTTTTCGGGTTCATTCATGTGCACGCAGTGGTTTCCCGTCACTACTTTTACAATGAATCTAGGAAACACCTTTCGAACATGATCCACAAATTTACTCGGGCGAGAATCGGCGGGGGCTGGATCAACCTCAAACACTTCAAGTGTCTCACTTGCAATAATCAAGAGTAGGGGGCACTGGATATTTTTCAACACAGGGTAATTTTGTTTTAAGGATAAAAATATTTTAAGGAAAAAATTTAACCGAGGATCGTTAGTAAACCGCAAACCGTCGACGGCGGAGTATAGAGTGCGTTGAATGAGATTTTCAAAGGCCCCATCCGTCAATTCGGCGATGAGTCGACCAGATTTGAAACGCTTCAGCGCCGTTTGATAGTTGGGATATGTCGGTGGCGAGGCTGTTTCCATTTTTTTGTTCAGATTATCGATTTCATTGAATCGTTCACGATAAAATTCGACCAAGTTAGTTTCGGGAACGATGTTATTCGTTAGAGCGTCCAGTAGAATAATTTTGACGATTTTATCGCAGAACAGAGCCGTCAAAAATGTCGATATTTGAGCTCCAAAACTGTGGCCCATTAAATACAGGCGGTCCCACCCGTAGTGATCGATGACAAACTTGGCGGCATAGACGTAATGTATGAAGACAAGTGGCAGGCCTTGGCTAAAGTGGGACGAGCGGCCGTGGCCGGGTAAGTCGATGCACACCCAGAAGAATCCGGGTGGGAGATGTGGAACGAGAAAGTCGAAGCTGGACGCGTTGTCTTGAATACCGTGGAGAGCGAGTCCGGGTGTGCCAGATTTGTCACCCCATGTCTTACCTGAAATGTTTTGTCCAAACGCGTTTAAATAATTGGACAATTGATGGTGCGGGTGGGAAAGAAGCGGAGACCAAAACATACCAGATATGAAGCCCCAGGGGGCACGAATTTGTATTTCCTCGCATACGGTCATGTTTGGTAAAACTGTCACAGACCTGCACAAAGAATTTCCCCAATTTACTTTGGATGTTTGGGTTTAGGTCTAATTGCACTGTACTATATCTCAGCACCCAACCTTACTAGTTTGGCTCTTTATAACAAAATTTCACCATCTGGTTCTCATTCAAATAATCAATTTCAGCAGTTTTACTCATACAAAACATTACAATATTTTGCGAAAGAACTTCGTGGCTTTTTATTCAAAAACCAACTTTGCAGGTTTGGCGCTTGAAAACACCAATTTCGCGTGTTTAGCTCTCTAAAAAATATAATTTAGCGTGTTTTACGCTTTAAAAAATACGATTTCGCAAGTTTGGCTCTTGGACCACAACTAGTTTTGCGGGCTTTGGTGTGATTAAGAGGTCTTTAAAACATAAAATTTCGCGTGTTTGGCTCTTTCAAAAGTCAAATTTTCCCCATTCAAATTTCACGGATTTGGCAGAAAAACAAATTTTCTGGGAACGCTAAGGCGTTCATGCAGCTAACAATTACGTGGGGAGGGCGTGCTCATTAAAAAACCAGCTTTGCGGTTTCGGCTCGTCAAAACAACAATTTTGCTTGTTTGGATCTTTAAATCAAACCAATTTTGGCTCTTTCAAAAGCTAAATTTCGCGCAATTTCGAGGAATTTTGGCTTCTGTTTTGGCTCTTAATCACTTTCCAGCAACATTTTATTTTAAAAAATATGAACGAACCGTGGAATTGCCTCCAGACGCTCATTTCGGCCCTGAGATGGTCAGCTAAGGCTTCCATCCAAATTGTTTGGTTTAAAAATAGACTATCACGTACGAAGCTTAGTTAGTTCTACAACAGTAGCGAACGTGGCCAGTAAACGTATTTCCCAGATATTTCAACAAGAAAAGTGGGGGTTTTCTTCAGCTGGAGATTTAGCTTTAGGCACAAACTGTTTGGGTCCCTGTTAGCAGTATAGGCTTAGATAGAAATTAACTGATTTACCTAAGAAACTAGTCGTTGTCGTATGAAACAGTAAGTTTTACCGCGCAATCTGTCAAATCCGTACGACAAACTACCAATTTTGGCCTCTGATTCTGATTATTTACGTTCAAAAAAATGTTGGCCATGAAACGAGGCTGAGGGACATGATCAGCCCCAGGGGGGTTCCTGGGGATCAGCCCTGAGGAACTGTCCTGGGAACTCCCGCCATAGTTGGCTATGAGCGAGCTTCAGGATGCACTGTCCAACCCCCTCGACCCGCTCCACCAACATCATTCGTGAGATTGTGAAATCACACAGATTGACTCCTGTTATCCTCCACGTAATCCTCAAATTCTTTATTTCTGTCACAGTCTAAATCTCGTGAGCTTGTTTTCATCGCTAACTCAGGCACATCGAACTTTTGTGTTTTTTTCAGGAATGCATAAAACCTGTCGAAGTGAAAAAAGAACCAAAAACGTCTCGAACTGGTTCCAAAATACGAATAGAGGATGACGGATCGTATGTATCGGTATCAGACGTAAGTCAAGGGTTATCCCCTCACCCTCCCACCACTCTAAATAACCTCGAATTTCACAGTTGGGGGAAAAGCAAAAGCTTGCTCGTGTTGACATCACTCTCGCCGACTGTCTGGCCTGCAGCGGTTGTATTACAACGGCCGAAACGGTTCTTGTGACGCAGCAAAGTTGCCAAGAGATGTTGAGAGTTTTGAAAAATAAAGCCGAAGAGGACGTGAGGTTAGTGGTTGTGTCAGTGGCAACTCAGGCCGTACTGTCGATGTCGGCGGCGTCGGATTTACATCCTGACGTGTGTTTGAGGAAATTGTCGGGTAAAGAAGACAAAAAGGGAGCATTAAATTCGAGGAAAAACAGGGTTTTCGTATTTTTAACAGGTCTGTTTAAGAGACTTGGAGCCGATTTGGTGATTGAGTTGCTCGTCGGGGAGGACTTAGTTTTGTTCAACGAGACTCGTGAGTTTATTGACAGGTTGGAGCGATGGAAAAGCGGCGACAGGAGCTCATTGCCCATGTTATCTTCCACATGTCCTGGTACGAAGCCCCGCCAGTCTACCGGTGACTCGAAGTGATTTTATTGTTTTCCCTCAGGTTGGGTGTGCTACGCAGAGAAAACCAAAGGTCACCTTCTGCCCAATTTAAGCGAAGGACGATCGGCTCAGCAATTAACCGGCCGGCTCGTCAAGGGCGGCCTCGCCGAGAAACGCGCATTGAAACCGTCCCAAGTGTATCACATTAGCGTTCAACCGTGTTTTGACAAAAAACTCGAAGCATCGCGACCACAGTTTGCTGACGACGACCAGTCGTCGAAGGATGTTGACTGTGTTGTGTCACCCGGTAAACCTCAAGCCCCCTCCCTCCCGGTCAATATAGCCCATTTATTTACTCTAATTCTTTCGATTTGTAGTCGAACTTTTGGAAGTACTTGAAAATGAATGCGGCGAAAAAGGATTGTCCGGTGAAATTGAAGCGGATGTCGACGATCCGTGGGCTGGGTTGAAATCTCGAGTGCCGCTGTCCCGACCCGAAGGGTCAGGGTCGGGTGGTTTCGCCCAGGCCGTTCTAAAAGCGACCAGTGAACATTTGGGCGTTTCGGATATTCCTCGTTTTATAAACGTCAGGTTTGGACGCTTTTTAAATGGCTCCTCGACGGGAACTCAAGATTTTCTCAAGATTTTTTTTGAAGGAAGGGCGAAGTTCAAGTCGCTACTTTGAACACAAACCTGGACGAACAGCCGATCAAAATAGCCGTTGTTACCGGTTTTCGAAACATTCAAAATCTAGTCAATAAAATGAAGAAAGGAGCCTGCGATTATCACTACATTGAGGTTATGGCGTGCCCTTCAGGTTAGGTCCACACTCTGTGACAAGCCGAGCCATTTAAACAATTTCCCCCGTTTTGTTTCCCACAGGATGTTTAAACGGAGGAGCTCAGGTCAGAAATCAACTAAAACAAGTCGAAAAATTCCACGGCGGATTGGAAGTGAGGGACCCTCTTAGCAAGCAAGATGGCGATTTAAACGAGCTGAAAACGAATTGGCATCTCGAGGACGATAAATGCAAGACGAGTTACGAGGCTGTTACTTACAATCCGAATCCTTTGACCATAAAATGGTAGACGGACAACGTGGAAACGTTATAATAAGTTTTTATTGCTAAATAAACAATATTTTATCCATTTCAAACCGCCTATGCATCTTAAATGGAACTGAGTGCCCAGGAGGGGGGTGGGAGTCATAAGTCGCGCGCGGGGCCCCTGTCCTGACTAACCCGTCTCTATGATAAATCTGGGGGAAATGTCTCTTAGAGAAGACAATATTATTATTATTTTTTTTTTAATAATTAATTTTTAATTAAAAAATTATAATTTGATTTCTGTTATACACAAAATAAATCAATCTGATTTTATTTGACGTAACAAAGGAGGTGCGAGGAAGATACGATGCAACGCATGTGAGTTTGAGGTTAGGACGTAGGGAACTAACCTCAACCGTCGAACTCCTCGTTCTTTCGCTTACAATTTAGGATTTGTATTTAAAATGAAATCACTGATCAATTTGCCTATTTTTTCGGGTTCATTCATGTGCACATCATGGTTCCCCGACACAATTTTTATGGTGAATTTAGGGAATGCCTTTTGAAGTTCGACCAAAATTTGAGTCGGGTACACGTCTGAGGGATTCCGTTCAATCCCTTTGACCGTCTTATTTGAAACGACCAACAGCAGGGGACATTTAATGTTATTTAATACTTGGTAGGTTTGTTCGACGGTTAAAGCTGTTTTAACGAAAAATTTCAACCGAGGATCGCTGGTAAATCGAATTCCGTCGCTGACGGGGAACAGAGAGCGTTTGATGAGAGTGTTTGCAGCTTCGTCCGTTAATTTAGCCGGGCGACTCGTTTTAAAACGGTCGAGAGCCGCCTCATAGCTTGGATACTTTGGGGCCGAGGCTGTTTCCATTTTTTTGTTCAAATTATCGATTTTATTGAATCGATCTCGATAAAATTCGACCAGTTTAGCGGCGGGAACGACTTCATTAGTTAGACCGTCGAGTAAAATCGTTTTGACGATTTTATCTCCGAGCAGAGCCGTCAAAAACGTGGACAGATGTGCTCCAAAACTGTGGCCCATAACGTACAGGCGGTTCCAGCCGTAGTGATCGACGACGAATTTGACGGAGTAGACGTACTGAATGAAATCAAGTGGGAGGCCGTAGCTAAAGTGGGACGAGCGGCCGTGGCCGGGTAAGTCGATGCACACCCAGAAAAATCCGGGCGGGAGGTGTGGAATGAGAAGATCGAAGGTGGACGCGTTGTCTTGGATACCGTGGAGGGCGAGTCCGGGTATGCCAGATTTGTCACCCCATGTCTTGCCTGAAATATTTGTCCAGACGCGTTTAAATAATTGGACAATTGATGGTGCGGGTGGGAAAGAAGCGGAGACCAAAACATACCAGATATGAAGCCCCAGGGGGCACGAATTTGTATTTCCTCGCATACGGTCATGTTTGGTAAAACTGTCACAGACCTGCACAAAGAATTTCTCCAATTTACTCCAGATAAAATGAGTCAAAAAATCCTGTGAAGGTGACAGGGAAGTGGGGCATGGGTAAATTAACAGGAAAATTCCAGATTAAGACTATGCCCACTCAAAAGTTCAAGAGAGCGCGGGCGCCGCAATCCCCCCCCTCCCAAGCACAGTTTTCGGAGGTCCCCAAATCCTTTATTTGATGGCTTCCAGAGCCCTCGCAACGAGACTACATCGTTTAGAGCTAACTTTCCGTGTTTTTTCGACACTAAAAAAAAGACATTGTAGAGTCTCCTCTGGACCAATCGATTCTGTGCTGAATTTACGGTTCTTCAAGAATTTTATTTCATTGAAGCTCAAATAATCGTTTTTAGGTGGGCTCCGGAGCTATCGATTTGTAACACAGCGATTCTCCATTTCAGTGTCTGCGACTCCATGTTTTGGAGGCATCCAAGTTTCTTGATGAATTCGCGATGTGGAGCCTCTCAGTTCCAGGTACTGGCGGTTTGGAGCATATTCGAGGTCCTTCAATTCACAATTTGGAGCCACCCAGTTCCTTGGATTCTCACCAAAATCTCAATGTATGTAAATAGTGCCCACATCACTGTCCATACTGAATGAAATCATACTCCCCATACTGGTACTCACAAACTTCGGATCCACGCCACTGCATGGTTCATTGCGAGTGAATCAAAAGGGCGCCCTTGGAAGCTTTCGTAGTTCGGTGGCAGCCGGGATTCTTCGGCATCCCCTTTTGGCGACAATCGAGCTCTTAAAAAAAAATATCACAGACAACGAAGCTACAGGTACGGACCCAAGGCAAGAGAGAGGACGTAATAGCCATACAACCCCCGCCCTCCTTTCGTTGGAGTCGAGGACATCCGCCTAAGCCCCTCACAACCCCCGGTCACCTTCCCAAGTTTTGAGGAAAAAATCTCTAAGCTACCGGTTTGAGCTGGACGATGGGTTTATGAGGCTCTCGAACCATGCTCGACTGGATTGCAGATGATCAAGTTCCCAAAGGCCCTTAATCCAGCAAGAATGAGCTATTATTTTTTTTTGCGGAAAGCCTTTATACCCCGTCCTAGTCTGGTCACTGATCTTCCGGGTGCGTATGCTGCCTCTATCGACCGGCTCTTCCCATCCAAATCACTCATCATTATCAGGAGTTGGGCTGGGAGGTCACAATCTCCTCGAGCACCCTAAACGCATGAAAATGAGTGAAGGGTCTATTATAATAGTCAAAGCCCCTCTGAGACACCCTACACAGCACAAACTATGTTGGTCCTCCAGACCGGCCACCCAGCAACCCTATATTTTAAATAAATAACCCAAACTGAGTTTATTTCTTGTTGTTAAAGTGCATTTTAGGTCAAGCTAGACACCCATTTTGGTCCATTTAAAACCACATCGTTTCAAAGTAGCTACAAGTTGAAGTCGCTTACCAAAGATGAGAAGGATTTCGAAAACAGGAAGCACACCAAATCACACGAGGGCCACGTTGTAATGGTGATTTTTACGATTTTTGGATTTAATTAATTATTGCATTCTCATCATTACCTTGAAATTAAGAGCCGTTAAGACAAGACCTACGAAAATGACAGCACAATCGTTTTGACGTGAGGAGGGGAACCAACCAAAAACTGTAACCTTCCCTTAGAAGGTTATGTTTACTGCCAGTGGGATTTCGTGGACCTCTGAGTACACCAATTTTCTTATATTTTATGGTTTTCAACTAATTAACGATCGTTATTAAGACGGGATTTCAAAAATGGACAACCCTTCAACGCCGAATTACAACCGGAGTGGTCATCGAGGGAATCCGAATTATTTCAAGAGCGGTTCTCCGTATAAAAGTCCTCAGGACAGACCTCTTCCACTGTACGGAAGTCCAGACTTCCAGCCGTACAACTATAGTAGTCCCGTCGGTAGGGGCTCGCCAAATTTCTACGACCCTAAAAAACATCAACAGGATCGAAATACGAGGTATGGCAATCAAAGCAGTCATTCGCCGTACGACCGATGGAATCGACCTAATTACGGGGTGAGTTTCGACAACCCATCTTCCCACACTTACAAACTTGGTTTTCACTCGTTCGATTTTGTGTAGAACCAAAACAGAGGCTGGCAGAATTATAGGAAGAATAAGAAAGACGACATTTCGGCGTACGTGAACAAGTCAATGCTAGAAGATCCTTGGGCTGAGCTGGAGAAGAAAGCCGAGGCTACACCACAGACACCGTCTTCTAACCCTCTCAGCGAGTCATCGTCGTCAGTTGCCGAAACCACCAATGAAACTGTCGAGTCGTCCCTTCAGTTAGACACGGACGACGGTGACGCGAGTGTGAACGTTTCGAACACGGCGAATTCGTCGTCGAACGTGAGTAACCTTACGGGTGCATCGCCGGGTCCTCCGGACGAGGTGGTTTGACCAGGCCTCGTTCAGACCCCCTCCGCCCCATCAAAAGGACAGTTTAGGGAGTCAAGGGAACAAAATTGAATTTCTTGATCTCATAATTGGTGCCCAACCACCAGAGCCATAAAACATAACTGTCAAGTATTTATAATGTGAAACTCTTTTTTTATACGCGCTGGCCTAAAAAATTCATTGTACCCGTCTACAAAGTTGTTTACTATAGATTCAAGAGGTTTAGCAGCGCTTATTCCTCCCAACAACTTCCAATATGTGACTGTTGGTATTGCAATTCTAGAGGTTGCTGGTTCAAATCAAGCCGAGTTATTCAATTTCCTCGAATCCAAGCCGTGATTAAGGTTAAGCGTAGCCATTACTTTCGGTTAAGAATAATTTAATTTAATTGAAATCCATATAAAATTCTACCGATATCATCACAAAATCAGCGAAAATATAGTACAATAGTATCCTCGTCCCACGGTTGGGTGCATACAAACACCCTTCTCTGCAAACTGGCGTCACATCTTGGCATCACATCCAGGGTGGGATACTCGCTCTTTCAAAGCCAAATTTCTGGGATTTGCCTTCTTTTCAAACCTCAGTTTTCGGGATTCACGCTGAATAAAAAACCAGATGTGATTTTAGCTCGCTCGAGCCCGAATTTCGCCCTTCCGAAACCAAAGGTTGTGGATTTGGCTCCTTCAAAATCAAAATTGCACGGATTTTTCCTACCTCACATCTTAGTTTCGCGAATTTTCTCTCGAGGTATTAGCTCTGTTTTCGGCGGATTGGCTTATTCGAAGAATTGACTTTCAAAAACTGAATTTCGTGGGTTTCGTCCTTCCATGCCCCGATTTGCTCTTTCGGAAGCCAAATTATGTCATTTTGGCTCTCACAGGCCCCTGATTTCACGCTTTCTTAGCCTAATTTCGCAGATTTAGCTCTTTCAAAATTCCAAATTTCGCCGGGATTCTGGGTTCTCCTCCAGAAACGCTAAACCGGTCGTCTGGGCGCACCTCCAAGAGCTTTAGACGATGGGTATGGTCGGCCACTAATTCCAATATTCGGTGTATTCCGCAACCAAAGGGTTGAGAACCTCTGTTCTAGAATAAAGGGCGTCTCCTCGCCCCTAAGGCGCTTTTTGGTCTTAAACTCTCCGAAAATACAATAATGAAGTTCATTTATTTTAAATTAATACAAAAAAATCTTAAGGATGACTTTGAAGTTTTAGGCGAATTATAGTGTCAAAAAATCGTGTCCCTTCTCTTCAAGCAGCCCTTCCATGTCTTGAACTTCTTTACACCATACGTTAAGTCGGTCGACCATGGACGATATCTGGAAGGGAAATAAAAAAAACAGTGGATCTCATTTTTATAGCGACGACTAGACGGGGCGGAGGGCAGTACCTGTTGCTTGTCAAGTACGCGAGGTTGAACCCAAGTCATGTGAACAGTGGCGGACACTTGATCGATGGCTCCGCGAACCAGACCCTGAGCCAGGGCTTTCATGACGAGAAGTTCAACTTCGTCGAGGGGAAGACGGGTCGCTTTTGAGATTTCAGCGAAGGTGAGATCTCTTTTGTTGGAGGCTCGTTTAAAGGTCATCTTTTAGGCGTGACAGGGGAGAAATCGTTAAAGGTGAAATACGGCGGTTTGATGGGTTCGTAGGGAGGAACTTACTTCCATGAGACAGAGAAGGGAGATTTTTTGACGGAGTTTGATTTCATGGGCGAGCAAATCTGGAACTTCGCTCCATTTGGGTTTCATTGCTTCAAATTTGGAAATGTCTCCCGTGTTGAAAGCGTACAAAAGTTCGATGAGCCAAGCGTTAGGGGTGCCCTTGAGGCTCTCAAGGACCGGGTGAGCAAGCTATAAACACAAAGTGGAAGGGTGGGTGTTAAAGCTTGCTCAGTTATTGGCGCACTTCGCTTATATTACGAGTTCCCCGAGGTTGTAAACACCCTCTCCGAGAAGGGCGGCCAGGCCCAAGAAGAATGCATGTTGTACTTGGTCGCTGATACTCAAATCGGAGACTTCTATACAGCCCAAATACCTAAAAACCAACCATTAAGCTTTAGTGACCGGCTGCGAAGCATAAAAACCAGCGAATACCTTAAAGCAGTCCTATAGTACTCAGCGTGGGAGCCCTTCTGTCTGAAATATTTACTAGCCAGCAAATAGTACCTTCCGTGAACGGTCGTAATGCCGTCCATTTCATCCACGTCTTTCGGAAGCCAAATTATGTCATTTTGGCTCTCACAGGCCCCTGATTTCACGCTTTCTTAGCCTAATTTCGCAGATTTAGCTCTTTCAAAATTCCAAATTTCGCCGGGATTCTGGGTTCTCCTCCAGAAACGCTAAACCGGTCGTCTGGGCGCACCTCCAAGAGCTTTAGACGATGGGTATGGTCGGCCACTAATTCCAATATTCGGTGTATTCCGCAACCAAAGGGTTGAGAACCTCTGTTCTAGAATAAAGGGCGTCTCCTCGCCCCTAAGGCGCTTTTTGGTCTTAAACTCTCCGAAAATACAATAATGAAGTTCATTTATTTTAAATTAATACAAAAAAATCTTAAGGATGACTTTGAAGTTTTAGGCGAATTATAGTGTCAAAAAATCGTGTCCCTTCTCTTCAAGCAGCCCTTCCATGTCTTGAACTTCTTTACACCATACGTTAAGTCGGTCGACCATGGACGATATCTGGAAGGGAAATAAAAAAAACAGTGGATCTCATTTTTATAGCGACGACTAGACGGGGCGGAGGGCAGTACCTGTTGCTTGTCAAGTACGCGAGGTTGAACCCAAGTCATGTGAACAGTGGCGGACACTTGATCGATGGCTCCGCGAACCAGACCCTGAGCCAGGGCTTTCATGACGAGAAGTTCAACTTCGTCGAGGGGAAGACGGGTCGCTTTTGAGATTTCAGCGAAGGTGAGATCTCTTTTGTTGGAGGCTCGTTTAAAGGTCATCTTTTAGGCGTGACAGGGGAGAAATCGTTAAAGGTGAAATACGGCGGTTTGATGGGTTCGTAGGGAGGAACTTACTTCCATGAGACAGAGAAGGGAGATTTTTTGACGGAGTTTGATTTCATGGGCGAGCAAATCTGGAACTTCGCTCCATTTGGGTTTCATTGCTTCAAATTTGGAAATGTCTCCCGTGTTGAAAGCGTACAAAAGTTCGATGAGCCAAGCGTTAGGGGTGCCCTTGAGGCTCTCAAGGACCGGGTGAGCAAGCTATAAACACAAAGTGGAAGGGTGGGTGTTAAAGCTTGCTAAGTTATTGGCGCACTTCGCTTATATTACGAGTTCCCCGAGGTTGTAAACACCCTCTCCGAGAAGGGCGGCCAGGCCCAAGAAGAATGCATGTTGTACTTGGTCGCTGATACTCAAATCGGAGACTTCTATACAGCCCAAATACCTAAAAACCAACCATTAAGCTTTAGTGACCGGCTGCGAAGCATAAAAACCAGCGAATACCTTAAAGCAGTCCTATAGTACTCAGCGTGGGAGCCCTTCTGTCTGAAATATTTACTAGCCAGCAAATAGTACCTTCCGTGAACGGTCGTAATGCCGTCCATTTCATCCAAAACCTTCTCGACATCTTCAATAATCGCCTGCAGTACACCCAAAACAAAAAAACATTAACCCCCACATTTCAACGACCTCAATTTGAAAAACGAACCTTAGTTCTTTCCTGATCATTAAGCTGTTCCAATAGCAAATTTCCCTGCAAAACTTTCGTCAAACACACCGCCTCCGTGTGACCCTTGACGCGAGCTTCAATTCCTTCGAGGAACTTGACAGCTTCACTAGCGTTCTTGTACTGTGGAATTATTATCGCTACGATTTCAACTAGAGCTAGAGGGTTTATTCTACGGATAAAACGCAAAATTAGGGGCTTCGTTTGATTCCTGATTGGGGAGATGAGGGGGTGGGACGAGATTACTTGTTTTCAAAGCTCTGAATGAAGTTGCTGTACAGCTCGATAAGCTCGGTACCCTTTTGAAGATGGTCATTCTTAACGAAGGTGCCCAGTTTTAATGTCAATTGATGCCATAATCTGCTTGTACAAAGGGGGCGTTCAATTCTGGTTTAACGCGTGAAAAACAATGTTTTTTGACTCACTTTTTGTTGTAATACTCTTCCAGGAGGGCCCAGTCTTGAGCCAATTCCTTGGCAGACGAACTCTGTTTGGCCGATAGATAGCCGCTGACATCTTTAGCTGTCGACATTTAGCTTCAACGAGAGGTCGAACTTACGATAAATTCAAATAAAACGCTAAATTTTCACGCTGAACAAGACACAAATATTTTTAGGATTGTGACTTGCAATAACAAGACCTCGCTCTCGCTATAACCACTGACGAAGGTTTCAGTTGGAGTCGGCCATCAGAGGAGCGTAAAAGCAAAATTTGATCGTTTTAGTTTATGTACGCGTATACATTGACCGTTTTCAGGCCAAATATTCAAATAAAGTTTGAAAATATCCGGTTTTAGGGATACATTTTCACGTTTTTTGCCATGGTTAGTGTGAAATTCGCCGATGTGTCGGGTATCGAGTGATGGGTGGGGGTACACTCAGTAGTACGTTAAACTTAAAACGGAGATTTCAGCACCAATCGGACAATTTTACCCTTGACTTTGACTGGCTGAAAAGCTACGCGCGGAAGAGCGTAAAATCTGGTGAACCGGTGGACGTGGTTGTACGGAGGATGAAGGTATGTCTTTTTTGGTTGTACATTTAGCCATGACTAGATGGACAGTCCCTCTGCAGGGAATAATGCCCGTGTACCATTTTTGTGCCGCGGGATTACTACTACGGGATTCTGGCCAGTCCCAGTTCTTCTGATGACAACATGAAATCGTCGCTAGAATCGCAACAAAAAGACTTAAAATGCCCCCCTCTACACCATCATGATCATTGAGGTTAGCTTTGGTTGTTGGTGAGATTTTCCTGAACCGAAAACGATTTCCCGATGGCATTCATGTTATATAATCTGTGATCCGATGTAGTGCTTTCCTACCCTTTCCGAGTTTCCACTCTCGCCGTAAGGTAACACATGCATGGAGCAGGGGCGCAGGCGCAGGCCACTCATCATCAGTTGCGTTACGGTGGAAACTTGCTGCATTCCTATACAAAACAATGCTCTAGGGACTCGTTAACCTGCATGTCCGGCTCAAATCGAAACATTTTGGAAACAATTAGCATTGA
Source organism: Corythucha ciliata (assembly GCA_038030265.1). Classification (NCBI taxonomy): domain Eukaryota; kingdom Metazoa; phylum Arthropoda; class Insecta; order Hemiptera; family Tingidae; genus Corythucha; species Corythucha ciliata. Next base: position 19,580,102 of record CM075943.1, read on the forward strand.
ACATTTTCTAGGCTGTCTCAGATCTGTGGCTTTTTTGAGCTGTCGAGGTGTTAGAAGTCATTTAGTAAAGTAATCGTTGGTAAACCAATGGGGCTTTTACCGTCCAACTACCTCAACGAAGTGCCGTGGACGAGGGCGGGAGCACACACTTATTTACTTTGAACTTTTTGACGCATAAGTTGACTTTTTGCTCCTAAATAATCCAGCCTATATTGGGAATCGAACCCACTCATATATAGCAGAAGATCCATTTTTTAAAAAATTATCGCTACCATGACAACGGTTACCATAACAACGACTTACATGGTAACAGTTACCATAGCAACGGATGCCATAGTAACAGTTACCACAGCAACGGATGCCATAGTAACAGTTACCATGGCAACGGTTGCTATGGGTACGGCTCACATAGCATCAGTTGCCATGGTAACCAACCTTCACCGTTGCTGTAGTAACTGCTACCATGGCAACTGTTGGTATGGTAACCGTTACTGTAAGGTCACGTAGTAAAGGCGTGACGTTTCGCGTGACAAAAAAAATACGATAAGGGTTTCCTAAAGACGTTTCACGTCAAAATGACCATTTTTAGTGGAGAAACTGACCGTGTTGACCCCCCCCCCCCCGTCCCTACAAGTGACTGATGGCTTTTCAAGAATATAAAGCGTCAAATATTTAACACCAGAACCTGATTGGTTTTCCTATAAAACGTGAGGTAGAGTCCGAAAAAAGCAAATTTGACTCGATAAAAGTTGCCTTTTGACCGTAAAACGTATTTATAAAGCTTACGGAGGTTCATCTCAAAGAGTTAGTCAACTTCGCCATCATCGATCGATGTTTCTGAAGGCTAACAATAAGTGAAAATTACTCAGGGCGTAAAATAGTCCTTGCAACTTCAATGATTTAGGGATATAGCCATGAAATTGCCAGTTTCGGAGGAGTGTCTAATTTACTGTCCCGGAGTTATATCTCTACCGACCAGGCACTCAAAATGCTCGGATAGCGCTTAAAATTGGCACTAATTCCACGCGTGGGTCAATACTCCTTGTCCTAAAATTTGAACCCGGTCGGTTGAGGGAAACTCGGGAAATATTTAGAAAAAATTAGAAGCTTTGTTTGTATAGGTTCAAGATTATTATAAAATTATTTTCATTATTGGGATTTTTAATGCGATTTCCAAATGTTCTTGGTGGACCATGGCTAGATATCTGAAAACAACGTTTGTACAGTATGTAGAAGTTTAAAAAATTGTAAGCCAATTTTCAGCGCCAATTCATACTATACCGGCACGTGACAGTGACAGTGATTCAGCGCTAACTTTATGAATAAAAATCACCCGTCTCCGTACGGGATTGGTCACGTCACCGATGAGTGTGAATCAACCTTTAGCAGCCAATAAATAAATTTCATGGTCAAAACACGACATTGGAGCTCAGTCACCGTAAAATTGCTACACTCGGAGTTGAAATGTACAAATTTTCCAAGTTTCGGGTTCAAATATATCAGGGGAATAGCAAGTTTTTGTTTTTCTCTCCTCGCTCGCAAAACGGAAAGTTCTGTGACATATATGTTTTAAGCGAGAGTAATCCGAAAAAAAATTTTTCTATTGAGCAGAGTCCACGAAAATGGTTATATGGTGAGCAGAATCCGCGAAATAAATTTTTGAGTGAGCAAAACACGCTAAAAAAAAAAATTCTGTGGCAAAAATCCGCGAACTTTGGTTTTTATGAGCTAATCCCTCGAATTTCAGCAACGAAAACCCTGTGAAATTGGGGTTTTAGTGAGCCAAAACCGAGCGAAATAAACAAATTTCATAGCCCAAAAGGCTGCTAAATTGCAATTTCTTAGAGCCCGAGTCGTCGCGACATTGCTACAGCCAGAGTTGAAAATCTTCAAATTTGCAAGTTTGCAACTAAATATAAGCAAAATAGCAAGTTTCTGGTGTTTAATTTCACGAAATGGCATAAGTTGGCAGGGTGTTTTTTCTTGTTTTTTAGTGGGCGTGCCGTGTAGTCTAGCCCACAACTTGATAAATAGCTTTGTTACATCATTATATGTATTGTGTATAGGTGAGCTATGTGCATTTCAGGATATCTGCAAAATTGTAAGTTTTGCGCTTAAATACCCTGAAAATTGTTAGTTTTCTGTATTTATTTTCGCGAAATTGCAAGTTCTTTCTTTAAATTTTCAAAGTGGACTGGAACCTGAGATAGCGATCACCCAGCCTGACGAATAGTCGCATTATTGCAACATTTTGTAGCTCAACACTCGCGAAATTGGAAGATTCCTTGCTGTACATATGTAGGTATAATCGAGAAAGCTAAATATTTATGAGATTGCAAGTTCAGGTCCTAATCAGCGCAAAATTGCGAGTTCTGAGTCTTAATTGAGTCTCACTATAAGGCTCGTTTCACACATACGCGGTGCGAACGCAGAGGGTGCCTCGCATGTGTGAACCGAGGAACCTCTTCAAACCGCTGCCGCGTAGAAACCCAATTTCGGTTCACACATGCGAGGCAGCCACCGTGTTCGCGCCGCGTAGCAACTCCACCTCGGGAAACCGCGTATGTGTGAAACGAGTCTAAAGCGGTCCACACACGATCAATGCTTGACAAGCAGGTTTGATCGTGTGTGGGGTCATGTTTGAAGGTTTGACATCACGTTTGACGGTTCTCAGTCACTGCCAGAAAATTTGCTTGCAAACATGAGGTTTGACAAACAGATTTGATCGTGTGTGTTTCAAACCATCGAGAAAAAGGGTATTAGGACACTGCTGAAGCTTGGGCACGCGTTTGAAGTTGAAGCTTGACAGCAGGTTTGACCATGTGGGTGCGGCGTCAAAACTTCCCTGGATCAAGCAATTGAGTTCTACAACGTGATCCACGTACGTACCAGCAGGACGTAAAATATCCCGGCGTGGTTTCTGGAATTTTCCACAAACCGCTCTCATTGTCTTATCCTTTACCACATACGAGAGCTGACGAGGAACTTCAAGGTTAGGCCTTATACAAGCTTTAGGTTAGGCTGAGTTCTGGTCTAAGAACCCTACCGCTCTTTTCCACGGTGACCTGTTATCCTCGGGCATTGATGTAGCATCATGATGCCTTTAAAGTGGCAACATTTATTTTGTACACGATTTATAACATATTCAACGCTAACAGCGCTGGTTTCTATCCCCCTCTCAACAAATCAACCACCAAATTCACTTGGTTGACACTCTGGTTCTCTTGTTCCAAGAAAAATTGAATCCATACGATTTAACCTTGGGAGCCTTTTGTTTCCCCCCCTCGATGAACCATTCCCATCCATTTTTATCGCAGAAATCGATCGCATCCTCTTTCGAAGTGAATTTCAGGTCCATGTTCGACAGAGGATCTCCGCTGAAATGAAAAAACAAATGTAGGCATTTTTGTGGGTGCCAAAACCATGGGGGAGGGGTCGCTTCGACTTACGATGAAGACCACCCCATCAAAGGGTTTTCCCAACGTTGCCTAGTGTCAAACTCCATGACCCAGCTGTGTGTGTTGTCCGTACCCGACTGCATGGGGTTTTTCGATATCATGCTGATGCGAACGCGACGACCTTTGATGTGCTCTTCTGGGACGCCAGTGATAGGGCTTATGACTTCCTGAGTTTCAAATATTTTTGAGCGTTAGGCTTAGTTTTCAGGGGGGGATTTACTTTGCGATCGATGGTGATATGGCTGGAACTGAGGGCCTGATGTTTCTTGGCCTCGTCCCTCTTCATAAGGGCGTACTTTTTGTCGACGAGAGGGGCTTCCTTTTTTGATTTCAAGGATGCCATGTCTTCTGCCAAGACGGGGCAGCTCCTGTGAAGGGGCTGAAATCTAAAGGGAACGCCATTACCTTAGGGGTGCCCTGAAAGACGACTTGGTGGTCCCTTGTCATTTTACCTCATAGATCGACTGCATATAATCGCAGTGGACTGTAACAGCCGGGACGTCATAGTTTTATAGGAAAAACGAAGAAATTTCACTTTCCTAGAGCAGATCCTGCTATCACTTAATTTTCCTTATCACGTCAACGGAAACCTGCCAGGGTCCTTCCCACAAGCTTTACTTGAGCGCATTCCTGCATCCCATTCAAAGTTTGGCCTCTTCCAGAGAAAAACGAGAACTTTTTCCGGGATTTGCCATAGAATCGCTGTTGGGGGAGGGGGCACCATCTCCGTGATGTTTAGGGTCCAGGAGGCCTGTTCTGTAAAGCCGGATACACACATGCGGTACTAACCAAGTAACGAGCAACACATTTTTGAAATTCTCAGCTGGTTGGTTTGCAATTGATTGAATATTTTGCAAGTTCCTTGGCAAGTACCGCATGTGTGTATCTGGCTTAAGATTTCAGTGTTCCTAGGAATATCTTTTTCTACCCGTCCGCCTCGAATTAAATTACATGTTGATTCGGAGGACTGCTCGAACGAGACAGTGATAGTGACAGTTAAAATTTAAAGAACAGCCCCCCCCCCCATTTCATTAAAATCAGTACTGGGTGTAGACGAGCCTACAATTTATTTCGGGGAACGTATATAAAGACAAAGAGTCCACAAAATTGCAGTTAAAATATTATTTAAAAACAGGGAGCGAGGGACGGTCTATATGTAGAGATCGAAATCTATCCTGGTTGAAGTGTAAAATCTCTCAGTTCCGCACTTTCGAACGAGAACTCCGGATGAGCCAAATTTACCGCTCATTGAGAATTTATTCATTTGACTCGAGCTGTACGGACCCTCAATTTCACCGCTGTCTTCCTTCTTTTTGAATTCCCACATGATTTCGCCTCCTTGATCGTGAAAAAAGGCAAACAAAGAAATTTAAAATAGTTTTTTTAGGTTAGACAGCGCGACGTTTGAGGTTACCTTTCGACCCTTCTGTAACATTTTCGTCGTTCCCAGATTGTGGTTCTGTTGCGGAAGAACGGTTTTGCAACTTTGCCTTTTCTTTCTCCTCGAAATCATCGGCGTACATGTCCAGGTCATCATCTTCAGCAGGCGCGGTTGAACTGCTCGCGGCTATCTACAAATAAACCCGATTTTGTTTTCCACCGTTTCAGTTAAAGACCTTCAATAGTTTCTTCCTCTGCTGAGGGAGGAAGTCTGGGAGATTCACACTTTGTCTGAAATCATTTCGTACGTCTCTTGATAGACGTCCATGTTTCCCAAATGAGTGAGAATTTTATTGGCCAATTCTGTCAATTTGATGACTTCCTCGTTCGTGCCTTTGTTCGTGTTATACGAGAGTCCGGCTTTTTTCAATTTCAACCTTTCCGAGGCTGATAAACTTTTGGATCCACCTAAAAGAGATGAATTATTTCAATTTGAATTACTTTTTTTTAGTGGGATAATTGGATTTACCCAGCCTTTTTAGGGCCTTCGCGACTGTCTCCTTGGGCTGTAAGAACTTCAGAATTTCTTTATACACTGCATTGACGTCCAGAGCCTCTGGTAAGTCGTCTTCGCTTGCATCCTGTTTGTTTTTGATCCCTTCTATTTGTTTCACCTGTAAGGCAAGGGCTAATCGTCGTACTTGTGCCTTTTATGGGGTTTTTAAGGAATTCCCACCTTAATCCAATCTATATTTTCAAGCCAGTTATCCCTCGCCAACTTCTCCTTCTTCCAGTGGTACATGCCGTCATTGTCAAAGTGACCCTCCTCCAGTTCTTCTTTCATGTTGAACGGCGTGATCTGGACGCCATCCTCGAGGCCGACGACACCCTCTTCTTGACCTTAGAGGAGCCCACGCGAAATTTCGCGGTATTTAGATTTAGTCCGTTCGAAAATCGGAAGATCGTACAACCCCCCTCCCTCCGCAGCAAATACTCACCAGGAATGTCCTCGTCCTTTAAACGATAGCGCCCATCTCCTTCGTCTTCGTTGTCTTCCTCGTCCGAGTCCAGTGAATTTTTGACCGGTCCCTTCACAACAGTGGGCGCGACCGGCACTTCATCATCGCTCGACAGTTTTCTTTTCGGCATTTTCCGATAATAAAGAAAAAACAGACCCCCACGGAAAGAAAAATGTGTACACAACACAATAACAAAGCTTTATGCTTTCCCCAATGATAATGTGATAACATCCGTTGATCAACGATCAACGAGTGGTCTGATGCTAGGAGGGGTACTGCGCCACTTGGGGTTTAGAAGGCGGGAAAACGGTGTTAGAGGTGCTCGAAAACGTCGAAAAAGCTTTCAATTTTCAGAGAAAATTGAAGATGCGACCAGACAGGGAGAGTGCAACGGCTCTTCCTTCCTACTTAAAGGGGACCTCCTAATTTGCGGACCAACATAACGAATTCTGCGGACCAGCCCATTAAAGAGCTCTTCTCATCAATCTGGTCTCATTCCAAAACCATTTTCCGAAAGTTCTTCTAGTCTAGCGTCAGGATAATACAATAGAATCGTTACAAAACCGGAGATGGCCAAAATTGAAAGTCATCGGTTCTCGTCATCAGGGGAAGCAGGAAATACGAAGAGCTCAAACATTTCTTCCATCCTCTGGATAAAGAGCTCCTGTTAAACCTCGGACTCCCTTGAGCTCCTGTTCGTCTGTCTGGTCAGCAAGAAAAACACGACTTGCACGAAAGGCAACAAGTGGAGGGGCGTTCGCCCCTGTCAACAAAGCCTTTTGCCCATATTGTCCATTCACTGGTTTGTCCTGAACAACGATATGTAAAAGAACTGGATAGCTCATCACTGGCTGATAAAGTTTTGCCATTAAGAGGATGAGAGGGGTGGGGTTTCAAAATAAAGACCTAGTTGCCATAACTACACAAGGAGAAGGACGGCAAGTCTGCTATGAGCAATAAACCAGGGGGCCTGTTCTGCAAAATTTCATAGTGTTCCTAGGAATATCCTTTCCACCCGTCCGACCCGATTTAAATCACATGTTGATGGGGAGAACGGGTGGAAAGAGACAGTGATAGTGACAGTCAAAAGTTATAGAACAGGCCCCCAGGTTTACACATCGTTGGTCCTTCCAGATTGCATGAAAAAAACGACAAAAAGTAACAGTGAAAAAAACACTGAAGATTCATATTTCCAGCATACGGAATACGGATTAGACCGTAGGTGAAGAGCCATATTAGTACGGGCCACATATCGCTCCTCGTCGTGCTTTTCCCTGCTATGCAGGAACCAAAACCCTCAAAATTGGTTTTTCCATAAGAGACAAAATTCGTGAAATTTGGTTTTGGGAAGACCCAAATCCCCAAATTGAAAGAGCAAAACGCTAGAAATAAATTGGTTTTTGAAAGATCAAAACACGCGAATTGAATTTGTTTAAAGAGCCCAACCAGTGAAACTTAGTAAAAGAGAAAACCCATGAAATTGGTTTTAGTAAGAACAAAATCCACGAGCTTTGGGTTTTGAAGGAGCCAAACTCGTGAAATTTGGGGTTTTTACTGACCAGATTCCAGGAAGACTAGACTCCACTAATTTTGGATTTGATTGAGCAAAAAATCCACTTTAGGCTAGTAATGCATAAAAGAGCCAAAATCACAAAATTTGGATCTTGAAATAACGGAAACCGGAGAAATTTGGCATTGAGAAAGCCAAACACGCCAAAATGGATTTTTTTTACAGAGCGCGATCCTCAATCCGTTTTTGAAGGAGCCGAACATGTGACATTGGGTATTAGTGTGAGGGAAATTGGTTTTTTGATAGGGAAACCCCCCTCAATGTTGCCTGTTGGTAAGACCAAAACACCTAAATCGGGTTTTCCGAGAGTCAATTCCTTAAAATTTGGTTATAACCAGAGCCAAAACCCGCGAAATTAGTTTTTCGAGTGAGTCAAACCAGCGAAATTTTGGTTTTTGATTGAGCCAAGATCGTGCTGGTAATTGGTACAATAAGAATTTCCCACCTTCACCTTCACACGATATACAGGGTGGATCCGTGTAAGTGTGACAAAAATTTTTGGGTAAAACTACGTTAAAAGTGGAGTAAAATGGTACCTTCGGAAGTGTCCTACGTCGATCTGTTCCGGAGCTATGATTTTTTTTGTGTTTACAAAAGTTACCAATGCTTGCTTCAAAAAATCCGCAATTTCTCGGCTTATATCGCACGAAATCCAAAAAGTGATGCCATTTTCAGAAACTACGGAACATTTCCTTTAGGTTAGAGGCCATTTTATTGCTTGAAATAATCGTCAACACCCAGAAATCTGGCATTTTTTCCATAAATTTACGTGGCCTCCAAAGTTTGTCCGTTTTACGAAAAGTCGCTGTACCCAAACAGCTTTCTCAACAGATTTTCGATGTATCACAAAAACTTCCCCGTCTTCTAAGCTTCCTTTTGGCGTGTTCACATTTCATGTTACCACTGACGTTTCTCACGAAAACGTCACGAGAATGCACAAAAATCATGTTTTTACGGAACATGGGCCATTGTCTACGGTATTCGTGAAAGGTGCAATGAGATCGGCAGTAAGTGAGAACAGGATATTACGGAATTACGGAAAAAATGCTAGATTTCTGGGTGTTGACGATTATTTCAAGCAATAAAATGGCGTCTATCCTAAAGGAAATGTTCCGTAGTCTCTGAAAATGGCACCACGTTTTGGATTTGGTGCGATACAAGCCGAGAAATTGCGAATTTTTTAAAGCAAGCATTGGTTACTCTTTTAAACACACAAAAAATCATAACTTCGGAACTATAGGCTGTTATGATCAGACAGTGAAATTTGCGAAATTTCGTTTTGAAAGGGCCAAACTCATGAAATTTGGCTTGAGAGAGTCAAACTGCGGGGCATCTTCGCGGCTAAAATTGGCAAAAACCAATGTGATGTTGCTGGGGTGGTTAAAACGATTTCCTGATATGCAACTTGAAAGTTAAGATTCAGAAAAAGCGTTTATTTGCTATGTTTGTTGGTCAAATTGTAGGCTAAAATTGAAAACGTTTGCTGATTCGTGGTTTCTGGTGGTATTTCGTGCATTAAATAAAGAAAGAGAGTAAAATAGAGGGCATCCAGCTGAAGCTACTTCGCTAGAGTAGACGAAAAGCGCTGATTGACGGTTTCTGGATCCAACTTCAGAGCTAAAAGTCGAGGCCGGCCTCGACGGCCAACTTCTCGAGGATATTTATTAGCTTAGAATCTGCAATTCGTTAATTGAGACCTGAGGACCCGAATATATTCATTTCGAGATATTCAGTCACAGGAAACTTGTTATTTCCGTCAAATTGAGATCCAAACGTGCAAACTCACTAATATTTAGCTCCAAATGTTACAGTTTTGAGGCTATTCGTCAGGCTTTGACCCCTGTCGGAGCGGATTGCTTGAAATAATCGTCAACACCCAGAAATCTGGCATTTTTTCCATAAATTTACGTGGCCTCCAAATTTGTCCGTTTTACGAAAAGTCGCTGTCCCAAACAGCTTTCTCAACAGATTTTCGATGTAACACAAAAACTTTCCCGTCTTCTAAGCTTCCTTTTGGCGTGTTCACATTTCATGTTACCACTGACGTTTCTCACGAAAACGTCACGAGAATGCACAAAAACCGTGTTTTTACGGATCATGGGCCATTGTCTACGGTATTCGTGAAAGGATGCAGGGAGATCGGCAGTAAGTGAGAACAGGATATTACGGAATTACGGAAAAAATGCTAGATTTCTGGGTGTTGACGATTATTTCAAGCAATAAAATGGCGTCTATCCTAAAGGAAATGTTCCGTAGTCTCTGAAAATGGCACCACGTTTTGGATTTGGTGCGATACAAGCCGAGAAATTGCGAATTTTTTAAAGCAAGCATTGGTTACTCTTTTAAACACACAAAAAATCATAACTTCGGAACGGATCGACGTAGGACACTTCCAAAGGTACCAATTTACTCCACTTTTAACGTAGTTTTACCCAAAAATTTTTGTCACACTTATATGGATCCACCCTGTATAGGCTGTTATGAGACAGTGAAATTTGCGAAATTTCGTTTTGAAAGGGCCAAACTCATGAAATTTGGCTTGAGAGAGTCAAACTGCGGGGCATCTTCGCGGCTAAAATTGGCAAAAACCAATGTGATGTTGCTGGGGTGGTTAAAACGATTTCCTGATATGCAACTTGAAAGTTAAGATTCAGAAAAAGCGTTTATTTGCTATGTTTGTTGGTCAAATTGTAGGCTAAAATTGAAAACGTTTGCTGATTCGTGGTTTCTGGTGGTATTTCGTGTATTAAATAAAAAAAGAGAGTACAATAGAGGGCATCCAGCTGAAGCTACTTCGCTAGAGTAGACGAAAAGCGCTGATTGACGGTTTCTGGATCCAACTTCAGAGCTAAAATTCGAGGCCGGCCAGCCCAGGGTCCGCACTTCTCGGGGATATTTATTAGCTTAGAATCCTGCAATTTCGCTTAAATTGAGACCTGAGGACCCGAATATATTCATTTCGAGGATATTCAGTCACAGGAAACTTGTTATTTCCGTCCCACCCAAACGTGCAAACTCACTAATATTTAGCTCCATATGTTGCAGTTTTGAGGCTATTCGTCAGGCTTTGACCCCTGTCGGAGCCGGTTAGCCCACGGCGGCGCGGCGTACGATCCCATTAAATAAATAAATGTCGATTCATTCAGTTCGGGGTATTTATTAGCACTAAAACTTGATATTTCATGGCTATGAAGTTTATTCTTCGAATATTGGCTATTTGTTCAAAAGTATTTTTTTTTTTTTTTTTACGTATTAATTTTTCTAATGTCGACCGTTTATCGGTCATTGTGCCGGGGCCGTGTTTCCCGCGACGTTTTGTTGACATAACTCAACGTCTTCGCGAAAAAAAAAAAAGCTATTTGGTTACCATATTTGCTATTTTACGAAATTCAGCCCGAAACTTGCAACTTAACGGGTATTTAGCTCCAAATGATGCAATTCGTCTGGTATTCAGCAATGACTTTTGGTTATTGCTTTGGGTTTTTTGTTGGTGGGTGGACTGTTCTGCTTATTCATTTAATGACACGTTAAAAGACAAAATTATTGCTTTGAAATCTTGCTGATGGCCTCTAAAATAGCGACTTCGCGAATGTTCATCCCCGAAAACTAACAATTTCGCCATTATTCAGCATTAAATTTGCATTTGACGAATACAAACACTGTTAGCAACGAAACTCGCTCCGTCGAATTTTCGCCCATTTTGGCCACTATACTCGCTATTTGAGCGGCTATTTAGCATCGAAATTCTCAATTTCATAGCTAATTAGCCCGGTATCTTTGCAGTTTTGTGGCTGTTTTACGCCCTGGCTTGTAATTTTGCTAATTTTGCCTCCGAAACTCGTTTATTGACCACATCGTCTGTTTTGGCTACTGACAGAACACGAGGTTCAGACGCTAATTATCCCAACCAAAAATTGTCAGTTTCTAAGCAATTTTGACAGTTTTTTGCCTTGGCTTGACCTCGGTTCACCCCAGCCTCACTCCATAAAGCGTTCCACATTAAACCTCTCCACTCACAGAACATATTTCTAACCAATATCACGGTGGGCTTTTATTGTATCACAGATCGCGAAATTCGTACAAATAAAACAAGGGGAACATAATTATCAGCTCTTAGGGGTCCCTTTCCTATTGATCCGCAGGATTTCTCGCTTTACGCCTGCAAAACCATGAAAAAAAATACTCATGTAAAGGAACGCAATTTGAAACTAAATGATAGCCATACCAGTGCTGGAGGACCATACTGTACTAAACTGAAAAACGTCTTTATTTCGAAGCAATTCCTCAAAAAGAGACACGCTGCCTCCGACGCCGAAATAGTAGGACTTGCCGGCCAAAAATCTGATGCGATTTTTTTTTTGTGTTGAGGACTTTTTTTTTGTCTTTAATTATTGAAAAAGTGTTTTTTAAAGAAGGATACATTGTCCCCTGGGATCCGAGTTTACTTTCGAAAACAGCGTGAAGTTTCTCGAAATTATCCGGGTTGTAAATGGTTTCAGCCGTGACGATGACGTCATATTTTTGGTCGTTTACCGAGTTGAAACACGCCCAGTCACCACTCCAAAATTTAGCGGATGCGTAATGATCCGTGGTTTCTGTGGTGTTCAACAAATAGTTGGGAATTGTAGCGCATTCTATTACCCCGTCGTTCTAGAAAAATAACAACAATTTAGCAATACAGGAGAGTGCAGGCTTGGTAGGAGGGGAACGCTACATAGTCTTGAAAATGAACCGAAGACGCTCCCAATTTCATAGTGACTAAACCCGCTAGGCCTTGACCACAGCCGAGATCTAGAACGGTGGCGCCGTTGAATAATCTTCTAAATTCCGGTCGAATTATGCACTTGGCTAAATCAACGCTACCTTCCCATAATTTAAGGCCTCCTTTTAACAAAACAGGCAACATTCAATATAAGTCCCACGTCTCGAACAACGCCCCCTCTCACCACCCCGTTGGTCACCTTCGTAACAACCGCTGACTAAATCGGAATGATTATCCATGGCGTTTCGAGTGTTCAAATCCGAGCCGTCTGTTGCAACGTTCCTTTCGACAGTGCCGGTCGTCAACGTGCGAACGGACACGTCGTCGAAACAATGGACTGCCGTGTCGTAGTGGCGGGTCGAATGAAGTTGGCGGATGTGTTCCGTCAAGATGATTTCCTTCGAAACGGCCACGCAGGTGTTTTCTGTGCAAAAATGAAATAAATAGAAAATTAAAATATTGATAGTTGATAAAAAAAAGATTATTTTTCGGGGGATAACTTAAAAAATGTCGGTGTAGCCTTCCAAAATGTGTAAAAACGGCCAATTTTGCCTCAAAGGGTGACACTTTGGCCAATAAACGTCAAATCTTACCCCCTCCGGTCTACAATGTGGAGCAAATTGGGAAAAATCCGTCAGTCACGGGGATTTATTTCGAGTGTGATGACCGATTTATGAGGGAAACATTCGAAATTTTGGTAGCAAACTTCAATTTCGGACCTCTTTCAGGCATTGTACAGTCACTTTCTGGTTGGTCGGGGAGTTGTCGAAAAATCCTCAATTTCGCCGATGTTACTCGCCTAAAAACAAAAAAAAAGGTCGCTGGTCGCCGGCTTACTAAAAACCAAGTTTCGTGGTTACTTAGCTGAAAACCCAACTTCACAGGAGTGGCCTAATTGAGTATCATTTTTTGAAGGTCGCCAGGTTGGCTAATTCAAATCCAATTTCGCGGATTTTGCTCTTTACAGACCCAAATTACGCGGGTTTTGTACAATAATAAAGTATTTTCGCTATTCCTAAAATAGTTAATATATTACTAAAATTCCAATTTCACGGGTTTTTTGGTAAGGAGGAACCATTTTCGCGAGCTTGCACCAAAAACTCCAATTTCATGTGTTTTGGTTTTCCAGAAAATTTGATTTAACGGGGTTGCCTCATTGAAATTATCCGTTTTACAGATTCGTCATATCATAAAATCAAGAGGTGTCTTATACGCGCTTAGTTTCAGTTTCGTTTCCCAATTGTTAGTTTTTGGGCTGAATATGCCTGTTAAGGGGCAATGAGAAACAAATTTATTGGTCGCTAAATCAGTTAAGAAGCGAATTTGACAGTTACCAAGATCTTTTCCCGAGTCCCCCCTGGATTGGTATGACGTAGCGAGGAACACAGTCCGAGTGGAAACAGTACAGCCCACGTACAGTAGTCTCTGCTGGTACGGGGGGCCGGCTATCCTACGCCCAAGGGACCCATACCCATACATACGTGATAGCTGTCGCCATGACCGGTTCACTGAGACTACGCGAATCGTTGATCGTGACTATAATAAGCGCTAAGACCCTTTAACTATGGATGCATTTTGTATCCCCGCGCAGGATTTCCAAAAAACTTGATTTTGGAAGAGTCCGAAAACGCTTAACATCTGGCATTCGAGCATACAAGTTTCAGCGATACGCATTTTCGGGGTCCTTCATAGCGGGGAAATCTCTAGCAAGCACAAATCCCATTCTTGGTGCATCCATAGCACCAGGAAAGAGGGTCAGAAAGGGACTAAGAGCCAGCGGTTCGTATGACGTATTACTAGATCGCAAAATCGTAACCTAAAAAGCGCCGCTGAATAAACGAGCTATCGACTGAGGAAACCATTGAAATTCGGCACTTCGGCAGACCTAAGCAATAAACGCGTTCGTACACCCGTACCCACCGTCATACAAAAGTCGGTGAATCAATAATTTTTGTCGCCTCACTTTTTTCGTCCTGCTCCAAAGCGGCGCCAAAATTAAACTTGAACATTATTTCCAACACGTCTCCTTCGTGTCACTGCTGGGCTTCAATTCATCTGTAAAATTGTCAAATCGCGAGTCCGAATCTCCCGTGACTGAAACCTACCGCGATAGAAGAAAGCGCGGCGGCGATATAGCCCCCCTCACTCCTCCTCACTACATTATCACAAATTCAAACGTTAAATTTCCTCGTCGAGGCTACCCTTGTCTGCGTTTTCAGGCTGAAAAAGAGTAAAATCAGTAAAATTCGAAGATTGTTTCGATAAATTATAGAATTTTGGGGTCATTGCCGACTTAAATGGTACCTGCTCCTCCACATCTCAAGAGTTTCTTGACCCTCCCTCCCCCTGAAGACAATCACTTTTGTTTTCATTTAGCAACTGATATGTCACCTTGGTAACTGCCAGAGGGCATTTCTTTACTTTTCACGGATGGCTTAAGCTGAACAAAGTACGAAAAGAATGGAAAAAAACGAGTGGTCTGCATTCTCTTCTGAAAGAAGGGTAAACCTTTCCCCCTCCTTCCCACACAGCCTTCCTAAAGTGCCGACTATTCTACTTATTTCCAGGAGATGTTTCCATCTCCGGTAAGAAAAAGTGGCTCGTGGACCGACAGTTCGAGCAAATCGAAAAAGTATGTGCACCCCCCCCCCCAGAGAATTATCAAAAATTTGATCAATTGTGACCCTATAGGGATGCCCTGGGGTCGTCAATAAGTCGAGATGACTCGGTCGATGGTAAGTTGTACCGTTTCTTAACAATTGTCACACAGCTGAGTAACACACTTCTATGGGCGCATATAGACATTCCTTTAATACCAGACGTGGATGACTTACAAGACGAGGAACTTTTCGCAGAAATGCCGGACGTCGTCGAGTAAGCAAAGATAGGAGGGGGGGGGGCCTCAGTGTGCGATTATTTTTTGTATTCTTCGCAGATATCCACCGAAAACTATAGCGTCTTTCACTCAACTCAACTCTGACCTTAAGAAGTACGCAAGTTTTTCCGTTTTAGACGACATCAACTTGGGGTTACTGTCGAAGCATTTATTTCGGGAGAGCGAGTTCAAAGAAGTAAGATTCCCCCCTGTCCAGCTACCACAGAAGAACTTTGAAAAATATATTTTCCATTGATCTCAGAATGAAGGAAGTTGGTCTTGGGATTTGCTGTTTACTGAAGTCAGTTCGGAACTGAGGTCGGAGTGGAAAAAGCCAGACGACGAGGAAGATTGATCGATAAATGTTTAAATAGTTTAAATAAGAAATTATTAACAAGGATGAATAGACGTTTCCGTGGGTTCAACGATTGGAGGCTGTAAACCCAAATCAACTACCGTTGGAATTGGAATTGGTGGGCCGAACTGGTAACCCGAGGCTATCATCGCCATTCGTAACATCCGCTCTGCTGTGCGCCTGCAATTTTCGTCGTCCTGTTTTCAAAAAAGGATTTCCCGCTATTTTAACGTTTCAATTGTAGGGGAGAGGGTGGTACCATCACCGTAATCTCAGCGTTCAAATAAGGAATGTTGAAATTGTCCGCCAAGTCGGTCATTGTACGAGCGGCAACGACGAGGCTGGGTCGAGCACTGCGACACGACCCGTTGACAAGGGCAACGCGCGTCGCGGCGTAGTGGGACATTAAATTTTCGAGGACGCTGTGATATTTGATGTCGTTTCCCAATTGAGTTCCGTCTAAAACGACGAATACGTAGTCGACGGTTTTCTTTTCAATGTCCGTCAAGGTCTGGGTTTCAAGGGAGGCGATCCACGTCCGTAGATATTCGGCTGAATCGGTCACTTTAATGACGACGTCACCTTGGCAGAGTCGTTCGGCGGGCTCCCTCAAGGCCAATTGCAGCCTTTTGCAGAATAGTTGAGTGGAAACAATCTGAAAATTTAAATTTTCGGCACTGGCAGTTCTTTAAAATAAAATAAAAAATGTTGCACTCGCCGCCCCTACTTAGAGTAACTAGCATTTCTTGGGTTGGGTGGGGGGCGGAGAGGTTGATGATACAGTGGCGGGATGACATAATCACCAAGTCCACTCACTCTTTGAATTCTAAAACCTACAAGGATCTCGTAACTCCCACAAAAAATCAAGGACCCCCCTCTCCATGAAGAAGAAGAGCGAAGATATTCAGAACTGGTTGTTCAGCCTTCTCGAGTTGGGTTTAGCGAAGCTTCAGAGATTTAGGCCCGTATTCATAGACATTTCTTAAACTTGAATTTCCCTAAGGCCGGGTGCACACGAGCATAAATTGACGCGCGTCACTTTTTGGTTCAATGCACACGAGCGTTCGAGCAACAATTGACGCGCGTCACTTGGTGGTTGCGAGCGTTTGCTAGACAGTCTTTCCTCTTCCACTGAACAAGATGGATCCCAGGGCTCAATTGTTGAAGAAGAAAATACTTTTTTTGGTTGCCGTGTATAGGCATACACATCGTAATACCGAATTTTATCCTTGTATTCCTCACTCCTCACATTCCAAATTGAGGGATGAATTTGGACTTCATTAATGAATAATTCGGTATCGACTTCACTAATTTTTTAAAACTAAAAAAAATGAAAATGTTTGAAAAACGCTGCGAATTATCGAACAATGCCTTATTATTTCGACTGTTTATAGGTTTATTATTCATGGATGTAGTCAAATCCGGCGCGAAATTACATGAAAATCGACACCCCACACCCCTATGACCCCAAATCCTTTGAAAATCCCCATTTTGGACCCGCTTTTGGCCCATAAAACCCAAGGAGGTTATTTGATCAAACTGATCAGATGTTAGGACCAACTAGACCCCAAATGGAGTCTATGTGCGAAAGAACGAGTTTTTTCGAGCAATCCTAGGGCAAGATATGGCCCGGACGGCGGACGGACATTTTTTTTTTTATTGCAGATTTGGATTCTACGCACTTTGAAACGTAAAACTACAAATTTTGAGGGGGGGTCAAAAAAATTTTTTTGCGATACGCTTACAAAGACTTATTATTGAGAAATAATAAGCCAAAACCAATTTGTTGTGGCTGGCTCATAAAAAACCAATTTCACGGGTTTCGCTGCATAGTATACAACAATAAGCGCTTTTCCCTCATTCAACAGCAATTTCGTGAGGTCGGCTCGTCCAACCATTTCCGCTATCTTGACTAATGGAAATTGGCTTTAAATGATACAAACCTTTCGCAATTTCCCGAAGGATCCAGTCCCGCGAAATTGGTTTCTGAAACGGCCAAATCCGCAATATTTGGGGTTTGAAAGAGGTAAACCTACAAAACCGGTTAACAAACTTGGTTATCCAATATTGCGTGGAGCCAACCATGCAATAATTCGTTAGGTATTTCAATGAGCCGAACCGGCGAAATTTTGTTTTTGACGCAATAAAATACGCGGAATTGCTTTTTAAATGGCTGGCTGAACGACGCAAAATTTTGTTTTTGAATGCTGCAAAACCCGCAAAATCACTTTTTAGGTTAGTCAGCCCGCTGTTTTAGAAAGGAGCCAGTCACGCGAAATTGCTCTAACGCTGTATATATTTTGATTTTAAAGGCGTGAAATTGAAATCCTTTTCACATTGGCTTCAAGGGGGCGAGGGTCCCTGGGGGGGGGGGGTCTTGCTAGGGCGATCAGATGTAAAAGTTGTTTCCGAGGGCGCCTGATATGAAGAAGTAGGACGCTTGTGACGGAATGTAGAACACAACAGTAGGATGCCTGAAAAAAATCAGTATAATGTCACATCAACTGATCTTATAAATAACTGAATTTTGGGTTTTGATCAGGCAAATATCCCCGAAATTGGGGTTTAAAGAAGCCAAGACAACAAACTTGGATTATAAAAGAGCGAAAATGTATAAAAATGGTTTATGAAAGAGCGAACCCCATGAAATACAACTTTTAAAAGTGTGAAAATCCGCAAAATTTGAGTAGGAAATTACAGAAATCCGTGAAATTGGTGCCAAATTTGAAATATTTGGTTATGAAAGAGCGAAATTATTAATTACGGAATTTTGTTCGTTTGGTTTTGCCAAGTACATATTTCTAACTAACCAAGCTAGCCAAACTGATTTCATAAAGAACTAGCCGAAATTCAGTTTTATGGGACCAAAGTCAACGAAATTGGGATTTGAATGAGGGAAAGTCCACAAATAATGTGTTTTGAAGGGGCAAAACCAACGAAATTTGGTTTTTGAAGTTACAAACCCCACGAAGTTGGGAATTTAACGAGGCGAATCTGCAAAATTTAGATTTGGAACAGCAAAAATCCGCGAATTTTGAGTATATGAAGTCTGGAGAGGAGGGAATTTGGTTTTTGAAAGTGTTGAATCAGACTGGAGTGAAAACGGTTTTCGGAACGTTGCGGCTAAGCCCCGCAGCTTGGTTTAAAGATGAACGTGAAAGATCACGATGTTTGGAGTTGACCAGACGTTATAAGTTGAGACTGAAAAGTAGGACAAAAAAAGAGGGCATTTCGACCTCTCCCCCGGACACCTGAAAAATGAACCCGACGATCTAAAAAGTAGGACGTCTGGTCACCCTTGTTTCGGTAAAACCGTGAAATTGGTGTTCTGCGTAAGTCAAATACACGAAATTTGGACGTCACAAAAGAGCCCAGGGCCCGGAATGGCGAACTTGTACATTTTTCAATCACTGTTGTTTCTTGAAGTGGGCTCTTCAACAAGACTATTGCCCACATTAAACATTCAAGGGTTTTTTAGGCGAATTTTTAAAAATTTTGAGTGGGGGTTTGATCACGTCAAGGGGCAGTTAATGAAATGGATGGTGTTGTGAAGAGGGGGGAAGACGCGTTTTCTGGGGTTTAATTTTTCTTGTTATTTGTAAACAAAACATTTTAGAGTTTCCTCAAATGCTTCAAAACTGCACTTTGACGTCATTTTTCCCTCGCACCATCCATCCCCTCTTGAAGAACTTTGAAATTTATTTAAAAATCTCCAGACGCACCAATCGGGCTGCAACTACCGTTGATATCCTTGTCCTCATGTGCCAATTCACTGGTATACTTTTCCCCCAAATCGGGCATTCATGCAAGTTCCCCATTGCTATTTTGAATAAGCCAACTCCGCGAAATGTGTTTTTTTGGAGTCAATCCTGCGAAATTGTATGTAATTTTCTTTTGAACGAGCAAACGTCATTAGGGTTCTCCGAGAGCCAATACATAATCACCAAATGAAAGGGCCAAAGCGGCTGCAAAGTATCAAGGCCTAGTAAGTATCATTTTAACCTGACAATTTGGATTTTGTTATCAAAAAACTGGTTGCTTATAGAGCTCCTCAACACTAATTCAGTAGAATAGGGGAACTGTAGCTGTAGCCGTTTGTTCGGGACTTTCAGTGCCAAAATCTCCAAAAAATGTTACTTTATGGTGCTAAACTTCAAATTTTCGGGACTTCAAAGTTGAAAGAGCAGTTTTGGGGGTTTGAAAGGATCGAACCAAATGTGCGAGAAGGAATAGTGACCGATACAGCCTCTATGTGTATAGCTGATCAACGTCCAAGCTAAGGCCAGGAAGCTATCATCGGCCAATGACGGACTTCATCCGTGTGAATGGCTACAAACCTTGCGCGGGGTTCGCTTCCCCTATCGGGAGCGTCCCCCGGGTTGCGGCTGGGGGATCCCACCAACGGACCGGCCTCCTGTTTGATGCGGTGTGATGGTGGGTTGGGTCGGAATAAGGTACACCGTGTGCGGTAGGGAGTACGTTATCGGACACACCCATGGGACATGGGGGCCGAAGGGGGGGGCCCCTTCTGTCCTGAGTCCGGGACAGAAGGGGGTGGCGTCTCCTTCCTCCTCCAGCTATCCCCCCCCTCAAGACAAGGTGTTTGGTCCGTACCTAAGGTCTGCATGGCCCCAGGGGGGAGGACCCCCAGGGCACCGGCCGATTCCCGTGGGGTAATAGGCTTACCGCCTATTATTACCCCACCTACTACGTCTCAGCTCTTACGGCATGCAGGGCTCTGCCGGCGGTCGACATATATTAGCCTGGCTTCTGGCTGGACCTTGAAGTATCACCCAGAAAATTATACGAAGAACTCGGAGGGAGCTCAGAGAAGCTTCCGTGAACGCCCAGATAGGTCTGGGCACTTTTGCTCCGAACATGGCGTGCCATAATCGCAGTACTCGTTGGAGACAAATTGGTTAATTTCTGGGCTCTGAAGGGCCCAGAATTGTTACCCATTGGCTTGTACTCAAAACCCTTCCGTAAATGCTTCCAGAATCGGTGTCGTTTCGAGGAAGCGTTGATTTCATGTTCTAGGCGACCCATTTGTGGGGAAGTTTCCCTCATCAGTCGATGGGTCAGGGCTCTTTTGCTCTGCACATGGCCTGTCATCGAGGGAGAGAAATTGATGAAATTTTTACGTATAAGTAAAGAATCGGTAGGAGTGGAACTTATAGAGAGCTAACAAACAGTCACGCAAACAGAGAGAAATTGTCAAATAAATAAAGACAACAGGAACTACGGTTTACCAGAATATTGAGAGGCATGTTGGAACCACCAAGGCGAAGAAACTTATTTTTACATCCAATAAAAGCACTCGGCGTAAGCAAAAACTCAAAAAGAATTCGTAGTATCGTAATTATCAGTCGATCTTGGCTCGAAGGCTCGCCTTATCAGAACGCCACCGAGCAACACTGTGACACTACCGCCCTCCCCTCTTCCCCAAGTATGCTTTTTTTACGTTTTTCTCTTTCCCTGTTTTTGTGGTTGTGAAAATGAGTTGAAAGTGTTAAGCCAAGGAAAAGATGCGACGTAGGGAACTCTGATAAGTTGGTTATTTCTGTTTCAATTTTTACGTTTATTTTGGGGGGCCAAGTTCTCGCTCGTGTGTACGTTTTTTCCCCCTCGTGCTGGAAAAGTTCCTAGAAACAGGCTCGTAACGCGATCATGTTCTCCAAGTCGTTGTCGCGGAGCGACAGATTCAAGGAGATGTCGAGACAACAGGAGTTGATCGAAGAGAAAAAGAGAAAAATCCAGGAAGAGATGGAAAGGCAGAGGAATTCGTCCGAAGATCTGTCACCGTCGGGCAATAACAGCTTTAAACAAGAACTGACTAGCAGGTAAGGAGCAAGGCTTGAATTCATCGGTCGTCTTGTCCACAGTTTTGCTGAAATGCTGGATGATGGCGTTTATTGCTTCTGGTCGAATGTGTCTAAAAATACGCTCATATTCCCGTTATTGGCTAAATCGGGAGCTGCCACATACAACAGTTTCGTTGTTCTTAATGTGCTCGATATCAAACTGCAGATCTGCACGATGTTAATTTGCAGAGTGCACGATGTCAATCTGCAGATCTGGACGATGTCAATCTGCAGAGCTGCACGATGTCAATCTGCAGAGCTGCACGATGTCCATCTGCAGAGCTGCACGATGTCCATCTGCAGAGCTGCACGATGTCCATCTGCAGAGCTGCACGATGTCAATCTGCAGAGCTGCACGATGTCAGTCTGAACAGCTGCACGATGTCAATCTGCAGAGATGCACGATGTCAATCGGCAGAGCTGCACGATGTCAATCTCCGGATCTGAATTTGCCTTGCCATAACTACTCCAAACAGCCTCACACAGACTGACGTTTCCGGGCGTATTTATTCGACTCAAGTTCAATACATTTGCATTATTATCGTCAGCATCGCGTACTCCTACAGTTTCATTGCTGGGCTGGAACTGATAAACACCTTACTTCTCCGCGGACCTCCTGCGGATCTGTAGGGCGTAAGTGGTAGGTTGTGGATAAAATGTAGTTCTGCACGATCCATGGTGATCAATCTGCAATATCCTCGATAACAAACTTCTGCAGATCTGAACGTTGAGCACTATAAATCTGTACAGCTGTACTTTATTCGATATTCAATCCAAAGATCCTAAAAGAAAATACGTGTTCTGATGTGTTTATTCAAGTCAAACTCAATTAATTTGTGTTATTGTCTTGACCGATTGCTACAGTTTAATCGTTGCTCGGCTAACGAAACGCTTGCACTTCCTCCATCAGGTAGGCGAGTACCTTCCGCCGACTCAAATAGCCGCAAATTAGCGTCTCCAGTTGTTTTTAATGCATTCAGACTCAACATTTTTCCTATTCCTGCCATTTGTCCGCGGCTGCACGAAGGAAAACATCGCTTTTCTCCGTGAGCATGGCACTTTCAGCAAACCGTCCGGATCCGTGTTTTGCTGTTCTTAGACAAAGCTCACGGGCAAGCTCGCGTCTGAAATTGAGAAAGAGCGCAAATGCCCATTTTATGTAGGTCCTCACTGGGATGAAATTGAGAAGAAAACCCCTCATTTGATGCTGAAATTAAGGAAAGAAAACATCAATTCGTGGTTTCTGGGGGTTATTGCTAGGCTGAAATTGAAAAATAAATTAAAACCAATCATTCGTGATTAAGATCGTGAGAAAAAGCGGCTAATTCGCTGCTAAAATTGAGAAAAAGTGGTATTAACTGCTAAAATTAGCAAAACCACCAATTCGTGGCTAGCATAAGCGCATATAATAAGCGCTAATTAACGGCTTAAGTCGGCTACACACATGCGGTAAGTGCCAAGAAACGAGCAAAGTATTAATCAATTTCTAGCAATCGCCTAGAAACCGACGAACTGGAAATTGAAAAATATTTTGCTTGTTTGGCGAGTACCGCCGGCTTAAGATTGAGAAAAAGTGTTCATTCGAAGCTGAATTTGGGAAAACGCCACATCGTGATTTCCGGAGATGACTCCAGCAGAAACTCCTCACTCAACACGTTAACCGGCAGGCAAAATATATTAGTTTCATCGCTGCAATTCAGCTCAACCGCTGTTCTCTACCCGCAAGGTCCGTGACGCAGGATTTTCTGAGGAACGGTTGGGTTTATTTTGCTACTTGAACCCTCAAACTTGAAATAATAATGCCGGTAACTGTTTGTCCACCATAAAAATGTGGAGCGTTCAGCTTCTATGTAGCTAAAATTGTTATCACCTAACGAAATTTTTTTATGTTTGCTACCTGTCAAATTTTGGGCAGAAATTCAACTTAAACCAGCCTTAAAGAGCTGAATTTCCAAATTAAGCCCCCCTTATGTGACGCAATGTTATTTATTTGCGCGCATAGTCAGTTTTTTAGGGGCGAAATACGCAGATGTTAAAATCGAGGATCGGAAAATGCTGAACGGTATGCTGCCGTTTGGTGACGTATAATTGCTTATTTCAAAGCCGTTTAGCTGGATAAAGGCTTTCGAGAGCCAATCACTCTTTTGTCGCAGTTTGATGGCTAAACAGCACCGAAAAAATCTCTGTTCAGCATTGTGGCTGATAGTTTGGTCCCTGAAATAGACCATTCAGCTGCTATGAAAATGACTATTCCGATCGTTGAAACACCAGAAAAACTGGTTGTACCGATAATTCTGTTACATGACCTTAAAAAACAATACAAAAAATCAATTTTAGATACTGGACACTTTTACTCTCCGAAAATACTATTCCACCTTGTAACTTTCTATTCATTGTGAGATTCAGAGTACACTGGTCACGAAAATGCGCATAAAAGCTTCCCTTTCAACGGGGGTTTTCCACTTTCACGCTATGTCTTGTCCGGAAACCACAGAATCTGGTCGTTTTGCATGAAGACTAACTAGTGACAGTGCATGAAGACTAGTGACAGGGGTCTTTTTGTTCCCAAAAACCTAACTTTGGCTTCCTTAAGTTACTAATTGATTGTGATACTCTGGGTACTCGGACAAATCTATTGGTCTCAGTTAAAACGCCCCTGCGGGGCCGTTAGTGGTCAAAAATTAGCGTTTCGTTCTGTCATTGTTTTCGACCGGATTCCTCCATTTAGAGGCGGGCGAGGGAGCGAGGTCCAATTCCGTCGAGGCTTTTTCTCGGACTTTGGGGCTGACGGTAAGTACCCGTTGTCAACGGGAGAATTCGTGGGATCCCTGAATAAGCGGGCCAAAGCCTACAAAAACGCTGGAATCACTATGGGTCCTCTTAATCTTGTTGTCTGATCGAAAATCCGTTTCGATTTTCGGATTTCTCGGGCCGAGAAACTTCTAGTTTTGTGGTTTCGACCATTTTCGCCAGTAACGCTCGTGATGGGCGCACTTCTGGACAATTTTCTCAAAGTGTTTCGATCTGACCTTGTGTTTCGGTCTTGAGTCCCTCAGACCATGCTCTGAGCTTTCGATGGGCGTGGCCAAAACTGAGCGTTTTGAGTCATTTTTTTTTTTTTTTTTTTCGAAGTGCTTGAAAAGTGAAAAATTTCCGACCCACCGAGCGCACGATACTTAGGAGTTAGTTCTATGGGGTCATGTTGCTTGCTGTGCTGTGGTGGTTTGGGGGTGGAATTTTGGGGTCGGACAGACAAAATTCTCGTTTTTCAGGGGACTCTAAGAGCTTATTCCGCGTTTTCTGTGCTTCATTCTTCGCGATTAAAAAGTGTCTAACGTTTGTTTCCATAGCCACAGGGTGATCACGTGACAGGAGTGCCACTTCATGACATTTTTAGGCTAATCGACGATTTTTGACTCAATTTCACCGTATCGTAGAGAATTTATCGGATTACGGCCTTATGCGTTTAGACTCTGCTTATTGTTTGTCTGCTCGCGCGTCGCCCGCTCTGTTTCAAGTCGATACTGTCGGGTCACCGTTTCCTCGTGACTCCCTCGTCTTACGAGTCAATATTCCGCAAGGTAGAACGTAAGGGGCAATTGGCCATCGCCCTCACCCTTCACCCCAACATCCATTCCGCAACCAAACCTACAAATTTGATATGCATAAGAGGTCCATTTGGTCCAACAGAATGCTAGTCCGCGCCTTTAAACACGGAATTGTGCCTAAATTTGTTGCCTAAATATATTGCTGGACTAGAAACTCGAAATTTTACTCCCATTTTATTTATATAAAAAAAAAATTGTAACTTTTCTTGTATCTTTCAGGTCCGACGTGAAACCCACCAGGCCGTACAATCGCATCGAAAAATTCCGCCAAATGTCCCGTCAGCAAGAACTCATTGAAGAGAAAATGAGAAAATTTCGAGAGAAGAAAGAGAAAGAAGTGGATGAACAGGCCAACATCGAGGATCCAATCAAATTGGAACCGGTGAAAAGGTAAGACCGTCGCTGCCTTTTCAAAAATGTTATTAGATCGTTTTTTTTACGTGTTCTTTGCAGCAAAACGATTCCTGAATGTCCAAAACCGCCCATACCTCCGCCCATCCCCAACATATTTTCGAACGACGGAAGCTTTCTCGACCAATTCCTGAAATTGTCCAGCGATATTCAAGGTAAGTTTTTATTTCATACCTCAGGGATCGAGTTTTAATGCAATATTCAAGTAATTAAGTCGGTAAAATCAGGGGAATCCGTTGTTTTTCGTTCATTTCCCACACATTTACGTTGTCTTTTTTTCGCCCACCCCCTCTCGCCAACTCTTCCTTTCCTGCCATTTTTGCACATTTCGGTAGATTTTTATTGCGTACCCTGAAACAAAAAAACGGGAAAACAATTTAGAGCAAGTTTGATAAAATATGAAAAATAGATGGTTGACTCGAGTTTGCTAGTTCCTGCAGAGATAAACAAGGGCGACTCTGATCCTGGCGTTTTAATTAAAACGGAGCCGGAGGAATCGATGAATATCTTTAAGTCGGAGTATGTATAACCGATTGGACGGAACACTAAAGAATTAAATATTTTAAGCCGTTGTGGGGTCACCTTGTTTCTGTTTTTTGTTGTTGTTTTTTTAGTTATGAGCCGTCTTGTAGCGTTAAAACCGAGCCCGTGGATACCACCGCTGTTGCTGACGAGAAAATTGATGTGAAAATCGAGGCTCCCCTTGTTGAGGTTAAGGTTGAAGTGAAGGAAGAGCCTAAGGAGGTGGAGGTTGAGTTGAAACAAACGATTGTTTCGACGGCATCTGCTGGGATTGAATGCTCGTCGAGTGTTAAGTTGGAACCGTCGTTGGAAACCGTTGAGGATGAAGCGGCTAAAACAGCTAGGAGTATGTTTCGGTATATTTTTGCATTAGCGTTGGCTTACTATTTTGTCTTTAGGGGAAAGAAAGAGGAAAAGTCGTTGGGGTGAAAAGGCTCCGCTTGGGGCACTGCCTGATGCCAAACAAATAGCTTCTTCAGCGACCGTGCCAACAATTTCAGTTACAGGTTAGAACCTAACCTTTCCAGCAAGAAAATGCTGTAAATGTTGAAAATTCTCCTTAAACAGGAATGTCAGGTCATATGATAAGCAAGGTAACTCGATCGGATCCTGGGCTATTGAAATACGCCGCTTCAGCTTACGGAACGACGTTTTTAAGTGAAGAAGACTGGAAAAAAGCCGAAGACAATTATAAAGTCAGTCCCCCTCACCCATCCCCACTAACCGCTCTACTAGAAGTTCGTCTCTTGTCCTTCAGGTGCACCTTCTGTATCAAGACATGTTGAATAAAAGAGCCGAATTGGACCGGCTTCACGCCAAAGGGAAACATAAATTCGAGTATGACTCTGACGAGGAGACGGAGGGAGGGACGTGGGAGCACAAATTGAGAGAGAAAGAAATGACGGCCACCAGGCAGTGGGCGGATTCTTTGACGGAAATGGCTAAAGGCAAACATCATATCGGGGATTTTCTTCCGCCGGACGAATTGAAAAGATTCATGGAAAAGGTTGGTTTGACCAAAAACAATTGATATTTTAGGAAAATTATAAAATTGCCCCCCTCCCCAAATTCTTTGTTCGCAGTACAAATCGGTTAAAGGTGAAGGCGATCCAGATTTATCAGACTATAAAGAATTCAAATTGAAAGAGGACAACAAAGGGTTTCAAATGCTTCAAAAATTGGGTTGGACAGAAGGCCAAGGTTTGGGTTCCGAAGGAGCCGGCATAGTCGACCCAATCAACAAGTTAGTATTAAATGGCTCTGTTCCAATCAATTTTGTCACCTCAACGTCTTTCCCCGCAGGGCGAAGCCTCGAGATTTAGCTCAAGGATTGGGAGCGGAAAATCCCGGTGACGTGTCGAGTACGGATGATGAATACGCCGCCTATAGGAAACGAATGATGCTCGCTTATAGATTTCGACCGAATCCTTTGGTAAGTCAGCCTCAGAACCCCACCCCCACCCCACCCGATCAAACCATTGCCATGCTCTGTTTGTTTAAATTTCTCCGTTTTACAGAACAATCCGCGGAGGCCGTATTATTGAATATGCTGCGCTTCTTGAGTGTTGTGTGTTTTACTCCTTAATAGGTAAAAATAAATAAAGGACGTTGTAATTCTTATGTTTTACTAACAAACAGTAAGTTACTTTTTTTGTTAATTTTATTGAATGATTTTTTAAAGTTATTAAAGAAAACCATCAAAATACACCGTGTAACGCCCTTGTTTGCCGTTTCGGAAGCCGAAAATGTTAAGGTCCGAAACGGTGTCCTTGGAGTAGTCTCCAAAACGAGTAGTTTTTGGATTTCCGAAAATATGAATTTTTGGACCGCGTTTGTGCAGAGGTTTAGCCCCTCCCCCCAAAGCATGTTTTTTTTGTTTCACTTTAGGAGATCATTCGAACAAGAGTTTCCTTGCGAAAACGCCAATTGAACAAGTTCATTGAAATTTTTGAGTCCACTGGTCGCCGCCCACGTAGGGTAACATAACCTTCACCGGGTGGATAACAGTCGTAACCTTACCACGCACCAGTTGAAGGTGTCTCTAATCAATCGTTTCCCAATACTTTCAAGTTTTCAAAGTTGTTAAACACGCAAATTAAGGGATTTTCGAGTGTTCGTCATGAACGTAATTACGGCGGTTAAAATGTACGTGACAAAAATGGCAGAAGAAAGTGGCCCAGGGATGAAAGTCCTTCTCATGGACAAACAAACGGTATGACGTGACTATATTTCTGATGTTTTGACTCTTCTCGTAATAATTTTCAATGTTTTCCCCGTTGTAAATTGAAGACAAGCATCGTCAGTATGGTATACAGTCAGTCGGAGATTGTTCAGAAAGAGGTGTACCTGTTTGAGAGGATCGACGCCCCTGGGTCAAGGGAGCCGATGAAACATTTGAAATGTATCGTATTTATTCGTCCGACGAAGGAGAACGTCGGTCTTCTTTGCGCTGAGCTCGTCAATCCGAGATACGGGATGTACTACATATGTGAGTAGCATTTTTTCTAGTTATGGTTGTCTAGCAGGGAATTGCCAGGGGCGTGCTGCCCCCCGCTCATTTGTTCAATCAGGGCTATCCGTGTGGCTAGAGCTGGACACCAGGCCCGACGCGTCAACTAATGGTCCATGTATTTGTCGTTGCCTCCTTTGCCAAAGACCAAGACGAAAAAGGGCCGACTCGTCACATTTTCGGCCTCAGGACCTTCAGCCCACACAGGGCTACTCGGTCCCGTATCTTATCAATCCCTGAATTGAGCCGATTTTGGGGGTCGCCACCTGTTCTTGCCAGCTTCAGTGAGCCGGGTCCTTCCCGACTTGCTTCGCGGGGGTCAGATTGAGATCGTAGTTGATTTGAGACACCTCCGCTTCTAGGAGAATGGTCCAGCGAGTTCCCATGCTCACCTCAATTGCTGGGCTGATGAGACCGGGCTGGAACGAAGGCCAGGTCAGGCCGTAGTAGGTCTGATGTCGAAAGAAGAGACTAAGGCCGCATATTGGGCCAGTTACCCTCGTCAAAATAAGCCTAGTGGATCTTATTTTTAGGCTAAAACCAATGAAATTATGCTTCAAAGGGTCATTGAGTGGCCGGGTACCTTCAACATCAACCGCGGAAATTCTCGATCGAGGCAATCAACCTTACCGGCAATCTAATTTTCAACGGCCCTTGTGATGTCTCTTTGTGGAACGAATTCACAAATTTGGCTACAGAAAGCCAGTTTGACCGATTTTGCATCCTTACAAATCAATTCGTTCAGAGCCCCATTGCTCAAAGACCGAATGTCGCGTGTTTGGCTCTCACGAAAAATAATTTCATGAGTTCGGCTATCTCTTTAGGGGGTTTTCTCGGTCAAAACCCCCAATTTCGTGGGATGGGCGAGAGGGTGCTTATCAAACTAAATTTCGCGGGTTTGACTCACAAAAACCTAATTCTCCTTCTTCAAAAATAAAATTTGGCTCTTCTGAGTATCCGGCTCTCAGAAAGACCAGTTTTGCGGGGTTTGCTCTTCTTCAGAACAAAATTCGCGGGTGGGCTCTTGAAAACTACGATTTCGCTTGTCTGTCTCTTTCATGGGCAAAATTTGCGAGTTCGGCTCTCGTAAAGACAGGTTCACGGAGGGGAGGGGGTATAATTTTTAAAAAATCGTGAATTTTGCCACATTTCGTAAGTTTTGATAAATCAATAGAAATTTACATAATTATTAGGGCTAATATTGTTAGTAGGATCGCTTAGACCACGAGGGTTAGTAGGTAATGCATGCATAAAACTGTAGCCGTAGGAGCCTACGTAGTCTGTCTTCCCTCGTTGAGGTGCGTTAGAAACGAACCGGTTTCGGCTGCTCGCCATCTTCAGCGTCTGTAAGTACAACTGAAACTGACGCTGAAGATGGCGAGCAGCCGAAACCGGTTCGTTTCTAACGCACCTCAACGAGGGAAGACAGACAACGTAGGCTCCTACGGCTACAGTTTTATGCATGCATTAATTATTAGGGCCTTTCAAACCCAAATTTCACTCACTTGACTCTTGAAAAAGCGAATTTCACTTTCTAAAAAAAAAAAACAAAAAAATGCCGGGTTTTCGCTCATACACATTTAATTTCAAGAGTTTAGCTCCTT
The DNA here is from genome assembly GCA_038030265.1 of Corythucha ciliata. Taxonomy (NCBI): domain Eukaryota; kingdom Metazoa; phylum Arthropoda; class Insecta; order Hemiptera; family Tingidae; genus Corythucha; species Corythucha ciliata. Next base: position 19,610,036 of record CM075943.1, read on the forward strand.
ATTTCTCTCAAAAACCAACTTCAGGGAGGGGGAACTTCGGGTTTGGCCCTTTAAAATAGTACAATTTCACGTGCTTAGCTTTTAAAAGTCAAATTTTGTGAGTTGAGAGTCAAAAAGGATTCTGGGGAGGGGAGGAGTCCAATTTAAAAAACCAAGATCACGGGAATTGACAACGTTTCACGGATTTGGCTCTCAGAAAACGCAATTTCGCGCGTAGGTTTGCCTCTTTTAAATGTCAAACTTTGTGGGTTTTGCTCTTTCAAAACCAAATTTAACAGAATTTGGCCTTTTAAAACCGAATTTAACGGATTTGGGCCTTTTAATCCCATTCTTGGTGGGGAGGGGGGTGGAATACCACTCCCTCAACTACCAATTTTGGAGGTTTTGCTTTGACATAAACCAAATTTTACGGATTTGTCTCTATAGAACCCAATTTTGCGGATTTTTCTTTTCTTAAAAAACCAACTTGGTGGTTTTAATTGAAAAATTTCGTGTGTTTTGCTCTTTCGAATGCCAAATTTCGTAAGTTTTGCGAATTAAAAACTAATTTTCGTGGATTTGGGCATTTCAAACCCGAATTTCATGGATTTGGGTCTTTCAACCCCAAATTTTACGGATTTGGCTCTTAGAAAAACAAATGTCGAGGGTTTTGTTCATATACATTAACTACTAATTGACGATTTTAGCTCTTAAAAAAAAAATATCGTGAATTTGAGGGTTTGGTATTTATTAGAACCAAATTTCACAAATTGGGATCTCAGAAAAACCCAACCTCCTCAACGCCTCTGAGGTGTCTTTCTTGACTCATAGACCCTTATGACGGATGCACTGGTCCACGAGGGTGCGTGCGGCTGGAAGGGCGCCCGCATCAATACCTGCCACTGTAGTCTTGGTTGTTGGTCGATACCTTCGTAGCATGCTGACCCGAAGTTACAGAATTGGTGGGCGTAAGGTGCACGACTGTGGCTATTTTTTTTTCGGCTCATGCGCACCTTCTATGTTTATTTTACAGATGAATAGTTCTATTTTTGACACCAAAAAATGATCCCCGGAGGAGTAAGAGGATTTGTTTGTCACCTTCGTACGTTCATGCCAGTCTCTTAGGTTTTCATGAACATAAAGTTGGCAATTCATTACTGAAATGTGTTTCGAGGCGAGAAATTGTGCTGTTCTGGATAAATAAGCACGGATAAATAAGAGAAAACTATTGGCCACCTCGCGGTTTCTGGAGGTATTTCGCATACGCAAATGCCTGTCGAGAGGGAGGGGGCACTGGGTTCGTTACTCCCAGGCTCTACTGTGGTTGGAGTTTGCTGTGGATGTGCTTTCTTCGTGGTTGAAGCTCAACTGTGGCTAGAGCTTCTCTTTGTGCATACGTGATAACTGGAGGATACTTTGAGGATAAAATTGAAAAAAACGAACGCTGGTACGCCGCTTCACACATCCACGGCTAAAATTGAGGTAAAACGCTAACGTGCTGTTTCAGAGGAAAATGCGTGGCTAAAATTCATACATTTTGTGAAATTCGCGTTTTCTGGCCACGCATTTTGTGGCCTCCACGAACCCTCAAATAAGGCTCCGAGTGTTCAACTTTGCAAAAATGGCTATGCCGGACTGGAAACTGTTTATTTTCAGCTCTCTCTCCCCCCCCCCGTCACCTGAGGTACGCGCCCATCGCCGGGCTAGCTTGGTTTCCACGGCCACGAAAACTCGCAATGCCGCGAAAATAAAGACACGATACTTGAAATTTCACAGATTTAGCTCATAATTTCATTTCATGGCTATAGGTATTCAGTTTGCTAGTCTTTGAGAGCTGACGAGGCAGCATAAACTGGACACCACGCCCATTTCGCGAAAGTGAAGACCAGCAACTTGTTATTTCGCTAATATTTAGACCCGAAACTTGTATTATTTCATCTCCAATCGGACTTTTCGCAGTTTCTTATCTATAATTCAACGCGACTTTGCTCCAATGTTCAGCGGATTTTTGACCATGGGATTTGCTTATTGTCCAACAAATCTGTTTAGTCATTCTATGATACGTCAAGTTTGAAAGAAAAATCATAGCTTCCCAATTTTGCTGGACGCCTCCTGTGGCTGTTTATCTTCGTAAGCATGCAGATTTGCGACTATTTAGCTCGAAACTTGCATTTTACGGGTCTTTAGCCTCGAAAATTGTAATTTCGTGACTATTTATCCAACGAATCTTGGATCTTTGTCAACCGCGTGCAATTTTTATGGATATTTAGCCGTGAAACCGGTAATTTCGTGGCTATTTACCCGTTACTCTTTCGCAATTTTGTGACTATTTTACGCGAGAGACGGTCAAATCTTCTTTCATGGTCAAGAAAATACCAATTAAATTGCCAATTTCAGCCTGTACAATTTATTGTTAATTCAAAGAAACCCCGTTTTAGACCCAAAAACTGATTTGAAAGCAATATATGGTCATTAACATCGGAATCTTCACCATTAACTGATATTTTTGCTGTTGAAAGGCCAATTTTTCGCTGGAAATCTCTATCGCAACAGAATTTGACGATTCAAGCAAGAACCAATTTTCTAGAGGCAAACAGTCAGTTTCCGCGATAGTGTGTTTGTGAGCAAAAATTGTCCCAATCTGTGGCAAAATAATCGAGAGTTCAAATGGGCGGACTGAACAACAATTTCCAAGCTGAAAAGTCCGTTCCGTTTGATATTTTGCAAAATTCCCATATTTTAGTTTTGCCAAAAAAACTATTTTGGAGGCCACACGTAAAGTTTCCCGGTCTGAGAGTAATATCCATAGTTATAATTACAGTCAAAATTAGCGGTTTTGTGGTTCATTCAATCGAATTTAGGGGATTAATTTCCTGTTTTGATATTTTTTGGGGGCATTTTCTCTTTTTTTTTTTATTGTTTTTTTATTGTTTCTGATTTGATGTACCGAAATAGCCCTAAACGTGGTTCATAACCAGCAATTTGCCAGTGGGCCAAAACGGAGACTGAACAGCGTCACTGATTGGGGGGGGGGGGGATCGACAAGCGGCTTGTACTCGCGTATTCAAACGAATTAGGCTAAGTGCCCGAATTTTCTCACGAACGAATTCGTATCGATCTAAGCTGCTGGGACAGATGCGTCTTTCTATTTGACCAATCAAATTGACCATTTTTGCCACAGTAAACTCGTTGTTAGGAGTGAAATCCGTCAGTTTCATCTCTGAATTTTATTTTAAACTGTCTATTTGTCCACAAAACCTAATTTTCAGATTTCAGCAACATCATATCCAAGACGAGCATTAAAACTCTCGCGGAACGCGATGAAAATGAAGTCGTCAGAGAAGTACAAGAATTCTACGGCGACTATTTAGCAGTTAGTCCTCATTTGTTTTCGTTAAATATCGTCGGATGCGGTCCAGGTTAGTGCCCAAAATCTCTCCCTACAAAATTTGGTGAGTTTTAACTCCAAAATTTTCGACAGGCCTAAATTGGGAAACGGGGCACCTCGAAAGGTGCGTTCAGGGCGTCATTTCTGTGTTGTTGTCTTTAAAGAAATGTCCGCTCATACGATTTGAATACTCGTCGAGAATGGCTCAACAACTTTCGGAAAGAATTCGAGTTAGTTCCAAACTGTACCTTATTCCGTTTTTCCTTTTCATCTTCCGATGTTTTAGGACGTAATATCCAAGGAGGAAGTCCTGTTCGATTTTAGACAGCCAGAAATTCCGCCTTTACTGTTAATTTTGGATAGGAGGAGTGATCCTATAACACCACTGTTAGCCCAGGCGAGTGGTTAGTTTTATTACCCCCTCAACCCTTCTACAGGTTGTAATTTTCGGTGTCTTGTGTTTCTTATAGTGGACGTATCAAGCTATGGTTCACGAGCTTCTTACGATCAGTAATAATCGAGTCAATCTCAGCCACATACCGAATGTGCCTAAGGAGTTGTCTGAAGTTGTTTTGTCATCTGAGCAAGACTCTTTTTACGCCGAGGTAAGCCAACAAAAACAGGTTATGTCAAGGTTTGAGGTTAATAAACGCTATTTTGAAACATTTCTTTCAGAACTTGTATTTAAATTACGGTGAAACCGTTCAAACCATGAAAGAACTCATGGACAGATTTCAGGAAAAGGCCAAAAGTCACGCAAAAGTTGAAAGTATCGCCGATATGAAACAATTTATGGAGAATTATCCCAGCTTTAAGGTATTCTCCCCTCCGACAACACCCATTCATGAAAATAAAAGTTATAGGTAATGATGATAATAATAAATACTTTCCCTTTCTCCTGTCAGAAAATGTCCGGCACAGTCAGTAAACACTTGACGATCATTGGGGAATTGTCGAAATTAGTCTCGGAGAGACGACTGCTCGACGTGTCTGAAGTTGAACAAGAAATCGCCTGTCAGAATCAACATTCGCAACATTTACAAGTAAAGACGATTTATTTATTTTATTTTCATTTGCTAATTTTTAATTATTCGTCCGCAGAAATTAAAGAATTTATTAGCGCCTCATCAAAAAATCCGACACGAAGAAGCCTGCCGGTTAGTTATGTTATACGCCCTTAAATACGACCGAAAAACTCCCAATTGCGATATAAACGGCGCTTTGGATTTGCTGAAAAAGAGAGGCGTTCCGGAGAATATGTCAAAGGTAAGTATTAAACTAATTTGGACTTGGGTTGTTTTTAATATTATTTTTGTTTTAAAACATTATTTACCGCGCAGATGGTGTACAAAGTATTGCAGTACGCCAATTTTGAACAGAGTGCCTCGAAAAACATGGTGACTCAGGAGCAAATGGTTAAAATAACCAAAAGACTGTTTAAGGTAATTCCAATCGAACTGTTCGAGAAATGTTTAAACAGCGTTATAACTTTTTTTTTTCTTAATTATTTCAACAGGATTTAAAAGGCGTTGAAAACGTATTCGCTCAAAATGTTCCCCTGCTGAAAGAAACCCTCGAGGAGTTGATTAAAGGAAAACTTCAAGAGAACAGCTATCCTTTTCTTGGAAAAGCTCCCGTCAATCGAAGGTAAATTGGTCAATGGGAAAATTAGCGTACTGTGGGTTGAGGGGAGGAATGGGAGGGATGTTTTAGCCGCGATCTAGCGTTTTTTTGTTTATTGTAGCAGAGAATTAATGCTTTATCTTAATTTTAGCAGTGAGTTAGCGTTATTTTCTCAACTATAGCAATGAATTAGCACATTTCGCGCATTTTAGACACAAATTAGCGGTTTTTATCAATTTTAACTGCTACTAGCGATCCCGACTACCGCTCATTCAATTTAGCACAAAAAACTACGTACGGTGAGAGAAAAATGGTCAGTCCTGCCTAAATCACGATACAGTGATTTGACATAGATTTTTGTGTGGCACATTTAAGTATAGAAAAAATCGTGTTTTTTCGGGTATTTCCGTTCATAACTCAAATAATATTGGACTCAGAGAATCGAGCTACCATGCATTTGATTCACCACCAAAAACAACTTCAGAAACTACTTCATCACTAGGGCGTGAGGATTGTAATAAACTAATAAGCCGAAACAACGTTTTTTCGGACAAATTATGTCATAAATCGAGAAGTAATCAGCCCACAGACTTAAGGCTGATTTTTATCGACTCAGCACACACAACTGCGTAGGATTAGACTCTTCGTTTGGGCAATTTTTTTCATCCCCTAGAGGAGTGAGTTGGCCAACTTCCACCCGCCCTAAAAAATAGGTTTTCTCCACCCCGTATCGTTGCGGACTCTTCGAATCCTCAAAGAATACATCAAAAGGAATTTTTTAAGCCACATTCGAAATAGGGCCGAATTTTGCCGCTATTCTGGCTTTATTTTCTGTACTACAATTATAGGTTTGGAAAAAATCGCTAGCCCTCTCGCGCTACCCGATCACGTTGGACGCGGCCTTGAACTGTCCATTTCTCGCATAATATTCAGCCAGGAAACTTCCAATTTCGCACCGAAAATGTTGCAATACTGTGGCCGTTCGTCAGAATTTGGGCACTGTCATGGTCGGCTAGCCTGGGTTCCGGGGTCACTAAAAAAAAAAAAAAAAAAAAAAAAAAAAAAAAAAAAAAAAAAAACGAAACTTGGAGTTGTCTTGGAAATAAAGACCAGAAACTAGCAATTTGGCGGATATTTAGAGCTATTTTATAAAGCTGCTATTAAATCAATATTTGGGTGCTCGCGGTTCTGACCAGACTGGGCTCCACGCTCACTGTTGAAAAGAAACTTGCTATTTCGCAGATATCTTTACCAGAAACTGCCATTTCGCGGCTCTTAAGCTTAGCTTTGGGCTAAACGGAACTTAGCACATGCGATCGGCCCGGGCCTAGTCATTCAATGCCACGCTCAAAAGCAAAATTATTGTTTTAAAAAATTATTTCACCGTTTTCTCCCTAAAATAATGACATGCAGTTTCGCGAGTGTGTAATCCAATACACGCATTTTACGGATATTTAGCCTGGCAACGGCCTGGAAATGGGCAGTTCCTTGGCTATTTATCCTTCGAATCTTGATTCTTTGGCCACAATTTGCAATTTTGGTCTATTAAGCCCCAGAACTGGCCTATTTAGCCTTGAATCTTTGCAGTTTCGTGACTATTTTACGCCCTGACTAGTAATTTGACTGACTGTTAGCTTTTCAAAGTTGTTTACCTGGTCGCCGTACCCATTGGGCACCCTGTGCTGTTTGTAGGGAATAGAATATCCACTATTTTGCGCTGTAATTCTTTAGGCAGGATTGAGCGCGCTTACCCCTCCCTGTTCTTCAAAGATATTCTGAAGTATGGGAAAAAATCGTGCCCGAAAAGCCCGCTTTCTGATCGGTGCGTTGGGAGGGTGATTCACAACTCCAGGCTAGGGCAAAATTAAAGTGTACTTAGAGTGGGTGGCTGGGGGGGAGAAGATTAACAGTCCTTGGAAATTGAACGACTAAACAGTTTACGGGTGGAGGTCGGGGGCAAATAACAAGTTTCGGAGCCGCAAAGTCAGGTAGGTTTCATAGTATCTTGAGTTCCTAAGGGGAGAGTATTCATGTTAGGGCGAGAGACTGTTAAAATTTCGGAGTTAGATAAATTTTACTCGGGCCGACGTCAGCTTCCGAGCTCAATGCTTCCTGTTTGTGGTGGGGGGGGGGGGTAGTGTCGTGGATTTGTCCAATCTTTTTGCCAAAACTCCACAAATTTTGTACTTCGGTAACCACGAAGAAATTTCGATTGAGATCTAACTCATCCTCTCCCCCTTCTCCAAATTTCCATTTTTATTTTTTTATTTTTTATTTTTTTTACAGAGTTCAAGACGTCGTCGTCTTCATGATTGGCGGCGTCACGTACGAAGAGTCGCTTCACGTTCACAATTTGAACCGAACGTGGTCCCAGAACGGTGTGCGAATCGTTTTGGGCGGTACGAACGTTCACAACACGTCGTCGTTTTTGGAAGAGGTCGACGTTGCCGTGAAAGATTCTCGTTTTTATTGACGTCGTGAGTACGATGGACCAGCCGGACGACGGGGGTAATTATTCTAGTCACGTGATGAAATTGAATATTTAATTACCTAATTACAACTATTAAAATCGTTATGCTCTAAAGACATTATTTTTTAATTAATTTCGATGAAAAGTATATGTTTTATTTACATTCCTCGGAAATAAATATTATTTTAAGGTTTTAAATTGTATTAAATGCCTTTTCAGTGTCAGTGGGGAGGGAAGAAGTCATTTTATTTTATGAAGGAAGTGTTGTCTAACGTATAAATCAGTTAAAAAGCGACGCCCCGGCATCATTTGAGCCTTCCCTTCCAGTCTCTTATATTGACGACTCGCGCGCGGCTTTTCTTTCGCGAAACACAACAGTCTTCAAGAAGATCGGCCGCCGTCAACACAATGGTGAGAGAGCGCGGGGAAATTCCTCCGGTGCCGTTTCTGTTGGAACAGCCAGTTGACCAAGCCGATGGTGGTGATAGGATACCGATGAGCCGATTTACCGTGTCGATCACACCGCCGTCGGACGCGTTTAAACTCGCGACACCGCCGCCGCCGGGAGCCTCGTCCAACGGAAGTGGAGGATGGGAGTCGGTCAGCTCGAACTCGTCTTTCTGTTTTGAGGGCTGCTCAATCGGACAATTGACTAGAGAAGTGTTGCCCGTGGCCGAAAATTACCGTGACGTAACTTCATCGGGGCACGCTTTGCGTCCAACTTTGGAAGAACTTCACGAAGTTCGGTTGGTGGCTGAAGTAAGTTTTGTGTGTGTGTGTGTTTATGTATATTTTTGACAGTTTTTTGTGATTAAATCCGTTACATTTCACGTCTAATCCGCCTTCCTTTCAATTTTAGCCAATCAAAACAACACCCGCAAGAAATAATTTACGCCATAAATTTAAATCTCAATCTCCCTCCTTCCCTTTCCTAGCATTGAATAATTTTTGCCTTCACTGATAGAAAAATTCTCGGTTCATCTCATTCAATTAACGGATTTCACGTGTCTACAACTACCCAGAGGCAGGGTCATTGGAGTAAACTTCATAAATGCCTGCTCTTCCTTTTTTCTTTATTTATTCGTCTCTCCTTGAACTTTTTTCATTTTTTAATATTTTCTCTCCCACTTTTTAATTCGATGTCACACGCGCCGCCTCCTCCCGGAACATTTGGGCCTGTTTTAAGGTCTTCTAAATATGGGCAATTGTGTCCGAACGGGGCCATATCGTGCTATTAACGAGACACCGGATGTAATGAAATGTTGCCTGGCCCGCTGTCCAGGTGAAGTGTGGAGAAAGGAGTGACAAATACTCGAGACGTAAAAGCCACCAACAGACGAAAAAAGGAAAAATTATCAAATTCGGTTGGCTTCAAGGAGTTTACGTGAGTCTTAAAAAGTTTAACCCCCACCCCGCCTATCATAATTCTTTATTTTTGTTTTGATTTTTTTAAAATAGCTGAGATGTCTATTAAATATTTGGGGTGTTATGCTCTTTCTTCGTCTCTCCTGGGTGGTCGGACAGGCGGGATTGGGTTCGTTTTTTCGTAATTAAAACGTTTTCTTTTCGCTCATCAATTAAAACCTAAAAAAACTCTCATCTCACAGTGGAAGGATTGATCGTTATATGTCTATCCAATTTAGTCACGATCGCCACCGCTCTTTCTATGTCGGCCGTAAGCACAAATGGCATAATAGAAGGAGGCAAGCAATCATTTCATTTAAAATTTGCAAAGAGGCAGCGTGTCCCAATCTTAAAATTGATTTCCGCCTGGTTTTTAAAGACAATTCGCTTTTAATTGATTTAATGAAACGTTAATTAAAGCTTTTTTCTTTAATTAAAAAAACGTTCTTGTAGGTGGCATATACTACATGATTTCAAGGTCACTTGGACCTGAATTCGGAGGAGCCATAGGCCTGATGTTCACCCTAGCGAATTCGGTAGCCGTCTCAATGTACGTGGTGGGATTCTGCGAGTCCCTTCAAGACCTACTGAGGGGATTCGGTACTTATCTCGTCGACAATTCGACGAACGACGTCCGTATAATTGGAATTATAACTTTGGTGGCCATTCTTGTATTGGCTTTAGTGGGTATGGATTGGGTGACTCGAGTAAGTTTTGATAATTTCGCGAAAAAATGAGTTTTTGACTTAAAATACAGTTTTTTCTCAGGCGCAGATCTGCCTGCTGGCCGTTCTAATTGCGTCTCAAATCGATTTTGTTGTGGGAAGCATCATCGGTCCGAAAACGGATGGAGAAAGAGCGAAAGGATTTATTGGATTCGATGGTACGGTCGTCCATAACATTTTCATCGCTGAAAACCTAGACATAATTTGTTACTTGTAGTCGAGTTGATGAAAATGAATTTAAAAAGCGACTACAGAAGGTTCGAAGAAGAGGACCACGACTTTTTTTCGGTGTTTTCCGTCTTTTTCCCTGCTGTCACTGGAATCGTCGCTGGAGCCAATTTGTCGGGAGATCTCAAGGTTCGGTCCTTCACCCCTCCCCTCACAAGCCTGGCTACACGTCGAGCATTTTCATAAATTTGTATTACATTAGGACCCAAGTAGCGCTATCCCCAAGGGAACTCTACTGGCGATTGCGACAACATTTGTATCGTACTGTTGGTACGGTCTCATAATGGGAAGTTGTATGCTTCGCGACGCTTCGGGCAATATCACCCAAGTCATGTCGTTGATAGTAATGCAGTACGACAGAGTGGCGGGTCAGTCGACGACGTCTGGCATCGACTGGCAACGACAACTGTCCGATTGCAATGGAACTTGTCGGTACGGCTTGCAAAATGACAACCAGGTGAACAATTTTTATTATTATTATTATTGTTCCTTTCGTTGGGTAGGGCTATTAGCCAAGTCAGGGATAATGGAAAAAAATGTAAATTCGCTGCGGTAAAGCTGGTGGACATTCCAGGCGTTCAGGCGTTGAAAAAATCCGAAAAATTGAAGAAAAGAGAGAGAAAAAAAAAAAAAACAAAAAAAAAAAAAAAAAAAAAAAAAACAGCAAATCCGGTAATTACAATGAATTGGAGGAGCCGTTGAAGAGGTTCGCCAATTTTCGGGGGTGGGGGAGCACACACATTTTTTCTCCAACTTCAACCGGGGCAGTTGACAATCTAAAGCCCAAGGAAAAGACTCAACTTCCGTGGATCTTGAATTCTTGATAGGCTACGCCACACAATCAGTGTCCCCCCCCCCACCAAATCTCAAAAGTGCCCAACCACAAAAATACTTCTACCACAAAAATGGTCTAATTACAAGAGTGAACTGACCACAAAAATGCTCCAACCAGGACTCCTTGATCCAACCACGAAAATTTCCAACAGCAAAAAAATGCCCTTTTTCTGCCGTTGATGTTGGTTGTCGAAGATATGCGTGTATCTTTATAGTGGAACATGAGCTGCGAGGCCTTTTCTCGAACTTCTTTTCGAGCAGTGTGCTATCCACGTAGATGGGATAATTGGTGCTATTGGTGGCGGTGAGGGGGGAGGGGAGCCTGCCGAGCGGCTGAGAAGGTGCTCCCAATCACCATTAACTCTAAAGTCGCTCGGCTGAGAAGTCTTCCATTCCGTGTACGTGCAAAACTCATTTTTTGGACTAGAAGTTCGCTGCTTTGTTGCGATTTAATCAGGAAAATGGGCAATACATATAAGGTCAAATCTCTCGGTCTTTCAGGCTTGGCGGGCAATAGCGAGAAGCTGTTTACTCTGCTAAAAAAAAATTGTCAGTTTATTCCCAGACTCTGGGGTTTCAGCTTAGAAGTAGACAATGTTGCCCTGGAAACTGGCTATTGAGGTAGCGAAACTGGTAAAATGACCCCCACCCCCACCCCTCAAATTCGAAGAGCCTCGATCTTCCGATCGCACGACAGCCTAACTGTCTCCCTTTCGATGTTTCAGGTTATGGAATTGATTTCTTTATGGGGTCCCTTGATTTATGGCGGTTGTTTCGCCGCCACTCTGTCATCCGCCATCGCCAGTTTAGTGGGCGCACCCCGTGTTCTACAGGTGAGATACGCTAAAAAAAGCTAAAAGTAATGAGTTAGTTCACGGTGTTTTACTGCAGGCACTTGCAAAGGACAAACTCTACCCTTTCATCGGATTTTTTTCAAAAGGTTTCGGAGCCAATAACGACCCTGTACGGGGCTATTTACTTGTATTCATTATCGCATTTGGGACTCTTCTCATGGGTAAATTAAACTCCAATGAACTTTGTTTTAATTTTATGAAATTAATTCTCGCATTTAAAGGTCAATTAAACGACATAGCTCCGCTCCTTTCAAATTTTTTCCTCGCCGCCTACGCCCTTATAAATTTTTCCGTTTTCCACGTGTCAATTTCGAGAAGCCCCGGCTGGAGGCCCGCTTTTAAGTACTACAACGCATGGGTTAGCCTGATTGGAACGCTTTTATGCATCGCCGTCATGTTTTTAATTTCATGGGGTACGGCTTTGGCGACGTTTTTCGTCGTGGTGACGCTGTATTTGTACGTTTCGTACAGGAAACCAGGTAATAAGAGAACAAAATAAATGTGTCAAAATGTTTCGCTTTGTTATACCTACACTAACCCTTGAAATGTTTTAACGCGCAGACGTCAACTGGGGCTCATCGACTCAAGCTCAGGCGTACTATTTCGCCCTCCGTTCTGCTCTTGAGTTGAACAAAGTAGCGGAGCACGTTAAAAACTATCGGCCGCAAGTTCTGGTGCTGTCTGGAATGCCCGGTCATAGGCCGGCGCTTACCGACTTTGCTAATTTAATAACAAAGGGGAAATCTCTTCTAGTGTTTTGCCACGTAATTAAAGTAAGCTGTGCCCTCCCTATCACCAAACATGCAAAAATTTCTCACCCCTCCCTCTCCACCAGGGAGTACACTCGCGAGAAGTTCACCAAGCTTTGACGCAAAAGGCATATCGATGGCTTGAACAGCACAAAGTCAAGGCGTTCTACGTCGTCGGTGAGGATTCAGGCAGTGGCGAGCATCACCTGGCCAAATCCTTCATGGCGATGGTTGGACTGGGAAAATTGAAACCGAACACGATGCTGATCGGTTATAAAGTCGACTGGCGGCGCTGTCCTCGAGAGGAGCTCGAAACTTATTTTTCTTTGATCCAGTTGAGTGTTTTTTTTTTTTTTTTTTTTTTTTTTTTTTTTGTTCCCCTCATACTAATTTAAAATTTTTGATCTTATTTAGTGCTGCCCTAGACAATTTTCTAGCCGTAGGGATTTTACGAGTGGGCAATAGTTTAGACTATTCGACTATCATAGAGGATCAAGACCCGGTGCGTATTCCAAACTTCGAGAAAAAGAACAACGATCCCAAATTAGAAAGACACTTATCCGCGGGACAAATATCCCTGAGTATGATTCGAAAAAATAAAATTCAAAAAATAAGCGATTTTTGTTATTACGAGCGCCGTATTTTCACAGCCGACGAATGCAGCTGCGATAGCAGTGACAATGACAAACAACTGTCGGCTAACTATAACGGTGAGAGTACCACGACAGGCGTTGACGTCAATAAAATGTTCAGAGGCGCTAAAGGTGAAGAGCTGTCCCCGAATCACCTTCAAGCCATAACGTATTTCAGAAGGAAACAACCGAAAGGAGTGATCGACGTTTGGTGGCTTTTTGACGACGGAGGTGAGATGCACCCCCCCCCCCCACTCACCCACGTATCATAAAACCAAACCAACCGACCGTTATTTTCTCTTTAGGACTCACTCTTCTCATTCCTCACATAATAAGCACTCGATCGCAGTATTCAGACTGTAAATTGAGAATCTTCTCCCTGGCAAACAGATCGAACGAATTGGACCGAGCTCACAGGAAGTAAGTCAAACGGATATCTGCGTTTTTTGTGTGTGTGAATTAATAAAAATCACTGTAACACGTTCTAGTCTGGCTGGATTGCTGTCGAAGTTTCGTATTGAGTACAGCGACTTGATAATCATACCCGATATTACGAAGAAGGCCAAAATCGAAACGCAGAATGAGTTTGAAACACTCATCAAAGACTTTAAAAACATTGGTAAGTAGTAATAGACAAAAAACGTGGTTTTCCAAGTCGGGCAGCATTTTTCCGAGCCTGAATTACACGCTTCAGAGCCTCTTAGACCACTTTAGAGGATAGATGGCTGGTTTCTATGGCTTGAAACGACAACGCCTGAGGGAGGGAGACCAAGTAGGCCGAGGCTGGGCACTGGCGGACCCACACACCTATCGGGGCCCGAGGCGGATAACTCAATGAGGCCCCTTAGTCTCTAGGATAAACATGAAATTACTATAGTTTTTAAGTAGGTAGCGTTAAACTACGGCTTTTTCCTTATTTTAACCACGAATTGGCATTATGTTTCTACACCCCATCCGCCAATTAGCGCGAATTAGCGCTTTTCTCAATTTTTGCCGATTGCAATGGTTTTCTCAATCTCAGCCGCGAATAAGTGTTTTTTTTTAAACCTAAACCCACGAATTTGCTCTGTTTCTCAATTTTATAGCCCCAAATTTGCCTTCAGAAGCCACGATTTTAGACGCAAACTGAGACTCTTCTGTATTTTATAGCCGCGAATCAGCGCTTTGTAACCATTTTAGCCGCAAAGTAGCGTTTTTAACCCGCGAATAAGCTAGTTTTCTCAATTTGAATCTAGCGAGTTAGCGTTTTTGAGAGAGAGAGAGAGAGAGAGAGCGTTCGTAACAGCGTTTTAAAAGTGAATTAGCACTTAATCTCAATATCTTCAGTTTTAGTCGCGAATTAGCAGTTTTTTTCCCCGTTTTTTTTTTTTTTTTTCTTTCAAATATTAGTCGTGTATTCTCCATCTTAGGTAATAATTAAAATTTGTTTCTATTTTAGCCGCGAATTACCGCTTTTTATCAATTTTAGCAGCAAATCAGAATTTGTATCCCATGAATTAGCGGGTTTTCTCAATTTGAGCTTTAAAAAAAATCTTTTTACTTTTATCTATGGATTAGTGCTTTTCCTCACTTTTGGTACAAATAAATAGCCTGCAGAAGCCACGAATTGGCGTATTTTCAAACTTCGAGAAAAAGAACAACGATCCCAAATTAGAAAGACACTTATCCGCGGGACAAATATCCCTGAGTATGATTCGAAAAAATAAAATTCAAAAAATAAGCGATTTTTGTTATTACGAGCGCCGTATTTTCACAGCCGACGAATGCAGCTGCGATAGCAGTGACAATGACAAACAACTGTCGGCTAACTATAACGGTGAGAGTACCACGACAGGCGTTGACGTCAATAAAATGTTCAGAGGCGCTAAAGGTGAAGAGCTGTCACCGAATCACCTTCAAGCCATAACGTATTTCAGAAGGAAACAACCGAAAGGAGTGATCGACGTTTGGTGGCTTTTTGACGACGGAGGTGAGATGCACCCCCCCCCCCCACTCACCCACGTATCATAAAACCAAACCAACCGACCGTTATTTTCTGTTTAGGACTCACTCTTCTCATTCCTCACATAATAAGCACTCGATCGCAGTATTCAGACTGTAAATTGAGAATCTTCTCCCTGGCAAACAGATCGAACGAATTGGACCGAGCTCACAGGAAGTAAGTCAAACGGATATCTGCGTTTTTTTGTGTGTGTAAATTAATAAAAATCACTGTAACACGTTCTAGTCTGGCTGGATTGCTGTCGAAGTTTCGTATTGAGTACAGCGACTTGATAATCATACCCGATATTACGAAGAAGGCCAAAATCGAAACGCAGAATGAGTTTGAAACACTCATCAAAGACTTTAAAAACATTGGTAAGTAGTAATAGACAAAAAACGTGGTTTTCCAAGTCGGGCAGCATTTTTCCGAGCCTGAATTACACGCTTCAGAGCCTCTTAGACCACTTTAGAGGATAGATGGAGGATAGAGGGAGGGAGACCAAGTAGGCCGAGGCTGGGCACTGGCGGACCCACACGCCTATCGGGCCCGAGGCGGATAACTCAATGAGGCCCCTTAGTCTCTAGGATAAACATGAAATTACTATAGTTTTTACGTAGGTAGCGTTAAACTACGGCTTTTTCCTTATTTTAACCACGAATTGGCATTATGTTTCTACACCCCATCCGCCAATTAGCGCGAATTAGCGCTTTTCTCAATTTTTGCCGATTGCAGTGGTTTTCTCAATCTCAGCCGCGAATAAGTGTTTTTTTTAAACCTAAACCCACGAATTTGCTCTGTTTCTCAATTTTATAGCCCCAAATTTGCCTTCAGAAGCCACGATTTTAGACGCAAAATGAGACTATTCTGTATTTTATAGCCGCGAATCAGCGCTTTGTAACCATTTTAGCCGCAAAGTAGCGTTTTTATCCCGCGAATAAGCTAGTTTTCTCAATTTGAATCTAGCGAGTTACCGTTTTTGAGAGAGAGAGAGAGCGTTCGTAACAGCGTTTTAAAAGTGAATTAGCACTTAATCTCAATATCTTCAGTTTTAGTCGCGAATTAGCAGTTTTTTCCCCGTTTTTTTTTTTTTTTTTTTCTTTCAAATATTAGTCGTGTATTCTCCATCTTAGGTAATAATTAAAATTTGTTTCTATTTTAGCCGCGAATTACCGCTTTTTATCAATTTTAGCAGCAAATCAGAATTTGTATCCCATGAATTAGCGGGTTTTCTCAATTTGAGCTTTAAAAAAAATCTTTTTACTTTTATCTATGGATTAGTGCTTTTCCTCACTTTTGGTACAAATAAATAGCCTGCAGAAGCCACGAATTGGCGTATTTTCAATTTTATACTTACACAAATTGAAATTCGTCTTCGTTTTAGACCCAAATTAGAGCTTTTTCTCAACTTTAGCAGCAAAATTAGCGATATTTCTCAATTTTCGGCTCAAAGCGATTTCCTCAATTTTAAACAGCTCATTTTCTCAATTTAAAATTAAAAAATTAGCACTAATTAGCGATCTTTCAAAATTATCCGCTAATTAGCCAAGGTTTTTACATTTTTGCCTCGCATTAACAATTTTTTTGTTAATTTTGTGACCATTTTCTGTTGTTACCAATTACCATTGTTTTTTGTTTTGTTTTTTTTGTTTTGTTTTTTTTTGTTTTTTTGTACTTTTAGCTATGGATTAGCGCTTTTTCCCACTTTTACGGACAAATAAGTTATCTTCAGAAGCCGAGAATTGGCAAAATTTCAATTTTAAACGCGTATTGAAATGTAGGTACTCCATTTTAGCCGCGAATTAGCGCTTTTTCTCCAATTTTTCAAGCAGAGAATTAACACTTTTCTCAATCTGAACTGAAAATTATCGTTTTTTTCCATGAATTAGCGATTTTTCATCATTTTCGCTACAAATTGGAGCTTTCCTCAATTTTGAGCATCGAATTAGCACTTTTCCTCAATTTGAGCTGAAATTTAGCGATTTTTTAAAATTTTAGCCGCACTATTTAGTCATTTTCTTAATATTAGCTGAAAATTACCGGTTTTTTGGTACATTTTAGCCCCACGTTGGTGATTTTGTTTCAATTTTAGTTATGGATTAGCACTTTTTCCCTGTTCCCGCGAAATATCCTTCAGAAGCTTCGGCGTTTTCTCAATTTTAGTCGCGAATAAGTGATTTTTTTCACTTTTATCCGGTAATTAACGCTTTTCCTATACGAATCTTTCTTCTACAGTTCTCAATTTCATGGACGAATTGAGCGATTTTTCTCAATTTTAGCCGCGATTTTTTTAATTTGTTCGGCCATAATATAGCGCATGCTCCTAATTTTAGCCGCGGTCTAGCCCCAAAAACAGAACATCAGCGGTTTTATTGGGTACATTTTAGCCGTAAAATTGCCTTTATACACGGCGAATCAGTGACTTTTTCTATATTATGGTCTAAAAATTGCATCGAGAAATCACGAATAAGTGGTTTTTCGTGGGTTCAGCCACGAATATGAGCGCATTTTTCCAAATTTTTTGCCGTCTATTAGCCCCAACATCGGTATATTAGAGCGTTTTCTCAATTTTATCTGCTTAAGGGCCTAAAGAAACTTGGGGATCAGCGTATTTTCTCTATTCTAGCCGCACTATATTTGCTGATCACCATTAATATGGTGCTATTACACGTGAGAGTAAATCCCGAGAGTTGAACTCTCTGAGAGTGCCAGGTCCGGGCAGGCGGCAGGGGGGAGAACTCTCTGGCCCGTTTAGACTGGCGAGTTAAGCTCTCAAAAGTACTCAAGAGTAGAGGAGGGTTTTTGACTATAAAAGAGAAAATAGATAGAAAAGAATAAACCGCTATGTATATTTTATTTTTCCCGAAAAAACGGGAAAAAGCTCTAATTAGTGGCTAAAATTAAGAAAAAGCTCTCACACACAGCTAAAATTGAGGGGGAAAACGCTATAATTATTCGTGGCAGTATTGGAGAATATGTGTTAATAATTCGCTGCTTCAACTTGGAAAAATCGCTAATTCTCGGCTAAAATAGAGATAAAGCGCTAATTTGTGGCAAAAATAAAAACCCAAATTTGCGGCTAAAATTAAGATAAACGTCTCATTTGCAGCTAAAACTGAGGGGGAAAACGCTAATTCTTGGCTGTTTTTGAGAAAATGCGTTTATTCGCTTATCCGATGCTAAAATTAGGAAAAAATGTTAATTCGCTGCTATAACGAGGAAAAAGCGCTAATTCGTGGGTGTAAAAAAAGCTAACGTATTGCATCTAGAATTGAGGGAAAAACAGCAATTCGTGCGGCTATATTTAAAAACATGCGCTAATTCGCGGCTAAAATTGAAAAAATTCCCTGGTTCACGGCGGGAATTTGAGGAAAACACTCATTCGCGACTGAAATAGAGAAAAAGCGCCGGTTCGAGGTATCTCGACGAAACATATAAGGAAAAATTGGAAAGAGTCGCTAATTTGCTGTTTTTTTGGGGCAAGCTTGCGTCTGAAATTGAGAAATATCACTCATTCGCGGCACAAAAAAAAAGTCAGCCTCTTTCACGGGTAGAAGAAGAGAAACAACACTCATTTGACGATAACATTGAGACGAAAACGCCTGTTCGCAGTTTCTGGATCGTGGCTGAAATAGAGAATAAGGGTCAATCAGTATAACAGTGGTTTGTACCGAAAAATCAGGCATTTCTTGCTCGAAATCAACAATTCTATGTACAAAATTTGCCATTTTCCCAATATTTAGCCATCTGCAACAAAAACCCGCCAAATCAGCGGGTTTTTGTATACAAAATCTGTCATTTTTCTAAAAATCAACCATTTTCTCATGAATCTGGCATTTGTCAATAAATCAGTTATGCAATTTTTGTCCATGACATCTGTAATTTTCCATAAAATCAGTTATTTTTCCAAAAATAACCCACTTTTCCAAAAGTCAGTCATTTTCACAAAAATTAGTCATTTTCCTTAAAATCAGTCATGTTCCTCACAATCTGTTATATCCAAAATACAGCAATGCTTATCCTAATCGGCTAATTTTTGCACAAAACCCACCATTTTTAGTTCAAAATAAGGCATTTCAAATTTGCAATTTTTATTAATCAGTCATTTACACATCTATAAATCAGTTATTTACCTAAAAATATGGTTTTCATCTCAAAATCAGCCACTTTTGCACACATTTAGAAGTTTTTTGCACAAAATCAGCCATTTTTTGGAGGCAACTTCATAGCTGTAGAGGAGAAAGTGTGCCAATTCAAGGCTAAAAGTGAGGAAACGTGATAATTCGCGGCTAAAATTGAAAAGAACTCTAATTCGTTCACGGTTAAAATTTTAGAGAAACGCTTGCCGAGAAAATATACAGCGCTGATTCACGATCTTCTTCACACTCCGTCTTTATAGTGCCTATTAAGGCTCGCTAAAAAACCAATTTCGAGACAATTCGCTGAAATACCATAGGGCTCACTAGGAAAAGCTCCGTAAAAAGTCAATTTTGCGGGTTTGGGTCGAAATGAATCAATTTTGTGACCCCACAAAAATTTCTACGTTTAAGCAACCAATTTTTTGCCGATCTGCGCAGCTCGCTTAAGATACGACATCAACTTTCGTGGATTTGGCCCTTCCAAAAACGTGGCTTCGGTTCTTCAAAAACCCAATTTCACCGGCTTGGCTCTTTTAGAAATAGGAACGTGAAAAGGCCGTCATTCGCTCTTCGACTGGCGGAACTGGGAATTCCCAGGGGGGGGGGGGATGAATCGATAACTTTCGCCTTTCAGTCGGAAGTTACAATTGAGCTTTGAAACTAGCAGTAGAGCTCCAGATATTTAGGATTCGGTCCTGCACTGTCCAATTTCTGATACTGCACGCGTACGGAGGGTTGTTGAGGCCTGTAAATCAGCGAATTTTGAAGGGAAAAGTAACGGTTTTGTTTTGTTTCTCATAGAAAATGGAATAAACGAAGCTGAACTGAAGCCACTCGAGGAAAAAACCAACCGTCACCTGAGGCTACGGGAACTTCTTCAGCAGTATTCCAAGCAATCAGTTTTCGTCGTCGTGTAAGTGTGTCAACCTGTGGTGGTGATGGCGGCGAGATTCACCGATTAATCGTTGTTTTTTTTGTTTGGCGTTTCAGCACGCTGCCCATGCCTAGAAAGGGAACGGTGTCCGCTCCATTGTACATGGCTTGGCTTGAGCTCATCACAGCGGACATGCCGCCCACTTTGGTCCTACGTGGGAATCAGACATCGGTCCTCACCTATTACTCCTAACAAACTGACGGTCTGATTTTTATTTCGTGTCCCCTTAGGGTTAGGGGCAATAAAACCAACAAACAAAATAGAATTTGAGCTTTTAACCAATTTGCTCGGAATATACGAGGCGGTAAAAGGCCGAGACCATTTTGGTAAGTAACCTTACATATAAGTAGTATAAGCATCTGTTAGAGTGGTGACGGTAATGCACTTACTAAAAAGGGGATGGGGGGAGCTAGCCCCCCCTTAAGAGTGTCAGTATTATAGCGAGGGTGTCACTGGAGAGAGTTAGGAGTAGGTAAGAGAGATAGAGAGAGAACAGTATAACGAGATTGTTTCCGGTGTTGGCCACTTCACAAGTTCCTGTTTCCCGCAAAGTGCCTGCCTTTCCACCTCCCTCCTCCACCGCCATTGTTCCACGGCTCCCCGAAACCACCAACCGTCGGTTTATGACGTCACGTACGAACCATCTACACAACTCCCCCTCCTACAAACCATCACGAACACAAGTGACTCCTCTGACAAAAACATTCTCCCTTATATACAACATTTTCTCCGAAAACCCTTGGTTTTTTCGAAACTGCTTTAATCCCCCTCCTCCTCTTATCTTAATTCATTCACGTTCTGATCCATTGATGGCGCAATAAAACAGTAATTTAGTGTCCTCCTCGCCCTTCTCCATCCCATATTGTCGACGGATCATGAAGTGAGGTTGAAGCGAAAAAAAAAAAAAAGTGAAAAAAAGGGTAGGCAAATAAACGCACGACACACTCAAAACCCCGAATTCACCCTCGCCCACTTCATCAACGTGAAAAGAGTTTGAATTATTTAAAAACTACCCCCTCCCGTTTATCATACTCCTACTCCCCTCTCTCCACTGTTCCATTACATCGTGCGGCTCCTCTCATCAACAGCACAGAGGAATAGCCATAAGCCAACGTGAATAAATTATGCTTTAATTGGTCGGGTTGATCAGAGAGAGAGAGAGAGAGAGACAAAAAGGGAATGGATGAAAGCCGCAACCATAATCATCTCAACTAGGGTTTAGTGGCGGGACGGGGGTGTGGGTCCCTTAAAAAAGTTAACGATCCACGACATTATAAATAATTAGAAAGCACCCACTGAAGGAAGGGAGTGATTGTGGCCTTTTTAGCGTCGAATAGTGAACTTTTCATTAAAACGATGGGGGAGGGGGTGAACCAAGAAACCACTGCCGGGAGATGTACATCGATACAGTTTATGTCGTATATGCGCGTTGCTGCGTGAAGAATCGAGGAAACAAGAGTAAGAGTGTTGTTGTTGAGGAGCATTAAGGGGAAGGTAATCTTCGGCAGACTCCTATGGTACATGAATTTACACTAAAGAATTTAATAAAGTAAAAAGTGTGAGGGATGAAATAATAAATAAAAAAACTCATCGGTTAGCTTGTGCACTGATAGGATTGTGGAGCTTCACTCCCCCGTCCCCCCTAACAACCTTATTGTCATCCTGGGTTTACACCTGGATAGGGGTGGAGCTTTTCCCATAAGGCGAAAGGGATTTAGCTTCCAGTAGCGTGTGGGTGTTGTAATGGGTCGGGGGAGAGCGTCAGGGAATTTAGTTTTAAAGGGTGTGAGTTAGAAAAGGGATTACATCGCCAAGATACAACAATTCCACCCCACCCCCACCCAACCAACGGTATATAACAGTCAAACCGTTTTCAACTGAGTTGTTGAAGTTTCGCGGTGCGCACCGTTGCCCCGTAAAACCCTTCACCTCCCTTGGCTGGCAACTCTCGCCACTGTTATTGTCCCCTCTACCTCTCCACTCCACTTCATCAACTGTCGGCCGGAGGTTGTTGAGGAGACACTTGCTCCAGCGGAAAACAGCAATACAAAACAAGGTTGGACGGTGCATGATGAGTTGAGGGGGGGGGTGTTATAATCCCTACTTAAAAGCTCTATCACGTGGATGGTAAAGAGGGAAAGGATGAGCGATGAATTTCCTCCCCCCAACACCATACATACAACAGTAGCTTCACAGGTTGATTGTGGTAAGAGATGACATCGTCACTTTGAAGGGGGAGACGACAATACATGACACGGTGTATAGGATGAGATTTAATAAACTTCGCCGAGCTACACGGATAATATGATGCGAACGAAGATTAATCCGCGTTGATACTTCTGTTTAACCCGAGAAAAAGGCGTTAACACCACATGTAACGCGCATTATTCTTACAAAGGGACTTTTTTCACCAAACAACGTTATAATTTGTCCGTGGAATCTAATCTTTGGGTTGATAACTCGCTAAGCCCAAAATTGTCTCGTTATTTAGACCTAGAATCAGATTGATGGGCCGAGTGAAAACTGAGAATCTTCTTGGAAAACGTTTAATCTCGCTCATGGACCGAACTTTCCACCCTATAAAACTATTTCTCCGTTTATTTTTACCGAGCGACTGGAATTTCTGCCGTAAAAATGTGATTATTTTATCTAAAAAATGATCAAAAATCAAACTTGACCGTTATCCGCCAGAACCGTGTCACTTCTACGACAGGAATAGGCAAAACTAACGATTGTACTCCAAAACCTGACTTTTCACTTTAGTCGCATGTGTCAACCTGCTGACCGCGCATGGGAAGGACCCAATTTAGCCTGGAATGAGTTTTAGGGACTAAAAACAGGCACATTTTCACCAACAAAATTGATCTCGATTGATAAAGTGAAAAGTGATTAGTTGCTAATAGGAACCCACATGAATTCTGATATAAGTGTTTACATTGTACTCGTGATTAATTATTGTTGATTGTAGTTTAAGAAGTTGGTGAAATTGGGGCTTTGAACCCGGCAGGCGGCCTAAGCCTCATTTGGGCTCCTTCGCTATACCCAGATCCAACTGTGCACTTAACACCCTCACTATACGCGGGCGTTTCGGTCGGTGCGTGGTTTGTTGAACGCACACCGCCGGGAACGCCCACACCAAACCGAGTGTGCCGTGTCACAGCTCGCCGCAGCCTTATAGTGTAAGTGGGTCATAGCTGGATTCGAACTCAGGCCCGCTGGGTTGCGAAGCGAGCATTGTATCCATTACAACATCGAGGCGCGCATGTTATGCTTCAAGTCTAAACAGAGTGGAACATTTCAATTTATTACTCCCTAAATCCAGATTTTCTTACCAAAAACTCCCACCATTGGGGATTTGGCAGTAAACTGTCGGTGTAGCCTATCCAATGTGTGAAAGCAGCTAATATTGCTGTATAGAGAACGACACTTTAAACAAATCAACATTTTGTCTCACAGGAACTTAGGTTCTTTCCGGTAATTTGTCCCCTCACAATGGGCTATCCCAGCGCGGACAGTAAAATACCAATTTCCCCCCATAAAAACCCATTTTAGCGGTTATGGCGCATTAAAAAACCAATTTCTAAAATCAGTTTCGTTGGTTTTTCGTGGCTAAAAACCCATTTTTGTTGGTCCGGCTGTCCAGCTCACTAAAACAAAATTCTCGGAATTTAATCACCGGGAAATCCATTTTCGTGTGTTGCGCTCACCTAAAAAAATAAATTCGCGTGTCGGGCTCATGTAACGACGAGCTTCGCGATTTTACGTACACCGTGATGTAGGTCGTTGGTTTGGCCGAATTTCCCCACTCCACGGCGGCGGGCCAGCGAGGGCTGCTTGCGTCGAGGCTTTTCGTGGGCATCAGGGCTGAACTGTTGGTAGTACGAGGACGCTGTCCGTGGAAAAAATTCGTGGGGTCCTGGAAATCGTGCCAAAGAGGCTAAAATCACTGCGGAATCACGGGGAGAACTGCCCCTTTCAACGGCTCATCTGAACCAAAATCCGGTTTGATTTCCGGACTCCCCGTAGCAAGAAACTCTGAGATTCGCAGTTTCGGTCATTTTTGGCAAAAAAGGCAAAAATTATTTGTTTTGTCAATTTTCCACTAAACGGCGGGACAGCGAGGGCCGCTTGCGCTGACGTTTACTTGGGCTAACCAGCGTGATTACTGATTTTGCAGATGAATCGATTGTGCATGGGGTAAAGCCGCTTATGGGGGCAATTGTTCTTGTCACCCCTGTCCTGGTTATTCATAGTTATTACAGCGTTTTCGACCGTTTTGGGCACATTTTTAAGAGCCCAACAATTGTTTCTTCGAATATATAAATTAAACAATTATTCGAGTAGTCACAACGAGTAGCCACGCCCTTAAGGCTGTTGGCATAGGCCACTAAGGCTCATTATCAATTTTAGGGCAGTGAAACTGGGTTAGACCATTTTTGTAGCTTTGTGATTAGAGCACTTGCTGATGGCTAGAGCATTTTTTGGTTATAGTGTTTTGGGGGGGTTGGAGCATTTTTGTGTTTCGAGGTTTTTGTTGCTTGAATTGGGGTTGGAGAATTATTCTTATGTGGTCCAAACATTTTATGGTTCTACTTCTAAGATTATTAAAAGCAGTGCCGGCTTTAAGGGGAGGCGAACCGGGCGAAGACCCGGAGGCGCCACCGGGTTTTAACGGGCGTCTAAAGCAGAACGATAGGGGGAAAGGCGGACGGGAAAAATGCCCCATAGAAGCACAATTTGCTCTATGAATATTCTGTACTCTATCAAGTGTAGTAAAAGCGTTAATTCGCGGCTGAAATTGCGGAAAAATGCTAATTAGAATAGCTGAAAGTGAAAAAATCGCTCATACGTGGCAAAAAAAAAAGAAGAAAAATCGATAATTCAAGG
Organism: Corythucha ciliata; assembly: GCA_038030265.1. Taxonomy (NCBI): domain Eukaryota; kingdom Metazoa; phylum Arthropoda; class Insecta; order Hemiptera; family Tingidae; genus Corythucha; species Corythucha ciliata. The sequence goes on from CM075943.1 coordinate 19,634,863, forward strand.
ATAAGATAGGTGAACATCGCTCACTAAAATTGAAAAAAATCGCTTGTTCGCGGTTAAAATGGATAAAATGCCAATTCGAGACGTCGTGGCTGCGAAAGCAAACAAAATCGCTAATCATTGTCTAAATTAGGAAAAACGCTAATTCGTGGGTAAAATCAAGAAAAATTGATAATTAGAGGGCTAAATTAATAACAATGAACGATAATTATTGCTAATTCAGGTAAAATTACGAAATCGCCAAGCCACAGTTTCTGGAGGCAACTTCGTGGTTAAATTGAGAAAAAGTGCTAATTCATGACCAAAAGTGAAAAGATTCGCTAATTCGCGGCTAAAATTAAGTAAAACGCTAATTCGGCGATAATACTGAGGCTAATTGCAGCTAATTCGCGGCTAAAACAGGAAAAAAATAATAATTCGGGGCTTAAATTGAGATAGAGTGCTAATCTGGTGATTAAACAAAAGAATAATAATTTAACGCTGTACACAGACGTAAGCACGTACGTCGCAACGCTACATTGGTTTTAGGGACAAAGGGGTCTCGTATACACCGCTGCTTGGTGGCGGTGGCGGCGGTGTATAGGTGTAGGTCCGCCACGGCTTACTGTCTTTCTCTTTCGCCCATCCTTCCCCATATGAGCCACAATCGTTTTTTCTCCCTGGGCGTCCGCGGCGGGTGACAGAGCCAAATGAGCCGGTTATTATCTGCGCTTCCGCAAGTTCGCACTTTGCAATACCTGTGTACTACGCGGGCGTTTAGGTCGGTGCGCGGTTTGTTATACGCACACCACCGGGAACTTCCACAGGAAACCGATCGAATACTTTAGTGGTCAATAGTGGGATTCGCACCCGCTACCGGGGACGCAACTTTCAGGCCAAAATTGACAATACGCTTGCCCCTTCCCCCAAGAACAGCCCATCTGAGTGATTTCTTGGCCGCCGGCCAAGGACCTTAAGAAACTGAGGGGATAAGCGCTTTTTTTTTCTTTCTTTCTTCAATTTTAGCCGCGAAGTGCCTTCGGATGCTACCAATTAGTGCTATTTAACTGCATATGAGCACTTTTCATCAAGTCTTGCCGTGATAAGTAACGTTTCTATTTCAATTGTAGCACAAGACTTTTCCTGTACGAGCAATACAGTAGTTATTTTTATGAATTTCAGCCGCGTATTAGGTCTTTTTTGAACATCGAATTAGTATTTTTCTCAGCCGCTAATTAGGCATTTTTTTTTTTCAACTGTAAACCATGGACATGACACAAGAACAGCCCTTTTCCGCGATTTCTTAATTTTTGGCGGCTAATGATCTACAGACACGGGGGGATGGGAATCAGCACTTTTCTCAATTTTAGCCGCGAATTTGCTTCCAGAAACCGTGAATTGGCGCTCTACCCTGTTTTAACCGCTGATGAGCGCTTTAGCCGCGAAGACCGATTTGTCTTATACTCGAGGCCACTATTATCGTTCCTTGTTGATTATAGCCGTTCCAAGAGCAGCTCATTAGCACTTTTTTTCGACTTTCGCCTGGAATTTGCATTTTAACGCTTTCTCACAATTATAGCCACGAATCAGCGCTTGTTCCGGGATTTTAGCCGCGCCGGCCTTGCCTCAAGAACAGCCTATATTGGCGCAATAAGGACCCACAGAAAATGGGGATTAGTGGTTTTTTGTTTTGCTTTCATTATAGCCGTGAAGTTGCCCTCAGATAGAGCGAAGTACCTAGTGCTTTTTCTTCAATTTAAGCGGCAAATGAGCAATTTTTTTTTCAATTTTAACTGTACTTACTTTGAAACCTACAAATCCCATATTTTTTTCAAGCTTTTCGAGAGCCCCCTCTGATCGGTGACCCCCCTCCTCACAATTATCATGCTACTGCATTCCTTGGATATTTCTACCAGAAAAATAGGATTTCCTTAACTGTAGACATCCTCAACTAGAAATGTTGTTTCAGAGACCATTCTCTTTGGCTTTGGCTCCTTGCATGCGAGGGCGATAAAGGTTCAGACATCAGTGCCCGGCCGCTTGCGAAACTGTTAATTTCAGATGTCAGCTGTGTGATCGGAAGTTTGCAACGACGCCAACAAACATTCGGGCAAGAGATTGGGTGGTTTTGCCTTGAAATCTGACCATTCTTCCTACAGGAATAAATCTTGAAAATTTTACTGTTCCGCCGAAAAACTTTAAACCAAATTTTCAGTCTGTGACCCACAGATTTACACTAAACTGAGAATACTGAGAGGGGGCAAAAACGTTCTGTGGGTGAGGGCATCGCCCCCCCCCCCTAACACAGAACTACGCGACTGGTTGGGTCTTTAGATTACTTTTTAACGGACAACCTTCGATTTTCCCGAAGAAAATAATCTTTCTTTCCGAGTGGATTCCTTTCGACTTTGGGTAAGGAAAAATAAACACAAATAAGTAAAAAGAAAAAAGGAAAAAGTAAAAAAAGAAAGAAAGGAAGGCTGAAGCATGGGGAAGTTCTTGAATAGCAGTTGAAAACCTTACGGTGGGATTTGTAAGCGGTTATTAGGTTTGTGGTAGGCTGCTATTTGCATCCTAATGTTAGGAAGAGGGATCTGATAGCGCTCTGATTTATTGTAACATCCCTTGATCCTCACTTTAAAGGGGTTATCACTCCCCCGTCTTTCCCCTTTTAGTCGCTGAGTGGAAAAGGGCTCCCTTCTATGCTCTTATACCCTTCGTATACTTATCCACTTCCTTTTCGTTCTCTTTTTTTTTTTTTTTTTTTTCTAGACCGGAACAATTGTCCTCGGTATTGACAAAAAAACGGTAGGAGGTGGGGTTGAGTATTGTCTCTATAGCACATCACGTTATTATGCTCGAAGATATTCGATATTCGCAGTCTGTCAGAATTCTAGTTTGAATGGTGCGTTTCTTCGTATGTAAAATGCGTCCCCCCCCCCACAGCATGGTCAGATTTGACACATTCAAGACCGTAGCATACACCTGTAACCCACCCTGAATCAAGAAATCAGAAGCCAAGTTGACACATGTGTCAAAATAGATCGTTCTTGAGAAAATGACTTCCCCCTTCACCTGTTGAATGACGGGTTTCTCCGAAATTAATGGAATTTTGTGAGATGAATAAATGGGGAAAGATAAAGTGTTTCACTATCGCTTCATAGCTTTTTTTTTTTTTTTTTTTCATCCCCAAGAAAGAACAGTTAACTTATCAGCTTCCCTCGAGAGACTGACCCTCTTCACCCCACCACTCCTCCTCGCGCGCCCTCTTTTCACCGAGCCCTTCTCTCAGTTTCCATAATTTATCAAATATGACGTGCCTGATGGTCGCTTTTTTATGGACATACACGCTACAAACACAATTTTCTGTCGTCCCCTCACGCTATATTAGTGTTGTACATTTGCCCCGGACAATAAAAAAAAGGAAACGTCGGGCGTTGTTGTTTTTCATCACGAGAAAAATTGTGGAAATTGACTTGGAAAAAAAGTTGCAAGTTGAATTGGACTTCTTATTGATGAATAAATGGCGTAAAATGCAGCGTCATCACACCTCAGTACAAAAAAAGTTGTGGTTTTTTTAACAGGAACGGAAGGAAAATCTATAGTCGGTATTCAGCGGGGTGGGGGGATATAAAGGAAATTGGCTGTGGCGAAAATGGAGTATCTGTTGATGAGAGGGTGAGTGATTCCCTTCGACCGATATAGAAAGTTCCGAAAGAGGTGGAAAGGGAAGAGGGAGGTGCAAAAGAGGAGGCCAAGACGTCACGGGCAGGCGGATTGATTAGGATTAGAAGGTGATTCATGGTGGCCCTCAGAGGCTGATCCATCATAGATGGTTGGACCTTATGATCGATCTTCTTGTACTTACAAGGCATTCAATAGCTCTTTACTTATACAAAGGGGTCGAGTGGCTTTAGGAGTTCCCATCCATCCCTCCTCCACCAGCATGAAACACCGCTGAGACCCTTTTTTTTTAAAGGCTATTCTGTAAAATATGGTAAATAGTTTTCCTTCGCCCTTTTGTTCGCTCCTGTGCTTAACATCCTACAAAAATTTAAAAAATTGATTGATTATCAACGGCCAAATATAATTGAAAAGTGGAAAGATCTACCATATCAAGAGACCTTCTGGTTCCACATAAATCAGAACAGGCAGTTTTTTCCCCCAGCTAAATCCTTCTCCCACTCCTTAAGCATTCGCAATTCACGGAATGTTTAACGGCGTTGCGGATGTGGCACTGAAGCAAAGCCGGCAAGAACTCCTCCGCACTTCACAAAAGCGTTTTGAGTGATGGAATGAGGGGGGGTGAGGGTTGGTTTGCTGGAGTGTTACTGGTCGGAGGGGGGGGGGGCTCTCATGGGACGAGGCACTCTACTCGACTCGCTCCATTTCTCTTTATTTTTTACCCTCCCGAAGACACTTTATCCTTCTCAGGGGACCTGCGGCTTGCCGTATTTATCATTATTTTCTTTCCTTTCTTTTCCTCTCTCACTCCCCCTCCCCCACCACCACTAACCACAGTCGATCTTTAGATTTTCTACACTTCCAGTTCCACCCTCGAGCTTTTTTTTTGTTTTGTTTTTCTCTGGTCGTGAAGTAGTTCCGACACGCAACGAACTGTATGGGCTAACTATATACCTACCATCGCCCAATCGCTCCGCGCAACGGAAATTAAACACAATTGAAGAGTCATTAAAGATAACGCGGTGAAAAAGTCAGGATCACTCCTCCCCCCCCCCAACTGTCTCCTAATAATCGGACAATGGCTAACGGAATCAAAATGACTCCGAAACGTCGAGTAAATCAGAAGCAGATGTCAGCTCTGTATTATTACAAAGCAAAGGAGTTCACGGTAAAGGTGACAAATACAATAGAAAAGAAACCACGCAATATGAAAACTCACAAAGTTTCCCATGTTCAGGTGGTTAATGACGAGGATAAAAGAGGGAATAAAGGGAAATGGGAGGAGGGGGGTCCCAGCTGGCAGTTCACTTGACATAGGTCATCGCTAAGGACACTGGGCTCGTCAAAACAAGTTTGTTTTTGGTCATACGCTTGTTTGATTAGAGCAATTGTTCGTTCAATAGCGTTTATATATCGGAAGAAAATTCTATACGACAGGCATTTGCAGCCCAGCCAAGGGGAATGGTCAATTTATGACGCAAAATAGGAGATTCTCGAACTGGTTTCTGATCTGGAAACTTGCAATGTAGCTTATAGACATTGGCAGAATAGTCTGGAAACCGGCAAATGAGCCTTGAAATAGGCAAAGTAGCCTGAAAACAGGAGAAGTAGCCAAAAAACTGGCCAAGTAGCGTGAAATTGACAGGCAAAGTATAGCTCCTGTAAATTGCTAAAGTAGCCAAAAAACCAGGCATACCTATAGCGGATACTAGCAAAGTGGCAACAATAAATGGCAAATTAGTCTAGAAATCTGGAAACTCGCGAAGTAAGTAGCCCAAAAACTTGTCGAGTAGCATGAAAAATGACGAAATAGCTCCTGTTTGTGTTGCTGGTGTTGCTGTTGGTGTTGTTTTTAAATTGGCAAATAAGTAACCAGAATATTGGCCAAAACAATGTGGATTGTGGCAAAGTGACGTGGAAACTGACAAAGTTGTGCAATAAAAAATGGCAAATTAGCCTGGAAACTGGCAAAGTAGTTATGAACCTGGCAAAGTAACCTAGAAACAGACAAGAAAAGCCTGTAAACTGGAAAAGTGTCCTGAAAATTGGTCAATTAGTTTGGAAAATGGCAAAGTAGCTCATGGAAACTGGCAAAATTGCACGGCTACAGGCATAGTGGAGTAGAAAAAGAGAAATCGCGAAAAAATTTAGGCAAATTAGCCTGGGAACTGGCAAAATAGAGTGGATACTGGCAAATTATTCTAGAAGTGGGCTGGGTAATTTGGGAACTGGCAAAGTAGCGAAAAAAACTGGCAATGAAGCCTGAAAACTGACAAAGAAGCCTGAAAACTGACAAAGAAGCGTGTTAACTGGCAAAATAGCCTGGAATTTGTTGAAGGGTGTAAAATAGTCAATTTTAGACCAAAATTGGAGGTTTTGGGGCTAAAAAGCTAAATACAGCCAAACCAGTCAGTCAGTGGGGGGGGGGGGGTCTGAATTTCCAGTCCTCTGCTTGGATTGTTATAGTTTGTATGAAATAATTGGCAGATTCGTTGATGATAGTCACTTGTTTGCTTTATATTTCCTGCTTTTTTGGAACCGAACAAAAGAATTTCGTGGTCAATTATGTAACTGAAGAAGTGACATACCTAATTTATTTTTTATTATTGAGGCTCCTCAAAGTCGAATGCCTGCACGACTCTCTAGACTAGAGGACCTCCCCCTTCACGGTACGGTACTCTCCGCGGTTTATTGGGATTTCGCCGGACTGAATGATGGACTGATGAACAACGCCCTTGCGTAATTGAAGAAACCCGCAAACTGGTGCTGAAAAATTTCGAAGTTTGGATTTCAGCTTGTAGTCAGCAAAAAAAAAACAAGTTCCTTGTTCCTGGCGCCAAAATGACAAGTTAGTGGTAGGACGGGTGGGTGAAAACGGCGACTGAGTTTAGAAGCAAACAGTTTCTAATAACGATAAAATAGCGGGACAAGCCAATTTCGCTGGTTTTTCTCCTCGGCTTTATCCATAAGGCTAAGGCAGGTTTTCCCACAATTTTTTCCTTCTCTCTCGCTCTCTTCTTTTTCACGCAATCCCCTCTTGGAAGTGGAGGAACGGCTATAAAACGATTTAGATCTAAAAACGTATTCACGACACGTATTTGCCAACACAACATGCTCTCACCTCGGATTGATTTCACGACTGCGTGAGTGACTTCTTGTGTTAAAGAGAGAGAGAGTGAGAGAGTGTTAAGAGAGAAAACCTCTCACGAGCGGCAATCGTCGCATCCCTTATTCACTTCCCTTCCTTCAGAACGTACCCTCTTCATATAAGCGTACTACGAGAAAACTGAGAGAATTGAAGAAATAGGCAGTGGCCGGGGGTGGGGGGTACTCTTAAACCTCAACATTTTTTTTTTTTAGAATGTCTTATCGATCCATATAGAAAGTGTAATCCTTGAGAAACAAAACTTGAGTAAATCTCGCCCAATTTGAGAAAAGGGGACAGCTCAAAAGGCAAAGGCAGACGGTTTAACGTTTCACCGAAGCTGACCATTAATAACGTTAAGTTCGATGTCGGTTTTTAGCATTTCTCCGTTTACTACAAGTCCACGAGGAATCATTTGTCAGCATCCCGTCCCCTCTTCCCCCCACGTCTAAACCAAAGGGATGGGTCGCCTTCGCACAACGTTTCATGTGATTAATGACTTTTTCACTTTTCCCACAAAAAGTCCTTAAATATTTAAACACCTGTAGTGTATAGCGAACGAGGAAAAGGTCGTTTGTCGTTTTTATGAAACAAGGTCCCCCCTTCTATTAGCCCCGAAGTCCATCTGCGCTTTTCCTCCTAGAATGACCCTTTTACAAGCCCACTCCCCCCTCCTGCAATATAGGATCAGCCTTTCAACGTTGTCCCTCTTCGAGAGAACATTAATTATATTTCAAGCTTCCTTGGGGGTTCAAACTGTAAGAAAATTGAGACAAATTAAGAAAATTACATTGTGCTCGTATAATAGTGGACTGTGAGAGACTTGATTGTGAAATGTTCCGCGCCATTTAAAGCTGTAACTACCAATTAGCTTAAAGCGTAAGACTGGTGCTTTTAAAAATTTAACTGAAGATAATTTTATTACTACCCGACATTAAAGCGTAAAGAACGCAATTACAAGGCACCACCAGTGTCCTTCCTCCTTCCCTTTGCCATTAGTCCCTTCAAGAAAAAAAAAAAAAAAATCACTAGTATAACGCATATTCTTCTTATCTATTACAAGTGAAAGCAAAAAGTTTCGAAGAGCACTCCCCCTCCCCTTGAAGTGCTATAGCTTAGTGCAATGGTGCGAAGAAGCTGGAGCTTGGGGAATGATGTTCTCACTTAATGCACAAAAACCCGCCCGCGCAAACACTCTGGTTTCACCTTTTTTGTACAACGATTATCATCACTCCCCCCCTTCCTCGAACCCCTTCCCAAAGAGAGCCCACCCTTGGCGTCGCTCGAATATTAAAACACTCTTATATACGCTTCGCTCTATGTGTGTAAATGCTCTTGTTCGAAAAGGAAACACGATTTTTGTTTTTGTGCGATACGCGCACATCGAGGGACTCGCCCGTACTATGAAGCGGAAGTATTTTGCGTCGCGAGTCGGGAATTTTTAGCCTCATAAAAGGAACGCCGGCTCTTTAATTTATAACGGTTCGGATAGTATCGAGTCTCTCTCGTATACCATAAGTGCTCCGTTGTAAATGGAAACGAAATATACGCGGTGCCGCTCATATCAAGTGCGTGCTCTGTAGCGTTTCTAGACAGCACTATAGTGAGCTTCATACTTCTTCGAAATTGAAATATATGTATCTATATTTATCACTTGAAATACATATTTCATTAAAATAAATAATAGGGGTATTCACGTCAATTTTCGTACTGTTAACTGTTTCGTAATTGAGTAGTCAGATGTTTGTTACCAGGGAAATCAAGTTTCGACTGAATGGTAAATAACTGGAGAAGGCCTGAATGGGCTGGGGGGTGGGTAGAAGGGTTGTCACAAATATGGCCGCCAAAGTACCCCTTCAGAACCTTGAATTTACCTCTCCATCGTCAGGTTATCAACAAAATGCTCACCTCCCCCTGAGATTAATGCAAAATTACAAAAAAAGAGCCCGAGTTAGAATGAACAAGGGGTACTTCGGGGAATTTGTTCGGTAAAAACTAAATCAAACTCGTCAACACTCACGTTCTCAAAGCGTAGACGACTTGATGTTCATACGATTTCATTGTAAATGTCATCGATCGTGGCACGTAGCCGTGTTTTCAAGTGTATTTTGGTGTTTACTTTCTAAAATAAGTGGCCCTGATCGCGTTCCATCAACATACTAGGAAAAATATTACATGGGCGAGACATTCACGAGTTCAGAAAGAGCCGCTCCGTCTCTTGAGGACTGCGAAACAAGGATTTGAACAAAAGTCGCCACACTCAAGCAGTTCTCGCCATGCTCAAACCACGGGTCTTCTCATTCGCAGTGCTGGTACATATCGTTACTGGAAAGGCAAAGGCAAGTGCCACTTGGCCAACTTTACAGGAGATGCATTTTTCGATAGGACAACTTAATGTCATCTGATTCTCTTGAAAATTTGTGTACGTGACCCTAGTGATTCATTTTAATTATTTCCATAATTTCAAAACTTTCTACCGTGAGCAAGATACTTTTTAAACATGTTTTGTCGCTTACGATCGAACATGGGAAAACAATTTCTGTTATTTGGTGGATACGATTTAGGGGGTTGCGTTTACTGAATCAGCTCACTGTCGCTTACGTTTTCCCGTGGAGGGTTAAATTCATTTAAAAATTTAAACAAATAGTCATTTTGTTGTTATGTGGACTATGGCAAGTCATAAAAACAAAACATAATTGAACGCATTACACGCCCTATTTTAAGAATGACAACAGTAAAGTCACCAATTTTGGCGTGCATCGAAAGCTATCAATGATAGCGACCTGGTGTTGGTTGCATTTTTGTTGTATAAATACGTGGACAGAATGAGTTTCATTGATCTCATCCAAGAATTTACATGTTTTTCAAGCGCCAGAAGATAGTACTTGCTATTCCAGTCCCAAAAACCAGGTTTTATTGTGCACTTTTGGTCTTAACTCAAGAAGACTATAGTGAGATTCCACATTAAAAATACGTAAGAAATAACAGTAACGTCGGTCTACCATTGAAATTTCATCAAATTTATAACTGCCCCAATTTTATGGGGGAAAACAAGTATTTTTAGTACTATAGATCGACAAGTTTCTTATGGACAGAAAGAAATGGTAAATTCAGTTAACTTTCTAAACAGATGTTCCTAGAACCATCTGGAAATTTGGGCCCTCAGGGCCCATTAGAAACTTGTCAAGTTATAATTCACATGACGCGGAAATTATTGGCCCTTTATCGACTTGACTTTGCTTTCATTCGACCAAATCAATCACCAGCATTCACAAATACGTCAGGAACCACCGTCCTATTTCTATCAAACATCTCAAATTTAGGCATTTTTACATATTTTCCCCTTCTCTGCAATAACTCGGCACTCGTCGGATCTAGTATTCTACTTTAATATGACATTTTTGAACCAAGTCTCCGGGCTGGACGAGTTTTACCTGCTTGGAGCCTTTCATAAAAAAGTTTTTTGACTGCACTATAAGGCAAGATAGGCAAGATAAGGACTTAGAAAAATGCAGTAATGTCATTCCATGGTTGGTTTTAAAGATTTAAAGGGAAAATAAATTTGTGAGAAGTCACTATGAATTCGACGTCCAGAAAAAGTGAGAGTGGAAGAAGAGACATTTAATTAAGTTTTGACAATTAAAAAATGAGGACTCTTTAATCTAGTACGACAGGGGAGAATTTATTTGTTATTAATTCAAATTCCTAATACGACATGCCCCCAAAGCATGAAAACACAGCATCACTTCACTCGGGGCCATATTCATAATCGCGGCCCAACAATCGAGATGGATTATTATGCTCTCCGACGAAATGATTGTTGATAACTTACATCTGATTGATCGCTTAGCTTAGAAGCCACTGTACACCTTATTTGAGGAAAGGTGGAAACTTGGGTACCACTTCAGTATTGGCCGAGTCTTGGTCAGTTCCGAAATACACCTAACTGGGAAATAAGGATGAAAAACATGGCACCTCCGGCCAGAACGACCACAAAAAGTCTACGTTTGGGCTTAGGTACACATGAACCTGGCGTTTTTTTGATCGCAACTCAAGGCCCTCACTATCTTCTTCCGATGCACTGACATCATAGCACCAAGAGAAAGCTATTTCATATCGAAAAAACGATAAAACGTCATTTTTGAGGGAAATTGTAAACGCCACGAAATTAATCGAAAGCGACAGTAGGTAATTTTGGCGCATACGATCATAAGCGGGAGTCTCATGTCGTTTACGTTTGGCTGAGAGGGTGGATACGATGTTTTTGATGGCGCTTACGTTTTCCCGTCCAAATTTCATAGTAAAAAAAAAATATATATTTTTAACCCAATTTTGGCTTATTTTGTTGTTGTTTTATGTACATGTACGTGCCATAGAATCTAAAAAACCCAAAAACTCAAATTGACGAAAATTGGCGCTTACGATACTTTGCCTTTCAAGTAGCGATATCATGTTTCTGAATTAGTTTGTTTCTTGCTTGCGAGCGATTATTACGTGAAATAAACGTTCGTGATTTCTTAGCCTTGTATTTCTCTTTGCTATCAGAGGATCGACCCCTGAAGAAACATACCCAAAAATACACTACACATCAGTAAAAAACAAGTTATCTTGAACTCAGAAACATGACGTATTCCATAAAAAAACATGAGTGACGGATTTCCCGAGTGGCTTCTGTCGTGATTCCCGGAAGAGGATTGGAGCTACTTGCGCACGTTGAAATATCCGGAAAAGAAGTCCAACAACTCGCGCATGGTCGACCGTTTAAAATAAAGATTCTCCGGAGTATAGTTGTGGGTTATTCACTTCATTAATGCCCTGTGAAACAATCTAAAAACTCGCAGTGACAATTTCTAGACATACTGGAGGAAAAAAGAACAAAACTAGAAATTCAAAGTGGGCATGTGTAAATAAAAAACAACTTGACTTGAGGTTTCTTTGTGGTCCACAAGGTGCACCTCCCACCATAACTACGGTCAACAAATTTCAAGCCCAAGCTTTCTCCATTCATTTTTATCTCTATGCCCGAATGAGACGAAAATGATTCCAATTTCTCGATTTTCCTAACAACAGACCTTAGCAACAATAACGCAAGTACAAAACTATAAACATTGACACGTGAATACCCTTGATACATGATTAGTTTTCACACACTTATGCCCGTATTTATGAACGTTCCTTGACATTAAGGAACCCTTGAAATTCATTAGAACAGATGTTTTAATTTCGATCAAAACTGTTCTCAACGGTTCCTTGACTCAAGGAAGCTTCAAGGAACGTTCATAAATACGGGCCTTATTTTATTGACGGAGGCCATGTAGTCAACCACTTGAGCCAGATTTCGGCGGATTGACTCCCTAAAAAGCCAATTTTGCGAGATTGACTCCCTCAAAAATCCAATCTTACTGGATTGGCTCTTTCAAAAAAGCAATTTCACGGGTTAGGGGCCTTCAAAAAGGCGATTTCGCAGGTTAGGCACTTTCTGACTCGAAATTTCGCGGATTTCAAACGTATATAGAATTCAATTTCTCGGTTTTGGCCAATTCAAGAACTAACGTCACCTTTGCCTCTTTAGAAAAAAAAAGTAATTCAATCGGTTTGGCACTTTCAAAACTATTGGCGTTTCCCATTTGCACAAAATTCTGTATTTGGGCAGTTTATTCCCACCCGTCCTCTCTGAATTTAATCAAAATATGTTAATGGAGAAGACGGGTGGAAATGACTTGCCTCGATGGTGAGTTTTATACAAATGGGGACACGCTATAAATTTGATGGATCTGTCACGTCAGAAACCAATTTCACTGGCTTGACCTTGAATATTAACTAAAAACAAAAGCAAGTTCGCGGGTTTGGGCCCCTCAAAACAGCAATTCCTAGGGATGCACTCTTTGATGTCCAAATTTTACCGGTTTCACACTTTGAAAAATCATACCGATCTGGCACTTTGAAAAATCAATTTCGCGAGTTTGACTTCTTCGAAAACGAAATTGTGTGTGGTTGGCTCGTTTAAGATTTGAGGCCTATATTCTGATGCTATCCGAGCGAGAGGGAGTGAGAGACGGGTGTAAATTGACGGGAATCGAGCGTTGATACTCTCTTGGGCTGGCAAAGATGCCACTGAAGGAGCCAATTTGATCGTTATATGTCCAAATACGTTAAAATAGGCGTGTGGACCAAAAGCGAAAAACCATGTAAAAACTCACAGGTTGACCAGTCCATCAAAGTGGGAAAAACGGTTGACCCTTGGCGCGAGCCTCTAACCATTGGTCTCCTCTTCAGAGCACCGTTGGTTTGCAGTGGCACCGAAACGATTTCAATGAGGTGTAGCAGATCTCTGGAAAAAGGACCAACCCTCTGCACAAGTGATGTTGCTAAGGGTATGGGTGAAGGGAGGTCACTGTCCTTGAATTGAAAAAAAAAAAAATTGTTTTTGTTCAAATGCAAATTGTTTAATGCATATTATTACTGCCTTTTCTCTGCGGCTAAAGTAGAGAAAATACGCTGATCCCCAGTTTTTTTAGTTCCTTACTGGAATAATATTAAGAAGGCGCATTGATACGCTGTTTTAGCGATCAAGCACGCGAAAAAATTGGAAAATCGCCAATATTCGTGACTAAAACTTGCGAATAAGCGCTCATTCGTGGGTTATCAGCGCAACTTCCAGACCAAGATTGAGAAAAAAATTGCAGTTTTGTTGTGTCTAAAAGCCATTTAATGGCCAAAAATCACAATTTAGAAAAAGAGCTAAAGATTTAGCCCGCAGCTAAAATTGGGGGGTAAAAACACGCTAATTCGGGGCTAAAATAGCGCAAAGTGGCAAATTTGCAACTAAAATCGCCAAAAATCATCCATTCGCGTACAAAAAAAGAAAAGGTTCTAATTAGCGTCTGAATTGGCGAAAAACGCTAATTCGTAACTAAAATTGACCAAACTCGCTAATTAAACCGCTGATAAAATTAAGGAAAAACGCTAGTCCGCGAATAAAATTGGAGTCAAAATGCTAACTAGCGTCTATAATTGGAGCAGAAGCTAATTTCGCGGCAAATTTTGAAAAGAATCGATAATAAATTAGCGATTAAAATAGAGAAAAATCGCTAATTCATGGGCGAAATTAAGAAAGTCACAGATAAAAGGTAGGACAAATTGAGAAAAACGGCGATCCACGGCTCTAATTGAGAAAAAGTTGTAATTCATAGTTAAAAGTGAAAATAATGCTAATATGAGGCTGAACTGTAAAATCAAAAACGCCAACTTCCGAGTAATACCGTCAAAACTCTAATTTTCAGATCGAATTGAGACTAAGTGCTAATTCACTGCTAAAAAGGGAAAACATTGTTAATTTGCAGCCGACGAAAAAGCCAATTCGTGGTCAAAATTGAAAAGAAAAAATCGATAACTCGCGGCTAAAATTGAGGAAAATTACAACTTTAATTCACGAATAAATTGTACTTAATAAAGGCTCTGATTCACTCATTCACAGCTAAAATTGAAAATAGGCCTATCCGTGGCTTCTGAAGGAAATTTTTGTGTAATTGAGAAAAAACGCAAATTCATGGATATAAGTGAAAAAATACCGCTGATTCGCTGCTAAAATTGAGAAAAATGTTACTCGCGGTTCAACTTGAGAAAAGCTCTAATTTGCGGGTGAAAATTCACCCGCAAAAAAATGAAAAAATCACCAATTCGCTGTTAAAATTGAGAAAATTACTAGGTAATAAAATTCTTGGAATGAATTGAAAAAAATGACTAATTCACAGCTCAAATTGAGGAGAACATTTTTCAATTTTACCTTCAATGGCCCAAGGTAAAAATGAGAGAAATAACCAAATAATTCTAAATGTAATTATATCTGCAAAATTCTGGCTGAATGCGATTGCTATATTGAAGCCTGAAGGTTGAAGGTTGAAGGTTGAAGGTTTAAAGTTGCTTTATTCGATTGCTTAGTTCCTGGTCTTCATTTTCGTGAAATTAAAAGTTTAAGGGTCTTGATTAATGCAAAATTACAGTTTCGAGGCTATTTTTGTAGCGGTGGAACTCAGGCTAGCGTGATCCAACTCAGGTCATAGCCTGACGATTACCCACGAAATCCGAATGTTTATTCCCATTACATTGCAAGATCTGTGCCCTTAATTTCGGGGACATTGCAAGTTTCGGTGCTAAATATCCGTGAAATGACAAGTTTGCAATTTTTTTTTGTGGACTCGGACCCCGTGGGTTAGCCGGCCACGATGGAATTACGCGTAGTAGTCTAACGAAGGCCCTTGCGCAACATTCGGAAGGTAAATATATGAAAAATTGGATCCTTCCGCAGGCACGATTTTTGCGAAAATGCAAGTTTCGGGGTTAATTTATTTTAGAAGTTGCGGCCCTGTGCTAGCCATACACGATTAGCCGTAAAATTGTAACTAGAGATGAAATTTGTGTGGTTTTGTAAAGTCGGGTCCTAATTTGAATAAAATTACAAGTTTTCTGGCAGAATGTCCACGAAATTTTAAGTGTCGGGTTCGGGTGTTAATTCAAGCAAAATTGCAAGTTTTGGGGCCTTTTCCGTCGTGGCGGATCATCAGCAAGATTCCGAGATAAATTAAAGTTGCAGGTAGCCGGGCGGCTAACGAGCCGCACAATCAATTAATGGCGTGGTAGTGGTGGTGGGGGGGGGGTCTACTACGAAATTAAAGTTCCAACGAAACATAGCCAAAAAGGAGCGTTTCTCATGACAGAGGAATGAGGAACCGTTCTGGGTGTCACTTCATCAGATCAACCCTTAGCTTCCAAGCTCTTTTTAATCCCCACCAGTGAATCGGTTCCGTGGTTTTATCCGGAGCATTCATGCTGACTTTCTAGAGGCGATGTCACATTTTGCGGGCAGAAAACATCTATAGGTCTTAAGAATGGCCGATAATTAAGTCAAATGTTTAGTGAAATATGTTTATCTGACCCAATTCTCCCTTCCTTTTTTTGTTTCGACAACACTTTCTTCCTTCTTTTTACTGCCATGTTATTTATCTCCTCTTTCATCAAGGACCACCCAGCTACTGGTCATTTTGCTACTGGCCGCAGTGCTGCTCCTGAAACGGCTGAAGTGGCCCAAAATGCCGGAATCACACTAGAACCCCTGAACCAAAAAATCTCTAAATTTGGTGAGCCAAATTGGCGAATTTGTTTTTCGGGAAACAAAAGAGAGCCAAAACACTTTAAATGGGTTCTGGAAAGAGCCAAACCACTGACATTGTTTTTTTTTAGGAGCGAAACCCGTGTAGAAGTTCGTTTTCCAAGTACCCAAACTTGCGAAATCGTTTTTCACGTGAGTGAAATCAGTTGTTTTGTTCTTTGAAGCTGCCTCCGCTGGCTCCCTCCCCACCCCGGTTCCGCCGCCACCAAAATTGAGCGACGATAATGTTAAGCTTTGTGGGTTATTGTGTGTGTGAAAGTGAGTTAATAACACTTATAACTCAAATCGACTATAACTTCCAATTTTGGGCCGATAGAAATCAGATTTGACCATTTCCCTCCCGCTCTGACAATCTCACCTGATAGGAATAAAATTCAGATTTGAGAAGCCTAAGTGTCATTTGTCACTACAAACAACAATCCTCCGGTGTAATATGGTCTGGTTTTGTCCATAATAGCCAGTTTTGAGACGGTAATACTAAGTTTTGTTGCCTAAACAGTCAGCTATGATTCCTCAATTGGCCCACACTGGCTAGTTTTGGCTTTGGCCTGATAATAAGTCAATTTTGAGGACAGATCAGCGAATGAGGAAGTAACATAAAAAATAAAAATCGCTGGAGACATTTTTTTTCTAAAGAAAATGACTAAATATGACCAGGAATTGAATATTAGTGCGTAAATGATTGATTTCGATTTATAGCGAAATAATAAAACTTGCCAATTTTATTTGTTACCTTAAACGGCCGGTCTGTGACTCGTGACGTAACTAAGGGGTCGTGACCCCTCCCAACCCTCCGCATCATGGCTGTTATCATGTGTTGCCCCTTCTTGACCGTCCCCTTTCTCTAAAGTCCTATTGTTTGATTTGTGGGAAGCCATTGTGAAGGTTATGCGAAGGCTGTTATTGCGTCATCAGTCTATCTAGCCTATTTCAAATGGGTCCCGCAACCCAATAGTTTTAAAAATTAATAAAAATATATAGGGCCTGATTTTATGTGAACAGATCGTGTTTTCATGAGTTTTGGTAACCAAGCTATCATGACGGCATGGTTTTGGAAAATGTGTTACTTCCTCATTGTAACGCTAATAGGTCCGAAAGCAGTTTGGTTGGAAATATTCAGTTTGGGGGAGCTAAAAAGCAAATTAAAGTGGCAATGCCGCTCGACCATATCTCCAATGGCATAGTCGACCATATATTATCACCCATATATTACCATATATTATCACCCATATATTATCACCCATTAGGGCGATAATGCTCTCATTTTTATGGGCTAAATAGCGAGCACTGTTACAAAAAATATACGGTTTGGCTCACAGTGACTGGTTTTGGGCCGCTCGTTCTCAGAGTGTGGGCTACACAGCGGGTTATGACGACAATTGGCCCATCATAGTGAATCTATAGGATAATTTCAAGATCCGCGAACTAAAAAGGTAGTTAAAGGGCTTAATCGTTGATCGGGGCAACTGAGTTGTTCATTTGGGCCGAAAAATAAGAATTATGGACAAGGTTGTCTGTTTTATTTTTAGTGCATTTCATTCAAAAAATGCACTATTGGTCTCGCCCTGATGGTGGTAAATATGGGTCATGATACATTTTTTTCACGTTTCAGAACCTGTAGAACACGAATCCGAGGTCGGTTCGATTTGCCAAATATATATAAATGGCCATTTCTTGTAAGCACGATCACGGTCGCAATTTTTGACTAAGGGCAACCAAATTTGGCCTAAAAATCAATAGCGTGAATATCTCGGACGAGTTCGTAATCCAGCCAAATCGGTCCATGGGAAGGGCGTGAAAACGGGGGTTGAATTCTTGTAAAATTCTCTATTTAACGGCTGTTGCTGCGATGGCTCCCCAAATTGACTCGAGCAATGAGCAATGGACGCGCTTTCGATTGAGACCCATGCGAACCAAATCCGTTGATTTGGCGGGTGGGTTCTCGGCGGAGGGGAGCTATTAAATTAATGCTATGCCTCACTGGACCATCCAATTACCAAAAAATTCCATCAACATTGTACTTTGAGCAGTCTATTTCATTTAATTTGCCTACATCCTAATAAGTCTCCAGTAAAAAACGCTGCGAATTATCGAACAATGCCTTATTATTTCGACTGTTTATGGGTTTATTATTCATCGATGTAGTCAAATCCGGCTTGAAATTACGTGAAAATCGACACCCCACACCCCTATGATCCCAAATCCTTTGAAAATCCCCATTTTGGACCCGCTTTTGGCCCATAAAACCCCAGGGAGTTATTTGATCAAACTGATCAGATGTTAGGACCAACTAGACCCCAAATGGAGTCTATGTGCGAAAGAACGAGTTTTTTCGAGCAATCCTAGGGCAAGATATGGCCCGGACGGCGGACGGACATTTTTTTTTTATTGCAGATTTGGATTCTACGCACTTTGAAACGTAAAACTACAAATTTTGAGGGGGGGGTCAAAAAAATTTTTTTGCGATACGATTACAAAGACTTATTATTGAGAAATAATAAGCCAAAATCCTAAGGTGGGCCAAAAAGGGAGACAAAAAAAAAAAAAAAATTAAAAAAAAGTTTGTTTTAGATTCGAACACAGGCACTTGGTAATGGTGAAATTGCGACATACCGTTTAACTTAATGTAACTTATCTGAAAATTAACGTAATCTAAAACGTTTTGTTCCGGCAGCAGCCTGTCGGGAAAAGTGCATTTCATTCATGCGACAATCGACTCAAACCTCATAAGTTTGAATGATATCAATAAATTATGAATTAAATTTAGGCCGCGGTAGAAAGTCAAAATCATAAAAATTTACTGCAGGCCCTTTTTTGGCACCAACTCGGCGGGAACAAAATTATGAAAATAATAAGTACACACCATACCACAGTGAACAGAGTCGGATGGGTTGCATATACGATTGGAAGCGAGGATATTGTAAGAGGAGTTATTTGCAATTAAAATCTTTATAGCTGCCTAAATTGCATTCATAATTTATTGATATCATTCAAACTTATGAGGTTTGAGTCGATTGTCGCATGAATGAAATGCACTTTTCCCGACAGACTGCTGCCGGAACTTTTTATTTTTTTCTGGCGAGAGAATTCGTAAGGCCATATTGCTGTTTTTTACCAAATAAGAAAAAAATTGTAGGAGTTGGAGTAGTTCGTTTTTTTGGTAGAATAGTTGAATGTGAAAGGAGGAGGGTGTTGTGAGAAAGGTTGCGACTTCAGCCTAACTCAGCTCAGCTCCATCCATAAAAACACAGCCGACCCGGGGCAAAACGCCCCTGAAAGGGCGCAGTCGGCGCTCCTTTAAAGGGTTAAAAGTGAACGTTCCGCAATGCCATTGTTTTTGGCCGATTTACGACCTCTCCCAAGGGCTGAACCGTTGGAGTTTGGATGAAAAGTTTCTCAGGGCTTAATTGACAGTCTTCTGCCAGACCATTTTCTTCACAACGATGGTCCTCCAGCCCTTATTCACCCTCTTGAGTTACCGGAAAACCCTCTAGTATTTTACTTTATGAGTTTTTGGGTTTACATATGAATCAGTAAAAGCTTCAAAGGTATAAAGGGTAGTGAAGAGAGAGAGAGTGAGGGTGAGTGAGTGAGAAAGAGAACTTCACTCGGGTGGATTTACGTTCAATGCTTGCGGGTTCGCCCAAGCTCTGTATGGTAATGGAAGACCATAACCTGTTTATAGTTTCATAGTGTCTAGAGGCCGACGGTCGGACACTTCATTGCATTTTTATGTCACCGAGAGTCCCCCCCCCCCAATCACCAACAGTACTCCAAGGAGAAATAATACGGGGACGGCATTAGCGGGGCTATCTGAATTCCTCCACCTTCTCTCTAATCTTCCCCTCCCCCTTTCTTAGTGTCATCCTCCCCTAACCATTTACCCTTAAAATGACGTTCCTCACTTTCTGAGAATTCTCATTTTTTTCCCCCCTCGCTTTATCTCTATATCGCTCTCTTCTGTAAGTTCAGCACCGGAAGACCACTGAGGCTTGCCGTATGTAAATCTGATTTAGCCCGGCGAAGGGAGGACAAAAAAAAATCATATTCAACTAACAAAAAAGGGGGACTTTATAACCTCGTATACGTGGAACAGCGTTTCATTTTATTTATTTTTTCTTAATAGTGGTCTTCTGTTTACTATTCTTGAAAAATAAACTAAAAAAAGTGTTGTCAAATGGAGAGTCATCAACATTGTTGGGTTTAAGTGGCGATCCTCGCAGAATTAATGTTGCACTAAAATCCGGCTATAATGCGCATGATGGGAAGGTTATGTTCTGTCGAGTTCCCCTGTAAATAAATGTTGAAACGCTTCTATTCGCATTTTATTGAGCTCAGCCCTTAAGCTTAATCACCCACCCCTCTCCCAGCCGTCACTAGTGAAAACACGTTGCAATAACAAGAAACCAAAACTCACAATATAACTCACTCGACACACCCGAAGTATTTATATAAAGCGACCGCTGAAACCTCTCTTCTTCCCTCCAATTAAAGCTCTCACACTCAGATCGTTATTGCCCAATTGAACTTCCCTACACACAAGAGTGTGGTGAAACAGACCCCTTGTTGGTGAGGGGCGAAGGGGGTGCGTGTTTTTATTGTTGTTTACGGGACGATGGGCCTCGTCCCGGGGTTTATGAGCCGTGCGAGATGTTAGAGGTGATAATGGGTATTTGCTAAATGTCGTCGCACTCATATCTTCCGTTTCTCTTTCCCCTAGTAGTGGAAAATGATTGGTAGTGATTAACGGGTGAGAGGAGGAGGAGACATTTTATTCTGCTGTGTACGCTGATCCTGGTGTTAGGAATCCTTAAAATAATTTTTGTTGGTTGAAAGGTTAACAAACATTGCTCTTATGCCAACTTTTTTCTTTTTTTATTAACTTCCCTCCGAACTTTGCATCCTGTTCATTTCACTTGATAACCCTACCAGACCCCTCACAAGCCACTATGAAGTGTGCCGCGTTATTCAGCGCTGTCCTGTCCATCCATCCATCGTTGATGTCCTATATACGATAGGGAGGAGAGAGACTGCTCCAGGTGAAACAGTGAAAAACGCGTGAGATGATTCCAAAAAGCTGCGGTCGTGGGAATGGCTGATGGTGGAAGAGAAGAACAAAAAAAAAAAAAAAAAATGAACTCGGCAACATTTCCGCGGTGTTATTTTTCAATCGAGACACCCACCCTTCACTTCATCCTCCCCCCCCCCCACGGTTGCTGGACGAACTCCAAACTGTTATCGGAGAAATGTTCACCCCTCTCTCCAAAAGTAACTAGCCCCTTCAAAAATTTGAAGCTCTATCTCTGTTATTACAAACGGTAAAACAATCATCATCCAACCATGAATTAATGGCTTTTCGACGACGTTCAATTGCAGTGAATTCGAAGGGACACGGTTGTTGTTGGAAGGGGACACAGTGGGAAGCTCTTTTTTTCGATTTATATCATCGTGGGCTACTAGTTCCCCTCCTCCATTACCACCCACCACATTTATTCACAACCATTTCACGATTGTTTCATTCTTGCGGATAAAATTTCATTTTAAAAAATTTATTTTTTAAAGCCGACTGATCGAGGTCGAGACACAGTCGAAATTAATTAAAACGCGTAAAACAACGAAATATCTAATTAGAGGTATTGTGTGACGAGAAAAACGAGGGTGTGAGGAGCCTGGTGGGGGAAGGGTGGAGGCTAATAAAGAGTTATCTTCCAGCTAACTCAATTAGGAAATGAGGGGGAGACGGAAAAAGGGTTGTTTTGGGCCATGGTTTCCGAGGGTGCTTTTATAAAAACATTGCAACTTTTTTTTTGTTTGAGTCGATGGCAAGGGGGGGAGGGGCCATTGCCCCTTGAGGCCGACTTTCCATAATCCTGCCATTAATGCGAGAAATCAAGCGGAGGTTGAATTTAATTGCGTCTTTCCTCGGTTTGTAACTGAATTACATCCCGAGAGTTTCCTTATAGCCATTGAGAATGGTGGGAGGTGGGGGAGCTATACCATTTCTTGCTT
This sequence comes from Corythucha ciliata, assembly GCA_038030265.1. Classification (NCBI taxonomy): domain Eukaryota; kingdom Metazoa; phylum Arthropoda; class Insecta; order Hemiptera; family Tingidae; genus Corythucha; species Corythucha ciliata. Next base: position 19,656,846 of record CM075943.1, read on the forward strand.
TTCAGATAAGAAGGAGGGAGCAATAGAGAAGGAGAGCGTTGAAAGGGATTCTTTCAAAAAATCTTCGAAATTCAACGAATAATGTGGACTTTCTACTAAAAGGAATAAAGTTATGCGGGCTTTGGCCTATACAATTCTTTCTCTTTTCCACCACACAACATCAGTTTAAACATTGTTCAGGGGGAGGGGTGGTGCTGGGTGATAATCTATTCTACGGTAGGTTGTTTGGCTCTGTGGAGAGAGGTTTAAGACGTATTGAGTTTTTATACGGTGGGAAAAAGGGTTATTTCGCAAATTAGTAGTGTGAGGGGGGGGGGGGACGCGCCGCGTGGGCTAATTTCTTTCGCGCGGCTGCCGGTTATTGCACTTTCCCTCTCTGCCACCCACCCACGTCGTCTTTTTCGACCGCAATCCACTTGCACTTTATTAATTTTTATTACTCACCGTAAGGCTCCGTTTGGTCGAAGGGTGATGGTGAGTGCCGGGGTGAGTCTATGGGCAGGGGTGAAGGGGAACGTTCCCCCAGACTAACAAATTTCAATTACTTCAACCCTTTTCTTCACTTTACCACCCCCCTCCCCCGTCGTTCACCAATTTCCAAATCCCAAACACACGACCCCCCCCCCCCCCGACAAGGTCCCTTCTTCCTCACATTACAACAGCATGGTCCTTCATTCCTCACCCCACGTCCGTGCGTTAAAGTTCAGTGAGCTGGAACTCGAAAAAGACGTTCTTTAGTAATTCGCTTATGATGGGGGGAGGAGGGCCTGGTAAAGTCAGAAAATTATTGTTTTATGTTTGGCGTTTTCTTTATTTTTTCCCCCTCTCAACTTTTTGATATTTCTCTAAGAAACATAAAAGTTCTTCCTTTCACGACTTCGAAAAACTTTATAAGACCTCCCGGTGTACTTTGGAAAAACCGAAACGAGACATCCGATAATAAAAGTGACAGATCCGACACTGTTTTATAGGCCTTTCAGCCCAATCAAAGTGAGGTAGAACGGACGTAGAAGAAAATGGAGTGGGGTGATGGTGGTGGTGGGCTGGTCCCGGGCTTCAGCCCAACAAGTGTTGTGCCGCTCTCACGCTGTTAAAATGAAACAGTTCTACGTCAATTTATGAATATCGAGCCGCAAATTGATTTTCCGCCTTGAAGCACGTGACAAGTCACACATCGTCATGCGTCCATTTCACACAAAAAATCTGGAAATTCAGCCCCATAACATTCGAGTGGAAAAACCCCCGCTCAATCGGCGCAAGTCAATCGGTGAGGGGTGAGGGGGCTCATCGTTCATACTAAATGAAAATCAATTTACCACAAAAAATAATATTAGACCCACTAAATTTGGGGTCTTGAAGGGGCTAAATCCGCGAATTGGTTATTTGAATAAGCCATGCGCCAAAAAATTGCTACCCTGTGAAATTGGCTTTCTGAGTAAAACCCATAAAATTGGGTTCTGTGAGCAATAATGCAAAAAATTTAAATTTCGAAGGGGTCAAATATGCGAAAATAGGGCTGAAAGGGATGAAATCCGCAGATTCTAGCCGTTTTAGTCGTTATGCCGACAGGCACTCTTATGCACTTTTCATAATTTTTGTAAAATACCCTCACAAAAATGTCGATGGGGCCTCCCTTCACCATTGCCCCCCCCCACCATTGTGGGCAGCCCTGGGAAAACCAGACATTTTGGGGTCGCAACCTGATCCAAAACAAACCACGAGCGTTTGGCTCTTTCATATAGGTACTAAAGATCGCAATATTTAGGCTACTTTGAACACTGATTCCACTCTTTCAAAAACAAATTTAGTGGCTTCAGCTGGTTCAATCCACATTTTAGGGATTTTCTCTTTTCAAAAAACATAAATTTCGTGGGATTGGCTTTCTCAAACCCAATTTCGCGGTCATGTGCTCTTTTAAAGCAAAATTGCTTAGATTTGGACCCTTCAAACCCAAATTTTAGGGATATTCTTTAGAAGAAAATCCAAACTTTAATGGATTTAACTCTTTCAATAATTGTAGTTAATTTGAAAAACGATACGGTCGTTATAATTTGACGAGCAATGGACTGTCTGGGAAAATGATGTTACGGAAAGGATCTGAGTAAGCTATAGAGATTACCTTTAATTAACTTGGTGACTGGGTTCAGTTCGCGCGAGCACGTCCGTTACGGTCGAGATTCGGCACACACACACCGCTTTTTCACTGGACCTCCCTTCTTAGGTGTCGTTCTTAGGTGTGATCGGCCACGTGAGGTGTTGGAGTGGGGGGAGGGGAAGCTAGGGTAGGGCTTGGGATTGGGCACCCCTTGTTTCATCCACAAAACCGCCCACCAAAAGCGAGAGCTTTTACATTTCAAGAAAATTTGTGTAATTTATTATTTGAGTTAGATGTATAATTGATAATTGATGAATAGCGAACGATCCAGTAAATTGAATTTAAGTTGTAAGTAGATATGAGAGCTGCGGGAGAAGTTTCTATTTACAGTGGGTTTCCGAGCGGGAATATAGCGAGGAATCGCAAGAGTTTTGATTGACGGTAGCTGTTCTACGAAAGTTTTCTAGTTCTGATGAGTGGCTGGGGGGAGGGGGTCGTCCCACGAAATCTGTAAAAGCCACGTACTCTGTATAAGACTTTTGGCCTTGAGCATTAAAGGGGAACACACACCTAGGGGATCGAACGTTTGAGCAACGATGGATAACATGCCTCGTTTTGTGAAAACTGCTTCAAGATTTCGGATGGAGAAGGCGAGTGAGTCGGAGACAGGATCATAGCGGAGACCGAGAAGTTTTAGGCAAGCCGCGTTACTGGGATCGTCGTTGTCGAAGTTGAGGAACTTCTCTCGGTTTTCGAGCGGTATATCGTTGAGAAGCTCGGCAGCGTTGCTGATCCACTTTCTGAGTTCGAACTTTCCCAGAGCCAACAGGTCGATGGTTTCCTTTTTGGCGATTTCTGCATCTTGTAGGGAATCTCCTCCGAATAATAAATCGTCAACGAACGTGTGTTCCCCTAGGATTTTGGCTCCTCGAGGAAAATCACTCTCATGGTCGCTAGCCAGCTGCTTGAGTACCCGTTAAGCTAAGTATGCGCTCGGGGTGGCGCCATACGTGACTGTGTTGAGCTCATACTCTTTGATATCGATGTCGGGGCTTTCTCGCCATAGGATATGCTGGTAGCGCCGATGTTCCGCTGCCACTGTTATCTGCCTGTACATCATTTTGATGTCCGCGCATAGCGTTACTTTGAAGAGGCGGAATTTGTGTAGGATGTGAGTAATGTCGGGCTGCAGGCGGGGGCCGGCGAACATTTGATCTTTGAGAGATTCTGAGCTAGGTGACGCTTTAGCGCTGCAATCAAAAACCACTCTAACTTTTGTAGTGGAGCTGGTTTCTCGCAGTACACATTGGTGTGGTATAACGAAGTTGGAGGGGGTTTTAGCTAAGGACATGTGACCCAGGTTTTCGTATTCCCGAAGGAATGCTGAGTACTCTTCTTTCAGCTGAGGTGATTGAGCTAGTCTTCTCTCTAGCGCCTTGAGCCTTTTCTCCGCTGTTGATCGAGTGTGTTTGTCACTTGGCAGTGTCTTTTTGAACGGGAGAAAGACCGTGTAGCGCCCTGAGCTGTCTCTATAGTGAGTTTCTTTGAAGTGGTTCTCCACGAGTTCTTCCTGGGGATCGGGCGGGATGCTATTTTGAACTTCTTCTATTTCCCAGAATTTTTTGAGCTGGTCATCGATTGACACGAAGGCGGAGAGGCAGTCGAGAATCCGTACGTCCTGAGGGGAGGCGAGCAGAGCAACACCCATTATTATCCAGCCGAAAACTGTGTCTATAGCTGTGGGTGATCCATTGAGAACCGGTGAGTCCGGCTTGAACATTTGCGAGTATAGGCTGGCGCCTACAAGCACCTCTATTTCTCCCGGTGTGTGATAGTGCTCGTCTGCGAGGCGTAGATTTTCGAATTTTTCAATAACCGTTCGACTTACGGTAGCTGCGGGGAGGGGCGTGGTAATGCTATCAAGCACCAGCGCCTCGAACTTGACCTTGTTATCATCTTGTTGTCTGGAGGCTGCTAGGACTTCAACGGTCCCATAATTGTTCTTCAAGGGAGCGTTGCCTATGCCGGAAACACAGGTGCGAGATTTTCTGAGTCGAAGACCGAGCCGGTCTGCTGCTCGTTTGGTAATAAAGTTGAGTTGTGAGCCTGGATCGATTACTCCTCTGACCGAATGCGGCGTCTTATATGCGTCGAGAATGAGTATCTGTGCGGTACCGAGCAAAACAATAGAAGAATTATTTTCTAATGGAAGTGGGACCGTAGCGCCAAGAGAGAGATTTACCGCTGTAGGGGGTGTTGATGAGTTAGACGTTCCCGGCGTAGAGAGAGGCTGAGCGACAATCTAGGATGATTTAATTTTTCTTTGCGAGTGGATTAATTTGTGGTGGGCACCGGAGCACTGCCTACATCTGTTTTTTGATGAGCAGTCTTTTGCGTAATGTTTTCCTAAGCATATGTAGCATCTTCCGTGTTGCTTCGCTGCGGAAGTGCGAGTTTCTACATCCATCGCCAAGAATGAGGGGCATTGTGTTGATTTTTGCAAAGGTCACAAGGGGGAATTCTGACTTTTGCCGAGGAAAACTTGTTAGGTTTGACTTCAACTTTAGAGATTGTTGTTTCGCCGACTGATGGGCTCGTTACTTGGAGAATTTTCGTTCTTTGTTCGATAAATTCGACTAGTTGATTGAACGTGGGCGTTTCTCTATCCTGTTGCGACGCTTCGAATAATTTCCGAGTTTCTAGGGGTAATCCTTGTAGAGCTATAAAGAAAATCAAATAGTCATTGTGGTCCAACTCGAGATTTTGATACGCTTTAACATTGGTTGCGAAAACTTGCAGGAATTCTTTGAGCCCTCCGAGCGATTCTTTTGACAGAGCTTTAAAGTTGATTATTTTCTGTAAGTGATGATTGGCTTGAAGTCTTTTGCATTGATATTTGTGAATGAGAGCTTGACAAGCAAGTTGATAATTGTCACCTGTTAACGGAATTTGACTGATAGTGACGGCTGCCGTTTTCTCGAGCGATGATTTCAAATAGTGAAACTTCTCGATGTTGGAGAGAGACGAGTGGTGAACGAGCGATTTATACAGGGCTATGAACGAAGGGAATTCTTCAGGGTTTTCCCCAGTGAAACTTCCGAGCTTGATTCGTGGCAGGTTGTGACGATCATTGCTTATTTTCTCTTGAGAGCTTGACTCATTGAGGTTCCTCTTGGCTAAGAGGTTTTCCAGTTGAATGTGCTTCTCTTCCATTATGTAGAAAAGCTCTTCAAATGCCAATGCGTCCTTCATAAACGGCTCCCCTGCATCGCCGAGTTCCTCAGCCAGATCCTCTATTGCCTCAAAAGGCTGGCCGAGCCTTTCATAACGAGCTTTGAACGCCGCGTAATTATTGACGGTCGCTTCTTTTGCCAGAACCGCTAGATCTTGGACTTTTCGAAATAATCTTTCCCTGTGTCTCGATAGTCTTTCCAGCTTTTTTAGAGATTCCGCCATCGAACGTGATAGCAACTTATGAACCTTATTAAGAGAGAAAACTGTTTTAAAGCTTTGTGTTTGAGCAAATACTTATTTTATGAGTGTAAACCAAATTATCAACTTACAACTGATGAGAGTTCGGAGACTAGAGTCAGAGTGTAGAAATCAGGTGACTATAGATAGAATAACGCGCGCAAACCCAGAAGAGGGGGGAGTGTTTTTTACCAGCGTCCCTCAAACCCTATTAACGTACTTTGACTTGTGGTCATTTACCGAACTTTAGGCTAAAATTTTTACTATTTACATTTTAACTTAAGATTTCAATTAAAACTAACTGAACTCTCGCTTTTGAGAAAATCTGTTTTTCTACTTGCTTTACTTTTAACTAGTAGAATAAGCAAGAAGCTTGATTTGTCGAGCAAAACTATTCTTGATATCCGAGTTCAATAATCCGGCCCGGAGGACCAAATTTGTAATTTGACGAGCAATGGACTGTATGGGAAAATGATGTTGCGGAAAGGATCTGAGTAAGCTATAGAGATTACCTTTAATTAACTTGGTGACTGGGTTCAGTTCGCGCGAGCACGTCCGTTACGGTCGAGATTTCGGCACACACACACCGCTTTTTCACTGGACCTCCCTTCTTACGTGTTGGAGTGAGGGGAGGGGAAGCTAGGGTAGGGCTTGGGATTGGGCACCCCTTGTTTCATCCACAAAACCGCCCACCAAAAGCGAGAGCTTTTACATTTCGAGAAAATTTGTGTAATTTATTATTTGAGTTAGATGTATAATAATTGATAATTGATGAATAGCGAACGATCCAGTAAATTGAATTTAAGTTGTAAGTAGATATCAGAGCTGCGGGAGAAGTTTCTATTTACAGTGGGTGTATAATTTATTTTGTTTTATTGAGGGTTGGTTGCTCCCTTGGCTTCGTCCTGCAAGCTGGGAAGAGGCATGAGGTGATGCGCGGATCGTGTGTACGTCTTTTGCTTTATCGTGATGTCCGCGACTCGCACAACATTGTCGGCGCCTGGATGCACCGCGACCACTCCGCCGATCGGCCACGTGAGGGGGGATGTTTGGACGTTTTTCACACTAACTACGTCCCCAACCTTCAGGTTTGGATGGCTTCTTTCCCATTTTGTGCGCAGCTGAAGCTCGTGGAGATATTCTCTCGACCACCGGTGCCAGAAGGCGCGCAACGACTGATGAATCAGCTTGTAGCGTTGGCTGAGGCTTAGTGTTTCAGTTCCCTCGGCGGGCTGGGGTGGGCACAGAAGAGGGCCTCCGACGAGAAAGTGTCCGGGGCTGAGGTAGTCGATGGAGTCGTTAGGATCGGCGGAGACGGATCCTAGAGGGCGGCTGTTTAGAATGGCTTCTATCTTGGTGAGATAAGTCGACATTTCCTCATGTGTGAGAGGTTTTTCGCCGATCGAGCGATGAAGATGTCGCTTTACTTCCTTGATCAAGCGTTCGTGAAGCCCTCCGAAATGTGGGCTTTGGGGAGGGTTGAAGCGCCAGTGGATTGCTTTCGCGGATAGCGCTTTAGTGATCTCGGGGGCTGATGCTTCGAGCAGATCCGCCATCGCCTTTAGGACATTGGAAGAACCGGTGAGATTGGTTCCCCTATCCGAGTAGATGTTCGAGCAGAGTCCTCTTCTCGAAGTGAAGCGTTCGAGCGCGAGAAGCATGGATTCAGTCGTCATTGAAGCTAGCAGCTCGGTGTGAACCGCCTTGGTTGACAAGCAAACGAAAATGACGAAGTACGCTTTGGTAACACTAGAGAACCTTTAAAACACAGGTACTGCAACACGGATTTCCGCGCCATATTTGGTCCCACAGTCGTTAGGGTAAACACAATATCATTAATGAAAAAATTGTCATCGTAACAGCAAACAAACGCGGAACGCGGTCGAAATAAATAAAAATATCCTACTTGTCAATGAGATCAGGTGATAATTATAATCATATGAGGGACCAAGTATGGCGCCGATTTGCGTGTTGCAGTACTCTTGTTTTATAGTGCCTTAGTAACACGAGCGTTTCTCCAAGAGTGTTTCTTCAACGGAAAGGGTCCAGCGCAGTCGAGGGTGGTGTTTGTGAATGGGCATACTTGCTCAAACCTTATCCTGGGCAAATCGGCCATTCTCGGTGGTGGCGGTGCACCCTGAAAAGCAGAGCCGGTTGCGAGATTTAATAAGACGCCTTACTCCCGATATCCAATAACGGCGTTGTATAAGAGATTGGGTCAGCTGAACACCTCCGTGTAGAGTAATTCTATGGTAGTAGTCGCAGATGAGAGCAGACAGCTTGGCCTTTTGGGGAAGAAGTAGGGGAAACTTTTCATCCTCTCGCAGATCTGAGTGTCTGAGCCGACCGCCCACCCTAAGGAGCCCTTAACTATCAATAAATGGGGAGAGCTTTGCGAAGCTTCTGTTTATAGACTGACCTTTTTTTAGGGAGCGAATCTCCTCCTTGTAGTGCGCCGTTTGTGTGGCTAGGACGCAGCGCAGAGCCGCTTCTTTCAATTCGGGTGCGGTGATGTGTATCGAACTTGACGGTTGTGATAGCGAGTGATTGGGATGACGAGCCTGGCGTAATATTCTGCTAACAACTCTCAGCAGAGTTTCGAACGACGAGAAACGGTCGAGGAAGCCATCGGCTTTAGCTTCTTCAACTGCGACGGCGACGAGAGTCGAGGCTTGGTCTTTTATCTCGGGGAGAGGCGACGAAGCTGAGGGGTTGGCATTAGGCCAGTTTTCAACGTCATCATGCAAGAATTCTGGTCCATTCCACCACAGGGAGGCTGAAAGCAGTTCTTCGGGCATCAATCCTTGTGAAGCGATGTCCGCTGGGTTGTGTTGAGTGGGAACGTGACGCCAGAACGAGGGGGAGCTTTTGTCGAGAGTTTCTACTACTCGATGGGCCACGAAAGTCTTCTGAGAGTGAGGTGGTGTTTTTAGCCAATGCAGCACAGTCACCGAATCGGTGTAGAGAAATAATCTTTCGAGGTTGAGGTTCTCCAAGAATGGTTGTAGAGAATGAAGGAGACGAGCTAACAGCAGAGCCCCGCATAGTTCCAATCTAGGGATTGTAATTGGTTTTAGAGGAGCAACTCGTGTTTTGGCTGTTAGTAATTGAGCGTTAATTCCGCTTTCGGACTCGTACCTGAGGTAGATGCACGCGCCGTAACCTTGAATGCTGGCGTCGCAGAATCCAACGAGGGTGGATGGGTGTTTCCGAGCGGAAATATGTATAGCGAGGAATCGCAAGAGTTTTGATTGACGGTAGCTGTTCTACGAAAGTTTTCCAGTTCTGATGAATGGCTGGGGGGAGGGGGTCGTCCCACGAAATCTGTAAAAGCCACGTACTCTGTATAAGACTTTTGGCCTTGAGCATTGAAGGGGAACACAAACCTAGGGGATCGAACGTTTGAGCAACGATGGATAACATGCCTCGTTTTGTGAAAACTGCTTCAAGATTTCGGATGGAGAAGGCGAGTGAGTCGGAGACAGGATCATAGCGGAGACCGAGAAGTTTTAGGCAAGTCGCGTTACTGGGATCGTCGTTGTCGAAGTTGAGGAACTTCTCTCGGTTTTCGAGCGGTATATCGTTGAGATGCTCGGCAGCGTTGCTGATCCACTTTCTGAGTTCGAACTTTCCCAGAGCCAACAGGTCGATGGTTTCCTTTTTGGCGATTTCCGCATCTTGTAGGGACTCTCCTCCGAATAATAAATCGTCGACGAACGTGTGTTCCCCTAGGATTTTGGCTGCTCGAGGAAAATCACTCTCATGGTCGCTAGCCAGCTGCTTGAGTACCCGTTAAGCTAAGTATGCGCTCGGGGTGGCGCCATACGTGACTGTGTTGAGCTCATACTCTTTGATATCGATGTCGGGGCTTTCTCGCCATAGGATATGCTGGTAGCGCCGATGTTCCGCTGCCACTGTTATCTGCCTGTACATCATTTTGATGTCCGCGCATAGCGTTACTTTGAAGAGGCGGAATTTGTGTAGGATGTGAGTAATGTCGGGCTGCAGGCGGGGGCCGGCGAACATTTGATCGTTGAGAGATTCTGAGCTAGGTGACGCTTTAGCGCTGCAATCAAAAACCACTCTAACTTTTGTAGTGGAGCTGGTTTCTCGCAGAACACATTGGTGTGGTATAACGAAGTTGGAGGGGGTTTTAGCTAAGGACATGTGACCCAGGTTTTCGTATTCCCGAAGGAATGCTGAGTACTCTTCTTTCAGCTGAGGTGATTGAGCTAGTCTTCTCTCTAGCGCCTTGAGCCTTTTCTCCGCTGTTGATCGAGTGTGTATGTCACTTGGCGGTGTCTTTTTGAACGGGAGAAAGACCGTGTAGCGCCCTGAGCTGTCTCTATAGTGAGTTTCTTTGAAGTGGTTCTCCACGAGTTCTTCCTGGGGATCGGGCGGGATGCTATTTTGAACTTCTTCTATTTCCCAGAATTTTTTGAGCTGGTCATCGATTGACATGAAGGCGGAGAGGCAGTCGAGAATCCGTACGTCCTGAGGGGAGGCGAGCGGAGCAACACCCATTATTATCTAGCCGAAAACTGTGTCTATAGCTGTGGGTGATCCTTTGAGAACCGGTGAGTCCGGCTTGAACATTTGCGAGTATAGGCTGGCGCCTAGAAGCACCTCTATTTCTCCCGGTGTGTGATAGTGCTCGTCTGCGAGGCGTAGATTTTCGAATTTTTCAATAACCGTTCGACTTACGGTAGCTGCGGGGAGGGGCGTGGTAATGCTATCAAGCACCAGCGCCTCGAACTTGACCTTGTTATCATCTTGTTGTCTAGAGGCTGCTAGGACTTCAACGGTCCCATAATTGTTCTTCAAGGGAGCGTTGCCTATGCCGGAAACACAGGTGCGAGATTTTCTGAGTCGAAGACCGAGCCGGTCTGCTGCTCGTTTGGTAATAAAGTTGAGTTGTGAGCCTGGATCGATTACTCCTCTGACCGAATGCGGCGACTTATATGCGTCGAGAATGAGTATCTGTGCGGTACCGAGCAAAACAATAGAAGAATTATTTTCTAATGGAAGTGGGGACGTAGCGCCAAGAGAGAGATTTACCGCTGTAGGGGGTGTTGATGAGTTAGACGTTCCCGGCGTAGAGAGAGGCTGAGGGACAATCTAGGATGATTTACTTTTTCTTTGCGAGTGGATTAATGTGTGGTGGGCACCGGAGCACTGCCTACACCTGTTTTTTGATGAGCAGTCTTTTGCGTTATGTTTTCCTAAGCAAATGTAGCATCTTCCGTGTTGCTTCGCTGCGGAAGTGCGAGTTTCTACATCCATCGCCAAGAATGAGGGGCATTGTGTGAATTTGTGTTGATTTTTGCAAAGGTCATAAGGGGGAATTCTTACCTCTGTTGTTGAGAGCGTGACTTTTGCCGAGGAAAACTTGTTAGGTTTGACTTCAACTTTAGAGATTGTTGTTTTGCCGACTGATGGGCTCGTTACTTGGAGAATTTTCGTTCTTTGTTCGATAAATTCGACGAGCTTGATTCGTGGCAGGTTGTGAAGATCATTGCTTATTTTCTCTTGAGAGCTTGACTCATTGAGGTTCCTCTTGGCTAAGAGGTTTTCCAGTTGAATGTGCTTCTCTTCCATTATGTAGAAAAGCTCTTCAAATGCCAATGCGTCCTTCATAAACGGCTCCCCTGCATCGCCGAGTTCCTCAGCCAGATCCTCTATTGCCGTCTGTATCCGTTCGTATTCCTCAAAAGGCTGGCCGAGCCTTTCAAAACGAGCTTTGAACGCCGCGTAATTATTGACGGTCACTTCTTTTGCCAGAACCGCTAGATCTTGGACTTTTCGAAATAATCTTTCCCTGTGTCTCGCTAGTCTTTCCAGCTTTTTTAGAGATTCCGCCATCGAACGTGATAGCAACTTATGAACCTTATTAAGAGAGAAAACTGTTTTAAAGCTTTGTGTTTGAGCAAATACTTATTTAATGAGTGTAAACCAAATTATCAACTTACAACTGATGAGAGTTCGGAGACTAGAGTCAGAGTGTAGAAATCAGGTGACTATAGATAGAATAACGCGCGCAAACCCAGAAGAGGGGGGAGTGTTTTTTACCAGCGTCCCTCAACCCTATTAACGTACTTTGACTTGTGGTCATTTACCGAACTTTAGGCTAAAATTTTTACTATTTACATTTTAACTTAAGATTTCAATTAAAACTAACTGAGCTCTCGCTTTTGAGAAAATCTGTTTTTCTACATGCTTTACTTTTAACTAGTAGAATAAGCAAGAAGCTTGATTTGTCGAGCAAAACTATTCTTGATATCCGAGTTCAATAATCCGGCCCGGAGGACCAAATTTGTAATTTGACCAGCAATGGACTGAATGGGAAAATGATGTTGCGGAAAGGATCTGAGCTATAGAGATTACCTTTAATTAACTTGGTGACTGGGTTCAGTTCGCGCGAGCACGTCCGTTACGGTCGAGATTTCGGCACACACACACCGCTTTTTCACTGGACCTCCCTTCTTACGTGTTGGAGTGGGGGGAGGGGAAGCTAGGGTAGGGCTAGGGATTGGGCACCCCTTGTTTCATCCACAGTCGTCGAAAACAAAAGTCGAATTTTCTCTCTTCCACTGCCAAATGTCGCAAGTTTGGCTCCTTAACAACCAAAATTTCTCGAATTTTTGCTATTTCAAATCCCAATTTGACCAAAAACCAAAATTGTGGCTTCAGATTTTTCTAAAATCGGTTTCGCAGGTTTGGCCGATTTAGAAAATGAATTTTGATGTGTAAAAAACCAAATTCGTGGATTTGGGTCAATAAAAAAAAACACGTTATTTTGGCTCTTACAAACCCCAGTTTCACGGATTTCATCTCCTTTAAAAAACAAACTTTGTGGACTCAATTCGATCAAATCCCAATTTAAGGAAGTTTTGCTGTCTCAAAATTTAAATTTCGTGGGCTTGGCTCTTTCGTAAACATACTTTCGTGGATTTGACTCTTTCAAACCCAAATTTCGAGGATTTAATCGTTATGAAAACTCAAATTTCATGGATTTAGTTTATTTCTGCCAAAATTTGGATAATTCGAAAAACAAATTCGAATCGTTCGATAACAAACCATCGTGATTGGCTGTTTGAAACCATAATTTCACCGCCACAATCAAACCTCGCCCGACTGAAATAGAAAAAAATGGTAAAAATGACCCTAAAAATAACCTTGTTGCTGGGTGATTTTGGTGAAAATGACCAATGATATTTTTAAAGAGGACAAAATCGCGAACATCTTGAGGCTTCTCGACACGAAAATCAGAACAATTTTTTTAATCAAATGAGTCGCAGAAAAGGTTCTCACTGTAGTGCCACCATTTTTGGCCACTTTCGCACGTTAACAGAACCCGCAGAACAGTGGCCACACAGTCAAAAGCCCTCGGAACGCCTCCCAGGGAAGAAGAGCCTCGGACGAAAGTCGACCACTCTGTTTTGTAGCTGTGAAGTCAATAATTTCGGCCGAAACTAAGAGACATCGCCCACCTCTGGTAGATTTTTTCGGAAATGGGCAAACTTTAAATCTCGTAATAGTAGTTTCGCGGGTATAGTTTGATGGGGAAGTCCCAAAGATGACTGCAAGTTTCGTTCCAAAAGTATCAGATTCTGAGGTGAAAATTGTCAGTTTTTGGACAGAACATTCCGGATAGAAGGCTACAACGGCAGTTTTGCAGCAGCTATGTTAAGTTTTGACGGATAACGAGCCTTTATGCACAAATTCAATGCGTCGCGTTCTGAGCTGATGAACTACCAGCCCCCGGGCCACTACCAGTCCCAGCAGGTGCTGGGGATTCATGCTCGAATCCCGCAATTCATACTGCAATAGGCAACAGTGCATCTGAAATATTATTCTTTTCCAGTGAAGCTGCCTACTGCTCACGACCAGATCAAGGGCTGGCTGCGCTCCTGATACCCACTGAGGTGATCATGAAACTTGCGGATTCTTCTCTGTAGGTGCCTCTGTGTACTATACGATCTCTGCCCTTTGATCTTGACCCAGACCCGGTGAAGCAAGTCATTCATGACTCGGCTCGACGAAAACAAGTTAGTGGGACCACACAAGGATTGAGATTTCGGTTCAATTCCTCGCGGGCTGCGAGGCAGGGTTCAGCCCCTGTGGTCTGAAGGCCTTTAAGGTTGAAACTGTCACAGCACCACGATTGGGGTGCCTTTATGTGGCGCACCCGTGCAACCCTCGTGGACTCATGTTTAAGACCAAGTAGTTAAAAAAGTCTCGTTCGTTCAATGATGCTGTTTGCTCAGCAGCTCCTCTGTACCTCTCTGACTCGTCTAGTCTCTGCTGCCTTAAGACAGCACTGGTCGAGAGGGCACCTTTTGATCAACTGGACAAGTGATCGAGTATAAGCATTGAAGTATTTTTCAATTAAAAGATTGCGGATGGGAGCAAAAGGAGATGAATTGGCCTTTTTTTATTAACGTTGGAGGGGGGTCAGATTACGCGGTGTAAACCTCGTTCTCTATATTATACAAGGACGTTTGACAACATCCCTTTGAGAAGGACAATGATGATGACGGAGGAGGGTAGTCTCCGTAGGCTTTATCCCTTTCAAACTTATTCATTACCCTTTATGGCTCGCCTTTTTTCTCTCTACCCCTCACCGCCCCTCCAAACAGCCATGTACCACTACTCTTTTTTGCTTTATGAAAAGTAGCGTGTAACGAGAGTCTTTCATAAGACGGACTATAGTGGAAAGGTTGAAGAGTTGATCAAAAATCTTTCGCTATTCCGGTACTATGTATGAAATGGAAGGCGGACGTTCGGTTATTTAGTAACAAAACAGAACCCCGCCCCCCACCGCTAAAATCCAGCCCATAAATACTCGAAGGGAGCTCCATTTGTGACTGGACCAAAATGAAATTCCTCAGCACATACTAAACGGTCGTGGGGGGTCGTGGGGGGTCACATCGTGGCTGATTAGGCTTTTGTGTCGCAGGAAGAGGGACAGTGTAACCTTTTACCTTTAGGGACCCTTCCCCCCTATCCCTCTTTCGTGGGGGGGGGGATATATAACCATTACTCTTCCCCCGCTGTTTGAAGCAGAGTACTTTCTCCAGGAACCTATAACAATTTTTCATTGAAGCTCTTCCAAATAACTGTAAGTTTTGAAACCTGGAAAACTATAGGCTTGTTTAAAAAGTCGTCATTTTGGACTTTTCCTTGCTGTAGGTGCGGAGGCAAGCGGCATCGCACAGCACCCCATCATCAACAGTCGTCAAATTACAATGGGCGAAGTGATCAGATGGCCGAACATTTTCCATTTCATAGGAACCCTTTTCATCCGTCTTGCTTTGCCTTATTACTAAAAACCTCCACTGCCCCCCCTTCCGACAACCACCCATGTCCCTGTTCACTCATACAAACATATTGATTTCACAACCCTTCTCAAACCCTCGGGGTTTTCTCGTTTAACGCGCTCCTCTTTCCTCTGGATTAGTTCCAGGATACTCTAATTACCGAATGTCATTCAGTCTTTTCCTCCCCTGGTGTGGTTAGTGGGGTGAAGGTGGCGGCGGGGTGGGGGTTGTTTTCAATTACGGGCTCGACTTTTTAGAGTGTAGGAGCTGCTCATCGTGTTATCTTGAAGGATTTTTTTTGTTTTTGTTTAAATCTGTGTTACTGGGCCCCTCTTGACTAAATACGGTACGATCAATCTACTGTAATATGTTTTAGGGTGCCCTCTTGTAATATGTACATTCCCCTTACAACTCACCATAAATAATATCAAATAAAGGGAACGAGTTGTGGTGAGGGGGAGGTCCATGGAAGGAACGCAAAAAGGTCTATACTTTGCAAATTAACCACGTGTTTACTCCTTTCCACATCCCCCTTGAAACTTTCCGACATGTCGTTCCCCCCTCCCACTGCTTGGGGGGACCTTTGACGTTTCTCAAAAGCATGAAACCCACCCCCTCCCATTCCGTGTACCAAAGCAATCATCGCACCCACTTTAAACAGATTAAAAGCATCATCTTGTTAATTGCAAAATGGGAATTTACCCCGCGTGTTTATTCTTCGTTTTGAGTGTACATATTTGGCGAGTAGTTATAATCCATGAAAATACAGCTAACGACTGGAGAATTTCGTTTTACGAGCGTATAAAGTGAATATTTTGACGATTAAATTCAATAAGGGGCGACGAAAACTTGGGTTGTGCAGGGGGGGGGGACGTTAAATCTTTGTATTTAATCCATCAGACTGCGCGGGATATATAGGGCGTGGAAAAGAAAAGGTCTTGAAGGAGTACGGACGAGCAACAAGAAGATTGATATTGGCTGTAATATAGAAGCACCGGGGAAAAGCCAATTGACGAATTGTGGCAGTGAATGTGGATGAGGGTGGTGGGGTGGGGTGAAAGGGGTTCATTGTGGTTTGGGGGCTTTGAGGGAGGCAATTAGCTCCTCGGAGACTTTCATTACTTCGAATGCCCTCGAATGTTGGAAGCTTTATATAGGGGAAAAAGGACGATTCTTTCATCTTGAAGATTACGGAGGCTTTTCCTTTTAGTTTCCCTCGGCTCTTGTCTCTCTGTTATGAGCGTGCCGGCGGGAATTCGTTCATTGTAAATCTTGAAGCGCCTCAAAAACACTGTCGCGGGAAATTAAGCCAAGACGCTAAAGAGCGATTAACGGAGGAGCGCGGTTGTGAGAGAGAGAGGGGAACAACTTTAAACCCAACATTTGCTTTAATTTAAGATGCCTCCGTCTTCCCCCCCCCCGCCCGATGATGACGTTTCACAACCAATAAACTTGGTTTTTTACCATCCCAATGGCCCGACCACAACGATAAACCACATAGAAACGGCTGTCGCTTTCGCATTTTCGAACCGGTCTACCTCCTCTTAATTATCCATTCCCCCTTCGCCCTACAAGTTTTAGAGGGAGAGCGGTGAAGAACACCTTGCAACCTGTCAAATCAAAAACGAAACGAAGTAGTTACACGAGTTCCCTCTGGCAGGTGTACCACCTTGAGAGACTCTTCCCAGGGAATGTGCTAAGAGCATACTTAACTTCTGAGTACCATTCATGCAGCGAATAAATAAAATGAGGCTACATTTCATGTGTTCACGTTCTTTCATGAGAATGGAATAAAAATATTATTTTTTTGTGGCTGGTGGTGACACGTTTGGAGTGCCATTCTATGCGAGGCTTTGAATCTGTTTGCGCACAAAGCCGTATTTTTTAGCCCTATCGAATCGATACGACTTAATTTTAAGCACCCGCATCTGCTTGCAAATAAATAAGGGCTGCGAGAGTCTTTCCCATTTTTCGTTTTGTTTTGTTCCGCCCACACCGGTTAAAGGTAAATCGAAGAAGAAAGACGATTTAATCGGCGCGGTGGAAAGAGAGAAACTATACAGATATATAAAGGGCTTCTAAAGGGCGTGACACCGCGGTACTATTGGCTGACCTTTGACCCCACCCACGCTTCCACCCTGGCACGCCCAGCTACATTGATCAACGTTGAAAATCCGGGAGCGTCTTTTTTTCTTTCTCTCTCCTCGGTATTTTACGCTTCTATTTTCTTTATTTTTCCTTTTTACCGTTCCGTATCCCCGAGAATCTGTCGTTTCTATATGGACCGAGTTAATTGAGTGTAGCGTTAACTGAATGATTACATAAGTAAAAGGAAACGAAACTATGACAAACTTTTACTTTAAAGTCCAAGGCGCAAGTCAGACTACATTCCCGCATGACAGCTCCCTAGTTAATGAAAAACACTCTATTGACACTACTCGCAGTATGAGCGTTGTCCCTTCCCAGCCCCCTCTACCCCTCCAGCATAAATAAAAACCTTGTGAAAATCTAAGTAAGGGCTTGTCTTCCCTGCTTTGGTAAATCGACGATGAAGGCCACGGTTCTTTTTATCATTTTTTCCTCTTTTTTCTCCCTCCCGATTTCTCCCTTTTTTTTCTCGAAGATAATAATAATTAAAAAGTTTGAGTGCCAAGTAAATAATTGACAGATCGACAATCCAGGCAGCAGGAATTTGTGACAGTTGAAAGGACTTCATCGAACTTTTTTTCTCCTCTCCCCCCGCCTGTTTCTTCGCGACTCTAGGAAAAAAACCTTCCGAAAGATTGTATTAGTTTCTTTTGTTCGATATAACTTGGTTTTATTTCACACTTTATTTCGTCCTGATAGCCCGCTGAAGAGACCGAAACATTTTTGAGTGAAGTACGTCGAACAAAGGATTTTCCGTAGATGGGCAAGCACTCCCCCCCCCCCCACATTATCAACAGACCAGTACCACATAGCTAAGCTTGATTCATGGTTACTTACCGTTGGAGACGAAACGGATGATTCCTGAATCACCTTCCTCCAGTTCATGGTTTTGGTTACTTCGATGTCTAGAATCTGCGAATTTCACTCCTCATTCAACCATAATTTTGCGTATTGTGCAATCAAAGAAATATTTTGTAATCAGGGAAGTAAAAATTTAGTGGATTATTGCCAACAGAACCCAATTACACGGGGTTTTATTCGCTAGATTGACTCCGCTAATTTCGGGGCAGATCCCTTTAAAAATACGATTTCACGGGGTTCACTTCTTTAAAGAAGTGATTCCACTAATTAGGAACTAGAATACAGGAATGGTTTGGGCCGGAAATGGGGAAATTGAAGTTTTCAAAGCTGAATAGTCAGTTTCAGGGGTGAAGTGGTCTGATTTCCACGGCCCGTTCATCAGATTCTGGTGCAAAATTACCCTATCCGTAAGGAGAGAAGTGGTTCGTGGATTCTGCAAAGCGGCATTGTCCCCTTTGGAGGCAAAATTGACAGGTTTTTGGTGCTTACAGGCGGTGTGATAAAGACGATTTGGAACGATGGTCCGGAAATACGGTCGCTGAAAGTGACACAGTCCTGACCTGGTGATCAGTTTCTAGCTTCCAAATTTCTGGTTTCTTGGCTGGATAATAGCACAAGTTCTGGGTTATTGTGCTCAATTGCTTAATTCCCTGGTCTGAAACACACCAATATGTGAACTGTGACATGAAACTTGTCCGTCTCGTGCCTAACCAACGTTTCCGGGGCAACATTTAATATCACGATAATAAGAATATAAGAAACGACCGCCATTTAATTGCACGACAGAAAAGGGGAAGCGCACGACTGAAAACGACTTTGTAGGTACGACAAAATATTCATATATAACGACAGAAAAAGATTTGAACGGCAGAAAATGGAAATGAACGACAGAGAAATATATCACTCCGGCAGCTGGCTATCAACTTCAAGGGACCTTAAAATTGCTTATTCGATTATAACAGAGTTATAACAGTGATCGTTATTATCAGGGCCAATTTTAGTTGCGAACGAGCGTATTTTCTCAATTTCAGCCATGAATGCGCGCTTTTTCGCAGTTTTAGCCTCAAATTATCGCTTTTTCTCAAGAGTGTATTAGTGAATTAGTGTTTTTTCTCAATTTTAGCTGCAAATTAGCGATTTCTTCTCAATTTTTTCAGGAAAGTGTTGGCTTTGAATTAAGCTCGTTTTCTCGCTTTTTCGCAATGTTAACCTCAAATTATCGCTTCTACTCAAAATTGTACCCACGAATTACAGATTTTTCTCAATTTCACCCACGAATTAACGCTTTTTCTCAATTGTATCCGTGAATTAACGTTTTTTGAATTAGCGTTGTTTCAATTTTAGCTGAGCAATATCGCTTTTCTCGATTACAGCCACGAATGAGGGCTTTTTCACAATTTTATCCACCAATATTAGCGCTTTTCTCAAACTTTCAGCCACGTACTTGTCTCAAGTACAGCAGATTTAGGGCGCCTTCTCAATTATAGCCACCTAAGGATCTACAGAAACTGGAGACATTAGCGCCTTTTCTCAATTCGGACTCGTAAGCTTTCTCTAAGAAATGCAGCACACACTGACCTCAATCATGGAAAATTATCGAACCCCCGGTATCATGAAAAATCGGCCAAAACCAACGCAAGGCAAAACTTTTCGTTTTCGGCGCTGATGACCCGTTATAGTATACATGATGTAGAGGCCTTATGGTCGGAATCGGAAAAATGGACCTGAAATTCATGTTCATACAACCCAGCATGAACATGAAACCTAAAAATCTCGATTTTCTCATTATTTAAACTTTTCGGGGGCCCGCCTCTTCAGAAAAACGGTCGCTTTTTCGCAATTTTATATGTGATTCCCCTTCCCCCACCATTTTAGCAATGGATTAGCGTTTTTCTCAATTTCAGCCATGAAGTAGCGATTTCCTTCACCCTTGCGTTGGTGTTCTTGCCATGACATGAATTAGCGATATTTTTTTCGCCGTCAAGTAGCAGTTTTGTTTTACAAATTTGTTGGCAAACTAACGATTTTAAAGCTCAATTTCAGCCGCGAATTGAACTTTCTCTCAATTTTTCGCCGTCCAATAGCCAGATTATCTTAATTTTATCGGCGTACCAGCATTTTTCTAAATTTTAGGCGTGAATTAACAATTTTTTCCGCTTCTTGCCATGAATTAGTGCTTTTTTTCTCTCATTTTTATCCACGGACTCACTCCAAAACACCACATTAACTTCATTCCTGAATTTTCGCCATTAATGGGACGTTCAAAAACCGCGTTGTTAGCGACTTTTTCTCAATTTTGGTCTTAAAGTTACATGGATAAACTGTGAATTAACACATTTCGTCAATCTTATGGCCGAAAGTGCAGTACGTGTTTGTTCGTATTTTGACCCGCTACTTGCCCCAAGAACAGCACATTGGCACAATTCTTTTCAAATTTGGCCGCCTATGGAACTTCAGAATCTGAGAATTTTTCTCAATTATACCCGCGAAGTTGCCTCCAGATACCAGCAGTATTTTTCTTAACTTCAGTGACAAATGAGGGCCTTTTTCCCAATTTTAGCAGTCTAAGGGTCTAATACAGAAACTGGACACTAAAGCTTTTCCTTAATTTCAGACGCGGTCTTTCTCTGAGAACAGAGTGCACAGACCTCAATAGGCCATATCCCAGGAGTCGAGAAAAATCGCGCTCAAAACCAATGACAAGGCAAAAATGATCCATTTCTCGTCAAAAATGATCCTTCTCGATCGTCGGGAAGTCTCGTCCCGCGACTTCCCTCGGTCGTCCCACGGGAAATTTTTTTTTTTTTTTTTTTTTTTTTCACTAAAAAGTGAGATGAATGAAGGAAACCAAATAATCCGTTTGCCTTCTTTGAATCACTGTAGAGCAGAAAATTCATGTCTATGGCCCCAAAATTTCCATTTTGAACTCACCGAATACCTCTTATCTTTTACCCTTCTTCCCTTGCCCGTTCCGCCATACGAGAAGAATAATTTTAGTGCAATTTTAAAACTTGGGAAATTTTGACTGTCTGCTCGTTTGTAAAGGGCTGTATCTTGGTACCTATTGGGCCTGAAAAAAATTGTTGACCAGTAGCCTTCTAAATTCACTGTTCGAACATTTTTTATTAAGATTCGAAGTTAAAGAGCGTTAACTGTCCTTAAATTTAACGTTATTTTAGCATTTTACATGGAATATTTGTCTGTGGAATCTGTATATTTCGAGTTACTGGCAAAAAAAAACACGAAGAAAATCTCGCGGCGCCTGGGTTGTGAGGAGGGGGACTTTTGTTGAAATTCTCCACCACCCAAAACATTTCACAACGATAGAGGAAAGTGGAACTTCACCCGACTAGTTGACGTACGCTTACGACAACTCGCCGGCAAAAAACGGTCCCTGAATTTGGGCACTGGGCACACTGTTAAAGTTTGATAGCAACCAAAATCCGTAAACTGATTGTTTTTTGTGAGTTCGTCACGTAAACATTTCTTTGTTGGTGAGAAAAATCCGCAAAATTGGTTTTTAGAGAGCGAAATCCGACAAATTCATTTTGAACCATATCAAGGAAAATGCCTATTTTTCGACAAGAAAAATCAGGAAAAATGGTGTCTTATATGAGATCAAAATGTGAGAGAATAATTTTTTAGTGACGAAGAGCCGCAGAAATGGTTTTTTGGAGTACGAAAACCACGAAAGTAGATTTTGAATTAAGCCACTCCACGTTTGGTTTTCAGCACGAAAGAAACACGAAATTAGTATTTTATAGGACGAATAAACCGAAAAAATTAAAATTGATGTATTGATGAGCCAGACCTGCGAACGTTTTCGCTATAAAAAGTGTGGCGATCCTGATGGATTTTAACTTTATTGGAGGTATCTGGGAGAGGTCAGTTGCCCCACTAAGTCTGCGCTTAGGTCTAGATGAGGGCAACTGACCACCCCTTCCAACGCAAAGCTCTAACCACAGAAATCTCAAATCACTGTGAGCCTCCAACCTAATCAATATTTTGGGGTTTCTCCACACCCTTTTTTTTCTTGAACAAGTGACCTCGACTCCAAGGTCTCGCACACACTCCTCAGTGACAACTTGACGAGGCTTTAATGAGGCGGTTTGGCCGCGACTGCCCGAAAAACTGACAATTTTGGGGGCTAATACCAGAGCCTATACTGTAACTGTAGTTAGAGTAGGCTCTGTAATACACAGCAAAGGTTCGCGGTGGAGGTAGTGGTGGTGATGTTGGTGCTGGTAGGGGGGGGGGGTGACTTCTCATATCCTACTGACAGAAGCTGAGTCGGATTTCCTATATGTATACATATATGTACAGAATTACATTACCAGGCCCAGACGATTTCGCGGTCGAGTTTTTAGAAATTATATTCAGTAAAAACTTTTGTGCCTGTGGCTATTTTCCAGTTTTCGTTTTAAACATCTCTAGTTTGATTGAGGCCCTGCAGGTTGGGGCCTGCTGGCAAATTGTACGGCCGAACGCGTTTTTAAGGGATGTTTGAGGCGTAATTTTTATTTGTTTCACGAACGTCTATCAGCATACGGATTGTCATTGTGGGTGTTCATGATAAGAGGGGGGGGGGCGGAAAACGAGTGCGACTGATGGGATGGGGAGGGGTCACGAAACTGCCTATGCACTAAATATAACCACCTGGAATTGAAGCTTTGTTCTCAGCGGCGTTATATACCGGAATCTCTCCGCCACGGAGGGAAATTAGATTCCATTGTTCTCTCCGTTCGTATAGCCAATATTCACCTGGCCGCTGGCCAGGAAATTGAAACACCCGTCATCGGCGGGATTCAATTAGTTGGAGAGCTATTTCATTTTTTGTGGGACAAGTTTTTTATTTTTTTCGATCACAATCCCCACGCCACCACTCCCATCACAATTCACACCGTGATTGGAGTTCACCGTTTACTGTTATTGTTAGCTTATTTTCACTGAAAGTGTCAGAACTGAATTATCTTTTTATTAAGTTTTTATTGATTTCGCTTCGCGTGGGGGCCCGTCCACCAATCCCGCAGATATAAATTAGATTTTTTAAATTTTCTCGTTGTCACCTCCCTTCGATACCTACTTAATCGAAAAAATTAATTAACAGAGTAAAATAACACAGTCTTTCTTATGATTTACAATGTTAGTTTCTCCAAGACAAGTTCTTTAGAAATAATGATAAAAAACAGGGGGAACAGGATTTCAGTATAGCGCTAGGGATCCCTCATTTGGTATTCGACGCACACAACTCTCCAGATTTTGATATGAAGTGAAAGAGGAAGGGCTTTTAGGCGTGTAAAATTATTTTGGATTAACAACGTTCTTCGTAACGGGGTTGTCCAAATGATTTGAAATTGTTTGAAATTAAAAAAAAAAACTTCAATTTTTTTATCGTTTATTTCTCTATTCGTTTTGGTGTCTTGCGACTATTGTTACGAGGGGTAGAAGAAATTTGTTGTAGAAGAGATGCGAGTGATGAGGGGGGAGGGAGAGTTGGAATAAAGGGAGTACATAGGTTGATTAGTCTGTTCCAGGGTTTCCTAAAGAGAAAAGTGGAGAGAGATGGAGTAGCGTCAGAGGGATGAAGTACACAAGGCTTGTTGGTGGTAGAGCATGGGTGTCTGGAGGGGGGGGGGAGAGACACTATATCAGAGGTTGACAGGATTCCAGAGCACATGGGACCTCGTAAATTACCCGACCAACCTTCCTCACCCCACCCTTCTCCACCTACTTCTCCCAGACAACCGTACAAGCCACCAACCCTATATACCAGTAGTAGTATTATATTCCGCCAAATCTATACATTAGTCAACATGATAAAGCGGCCCCCGCTCGCTTCGATAATCCCTTCGGCCAAAAACTCTGTTTGTTTATTATTTTCTTCGGGATAGTGTGAAACGGTGGTATTCAGATTCGCTTCCCAGTTTTAATTAACCAAAAGTCGCATCTAGATCCCGTACCCACTACTTCGCCCCTCACAGACAGTATCCACCGCTTTGTCATGCTTCTTTCGGGCCTATATGGAACAATTAGAAACATTTTGCAGAAGTCGTCAACATTTCTTAAAATGGTAAAGAAGGGGCGAAAGGGGAGCCAATGACAAATCGTAAAATTCATTCTGTTCTCTCGCCTTCTTCAGGTATTTCACAGCGTTCACTCGTCGCTTAGGGCACCACTTCCACACCCACTCCCGAAAGGATTCAATAAATAAAAAAAATAAATCGTAAACGCATGGTTCCTGTTATTGCTTTTGAGTCTTTGAAAATTATTAAAAGAGCGAGCCTAATAGGATCGGTATGCATTTCAAGAAAAAAAGAGGAAAAAGAAGCGACTCCTTCGTGGAAATCGTCCGTGACTGTCACTAAGAGAGCTAATGGGTGCCAAACAATGTAAATTGCCGCGCCGAGGAGGGAAAACGCTACGCGAGACGAGGCCCCCTCCTCCCTGCCCTCACTCACAACTCGGCCCCCATTCTTGCTTAGAAAGATAGGCGAGACTTTTCAGGAATTTCTCAAAAAGCAATCATTCCATCATTTCCACCTTTTTAATGCCTCAGAAATCAGGAGCTCCGCCAAGGCTGTTCTCTCAACGGCTGGGTCACAAACGTCCTTGCGTAATTCTCAAGCGTGCCCTTCTTTTAAGGAAGGGTGATGGGTGTCGGGGAGGGGAGTTCCAGAAGACAATAAGGCATTTTCCTCATAATGGGACAAGACGCCCGGGAGGCGAATGGTTTTCTAGGGTGATAGGTGCAAGGAATGCATTGAATTCCACGTTGAATTGAGGAGCGAAGCTCATCTTTTTTTTTCTTCTTCTTAAACAAGGTCACTTCAATAACTTCCCATGACTAACACGCCTCCTCTTGTTATAGACCTTTACGAACGAGAAATGCTATTTTATCGATCATGGCAGGAGGGGGAGGGAGGGAAAAGGAAAGGCTCCCCGATGTGAGAGCATCGCTCAAGCAGGATTCGCATAGTTGAAGACCCTAGTAGCTTTTTGGTTATTCTCAGTAAAGATGCTTTCCGGGACTGGTTACTGAAGAAAAAGCGTTGGAAAAGCTAACCGAGTCAAAGACAACTTTTCCAGCCACAGATTGTGACATTTGTGAGGAGAAAAAAAAAGGCACAAAAGATGCGTGTTAGCTCATTCGAAAATGAAAAGAACTTTAAAACATGCTGCAAGTCACACGACGCGGGGGGAGAGGGGCTCCACTGATTTATCTCCGTCTTCTTTTCTTTTCTTCCAGACAATCGTTTCTTTCCCTCATTCACACAGTTGTACTCTGTTAACACACCCCCAAAACTCCCCTTGCCGCCTCGATTCATCACAGAAATCGTCGCACACTCCCCCGCTATAACTTCCTATTCCGCGGCATCTTTTTTTTTTTTTAAACCGCTTCTTCCGTAGACTTTTTCATGCTTTTCCAACTCTTGTTTTAAGGCCTGACACTTTTACAAAGTGAGCTCTCTCTGTTTACTTATTATTTGAGAGGGCGCGGAGTGTGTGTGAGAGAGAAAGAAGCATCCCCGAGTAAATCTCGTTATTTGTCCATGCCTGCTTAGGGGTTGACTCGTTGTATAAACGACCGAGACCACTCAACGTGGATTACACACCACCATCCCTTCACCCCCGCATTCATCACCACCAAGAACCTTTTTTTTAGATTTAAAACAACCCTCGTATTCGAGAGACTCACCCCTGTTAAACGGTTGGGGAGGGGGGGGGGATCTGATGTGAGAGAGGACCTCTTCTCAACTTTTCTTCGATGTCATCGATCTGTTCTTAACAAAATAAATGTCGAGGTGCAGTTGAGAGGACCTAACCGCAAACCCCACCCCCGCCCTTCAAAAACCATCACTGGAAGGACAAAAGAAGCGCGACTGACCACAGAAGGCGCAAGGTGCGACCCATGGAGCCAACGCGACGATTTCATCAACTTCTTTTTCATAAACACCAATTCTTAGGATGATTTCCCGTTATGACATTATCAAAAGACAAAATCGCGAGCTTGGAGGGACGTAATTGGTGGTGGGGGGGGGGAAGGCAGAAACATAAACTTTAAAACCCTAAAATACCAAGTTGGCGTGCAGCCACAGGACAGGTGTTGTCTCTTGAATTACGAGACAACCTTTCAACGGGTGCAAAGCATCCCCCCTACCCACCATTCCTCTTCTTTTCCTGTCTCATGGAATTCTTCGTTCAAATAAACGGCACCAATTAAACAGAATGAACGAGATTCCTGTTCGTTGATTGAGAAAACTGATGTTAAAAAAAAAAAAAAAAAACCGGTTCCTCTACGCCCCTTGACATCATCCATGGAGAAGTCGTTTCCCATTCCGCATAAGCTAAGAAGAGAAGGACTCTTTCTTTTTATCTTTTTTTTTTTCTTTTTTTTATTAGTTTTCTTTCTTAATATCCGACATGTGCGCGGAAGACTCATAAATGCCACAAGATTATGGGCATTTTTTGTTTTTGTTTGTTTTTATGACTTCGTTTCGTCCGGAGGCTACTGCCTCCGCATATAGTTTTAATGCCAAACTTTCTCTTGAATCTTAAAAATGTTAGTGGTCGTTTTATAATTTTTCCCTTTATAAGAATGCTCGCTCGCTAAGTCCCCTATAAGCCGGGCTGTGTATAACGTTCGCTTCGCGTTTTGCTGTCACTGAACGCACGTCGACAAGCGCTGTAGGGAGTGATGCATGCCACCGCCAATAACGAGCTTCAAGGTTTCTTCTGGAGGATAAGGGCCGGGAAAATAGACGAGAACCGAACGGGGGAAGGGAGAAATCGCTGGAAACTGCGAGGAACCGCTCAATTCAACCACGAGCGAGACAGTCCGGGGGCGTCCGTGGTTTTCGTGGTAAATTACGATTTTTAAGAACGATCACAGATTTAAATTTGAATGTCTTTAGATCCACACAAATGAGAATTTTGATGCAAAATTTTAATTTTCACAGGAAAGTTCCGGGGCCTTTTTCTGGGCCTAGCCCGGCCCTTTCACAGCGTCCAAAGCCCGAATTGGAAATTTCCTCACTGCACAGAGCAATTGCAAGTTTCTGGTCTTCATTCCAAGACGAAAATCCAAAGTTGGGCCGAACGACAGATAGCAGTAAGGCCGACCTTTACACCTATCGGGACTCGGGGTAGAAATCTCGCCTTTCTCCATTTTAGCAGCGAATTAGATTTTTTTCTTATTTTTGGCCTTAAATTAGCACCTTTTCTCAATTTTAGCCACGAAGTTGCCTCCAGAAACCGCGAATAGGTGTTTTCACTATTTTAGCAGCGAGAATAAGCTCTTTACCTTAATTTTAGCTATAGCGATTTCCAGGCTTTTAGCCATGCACTGGAATTTTATTCAGTTCATGAATTAATACCGCCTTTCCCCCTTTTTAGCCGCAAGTTTGGCGATTTTCTTCAAAATCCGGAATTAAGGCTTTTGCTCAATCTAAGCCATGAATTATCGCTTATTCTACATATTTGTCGGGAATTAGCGCTGTTTCACTGTTAGCAAATTAGCATTTTTCCTCATTCAGGGAGTAAGCGCTTTTTCTCTATTTCGGTGTAATTATCCTTTTTAGACGTAAAAACGTCTTTAAAATGGCAAGAGAGCGAGATGTTCTCAATTTTAGCGGTGAATTATTTTTTTCGCTTTGGCCTTGTTCATGAGCGCTTTTTCTTAATTCTAGTCGCGATCAAGCGCATTTTCCTCAAATTCAGCCGTGAGTTAGAATTTTTCTGCTTCTCGGCTTATTGCCATGAACTGACGGGTTTTCTCATTTTTGGCCGCAGGTTTTCCTCAAGAACGCGTTTTTTCTGAATTTTCTGTTAAAGGGAATCAGCATTTTTTTTGTTTATTTTGGTCTGAAAGTTTTATGGACAGACGTTTCCTGCGGGGCCTCCGTCCGGACTACCCCCCCCCTCCACTTATCACTTTGAGCTCCAATTGCTCATAGTTATACCGAAATGTAAAATACATTCACACGGAAAAATAAGAGACATGCAATTAAAAACTTTTGCAAAAATAAGTGTATCAACAGCAGTGCAGTGGCCCGTTTGATAGATGAGGAAAGATGTTGTCGCCGGTATTTGAATAAATAAATTAAGTGAAATTGATATCTTCCGGGCGACGATTTCTCACCCCTATAGTCATGATCAAACAGGTTTTCGCAATTTTTAGCCACGAATATTAGCGATTTTTCTGAACTTTTATCCACGTACTTGTCCAATAGGGTACCTACCAATAAAAGTTTCTTTTTCAAGTTCTCAATTTTATCCCAAAATCAATAATTTTTTTCCACTTTTTCTCAGTTTAGGCAGCCAACTAGGGCTTTTTCTCAACTCTAGCCGGGATTCAACGTTTTGCTCAATTTTAGCCGCGAATTATCATTTTTACTTAATTTTAGTAGAGGGCTAATAACCGTAGAAGTTGATGCCCACGAAAATATATATATATAGTCACAATTTAGCACTTTCTCTTTAGCCACAAAGTTGCCTCCATAAACCGCGGATTGGCGTTTTGTCAATTCCAGCTTCGAACGATGACTTTTTCTTAATTTTAGCTGGGAGTTAGCACAATTCTCCACTTCATCCGCGAATTAGCGCTTCTTCTCTATTCCAGCTGCAAATGAGCACTTTTCCACAGTTTTAGCCGTGAGTCAGCGCTTTTTATCTATTTTTGATAGGATCGAACGCAATTTCGTAATTTGTGTCACAATATTACAGTGGAACCTCGATAACTCGAACCTCACGGGTAAATGAAAAAAATCGAGTTATCGAGAACTTCGACTAACCGGGGTTCGAGTTATCGGGGCCTATAATAATCGATTTCGAGTTATGGAGGTCCCAAGTTAGAAGACCTCTTCTGAATCCCCTCTTCTATGTGATAACTTTGAGTTATAGAGGTGAAGTACTCAAAACTTCGACTTATAGAGGTGAAAGGAGGACTTAAGAGGTTCTTAACGAGGATTTTTTGGTCCATGAGCCTAAGGAAATTCGTCTTATCGAGGTTTCAGTTCGACTTATAAAGGTAAAAATGAAGGCAAATTGTAAGGAAAGTCAAGGGGATTCAAGAAAATTCGGTTTATCAAGGAATTCGAGTTACTGAGGTTCGAGTAATTTAGGTTCCACTGTATTAGCGGTTTGTCTTTATGATTTTATCCGAGAACTTGCCCATCTGAATACCAAGTCTCCTTTTCACCATCTCATGACCATGAGACCTAAGAAATCAACTATTTCCCATCTGCTTTTCGGGGGACTCCATGTGGACGGGGGGGGGGGTTGGGGCTGTCTGCCTCCCTCGCCCGGGGTGGTTGGCCCTCCTTGCTCCATCTTGGTACGCTACTGGCCATTTACGCAAATCACTGAATTCGTTATCGTAAAAACAGCCGAGAGCGAGAGACATTTTTCCAACTTTGGTATATCTGTATTCAAACTTGCTTCCCGTAAATAAAAAAAATATATAAAAGCGCGGCACCCTGGGTACCTACCCCCTCTGCCCTGCCACTGTGTTACCACCGCGATCAGGTGCAGATCCAGAGTCGTTTTACGGTTATAGTGATTGGGGGGCTAGCGGGTACGCACCTCCTTCTGCTCCCGTACTTTACTCACACCACCAGTCAATGTCTGTAGTATAAGAAGCTCCCAAGTTTGTGTATTGTGGTGGGGGTGGCACTAAAATAGTCTTGTGGGGCGGAGGCATGTCCCTGGTATTCGCAACTAGCACTTTTTGACACGACGGACCCCAGTTTTCAATCATCCCTCACCTTGGGGTACGTTTTTCGGGTAGGTACCGAAGAATTCCTGCTTTCTGGGTACTATTTTAATGGTGGTGGTTTTAATGGTATTATTAATTAGTGGGTGCCGGGCCGAAATCAGCAGAAACGCTTTCCATAAACGCTATATTGACAATCTGGGGGGGGGGGGGTGCTTCGCGTTGTGGTGTGATGGGAACTACACAGGAAAAATGTTGATGTTGGTGGTCACATCAACAGGCCCTATGTTCAGGCATGGCATCAACTGTGGCCGGAGTGCTGCCGTAGGACCTGTGTATAGCTGACTGTTGTGGTGGCCGGAGTGCTGTTTGAGGTTTTGCGAGGACCTCACAAAGAAGAAGAGGGTGAAGAGTGGACCAGAAGAGAGATTATGGTGTCGCAAATGTCGTTTGGGGTGATCTAGTTGGGCGCAGGACATACGGGAGAATGGATACTTGATGAAAAGGTGTAAAAGGTTAGGAAGAAGTCTACCCAGTGCTTATGCGAAGTCGATGAAAGGGAGTCCATTTTACTTCCATGTTCCCTACGGGATTGGAAGTGTGGTGTTCGTGAAAAAATCGAATCCGAGCTGACATCACATTCATAATGTACAACCTCAAAAAAGTTGAAAAAAGTGGTTTTTGGCATGCCGTCGGTCTGTCGGTCTGGCGGTCTGTCGCTTTTTTTTCGATAAATTGCATGAAAATGAAAACCTGGCTATTTCTTTCTCAAACCACGAATCGTTTTGGGCCATGTCCTTCCATCATTGCCCGAAAAATATCAATTTAATTTAATTTATTTACTCCTGGCCGTCCACCGTAACAATAAAAAGATACATTAAGGCGGAAGAAAAATGAACTTGAATAAACTTAACACTCGAAGTAAAGAACCTTCGGTGGCCCCGGCCCAATGGAGTTAAACAGCACCCTTTCTGACCTCCTCCGCCACCTATTCCCACCCGCATTTCTTCTCTCACTCGCCCTTTTTCTCCGGGGGCTTATTCCCCCATATTTTATTCACCGTCTTCAACCACTTTTAGCTTCCCTTTTTTTAAGTAACCTAAACCGGAGGAAAGCGCCATCGTATACCTTATGCGCCCTTTTTTTCCTCGAGGCGAATATTTTTTTTCCCACCATCTCTGCCACGTTAGTGGAACGGAAGGGGAGGGGGGAGGCCTATTGGGGAATACTTAATTCTATTTTGCAGAGTATTCATCGGATTGATTTTTTTTTTTACAGAAAGTGGGAGGGGGGAACACACAGGCGGTCTCCGAAAACTTGTTCTGCAGCGTGGTCATCATTTTTACTGAATTCATATAATCTTTGCGAGAGAATAAAACAGCGCAATTTATTTATCACTCGCAAATTACGTCTCATTATGAGAGAGGGGGATACTTTTCCGTAAATTACGCAGCGTTTTCTGCTGAGGAAGGTCGTTCAGAAGAAAGAAAGAAAGAGAAAAAAAAAAACATGTCACATTTCAATCTCATTGATTGGAATGTGTCGAAGTAATTCTATACAGACTTCAAGAGCGATAGCAGTTTTTCTCTTCCTTATATTTCCATATTTGTTTTTTTTCGAAAAAAGAAATGATGCGCCTATGACTCATTAGAAGCGAACTCGTTTCATTAAAACGTTTAATTAAGCAATTGAGGAGAGCAGCAATTAGGACTAGGAGCCTACTTTTCCACAACTAATCCGTCTAACAACCGAAAAGAGAGAAAACCAAAAAGTGGAGGAGGATTTATGGTCAAATAAATTGAAGGTCATAATTACAATTACCTAATCACTGAATATAGAATTATTTCCGGGCATTATTTTTTAAGGCTGAAAGCCATTTCTAGAAGGGTCAGCAGTTGAATGGCTGGCACGAACAACGTTGTAAGGTTGTAACAGACATTTTTCTAAATGTGAAGATTTTACGGGAATAATGTTGCTAACACGGCTTACAACGGCTTAACACACGGGCAACGGCTAGGTGGTAGTGGGAAAGAGCTCCGGGAGTGTTTTGAGCAGTGGTGGCAGCCCTGAGAGCTAAAAGTTTGATTCTCTAAAAATTTAATTTTTTTTGTTTCAACGTTGTTCGCGCCAGCTTTTCAGTCATCATGGCGTAAATTGTGGGCTACTCTTCATCTCTTGGAACCCCCCCCCCCCCCCAAGAGACAATTTCTATAAACATCGAATCAGAATCTTTAGAACAGGATGTAGACGAAGTTATCTCCGGTCGAATATAATGGGAAGAAAAAATGAAATATCTCTGCAATAAAAAATAAAAACAACAACTCGAGGAGAGTAAGGAGCCAAGCAAGGACCTTTGGATATTCGACTGATAACCTTCGCTTCCCCCCATCGGCCTGTAATCTCGTCGACAGATTTAAATGATCCAGTTCATCGTGGGAGTAAAACATTTTACTTTTATTTCCACTGGAAGTCACAGTTGTAGAAAGATCTCTAAAATTGTGGGAACATTCACGAATACCTAATTAAAAGATGGACGCACGAAGTTTTTTATTGGCACAACAAAGGCGCTCTTCGACATTCCTCTTATAAATGGCAAAAAGGTCACTTGCGTTACGTTTATAGACTCCGCGATGAAAAGGAGAGGGGCGTTAAGGGAGGGCGGGAGGAAAGGGAAGTTTCGATTCAACTGTCTGCATTCCGATTCGATGGCATTTCGTTCCTTCTTTTTCAGGTTACTCTCCGTCTTATTTTGTTTTAGGGCGTATTTTTGGGTCCCCCCTCAATACTCATGCACGTGTCTGACAGTAGACATTCGGCGAATTCAATTAAATTAGAACTTATTAATCAGTTCGGTTCACTGGACAAACGCAGATTTGGCTCTATAAAACACGAAAAAATTACCCCAAATCGTGTCGCATCGTTTTCGTCGTCCAATGACCAAAATTTAAAGAAACAGTGTGTCCCGGGGTTTCACGACGTGAGTGATCCAAAAACGATTCCAGTAGTGTTTTCTGAACGAAAACGCCTTGGTCTTTTCCATGGGCTACACGGATTTTCCCAAGAATGACGGCCGCGCAATCAAGTCACTTATTAAGTCCATGAAAGAGCATTGACTAATACGGACCTCCCTGGCTTTGTAGCTTCATGTCGTGCGGACATATAGAGGCGGGGGGCTAGACCGCCCCGGGTCCCTGTTCATAGGGTTGCCTCCCGGAGAGTTTTAAAGATGGAAAAATGGGGATTTTAAGATTTGACGTTCATGAATGTATAGGAACGTGAAAAGGAGACTTGATATTTTGATGTTAGATGATGTTAGAAGAGGTGATTCGGCTTTGTTGATACACAGATGCTCAGCAGTTTTTGTGGCTGAATATTCGATTCAACCCACGATTCCGATTGATTTGTGTACTATCTGGGATAATCCGTGCCGTGTAGTGTAGCCTAGGAGCACCTCAAAAAAGTGACCAAGGTGACTATTGGATCAGTACCATGTCCAGTGCTACTTTTGAGTGCGTCACGTCAACAGACGTCAAAAAGCGCCAATTTACAGCTAAAATTGAGAAAACACGCTATCTCACTTCTAAACTTGAGAGAAAGTCGAATTGCGGCAAAAAATGCAGAAAGCGGCCGTTGAGGAAAAGCAGAAATTTCCCTACCATGGATGAATTACGCTAATTTGCGGCTAAAATTGATAGATATTGTGCTTCATGGTTGAATCGTGAAAAAAAGCTAATTCATAGATATGAGTGAGAAAAAGCATTAATTGACGGCTAAAATTGAGAAAAAGTGCTAATTTGCTGCTCAAATTGATGACGAGCGCTAAATGACAGCGTATTTAGTAATTCGTTGCTAAACTTGAGTGCAATCCCGAATTTTCAGAGAAAACTCAGAAATAGCGCTAATTCTCGGGAAGAAGCGTGTTTTTCGCTCCTGATCAGACGACATCTACTACGTTTTAAATCAGCTTATTGGCGAAAAACAGTAATTTTCTGACTACATCACCATATCACCAATACTTCCGGAATTAAGTTTCCTCGCTAATAAGCTGATTCGAAACGTAGTAGATATCGTCTGATCTGGATAAAAATAGGCTCTTTAAATAGAAAATTTTGTGCTCTTTCCAATGGGCTCATCATTTTTGCCATTGCAAGAATTATTGCGCGTGCAACTAGCTGTTTCTGAAAAAATCAGAAAATGGCGGATATCTCGAAAACAAAGCGGAATTTCGGAAAAGTGCAAATAGTCATTTCGATCAGAAATGAGTTGCCCCTTCACTGGTTTTTCTCTGTCCAGTCGCTTTTGGTACACCCTGTATACCTACTTGGTTTTCCTTTTTTCTTAAATCCGGATTGATAGCTAATTAGCTATAATGTCTTTTTATAATATTTCATTTATATTATATTTTGTTTTATTTTTCTATCCGTAGTATCGTTTATTCCATGCCCGCCCGATTTGAGGGGGACACTGTGAACCCTGCGGGTGAGGAGGTACTGATAATTTAGGGGGCGGGGTGTGTTACTATCACCAGTTCAATTATTGAGTACAACGTAAAAGGGCGGTGATCACTAACATTTTACACAAAAAGCCCTCAGACCTCCTTACTTTTCGAGATCGATACCGAGACTTTCGAGACCGAGACTTACGAGACCGACTTACTATGGTCGAGACCGATACCGATACAAACTTTTCAGATCCAACACCGAGACCACTCAAGTCTCGTATCGGTCTCGGTCTCGTGAAACACTAATTGCTTTGGCCCCATCCGACAATTTTATTCCATCAGTCTAGGAGAATGGAACAAATCAGGTGACCAGCTGCAGTTTTTGTGACTAAATATTCGATTCTGCCTTCAATTTGGATTCGATTTGTATACTTCTGGGAATGATCCGTGCCGTGAGGTGACCACTCAAAATAATGACCTCAGTGCTACTTTTGAGACATTGAGTGTGTCAAGGTCGTCGCCAGGAAGGGACTGGCCAAAAACGGCGGCATCGGAGGTGGAGCCGCTTAAACGGTTGGTCTTAACGGCCCGTTTATTTGATTGTTCGGTTCCCCGGGTTGAAACCCCCAGAGATATGCGATTCCTTCCAATTTTATTTTTTGGCCATTTTTGCCTAACCCGCCGAGGGCTTGATTGGGTAATTTTCAGGTCCTTTTTAACAATCCTCAGCCAAAAATAGCCTATCGAGGCCCAAGATGGCCCACGTGCACAGTTCTTTTCTCTGAGCAAGCTTACGGGCAAGGCTACGTCGGAAATTAAGAAGCCGCGCTCATTTTTCGCTGTTCTTTGGGCTATTACTCGGTTAAACGTTTTAAACAACTCTAATATTCCCAGCTAAAATTGAGAAAAAGCACTCATTCGTGGCTAAAATTGCGAAAATGAGTCAATTCGTGGTTTCTGATCCAGTTTTCTTGTTTTTTATTTATTTTTTTTGTATGCATTATTGATGAACCCCCCAAAAAAACGGGAACATGTGTGGTCCTCCACGCAATCCCTGAATCATCAATCACGCAGTCTTCATTCTTCAAACACCAAAATTGTCATAACCCTAAATCCAAAACAAATCTTCGTCGCACATAATCAATAATCAACCCTCAGCCCAATCGACTAATCTTCAATTATCGACCCTTATCCATCAACGACTACAACCATCAATCGTCACTCAATTTTCAATCCTCCTTCAATCATTCGTCTTCGTTCTTTCATACAAAAAATCACACACACAAAAAAAAAGTTACAAAATAGTTCAAAGTAAAGCACAATGAGTATACTTCGGTCGAAAAATGGTGATTTTAGGACCTTCGACCATTTTAGAACAACAATTTCGATAGGCTGCAGCCCGTTCCATATTTGTCGTGGAAAACTACATTACATACAAAAGTTGTAGGAAATTTAATGCTAACAAGTTGCCAAAAATTTACCTCTGAAGAGGTAGCATTTTCAGAGTTATTTTCTTCTTGAACACTCTGACCTACAAATACTAGATGACAAAAAATCCCGCAGTCTTCATTCCTGAAACACCGAAATTTTCATAACTTTAAATCCAAAATTCTGCATCGCACATAATCAATAATCAACCCTCAGTCCACATCGACTACTCTTCAATTACCGACTCTTATCCATCAACGACTATAACCATCTATATGTAAATACAGGGTGTCCAATAACGAGATGCTCAGAGAAAAATCTGAGTTTGGGGCCATCATTTGGGACCAAAATGCATATGTGACATTTTTAAAAATTCCTTTTAGTTTTCTCAGAATCGTCCATTTTACGTTATTTTGGCTTGTTGCTTCTTTTTTTAGAAATGTGCATGTTGCAAGCCTCGTAATTCTTGCAAACCCAAAACTAAGGAGCTCGGTGGAAAGATCACAAAATATTCTTACAGAATAGTTCATTGAAATCATGATTAAACTACATTTATTTGGCATGACAGAAGCTCAAACGGAAACAAACTTCATTTTTCAAAAATTTGGAAAATTCCGGACGTGATTTTCTAAACTTTCTTAAATTGTCGACTATTATTTTTACTGCTCGAAAAACTTTCTAATTTAGTGAGCTTTCGAATGATCTATTCACTTTTTGATATTCGTCCATTTTGGTAGGAGAAATTAGGGAAAATGTCTGAAAAACCTCAGGTGACACGAGCAAAATGGGTTACATGAGACATATTTTTTTCGGGTGTTTTTTCACTGAAATTGGTTTTCAACAGGAACAACAAGGACGCACGTGTCATTTGGGACGGAACCAGAGAAGAGCTCGACGATTTTCTGAAATACCTGAACACTAGAGTCAAGTACCTCAGGTTTACTGTGGAGGCGGAGGTAGACAATAAATTAAATTTCCTGGACCTGACCATCTCCCGAACAAACACACGGCATTGGAATTTGGGGTATATCGCAAGCCAACGGCCACCGACTTAATCATCCCGTCCGAGTCAAACCACCACCCCAAGCACAAATTATGAGATTTGAAGGCTTATGTTCACCATCTCGTTTCACTACCACTGAGCGATGAAAATTACAAAAAAGAATGTTTAACTGTAAGAGAGATAGCAGTAAACAATGTTTATAATGCCAATATTGTCAATGGCATGGTAAAAAAGAAGTAACTCGATCGTTTGTTAGACTCGATCTCTCCCGCACTTGCTAGAGGAAACAACGAGTTTGATGGCGATAAGTGGGTCCCTTTGCCTTATCTGGGTCGGATGTCCTTGGAGGTGGAGAGGGTGCTGAAGAGAGCGGGTTACCGACCAGCGTTCAAGGCGAATGGTTATCTAAAGAACATGCTACCAAGCGGGAAGAATCCCAAAGAAGTATGGCGGTGGGATCTACAAGCTCAAATGTGGGCTCTGCGAGGAAGCGACGTATGTAGGACGCACCACACGAAGTTTTGCTCTCAGGTTCAAAGAGCATACCCGCCGAATAGACTCAAGGTTTAGACAGCACACCAGCAGCTGCGTCGGTGATGGGGTCCACACGGCCCAGATTATAATGAAAGTGCGGAAAAAAGGAGTAATGAATGCTCTGGAGGGCTTCGTGATTCACGAGGAAATCTCCCACAACGAGAACTGCATCAACGGACGAATTGAGGTTCCCGTATCCCCCTTCCTTTCACTCCTCCCAATCCTGCCGCCGAGCGCTCCTCCGAAAAGAATTTGCTTTAAAAGGAAATTAAGTTACCAGATTTGGTTCTGACTGTGGTAGACGTGCTCTACACGAAAAATTTTTAGAGGTTTTTGACAAGGTACGCGTTTTATAGTAATATACAGGGTGGAAGGGGATAAGTGTGACAAAAAAATTTGGGTGAAAGTAGACCTCATTTGCGACCAAAATCACCATATACAACATGGTCCGAAAATCAAAACCCTTCGAGATATGATTTTTCTAACGATTTTTAAGGCTTACATCATTTTCTTAAACTAACTGCGAGAAACTCGCATTCAGTTTGAATTTTTGCAACTTTTAATGATGGATTCGGAAAAAGCACAATATTTTCTGTCAGGATTGGCCATTTTCGATAGACGTTAACTATTTTATGTGCCCTTAAATGCGGCTCAAAGTCGTGCAAATCGGGGATTTTAGTTTTTTCAAAAAAAGTCATTCCCCGTTTGTCCACAATAAATCTGAGTGTACGGACAACCCGTGATTCAGAAAAACATCTTCAAAGTGTCCTTTACAAAAATAGTCATAAGCGTTTTCTTAGTTGATTGGCTAGTTTTCTTCAGAAATACCATTTTTTAGAAAAAATAATGGTTTTTCTCTTCAAAATCGCTTGTTTTGATCTGCAAAATTCGATCAATCCTTGTGATTTTAACATGCTAAAAAGGTATAAAACCACATCCAAAGCTATCCTTGGAGTGGAATTCAATGAGTGCGCCTACCAAAGTATCAAAAAATGTCGCTCCGGCAGCTGGCTGTCGGGATAAGTGCATTACACTACTACAAGTTTCGACGTTTTTAGTTATTTAGATATTATTCGGCATTAATAATTAACATTTAACTTTGTTACTTCACATTTGTATAGCCATTTTTGCTGAATAATCGCTAATTAAGTGAAATTAACGAAATTCGTGTTTTGTGAAATGTACTCTATCCGACACTCCAGCTGCCGGAGCGACATTTTTTGTTAATTTGGCAGGCGTGCATAATCAGTTTGATTCAACGTATAGCTTTCGATAAGGTTTTAGTGCTTTTTATCATGTTAGAATCAGAAAACTTGTTTAAATTTTTCAGGTCAAAACAAGCGATTTTGAAGATAAAAATCATTATTTTTTCTGATAAATCGTCATTTCTGACGAAAAATCACCAAACAACTAAGAAAACGCTTATGACTATTTTTGAAAAGGACACTTTGAAGAAATTTTTCTGAATCATGGGCTGTCCGTACACTCAGATTTAGTGTGGACAAACGGGGACTGACTTTTTTTGGAAAAAATAAAATCCCCGATTTGCACGACTTTGAGCCGCATTTGAGGCCACATAAAATAGTTATAGTCTATCGAAAATGGCTAATCCTGACAGAAAATAGAGTGCTCGTTCCGAATCCATCCCCAAAAGTTGCAAAAATTCAAATTGAATGCGAGTTTCTCGCCGTTAGTTAAAAAAAAAAATTGTGTAAGCCTTAAAAATCGTTAGACAAATCATGTCTCGGAGGGTTTTGATTTTTGGACCATCGGGTCCAAAAATCAATCGGGTATATGGTGATTTCGGTCGCAAATGAGGTCTACTATCACCCAAAAAGTTTTGTCACACTTATCCCCTTCCACCCTGTATTTTTTAAATGACCCCTTCATCGATGTTAAGTCCTTAGTTGTTTTGTCACCCCCCCCCCTTCAACTCTTAATCTAGTCATAATCTTAATGTTGTTTATGGAATTTGCAGCATTCTTTTTTTCCCCGAAGACAGAAAACCGGTTATGAAAAAGACGTGTGGGAAGACAATATCTCTTCGTGATTATATATCTACAAAAAATCCCACAATATCTACGCCATTAGATAGATAACCATCTATTCACTTAATTTTCAATCCTCCTTCAATTGTTTGCCTTCGTTCTTTCATACCAAAAAATCAAAAAATAGAAAACAGTCCAAAATGCAATACTTATTCGAAAACAGGCGATTTTAGGACCTTTGACCATTTTGGAACAACAATTTCGAAAGGCTGTAGCCCGTTTCATATTCATCGTGGAAAACTACTTTACATACAAAATTTGTTGGAAATTTATTGCTCAACAAGTTTTGTGAGTGAAGATTTTCCTCAAAAGTAACTCATTTTCGGGATATTTAGAAGAAACTAAAAGAAGTGCTAGAAAATTTCGGTTTTTGGGCTGCCAAAAAATTGTACGAGCTTTTCAGAGTTAGCATTTTTTTTTCAAACACTTCTGACCTAGATACAAGATGGCAAAAAATGCCCGTAGGGAACATGGAAGTGAAAGGGGTTTGTTTTCGGCAACGTTGTAGTCAATTCACATGGAAATTGTACGAGAAATCCGATCAAAATAGTTAGAACATTTCAGAACCAATTGTTTCGAAGTTAACACCGAAAAAATTATTCCGCTACGGGGATAACATGCCTGGGAAATTATTTTCCTTCAAAACAAAAGTCACATTCACGTTTTTCATACCAAGAAACCACTAGATTTCGATTACTATGTAATTCTGTGGCAAATAATTTTTGACGTGGTCACACCAAATCCTACTCCTCCCACAATTTCCGCTTAATCTCAGTTTTTTTCGGGTACAAATATTTGAAATTAAGATACGAAGGGGCTCGCGCGGCCTTTTTTTGCAATTTCCACCGTCATTTTTTGCTACTGGTCCTTTTGCGCTAAAAACTACGATTTTGACCACAAAGAAAGTTGCACTTTTTCGGCAATATTGTAGTAAGATCGCAAGGAAATTTCACGAGGAATCCGAAAAAAATATCAATAAAATTCTGGAATCGTTTGTTCTGAAGTTATATCCAAAAACGACATCTCGGTACGGGGAGAACATGTTCCATAAATAATGTTTTCTCAAAACAAAGGCCAGATTTGTGCTTCTCATACCAAGAACTAGCCAGGTTTTCATTTTCATGCATTTATCGAAAAAAAAAGGGACAGACCGATGGCATACCAAAAACCACTTTTTTCAACTTTTCTGAGGTTAAACATTATGAATGTGATGTCAGCTCGTACTCGATTTTTTTCACGACACACTCTCTCTCCTTTCACGAAAAAGAGAGGGAGAGAGAGAAAAAAAACATTTATTTTCTTTTTCTTTTCATCTCTTCTGGTTCAATTGGTCTTACCCCCCTCCCTCGCCTAAAAACATTTTCAACATTTTGCCGCCCCTCGAAATTGGTCACCCAGCGCTATAGCCCTGGTAGTCCCCCCCCCCCCAAGATCCGGCCCTGGTATAATTCGAAGAAAACATTGAGATAAAGCGCTAAATTGTTGCTAAAGTTTAGGGAAAGCGCTTATTCACAGCATAATTAGAGAAAAAGCCAATTTGCTGCTAAAGTTGATAAAAAACGCTAATTTGCTAGTAATACTTTGAGGTAGCTCTAATTCACGGCGCAATTTGCGAAGTCAATTCGTATCTCTACGGGAAATCTGAAATTTGGAACGTATTTTTGATCAGACGAGCCGAAAATTTATCGTCAGAATCTCTTTCAATGAACACCTGCAGAACTGCCCTTCCAATGAGGTCGAGAGCCCTTTAAGGCATCATATTAACTAATTTCCATGTTTCAACGCTTTCTTGCCGTCTTAAATTAATTTTTCGTTCGAGACCTCACCCGGGGAATAATGTGCGACGTACAAATTGCTTGCCCTTTCATCCCTTCTCTTCCCCTTCAACCTTATAAAATCGCTTTTCGCAATACAGCCCTCTAATATTTATATGCACAAAGAGGGGAAGAGATCACACAGAAGGTATAGGCAGTCGTGTCGTTGGATAATGCTGGGGAGGGGGTGATGTTTTAGTCTTTGATGATGCGGCGTGGTTTAGTTATACGTGAAAAGTTGGGTGGTGAGGGGGAGTGGAAGAGGGCGATTTAGAAAGGGGTTGACAGCCATTAAGAGGGGACTCCCAAAAGTCGCAGATGTGGCCTGAGCCCACCATCATTTACCAATTAGCGAAACAACTTCTTCTTCTGCTCTTCTTCCTTAAGAGTTATGATAGTGCGTGGGAGGGGTGGGGAGTAAAGGGTGAATAAAAAAAAAGCATTTCCCATTCTTTACCACCTCAACCCTTCAGCATCACCGGAAGTTTTGTTGAATAAAACGAACTTGATTATTATACAACAAGTTTTAAGGGCATCCTGTCAACTTGATTGCAACCAAAAATTCAATTGTAATACAAGCATAGAACCTTAGACGCTTTATCCCATTCAATTAATTAATTCGAAGTACAGGTATTAGATTTTCCAACAAAAGCTACACAAATACCTTTTGTGAATCACAACACCCGCAATTACGCCCACTGTATGATGTAAAAGAAGGGGGAACTCCCTTCTGTGGTTGATGAGGTAGGGGGGGGGGCACCTACACTGAGCGAAACACACAGAAGAGAGACAAGAGCTGGGATTATATTATAGGGGAGGCCCGTCAAAATGAAACAAACGAGCGAAAGAGACATTTGAGAGGGTGGAAAAGGCGAGAGTCCTTTTTCTGAAAAGTTTCGGACGGCTGGGCCCTTAACAAGTGTATCAGTTGGAAAGTGAAACGTTAAAAGAGGAGGGAACGTCAACAATTAGGCTTGTGGGTGTCCCTTTAGAATGCCATTGGTGGACGCGGGGTGGAGGTAGATCAGGTATCTCTCTCTTTTTTTCGGTTTTGGTCGTGTGCGCAACCATGTACAGGCCGTACGCCTCTTGGGTCGCAAACAGTGGTCCTATACTCTTTGTAATCAACCCTCCCCCCCATGTAAACATTACAATACACCTTCAAAGTTTATAGATTTACCCCTTTTTTCACTTAAATATTTTCTTTTTCATATAACAATTTTATTTAACGCTTGGTGACCTCCCTTACCCATTTTTTTAAAAACCTGCGCCTCGAGAAATTGAAGCCAGTTAGCATGAATCTCAAATTACCCCTAGAAGAAAACGACATCCCTCTAAAGCCAGGTAAAAGATTTCACAGGAAGTTACGTGATGTCTTGTGATTTCGTTCTTTGTAAGATTTCAACTTCCCCCCTTTTAATTTTCTATAAGAAAGAGTGGCCCTCGCTTTTATGGGTTCCGCTTTTTTCGAGGTAATGTTACTCTTTAGCACTTCATGTCAATCCGAATAACAACGATATGTACCCGCCGTTTGGTAAATACTTCAGGGCTTCCACAGGGCTCGCGTAAGGCGAGGGAGGAGGAAGGAATATGGCACTGTTTGTACATAATAGCGGTCGGGATGGGATCCTCCCTTCAAACGAGGGACAAAAAAAAAA
Organism: Corythucha ciliata; assembly: GCA_038030265.1. NCBI lineage: Eukaryota > Metazoa > Arthropoda > Insecta > Hemiptera > Tingidae > Corythucha > Corythucha ciliata. Next base: position 19,699,377 of record CM075943.1, read on the forward strand.
AAAAAAAATCAAAGGGAAGATGAGCCACATGGCCTTTTTAGCTCGTGCCTAAGCTAAGCTTTACCTTTTTTTATGGGCCATAAGACGTAATATCCCCCCTAACCCTCCCGATCTCTTTGAGATAAGCAAACGACGAAAGTAGTGCGGTAGACTATTATGGCTCACCGTCGAGGGAAGAAAACAGGGGTTTCTCAAATCAAAATAGTTTTACAATTTACAGGATTCATAACTATAGACGAGCGAAGGTTTTTTGAAAAATTTAATTTATTTTTTGTAACCCCCGCCACCCACATTTCGTGGGTCGCCTCAGTCGTGATGCCGAGGATTAATTTCCTTGTCGTGAAAGTGGATGGGTTGACAAGAAGCGATGAACAAAATGAGAGAGTGAATCGGGGCTGCCTGCGGCTTGGCAGGGGGTGCAGAGTTCACCTCCGAGATATCTTCACTCTCTCTCACTCGATCTCTCTCACTCTGAAGCGTTCGTCATCTCCATGTCTCTGACTCATTCAATTTCCAGCGTGTTATTATTCCAATTTCTGGTTTGTGGTGTAATGAGAAGGGGTGGGTGGGAGGGTGTCGGCCAATCTTAGCTTGTTATAACGACGTTACAAAAGCGTCTAAATCATAAGGGAAATAGTGTTATAGAAACTTGAAGCAAATAATTTTCAAGAACATCTCGCTTCCTCAACGAATAATTTAACGTGGAGAGGTTGAGGGAGAGCGGTGGTGGCATGCTTTATAAGAGAAAGCTTGATGGAAATAGTGTGAATATGATGGGAGGGGGATGTTCGGCCCCACGAACAATAAATTTACTGAGTGACACATACACTCAAAGCTACATTATGTGTGATCGCAGTCGTCTCCCGTCATCCTGCGTAAATTGATGCCGAGAAATGTGTATAGCTGGTGTCTCTGACCAACCTCATATCGATAAATAAGAGCTCGCCTTATTGAAATATTGTGAAATAATAACCCCCATCACCCTTTAATCTTTATGAACTAACTCAAAATACAGTCTCCGTTTCGTCCCTTGACCTATACTCCATTCTGGGCCCCCAACACCCTTTTGGTTTATTTCCGAGTTGTGACGGCGGCAGCTGTACCGTACGGGGTCAGGAAGCGCTGACCGTCCTGGGCTGCGAAGGGGCCCCCTCTCGGGAAATCTTGAAGATAGAAAAATGATGGTTCCTAGGTTTTATGTTCATGGGTGTATCCGCTAAATCGCGGGTGTAATTGAGAATAAAACTTTCACTCACGGTTAAAATTAAGCAAAAGATTCACAATTGGGAAATGCAGCTAATTCGTGAAATGGGGAAAAAGCGTTAGGACAGAGGTCCACGAGTTCCATGCTCGGCTGAATTGACGGGCCGATGAGAACCAGAACCGAGTGTGGCTGATACTCTGACATCAAATCGGAGACTCGACCGAAACTTTGGTGTATAATTTTGCTTTGCTTGGTTCGCTCATTCATAAAACCAATTACACGAGTTTGGCTCTTTCAAAGACCAATTTTGAGGGGGCCCATGCACTGAAACAAAAATTTGCCCTTCATTCATTTTTCAACAGAATTTACAAAACAAATGATGAAACTAAATATTTCACATAAGCGATCAAGGCCGTGGAGAGAATATTCGGGCCAGGGGACGGAACTCAATGGGGCCCTTTCACAGCTCCCCCTCCCCCACGCCAATTGTTTTAGTATCTCGTTATAGTACCAAATATTTTACATCAAAAACGCCCAACCACATCAAGTCTCCAAACCACAGTGCATGCTCCAACCAGGGGCGTCACTGAAGAAGATGTCAGATGCACTGTTGCCTATCGTACGCTTGTATTTTTGACAATAAGGCCCCCAGCGAGAGAACTGGTAGGTAGTTTTTATCAACTCAGAACGGAGTGCTGTGGAAATCATCAATTCAATTTACCACGGTCGTTACCCGTCGAGCAGTTGATGCCCTTGGTAAAAAAACAAAAACAAAAACGAACATCTAAATTCAGAAAATGCCGTTGTGGTCTCATGTTCCGTTCTTTTTCCCCCCTAAAACTGACAATTTTACCCCAGAAAAGTGATAATATGTCGTTGCTGAACTTGAAATTTTGGTTCCCAGAGACTCCCCTGGGTATCTACTGTAATTTGACCCATCAAACTGCACCTTTCCATTCCATTGTAGTTGTGGGGCCGAATAGTTCCTGGTCAGGAACTCACAATCCTGTGAACTGTCAAGTTACAGTCCACATAAGCAAGAAGCCACCTTTGATGTCAGAAAAGTACAGTGATGTGGTCTTGCGAGACCAAGACCAAGGCGGTCTTGGTCTAGGTCTTGCACGGGAAAGGGCGGTCTTGGTCTCGGTCTTGGTCTTGCAGTGAAATCCTGGTCTTGGTCTTGAGGCCATGGCCTTGGTCTTGCGGCCTTGCAAAAATGTACGCAATGTATGCATAATGTATGCATCGCGATTAAAATCGAGTGCTATAGTCATGTAAATGCACGTAATAGCACGAATAATAATTATTCATACGTAATATCATAGAATAATTAACTTTCGGATTTAATGATTTATTGAGGGTTTCAAGTTTTAGTTATGGGGGGAGGGGTCCTACTGGAGCCCTTGTGTTTTAAAGTGAGAAAAATGCATGTTGATATTCACGTTAAAAGTAGCCATATTGGCTTTGTACTTTTCTCATATAAAATGAAAAATCTCGATAAATTACTTGATTGGTAGTGGGGAGGGGGGTGTAATGCTGGTGCGGTTTACAAACTTTTCTACAAAAAAAGGTAATGTCAGAAAGAAACAAGCAAGATAGGTGATAAAATGCGAGAATAACGAAATTATTTCATGATTCAGGGTCAAAGGAACGATTTTTCTAGGGTCTCAATCGGGTAAAACAGCTGTTGGTGGTCTCGCAAGACTGGTCTTGGTCTTGCGAGTAGTGAGTCGGTCTTGGTCTTGCGAGACCGGCCTCGTCTTGCTTATCACTACAGGAAAGGGTAATTTCTCTGAGAAGACAACATGACGTCATGGACTACCATTTCCCGTACCTCCACCCACTCACAACTAGACATCGCAATGTTCTGTACATGTCTTTGCGTGTAGCGTCAACGGGTTGACACGTTTAATAAATTCACCCCCTGCCGACAATACAGCAAAGCTGTGTTTCGAGCGAGCTAAAGACAGCATCTCTTTGAAAGAGTCAAACTCGCAAAATTGGGCCTTTTCACAGAGCCAAAAAAGCAGTTTTTTTTATTGAACCAAATCATAGTGAAATGGATCATTTCAAAGAAGCAATACGGCGAATGTTATTCCCCGCGAAAAATGGTCTTTTAGTGTGCAAAATCCACAAAATTGATTTAGTCTGTAGTTGATTTGGCCGGATCCGTGATTTTATTTTCTTTCTAGTTCGTACCCCCGCGTAATTTATTTCCCAGTGACGCAGAACCGCGAAAATGTGGGTTTGGAGAGATAAATCCGCGAATATGAGGTTTTAGAGTGGAACCTCCAAACATTGTTTTTGAGTGAGCCAGATCCGCAAAAATGGTTTTTCGACGAGAAAAATCAGCAAAATTGGGTTTTGAACAAGCATAAACAATACCCACGAAATTGGACTTTTAGTGAGCCGGTAACGTGAAAATTGAGGTTTAGCGAGAAAAATCAGCGAATTGGATTGTTTAGAGAGTGAAATACGAGACATTCGATTTCTTAGTAACACCGCGAATATGGTTTTGTAGCCTTAAAGGTCCGTGGAAGTGGCTTTTGAATTGAGTCACCCCGCCAACATTCAGCCACAAAAACCAATAAATCCGTCTTTTTTGGGCGTTGAAGAAACAAAAGAAGGTGACCCCATAGAAATCCAAAACCACAGGAAAGTACCAAATCACGGCAAATCTGTTCACCACATCAAAACTCCAAGCCACAGCAAAACTCTACTCTATACCACAGAACAACTATCCCACAGCCAAGCTTTAGCTCCAAACCACAGCAAAGCTCCAAATCACAGGAAACTTTTAACCACAGCAATGCTCCAAACAAAAATTTGTAACCACAAAAATGAAAGATAGGCCAGTCAACAAAAACAATAAAATCGCAATTGAACGGCTAGTTCTGATTTTTTAGTATGTTTTCAGGACCAGCACCAGTAGTACAAATACAAGTTTTCAGCTTCGAAAAACTTGTGCTACTTTCGTGACACTCGAAAAACCGCGAAATTTTTGCACTTTTTTCGGGTTTTTCACTTTATCTCCTAAAATATGCATTTTAGATAAAACGTACGAAATACATTAAAAAACAAATAAAATTTGCTACATTTGAGACCTAACGTACCTCTGTATGTCATATAGTAACCATGATACAGCTCCTCGAATTTGGATTGATTTGTCAAAAAAATTGAAATTTCAAGTTTTGGTCAACTTTCGACCCGAATTTTGGCTAAAATACTCATCCTACTAGAAAAGCCGAGTCGAGAGAATTTGTAACAATTTTAATTATGTTCCATTTAAGCACACAACGATGTCTGAAAGACCATATATGTATAGTCCAGTCAAACGGTAGTTCCACGTGGACAAAAAACTCGTCTTCAATTTTTTCACTTTATTCCAAGTTTTTTTGGGAGAGGAACAGGAATCTAAAGAGATCCAACAAAATTTCCTTGTGCGTTTTGAGAAAATCGCGAAAACTGCTCACTTTTGGCACTTTTTTTCAGTTTTTTGCTAATAACTCCTTAATGACGCATTCTACGAGAAATGTTACGTATGAAAAGCATTGAATTCTGCGTCGAATCGTTCTTTCTTTTGTCAAAATTGACCCAGCCCTTTCACTGGTATAGACTCTTTTTTTAAATGGTAATTTTTAGCCACAATTTCTAAGGCAGCAGCAACTTAAAAACGGCTGTTCCAATCGGGAAATGTCATGAAATCATAGTGGTTCTGAATTGAATTTTACATAAGTGAAAAGCCTTGAAACCTACAGGAAAAAGCAGTGGCATCAGTTATGCGACGAAAAAAGCGGAAAAAGGCGGCCCAAAAACCACGTTTTTCTGCACATTTTTTCCAGTAGCTCGCAAAGTAGTAGTCCAATTTTTTTCTATGAAAAACGATCTGAAAGCTGATTGAATTTTCTATCAGACCTATTATATGATATTTCATTTGAAGATTGCGCCGAATTGAATGCGAGTTTCTCGCCGTTAGTTAAAAAAAAAATTGTGTAAGCCTTAAAAATCGTTAGAGAAATCATGTCTCGGAGGGTTTTGATTTTTGAATCATGGTGTATATGGTAATTTCGGTCGCAAATGAGGCCTACTATCACCCAAAAATTTTTGTCACACTTATCCCCTTCCACCCTGTAGTTAGATTTACAGAAACCAAAATTAGCGGTTCACCAACCTCTGCTAGTACACTCAACTTCATAGAATGGTAAAAGTAACTATGAGGTCTGATTCCAATAAGTTTTAAGAAGGGTTGTTCTAGATCAGATTTTAGGTTTAAATCAACAATCCGTTTCGTAACAATGAACCTTTTTTTTATTTCAACCAGAATGTACAGTAAAAGTATGGTTAACATTACCCCATGAAAAGTAGAAGGAGCATTTAGTCATCCGTTGAATTAGCTTGAACTTTGCTATTTTTACTTCATATAGTTAGGATCTAGTTGTTTTTACCATACTATTTCGCTGTATGGTCCTGGTACCCATGCCAAAACATTTTTTGCTGATTCCACGACTTTATCAAGCAAGGTTAGCATTGTTAATTTCGAGTCCATTTCGGTCAGATCACCTCGCTGCTTGAAGTATTAATCGAATGTTTCATGTGGCTATACTATCAGAAGGTCGCAGCTGCTTTTTTTCTTTGATACTGACATAACATAGTCCTCGCATCCTCGAGAAGGTTGTTGAATCAATCTGGAACATGAGAACAAGAGCATAAAACGAATACATAATTATTCGTTGGTGATTCTTTTATTACTTACTGCTTTTACTTCTTTTTTAGGTGATGCCCCTCTTCAGGAAGTTTATTTGTTTTTTTCCTTGAATTAGATAATTTTCCTCAATGATTTTTTACCCCCTGTTGTACGTATTATTGAAATATAACACTGCTTACCTTGGAAAATAGCGGTGTTATTCTAAGGGTAAGGGTAAAACTGACAATACTGTCACGGTGCTTTCAACGAAACGTCATGAGACTGATTTAGCCTCTTGGATCGTTTAATATTACCAAAATGTTGGTTGAAATACCAAAAAGCCAACAACCAAATACCAATTAGTTAAGTTTAATAATACGTAGATGTTCATTTTTGACCAATTTTTAGATTGGATTAACCCAAAAACGTTTTACTATAGTATAGTAACTCATTTTTCTTTCCGTGTAATCGGTCTATATATATCTTTCTATTTTTATTCGCAAGGTCCTATAATCTCACCTAATTAGAGCATTATATTGTAATTATCATTGCAACGACGCATTGGCTTATCTTCCCACGTAAGTTCATCAGTTTGGAAATGGTATAAAATGATTGAGCATAGATAGGACAAGTATCAAAAGTTCCAAGTCTTCAGAAACTTGGACACACAATGACTATGTCTGAAAAAATGTTGTGTGCTCTTGTTGTCGGCGTCGTCACCATTCTTCTGGTAATTGTGCGACTTTTATTGTTTTCCGAGTTATTTTAATTTTTAGTCTCCCTCTGTTTGCTCAGACATTAATGGGGCAAGCCGTCGCTGAGGACAACAGGGACAGTTGCTCGACTACTAGAGAACTGTGTGCAGATTTGTTAGACCAAGATTTTGGCCAAATGACTGATGAAATCAGGAGTCAATGCGATGCCGCCCTGAGCAATTGCAATTGAAAATCTTCAAAACTATTTTAGTTGGTTTGATAAAAATTCATCGACACTTTTTTACCGACCACTAACCATCGCTACCAACGTTCAACCTTCGTTAGTTAACGTTTCAATAAATATTACTTGCTTATTATTTTAATCGAAATTGACTGGAAACATTTGAACTGATGTCAAAGCGGCTGCCCCACGGGTTCCGCTCGATAAATGGTTATGCTTTTAAACGAAACTAATTATCAGCCTCATTTTATTGAAATTATCACGCCATTACTTCAGAGCAGCTTTCGCCCCCCCCCCCACCTCATAACCACGACGCGATAATTATCCCGAAACGCTAATTTCTGTACTTGACGCACTTTTACTTTGTTTTGTTGACGGCTTGACAAAAAATCAAAATATCGCTGGTTTGAATTGTAATTGCACTGGCTTTTTGGGCCATAATTTTGCGCGTTCGGCTTTTTAAGTGGAGGACCACACAATATTTCCATGTTCCCGTTTTTGGCGTTCTTGGCATTGGCAAATACAAGATGACAAACAAAGGGGGTTGTTTTCGGCAACGCTGTAGTCAATTCACATGGAAATTGTACGACAAATCCTAATAAAATGTTACAAAATTTCAGAACCTGTTTCGAAGTTAATACCGAAAATATTATTCCGCTACGGGGAGAACATGCCTGTGAAATTATTTAATTATATTAAGAAAGGTCATATTCGCGTTTTTCATATCAAGAAACAACTAGATTTAGATTACTAGGTAATTCTGTGGCAAATGCTTCTCCCACAATTTGTCACTTAATCTCAGTTTTTTCGGGTACAAATATTTGCAATTAAGATACAAAGAGCAGCTCTCGCACCCCTTTTTTGCAATTGCTACTGGTCTACTGCAATGCTACTGGTGAATTCCTGAGCATTATAATACACAAAATATGAGTTTAGAGAGGGCCAAACTCGCGTGAAATTGATTTCTTTAAGTACCAAAATACGTGAAATTATAAAAGTGAAACTCGCAGATTTATGGGCCATCAGCGTAACCGCATGCAAGACCTTTAAACTGAAGGAAGGTGACTCAGGAAATCATCCGTTTAATCTCCGCGGTAACAAAGAATGGGGTGGGGGCGATCTCTTCCCTCCTCAGAAGTGCCTCCGTTTGGATTCTCCGACGACGAAAAGTCGCAAAAAGAAGAACGCAACGGGTTTTGGCCAGTAAATTTACTCGTGAAAGAAAAATTAACCTTAAATTAAATAAAAAAGTTGAGAGGACGTCTCTCCGCGATGTTTTTCCTTTATTTAACAGTACCGGTTTCGGTCACTTGGTAACCATTCTCAACTGTACTTTACAATACAAACTTCCACTTGGGACCACCCCGTCAACGATTTCGTCAGTACTTTAAAAACCTAATTATATGAAAGACAGGGGTAAATGCAAACAGTCCCGCTGGAACTCTACGATAAAACTGACCGAAACCGGTACTGTTAAATAAAGGAAAAACATCGCGGAGAGACGTCCTTTCAACGTTTTTATTTTATTTAATTCGTTTACCTCCGCTACATCGCCCATCTAGTTCTCTTCGGAGAAAAGAATAACAATGAAAAAATAACCTCGTAATTTGGTACTACCTAGTTAACGTCACGATATAATTTTTGAAGAAGAGAAATCCGCCTAAGGGTTTTGAATGAGCAAAATTGCGAATTTGGAATTGAAGGGAAATCGGTTTGTCGTTGTCATAATTCCAACCGCGGGAAAAATATTTTGTGTGCTAATATTTGAAGGTTCTTGGCCTCTCAATGACCATTCCAGTGTACAATTTCGATTAAGTTTGGGTCATATAATAAGAAAATTCCGGAGCTTAGCAAGTTTGTTCCAGTTGGCTGTCAAAAGTAACCCATCGGAATCATTTTGGCTTATAGGAAGTTAGGAACCTTCTGTTTGTATATTTTAAACATTTTTTATGGGATGAAAACGTTCTGCACAGGTAGCTTTTACCACCGGATCTAGTCTCACGGAAAGAAAAAAAAAGCAATATAAAAATCGGTGTTTTTACGGTCTTTGTGGCAATTTATATTCAATTTAATCGTGTCTCATGATAGAAGAAGAGGAATGACTATCGAATTTGAAATGATCGGAGTAAACAGTTACCTTGTAGGTGAGGGAGAAAGTTAATAAAAGTAACAAGGTCGGTTCAGGACTCCCATTATAAACAGCGTTTGAAAAGTTAACATTTGGGAAGTTCTGTGATACCAAAACCTTTAAATTTAATTTGACCGTAAGTCTTAATTGAAGTCATTATTTTTATTTATTACATATTCATTTTTTTACTCGAGATCTGGCAATTGGCAATAGAAGGATGAAATTCGCTATATTCCTATGGTGCATGGCTCTACTTTTTGCAGACGTTGCTTCCCTAAAATATGCAAATCGCATCCACCGCAGAAGTATGTAATTACGATAGAAATTCCTTCAAGCATCATGCCGATAATCACCCCCTACTTCCCCCCACCATCACCACCACTTGTGTTTCTCTTTTTCCAGAGGTACAAGAACGTTTCGCGATCAAAATGTTCGGACCGAGATCGGCGAAAGATAGACCGACCGCGCCGTCGCCGATGACGAACGTCATCATCATAGACTAGAGGCAGAAATACATTCAAGGCGGTATTTTTTCGAAAATAAATTAATATTTTTTCTGATTTGTTTTTTTAGGTTTAATAGTTTTGACGGCGAAGCGATATATTATAGTCCATAGTTTGATCAAAAAGCTTTAGTGTTGATTCCTGTAGACTTATTTAGAAAAAAAAACACGACAAACGTTCTGAGAAAGAATTGAAAGACTCTAATCTCTCACTCTCAGCCACTCTCTCTTTTTCTTGAGCCATTTTAGTTATTAATATAGAATTCGATAAGATTAGGAGCAAAAACAGGAGCGGGTGAAACCCTTCTTTGCCATGACTCCCACCCCATCCCTTCACAACCCATGTTTATATTGTAAAGCTCGGGGCCCACTCTTTTTCCAGCATCTCCGTAGCCCTTAAAACAGAGATGAAGAAGCCCTCCGCGTCATAATGAGCCACTCAAGTTTTGTTTTAATTTATGAAGATGAGTTGACTGCTTTATCTTGTGACGTCACGCACTCCCATCCACCCCGCCCCATTCCACAATTTCCATCTTTACCATCCCATTGCTTAATTAAAGAAGTAACTGGAGAAGAGCTAACGAGGATCCTCCCAATTTATTAACTTCACTCTATCTTTCTTCTCTTTTACCCTTTTACTTTTTTTTTTTTTTAACCAAAGAAGCCCACTTTGCCTTCTTTTGTGTTTCACTTCTCCTCCGTTATTGTTATTATCGGCTATTAACGTCTGATCAGCTTCCTTCAATTTTATACGGTCTCAATTACATTGGATCACCATCACAAGTCTGCTGAGAGTTTTTTTTTTTTTTTTTTTTTTTTTTTTTTTTTTTTTTTTTTTTTTTTTTTTCGGGGAAGGGAATGGGAGTGAGAGGGCTGGGAGGAAGGGGGCCGTCTCTGAGAATCGAAATAATCCTACAATCCGATTTTATTCCGAACAGAAATCACCTTGACGAAATCCGGTCGTATTAGCATATTTCAATCGATCGAGAGGGTTTTGGATTACCTTATTACAGACCGCTTACATTTATGTAGAGGCACTATACTTTACGTTGTACTATTTACTATTGATGAAAGGATTGACTATACACATAAATGACTTCTGACTAATTCGTAAAAAAAAGTCTGATAAGGTCGGCACACTGATCGACGAAGCGTCACTAATTGTTTTTAAAATAAAATAAATAAATAAATATACAGGGTGGAACAGGATAAGTGTAACAAAAAAAATTGGGTGAAATTAGGCCTCATTTGCGATCGAAAACACCCTATAAACCATAGTCCGAAAATCAAAATCCTACGAGATATGATTTTTCTAAAGTTTTTTGAGGCTTGCATCACTTTTCTTAACTAAATGAGAATAGATCGGTTTACAGCTGACATTTGCAACTTTTGACGATGAATTTGGAAAGAAGACATTTTTTTCTGTCAGGAATAGCCATTATCGATAAAATTCAACTATTTTCTGTGGGCTTGAGAGATGCTCAAAGTTTTGCAAATCATGGATCTCTAATTTTTCAAAAAATTCAACTCCCACTTCTCTACTTAAATCTGAGCGTATCGACATCCCATGGGTCGGAAAAACTTCTTCAATTTGTCCTTTTTAAAATTACTCATGAACGTTTTTTTAGTTCTTCAGCGAGTTTTCGACAGAAAGGCCATATCTTGGAAAACAGAATGATTTTTCTCTTAAAAATCGCTTGTTTTGACCAACCCAATTTGAATGAGCTTTGTGATTCATAACATTCTAAAACTCATTAAAGCCTTATCCAAAGTTTTCTTTCGAACCGAATGGAATGCGCACTCCTACCAAAATATCAAAAACTGTCGCTCCGGCAGCTGGCTGTCGGGAAGGGTACATTTCATTACAGCGAATTTCAGCGTGTTTAGCTGTTATTCGACGAAATTAGTGAACTTAATGATTCTACTTGTTGATACCAATTTCCGGCTAAATAATTGCAAATTAACTGAAATGGGTCCAGAATACGGCGGGCTAATCTACTAAAATGAGGAGGAGCTCCATCATGCATGCAGATCCTATTCCAGACATCGAGACATTAAGACAAAAAATAATCAACTCGTGCAACAGTATCCGTGATGAATTGCTCGATAAGCTCCTGCACCGGTCGTTGGAAGACGCGCACAACTTTGTATCCGCTAACAAGGGAGGCAATCCGAATTTTTTCTTTGACTTAAAAATTACTTAATCCCTTTTATGTACGAAAACTTCTATAGATAACTTAATTTTAGAATTTGTAATGAATTTATTCGTGTTTTTCTAGGGGTTTTCTTTCGGAAAACCCTACCGGATCACCGAAAAGTGGAAATTTAAAATTTCGTTTTTTCAGAACTTCCAAATTTTTCTAGAAATGAGAATCTAGAAAAATGATCCGCCTATCACAATGAAGAAGAGTAATAAAACATGAGAGTTACAATTATTAGGAGCTACTCTGGTCATTAATGTAATGACTACATGAGGATGCATGTAGCGTTTTTTATAGTATGAATAGAGAAACTCTGAAAAATTGTGGGTAAAGGGTGGGGATGAATATGTCACTTTAACGATGGTAACGTGCGCCAACTTTTCTCAAAAAATGTCATCTCGGAAAGCACCTGTTGAGCAGAAATCTGACTTCAAATTATGGCCAACGATGATGAACTTGAACATAATTTTGAGTTCGCAGCTGATTTCCTCAGCGCGTACGAACAAAATTGAATTGAACAACACGAAGTCTAATGGAAAAAAGTCTGTCCTTTCCAATGGTGCCACTTAATTTGACGTGAGAGCTCTGGTTGCCAAGCTACGAACGATTTTATCCGTAAAAACGAGGCCCATTACAAAAGTGCTTATTTCCTTAATATCTCGGAAACTATTAGGAATCGGACTATGGTTAATACGGATAATTTTGACGCATTTTGGACGTACATTCACAGGGCAAAATATTGACATCCATTTTTTGAACACCCTGTATAGTATATCGAGCTTATAATAATCTATTTTACTACCAAGAATTGATAAATAATTGAATAAGGGTTTGTAATTCGTCCTGAAATTTCGTTAAATTTCTTTCCGGTTCGAATTTAGAACAATTCATAATTATATGTTCCAAATCACCAGCGGCATGACACTGTGTACACAAATCTGATTCCTCCAAGTTAATTTTTTTTTCAAATAGGCCGGGCACATCCCACGATTTGATCGAAGCCTACAAATGGTTTTGCAAGTAATTTTGTCCACGTTTTTCCGTACAAACCATGGCTGTTCGCATAATAGTAACTGAACAGACTTATAAAAACTCCCTTTTTGTGACTCTGAATATTGGTGCTGCCATTTTTGGAGAATTATTTTATATGAACATTTTTGTAAATCTGGTAACTCAATGCAATGATTAAGTGGAAGGTGATAGTTTTTGCACGCATGTTTAGCTAATCGGTTGGCCTTTTCGTTACCGGTTATCCCTGAGTGTGAGGGGATCCAAAATAAGGGTATTAAATTTCTGTAGGTCTCTGATTGAATTTATCATCACTATTATTTTTGTAAGGTAAATGTGATTTTTGGGATGAAAAGTAAATGACTCCACCGATGTCAAAATGCTACGGCAAACCGAGTGAATGCTCAGTTCTTAAAAGTACTCCACGGCTTCATACATTGCTATTAGCTCACACGTAAAACTGGAGCATATTTTAGGCAGCCTCGTTTGCTGTGCGAAACCATTCTGAGGATCGTAGAATGCGCATCTAGCTCCGGTATCAGACTTTGAGCCATCAGCGTATATGTCGCATCCACTTGGCGAAATTTTCCACTTTATGAAATGGATGTTCGTTTCACGGAGTGGTTCCACTTTCATAAAATTAAAAAAAATTCCGTCATCTGGACAAAAAAAATGTTCATTTCTTGAAAAGGAAATCGCGTTTGTCCAGTTGTTGAAATTAAGCTTTCTTACTGCAAGTGGATGCACAACGTCATTTTTTAGCGGGGTTTTGAGTGCTCAGTAAAATAACCTTTTTAAATAATAAAAAATTGTTTCAGCACCTGAGATTCCTCACTCATCCATTTCACGAAAAAGATAATTGTTGCATCCACTTGTAGTATGGAAGCTTGATTTCAGCAACTGGACAAACACGATTTCCTTTTCAAGAAATGGACAATTTTTTTGTCCAGATGTCGTAATTTTTTAAAGTTACAGCAAGTGGAGCCACTTCGTGAAATGGACATCCATTTCGTGAAATGGACAATTACTCGACATGGACACGACATATATAACGTAAGCATCATGAATTCACGATAGGCCGATCTAATGTCATGTTCTAACGCTCCATTAATTGAAAGTTGTGGATTGCTATTGAGAGACCGGAAATATGTTAGTGTAACATTATGTTTAGCTATGACGTCTTTAAATTCTTCTTCTTGCTGCTCGGTAGTGAACATGGTAGGGGGTTCTGCCGTATAAGGACATAATCTAAGTAATCCCTCATTCGAATGAAACTTTCAGTTAACAACGGTGAATTCTTTTTCTGCCAGAATCTGTGGGTAAGGTTCAATGTATTTAATGTTGTGATAGACTGAAAAAGTGTAGGATAGGCACTTTTAATTTTGAGGAATAGTTTGTCTGATAGCATCTCCCACCTAAACTTCAGCGGTAATTCGCCCGCTTCGTTAAGCATAACATCAATAGGCATAGACTTCAAAAACCCGAGACATAACCTGATACTCTTATTTTGTATCATATCCAGTTTCCCAAGATGACATTTGCTTGCCTGGCCGTAAAAAACACTGTCATAGTCCAAAAGACCGGTCTTATAGTTGTCTTGTAAAATAACATGGCGATGTTAGGATCAGCGCCCCAGTTATGGTGACATACCATTTTTAGAATATTAAAATATTTCTCCGTCTTACTGCATGAGTTCAGTATTTGATCTTTCCACGTAAGCTTCATGTCCAAAATGACGTCCAGTTGACGTTCAAAAATGTCACACTCTGGACTACTGGAAAGGTAAGACCACCAGCTTCAAACACATCGGTTATAGGCAACTGTCTCTTTCTCGTGTATTGGCATACCTTGGACTTCGCTGGAGCAACACTTCGTCCCATGTCGGTCAACCACGTCTTTAATAACCACATGCCGATTCTAAGAGTTTCCACACATGACGTCGCATCTTCATTCGTAGTGTATAAACAGACATCGTCAGCATACTGTAGTACGTGTATAACCTCGGGTAAAATCTCCTCCATTCCTGACTCGTAGATAGCGTATAAAATTGGACTCAGCGTATCTCCTTGAGGCAGGCCCATACTAGTAATTATTCGCGGTCCCAACGTTTTCCCACTAACGTCCAGGTTCACTTTCCGTCCCGAAATGAGAGACAATTCTCGGCTGGCGAAGTTTATTGGAAAATTTAAAGCAACCATTTTCTTGACACGATGTGCAGGTTCACGTTATCGTATGCTCCTTTGATATCCAGAAACATTCCAAGAGTAGTTTGATTACGAGTGAATCTAATCTGAATGTCAGTAACTAGTTGCGCTACACTTTGTAACGTCGATCAGCCTTTTCGGAACCCAAATAGGCTACGGGGAAGAACCCTCCTGTTTTCCACCAAAAAATCCGACCTACCTTTAGCCATACGTTCCAAAGTTTTCATTTTACACGAGGACAGTGAGATTGGCCTGTATGATTCAGAGGCGCATTGCGAGGTTTGCCCGACTTTAACAAAGGGACCACTTGAAATTATTTCCAGCTATCGGGAATTTCTCCTGTCTTCTTTAAATATTTTAAGGAGACTCACCTTTGTCAACGATGGCATATTGCTTAGCGTTGAATAGCTTATGTTGTCCTTTCCAGGAGCAGTACTTTTTGAAATTGTCAGTGCTGACTCTAGCTCTTTGAGAGTAAATGTATCCTCCAAGAAACCCGACGATTCTAACTGACATGTTGAAACTGGAATAGATTCCGAGACTTGATTTGGTGCCATCTGACAGAAAAATTCCTCGGCGATAGCTGCATGACATAATCCTAGCGGTCTGCCTTTCATCCCCTTAATTTGTTTCCAAATACTTGATATGGAAGTGTTAACATTCAGTCTCTCACAAAATGACTTCCACGAGTCTCGTTTGGCTGTTTTAATTACCCTTTTAGCAATTGCGCTATTCTTTTGGTAGTC